>JARWLC010000015.1:30723380-32157854 GCA_033318265.1 Phyllotis vaccarum
ACTCAGTTGTAAGAGAATGTCACAGTGTGTGGTGTGACAGTATAAGCACATTCCATATCTATCCTGAGACCACGACATTAAACAGATCAGGATCAGAGTGTGTTGCTGAAAAGCTAACTATGGCTATATCCATAGCTAAAATGCAATTATATTTTGATTCTTCAACAACAATTTACTTAGAATCACTTCAAATTATTACAAAATGGACATCAGAAAACTTTTAGCTATAGTAAGGCTTAAGCACCATTATGAGACTTAGGTTGTATACCTAAGTGGCTGGAAGTATTCTCATATCTGTTAGAATGTGACGTTTTAAATTTTTCATCAAAGAAACGTTTCTTATGACCTGACAATATTACCCCGATTAGACATGTGTGGCAAAAGACAAAAATTCTAGTTAGTTTTAAATTTCTTTGCATCTTTATCAGTAAATTAAATTCTGCCCCAAATCATCATCAGGTGCATTTTCTTGATTTCCAAGAATGGGAAGTTTTTTTGAATTGCAGTAGGATTATAGATAAATTAAATGTAATCATTTACATTTTAATGACATGCATATAAAGCATTTGGTTTAGATTTCATTTGAGTTTATTTGTACTAGAAATAGACTAGAAAGTAAGCTTACCAACGCCCATTTACTTATTCCAGAAAATATTCAATCCCAGTAAAGTGTTCATTTCAGGGAACTTGAAAACAAATTTAATAAACTGTTACTCGGCTCACTGAATAAGTAAACAGAATGAACTTTCTGGTAACAGAGTCTAATTTATATTATAGTAATATAAATACTAATTTTACTATGAAAACATGTAAATCCACCTGTGGGGTTCTTTACAGAAACTGATCATTTAGAAAGATTTCTAAATTCAGATCTTCCACTTACTAGTGGCCATGCAGCACTAGCCAAATACTTCTGAGATTTACTGTTAAAATAAAAACTGGAAAGTATTATGTAAAGTGTTAAAAAAGTCATGTTAAACTTATTTTTGGATGAATCTATTAATGGATATATAAGGAACTGAAAGATTCTTTTATTCCACTTCTCTGAAGATATTCATCAGGGTAAATTTGCATCTTACTTAAGATGTCTCAGAAGTCACCAGCATTCATGGTGTATGAGTGTATGTAACCATAATTTATTGATGATAGTTGTCTTCTACTTTGGCCAATCTGGAAAGTTTAAAGTTGCAAATTTCTCAAATAACTTTAATATCTTCATAATAAATGCTCAATAATTTCTCCTTGAATTTAATACAAAATATTGTGTCCATTCTTTATTGACTGTAAACTACCAAGCACAGGAAGCTGAAGGCCTTTGTGAGTATTGAGCCTTTCTTGAGAAACTCTGGGAGCAGTTAAAACCAGTAACAGTCAAAGCAAACAAAACAGAATGAGAACATCTATGCTCTGTTCCACTTTATCCTCAGAGAAGCTGCCACCACAAACGGAAGGAACTAAAATGGCTTCCGCAAGTTCTTTAGAGAATTAAAATATTCTGTTTCTACAGACCTGACAGGGATGTTGGTAAAGAGAGGGAATGAGTTTATGTTTTAAAGTTATTAAATAGAAAATAACCTTTAGCTATTCAAAGGGAGGTAATATTCAAGGTGTTGAGAAGTTGGTGAGACAGGTGATTTTACTTATTTATATTATCTACAAGAATATTTTGTCTGTTTTATAATTTATAGACTCTTTTGGCCAATGAGGTGCCTCAGTAGGTTGGAAGGCACATGTTAGACAGACTAAGTGTCTGAGTTCAATACTAGACCCATGCTGGGAGAAGAGAACTGACTCCCAAAGGCCTCCTCTGGTCTCCATAAGTTCACTATGGCATGTTTGCACTTGCATTCCTGCATCAGAACAGACACATACAAAGAAATAATGATTGTAATTTGGGTAAGTATACCTCACTTTAAATGTGCAATCATAGTAATTACAGTGTTGATTATCATCAGCCCACAGTATAAGCAACAATATCCCAATTGCCTCTAGGAGAAACACACTGCTTAAGGAGCACGCACCTTAATCTAGATGTTTAAAGTCATCACATCCCATGCGTTCCTGTTACTTGTGCTGATCATTTCTCATAGCCAGTTTAAGTCCCAGAAGTACAAAGACAAGGATGCAGTTTCCCTCTGAACAAATAAAATGTACTGCACCAAATCAATTTGTCCTCTATATTTAAATTTTGATGAACAGAAGCTGGCAGAGGAGGTAACAAGGTAAGCAAGGAGCTTCTGTGCAGGCCATAGAGACTTTTGCTGATAAAGGCTGAGCACATACTTATCATGGAGCTTCTGCCTTTCAGATACTTGAGTTCATTTCCTGCAGATTCCACAGAATAGAATAGGCATCATCCTATCCCGTCATGTAATATCTGGGTCAAGATGGTAAAGATTTTCTGTGTAATTAGCAGAAGTAGTAGAGGTACAACTTTGAAGAGCAGTGGGGGACAGATGTATACATGTCACAAATATAAAGGGATAGTTACTGAGAAATTGTTTAGCACAGCTCACAGGACAGGCTAATTATAATTTACTAGCTTAGAAAAATGGGTGTTATCTTCTTTGAAGTTATTTCAAGGGTATAAGCCATAAAATGCCACTTGACAGAAAGAAAAAAAATTTGTATGTCCATTTTATTTTTTTTATAAAAATGTCCTTTTTTCCCTCATGTATCTCTCTGCTCCCCTCCCTTCCCTCCTCACAGTCCTTCCCAGTCAGCCTTTACTTAGAGAGGATAAATCTTAAGAGGACTAACCTGTTTACTTTATTAAGGGATCAAGAGATGCAATAAGGACTTTTTTTTGAAATTTGTAATGATATCTTCATTAGTGCTATTAAATGCCCATTAACAGAATAATATTAGTCACATAATAGGTATAAACAAAAGTAACATATAATTTATTTGTGGTTTTATTATCCTTAAAAGAAGTTAGGAGAGTGGGCTGGGCCTGTATGAACTCAGTATGAGCATATATTGATCAATTCCTTAAAAATTAGAATATTTTTGTGGGAGTAATGCTATTCTGTAAATTTAATGTAAAAATTAAATAATATCATGTATCTATGCATCCATCTTTGAGTCTTGGATATTAGTCCTGAAAATGGTAAATAATGTGATGAGAAAGACAATGATTGCTTTCAGTAAGACATTATTATATCTCACTTTCATAGAAAACTAATTTCTCTAAATCTTTAAATACATAATCTCTTGTTAAAATAATCCCTGTACAAACTAAAGAAAGTTAGCGTTTCACCTTGTAGCAACTGAGTCATTATGCAATTGTGCTTGAGGAAAAGCAAACTATTGCACTAAGAACCTGCAGTCTTGGGAAAGATTTTTATAAAGCTTGGATTCGAAATCAGAGATTAATATAATAAATGTGAACATTTTATCACAAAGAAAATGTCCTACTATTGTCTATTTCAAAGGGAGAAAATAAACACGACTTTGGGTACACAGATCCTTATGACATTTACAGAAGGAACAGGGACAGAACCTGGTCACAAAGCCAGAAATAGACTGTGTGTTAGGTCTGCTGGAACTGAACAAATATTCCTTTCCCCCTTTTTCACTCTCAAAACAAGATAAAGGTCCCTGCTGGGGAACTAGCGCAGTCTATTACTGACCAGGTGGACCTTGTCTTTATAAACAAAACTCATTATGGAGTCTTGCAGTCAGTGAGCGCTTACGTCTAAATAGATCTCTGACCTATCTACAAGTTGAAATGGCAGACAAAACATCATTGAGGTAGAATGATTTTAAAATATTCACATCACAAAGACCACTATTCTGTCTAAAGTGCTCCCTTTAATCATTTATAGTGAAATGGTAAGGTCAAAAATCTTAAAATCAATAACTTATTTTAACCTTTCCAGAAAGACTTAACAATGCAGTGGGGATAGGTGGCAGCCCTGTGCTCCCTAGGCCAGCAGGCTGGTTACAAGAGAACAGATACAGAACAATGCCGCCATGCTGATCTCTGACTTCCAAAACTGAAGCAGGATATAAAGAAGGACAGGTGACCAATAGGGAACTGCAGGGGTAATGAATGGCAGGCCTGCATCTATATCCTGTCAATGTATTCGGTAAGCGTCAGGCTTCTAGTATTCTAAAGTATTCTTTGTAGTAGTCTAAAAGTATTCTCTCAGTTCTATAAGTTAATGCAACCACATTCAAACTCACAGTACTGTTAGAGTGGCATCGACTCTTTTTTGTGTTTAAAAACAATGGAAATTATGTCTAATAACTAAGATTTAAATAATTGTCTAGAAAGGAAGGAAGTGAAATATGAGGAAATTATCTTCATCTCTGCAAAGGCAGATAATGTTAAAAGACACATAACTCAGCCTTGGTGCTCAGACACCTGAGTTCATCTTTACTGGCTCATTTTTGGGAACCTTCACTTTCCTTTGAAGGACCTGGGAAGCAACAAGGTGGCATTAAGTTGACCACTATTTTTATCACTTATTAAGTATCTTATATGAAAATATTATGATGATGAGTATAATTTCATTGTTAGAACAAATTTATTTATTTCTATACTGCTATAGAATACAGGTAGAAAACATGACAATTTTTATTGAAATTCTTGCTGCTGATGATGATTTCTTGAGACAGACTGTCTTATAGTCTAGGCCGGCTTCGAACAGGTGTAAGGCTAAGTTGACTTAGAATTCTCATTACACAAGTGCTGAAATTTCAGGCAGACACCACTGCTCCCAGCTTCAGACAGCTACTGTGATGGATTCATCATTGTGTTGACTCGGCTACTTCTTTTTAGCATTATTATTTCCTTTAAGTTTTGTTTTAAGTGTATGGATGTTTTGCCTGCATTTATGTCTGTGCACCATGTGCATACAGTGCCCACATAGATCAGAAGATATAATTAAATACTCTAAGAACTGGAGTTGCAGATGGTCGTGAGTCACCATGTGGGTGCTGGGAACTGAACCAAGGTCCTCTGGAAGCACTATCACGTCTCTTAATGTGGAGCCGTCTATACAGTCCCTAACCTGCCTTTCTTAATAGGACACTAACACTGTACAAAGAATTCTTAGAAATGCTGTTAATCTCCATTTGTATGAACTGATTTTTCTAAAGCTTATGATTTTTGTCAAGTGCATGAATCTTTTTATTTTAATATCATTTAATTTGCTATAGGCATAGGAGGGAGGCTGTAGAAATATTTTTAAGAAACCAATGAATTACTGTATTACTTGAAATGGGTTTTTTTTGTAAATACTGTTATTAACCACTTAGCAAGGGTTTCATGATGCCTACAAATATACCCACATGATCATAGGTTTATCACATTGATAAATAGGTTTAAACCTTTTACATTTGATTTTAGCCATTTAATTGTTTTAACTTTTTGAATATTTATTGAGGGTAGGGAGGGGATATCTATGCTATCACTTATGACAAATTTCAGGAGTCCATTCTCTTTTCCCACCTTGTGAATCCTGAGGAATCAATCACTCAGGTTGTGTAATTTGGTGACAAATGCCTTTGCCCACTGAGCTGCCTTGCTTGCCTTCTGATTAAATTTCAACTAAGAAATATGATACTGTAAACAATATTTAACTTCTCTGTGTTAGGGAAGGTATGCCTTGAAGGTGTCTCTTTGCTACAGAGCAGCCAGCCTCGTTTAGGAATAATAGACTGGTAGGAACAAGTGGGTCCCAGATGACATCTTTGTTTTAAGTACAAAAGAAGCATTCTGTATTCTAGGATCCACAAATTTTAGGGCAGAGCTTTGCAATGTGCTTCATTCCATCTACAAATGAGGTTAGGGTAAAATCTAGAGCTGGGGTTAGACGGAGCTAAAGGTAAAATTTGCATTAGAATTAAGATTGCTTTCTTCCATAAACACAAAAAGTATGAACATTTACAACTTTAAGTTTAATACATAAGTCTGATTTCATGTATGATCAGGACATTTATTAATCATTAATCAGTATATGGCTGCTAAAATATACTTTGGAGACTATAAGTATAATAAAATCAATTAAATTTGTGCCAAAAGCATTTAGTTCATTTCAGTATAGTTAAATACTCATAATTTTAACTAAATGGTTGGTATACTATTGCAAGGTTACTTTATGTAAACATAAATTGTTTAGATAGAACAAAATGTGAAATAATTTTATCTTCCTGTCCCTGCGAGTGGTAGTACGGTGGGAGACATGGACATGCACATCTCCATTGTTATCTGAATAATATTAGGTTTGGGGGAAACTTTCTGATGACTAGACTTCAGTAACACTGTGTTCCAGTTTTCTCTATGTCACTATGATAAACTCTATTACTCAAACCAAAGCAACTTGTAAGAGGAACTTATGATTATATGGCTTATACTTCAATGTTCCACTGCAGGTCATATGACCATGGTGATATATGTTCAGGTCTCCCATCTTGCCACCATGGGAAGACTTGACAGTGAAACATATTATATCTTTGGTTTTACAATGTACTTCTTGGCTTGCCTTAGGAAAGGTAAAAGAGATTGTGGAAAATTATGGAAGCCAGAGGGAAAAAAAGGTGGCTGTGTGATTGTGTATTCTGAACTCCCATGAAGTATCAGCCTGGCTAAGGCAAGAAAGAAACAAGGGCAACATGAGTGGACCTGCTAACATGGAAAGCGAATGCCATCAGACCTCAGCCCTAGACAAAGAACTACAGGCAACAGCAAATCCTGGGAGCAGAATAAATAGCCTTCCCCCATGGAGGAAACCCAAATTGGTTAGATATTGGCCTTTTATTCCTTATAGGTAGCTTCAACAATAGACCTGTAACAAACCCGAGGTTTTATTTTGTTTGGTTGGTTGGTTTTGGTTTTATTGGGGGAGTTCTTTTCTCCCTCTCTGCTCTAATAATATAAAATATAAAGAAATAATCTTTGAACTTAGGGAGTTATGCAAAAAACTTCTTGAATGTCAACCCCCAAATCTCTCCATCTCCCACTTTTCCTTTCCATTGGTGAAAAAAATTATGAAAATGAAAACCCTGCTCACTTGGAATGAATTGCCTCTCACTTTGTAGCAGAAGCCATTATCCACTGGAACACCTCCAATGAAAACTGCACGTAGTTCTCAGTAGCCATTTGTTGAAAGCAGACACTTAAAGAAACATGATTATGTCCTGGTCATATAGTAAACCCTCACAGAAACTGCCATTGTCCTGCATGTATAACAGAGGAGTCCAAGGCTGAGAAAGGATTTATGGTAAGATGCACAGCATAGTTAAAAGTGTGCAGGCAGGTATTGGCCTTGAAAGAGTTCTGTGGACAATGCCTATTTGGACACCAGTTCTGACTGCTGCTACTTTAGAAATATTTTATCATAATAGTAGAGGTCATATAGCAGATCAGTGACAACTGGGAAACCTAAAAGATTGTTGACCTATATAGTAATCATTTCTTACTGACTTAAAGGACAGAGGGCTCATGGAGTTATAGCTTTTCAGAGGCAAGTTCTAAGTTATGTATATATATATATGTAAAATTTTTATATAACTCAAAGAAAACACTATGCCTTTCCTTGCTGTTTTACAATTAGCAAACAGAAGCAGGATTCCCCTTAAATCATAAATTAAAATGCACAAGATTTCCTATTGGGGGAGGGGCTGGAGAGAGGGCTCAGCAGTTCAGTACTTGCTGCTCTGCTAAAGGAGCTGAGTTCAGTTCCCAGCACTACTCCTGGACAGTTCAAAGCCATCCGTTATCCCAGCCACAGGGCGACTGACACTCACATTAGGGCTACATAGCATCTTTGCACATGTGGTATGCATACACACACAAACACATGCACACAGATGAAAATCAAAATAAGTCTTTAAAATATCATACACTTCTTCATGTGCTACAAATGACAACCAAAAGAGGCATCAAAAGTTAAATTGAGAGACTATTTTAATTCAGAAGTCATGGAAGTCTTCTCAAAGATGGTTATGCCATTTCAAGAAAATAGTGAAGATAATAATGCACACGTGTAAAAAACAAGAGGTGAGACAAAAGAATGATGCCATCATCTGACACAATCACAGGAGGCCCAGGAGCCTGGGAAATGATGGGCAGTGGAAATAGTGTTCAGAAACGGAGGTGGAGAGGATACAGATAAGGTCTGGCAAATAGATTTTAATCACACCAAAAGAATTTTACTGAGGCACTGTCTAGGAGGAATGGTCTCATAAGATTTTCCTTTAGAATGTTACCTGGAATTCAGGAGAGAGCCATTTTTTGGTAAAGTAAAAAGAAGAGTCCAGCTAGGACATGGAATGGCCTCCTCCATCTTACTATAAGAACACTGCTTTTGTCTAGAGAGAGTGTTTGCTCAGGCAGAGAGGACTTTTGCTTTGGTTTCAATGCCTCTGTCTCCCCAAGATCATGTTCTTTGTGATGACATTAAGAATTAGGGTCTTCTCATGTTGAAGAGACTTCAGAGAGCAGCCTGGTGCCTCCGTCACATCTTCACTGTGAGAACACAGGAGTCACCCTTTCAGGCCTGTCACTCTTTTCCACTGCGTGAGGACACAGCACTTTGTTTCCCCCACGAGTCAGAGGGAAAGTTCAGTGGACACTGAACCACCTAGCACCCAGTACTACGAAAAACAACTGTGCTTAAAACTCAGACCATAGGGGAAATTTAGGGGGAAGGACAATGTTGATGTGAAATAAGAAACAGAATGATAGGGAGGGGAAAAGGGACATAAACCAGGGATGAGGAAGGGAGTTTGGTACAGAGGGAGGACAAACAACAAGGCTGGTTGCCAACACCTCAAAAAGTTATATTATTTTATATTTATCTAAAATTATATGCAATATTTATAAGTACTTGTAGTTATAAGTACACAGTAGTTAAGTCACTTGTACTGACAATATTCCACACAAGGACCTTAGATTAACAAAAGCCCTACAACCACAAACATGAAACCTCCTTCCAAAGGATTAGTGATTCTGAAAGCAATGTAGATTGTTGATGTATCCCTTAGTTACCCCTGATGCTTAGAGCGTGGCTCAACGCTGTGTAAGACACCATGCAATTAGGACTCATGATTTGGATTACTTTAGTTGTATCTAACTGGAAAGTTTCTTGTGGTCTATCTTCCATGCTTTGGAAAAATACTATGCAAGCTGTCAAGGGATGAAAACAATTCAACAGTCTGATCCAGCGGCAACAGCTGTGAGCCACAATTGCCAACATGGAAAGACATACATAAAGGTACAAGTGCCACTCACGTGTCAGTAATAATCAACAGCTCTCTAATTGAACTAAAGGCCTACTCAATAGGAAAGAAAATATGTCCAGTTCTGGAAACCTAGGCAGCTTCATGAGGCTGGTGATGTTACAGACTTTAGAGAAGAATCTACTACAACCATGTTGCTAAACCAGAGTAAATCCTGACTACATTCCATCTCTTGTTCTAATCCCCACAGGTAAGTACAGCTATAACCACTCACCAAAAAAGCTCCTTTCTATAGCTTATAGAGACCATTGAAATACAAGTTCTAGTTTGTATTTAATGAAAACTCAGAGCCAGATATTGGGGAAAAGCTGGAATATCAGAGAGAGGAAACAGACCACAGTCAAATCTCACCCAGCCAAGCTATCTTCCAGCTTCCTCAGCCTGGCTCCTTGTCAATTCTACAGAATAAATCTCTGTCGCGCATGCCTGCCTTAAACATCTTCTTCACCCAATTGTTTCACTTCCAGGTTCAACTCTGCGTCGTATTCTAGAATTAAGATTAAAGGTATGAGCTACTACTGTTTGGTAGTTAGGCCTTGAACTCACAGAAACACAGAAGGATCTCTGTCTCTGGAGTTATGGGATTAAAAGCATAGGTCACCACTCAGTCTTTCCTATGCTGGGATTAAAAGTGTAAATTTCCATTCTCTGACTCTCATAGCTTTACTATGAGATCTGTTCTCTGATATTACAGACTGTTTTTATTAAATATAAAATATCTCACCACAGATCCTCACAGAAGACCACATCTGAACACAGTTCAGAGATCAACCGATCATGGGGATCACAGCCTTAATTAATATGTCTACATCCCAACTCCTGAATCTAGGACTCAGAGGACATCATAGCAGAGGGGTGAAAAGACTGTAAGAGCTGTGAAAACCGTCTCTCCTAGAACTACTGCATTACCAGGACAGGAACAATAGCCGTAAACATACTACTGTGGAAAGGAGAAATTTCATGGGTCCCACACTCAGAGAACTACAACCTACTGCTCCAAGAAGGATAATTAGCCTCTTCAAAGGATGGGCCTCCTTATTGATTTTTTAGTACAGAGTGGTCAGTTTTGAAACTATATAAACACAATCAATAGAAAGGATTAGTTATTTGTCATTATATATATTTGTACATATTCATACATATATATGGAACAAATATCAAAGCAAAAACGGATATCAACTTGAGATTGAGAGACACGGGATGGTTCAAAGGAAGACTTCTGGGAGGGGCTGGAGGGAGACAAGGGAGATGATGTAATTCTATTTCAATTAAAGATATTTACAAACAAAGGAGAAGATAGAGAAGATGACAAAGTAGTTGTGCCTATAATAATGAATGAAATACTGAAATCCATTTGGTCCTCATTGGTATTAGGATAAACCTTTAGATATTTGTTGTGATGATAACAGAGAAATATCATTCTGGGCTGAAGAAAACTAAAATTCTAATTTTAGAATCCTATTTCTCAGGGGCTGGAGAGATGGCTCAGCAGTTAAGAGCACTGAATGTGCTTCCAGAGGACCCAGATTCAATTCCTAGCACACACATGGCAGCTTAGAACTGTCTGTAACTCTAGAATCTAATACTCTTACACAGACATACATATAGGCAAAACATCATTTAAAAAAAAAAAACCAAAAACAAAAACAAAAACAAACAAAAACAAAACAAAACAAAAAAAAAAACCAAAAACAAATCCTACTTCTCCCAAACTGTAGACACAGAGGCACATGGGAAAGGAAACTTTAGTTCCAATGCTGTCAGAGAACATGGCAGCCAAAGAGGGATCCCTATGGCCCTTTGCAGGTTTTCTGATGCATTCAGCAGAAGTTATAAGACTGGAAGTTTTCAGATTTGAATATGGGAATGGCACAGCCTTTGGATTCTTAAGTCTTTGGGCTGCTTGTACTGCTCTCTAGAAGAAATATGAAAGACCCAGGGTGTAGCATACAAATAGGTGTTTAAAAGCATGTGACCCTAGCTCTCAATGGTCCTGATGATGATTTGAGTCTTGGTGAAAAATTAAAGGAATTTACTATACAAACTGCACCTACATGCAGTGGGTCTCAATTGTACAAAAAGTGGCATTTGTGGGATAAATACTTACTTCAGCAATAACCATAACTTAGAATAGCATAAGTTAGATGTCTTCTTATGAAATCTATGCTTCAGTGGGACTCAGTCATCAAAAGGATATATCTTGCTTCTTATTTTTATGATTCTGGGAATTAAATCCAATGCCATGAATAAACGCACTGTCAGTTACTTATAGAAAAGAATAAACATTTTTCTTATCTACTAAATTGAAAAGTCTAAAAGAAATGGACAATTTTCTGCATTGGTAACACATACTGAACTTAAATCAAGACCATATAAGAAGAAATTTAAATAGACCTATAACCCCTAAAGAAATAGAAGTTATTAAAAGTCTCCTAACAAAGTAAAGAGAGAGAGAGAGAGAGAGAGAGAGAGAGAGAGAGAGAGAGAGAGAGAGGAGGGAGGGAGGGAGGGAGGGAGGGGGGAGGGAGGGAGGGAGGGAGGGAGGGAGGGAGGGAGGAAGGAAAGAAAGAAAGAAAGAAAGAAAGAAAGAAAGAAAGAAAGAAAGAAAGAAAGAAAGAAAGAAAGAAAGAAAGAAAGAAAGAAAGAAAGAAAGAAAGAAAGAAAGAAAGAAAAAGAAAGAAATTAAGCCAGCAGCAGCAGCAGTCCAGGGCAGATGGTTTCAGTGCGGAATTCTGCCAGAATTTTAAAGAAGAGGTAACACCAATACTACTCAAATTGTTTCACACAATAGAAACATAAGAAACATTGCCAAACTTTTTATGAGGGTACAGTAACTCTGACACCCAAACCACACAAAGATACAACAAAGAAAGATAATCACAGACCAATCTCCCTCATAAACAATGATGCAAAAATCCTCAATAATTCTGGAAAACTAAATCTAAGAACACATCAAAAAATCACCTTCCATGATCAAGTAGGCTGTGGTGATGTTTGTTTGTGTTCTAACAAGTAAAACTTGCCTGAAGTGCAGAGGGCAGAAATAACCACGAGTTAGTCATAGAGGCCAGGCAGTGCAGGCACACACCTTTAATCCCAGCACTTTGAAGGAGGAAGCTGGGAGATCAGTTCAAGGCCACTATGGGCTACACAAGACTGATCTAGTCTAAAAGAGAAGCAGAGACAGGCAGTGGAGGCTCATACCTTTAATCCCAGCACTAGCATCTCATGCATTTGATCCCAGGTCTTGGGAGTCTTATGCCTTTAATCCTAGCACTAGAGAAGTAGAGAGAGAAATTGATATGGCTGAGCAGAAAGAGGAATATAAGTCAGGCAGAGACAGGAGCTCAACCCCTTCACCCTGATGATTCAGTGGAAGTAAAAAGTCTTTCTAGTATCTGGCTTCTCTCATCTTTTAGCATTTACCCTGATATCTGGCTTTGGGTCTTTATTATTAAGACCAATAAGACCTCATGGTACAGTAGGCTTTATCCAAGAGCTGCAGGATTGGTTCAACATGTGAAAATCTGTCAATGTAACCTACCATATAAACATTCTGAAAGAAAAAAGCCCACATGATCATCTCACTAGATGCTGAAAAAACATTCAATAAAATCAAACACCCCTTCATTTAAAAGTCCTGGAGAGATCAGGAATATAGGAAACATACCTAAACATAATAAAGGCAATTACAGTAAGACAACATCCAAAATCAAACTAACGACTAAATGGAGATAAAGTCAGAGCGATTCCACCCAAAGAAGCTGTACCACCGACAAGCCTCAACTCAGTGTTGATGACTTGCTCATAGCTACACAGATAGAATATTCTCCTGAGTGATGCTCCACGTTTTATATACTCCAGCACCAGTGGAGCCCGCAAGGCTGTATGCCATCAAAGCAGAATTATATGCAACTGGAAAAGAAGTACAGAAAGGAGTGAATAGGACATTAAGATGCAGTTCCTACAACCCTTCCCATCACTCCGTCTATGCATTTCCAAGTCAACAGACCAGATCTTAAAGGTCTCTTGCATCAGCTGATTTGATGAAGATGATAATAGCAAATGGTACACAACAGCCTGACCATATCCTGGGTTCAGCAACTCAACCGCACCGGTTTACTCAGTGGTAAATCACTACATTCCGCTATTAAAGGAAAATTCTAGATTTATTCACCAATATAATTATGGAAGCCATGTTATGAGATTTTGTGTTTCAGGGGTCTCCAAATGGATCCATATGGGCACCACATTTTATTTGGGGGAGATGGGAGTTCACACGTCAGGGACTTGTGCTTGCTTTGTGAACAAAGTGGAACTATTCTTTTCTCAGGCCCAGCCCCCCTTTTTTTCCTGTAAAATCTGAAGCTGAACACATGGTAATGCTGTTCTTCTCTGCTTTTAAGTCAATGCAATAGCTTGCTTTCCAAAGAAAGTGACCTTGAGAACCATTGGGTGGAACAGTGCATGCTCAGGAGTGGGAGTTGAGGGCAAATATTGTAGTCATCCTAAACTCACAGCTGACATGCTTTCCATATTAGTTAGACATGATACATTCCTATTTAAACTAGACTCTTTACTGGTTCATATCTAAAGGAAAATATCTGTGTTTGTATTTAACATTTTCATATATATATATATATATATATATATATACCTATGAAATATATATATATATATATATTCTGTTCTTTTACTCTGTCACCCTTTATTGCCTATAGTTTTACAGATTTACTTATTCTACTGAGTCTGATTTTGTTTCACACAAACCTTTAGAGATTATTCTTATTTGCTCTGTTTTTCTTTGCATTTGTCAGTGTAGATTTTTTAAGGTTAAAGTTTAAGTATGGGTTACTTTCTTCAATACTGATTTTTAAAAGAATGAATGAAAAGCAATAATCAGAATCTGTATTTGCAATGAATTAGCATTCATTGGATCGAAGGTGCCCGGGAAAATGACTCTGACAAAGCAAACATGTTTTAAATGACTTAATTGGCTAGATTTTATAAAAGACTTAGGAAAACTAGAAAAAATTAAGTATCATCAGAAGCCTGAATTATCAACACCTTTTTTTTTTAAATATATATATATATATACTGGTCATGCCATTATCCCTGTGCATTTGCAATTGTGATTCTTTTGACCCTTCCTCCCCCATGTGTGTGTAGATTTGTTTGAGGTCATGGGCATGTCATGGTGTGTCTGTGTAAGGTAAAGCACAACCTTGCAATTCCTCACCTTCTATTGTGATCTACACAAAACTGGCTTCATATGGATACTGAGCATTCAAACTCGGCTTCTCCAGTCATACACTAAGCACTTTATTGACAGGGTCATCTCTTGAGGAGATAATAAAAATGTTCTAAGTTGCTATCTATACCTACTTTTTCCCTTCTTATTAAAAGAAGAAAGGAATCTAAGCTATCAGATATAAAAAAAGAAAAGAAAGTCAAAGAATCCTGGGCCAAGCACCTTTCTTAGTGGCAAAGCCCATTGATTTTCTGATGTTAAGTGGCTACATCCTCAGTAACCTCAGTAAGGGCAACTGCTCTTGCACAGAAGCATGAAGAGCTCTATCACATGTAAAAATATTAAACTACCACTAACTTTCACATGCTTTAATCACTGACTACTATGGAATATGATTGGAAAATCAGAATTAATACTATAAGGTCTGTAGCTTTTAAAACCAGAATGTAAATGTTTTCGTGTATTTTGTGGAATAAAATAGTTATGTTTTTACTTTCAGCTCCCTTTACACTTTGAATTTCTTGGAATCAAATATATAAATATATGCTTTATTTCTCTAAAAAAAAAACAAAACCCACCTATCCTGAAATACAACAAATCATTTTACAAAGAGGGCTAATGTGCATGTATTAAATTAGCTAAGGATCTAATTATGTTATTTTATCTTGACTGTATATACTAAACAAATCTTTTAAAAGTAGGCAAAAATAAAGATACTATGATAAATATAAAACTGCCTGACAGTAGCCAAAATTTGATGAAGATGTTACTTGATTCTCCAGAATATGTTTATAAGAAAATCGTAGAGAATCCGAAAAACTAACTGAGAGGTGTGGCTGTTAAAAGGCATTCCTGATGCACAGTGATAATTGTGACAAGGGTGGTGACATCTCACACTTCTAGACTTTACAAATCTCAATTCCAAAATTTATGCTGAAACTAAGTGTTCAATTACTATATTTGAATTATCATACTAACCAGCAGTTTTCATATGCTATTCAAATTATTGTTAAGATCTGGTAGTGTTTGATTGGATTTTTCCCCCGAAATTTCCTGAGTAATGACTTGGATGTACTCCACACACAAAACTAAACTTTATGTATTGAAATATATTTCAAGCAAATACACCTCAAAATATTTATGTAGTTTAGTATGCATATCCAAATGTATATTTTAAAGAATTTGACATATTTTGGCATATGTTAACATACAATAAGAATTTATTTATCTTCTGGCCAACCTAGATTTTACTGACATGCCCCAAATCCTAGTAATGAAGGCCATTTCAAACAATCTTGAAAATGGAAAAGTTGTCCTATTATAATTTCATATATTCAATTGCTAGCAAATTTGTTTATTTGCCAAACATTAATATTAGTACCTGTAAACAGACATTTTCCAGCATGTGGCCTCTTTTTTTTTCATCCTTATAACACAATAGTTTTGCTTTTTTTTTTTTTTATTTCCTTTCTCTTAAATGCTGTAATGTCTTCATCAAGATTGACGAGATTAAGCCTTCAGATACTTGGTGGCATTGTCTGGGAAGATTGGCTTTTGTGGGAAGCTTTGAACTCTAGCAATATTACTAGACACTTTGTACAGTGTACAAGAGGGGAGATTTCCTCCTGTGCCAACTGCCAGCTTCACAGCAGCTGTGACACAAAATTAGGAAGTTTGTATTGGAAAGGCAGTGTCAGGCAGCACAGATGTTGAGAAATGATAGCGGGTATTTTCAGCCACCCTTAGTGGCGATCACACACACACACACACACACACACACACACACACACACACACACACACAAACACACACAAGCTTACAGAAGAGACTGAGCTTCTTCATATGCTCCCAGTCCCGTAGGGCTGGTTACTTAAAAATTAAAGCGTCTTTGTTGTTGCTGGACTTCTTCCTGCCTTCGCCAGGCTGATGATTGGGAAAGCCAAATTGCTTGCTTTGTGTCTTCCAAGTCTACAGCTGAGGTTGGGCAGGTTTTCAACATGAGCTACTCCAGCAAATAAAGCTGTGGGCACAGAGCCAGCATTTCCCAGGGTGCACTGCAGGCTTTTTAACACAGCGAGATTCTGAGCATACAGAGAATGGCTGGGCATCTTATTTACCTTCACTTCAGATTGTATGCTTTGTGCTCCCAGAATAGACAAAAGGCAGTAAGATGAGGGTCTGATTCACATTCTTTTGTACCAGATTGGAAAGGCTGAATTTTTCCAAGATGTTTGTGGTAAAGCCACACTCACTGCAGAGGAAAACAGAAATATGGCATTCAGCTGTATGTTTAAAAGCTGGTTGTTTATACTAATGTATTAGAAGCAATTATTCGATTAAGCAAGTTTAATATAGTGAGTGTTTGGGATTAGCATGGTGTTACAGTTGACTGGTCTCAATTAAATCCGTGCAAAACTATCAAAAATTTGGTGTGATTTGAAAAATATTTTTTCTCTGCTTTGTATGAAGCCTTGAAATGTACCATGTTTGTAGCAAATTCATATTGTCTCCAAATGGCCTGGGAAATATACTTTTTAGAAAACTCTTATGTTGATGTGTTAGACCTGATGAACATGGAACACCTTCCTCAAGGGTCTCTCAGATTCTTTGTAGATTATACCTGAGCTGCCAATTGCATTGCTTTGCCTCAATAATCTCAGAAGTTCAGTTTACGCAGGGCTTGTGCATGCTGTCACAGCTGTGTCAACTTACAGTTGTGAGTTCTTATGTACCAATACCCTGCTCTGAGCAAGGACCCTGTATCCTTACAGTCATTCAGCATCTCTTGTTCTCATTATCTTTCCAACCCTGCCTCAGCAAGTATTCCTGAGCTTTGGGAGAAGGAGATGTGATTCAGCTGTCCTATTTAAAGGCTAGACCAAATGCCAGCATGGAGAGGGAAAGTGGATATGAAGCTCCATCAGATAAACTACTGACAACTGCTGGAAAAGGGACAGTTATCTCCAAAACTATATCTAATACCCTCTAGTAGAAGGCCACCCATCCATGAACAGGGCAGCACACAAAGTTGAGTGGGTAGGAAAAAGGTGGATCTAGGAGGAGTTACTGTCAAAATACACTGTACAAAATTCTCAGAGACCTATGTATACCACCCTCAGAGTTAAAAGCCCTCTCTAGAGACAAATACTTTGACTTTAGATTGAAAACCCCCATGAGTGTGATGTGATCTCTTTTCTCTGTCATGATCACATTTCTCGGTGCATGTGATGAAGAGTAATCTATACTATAAGAAAAGAAATCTTGCCTGGATTCATTGAAAATGTTTGAGTTTGTAAAGGGGGTTTGAAGGAAATAGAATTTCAGTCAGACAAACACCCATCTACAGAGCCAGGCCCCTAAAGGAGGCTTGCTGAAGGATCTACGAGAACAGTTTCAGAGTGCCTAGAACAGAGGCCTCTTTGAGTGGCAGAAGGGTGTGACTGAAGTATCTAGATCCTAAATGAACTTTCAAGAATGTGTTCAGGTCACTGGGTGATCCTTGAGCTATGGTATATCATTACATTGAAGGCTTTAGCCATGAGAATGACTATTAGAATGTTGTGTTAGCAAGTCATTTGAATGAGAAGAATTTGAATGTCAGAGACAGGAGAGTTCCAGTCTCATAATTTGTGTACTGATAATGGGAACTACCTAAGGCTTGAAACTAGCCCTCATGCTATCCCATGTATGGACATAGGAAGAACTGAGTTCTGAGCTCATACTTCAGAGAATTGATCAAGTACACTTCTCTCGGCAACTACTCTTGGCCCTGAAGGACAAAGAACAAATATGAAATGAGTTTTACACAAGAGCTGTGTTAAAGGTACTGGACTATATGCCCTGACTTAAAATATACATGGACATTTTCCCCTTCTTCTACTTTAACTGGTTTTGTTTTTGAAGTTGTGATGCTGTCACTCACTGGTATCCTCTTCAAACTTACTTAAATCACCTTGAACTCCAAATCTGTTTGGGGGTTTCTTTTCTCTGCTCTATTCCACATGCAGAGAGTGTTGTCCATCCTTCTGTGAAGTGAATGCCCAGTGCAGGGTCAGTGCCATGTGTAATTGGAAGAGCACGGTGCCTTTGAAGTTGTATGAGCAGAGAAGCACCTCTAACTGAAGCGTCTCTGCTCTTGTGCAGACTGTCCAGGGTGGAACCAAATGCTTGGGGATATGATTAAAAAAATTAAATGTGCCAGTTCCTTTTGTATGTACCCATGCCAAAGTAAAATAAATATTTAATTGGCAAGAGGAATCATATGATTGAGAGAAGGCAAGGACTCCCAGGGTGAGTCAATACAGGCTGTCATATCTAATTGAGGTAGGAACAAGCCTCTTCTCCCAGAACCCAGATGGAGCTAGGTGTTCTTCTGTTGGGAGTGGGTTCCAAGAAGCCAGTTCATGCACCAGGAATAAATTCTAGTTCCACTGCCAGAAGCCCCACAAACTGTTCATGCCATTTGATTACCATTCACTTTCAGAGGGCCTACTTCAGTCTCATGTAGGTTCCCAGTTGTCATTTCAGAATCAGCGAGCTCCCAATAGGTTGGGTCAGCTGTCTCTGTCTCTGTGTTCATGATTTCTTCATCATGAACTTGACCCCTTTGTTCTTATAATCTTTCTTCAAGTGGACTGGAAGCTTGTTCCAGTGCTTACGTGTGAATCTCTGATGTGGGAATGCCTTTCTGTGTGCTGTGAATCTCAATATTTAAATAAAGGAGCTGTTTTGGGCCATGACAGGCACCATAGAAGAAGTAGGAAGAGAAATCAGAGCATAGGTAGAAGAAGCAGGGCAGAGTCAGGAAGATCGAGCAAGCCCCCCAAGGAGCAACATGTAAGGAACACAGGTGAGCCACGGGCCATGTGGCAGACAGATTAGTAGAAATGGGTTGATTTAAGATATAAGAGCTAGCTAGCAATGTGCCTGAGCCATAGACCAAACAGCATGAAG
Organism: Phyllotis vaccarum; assembly: GCA_033318265.1. Taxonomy (NCBI): domain Eukaryota; kingdom Metazoa; phylum Chordata; class Mammalia; order Rodentia; family Cricetidae; genus Phyllotis; species Phyllotis vaccarum. Next base: position 30,742,834 of record JARWLC010000015.1, read on the forward strand.
TTAATATAAGCGTCTGAGTCATTTCTGGGGGCCTGAGCAGCAGCGGGCGGTGGGCGGCTAAGCGGTCTCGGGCGGCAGGTCTGTGGGTCTCGGACCTCTGGCTGCCCAGGACCCAGAAACCCCCACCACAACAAATCTCGGCACCTCCTTCCAACAGTTGCTGAATGAAAGTTCTATAATAGCAATTAAGGTGGTCATCAGTTTGATTACAGGGAGAGCCATTTAGGTCTCCTCTCCATTATCGCTTGGAATCTTGGCCTGGGTCATCTTTATGAGTTCTTGGGTATCTCTAACCTCACAATATCTCCCTCTATCAAGATATCTTTTTTATTGTCCTCCCTTTATATCCCTCCTCCAACTCAGCTATCTCATTCTCTCATATTTAGACTCCTGCCCAATATGGTCCCATTTTACTTAGGAGAAATTCTCTATTTCCCCATCCCAGGGGGAATCATGGATGTTTCTCTTAGGTTCCTCCTTGTTACCTAGCTGCTCTGGTGCTGTAGATTTTAGTCTGGTTTTCCTTTGCTTTATGTCTAAAATTCTTTTATGAGTGAGTATATGCCATGTTTATCTCTCTGGGTCTGTGTTACCTCACTCAGGATGATATTTTCTAGTTCTGCTAATTTGCCTTCAAATTTCAGAATGTCAGGGTTTCTATTATGTATCAGTAGCACTCACTCCCACAAGTGTTATTATCAGCCCATTTACCAGGGGATTCTAGATATATTAAAAGTTGATAACTAATACAAAGAATGTCCCAATGATGTGTATATTTCCTAATAATATTTTCCACTAAACCATGTATTTATCTGTTAAATACTGTTAAAAACCATACACTAATGTGTGGGGATATAATAAAACATTCAAAGATATCAGAGGACAGATCCACTTTCACTTCTTCCTGTCTTTTTTTTTTTCCCAGAAAGACTTTTCTGTGTAACAGTCCTGGCTGTCCTAGAGCTTGCTTTGAATACCAGGCTGGCTTTGAACTCACAGAGATTCTCTTGCCTCTGCTTCCCAAGTTCTGGGACTAACAGTGTGAGCCATGGCTTCTTCTGATGAAATTTTAATAGTTTTATTGCTCAAGTACACACAAAAGAAAAGATGGGACATTGTATCACATCTTTTTCAAAAAAATTAAGCTATGATTTTTATTATTCAATTGATATTCAACCGGTAAAGCATAACTTTTTCTATAAATCTATGCTGTCTATTTCAAAACAGAAATTTATGTTTGTGTTTGAATGTATGCTGAAAATATCAGAAGTAGAGAGATGGAGCTAAGAATATATGGTGTTAGTATTTACAGAAAAGAACCATGGGATATTCAATTGTCTTCCTTGTGCTAAATTATAATTCCATATTTTAACTTTATTTTAAATGATAAAGCATGTGCCAAACATGGCCAGAATCTGTTTTCTTCCACACTTGACTAATAAATCACATAGCCTTGATCTGAGTATAAGCATTTTTGCACCGATTCTATATATTTTCTGTAATTTATCACTATTACTACTGCATCTTTGTATCAAGAGAGAAAGCAGTTCAAAAACTAATAATAAAATTTCATTCTGAATATATCAGTTGTGGAATTACCTCTGTTCAATTTGGCAACCAACATTTGGAAATGAAGAGTAATATCACCTGGTGGAGATGAATTAAAAAAAAAAGGAAAGAAAAAATTTTATATAGCAGTATTCTAGTTAAACATCTCCTCCCTTCTAAGCAGTGAGAAACAATAAGAACAGCTTATTGTACATGATTATTTCGTACATAGCAATCCCCACTGGAAACAGACTCTTGGAGATACCAAGTTATACAGAATGTGTGTGGGAGGAATGAACACTGTGGAGGGCTGAAGCCAACAACAGAAGAGCAGAATTTTTCATCTTTCTGAAATATTGTCTGCAGTGTATGTAGGCAAGTCGGTAGATTGTTAATACAACCCTACCTGCTCATTCCATTTATGAAACATGAGTGTGAAATGGAATTCTGCATGAGATTAATGGAGAAAGATAATGAAAATATGACTCTCATACACAAGTCATCTGGTCTGAGAAGAGATAGAGAAATTCATCTTGTAAAGCAGCAGCCTCTCACTCCTGAGCATTTATTTTCTTTCAGCCTGGAAGTAGCTATGTATTAGGGGATGGAAAAGGTTTCTGTGAAGAGAGTGTACAATTGATGAGACCATGGAAATGATGCTTTTCTTGGAAAAACAGCCACATTGTAACAAAGAATGTAAAAGAGCAATCAATAATTTCCCACTGGAACAGTATGTATACATTCTATGCAACTGGGCAACAGTATCAGCTTGAAAAGATTTTGATCCTAACAATTAAATGATACACAAAAGATGCTATAAATTTTAATCATCTAAAGTAATTCAAGACATGATCCATTTTAGCAGGGATTACAATCAGTTAAATGGTCCATTTAAGGAACTGAAAACATCGAATGATTAGATACCCATGAAATGTTACTAGAGCCTCAAAAAGCATGATAAATTATGATGGATTTTATGGCATTTGTAGAGTCAAAAAGTGTTTTAACATTGTCATATGCTCTTCTTTTTGTTTTGAAAACAAAAAAATATTGGAAAAAAGACCCAAATAACTATTTGTTTTTTAAACACCCTGAAAGGAAGGAAGCAAGACAATCTATTCCTCAAGATCCTTGACAAAGAGCCTCTGTTAATGTACGGATGTAGAAATAACGACACGATTTTAAATATGTTTATCCAAATTTCCTGAACGCTTTTAAGTTATTTCTCAGTTGTTAGGCCTTAGACATATTCAACCCAAAGATTTATCCTGTTGACCACGACTGGAGGGCACTCAGGTTTCAAAGCTAATTCATTTTAAAGCCATCTTCAGTACTTGCACCAAAAATTAACTACAGTTAAATCAAACAATATATGTTTTAGGCCAGTGTTTAATTTGGAAAAATCATCTATTTTTAATTAGTTTGTCCACAATGTCTCATAAACTATACAATTTGGGGGGGGTTTTCCTTACAAAAGAAGCATAAGTTTGCCAATTAGTAAAATTTTAGTTGAAATATTTTTGGGAAAATCATCATCCCTTAGAACTATAGGCCCCAACCCAATATGGTGGTCCATGTCTATAAGCCAAGCCCAGAAGCCCGGGGGTAGGGGCAGTACAAGTTCAAGGCCAGAATGTACTAACTGATGTCTAGTGAGTTCCAGGACAGCCTGGGCATAAAATCATTAAAATAAGTAAAAGGCTGCAGGTTTCATCCTACCATCCATGAGCAAGAGAAATTAAACAAGATAGTGGGGAAAATCAGTTGAAAAAAAATCCACTTTTCCATGTCTGGATTTAACATTCTCAGACTGATGGCATGTTCTAGGCAGTGCTAGAATTTTGAATTCCATGTGAGCTACCATTGATCAAAAATCTCATAAAACTGTATAAATAGTCAATGATAAAATATTTTAAAGATAAAATATTTAGCAAAGGGTGTTACAGTATATATTAACTCTATAGAACAGTAAATTATTTGTAAGTAGAAACTGAAGATTCTGGCAACAGAAGCTTAAGAAAAGCTATGTTTCTAGATTTCCTTCTATGGATTAAGCTGAAGAGAGACACTGTAACTTGTAAACCTTTAAATTATATAGTACGTTGTTTTCAGAATGGTTTAACCTCAGAATATACCCTATTTTATTTCATTCCAAAGGTTCTCCTGATTTAGTATTTTTCCAGATGCATGTAAGGAAAACAAGATCCGATATATAGAACAGCAAAAATATTAAAGTCATTAAAACGTCAAAATATATTTAAAAAGCAATTATTCATGAACTAGGCAATTACTTATAGATTTATATTATTTATTAATATTTTAACAATGGTATATATTATAGTCTATATTTTGCATGTAGTAATTATAAAATATGTAGTTATATAAGTTTATTTTATGAGGTATATAACTATAAAACAATTGTCCTTGGTATGATTTTTGTAATTTTAAATAGTCTTTATTTTCTAAGTTATCAACTATAAAAAGCAAATCTGAGTTCCTCAAATCTTATATTAATAAATAAAAAATTAAAAGATGAGAAAAGCCAGGTAAAACACCTTCAAAATGAAATATTTTCTTTGTCATAAGCCAATTACAACCATTTTCAAACTCTAGATTCACAAACACTATCCCATAGAGCCTGATCATTAGCGAACACATCACAAAGTACAACTAAATTTGATATTCAGACAGTAAACAAGGAAAATTAAGACTCCTGTTCCTCCTATAAACTCTTCTTTAAACTTTGACATCTGTAACATTTTTACTTTATTCCTCTGATGTATCAGAAATATTTTTTAAAAAATAGTTTCAGGTAACATTTAAAGTAAAAATACTTTTCAGTTGGAATGAAATAGTTCCTGGTGACTCTCATTTTTACTTCCCACAATGAAAGTTAAACATGGAAATAACTGAAAGTCAAAAATCAAATAGAGGGGATTCATCAGGTCTGGATTCTGAGTTGAAAAAAAAATATCAGAACATCATGTTAACATGAATGGTAAAATGCTGAATATATAGAATTGATTTCTCTTTTTTAAATTTGGTTTAATTTATTATTAGTTATTTAATAAGTCTTGATATTGTGTTTGACTCATATTGACCTTTCCGTCAACATCTTATAGATCTTTCCTACACACCCAAATTTGTTTCTTCTTTTGATTTTATTAGACTCATCAAACCCAATATGTGTGTTCCTATATGTTTGAGTGCATGGATTTCCTCTGAAGAAGGTTCCACCTACTAATGGTCACATCCTAAAAGTTAACTCTTTCCCACCCTTTGTCAATTGGCAAAAGTTTCCAATCACAGTTGAAAATTTATACCTATATCTCTCCTAAATGCTGGGATTTCTTTCCTGGTTATAGTGAGCAAAGGCCTTGTGTATGATATCACAACTGTTGTGAACTCATGTCCAACTGTCTTGTTGTGTCCAGAAAACAGTGTCACTATACCATTCATCACATCTAGCTCTTAATTTTTTTCTCTTCAATTTTCTGCGCTGATTCTTGAACCAGAGGAGGAGGGAGTATGGTATGCATGTCACTTTTAACACTAATCATGCTGCAATTTCTCTTTCTCTTTACTTTAACACTCCCTGGGTTTCATGCTAATTTATATTTACTACAAAATTAACTAAGATTCTCTGATGATTGTTGAAAGATTCCTCTATTGGGTGTATAACGATAAGTTATTAGTTGTTTTAATTCTATGTCCATTTAGAGTAATAATAGTAGTAGGTTTTCTCCTGGGTCCTATGACTTGTCTTCTCACAGGTTCTTGACTTATAAAACTGTGTTGGGAATATGATTCATCTTGCTTAGCGAACCTTAAATGTAACCAGAATTGTTACTATATTAATATTTATGACACTGGTACACCAGTGGGTATGTCTTCTCAGAGCAGAGGTTATTATAGCTAGCAAGTTTCACAAATAGGTAAATAAAAAAATGGTTACATTTTCTTCTCTGGCACTATGCATAGGGCCTTTTCAGTGCTATGAACGCTATCTCATAGAACTAAAGTTACTATGTCAATACCAACTTGATTTCAACATGTTCTATGACTTCTGTGTGTGGTGTCTTCAGCAATGTGATCTTATTATCAAAAGCCAAGAGCAATGGCAATAGTCTATAATATTTGGGGGTCTATGGGATCTTAAAGTCCATCACTTTCAAAAAAGGTCATCCACTTCTGGCACAGGGTATTTTTTATTTGTTGGTAAAAGTTCATGAGAATTTGAATCTTCTTGTGTATTGGCTTCTAAGGGGACCAGAGACCAGCCTGGCTCCAGCCAGTGCAAACTGGAGATAATTAGTGCCTTAAAGCATGTACTCCTAAGCACTTCCACATAAGCCAACCTGGTGTCTGAGCCTGAGGCCTTGATGAGGGTGGAGCCCAGATACAACATTCCTACACCAGGAAGAGCTCACAGCTACAGATACCAGCAAACCAAAGCCCTTTCCCGTGGCTGGGAAAAGGTTTTGGGGAAAAAAGTATTTAAAGTGTTCCCCTCCATAATAAAATTGAACTTCCTTGTTTCAGCTTGTTCCTGGAGGCTGTGCTGTTGCCTCCTCTCCCAAGGAGGAAAGTAGGATCCTGAACATAGAGGCAACAACCTGACCCCAAACCAGGCTGTTCCCCAACAACTTGGTTTGTTTGAAAAGTCTTAGCTTTACCCTTGTTTGCTCTTATAGGGTGAACAATATAATGAAAATGTTTCAATAAAGTATATGGTTGTCTGGGTTGAGCTGTCATGACAGATTGGCTGAATAAATAGGCTTGAAGGATGGCTTCTAGAAATTCTTTGTTTTATAGTCAAATTATTACATCAGCTGATGTAATTAGTCAGGTGACCTCAAACCTAAACTTAGAGACGCATAAACAAGTTAGAGAATGCAGGCTGTACCTACTCAAACTCTTCTATTATGTGAGATATTCACAATACAGATATTACAGGAGAAGAAATCATGTCCCCCTTTTTCTTAGAGATATTGTCCTATTTATAAAGTTTTTGCTTATTTTTTGTTTCTTTTTTATTTTTTAAAGTTACCTTGGGAGTAACTAATATTATGATGTTACTTCGTGAAGGTTTGGAAAATTAAGAGTGAATCTGAGGCAAACTTTGATTTCTGTTATGTTGTATTCTTCCCCAGAAATATGGTTGGTTTAAAAAGAAAACTAATAAAATTACACAAAGTGGCAAAGGGGTAGAAATAAGGCACTTAATCAAAACAAATTTGAAGAGTTGTCCTAGAATACATTTTTTCCCACCACATTCTACTCCATAGACACTTGTTCAACCATGTTCATTGTAATTCGTAATAGCAACAACCTAAGTGTCCTTCACTGATTGCATTTACATTGTGGAATACTATTCAGCTGATAAGAAAAAGAAGCAATTGTGAAATTCCCAGTTAAATGGATAAAAGTAGAAAATACCACACTAAGTGAGATAACTCAGACCCAGAAAGACAAGTGCCAAATGTTCTCTCTTATCTGACGCTCCTAGATAGAGATGTACATATGTATGTTGGAATAATTACAGAAAGCAAAAAAAGTAAAAATAGACCACTCCTGCCTGGAGTGTGAGTGTGTGTGCATGTGTGTGTAGCAAAAAACAGGACAATAAGTATTCCAATAAGGGGAGTTGGGGAAAATTGGGAGGGGGTTGTGCTCTAGTTAATGATTTGCTTAGGAAGATAAATACAGAATAAGGAGAAGACAGAAGAGTTTTAAATAATAGTAAGGATGCTGGAAAAGTCATGAGGAATCAGTATTTATTATATAGCTAAAAGAATCCACAAAACAAATAAGTCTGTGAATGAATATGTGTGTGTGTGTGTTAAAGGAAATTTTCTCATCTAGAGTGACAATGTCCCTTGACGAGCTAAAGGCCGTCTAACAAAAACCTAAACACCAGGCATCAGAAGCCCTCTTTTAATTTGTTGGCCAAAGTTGTCAAGTGATGTCTAGAACATGTCAAGCTATCCTGTTGCTATTCCTATAGCCCTTGGTTGCCCCCAAGACGTGGACAGTAAGTTCCTATGGGACCCCTGAGCTGGAACTAACCTGAATGCCTCCTCCCTGAGAACAAGCTTTCATGGTATCAGAAAGTACCAACACAAGCTTCCAACGGTGGGGAGCAGCAGACCTTCCCACTCAGGTATGACACCTACGAACGACAGTAACTACTTGCATAACCTTAAGGTTGTAATAGTGCCATTCATGCATGGGTAGTAACCAAAAACTGTCTATTTGTACTTAAGACCTACTCTAAGAGTTATTGTATTGCCTAGTAGTGGAAACCTAGCAAACTACCCAGGTTCAGTGAAGTCATGGGTCTCAGAGGAAAGCCTACAACCACCACTCTACTAACCCAGCATAAACCCTAGCTACACTCAGTGTTTGTCCTTACACCCACTAATGAATGTAATCCTTAGAATGCTTAAGAAAACTTCTTTTTTTATATAGCAAAAAATTATCATTACAGAGAATGACAACTAATCAAAACACAGGATCATGGAGCATAGCCCCAACTGACATATCTATACTATAAATTCTGAACCCAAAGCTGAGCAGCAAATGGAGAAGATGTGGGGTCAGTATTGTGATATCCTGTTGTATGAAGTTTCTGGCCCAGCCTTTCCAGCCTAGCCCAGAGGTTTGGACCCTCTCAGGCCTACTGTTGATTAGGCCAAATAATTATATAGATGCTTATATTAATTTTATGCTGATCAGCCTATGGCTCTGGAATATTGCTAGCTAGCTCTTGCTCTTAAACTAACCCATAATCCTCATCCTGTTCAGGTACTTTTTCTCAGAGCAGCATAGTTGTCCTCTGCAACTGCTTCTCTGGTGTCTCTGTGGCATCACTGCTCTATTCTTCCTGTTCCCAGAGTTTTCTTGGTCTGGTAGCCCCACCCATCCTTCCTGTCTGCCTTTGGCCAATCAGTGATTTTATTAAACCAGTAGATGGGATAATTATCTACATTGTAACAACATTTGCTGTGAAATTGTGTGTGCTAGTAATGTCAGCAGAAATACTCACAATGTCTCTCACCAACATTAGTACTTAAAAGTGAGATGAACAGGGTCAGCAACAGTAGACAGATTAAAATGTTCTTGCAGAATGCCCATTATCCTTAATCCTGCACAAAAGAGTTACATGCAACTAAGGATGTTAGAAGGAGAAGTAGTCTCCCCTAAGGATAAGCAGAGCAACTGGTTATCCAATATCACCAAATGGTCAACCCTGAACGTACTTACAAGAGACATTGGGAAGAGCAGGGTGTGTTTAGTACTTAGGAAAATGTGTGTGTGTGTGTGTGTGTGTGTGTGTGTGTGTGTGTGTGTGTTATATTTAACAACAATTAATGAAAAAAGATCATGATTTTGAAGGAAAGCATGGGGAAATAAATATATGGTAAATTATGAAAAGAGGATGGGAAAGGTAAAAGTGATGTCAGCTAAGATATCATAAAGTAAAAGAAATAACTTTAAAGTGAATTAATCTAGAAACTTTCACTTCAGTCAGTGACATATATGACATACATGACTGAACAGGATACACAATAGAAAACAATAGTTTTCCCAATTAAATTCTATCAATACTGTAAACTTCACAGTTGAGCATATTTATAATTTGTTCTTTTATATTGGAAGCTAATGGAAAAATACATAGATATATGTATAATGTATTCTATAGATCTCTCTTTGACTTATTCAATTTTAAAAATACTTTAAAATTATTAATAATATGTTTTACATACCCTCCACTGTTTTCCCTCCCTCTCATTCTCCCACTCAGCATCCCCTTCCTCCCTCCACCCCCATCCACACCTCAAAGCAGGTTGATTAGTTGACACAGGACAACATACCAAGGTGAGACACATTCCTTCATCCTTGTACCAAGGCTAGCACGGCATCCCATCCTAGGGAGTGGGCTCTAAAAAGCCATCTCATGTAATCAGGATAATTCCTGGTCCCATAGCCAGGGGGCCACTAACAGCTTATTCAATACAACTGCCACCGTATGTATTTCAGAGCCCTGTTCAGGCCCGTGCAGGCCCTCCAGCAGTCAGTCCAGAGTCTGTGAGCTCCCGTTAGCTCTGGTCAGCTGTCTCTATGGTTTTCTCCACTGTGCTCTTGACCCTCCTCCCCCTCCCTTGGTCCTCCCGTTGTTCCTCCCTCTCTTCAACTGAGCTCCAGGAGTTCCACTAAGTGTTCAGCTGTGGGTGTCTGCATCTGCTTCCGTTAGTCATTGGAAGTAGGTTCCATGATGACAATTAGGGGAGTCACCAGTCTGACTACAGAAAGCCAGTTCAGGTACCCTCTCCAGCCTTGCTAGGAGTCTTAGCTGGGATCTCCTTGTGGGTTCTTTTGGGTTTCTCTAGCACCAGGTTTCTACCTAACCCATGTCAGGGTATCTTGTAGTAGAAGTTTCTGTGTCCCAGATGGACAGTCTGGCAACCATTCAGTACCAAATTAGCACACAGAGTCTTATATTAATGACAAGAGTTTTGATCTATGTAGCTAACCCATGATTCTTATCTTGTTTAGCCATGTGGCTGGGTACCTTTTCTCATAGCAGCATTCTTATCTTCTTTCCTCTGCATCTGCTGGTCTCCCTCTTCTCTTCCCATGCCCAGTTTTCTCAGCCGGGTATCTCCATCCATACTTCCTGTCTACCTTCTAGCCAGTCAGCATTTTGTGAAACCAATAGGAGTTACAATGTACAAAAGCAAAATCCGACGGTAATATCACTTTCATACCCACTTCTCAGTCTCTCCCCCAACTCAGCTTTCTTGAACCCTCATGTTCCCACGCCCAATCTTTCCCCTCTACACCTCCCTCCCAGTTTACCCAGATTTTAACCTCTTCCTAGGGCAATCTATGTGTATCCTCTTATGATCCCCCTTTCTAGTTATCTTTTCTGGGATTTGGGGGTGTAGCCTGTTCATTCTCACTCAGGATAATTTTTCTAGTTCAATCCATTTGCCTACAAATTTCATTATATCAATTTTTTAACCATTGTAAATGGTTAAAAAATTGTGGTAAATGTACCACATTTTCTTTGTCTGAGGGACATCTAGGTTGTTTTAAGATTCTGTATATTAAAAACAATGTTGCTATAAACATAGATGAGTAAGTGTCCTTGTGTTGTGGTTGAGCATTTTGGAGGGTATGTGCCCAACAGTTGTTGTGTCCTGAGGAAGGCAGATTCACAATTTTCTGAGAAATCACCATACTGATTTCCAGAGTGGCTGTACAATTTTGCATTCCCACCAGCAGTGGAGGAAGGGTCCCCCTTTCCCATATCCAACATAAGGTGTTACCAGTGTTTTGATCTTAGCCATTCTGACAGGTTAAGATAGTATCTCAGAGTCATTTTTACTTTCAAAGAAACCAAAACTGTACAATGGAAGGAAAAAAAATCTTCTACAAATGATGCTGGCATAACTACATGTCAACATGTAGAAAATTGAAGATAGATCCATATTTATTATCCTGTGCAAACTCAGGTCCAAATGAATCAAAGACATCAACATAAATCCAGTTACACTGAACCTGATAGAAGAGAAAAATGGAAAATAGCATTTAACACATTGGCACAGGAGACCACTTTCTAAATAGAACACCAGTAGCACAGACACTGAGAGAAACAGCTAATAAATGGGACCTCCTGGAACTGAAAAGCTTTCACAAGGCAAAACAACAGCCTACAGCATGGTAAAATACCTTCACCAATTACATTTCTGACAGAGGGCTGATCTCCAAAATATATAAGTAACTCAAGAAACTAGACATCATAAATTTAAAAAAAAAAAAAAAGACGTATAGATCTAAACAGAGAATTCTTAACAGAAGAATCTCAAATGACCCAAAAAGCATTTGAGGAAGTGCTCAACATCCTTAGCCATCAGGGACTGCAAATCAGATAAGACTTTAAGATAACATCTTATTCAACTTATCTGCCATTGTATTTCCCTATTATCCTCTGTCTTAATTTTTGTCCTAACCTGATGTGGGAATGCCTTTCTGTATGCTGTGAATCTCAATCTTTAAATAAAGGAGCTGTTTTGGGCCATGGCAGGCACCATAGAAGAAGTAGGAGGAGAAATCAGAGCATAGGTAGGAGAAGCAGGGTGGAGTCAGGGAGACGGAGCTGAAGCCGCCCAAGAAGAAACATGTAAGGAGCACGGGTGAGCCATGGGCCACGTGGCAGATAGATTAATAGAAATGGGTTGATTGAGATGTAAGAGCTAGCTAGCAATGTGCCTGAGCCATAGACCAAACAACATGAAGTTAATATAAGTGTCTGAGTCATTTTTGGGGACCTGGGCGGCTGGTCAGCTGAGGAGTCTGGCGCAGCAGGTCTGTGGGTCTCGGACCTCTAGCCGCCCGGGACCGAGAAAACCCCACTACTACACTAACCTGTATGTTATTGTATAATAAAAGTTTGTAAGAGATTGTAAGAAACAAAATCTCTTATCATTTTAATAATACCTGTTTAATAATATTTGGAAAATAATATCATCCATCATTAATTTTCTGAACAGGACATTTTAAAATAATTTAATATTTCATTAAATAGATAATGTTGATCATAATTTCAGGTTTACTGTATTCTCAGAGCAAATAATTTCATATTTACCTTTTCAGGTTCTTATCCATCACCAGACTGTAATTTATCAAAAATAGAGGGCTGGACTCTTGTCAAATTGCTTTAGCCACTTTCTTGATTAGAAACCATTACTAAAAAACATTATAGCATACAGGCTGTTCCTAGTTTTCTGTCTGAAAGGCTGTTCATAGGTCTCCACAATAAGGCAAAACCCACAGCTGTTTTATGCCAGGAAATCCCATCTATCATAACTTCTGCTAGCTGTGGGTTAACAAGGATGAAAAAAAACGTGTTTAAGAATAAACATATATTTCGGGTCCAATTTTTTTTACTTTGAGTTTTAAAGCAATGACATTGCTAATATTTTGATGAATATAACAACCTCTAAAAGTATTACTTACATCAGACCCATTTCTATAGACATGGCTCATGCTATACCATTTAAAATGCCTTGTTTGCCTTTCCTTCATTGCAACTGAGCATCTGAAGTGAATCAACCTAGAGCGACCAAAGACTAACGAACATAAAGTCAAATTCTTAATGATGTTAAATGAGTGAGCAACTGATGATGATGGGCATGGCAGCAAATGTCCATACATCCTAATTGGACAGATTTATTTAAACATAAAGAAAGAATAAGTTTGTAGTCCAATAGGACTCATATACTCTTGATTTTTCTAAAGCAGCTAGGCATAAATTTGAGGTTAACTGTTAAGTAGAATATAAAAGAAGAGTTATATTTGTTTTAAAAATTATTTAATTCTTATTTATATCTACTATATTTACATGCTTACCCTTTGCTTCTATCCATTCTCTCTTTTACAATCCCTATGTGCAAATCCCTATCTTTGTTCCTTTAATTATTGTTGTTACACACACACACACACACACACACACACACACATGCACACACACATGAATGATTAAATATATAATTACAGGCCTCATCCCTGGGAAAGACTGACTTTCCCTTTCTTACCACTCATTCGCTGTCTGCAGCACAGCTCTTCATCCAAAGATGGGGCCTTGTGATACTTCTTCTATCCACATTGTCATGTCAATTGGCATTGACATTGGGCAGGTCTCATTTAGCTGATGATATGTTGAGATTGCATGGTCAGAGGTTTCCTGTCATATTTTGAAAACATAAACATACAGCAGATATCCTGGTCTTCTTAGAAACGTCTTCTGCACTTTCCAAGCTGCTCCCTGGAGCTTAGTTGTAGAGTTTTTGCTCTAAATGTATGTACTGGGGCTATGCAGCCCACAGTTAGTTGTTTTCTGCATTTTGACCAGTTGTGGCTGTCTGTAACAGTCTCCATCTGCTGCAGAGAACTCTGACTCAGGGTGAGAGTCACCCTTACCATATAGTGATAAGGATAAATATTTAGAGTCCAGTTAGAATTTATAGACAGTTATGAAAGCAGAAGATGCTATGCCAAGTGCCAAGCAGTCCTCCTCAACTCTGACGTCATAACAGTGACCAGGATGACAGGGAATCCCTAGAGGGGCAGTAATGGCATCTTTATCTTGGTGGCAACCTACAGATCTCTAACTGAACTGAAGCTTGCCCAACAGGATGGAATTCATGCCTGGTGGTGTTAACTGTAAAGCTAGCCAATTGTTTGTGGCAATCGAAGTCATAGATCCTGCAGGAGAACATACTACAGGGACTTTCCTAAACAAGAAATCATTTCTTACTCTGGTGACTAGTGTTTACTGTGACTTTATCTTGTTTGTACATGTTTAACTTTGCCTTAGTTAGGAGTGACTTTAAAACAAGAAGTGACATTTGAAAGTCAATTATCAGAAAACATATCTTTCAAGAAGACCAGAAAACTCAGATTCCTTCATGCAGTATAAAAGTCAACGAATATGGGGATATTCACAAAAATGCAATGTACTAGTGTAACACACGCACCAGGATTCTGGTCATCAGCAAGAAAATCCTTGAAATTTCCCCATATAACAGGGAAATGAAGGCACACATTTTTACAGTCACATATTTAAATCACTGTCCATTATTTACATAAATTGTTTCTTTTATCTGCTAAAACTCCAAAAACAGCAGCAAAAGAATTATACTATCACTCCGTTTTTAGAGATTAAGGTAACTCATTTTGTCAAGGATAGCTGAATATCCTCAAACCCCACAGCTAGGAAACAAGAAAGAAATTCTGCTATCTTAATTCCTAACCCTGGTAGATAACTCTTTTCTACGTATTTTTCTAACTATTGCTATGTCACTCAGATTCTACTACCTCTCTTTTAAACCTGGCTTTTCTGCCCACTCTTATAATCAACTCTCTCTCTCTCTCTCTCTCTCTCTCTCTCTCTCTCTCTCTCTCTCTCTCTCTCTCTCTCTCTCTCTCTCTCTCTCTCACCTTCTATCTCCCTCATCATGAAGAACTAGATAAATGTCACTGCCCATGTTCCATATTCTAAATACCCCCATGGCCAGATCCACTTCTTTCTTATAGTGTTTTTATAATGTCACCAAAACGGACTTGCTTTCACTTTGGTTTTAGGATAATACAAACACCTCAGGGTTATTATTTTATAACATTATTGTCTGTGTTTAGATCACCCAGCCTTGAGCAAATATATGAAGGAATGAACAAAATTTCCCCAAGTGAAATGAAATCTATGATAATGTATAGCACAGATTCAAGAAGAACAGTTGCACCTTACAGGGAGCAAGTGAGAAAGAATTGGTCTTTCTCTTTGCCCGAATTTGGTAGTTTCTCCATGAAGATTTAAAAATCTTATTGAGATCAATTCGGGAACTGTGCCAATGGATAGAGAACCTGCATTGATTCATGCTAATTCTGATAATTGTGCAGGTGGCATGCTTGGGTATTTCACAGTTACACCTCTTAACGACCTGTTGGAACCCCCCATCATATCTATGTCATGGATTTAAAATCTGAGTACTTCTCTACTGTGTGCGTTTAATAGTTTCCATCATTTCAAGGGTGGCTAAAACAGCTTGAGCATGTGTTAAAATATTTCACACACCTAAGAAGATATAGACAACGTGTGTCTCAGGAAAATTTCATGCAAGAGTCACTTGCAAATCACAATAGAAATGTTCCTCATAAGGTGATGATGAAAACAGAGATTGAGAAGCATTGTTCTGCACCAAAGCCTCTCTGGTATTCTCTTCTTCATGCTGTACAGAACTATATATCACTACGATACATAAAAGTATTTTGTAAAATGTGAAAATTCACTTGTAAACTACCTACCATAGACTTCGTGGGATATACTACTACTATTCAAATCACCGCTAACATTGCACACACAAATATAAACTGCAAAACACTTTCTTACATCTATCCTTGTTACAAATTGATTATATTTCAAAGGAAAAAAATGTTTGAAATGTATAACCGTTTGAAGCAGCAAAGATCCTCTCACACTGGTAGGTCACATCTTCCCTCATCAATTATGGAACCTCTCAGTCTTTACACCTTTGGAAAAATGACCTCCTTTTCCTCTTGAAAAGGTTTAAGTACCTTGGCTTCTAGCCAGTGATTGTAGTGACTTAGACCACATCATACAATCGTCTGGCTGCCACCTTCTTTACCAGGAGATCTCTGAAAGCTGTTTGTGATTATATCACATTAGGAGATAAGGAAAAATAGCAAGTGTCTGTTTTATATGAGCTGAAACTACTTCACTTTAAGAAACAAAGTAAAACTTTGACATGTTGTATTAATCAGCAAGACTCCACTGCAAAATGTTTTAATTTTTTTTGGGGGGGGGGGTTGCTAAGCCTTGTCTCCCTAGGCAGCCTAGATCAGTAGAGCCAATAGCAATGAGGTTCCCCACTACTACATCACATTTCTGATATGCAAATAAGCCACCAGCATGACTTGTCTCATTTTAATACCTGGGGGAGGAAGGAAACTTGAGGGTTGGGATTGAATCCAAACCACTTGAGTAAGGGATGAGGAAACGGAAATAGAAAGGACCCCATAGGGACCAATGGTTGGTCAAGTTAGACCTAAGTCTAAGCTGCCCTAAGATCCAGTCGGACTTCTGATTTCTCCTGGAAGAACCTTTCTCAGGGCAGCAGAGCTACATGGCCAATCATCATCTCATGTCTCTATATCCACGGCTCTCATTCTGCTGCCGGGGTGGGGGAATAGGGAAGTGGGGGTGGGGATGATGGAGGGGATGACGGGATGTGGAGACAACACATACATAGACTGAGGTTCAAGTAAACCTCCTCGGTGGGAAAGCAGAACGACTGAACTAGTAGGGTTTTGTTACTCTGATTTTTTTTTTTTATTCCATCTGTCGGATAAATGACCTTTTCTGTCTTGATAGCTACACATCACCTTTTTCTATGAAGTATTTTTTGAAATTCGTCTATCTCAAAGATTATTTAAAGTAATGTTCGTTTACTTCTCCCTTGATTCTACCCACAAAACTCAATTAACTTGGGGGAAGTTAGAGCTGAAAGTTCACACAGATTATTTATGTTTCCTAACGAAAGTAGCCCCCTTCTACACAAAGCTCTTTATTTTACACATGAACTCAGAGGAAAAACTTTTTCTGATGTTCTTTAGGGGGTAACGGGCTCAGAACAGACTCTGGACCCCTTAATGTCTAGGTCAGAACATTTCCATACTGAGTATCTTGCATGTCACTCCCATCCACTGAAGGTCCCTCACTACAGCAATACTCCATGTCCCTGTCCTAGGTGGCATTTTCCCCAGGTGACCTCTCTCCCTTTTGTACTCAACTTCTTTATTCTTAAGCAGTGCTCTGCTGTGTTTTGTTGCCATCAGGGCCTCTGCCTTAGGCACTCACTTCCAACCCATCCTCTTCTTTGTCCCTATATATACCTTCCTTACCTTATCACCTTCCCCTAAAGGATTAACACTGTGATTGCCAAGTCAATTTCCTTTGTACTTATATTCTCCACTAAGCCCTGCTTTGTGTGTTTATCCATTCTTCACTAACCTTCATCAGAGGATACAGTCTCTTCTCCCAGCCTGTGATAAGCATTGATGGTATCGATGAAGACGTGATTTCCATTGTTCAGAGCCCTCATTTTGAAATTTCTTTCACCCATCAGCATAGCTTTCACTCTGCAGGCTGATTTTTCTCAGACCTTGCCATGTCTCCCTTCTGCTGTTGTCATTAGAGTTTTGCTCTTGACTGTGTTCTTTGTTAACACAAATGTGTATTCTTGCCTTTAACCATAGCCCTACTTTATTAATCTGGATTTTTAAATGTCTACACACCTAAGCCTAATAGTCTGGCAATTCTTCACATCCACTGCCCAAAACGAACTAATTATCTTGTTAGCTTTTCTCTCTGGATGGCTTCTTCTCTAATGTACACTCTCTATTTTGTGACTAAACTCCAAATATATGTGTCTTCTTTATTAATTATATATAAAAATTATACATAAAACATATCTTAAGTTAAATATATATAGATTAGCTATATTTATATATAGGTGTTATATTTTAATATATATAGTTAAATTATATATAAATTAAATATATACATATTTATATATGCAAATAGTTTTAATCCTGGAAGAGACTGTTTTCTAACTATCTTACATATGATTTCTCTACTCTAGTTTTCTTCTTGTGGTCCAAGTCCAGTTATTCAAACCTTTCACTGAATCATGTTGTGAGTACCCAAACATTTTTGTATTCAACACTCACTAATCTTGACAAAACTAAGAAGGAGTGGTGGCTTCTAAAGCTCTATTTTTACATTGACTTTTTCTGATACCTAGCAAGTTCTTTGAGGGCATCTCTGCTTCCCTTTGTTATTTCATATTTACATTCACCAGAACTAGTTCTGGGCTTCATTGACATAAATAGAAGGATTACATTAACGAATAGACCCACTTCAAACATATTTACATTAAAATACTTTATTCTTATTAGTTTCTAATTATGGATTACAGATTATTCATTGTTAAGTATATTAATACAGTTTATAGAACCATATGTAGACTTCACTCATATTCCAGTCAGCACACTTGAGGCATGTATATTCTCTCTCTCTCTCCTCTTTCTCTCACACACACACCTCAGTTTAATAAATACTTAAATATAAAATCAGTTTTTCTCTTGAATACCAAAATTTTTCTTTATATATCAATTATTTTTTTACATAGTCAAATTTATCTGGTAAACATCCTTTCTTCATAATCCAATGATTTACTGAAAAAGTCATGATTGCTAATCAAAGAGCCACATGATGTAGCTGGTCAACTCTCTTCGTAACAGATGACCAATTCTTATAACAACTACTTTGTAATTATGGAATGTTTGAGACACATCTGCTATTTATTTTGGAAAATAAAATTAGAGTTTGTCCTAAAATTTATATTTCTTTCCGAAATCAGTATAGCTGTGAAAAGAAATTGATAGTCTTCTTTATATTTTGAATAAAGGAGCGGTGAGCATTTCTTTTATAATCTTCAATTTGTGTATGTTATTTATGATAGTTGTGGAAGTTGGTGTCTATAGTTAGACAGAAACTGACATTTCACATGCTTGTGTTGATGGACTAGGAAGAACCAAACATTTTCATGTTCAAGAACTGATTATAGCCATATGAATTTTGTGTCATTTTGGGATTAACAGAAGACAGCATTCTCTGCCCACTTAATAAAGAATTTTTATCATTCAAAATATGAGCTTGGATATCTGCCCACAGCATCAGGTACAGATCACAGACACATACTTCTCGGGTCCTGGTGTCTGTTTAGAGCTGTGAGGCTACAATATCACACAAGCACTGCCCTGACACATTGTTGACAAGAGCTGCCAAGTCCATCAGCTTCTCCCACATACAGTCAAGCGATGGAGTTGGAAATGATCTCTAACATGGCAGCAATTATATTTTTTCTTCTCAGCTGGAGGACAGATATCCTTCAATTTGTGCCATCTTAGCCAGCTCAAAGATGTTTCCTCAACATTCCTTTAGTTATAGGAAATGCAAATAAAAGAGGACAATAGGCAGATGTGACACCATTGTAAACATGTGTCATCCATCCCACACTAAACTCATGCTTCTGCTGAAGGTTTGGAGTATCTATCTTTTCTTTTCTAACATATTTCAGTACATATAACTCGAGAGGACTTACGAAAACAAGACAAATGTTATTAGAATAAACAATACATAGTTCTGGTTCCCAGGGTAAAGAACTGAATTATACTAAATGTTAACTCTTTGGCTTATTTATGAATTTGTAGATTGTCCCCTATAAACATGGGGTTTGTCTAATTTATCCACACCCTTTCAGGAAAGTGAGTCTTCACAGAATCTAAATTTCATCATTATCTTCCTAAATTGAGATTATTATTATTTAGTGGAATTATTCTGCCATCTATAATACATACATCTTGAACATCTTGGAGATAGTACTGTAAAGTGGCACATGCTGAAGGAGACTCAATGACTTGTAATTCAATGGTGTTTCTGTCTAATACTAGGGGACTATAGGATATGCTCTCTGCATCATTCGATCCCAAGTGCCATTAGATAGTAGTTTCATTTGTTAACTATGTTGTTATTTAAAATAGCTAGCAGAATAATAAGTTCTTCTAATACACAATAGCCTTGCCGAGTCCTATACTGACTTTCCTGCTTCTTTTTTTTTTTTTCCAGTGCAGGAGAATATCATGTGAGCTTTTAATTAGAAGCTTTCCAAAAATCAAATATTGACGATTTCAGATTAGCTAAATATGTTGAACAAGGACTCGGCCCCATGATGCATTGAGAGTAGATAGAAATAACAGCTGGAGATCTAGTTCATCGAAGACCTTAACTAGACTGAAAAGATGTGAGTTTCTGTCTCCTCGCATTTGCAAATAAAGAGAAGTTGTGATATAAGCTGAGTGTTGCCCTTGGTTATGTCTGTTCCCCCAACTATGCACAAATACATTAGAATCATAGCAGCAGGCAATGGAATGGTGTTTAACAGGGCTGACACAAAGTCATCTTTCTATTTTGTGTTCTTGTAACTAATAGCAATTCATGAGTTTGGGGAATTAATTTAGGCAGGAAATTGTGGGGGGGGGTGTTTGTTTTTTAAACCAAGTGCATGACATAAGTTATTTTGCCACACATTTTCCTTTTCCCACTTTGAAAGTCAGTCACAAGCTTTGTGTCTAGAAAAGTTTTGAAAGATTAATCAGTAGCATGAACATCACTTGAGATGTAAAATCTGTAGCTCTATTTCTTAAACACTGTTTCAGGACTTGTTAAGTTGGTTTCTTTCCATTGGAGTTCCCAGCAAGGATTTCTTGCTGATTTACTCCAACTCTCTTAACTTATTTTAGGAAAAAAAATCATACCAAAATTGATAACTCTTGCATATACGTAAATCTTAACATGCTGCTTAAATTTCTACCTTATACAAATATATGGATGAGCTGGCCTTGAAGCCACCCACATCCTGGTACACACTGAGCAGAAATCAAGCTTCCATTATGAAAAGGATCAAATCCACATCCTCTGTGCCACACATTGAAATTCTTGCCTTTTTTTAGCCAGCATGTATGTCAGCTCTTTCTTTTTATTTTCTTTTTTGTGAACTTGCGGCCTCAGATGTTAGTTAAGTTTTACTATTCTTCAAAAGCATTTATTTAAAAAACATGCGAATGGAAAATGAACATGCTAAACTAATTAGGATATGCAAATGTGGTTCAGAGGGACTGCTTTTTAAGTGAATCATACTTATTTGAATATACAAATAAAAGAAAATTTGTTTCAGTAACAATCTGGAAGTTAGTTCATGTGGAACAAATCAGGGCTTAAATTATAAGGATTAACTTTTCAGGATCTACTTTACAGTTCACCTTTTTAATGGGATGGAATGTAGACTTGAAGCAGAGCCCATGTTAGCATGGCCACAGAAAACTTGCTATGGTCTTGTCCTCATTTAGAGGACACATGATGGAGACTGGGAAAAATGTCTCATGGGGTTTTGCTGACTTTTTCTAGGCAGTTCAAAGACAAGCAGGTGAAAATATCAAACTATAAAACACAGATACAAAATGTGATTCTTTTAACAACTATTACGGAACAAAACTATAGAGATTTGGAATGTTTGTTCCCAATATTTCATTTTTGAATCACAATAGACGAAAACGGAAAGGAAGTAAGACACTAAAAACGTAAAAAGAAATCAGATCAATCAATACACAGAAGAAATAAATGTAGACTATACTTTCTAATGATTAATCTGGCATTTTTATTTTTTCCTCTAAGTCACTGATATTTTCTTTTCTTTTTTTGTATGTTCATTTTATTCCTTTTTTAATAAATGAAGTCTTTTTCTCCCAATGTATCACTCTGCTCCCCCTCCTCCCTTCCCTCCTCCCAATCCCTTCCAGTCAGATTTCAGCCTCTCTCCTCCCCATCCCCCAATCTCCTCCCCCAAAAGGGCAAGAAGTCCCAAATTGGGTGAGCTCGGCATGACGCATCTACTCCAGGCAAGATCAATTTTCTCATCCCCAAATCAAGACTGGGTTAGGTGCTCCTCTGCAGGGAATGGGCTCCAAGGTGCCAGCCCATGCACAGGAACACAGTCTGATCCCAGCACTCCAGGATCCACATACTGCCCATGCAAGTTGACAGTTGCCTACTTTGGAGGGCCTAACTCCTTTTCACAGTGATTTCCCAGTGGCTGTTCTTGATTCAGTGAACTCCCCAGAGTTTCAGCTAACCATCTTAGTGGGAATTCTCATAATTCCTATCCCCTTGCTCAAAGAGACCCCAACCCCACCCCCCCAGGAGCACGGCCCAGTACTCAGCTATGGATCTCTGCCTTCACCTCTAACCTCTATTCATTGTTGGAGGTAGGTTCTGTAATGACACTTAGGGTGGTTATTCATTTGATTATAAGGGAAGTCCTGTTTAGGAACCCCCTCCACTAATCTTTGGAGACCTAGACAGGGACATCGTGTGAGTTCTTAGAAGTTTTCCTAGCACCTGATCTCTTTCCAACTCCACATTGGCTTCCTCTAACAAGATATCCATTTCTATTTTTCTCCCTCTTTGTTGCTCCGCTCACTCAACCATCACCTTCTCTCATGATTTGTTCCTACCTCTTCTTGGTTGCAATCCGTTATGATTCCAGTTTGCTAAGGTGATCTTCTCTATTTTCTCTTCCTAAGGGAATCTCTGGATGTCTCTCTTAAGTTTCTTCTAATCCCAAGCTGTTCAGGGGTTGTGTGGTTTGCAGCTTGGGTATTCTTTGCTTTTTGTCTAAAACACACTTATGAGTAAGCACATCCCATGCCTACTTTTCTGTGCTTGTGATATGTCGCTCAGGAGGATATTCTCCAAATCCATCCATTTGCCTGCAAATTTTCGGATGTCATTTTTTTTTCTTTTCTTGCTGAGTAGTACTACATTATGAAGATACCACAGTTTGTTAATCCATTCTTTAGGTAAGGGCCATCTAGGTTGTTTCCAGGTTCTTGCTATTACAAATAATGTTGCTATGAACATAGCAGAGCTAAGGCCTTTGGGGTAAGAACATGCATCTTTTGGGTATATGTCCAATTGCTGGATTCTTAGGGAGACTGGTTCCTAGTTTTCTGAGGAACTGCCATACTGCATTCCAGTGTGGCTGTACAAGTTTACAATCCCACCAATAATGGAGGAGTGTTCCCCTTGCTTTGCATCCTCTCCAGCTTAGGCTGTCATCTGTGTTTTTGATCTTAGCCATTCTGACATGTGTAAGGTGGTATCTCAAAGTTCTTTTGATTTGAATTTCTCTAATGACTAAAGATGCTGAGCAATTTTTTAAGTGCCTATCTGCCAATTATAATTCTTCTGTTGAGAATTCCCTTTTTAGCTCTTAACCCCATTTTTAATTGGGTTATTTTCTTATTGACTATGTCCTTTTCCTTACAGAAGCTTCTCAGTTTCAGGAGGTCCCACTTATTGACTCTTGTTCTTAGTGTCTGTGCTACTGGTGTTATATTTAGGAAGTGGTCACTTGTTCCAATGCTTTGGAGGGTATTTCCCACTTTTTTTCTATCAAGTTCAGTGTAGCTGGGTTTATGTTGAGGTCTTTGATTCACTTGGATTTGAGTTTTGTGCAGGGTGATAGGTTTGGATCTATTTGCGTTCTTCTCCATACTACCATCCAGTTATGACAATTGTTAAAGATACTGTCTTTTTTCCATTATATATTCTTGGACTCTTTATCAAAAATCAGGTGTTCATAGGTGTGTGGGTTAATATCAGTGTCTTCAGTTTGATTCCATTGATCCACAAGTCTGTTTTTATGAGGGTACTAGGCTGTTTTTATCACTGTAGCTTTATAGTATAGCTTGAAATCAGGGATGGTGATTCCTCCTGAAGTTCTTTTATTGAACAGGATTGTTTTGGCAATCCTGGGTTCCCTCTTATTCCATATGAAGTTGAATATTGTTCTTTCAAGGTCGGTAAAAAATTGTGTTGGGATTTTGATAGGAATTGCATTGCAACTGTAGATTGCTTTTGGTAAAATTTCTATTTTTACTTTGTTGATCCTACCTATCCAGGAGCATGGAGAGACCTTTCCATTTTCCAATATCCTGTTCAACTTCTTTCTTCAGTGACTTAAAGTTTTTGTCAAACAGATCTGCTACTTCTTGGATAGAATTAACCCAAGGTGTTTAATGGCATTTGCAGCTATTATAAAGGGTGACGTTTCCTTTCTTTGTTTTCAGCCCTTTTATCCTTAGTGTATAGGAAGGCTATTGACTAGTACCTACCCAAATGCTTGTGGAATGGAGGAAATGGAGAAGTAGTTCACTTTTAATAAGAAATAGTTTAGTTAGCTGTATTTTCATGTTTCTTTTTGGGCATGTCTGAGCCTCTCTGAGAAATATATGTGAAAGGGGACACATTCCAGGGAGAATGAGGGAAGTTCACATTGTATCATTATTGTTCTCAGGTCTAGGTAAAAGAGAAGCAAATGTTCTTCCACTTACGAGTCTACCTGTATCATGGGACTGAGAGGGCAGGATTCATGTCATGGGGAGGTTTATGATAAGACTTTCTCTGAGAAAAATTACATTCCACTTCTCATCAATATCAAATTATATAACAGAACCAGTAGAAGAACAAGAAAGTGTGTGCATGTGAGCGTGCGTGTGTGTGTGTGTGCGTGCGTGCGTGTGTGTGTGTGTGTGTGTGTGTGCGTGTGTGTGTGTGTGCGTGTGTGTGTGTGTGTGTGTGTGTGTGTGTGTGTGTGTGTGTGTACGCATGCGCACTATGGTGATACATAGACACCCTGTAAGAAACTCTAAGTGAGAGACCTGGAGAGAATGAGGGACTTCAAGCCTTGGCTGCTGTTACAGTACTAACGATTCCATGACATATAAGGAAACTTGCCAACATGGATTTCAACTCTGGTTGTTTAATCTGATAATTTCAGAAATGGAATCTACTGTTCTTCCATAGGCATGTAAATGAAGGGAAAGTGGAAAGAAAAGAGACTGGCGCCGTTTGAAGTAACAGAAGACTCTCTCAGTCATTGGGAACACATCTCACAATGCCAACTAAAACCTGTGTTGAACAAGAGGACATCAAGCTCTGCTGAACATTATTAGGGGAAAAACTGGACCATCTCTGTAGAGCAGTTGCCATGAATTTCAGTTTATGCCCAGGTTTTCAGATAGAGGTCTATACACCAAACCCATGAATAGTAGCGTTTGTTACTAGATCAGATTCCATTCAAACTCTCATATGTAGGTGAGTTAATAGGATTTACTTCAGATTAATTAATAACAACTTCTGGGGCAGCACTATGGATTAATAGTTACCTAACCTACACTTTTTCTCAGAGCAAAATCAGTATTCTTTCTCTGTAGATATCAGTAAGGGTCTCTTCTTGGCAAGTGAGGTGCCTCTGGTTGATCAGAACACTAAGCCAGAACAGTTCTCTGCTGCCTGTGTTTGTTATTCTTCTGTTGCTATAAAAAACAAAACAAAATAAAAACCAAACAAACAACAACAACATCACAAAACTCACTATGACCAACACAGTTTATATAATACAATTAACTGGGCTTATGGTTTCAGGGAGTTAAAGCCCATGACTGCAGAGCAAAGGCGTGGTGGCAAGGACAGTAAGCACTCATATCTTGGTCCACAAGGGGCAAAGATAAGCACACTGGGAATTGTAATAAGAAGTTTCTGGACTGGCCTTTCTGGCCTAGCCCTGAGGTTCAGACCTAAACAATAGGTTCAGCCCTACTCCTGTTTAGCCCCAAATTATCACACAAAGGTTTATTTTAATTTCATGCTGATTGACCTATGGCTCAGACATATTGCTAGCTAGATCATTCATCTTAATTCAGTCTATTTCCATTAATCTGTTTAGTCATGTGGTTTAGTAACTTTTCTCAGTGCAACATAGTTGCCTCCTTTCCTTTGCATCTACTAGTGTCTTTCCTGGTGTCTCTGCTGGCATCTCTCCATTGTTCTTCCTGTTACCAGAGTTTTTTTAGTCTGGTAGCCCCACTCAAACCCTCTTATCATTTAATAAAAGCTGGTCTGCCTTCTGGCCAATCAGCTTTTTATTAAACCAGTAGGAGGGACAGCTATTTACAAAGTACAAGAACATAGTCCTTGATGTGGGCATTGACGTGGGAATGTCTTTCTGTATGCTGTGAATATCAATATTTAAATAAAGGAGCTGTTTTGGCCCATGAGAGGCGCCATAGAAAATGTAGGAGGGGAAATCACAACATAGGTAGGAGAAGCAGGGCGGAGTCAGAATCAGACTGAGCCAGCTACCCAAGAAGAAACATATAAGGAATATAGGTGAGCCATGGGCCAGGTGGCAGAACAGATTAATGGAAATGGGTTGAGTTACAATGAAGGAATTAGCTAGCAGCATGCCTAAGCCATAGGCCAAACATCATGAACTTAATATAAGTGTCTGAGTCATTATGGGGGGGCCTAAGCAGCAGCGGGCGACTGGCACTCTGGGACTGCAGGTCTGTGCGTCTGGACATCTGGCCGGATGGGACGGTAACCTCAATGTAACAGGGAATGACTGAAGTCTTTGGAAACCTCAAATCTGTTCTCAGTGACATATTTCCTAATCCTTCCCAAATAGTTCCACCAAAGGTAACCACGCAGTCAAATCTCTGAGCCTATATAGGTCATTTTCATTCATACCATTATACTGCCCTATTCCAATAACATGGGGAGAGAGAACCCAGAAATGCAAGGTGTTCCCCAGGCTTTTGAAAGCATCTGACACATGTGGGGTGTGTATCTGTGTGTGTATGCATGTGTGTGTGCATGTGCACGTGTGTGTGTGTGTGTGTGTGTGTGTGTGTGTGTGTGTGTGTGTGTGATTGCTACTGAATATATGTGGAGATCAATGAACAACTACAGGTCTTCATATGCCCAGTCAGTGTTTTACACACTTTCTTCTCAGCCCACAGAAAGTTTGAAGCTAAACCATGTTATAAAAGATTAGAGGATATTAAAGGAATAACAAACTAGACATATTTATATCTAAGTTAAAAATGCATGGGGGAAAGATATTTCCAGGAAAGAACAGTTAAAAAGGATGCAGTGGTTGGCTTTTAACTACCCCTCAAAGACCATGGCAGTATAGGTGGGCTACAGTGCAGAGAAGCAGAGCAAACTTAGGAAGCAGAAGTAACTTAGCGTGTAAAGCCTGGATTTCAAGAAGGGATCACTCTGTATTTGAACTCTTTAAATAGTATTTATAAGAAAAGCTCAATATTAAACTGAAACATGCAAATAAAGTTAAGTCAAACTTAAGGCTAGAGACATAAATTTAGGAATTACATGTGGATGTTGGAGCACATGAAAGAACAGAGCCCATTGCCAAGAGAGACAACCATGTGATGTTTCATTCCCATCAATAGATGGTGTAGTATATTTTAATCATTTTTATGAGTATAGATTTAAAAAAAGAATTCCAAACAGTCTATTTCAGGATTAACATGCTCTCTCTCTCTCTCTCTCTCTCTCTCTCTCTCTCTTTCTCTCTCTCTCTCTCTCTCTCTCTCTCTCTCTCTCTCTCTCTCTCTCTCTCTCTTTCACACACACACACACACACACACACACACACACACACACACACATCCTTCTGTGCACTGGGAATTATGTGGTGATGAATACATAATGCTTAATAATGGGGATGGGAAAACAGGCATATCCCTAATGTTAAACTTTACCTACAAAATTAGGTGCTACATGAGTACATACTGCCCCTGATGATATTAATGCATATTCTATGATCAAGAGAGAACAACACTCTTCCTTTACTGAGCTCCAGACCAGCAGATGAGCTCAAGATGTATTCCGTGTGGTAAACTGGGGATTTTTAGAGCATCATAAAAGCTTTTTATTGTACACTCCAATGCTGTCACCCACAGTTAGCTAACAAATATGATAGGTTTTTAATATAATCCACTCCATCCTTGCCAGTGCTCCTTGTACGTTACGTCATCTTTCTGTGGGCCAAGAGTTTGTTTTCCCCAGCTGGCCTTCGTGAAGCTGCTGACAGCCCTTCTGACTGAGAAACTGTAGAACAGCAATCTTCCAATTCACTTAGCACTACTGACAAAGAGCGAGCTGTTGATATGCTGATGCGAGAGCACTCTATCAGCCATTACATAGTGTCTGTTCTCAGCATGTTCCAGGCGTGATAAGTCATAGCACATGCGTTCAGACATCCCCTGCATTTCACTGCTGTGAAGAGTTTCCTGGAGTTGAAATTAGGGTGACGGGATGCAAAATGCCAAGTGTGACATCACCAGCAACTGGTAGCAGTCATTGTGTCATAAATAATACTTTGCAGACGTGTAAAAAAATTTTAAGTTGTGAAAAGTTCACCATAATTCCTGTGAGGAAAATTTCAAATCTATGGTGTTACTAATCTCCACAAAATAATTTTTAACCAAGTAGTGAAAATGTATATAAAGATCCACAATATCATATTTATAGGTACACAACACTTGGTAAGTGAAAAGGCTAAAGAGTATTTTTAGTAAATTAAAAAGTGTGCTGTTTTTGTTTGCTTATTTGTTTGTTTGGTTGGTTCAATAGTCTTCCTATTCAACACAGTATCACGTATCAGCAGCGATAGGTCTCTAAAAGCAATGGGTGGCACTGTGCTGGAGGTAATTGTGCTTTGGGTGGAATGTCTCCTGATTATGATTACGCGTGGGTATTAATAAGGACAGCAGCTGCAGCAATCTGTTCAATTTTATGCAAATTAGCCCTGGCCTTCTGACTTCTGGCTAGTGGCCAAGGCAGCCTTCGGCTGGGTAAAGTTTGGATTTATGCTTTATTCTACTGCTGCGAAGGTTTATTTAATTATCTGTATTTATTTAAAGCAGAACAGTACAAAGCCACTCTGCATTTGGTCAACTTTGTGATGGCTGAATTGTGTGGGATTTCCCACCCACCCACATGCTAGTTTGAATCACTGAATACATGAATCACTGAATATGTCCCTACAGAATAAGAAGCATTGGTGTTTCTTGGCGCTAATAAAAGCCTCAAGGTGGCTTCTTCTCTCTACCACTAAAAGCCTATGATATCAAGAAATGTGAGATCACAAATACAGTAAAATTCACTATCACCATGTAAGTGAGGTTGTCTGAAATAGAGAGGGAGATTTATATACTGTATTTAAAAATATATTTTGAATCATGTATAGTTAATAACAAATTATTAGGAATATGTGACCACAAATCTGTCCTATTTATCCATTCTTATAGTTCTGTATCATGACTTACAGTTATCTTGATTTTATATACTTGTTATATTAAATAATGAATAGGACTTTTCTGTGTGAATTAATTATTCCTTCCACTGGTTTTTCTGTGATAAATTTAATATGTATAGTGAACTGATTTTTTACTAAAAATTATATAAAGGAATGTGAACTCTGCTTATACATCTAAATCTCAATTATGAAAATTAATGAGGTTCTAGCAAAATTTGAAAATGTTATTGTCTATCAGCAAGTCATTAATTTCACATATAATGGGGAAATACAAGACATGGTTTAGAACTGGATCTGAGATTATACATCCATATATTATTTTAATCATATTTGTAATGATGTTTAGCTTACACAGGTCCATGGTGCTCATAAATACTATTAATCATTTTACCTGATGCTTGGGAAGTGAGAATAATATCTAACAGTATAAACTCATAAAAAATTCACAGATAGCACCCACCATTTTCAAGCCCTTGTAGTAAGAGTCCAGCTTTTGATCATTGCTTCTTTCTGTTAATCTAGGCTCTTAGGAGCCTTCTTTTATTTTAAGCACAGATTCATCTGACAGCCAGCACTTGTTCTGGTTTTGAACCAAATGCTGGCAGCGTTCCCAGAATATGAACCAGTTGTTTCTTTTACACACTCTCTCATTGTCCTTCACCACCCCAACTGCTTTCAAAGTAATGCGCCATAACCAAACTTGCACTTACTTTAATGAGAATTACAGTCCTTGAATCAAAAACTACTCCTGCTACAGCCACTGATTATCTCCAGGGTAGATGAGGACAGTCATATAAAATGAAGTGATGAGAAAGAACGAGGGTGTAAAAAATCATCCCTTCCAAACTAATTACATATGTATAAAGGAATCTCCTTTTGAATATCTATTTCCTTATTTTAGCTTTTAGAAGTCAGATCTCCAAAGTGTGCTAATTATTGTCTCCTGTAGTGATAATAAATCTACTCTTGTTTTACACAACCTGCTGTTTGTATTGTGCTTGAACTCCATTTATTTTATACAAAGGCCATCACTCTCTCTTTTTATTTTTACCCTCTGTATGCTAAGATGTGTTATAGGTGAAGCAGAGTTTCTGTCATGGTGAAACAATCAGACAGTCCAGGATGATGGACTCTATCCAGGGTGTCCACTTTCTAAATTTCTGAAAGAATGGCTTGCATTTGGAGGATCATGCAATCATGGGACCCTGTGAAATGTGGGTTTATACCACAGTGCTAAAGTAGTCCCCATTGTTTTAAAATGTCATTTAAGTATCCAAACTTTCCACAATTTTAAAGCATCCCCACCTAGTTTAGCTTTTGGACAATGCTAATTTTAAAACATATACATTTGTAAAATAAAAGGAATGTAAGATAAATAGAAAATAAAACCAATATATTAAATGGGTATTAAAACTATTAATCTACTAAATATAGAGATAAGCATTAGTATATAAATACTTTAATATTTTAAAAAGTAAAAAGTTTTTTTTTAACTTATCTCAGAAACACACAACTAAGTAAGAGGTGGACACATGCATATGCACTAGGTTTATATGTTTACAGTCTACAACCCAAGGAGGAAATAGCTTCATTTTCTCTTACTGATTTATTTGCCTCTGGGTTGGAAGGAACCAGTGAAAAGGGCTAAGTAAAAGCACCGAATACAATACTTCACTTCTTCTCATTTAATGGCCTTTATTCCAAGTATCTACTGACTTTAGGGTGAGTGCTAAGCATTTTGAAATTCTTTTTATACTCTCCCATGACAAATTACTACTGATACATTCTAAATTACAAAGGAGGAAGTAGAAAATTCGTATGATCCTCTGGTTATTTAGAAGTGAAGGAATCATTGCCCTATAGTGAGGTTCAATAGCTTGATTTGTTCTAGACGTTTCCAAGAGATAATTTCAAAGTTCTACCTTCTCGCTTGAGGCTTTTTCTGCTGGTATCAGTCATCTAACCAAGGCACTTGAAACTCATATCTAGTTAAAAATTAAATATAAGAAATATTCCCAGTGCCTATGGCCTATTTGTCCACAGTCCTTGCTTCTTGTGGTCCTCACATACTTCCTATGCCAGCTAACCTCATACTTCTTTGACCCTAAAAGACAGCCCCTGTCTGAGACTTCTAGATCCATTTAGCCGTTTGAAGTTCATGTCAAACTGGAAGTCCTGGGTTATGATTACCTCCTTCTGCCAATCCAATGTCACCAGTTATTTTTCTCACTGGCAACGGAGCTAAACTAGAGTTGGATTCTCCTAGCGTCTATTCTCACTCTATAAAGGACAGTGAATATTAATTCTTAACTTCTTCAAAATTACTACATATCTCTTTGGATGGCTCAGTAGCGTCCTCCTTCAGTGTCAGTCCCATTAACATAGAAATGAAATGCTGACATTTGGCTAATTGTTCTTACCTTATAATTTGCTCTTCTGTTGATTCTTTAAGCCAGAAAGTTAGACTTTATAGTGTAACTTAATCACTAGAAAGAAAATATTTTACTCCAGTGTGTATTACAGCTCATAGATTGATATTACTGAGAGTAAGACCATAGTCCTCATGAGAATAGGTAGTGCCCTCAATTACAAAGAAGAAGAATGGCTATTGTCTTATTTTGTTTTATTACTCTGTAACAGAGTGCTAAAATTTAATAAACAAAGTGCATTGATTCACATTTATTGAGACCAGGAAGACCAATATCCAAGGGTAGCATCTGTTAAGGACCTTCTTGCTACATCATCCCACAGTAGACAAGCCATCTATGTCTGCAAACCCAGCTACAATTTCTTTCATTTTCTACTGGGCATCCATATTGAATTATAGTGCAGATTACTTTATCTCTAGGTATTCCCTATATAAAGGGATTATTAAATTCAGATAGGCTTGACCATAATGGGTTACTCTATAGTGGTGTTTACCAGACTACCAACATTTGACATGTATGCAAAATTCCTAATATGTTCAGTTTCTCCAGACTAAAATTCACAACACATCTCATCTCCCTCTCCCCCCCCCACACACACACTCACACAGTTATACAAAACATCTAAATATTTTAGTCTTGAAAAAAAACAGTTTTATAATAAGTTTCCATTCTACTTATGAATTGTGAACCAATGGCTTGAATTCTCTAAATAAGTTTGAAAATGACCACAAGCATATTCTGTATATATCTCAAAGTTTGAAACCAAATCTAACAGTGCACGTTAAAACTTGTGTTGGTTCTCTATATTTGTTCTTTACTTTTTAAAAGAGCTGAGGTAAATTCTAAGTTTTCTGAAATATTCAGTCTCATGAAAGGTCTTTGAAATCAGGATAAGAGATATGTTTATGGATACTACATAACACTGCTAAGCTATGTTTGAAACAACAAATGCATTTCTTATTTGGCAACAGAATACATTAAAATATATGGTGTCCTGCCTTATAGACATCTAAAAGAATGCTACAATTTTCATCCATTCTAATAAAAACTTCTAAATTTCAAACCCCAACATTTTCAGTAATTATTGGAAAAGTCATTTAGTGAGTAGATGTGTAGAATATCTTGCATAATTCATTGAAAGCCATCACTGTAAGATATCTGAAAAAAAGCAGAAGTAAAAAAATCATTATTGTTTGTCAGACATCAAAGCTTGTTCTGAAATGATGTGTGTCAATTCGTTTTGAGAATTTTAAGTGTTACTTTGGCTGGAAGGTCTTTATTCTGACTCCAATATTTGTACTACTTTTATGGACAAGGTATTTTTTTTCTCAGCATGCAAAATCGAAAATAAGTCTATCATGACTGGGTGGCCACTGTGGAGATAGTTTCAAGCATATAAAATATAAAAAGCATGCATGAAATACGCTGGTATATTAAATTAACATCTTGCAAAAATTCGGCTCCAAAACCCAGATACTGCAATTGCTTTTGACAGACCGTAGGCGGTAAAGTTTTAACTTTAAAGAAGGGGCTTTCTGTTTCTGTTTTCAAGTTAAAAATAATGAAAGGAAAACACACTGAAATTCCCACATTATTAAATAAAACATTTAAGTGGCCAAGGGCCAATCATTGTCACGCCATGAACAAATGCCTTACGGTAATATGTTCCATAACTGTTTGCTAAAAACTACCAATTTTAACACATTTGCACATGATTAGACTCCACAAAAAGTTGCTTATTGAAGCCAGTGTCATAACACACTGTTACGCATGCCCAAGGGGAGGGAAGCGTCAATGTAAACCTGAACAGAGGTGGTGTGAAATAAGTTCCGCGTTGTAAAAACAGATCCTAAGTAGATTTGGCAAATAGCTGACTCTGCTTTCATGGTCAGAAGTTCATAGCATCACCATTCCAGGACTGTGCAGTACTACATAATGGCAATGAAAACCCTCTCTAAGTAATTAAAAGATGCAGACTTGAGTGCTTAAATAAAACTTTTAAACTCTCTGAGTCTTGAAATCTCTGTATTTGAAAAATAAGTTCCTTATGAAAACAGAGTTTGGTTTTGAAAACTTGAACTCTTCTAAAAATGAAAACAAACAAGAAATCAGACTTGCTGTACCAAGAGCTGATATGCTAAGAAGAGACAAAGCAGAACATGCTTTTAGCTTAAACGTGATCAAAATGATGACATCATTAGAAAAAAAAACAAACAAACAAAAAGAGAAAGCAAACATTTACTGTATCAAAATAGTAACTTGGAGAAAATTGGATTTACTTTTCAGAGAGTTGTTTGCTATTGGTACCAAAGCTCAGATATTTGTTTTAAAAAATTCTCACTTGGCAGCAAATCTGACAAAGCAATAATAATAGTCTTAAATTATGTCATATTATACACAATTTCAGTGGAAAAAAATACATTTGATGAGAAATTCTGTTTTTTTTTCACTTACCAAGAGTTTATGTCATATATAAGATTCAATCTGGGTTACTACTAAAAATGTCAAATAATTCAGAACACAGAAGCATATGTAGTTTTTTAAAGGGTATAGTAGGGAAATATATGATAGATGTACACGAAAATATCTAAAAAGTGGCATTAAAATAAAACTAAATAATAAAAGATTATCTGATGATTCCCTTCACATTCTCTCCTGTGTAGATTACTGTCTAGCAATATATCCATTACATATACAATTCCAAAATGTGGAAAAGCATTGTAAGTCAATTATATAAATTGTTTTATTTAACTCTACTTGTAAAATATCGCTTCGAAATACAGCTGATATAAAAATAAGTGATGTGGTTTATATCCAGTTTTTTACTATTTCAAAAAACAATCTGTAATGTATATCAACAACATATCTTATGTTGCTCCAGATTCATTTTAAGTAATCAAAGGGGAGCATATGATAGATACGTGCGAAGCTTGACGTAAGAGAATCCTAAGCCGAGTTCTAGTCTGCCTTAATATTGAGACATCGTTTTGCTTTTTCTGACATATGGCACTGCTTAGTGTCTCTATATGACTTTTCAAGAAAAGTTTTAAAGAGTGGGTAATCTTTCTCTCTTCTTTATCCACACCTGGCATTTAGATTTTATATGTGTTACATCACACCAATATGTTTCATGTTTATATATAGCATGTTAATTTTTTAAATGATGAATGGGCATTTAGACTTTTTAAAAATTTCTTTTCAGCATCCATGAAAACTATTAAATATTATTTTCTTATGTTATTCATGTTGATGACAGTATTGGCTAATTTTTGAATGATGTATTTCTTAAATAAGTTCAACTTAATCATAATTATCTTACTCGATTCTTTATCAGTATTTATTCACTGTACCCCATACAGATTTTATATGGTCAAGTTATTTCAAATACAACATTTTTATTATACCCTCACAACCTCTCTTCTTTTCCCCCCAATTCTCCTCTCTCTCTCTCTCTCTCTCTCTCTCTCTCTCTCTCTCTCTCTCTCTCTCTCTCTCTCTCTGTATGTGTGCAATTTCATGTATTAAAAGATCTAGGGTCCTCAAGTGAGAGAACATAAGTGATATAGTTCACTTCCCAGCTTACTTCAGTTAATATGGGTGCTTCAAATTGCATCAATTTTCCAACAAAGTCACAACTTTATTTTTATCTATGACTGAATAATATACATACATATATATTATATATTCATCAATTTCTTTATTCATTCATCTGTTGAGTGATAGATTCCTAGACTCATTCCTTAATTTGGCCACCAAATATTTCATTATTAAACATGGAAAAGGGACTATGTCTGAAGTGGATTCTCTTGAAGACATTCAGGAATGTACAAGAAACGTTATAGAGGGGCCATATGCTTGTTTTCCTTTTATTAAATTGAGGAAAGCCCAGAGTGCTTTTTATATTGGTTGGGTGAATTTATATTTACAAGCTACACTTCGTTTTCCAAGAATCTGTAATTTTTGTTTGCAAGAAATTCGTTCTCTAAATCCTTTTCCACCTTTGATATAAGTAGGACCTCAAAGCCAGTGATTTATGGCCCTGCTCCTGTGAATTTTCAAGTAGCAGAAGCTGTCATGATTTGAGACAATGCTCAGCTTCAGGCCACTTGCATCAGAGTGGCTTAAATGCATCTACTTTATGCATTTATAGCTTCTGTTAATAATTCACTTGAAGAAAGACAGTTACTATGTGAAAGTTATATTTCCAATCTGAGCAGTAATTCCAATTTTGCAGACATAATGTAAAAATTCAATTCTAAATGTTTAAGTCTTCTTGGAACACACAGTTATCAATATCAATCATTACAGTGTATCACAGAACTTAAGAGGGAGAAAGTTACTTTTAAATGTGGAAGGATAGTTTTGTTAATTTTGCCAGGCATGTCAAATTCATACTGTCTTTACACCAAAGCATTAGATGTCTACATAAGCACTTAATTTTTTTCTGGAAAGATGATGTTTACACTATAACTCTTGCTCATCCATGAAAACATGAAAGTTAAACATTGCTGCTGACTTATCCTAACATAACATATCTGCTATTGTGGTACAAATTTCTAACTAGAGACATTTGTCATATGCTTCACAAAGTTTGGAAAAGTAATACATGAAGACAGAATATGTGAGAACCATACATTGTTACTAATTATGATGTTTTAGTACCTTTTGGACACTGTCATAGAATAGCAAACTGAGTTGTATATTGCAAACAGGAATTTACTTTGTTCAAATTTGGAAAATGGGAAATTCAAGACCAAAGTGTCAGTAGAGCACCTAATAAAAGCCCATTCTCAAAGATGGTGTCTTCTTGCTGAATCCCAAATAATGGAATGGATGAATAAATGTACATCCTAGAGCAGTGGTTCCCGACCTTCCTAATGCTGCGATCCTTTAATACAGTTCCTCATGTTGTAGTGACCTGCAACCATAAAATAGCTTTATTGCTACTTTATAACTGTAATTTTGTTACTGTTATGAATTGTAATTTTTATATCTGAGATTTAGGATATCTCACATGCAACCCCAAAGGTGTCACAACCCATGGATTAAGACTGCTGTTAGGTAATAGTTCATAATAACTTATCTCCATGCCTGCAGGTCCTATTTTCTTGCCTGATCCGCTCCCCCAAAGCTACATGTTTCTTACCATCCTATGGCGATAAGGTTTAAATATCTAAACCATAATACAAACCACTTCCCAATATCATCTGTATATAAGAAGACAGCACACACACAACTCACACACACAACTCATACCACACACAGTCATACACACATACACACAGAGACACACACACATTGAGACACACACAGACACACGCACAGCGACACACAGACACACACACACACCTTGTGAAATAGCAGAGTTTACACAGAAGAGTGTTGAGTGAGAGTGAATAGGAATGAAAAGACTATAATGTATTGTATACATATATCATATATGAAATAATAAGTAAATAAATAATATGATAAAGAATGATAAGTTAGTGAGCTCTTTCAATGTCAATTTATCCTAAACAGTCTTGAGAAAAATATAAGCAGTCTATACTATACATCTATCTTATTATTTATAAATTTATAGTCATAAATAAAAATGCAGTCCCTAATTCGTTTTTGTACATTGAGATATCATAGTTTGTAAAGCCATTTCACACTACCAAAAGTCAGCATAACGAAGTAATATCTTACACTTGAGATGGGTGATGAAGCACCTCACCACGGAGCAAGCTCCCTGGCCCCAGTAAAAAGCCTTAACATTATAATCCAAAGAACCCACGATGCCCCTTACAATTGCCTGTAATTTCAACCCTAGTGAATCTGCTGGGGCTCCTCCCTCCCACAAGGTTGTACTGGGCGTCCCACCATAGCTAATGGGCTCCAAAAAAATCAGCGTATGTACTAGGGATAAAGCCTGATTCTACTGCCAGGGGCCCTTAAAAGAGACCAAGGTACACAACTGTCTCCATAAAGTAGAGGGCCTAGTCCAGTCCCATGCAGGCCCCACAGCTGTTGGTCTAAAATTTGTGAGTTCCCATGAGCTTGGTTCAGTTGTCCCTGTAGAATTCCCCATCATGATCTTGACACCCTCCTCCTTCTCATATAATCCCTCTTCCTTTTCTTTGACTGAACTCCTGGAGCTCAGCCAGGTGTTTGTGGATCTCTGCACCTGCTTCTGCCAGTCACTGGATGAAGGCTCCATGATGACAGGGTATTCACCAATCCAGTTCCCTGGTAGGCCAGCTCAGACTCCCTTTTCACTAATAATCTAAGCTGGAGTCATCCTTGTGGATTCCTGGGAACTTCCCTGGCACCAACTTTCTCCCTACTTTTAAAAATGTTGCTTGGAAATCTATCTTGATCCTTCTTGATACCCACCTGTGCCAGCATTCCTAGAATTTTACCTTCATTGTGATGTAATGTCTCCACAGGGTGCTGACCAGTGTGTCCCTTTTACTTAATTCCTCAAAAGGAAATCAGAAAATAAGAGTCCAGTGGAAAAAATGCTCAATAAAATAAGCATTTTGTCTTTATGTCTTATCACCAATTAATTTCCATGTATGGAGATTGCGGACTTGCCTTTTGGGGAAAAAAAAATTACTTGGAAAGCTTTTGCTACTAGTCTTTGAGTTATGATAAGCAGTTTGATTGTAAAATTAATTCCAATTAGTATTGTTTTCTTTTTGTAGTACTGGGACATTTTCCAGTTTCAGACCAGAATCTGTAGTTCTCCAAGAGCGTGGCAGGGATGAAATCCTAACACTTACATCAGATGGTGGACATGCATGTGTTTTACTTGCCCCTTTGTGTGGTTTTTAAGTATCTCAATGTCAGAACTGAACAATTGATAACACATGTGTAGGAAATTGGCCTCAAAATGATTTTCTGGAGAACATGTGTATATTGTCAAAGCTAGACCCATTCTTCACTCATTTCAAGTAAAACTGTCCAGATTTTATGCTGGAAAATGTAGGTTTATGTCCTGAAACTAGGACACTTGTTCACATATAGAGACAGTGGTGCATGGCTTATCCACCCAGGAAACCAGTGCTCAGGATTTTCCAATGTAAAAGGCATAAAGTTCAGACTCTACCAAAGATGAATGACTCTACCCTCCTTCTACCCCCTGCCAAGCTTCAGTCGATAAAGATATTGAAGTGGTCACTCCATCCTTACTGTCAATCCATCTCTTTTACTGTCTATCATATACTGTTCCAAGTCTTCAGGAATCTCTTTTCCTGCTTTGAGGAGCCCTACTCTCTGGGTTTGGTCTTGGTTTTTAGATGTATGTCTCTTTAGTGTCACAGGGTAAGTGACGGTTCTCATTGGTATAGGACCTCAAGAATGCATCCTAAGAACATTTATATTTTCTATGTAAATTTTTATTGGCACTACTAAGTGTGACACTTTAAAAAGAAAGATATATTTTTAACTAAGTAAAATAATTATATATATATACAAACCCAGCACTCTTCGCTTTAGTATTTAGCCTTTGGGGTACATAAAAAGGAGGAAAGGTTCAAAAATTCTTTCTAAAAATGCAGAAACAATTCAAGACTCACAGAGTTGTAGCTTGCCAGTGGGAATCTGTCTTCCCCTTATTAACCAAGTATAGAATGGCTTATACAAAGACCTCTCTCTTACCCAAGGTATGTTGCTGACAGATAACTACTTTATCATCAGAGACTCGATCTGAAGCCCCTTCCCTTGTACACACTGGATCAGAATAACAAGGAAAAGAAAATTGATATGAGTATCCCACTTCAAGTTATTTTTAGTCCTGATATATGCCAACAGTAGTCTTCTATTTTTTATCAAATCGAAAATATAGGAAACCTGAAATGAATTTCTAATAATGAAAAATCAGTTGTGAGGACAATAAGCAAAATGGTGGTTTCAAATGTCCAAAAATAAAATTAGTTTTTCTTAGAGGCTCTCCTCAAATATTTCTCTTTATATCAAACTTACAGAACCTCTTTGGAGTATCTCAAGTTGAAAACAAAAACAGATGAAATTTGGGTAGCCTAACATTATCTTGCACATGCTCCCTACAATGTCTTTCAGTAGCCACTTGGGAGCATGAAAGGACGCTCAGATTTTCCCCACTAAGGGAGCTTGACTCAGAGCAAATTTTGAAGACAGAAGTAGTTCATCTTTTAAACCTGTGAAATGAAGCAAACGAGTATAGGATGCCCCAGAGCAGTCAGAACTGTAGCAAGGGGCAGCACAGAACATCTTCTCAGGATCGCGTGCTTTGCAAGTGTATCATGTCAGATAGTAAAATAGACTAAAGGTTGGAGACTTGTGATTTTTTTCTTCCTGCTATTTGCTATTTTAATCTTTTAACTATTCATATATATTTAACTTCTGATGACAATTTTCAACAAGTAAATTACAAGGAAAACGCAGTTGCAAATGAAGATTTACCTCCCTTGCTGTCTTCAGCCTAAACTATTTATCTAGCCCCTTTCTATATTTCCACATGAATACCTAGCACACACCCTGCACCACAACCTAATCTGACTGTCTTCCATCCCTGACTTTTCTCAGTGCTTTATTCAGCAAACAGTACCACTTCACGAATGGCATGTGCCCAAGGTTGAAAGCAGATTTTTCTCTGTTAGCTTTCTCTCAAATCTGTCCTCTTTTCCACATGTTTACCATTGCTTAACTAGACCTACCTTCCATCCCCTTCCACATGGAACACTAAAACGATTTTCAACAGCCTCCTTGATTTACTTCTTTCCTTAACCTAAAGTAGCCAAGGATCATTTTAAAACATAAATCTTATCACGCTAATTTTCTACTTAAAAAAAAAAAAAAAAAAAACAAAAAACAAACCTGTGTGACTTGCCAGGGCTCCAAGGAAATTAAACAACATTGCAGTGGGCTTTCTAATCCAGTCTCTCAGTTTCTTCTGCACACTGACCACGGGATCTACCCTGCCTTATTCAATGTACGTTTGGCCTGCCCTTCAAATCACAAAGCTTCTCTCCATATATGACATATGAACATACTTTCTAAATGCTTAGGTTTTCTTTACCTGCTCTATGATTTATTTTCT
The DNA here is from genome assembly GCA_033318265.1 of Phyllotis vaccarum. NCBI lineage: Eukaryota > Metazoa > Chordata > Mammalia > Rodentia > Cricetidae > Phyllotis > Phyllotis vaccarum. The sequence continues at coordinate 30,783,267 of JARWLC010000015.1, forward strand.
AGCCACTTGCCAATTATCTAACAGACAACATCAAGCTCAGGAAGCGCAGTGAGTGCTGTATTGGTAGAATGACCTTTGGCTAGATTGACCTTTGACTGGAATGAACATGAGAAAATGAGTAAAAAGAGGTTTTCTATATGGCTAGACCTTTGGATAGTAAATCTCACTTCCGTTATATTCTGATGTCAACTCTCTTTTGTCATTAAATCTAATAACCACCTCCTAAGTCAACTCCTACAAAATTGTTTGGTATTTATATATCATGTATCATATCACATTATCTCAGCTTGTATTTAGATGAGCTAAGGAAATATAAATATATTCCTGTTTATCTGAGAAAACCTTTTTGAGTTTCTACTGCATGAAAGAAATTGCACTAATTTACTGGGGGATGTTGACAAGAAAACCATTTAAGCCTCTTATAACTAATGAGCAACTGAAGTTAGTGATAAAATAACCATACAAACAAATATGCTCTTATAAGGTCAAAATAAATGTTGGTTAAAAGTCACAATACATGAAGAGAGTATGGTGGAGAACCTTGGAGCAGTGTAGGGAAGTTGCCAAAGGCCTTACCTGGAGAGCAATGCCTAGGTTAAGAAAAAAATAAATAGAAATTAACTAAAGGGGAGAATTCATAGAAAACACTGAGAATTGGAAAGTTTCCCATGGTAGAAATAACCAGCAAGTAGGCTCTGAAGCCAAAGAACTTGAGACATTCAGAAGGACTAAGATTCCATGACCTTCAAATACAATAAGGAATTTGGTTAAAAAATACTATTGGCAAAACAGTCAGGGATTGGGTCACACAGAGCCTTGAAGGTTATATGATAAAGTACAATAGGAAGATTTTTTTTAAGTTATTGATAAAGAAGGAAGCATAAAACTGTAATCTGAAATAACCACTTGAATGACATTGTGGAAAATCGTTTTAAGAGGTTTCAATATGCCCTGAATGAAGTTGAAACTCTTTGTATCGAGGTGACAAGAGAAGGAATTGAAAGAGATGAGGCAATAAATATAAGAGATATCTAAGAGCAAAATAATCTTGGAGTAAACCATGACAAAACTGTTGAAGATGAACTTCACACTGCACACTTCTGAATGGGATTGATACAGGTGCCACTAGATCACTGGGAACATGGGGAAAATATTGTCCAGAGGAGATTTCCACAAAGTCTATGAACATTTTAAGTTTGGAGTTACATGGGATAAATTATGTGGAAAGGGGTTCTGGAATTCAGTAGTGAAGAACATATACATTCTGCATGTCTTGTCTATCATAATCTAAGAACAGTGAATTTGCTGCCAGACCACACTGAATGAAGACATTCCGCATGTGTAGTGAGCCTATGCGTTTCTATCCTTCTAAAATTCCATTTTGTAGAATCACGAAGGACTTCTCAAACATAGATAAGTATTAAAATTGAACATGTAGAAAAAAACTAGAAAACACACAGGAACTGATTGTTGTAAAAACTATTTTATCTAGTGGGATTATGTTGTGACATTGTAAATAATTGTCCTGCCTAATAAAAAATATGCTGATTGGCTAAGGAAGACAGGAAGTGTGGGTGGGGCTACCAGATGAAGAAAACTCGGGGAACAGGAAGAACAGAGCAGAGACACCAGAGAAGCCAGCAAATTCAACTATGCTTCTTTGAGAAAAGGTACCAACCTATATGGCTGAACAAGATAAGAATCAAGTTAGTTTAAGAGCAAGAGCTAACTAGCAATATGTCAGAGCCATAGGCTGAGCAGCATAAAATTAATACAAGCATCTGTGTGTTTTTGTGGGAGTGCGGGTCTGCTGGTCTGTGGGTATGTGGGTCTGCGGGTCTGTGGGTCTGTGGGTCTGTGGGTCTGCAGGTCTGCAGGTCTGTGGGTCTGGACCACAGCCCAGACAGGCCAGAAACTTTCTACAATTTTATATAAGAAACTATAAATGCTTTGCAACCAGTGTGCTTAAATGTTGCATTGTAGACAAGGCTGATCATTGGTTTCAGTTTTGATAAGTCAATCTGACTTTGGGAAATAATCTGTATTAATCAATAGTGGTAACTAAAATGACACTATGCTGATATAAATATTTGTGTACATATATATTTTTAACACATTTGGTACAGGCAGATACATTCAGAAATACTCATAACAGTATGGTGAGAGCTGTAACTTGGCAACCAATTGTCATTAGTAAGCTTTTGGAATATTAATTATGATTGTGATATGTAACTATTTATAATCTTTTAGTCTACATTTAAATTATTGTCAACTGATTTGAAGAAAAAGTATGAAAAGGAAACACACATATATAACACCTTTCTTTTTTGGAAACAAAATATGACAAATGTCCAAATACTTTACAAAACTTAATGTCCTCAATGATAGCAAATTTGCTAAATGTTAGAATCTTAATAATAAACTAATGTGAACAAAGCAACTTCAGAGTCAGCACACTTTTGTTAAATTCACTATGCTGACACTCTTTTTCATACCTGAATTGAGCTTTAAGCACATCCCATAAATTTTGAACTCAACCTTAAACAAATTTGAGAAGTTTTAGTGAGGGGACCATTTCTATTGGTCTGACAGAACCAATAAGCGGCCAACAGCACATTCTATTAAGGATATGGGGTGGTAAACCTATACCATCATAGACATGGAACATACTACAAATGTTACCTCTGTGGTAGTTGTGTGAGTGGGTTATGAAAAGTGTGAGGACATTTTTCGAAATCTCAGATTTTCTCTGCACTGAAACTTGTATTAAAAGTTAAAGGCTATATAAAAATTTTGGTGAGTAAATTTTTTAGTGATGATGTTTCTTTTCAAATAAATTGAGCAGTAAGGTTAGAAATGAGGGCCAATATCTTATTGTAAGCTCTGCAGTAGTAGATGTGGGGTTTCAAACAGTATTTTACCAAGTTATTAAAATTGTGACCTGTATTATAAAAAGTATGATATATTTGATTACTATTTCATAATGAGTATTGTAAAGTATATGTCACCGAAATTTGTTTTCTTTTACATCTCATTTATTTATTTTGGAAAATAGTTGTCTTGTGGATTTGAATAAAGTTGTTTTTCTGAATGCCTTATTCTATAGGAAATGCAAAACATTCTCATATTTTTTTGTTTTCCTTTTGCATTGTGCTGAAATTTCAAGTTATTATAATCATTACACTTGATTTAATCTGTCTGATCAGAAATGCACTAAACATTAAAAAATCAACGGAGTATATTTTAGTTAAATTACTTTATTCGCTTCTCATTTTCTGTGTTGGGGATTAAATCCAAGGCCTCATGCAGAATAGGCAAGCCATGTACTACTACATGATAGCTAAAGCCCCTAAATTGTTTTATGATTACCATGTTAAAACTTTATTGTATTTTAATCTAATTTTAAGTAACTGAAAAACACTACCTATTTCAAGTGCCTTCGGTAATACTTCAGGAGAAATAGTAAGGCACATTGGAGTCTATTTAAAGTTATTTATTCTATTTATTCTTCACTCTAATGTTAATTCAATATGAACTCTTTTCTGCTCTATGCCAGATATTGACTTAGAGAATGATGAGAATACACTGAAATTTCTAATTTCTCTTCCACCCCTTCTGACATTTCCTGTCTTCTGCTTCGCCAGTCCCTAGCTGGTTGTGACCTTACCAAGATCAGACATTTAGAGAACTACAGTTGACAAGTGGGAAGTTCTTCTGTGGTTTGGGATGGTCTCCACTGGGCTTGTTCCTCGTGGATGTGCCCAGGACTTGAGGAAGACTTGTGTGGAAGGATCTTTTTTTAGGCTTTTTGTAGGGACCGTTACTAGCGACTCATGGGATGGTTTTACCCCCAAAAGAAACAGTTTTATTTGTATTTGTCTTTCTTGTGCCTGAGTGTATACGTGTATGTGATTTTATGCATCCATACATGTGTGTGCCAGAAGAGGCTAGAGAACATAATCGCATATTTTTTCTCTAGCCCTTTGTACCTTCTGCTTAAACAAGGTATGTTACTGCCCTGGAATTCACATAGGCTAGACCCAGCTGTTTAGTGAGCTCTTCAGAGCCACCTGTCTCTGCATCCCATTTCACCATTCTTGGGATGAGAAGTACATACCATTGTACCTGACTTTTGTGTGGGTCCTGAGATCAAACTGAGAATCTTCTATTTGCAAGGCAAATACTAATACTTAACTGACTAATCTATCCACTGAGTTTCATATTTTATTCTTAGTGATCATCTGTGAGTCTTCCTATAGGCTTGATGTGTGGATTTTACCTCATCTTCTTTATGGTTGGTTCTAGGACCCACAGTACTTTCACAGAAAAGCTACACCTTTAATGAGTGTGTGTCTGTGTGTGTGTGTGTGTGTGTGTGTGTGTGTGTGTGTGTGTGTGTGTGTCTGTGTGTGTGTGTGTCTGTGTGTATGTGTGTGTGTGTGTGTGTTGGGGGGGGTGATCCATCATTTTTCTTTCCTCACTATCATATACACATCTATCAACTAGGGTAACCCTGACTCTGAATCTCAAGGGCTGCCAGTAGTAGAGACTAATTTCTTTTTCTTTATGTTTAATGTTTATTGGCAAATAGTAATTGGACATGAGTGAATGGGGCTGGCCACTCCCCCTTCAGGAGCCTGGGACCCTGGATAGGTGTCTTCGTACCTTATCAGCTGACACCTGAATCCCACCACATCTTCCCCTTTTGTCTAACTAAGAAGGTTCTAAACTAAGACTATATACAATAGGAATTATTATGAGGTAATATCTAGGAGAGGATAAGGCACAAACTACAACTAAAACCTAATACATAAAAAGTACATCATATATTTCTAGAATATTGCTAGATAGTAGGGTGTATAAATTAATTCAAAATGTTCATCTGGGAAAGTGAAAATCCAACACCTGAATGTTCCTCGCTAAAGGATAATAGGGTAGTAAACTTAAATACCTATTCTTCAACCCCTTCAAGGCCTGAGAAGGAAAATGTATCACCTGAAAGTCAGAAGCACATGGAAATAGTAGTTTCCAAAATTTGGGAGAGGACAGCAACACAGCTACCTGGACAATCACCTCTGGTTTTGTGTGCCATTGGAGCATCCATCATATTGGCTACAGGCCTATGGCATCTGACAGATCTTTTCACCAGCAGGGCAATTTTGGAGGGACTGTCTTATCCTGTCCAGGCAGGTTTCGTCAGTCTCCATCCATCATCTTGTTCATCCAGCTTGGACATCATGTGTTACTGTCAGCAATCAAGGTAAGGACAGTTCTTTACCCAACCGGCTATTCTCTGCCAAAAGGACAAACTCCAAAGGAGTATCCTTGATGCTCAACACCATCTCGGGAAAGGAGCAGTGACACCAGGAGTATTCGCGTCTCTCGCAGCCAAATTCCAAATGTTAAATGCCATACTCTTTGGGTCTATGAAATGGTTGAAGACTCCTGTCTATCTATGATAATCTAACCTGTATCTGAGATGACTGTGACATGGCACCTTAAGTAATGTTGACTGCAGTTTTTATCGTCCTGAGGATTAAAACCTGTACTATAAAATTAGATTACCTATATAAGGGGTGTATAATCTCTGAACAATGACTTTTAGTATGACTATCAAACATTAGCCAGGGGTATATACCATGTAAAGTGGCAACAGTATTTTAGACATGTATATACATATATATCATCCAAACAGAGGTATATAAAACATCTTGTGCATATATCATACCTAGTGCAATCATACATTATATCTAGTATAGTTAAATGGAGGTAGTAATTGTATAGTGGACATGACAATAATGTACAAATATTTTAAACAGAGGTAGAAGCGTATATAAAATATAGCAGTTACAGATTCAATTTTACATAACAGTTACAGATTCAGTTTTATATCGATGTACAAGTTGCTTTGGTTATATAAAGCAATTTCAGATTAAACTTTGTACCAATGTATAAATTATCTCAATTAAGCATATAAAATGATTTCACATTTGTATCAATATACAAATATCTATGCCAATACAAATTATTTTTAGCTTAGCCCATATGTTTGGCTAAAATTTTTTTATAGATAGGATGGAACAAAAAAAGAGAGAGATAAGGAGAATGGGACCCCAAGATCCCAGCAGCCTTTTATGAGTGGGGTTGGTCACACCCCGTTCAGGAGCCCAGGACCCTGGATAAGCATCTTTGGACCTTATCAGCTGACATCTGAATCCAACCATAAGGATTTTTGGTTTTTCAACACAGGGTTTCTCTGTATAACCCTGGCCATTCTGGAACTCAGTCTGTAGACAAGGCTGGCCTCAAATTCACAGAGATCTGCCTGCCTTTGCTTGTGAGTGCTGGGATTAGAAAGTGTGTGCCACTGTCACTTGGCTGCAATGAAGATTTTCAGAGGACATTTTTAAACAACAGTACCATGTACTTTGGCCAAGTCCACCCCAACTTTCCGTTTCTCTCTCTCCTCACTATTCCCAGACATTCCCCAGACAATCAAACTTCTATTTACATGTTCCACATATACACTATTTTATGTGTCCAAATAAATAAAAGCTACAAAGCAGTTAAAACGTGATTTTTGTCTTGAATATGATATAGTTCTCTTACTGTGATCTCTAATATAATAATTTAGTTTTAAACTTTTCATTGTACATAATTACTTTACATAGTACTGTTACATAAGGATACTTCCATTCTTTTTGTATGTTCATTTTATTATTTTTTTATTAATGTCTTTTTTATTTATTTATTCCCCTTATCCCCATCCCACTTCCCAATCTCTCCCAGTCAACCTTCATCCTCCCCCTCCACATCCCCCCTATCTCCTCCCCGAAAAGGACAAGAAGTCCCAAGGTGGGTCAGCTCAGCTTGGCACATTCACACCAGGCAAGTCTGATTTCCTCATCCCAAAATCAGGACTGGGTTAGAGACCAATTTCTAATCTTGTGGAGGTCTTCTGAAAGCAAGGGTCTGATTGCGGAGTCAGAACTTTCTCTGTTACATATGCTTTTAAGGTACTTTCTTTAGGAATATAGACTGGAGATTCATCTTTGGTCTCTGGTGTCGATTTTAGGATTAACTTGTGAATCATGAGAAAGATAGCTCCATTCTTAATAACTATTCTACAGTTTTTCCATTCATGAGGACTTTGGGGAGCTATGTATTCCATGGGTCAATACACAGTCACAGGCACTTAGGAAGTGCTCTGTTTGCACACACTTTGAGATGTGATTAGAACACCAACATGACTAAAACCAGATTCACACACCATTGTTGTCTTCACAGTTAGAACAAAGCAAACACAACCATAATAATCTGACCCAGAAAAGTTGCTTTAAAATATTTAATAGCAATGGGAGTCAGGAATAGAATTAGCAAGGGGACACCAGCACCATTGTTCTTGTCCTCATCTCTTAGTACCTTTCTCTGTCTCTGAAGTCTCAATTTCTAGGGTTTAGATGCCTTTCTAATTTTTCTGTCTAGGACACCCTCTTTACATTCTCTTTCAGCCTAGACCTAAACATGCTTTAAAGCTGTTTGCAAAACAAAATACTTGGCAAAAATATCACTAGCTCAATTGTAGGAGATGCTGGAGGGTTTTTGTGAAATGTCTCAGATATTTGCAAAGATACAGTTTATAGAAAGTAGAAAGCATTACCGCAAACCTCAAAGGTTTTCTATCTGTCTCACTTATGCTTCTGGGAGGCAGGAAGAGGAGCAGAGACAGCCACAGGACTGCATTAGTGATAATAAAACTGACCCGCTTTGTGTAGCTCTGAGGCCATTGGTTACCCTACTGAACTTTTGAGTTACAGTTTTCACTCTTCAGACAGAACTGGAGCCTGTTTTATGGCAGTGTTTGAAAGATCAGAGATAATGCACACGTGATGCTGAGCCCCAAAGTCTGGTTATCTGCCTTATCAGCTAGCAGCCTATCTGATTCTGGGTAGGGTTGCCATGTTGACTCCTTTCCTAGGGATGTAAAAGAAAAAAAAAAAAAAAAGAAAATTGAAACCCATTTGAATTTCCAAAATTACCTTGGTTCTGCAATTCAATGACACAGTCCATGGCTCATTAAACATCTCTGAGAATTTACAGCCAGGTTTACCTGGACAGAAACCTGACTGGGCATAGTGAAGGGGACTTGCTATTCACATTTAATGAGTTCATTGTGGAAAAGGGAGCTTTGCTGGGGGCTGAAAATCTTAGCAGAATATGCACAATAAATGAAGGATTCGTAAGACTGAAACTGGAATATGACTTTACGTAGTCAAATAAAGCAAACTGTTGTTCTTTTTGACAACTTAATCAGGAACTGAGGAGAGTGGAAAATGGTCCTACTTAAGAAAAGTAAGCAATGTATTGGCAGGCAGTGACTTTAAATTGCACATTAAACTAATCCAGGGCTATGCCTTAATAAAGGTGAGGACTGGGAATTCTTATGGATTTTCTAGCTCACTGTCAGGACAACATCAAAAGGCAGTAAATGTCCTATTACTTACACAAGCTGATGGCTTTCAGAAAATTAGTCACTAATGACCTTTTACCCTTTGCCAATGCTCTCCTTCGTGATAACTGTACATGGTCAAACTCAAATGCAGACCAGTTCACAGTCAAATACTTTTCTAACCTAATTTCAACTTCTAATGAGTGGAGTATTAGAAAACATCTATTTCTACACATTTAAATAATATATCTTAGGAAAGTACAGGATTCTAAACGTTTTGTTTTTAACCAGACACAAAAGTTGTTTCTACAAATTGTTGTGTTAGGTTATATAAGATATATCTACTTTTAAGAATAAATCTCACTTCTAACATCTCAGATTTGAAAATAGCATTCAACTAGAATTTCTTGATTTTTTTTAATACAAAAAAGTAATAATTTAACTTTGATTTTTAGTACTTGTCTAATGCAGGACGGCAAGTGTGTGGACAAGGAGTGTGTTGTGAGGGAACAGAGGCAAGAGTAGGCAAGGCTGACCCTGAAAAAACCAGAAAAGGAGAGACTTTGTGTGATTTGGGGGAGCCAAACCTTATATTGAATTATATTGATTAGTTTTCCAGTTAGCAGATAGACCACCTCCTGACCCTATTTTCAGGGTCACTAGATCATAATGCCATCTCATGAAGAGCCTTCTATGATTCCGCATATTGCTTTCTGAGAAAACTGTGGATTTGAAAATTATCCATCAAAAGCGTTCTCATTTTTAATTCTTTTTTATTGTTCTTCCAAACAGATGTAGATACAAATGGCAAATTCTATGTGTAACAACACATGTTGCAACTGGCACAAAATAAGATTTAAGACTGTATCCAACATGTTTTGTCAAAAGCTCTTTAGAAATTGAATCTCAGAAATATCAATCCACCAGAAAATAAAATGATAGTGCCTGGCAGATAGGTGGCTCTGCTGTAAGATCAGTACCCTTTATAAGATCTGGAGCCCTTGTTAGGCTAAACTTAATGGTCTTTTAAAGTGAATTTAAGCATATATAAAGTGCTGAAGATTAGAGGTGTAATAAAATATGTGTTGGGTTACTCCAATACATTTTAATCTTATGTCAAGTATGAAAGAATAGATCACAAACCCAACAATTATGGTCTTATGAATAAGTATGAACCTAAAGACACTCTAGGATTCTTCAGGATGTTGGTAAAGGTTCTTTAAAATTATATTTACATGGGATTTCCTGGATAGATATGCTTTAAAACTCTCAGGAAGCCTACAGACAGTTTTCTATTGTGTGGACAAATCAAGTGTAATTTTCATCTTTCAACTAATTGGGTTAGAGTTAGACTCATACATTAATAATCAGTAGTGTCATTTAAAATACAATTATAAATACCTGGTAGGCTCTATAGTAGCTTTGGGATCTGTCTCCTTACCTGTCTCTTCCATTATGTCATCCTGTTCTATTTGACTGAAGAGGGCTCTCAATTTAGTCAAGACTGAAATGTCTTCACTAAAATAACCCAATCCCCTAGCTCTGTTTTATGTTTTGTTTTGTTTTTAAAAAAATATTATCACTTCTGTGTTATCTTCTATGTACACTTAATGTTTGACTGTAATCTATGTTTCTACTAATTAAAAGATTCTAGACTGTTAGATAGTATCTGTCTTCACACAATAGTTGCTTTACCCAGCTTGCCTCAACGTACCACTGAGCATTGCTATGGTATGAAATTTCTTCAGTGAATATGAGCCACTCTATAATGTAAACCAATCTCAATCACCTATGTGGGTGGAGATGTTGAAAAGCTAATTTGACGAATTGGTGGAACAATAAAAAATACATCAACCAACATTTGAACTCATACATTACTCCTAAGCCTTCAAAACGAGTCTCCACGTACCTGGCTCTTCCTGTTTTCTTTGCCTGGAAGAAACAAATAACAGAAAGTACCAGCAATTTGGTGCTTAAATTTGGTAGTTTCTTAAAATTTCTTTCACATCACTACTTCTGATGCTTTCATCACAAAGGTGATTACATATTTCCATTAATACATTTACCTCCAATCAAACTGATTGCAGTACCCTAGAAATCCTGAAGCTGCAGCTCAAAGAGTCACTTACTCTGACTCCAGTGCCACTGGTTTCATGAGTTTGTCACGATCATCAGAGCAATATATAACCCCTGTGTATGGCATGGACTTTGTGAAATGAATGTTACATGGCCAGAGGTATAAAGTAAACTCTAGGCAGATGTGCCCAAACAGAAGCACAAAGGCCGTGTGTGCTCCAAAATGGCTATGAATGTAGCCTCATACAAAATCATAAGCCTACTTAAAACATTATAAAAATTGGGTTGTTTTTATAACATGTTTAAATGTTTTTTGAGCATAAACTTTATAGACCACACTACTTTATTGAAATGTCAAAAGGTTGGACACTCAGCAACAAGAGAGAGGACAGTTTCTCCCTATGTCTTATTTCGATTTCTATCAGTTAGCTTATGAAATGTTAATAAAGATTGCGAGGCTTAAAGAACAAAAGAGTGGCTGTTCCCTGGGTCTCACTTGATTCTTCTATCTTCTGCCATTCAGTAGTCTGGATGATGGAAAAAATGACATTTTTGCCATCTATCACTGACAAAGCATCAAGTACAGTATGACTCCTGCTACTTTGTGTGTATCTTGTTGTTTTTGTTCATATTGTCACCATAATCCAGAAAGAACAAAGCAATCCCCAAGGACTGCCTTCCGTATATTGTGCATCCCACAGACCATTGAATGGTGACCTGGGGCCTCTTCATTTTGGATTTAAAGGGTTGAAATCAGTTACAAGTCTTGCTGACTTCGTTAATAAAAATGTGAAGAAGAAATGCCAGGAGCTCTTTCTAATATTTTAAGTAATTAACTGCAGTCATTACCAGGTTCTCTTGGATATCAATCAACTCTTACTTATGTCTAAATCAGGATGCAATTCTTTGAAAGCTCTCCAGCTCCCATGATACTTTCTTTAACCCCTTCCAGACTTGGCAGTGACTGCAACAGGTATGGACAGGATTCATTTTCCTTGGGTATAAAAGTCATAGCTCCAAAGCACAGGATTTCACAACTACTTTTTACATAAAACACCTAAGAATGTAAGCACATATGATTTATGGACTTGAAGAATAAAATAAAGCCCCAAACAATACAGTCACAGTTAACTTACACCAAATTGGATATTCTTTTTAAAGGGTGATCTTTGAACAAAAAGATTAAATTAGAATCAACTTATAAATTCACACCTCGGATTAGCTTTATTTGGTCATTAGTCATTTCTGATAATCTACTTTTACGTGTTAGATATCTAATAAATGAGAGACCCAGAAAGTGAATAAGACCCTGGACTTATCCATCAGCCATCTTATTGTTGACTTTTATAAATAAACCATGATACAGTATGGTTTTTAAACAAAGTTAAATGTCCATTAGGATGTTAATCCATCTCTTAGTTTCACGAAGCCAGGCAATTAGGAGAAAGTCCAAGATGTCTCAGCCTTATGCAAAGAGCTACAGTCAACTGAAGAATGCTAAGAGCAGGAGAAATGTTCTTCCCTGTGAAGAGAACACTAGTTAGTAATCATATTTAAAAAAATGGCGAGTCCAGAAAATATGCATACAAGTGACATTATGCAGACTAAGCAGGTTGTATGTATATATTTAGGAATATTACTATATATATATACATATAATCATGTATAGAGCAACAATCAGTGAACAAAGAAGTCATGAATTTTTAAGATAATAGAGGTGTGTTTATATGGGCAAGCTTGGACTCCTGCTACTAACAGTATGCTCTCTGCCTTCCACTTACGGCTCAAGATGTGAGTTTTCAGTAGCTTCTCAAGCTTCCTTCAGCCTGCCATCTCCACTCTGCCACCATATACTCTGATGCTTCAAAGACATAAGCCCCCAAAAAATATTCTATAAGCTGCCTTGGACATGGTGTCTTATCACACCAATAGGAAAGTGCATTGTGTTTTGAACAATACCAGCTGACATCTGGCTGACAGTTGTTCTGCACTTCAAAATCTCACATGGAAAAAAAGAAAATTGGTTGAATTAAATATGTCACCTGAGCTCTTTCTCCAAAGCTATCTGATAAATTGCTCTTCCTTCCCGGTTTTCCATTCAGTGCTTCTCAGCAGAAGGTAGGGTAGCTGCTGAACGCCAGCATGTTGCCCTTGGTTCAAACTGTGCCTTCACTTAAATTTTCAAAATTTCTCTCAGCATGTTTTACTTAGCCAAAATTGCGAACTAAAAAGTTCACTTGCACCCATGAGGCAATTATCTTTATAACTTTCTTCTAGGTTCTGCTTGATTTTTGCTCTCCCAGTAATATCTACCAATCATCAAGTCCAAATTTCTACAAGACCGTATGGAGACTTTACTAGGAAAATGGAACTCACAGAAGACACAGTCTTTCACAGCTTGAATAAGTTTGCTTTGAATTTGTGTGTATCTACAACACCATTACAAGCTTACTGAGAGACTGGAATGAGCATTCTGTTTAGGGTAACTAATTTATTGGCTGTTACACAGGGTGCACATATGAATGAATGAGTGCTCTACATGTGACAATTCAATTTACTTTAGGTAAATAGATTAATTGTTATTACTACTCATTCATGTATATATTTATTAAACATGCATTGATTAACTATCTGTGATGTGTGATGTCTGGCAGATTGTGTGTGGTCCCTGAGGCACCCTAACTATAAAGTGAAACTGAATTCTAGCCCTGATTTTTAAACGAAGTAAGGGAGTTTTTATTTCCTTGAGATTTTCGATATTTATTTTAGTTTTCTAGGGAGGATATGTAATGATTCTCTTTTAAAAAGACTGTTCACTTTTATACTATTTCTGGCTTGGTTAAAGAATGAAGCATTTCAATAAAAAGATGAAAAATGGACAAAGTACAAATGTGTTTTTATTAGAAGCTCTTTTCTTAATTTGCTGTTACCTTGAAATACCAACTTATCACATATTTACCCACACTTCTCCATTTTTGCAATAAGCCTAATTTTAGTTTAATTTTATAATCTACTAGAAAATGTCAAATGCTTAAAATTTTAACAAAAAGAATAAACAGAATCACAGATTTTTTTTTTTAAATGAGTCAATTCGTTATACAAAACTGAGCAGTATAAATTTAGGGAAGCATTTTAATTATACAGAATACAACTCAATGTTTGAAAGTCTCTACAACTCCACATATAAATATACATGTGAACATGCACACTAAAAAAGTCAAGTCGTATAATTTAATTCCAAAGACAAAAATACATAGCTTTAATCAAGTCTTATAAACATCAATGCAAGCAGAGTGTTATTTTTTTATTTAAAAGTCTTATTTTATTTTACATATCAACCACAGTCACCTTCTGTGGGAGATTATATTGTTGCATTATAAGTAATTGTCCCACCCACTATTTTAATAAAAATTACTGATTGGCCAAAGGCAGGCAGGAAGTGTGGGCAGGGCTACCAGACTAAGAGAACTATGAGAACAGGAAGCACAGAGCAGAACCCCTGAGAGAAGCTTGAAGAAGCAGAGGACAACTATGCTGCTCTAAGAAAAGGTACCGAGCCACATGGCTGAACAAGATAAGAGACATGGGTTAGATTAAGGGTAAAGAGTTAGCAAGTTATATGCCTGGGCCTTAGGTCGATCAGCCTAAAATTATTGTTAGCATCTGTGTATCTCTGATGGTCTCTGGGTCTGCTGGCCTAAACCTTGAATCTAGGCCTGAAAGTCCGGGCCAGAGCATCTTACTACAACCTTCATCCCTCCCACTTGCTCCAGCTCCCCTGCCCCATCCACTTTTCAGAGAGAGTAAGACCTCCCATGGGGAGTCAACAAAGATTGGCATACACAGCTGCATCAGGACCAGCTCTTTCCCCTTAGTAAGGCTGAGCAAGGTACAAGGCCTGAGTAAATTGGGAGTGTGGGGAGAGGGTAAGGTGAGGTTAGAAAAGAACGTGGGGGAATGGGATGGTTGAGCTGGGGGAGGGACAGAGAGGAAGAACTACAAAATAGATATCTCGATGGTGTAGCATTACAGGGTTAACGAGGAGCCTGGTGCTAGGGAAATTCCCAGGAATTCACAAGGATGACCCCCAGATAGCATAATTTAAGTCAACTAAACATAACATACATATTAACCGCAGAAGGGTTGTGTGATTCAATCAAACTCACAGAACAAGTAATAGATTCAAATCTGCCTTTATTTTATTTCATAGTTTATCTTCTTTTCTTAATAATAGTAATACATTTTATTATGGAAAGTGTTATAAAGCTATCTGCTCACTGTTATAAACCTATCAACCATAGGAGACTATCTTGCAAAGTTAATATTATGTGGGGGAAACACCAAGAAGTTGTGCTAATTTGGTCTGGGGTGTGGCTCAGTGGTCAAGTGTTTGCTATTGTGTTTGGGGCCCCAGGCATCATATTTAGTACCACAAGAAAGCAGGAAGATGAACAGAATGAGAAAGGAGGTGTGGATAAAACAAAAAGGGAAAGAATGGTGAAAGGACAAGTGTAGTATGAAGTTCCTGGCCTGGACTAGCCCCCAAATCCAGAGCAGAAGTCCCAAGTAATCACCCAAAGTCTTACACTAATTACAAAGTCGTTGGCTTATGGCTCAGGCTCATTATAGGCTAGCTCTTACAACTTAGCCCATTTCTGTCCATCTATGTCTTGCCCTGTGGCTTGTGGCTTACCTGTACTTTTATAGCTTGCTTTCTCAGCTTCAGCTCACAGAGTATCTGTCTGACTCCTCCTTCTTCCCTTATATCTATGCACATATTTCCTGCCTGCCTATAAGCTGCCTTGTCACAGGCCAGAACAGTTTCTTTATTATCCAATGGTAATTTACATAGTACAAAAAGAGATCCCACATCAGACAAGAGTCTGGAGATTAACTGTATGTGTATTTAAAAAAAAAAAAAAAAAAAAAAAAAAAACTATCTGCAGTCAGACCTCAACAGAAAATGACAAATTTTAAACTAGGCAAGTGAAAGAAATAAATAAGGAAAGTTGAACGCTAAAAGACTCTTAGAGTTAAGGAGGAAGGAAAGGAATATGCAGAGACCCTAAAAATTTTGCCTGGTTTCTCCATGCTTTTGCCATTTTACATGGAAGAGACTTGTATCCTTTGAAGGGAACTGTAAAATTCAAGAGCATTCATACTGAAGCACCTTGTACGTGCTGCTTGATAACCACCCATTGACTACGGTATTGATCATCATAAAATATGTATATGTAGCCTGCACAATGACTTATACCTGCAATACTAATGCTTCAGAGACTGGGGGTGACTCAGGAGTTTCAGGGCAACCTGGACTATGTTGAGATTATTCTTCAGAACACAAAATGTTGTAACAACACACACAAAGTTTACATGCAAACTTTAAAAGCCTTCCTGAAATTACCTTTGCTTTTCCACATGTCATTTCCTAGATTAGGAAAATACATTTCACTCAAGCAATTACTAGTTTGGTGGTTCAATAAATACCCCTAATATCTATTGACAGCTACCTTGAATTTTGGTATACAGTTCCTAGAACTTTAACTATTTTCTGTGTCATATATTGTATATTAGACTAATTTTTACAGCACTTAAATAGACATCAAATTTTCCATTTTTGAATCACATATAGTTTTAAGTGACAAGATAAACAGATTAATGTTTATTGCTTAGTGTCCAAAAGTCCCCAAAGTATAATGCAAAGTATTAAATTTATTACCAGTTTAAGTACTATTATTTATTTATAGGAAAATAGAATTTTTCATGCAAAAGTTATGTCACTATAGTCCCTCTAGTAATTAAACTCAAACATGATGGAATAATTATGTATCTTTCCTAAGTAAGATGTTCATGATTCATAGGTTAATGCTTTGATTGCATCAATAACCTGAGACTTGTAGTAAACTGTGTCCTGATACTAGTTTAAAGGCAGAAAAAAAACTTTCATGTGTCAGAAAGCACCCCTGTTAGGAATCTCTGCTGGTTCAGAAGCCCTCCAATTACAGTGTCTCTCCGAGAGATCTCTCAAATAAATGTTGGCACATCATGTTACCTTCTTGAGTCAGCTGTCTTCACAACTTGGAAATGTTTTAAAATTTTTATTAAAATTATTATGAAAGAACATCTGAGAAAATAAACAAAGATGTCTGGATGAATGTTAGTGTCATCAAAGAAAAATTGTCTGTCCAAGGGCAGCGTAATAGAATGCAGCTGCCAAAAAGAACATGTAGGTATGGGCATCTCCATAGGAAATTGTCCTTGACCATAGGAAAGCAAGACTTTTTATAACTTTTATAAAGTAGCCAAAAAAAACTAAAAGAAGGCGAAATGCTCTAAAATTTTTAATTATTAATTGATAGTGGAAATACATTAATAACAAAGAAAGGGGATAATAATGAAGGCAGAAGTAAATAAAATAATTTACAAGTGACTAAAATAATTAAAATAGTAATCAAAATTGTTTAATTATGAATTCAGTTACACTCATAGGTACTAAACTATAGGCATTTTTAAAGATATTGAATAAGTAAATCTAAATGGAAAATCATTTATTCCTTGTTTACTTTTTGGTCCTAAATTCTCTAAGCATTTAACTGCATCAGATATCATTGGTGAGAGAAATTGGTTTACATGAATATTATCTTTGACTAGTTCAAGCATTCAATAGACTTGAATTCTGTTTCTGTCAAAATAATTCTCACCAAAGTCCCAGATATATTTTTAACTAATCTAAAATCTTTATTATATCAATTTGAACATTTAAAAGTCAAAACAAGATTAGTTAAAATGCATCAAGACAGAGATAATTTGATGAATTTTCCCATTAAGGAAATAAGGCTATACAATTAATAGAACACACAAATTAGAAGATAATTAATACAGACTGAAGAGATGGCACAGAAGTTAATAGCATGGTTACTCTTGTGGAAGACCTGAGTCTAATTCCTTGTATCTATACAATTAATTGTAACTCGGGCTCCATGAGTACCCTACACCTCTGACTTCTGTAGGCACCTGCATTCATGTGCACACACTTACCACCCCTTCTGACACTCATGAATACACAGAATTAAAACAAAACCCTTTTTTAAGAAACACACACATTCTACTGGATAAAATATATAAATAAAACCCAGTGTGTCCAGATACTAAAAATGAACTATAAGAGGACAGTCTGTGTAGGCTGTGCAATCTGCCCACTAACACCCAGTGGGATGCAGTGATTTCTTAAGAGGGACGTTCTGCTAGTAAAAAAGCATTTCCTTTTCTGCTTCCATGATTGATGTTCTAACATAGACACAGTTCAAATGATGGCAATTGTTCTTGATCACAGGATTATAAAGTAAAATATATGAAAATAAATCTGTCCTTCGGGTTCTCTACACCAGAAGCACAGATTTGATCAGGAAAATGCATATTTGACATCTAGTGCATTCTACTTCTCTGATTCAAACTACTTGTCTGCGTGCACTGGATAAAGTGTGTTGTTGAGGTAGAATATAAATTGTTGATGAAAATATTTTAAGAATACAAGTTTTTTAAAAGGTATTAATTTTTAACAAGTCCTCATTTGGTTGCTATTCTCAGGACAATAGGGCTCTATATGTAGACAAAACATCCCAAAATAAAGCAAACTACCATGATGTGCTGATGTATCCCAAAAATTAGAAATCAAAAGCTAAGGATTATAATGTATTGCTATAGAATTGGCCACAAACTAACAATAAGACAGTAACATAATTTGTGAGCCTTTACATATAGACCTGTAACATTTTAAAAATTAATATTAGTACTTTGGGGTGAGTGGAAAAGCATCTTCTCTATGTCTAGTGCAAAGGAATAGAATAGTTTATAAGCTAAAATCCTCTAAAAAGTAATATAATTATTGCAGATGAATATGAACTATTGATGTGAAATATGTCTTCCTCACCAAGTTAACATTTTAATTGGCTGCTTAAAACATTAGCACTAAACTTTTAGTGTTTCAATTTGTCAATTACCCGGATATTGGTCAGCTTTTATGACACAAAGTTAAGGTCTTAGATCATTAAAAGTAATTTTAAATGCACTTAAAATCAACAGATAAATATCTATAATGTTTACTTCATTTTGCATTTATTTATTTATTTATTTTCGAAATCCACAGAGCAGAGCAATGTTTTTTGTTTATTTTTGTGTTTTGTTTTGTTTTTTAAAAATTGAAATTTCCTGAAATGCAAAGAAGGGGGCCCATTGCTGGGATCATCTCTCTTCCAATAAGAAGGGTCACCGAAACTCCTGCTTCGTTTGAAAAATTGTGCGAACGTTGCTTTCTGACTCATGCAGTTATGTGAAAGCCAGTTAATACTTTTATATCATACAACGTCTCAACTTTAAAAATACAGTCGCATAGCAATGATCAAATAGTAACCACCAAATAAAATCTCTGTAAACCTTTACATCAGTTTAGTAACTTTTAATACAAGATGAAGCAATATTGGTCTCATGTAAGAAATATTTTACATCAGTTCAGCAACATCTACTATGTGTATTCTAATTAATGTGTTACAAATCATTACAACTTTCTGGTGTTAAATTAACTCTAGTATGTTACTCTAGAGTTCTGTTGGGTCTGAAATCCTGTATCGTGTCAACTGAACCCTCTTGTCAAGACCTCAGGGGACTAGAATCAATGAGTCAACTGAATTCAGCCTCACGGGGCCAAGGTTCTTTTCAAGTGATTTGGTTGACAGAATTTGATCCATTGAGTTTTTAAGACTGTGGCTCTCATGGAAACACACTCTCTTAAAATGTACTGTAAACTATGTCTGCTGCTTAGCATTTCTGAATTCTCTCATTTCTGGTCTCTGGGGCCTCTTTTAAGTAGTCTCTCTAATTCAGCCAGGTGCCCCAACCCAGAAAACCTCCCTTATGTTTAATTTAGAGTTAATTATTCTGAGATGTTAGTTTTGCCTTTAAAACGTCTTTGCTTTCACCATATAATAAGAATTAAAATAGGAAACATCATGTCTACAAGTGTCCTCATGTCTTTGTAGGGAGAGGTGGGGTATGAAGATCAAGAATTAAAATTATAATGGACACTATAGATTTATACCTCTGTCCCCCTCTGCCCAGGTATTTGGAAAGACATTTTCATGCTGAGTCCATAAAGATAGAAATTCTATCAATTAAGCAATGACACAAATTGCTTGGATTCTCCATCACAAGGATCTAAATATGGTCATTAAAGACTATTAAGAAATTAAGAAACGGTAAAGGATGAGCTATGAATATTCCAGCAAAATGAGATATTTTCCTAGTTGTACATGGTTGCTTTGTTAAGAGAATCAGAACTAGATAATTTAAATGTCTAGTTACTTAATGCCATAAGAGGGTCAATCAGATATCTGGTTATGATTCATGAAAGCAGAATATGACGGCCTTTATATTTAGAATTTTTTTTCCATATCTACCACTGTTCCTCCTCCCTTCCCTCCTCTCCCACCCCATTCATTCCCCAAGGAGGGCAAGGAATCCCAGGGTGAATCAGTTCAATCTGGAGTAGCCAGTTGAGGTAGGTCCTGAATCCCTCCTCCTGACTGCCCTTTTTAATTGTAAGCTCAGAAGACCTGCATCAGTATGATCTGTTCCTACTGTGCCATCTATCAATCTATTGCCTCACAGTTCCAGTTTCACCCTTTATGACTGCATTGTGAAAATCAAGCTGCACCCTTTGGCTGGGCCCTTTATTTTTCTTTTGCCTTCTTGTTTTAGGGTTTTATCAATACAGTCTCCCGGGAAATCATCACTATAGGCTGAGGTATTGCTCTCCAGTTCCAACTCTGTCTCCTCCCTCCCTCCATCTTATTACAGCACAGAAAGATTCTTCAACCCCAAGATCCTTGAAGCTTCTCTCGTGTCCAGCTCTCATAGAAGAGGATAGGCAACAGAATCCATAAGCCATGCACTCCTTTGCCTAGGGATCCCGGTGGATAGCTGTTCTCACTGCTCCAGATAGTTGATGTCCTACAAGGGATGCCAGTTGGGGACCGTGGGGCTGTTTGGTGAACTGGGCTGTACTTTCTTCAGCAGGGTCTCTATGCTAAGACCATTGGCAAAGAGTCAGGGTGTCTCCCATGGGCATCCTGTTACAGCACTGGTGGTGGTAGTTATCCATCAACATTCATTTGAGCTCCAATTTATTATTATTAAACAAGTGGTCATTGTTCTAATTTCCTATCACAGCTAAATAATTCTTTATATTAAGATTTCTTATCCATAATTTTATGCATTGTCTCGGTTGGCTACAATAAGATGTACCTGCCAATTATCTGCCTGAAAAGATTGACATTGATCTACAACTTCTTGTACTGACTCAGCTTTTTACTGAACATTTATTAGGCATTGTTTCTGTCGACTACTGAGGATATAACAAATACCATAAAAATAAGCTCCATCCTTATCTTTAGCCAAGTTAAATCTCATGTGCACAGATTGTACACAAATGGAACATTAAAATACATTCTGTTTACTTCTTACAGAGGCATAGCATATACCAAATCGGGAGAAAAAAAAACACGACGCAAGAAAGGTTAGTATGTTATTGACAATCTGTAAAGTTCCTTTTAATGACTATTTCTGTTTAAGCTATTTCACCTTCGTTTTGAAATCTTTCACATTTAAGGAAAAAATGTGACATTGTGAAAATGCTTGTAAGAGAGCCCCCCTCTTCCTTTTCCTTTTAATGACAAATCTAGCTGATTACGTTTGTAAATTTTTATTTTCATTTTTTTTGATGAGCATCTGTCGTTCAGAATAGGATTGTGTAATAATGTTTAAATGGCAAAAGCAAGACATGACTTTGTGCAAATAACAAAGAAAAAAAAGAAAATGAAAACATTTCTTTGTATCACAAAAATGTCAGAAATAAGGAAGGAAGGGAGGGAGGGAGGGAGGCAGGGAGGGAGGGAGGGAGGGAGGGAGGGAGGAAGGAAGGAAGGAAAGCTTAGCATGAGTTAGGTGGGTAGGCATCCCTCTCATGGAGAGACATGTGAACTTAATGGAAGGGAGGGGAAGGAAGTGTCAAAGAGGGATGTAAAAAAGGCTTGTGTTAGAAAGACGTTCTGAGCTCTTTTCAGATACAGGAAGTTTTCTCAAGTACGTGAGCTGAACAATTTCCAGTGTTTCCTCTAACATGTTTTCTATGACAGTAAAGCAAAGCAAACTCTCTATTGAAGATTCTCTGTGCTTTTCCTCTTTGCTCCTGGTCATTGCTGTGACCGTATGTTCTCCCACGGATAACTTCAGAAGGAAGGGTTTCTGTTCAGTTCCTTCTAAAAACCCCATTCCACATACAGAATTGGGTAAATTTTGGGAAGATGACATCAGATTAATCTAATTTATTTGGGTCCTTGGACATCAAAGGCTCATACTTTCCCTTATATATCATTAACTATCTGTTCTTGCCTCATGTATTTTAGTCCCCAAAATTTTGCTCAACAATGACTTTATTCCACAACTTTTATTTGGTGTATCTTTAAAAGAGTCCCTATGCCATACCTCTTTTCAGGTCACCTTAGGGTGAGCCCACAATCTTTGCTCAACCATAGTAAAAATCAATGTCAGAATAATCAGATAAAAATAATCTCTTGGCATTTGTGTCTACAGATGCATTCCTTGAGATAGACAATTCGGCCAGATATAAACAAGCCATGCCTTTTAAGACTTTTTCACTTTACTTTCTGCTCAGATCCAAAGTTGGAGCTATTATTTGTAACTACAATGTAAAAGATTTTAAATATGAATGGATATATCTTAAGTAGTAAATATGGTGGTAAGAATAATAGTTTATTTTAGATAAACTTAACATTCAGAATATATATTCGTAACCCTGTTATATTAGACTTACAGATGAAAAACTAAGACAGAGTTTTTAAACTGAAATCTGAACAGAATTTTTTTAAATTTTTATAAAATATACATTGATCATGTTCTTTTCTGTCCCCCAACTCTCCCAGATTTTCCTCATTCTCTACCCACCCCACATGTTCTTTCTCTCTTTAAAAATAATCTAACAGTAATCTGGAGACTGCTTTATGTTGGCCAACTATTCTTGACCATAGGATTTTTCTAGAGGATGTCTGATGCATGAGGTGACATTCCATTGAAGAAAACTGATTTTATCTCTGCCAGGAGTAATCATTTGTGAATAGGTTGATTTATTTTATTTTATTTTATTTTATTTTATTTTATTTTGTTTTATTTTATAGAGATGGAACTTATCTTCCCACAGAACTTGCATTCAGTTCCCAACAACCACATTGTAACATAACCATCTATAACTCAAATTCTAGGGTAACCAGTGCCCTCTTTTGGATTCTGCTGGCACCAGGTGTACATGTGTTGGAAATACATATATGTAGGTAAGCAATCATACACATAAATTAAAATATGTTCAAAAGGTTCCTGATCTCTGCTGCATTTTAAGAAATTTCTGTCCCAGCCTTGCTCTGAAGTCCAAATGAATTTCTCTTGCCTAGTCTAGCTGGAGGTTCAAACCCACCAGCAGCCTTGCTGCTGCTTAGCCCCAAATATTGACTCAGATGCTTATATTAATTACATGCTGTTTGGCCTATGGCTCAGGCTTATTACTAGCTAGTTCTCGTATCTCAATCTATTTCTGTCTTACACACGGCTCATGACTTATCTGTACTCCATTACATATTGCCTCTTGGGGAGCTGGATTGTATCTCTTGTGACTCTACCCTCCTTTCCCTGTCTCTATGCTTGAATTCTCACCTGCTTGTAAGATGCTCTACCATAGGTCAATACAATTCCTTCATTATCCAATGATATTTATAGCATACAGAAAACATCCCACACCACCGGCCTTTCTAGTTTTATTTCTATTAAAATTATTATAATATCTTGATATGCTTTTTAGTATCAAAGTGAAGACTGTGTTGTCATCGGTAAAAAAGTAGGGATGGTGAACAGTAAAGTAGAGTTGAGCCTAATGTAGAGGGAAAGACTCCCAGAAGGATGGGGTCATGGGTCATGTTTTGCCACCCAATGAAATCATTTATTCTCATTCTCATTCTCATTCTCATTCTCATTCTCTCTCTCTCTCTCTCTCTCTCTCTCTCTCTCTCTCTCTCTCTCTCTCTCTCTCTCTCTCTCTCTCTCTCCCTCTCTCCCTCTCTCCCTCTCTCCCTCTCTCCCTCTCTCCCTCTCTCCCTCCCTCCCTCCCTCCCTCCCTCTCCAGCTCTCTCTCTACCCCCTCTCCCTCTCTTTCTCCCTCTGTATATGTGAATTTGTATGGATACATCTGTGCATTTGTGTGTGTGCGTTTGTATGTGTATGTGCACACGTGTGTTTGTGTGTACATGTGTGTATGTTCCTGTGTCCACTTGTGTCCATCTATGTAGGTATGTATGTGTATGTTCATGTGTGTATGTGGTATGTGTGAGTATGTGAGTGTTTAACCTCTGAAAAAAAGAGTAGGTTATACTTTCTCAGGTCAAGAGTTGGTGGCATATATAATCAGGATTTTTTTATGGGGAGCTGTGGATATTTTTCTTCTTGTTATGAGCTATATTCCAATAATTGTCATTCTTTCAACAAAGTTTCCTAATAGTTATTTCTAAAGACACAGAAAATATTAATGTTTAGCTTTCATTTGGTGCACATTGCCCTTGGCACAGCTAGCAATAAGACACACACTTTGCAAAGCATCTAAGTAGGTGCTCAAGCCAGAAACTCTTAATCCTGACCCATTAAGGAAAAATGGATATGATTTAGTGGGACACAGATCAACACCTATGAAACACGCAACATGAATGAAGGATTGAGGATGACACCCTCAAAGATGGGGAAATAAATGGACAGGTTTTAGAAAGGATTCCTGGGGCAAAGGTAAGAAATGATGAAAGGGAAGCGTGGCTGATAGCTTCAAAGCTCTAAGAAGAGTGATCTACATTCTCTCATAAACTAAGTCAACTACCAGGACTTGTCCTGGGTTCCCCACACAACCAGAAAACAAATTCAAGGTTTGACGTGAATGAACACAGCTCTGAGCTTTCAAAGTAGATTTATAATGTAACTGCCTTCCTAGTATGTTTATTTTTCTTCTCCACAACATAAAGTACTATGCATTTCGTCTGCACCTATCCCTTCAATATTCTTCTTCTTGTCACATACTTCACGTGGTGTCCTGCAACTTCACGTGGTGTCATGTGGTGTCCTGCAACTTCACATGGTGTCATGTGGTGTCCTGCACGACGTACACTTGCTTTTAATAAGTATGTAAGCTATGGCGGGACCTAAAGGGAAGAATAATAGTCAGTGCCTCCAAAGTTCTGGTTCTACCTCTCTTATTTTGGATATTTTAGAAGTGCTAATCCATTAGAAAACAAAGATGGAGACAAAAATATGTATAAAAATGATTAATAGCCAAATACATTAATATTTATTTTACACTTTAGACAATATTAATTTTTCTATTTTATTATTTTACCTTTATGAGTGTTTGCCTACATGTGTGTGTGTGCATGTATGTGTGTGTTTTTGAGTGTGTTTTTGAGTGTGTGGGCACATCACATGCATGTCTGGTTCCAGTGAAGGTCAGTAAAGGGCTTCAGGTTCCCTGAGACTAGACTTACCACTATTTGTGATGTTATGTGAGAGCTGGGTGTCAAATCTAGGTCCTTTGGAAAAACAGTGAATGCTCTTAACCACAGAGCCAGCTCTCTCCAGCCTGAGCATCACCATGTTATCTAATCTTGTTGGGAAACATTGGACTTTTCTACCTGAAATTAAGTTAATTAAAAAAATTAAGAGTAATAACATTTTGTCTATGGTTCCAGGTTTTCATCTTCTTTCAAAATTTAAATGTTGATTAAAGATAAATTTTTCTATTGGATAAGTTAATTTTATAGAAGAAATAATTAATGACTTTTTTAGTTGGGCAAAAGGCTCCAAAAACTATGGTGCACTGCCTCTTCAGTTACTTTTATAACATAATTTATTTAATTTGCATTTTTTCATTTAAATTCTTATTTAGATTATCCTATTTATGACCAGTCGGTCTTAGTACTTACATTGGAGTATCAAATTCATTTAAACCTTATGGTTTCTTTATTCTTTAATTTATTTAGTAGTTAACTAGGTTACTTTTTAAAAACTGAATATTGAGTATAGAAATAAATGCATTCCAAATATATCCTGGTATCAAGTCTCTGCAATTCTTAAGGAAGACAAACATTTATAGACCTACTTAATTATAGTCAGAGAAACTTAATTTATTGAAATTGATCAATGTAGGGAACAAAGTCCACAGACTCCTATGTGATAAAGATGAGTTTCTAAATTAAATTTGATAGTTTGGCTGCCTGAGAATTCAGCAGGAATCAACCAGATAGAAGTCTGTTTAACAGGTGGCAAGTTGGCTACTGCACATTTTCTTATTAGCACACACTAGTTATTGAAACGAACACCGACATTAAGCTGATTAAGTGTGGAAAGCCTTAGTGAGAATGTCCATTAAACTAAGGCTGTAAGATGATGCCAACGAATCATCAACACGACAGAGCCGATGCACGATGCACATATGAAGACACACGCAGGACCTTCACAAGTTCAAATCAGATGACACAGCGAAGGGGAAGGGGTCACAAAGCCCACTTCTTACCAAGAAGCTGCTTACAATTGGTTCCTTCTAGGAAAAGGCAAGTTTTGTGCAATGCAGTACCACTGAGGCTATTGACCGCAGTGCATGCCTGGCCCCTCACTCAGACGCCGTGGGTCTTTGTGGGTCTTTGTGAGCTCCGTATTTTGTTTATTTCAGTGGATTCTGTTTTGCAGGGTTGGATTGTTTCGTTGATGTTAGTTTTCATTTTTGTTTTTTTGTTTTGATATTTTTTTGAGAGAGGAAGATAAAGAAAAGAGAGTTGTGTGGGTAGAGGTGGAAAGAATCTACAAAGAGCAGAAGGAAAAGACAATAGTCAAAATATATTTCATTAAAAAATTTTAAATAAATAGGAAAGAAGATGTTTATTTAACTCAAACATTTTAAATGTATCAACTAATTTCAATATATAAATGTCAGTCCTTTGGTTGTTTATTTCACAATGGAATTTATGAAAAAGAAAACCTGGAGTTTAATGGAAAAATAGGATTAGGATCATTTTTAAAAATCTGGTCTCTTAATGCCGATCCTGTTCATTGCGGCATTCCATTTCATATCCACTAGTGTGAATGAGCATCATTTCACTGAACAGAGAAAGCATTCACAACTTATGAAGAGGTTTAGCAAACAGTTTTTTTATTTATTTAAAAGAGGTATAAACTATCTTTTGCCAGTCTGTATTCTGATATTTTCAAAGATAACGCACTTCAGATCAACAGTACCAACTCATTTCAGTCAGTTGCAAACTGGTTTGCAAATTGAATTCTTACTTATGAAGTCAAAATTCCTGGGAACGGAAGCATTCATCTTATTAATTGCTAGGTGTTTTCAAGGCCAGGTAGAAGGCAAGAGGGGATCGTGAGCAGAGGGCACATTTTTCTTAGCACACAACTGCACAGGGGAAAGCCTCATAGAGAGTTTGAATATTACCATGGAAAATGTACAACTTGGAAGTTGTCTTTTAATTAAACTATAATGATACTGTCACTTTAAATTAAAGCATATCTTTTTTTTTCTCCCCTAAGTTATAAGCTTTCACAATTCTGACTTGAACTGAACATATGTGAAGTTATTTGAATTAAAAGTATGATCTAATACCTGAATACAAGATCTGATGCTACCAAGTACAGCGTGTTAATCCCTTTTGTGATACTCACTCCCTTAGTGGCCTGAGGCAAAAATCTTTGTCTAGATTTCAAAGACATATAAAAGTATGTGAAAATGTGGAAATTGCATGCACTGTTCCAAGGCTCTCCACCTCAATCAAAGGGAGAATCATTTGAGATTCAGTTCACATTTGAAACACACACACACACACACACACACACACACACACAAATTCAGAAGTAGTTTCAATAGGCAAATAGAATTTTCAAAGCCTTCTTCTCACCTGCAAATGTGTGAAATCCTTCCAAGATGCTCTAGGCAAGTTGAGGAATGATTCTCAAGGACACACTGACCCCTGGAGGCAAAGAGGTCTGCCTTTTGGACAGATTTTGCCTTTTGTAATTTCAGAGACACTAAGTAATGGACTGACAGGAAGGGATGAGTTCTGTGGCAAATCCCAATGTATGCCTGTTCTGCTACCCTATTCTTTCCTCAACATTTTCTCAAATATTTGTAGAACACATATTAGGATCACAAATGGTGAAGCACATATTTGTGAGAAACCAAGCCACATGATGGGGCCTGAGAGGGTTCCATTTGCCAGTGTTGTCTCACCTGGAAGCAAAAATGAGTGTTAATGGACACCAAAGAGAAGGTTATGGAAAGATTACAAGAAAAAGTACAATTAGCCATGTATAATTAGTCTATTTTACAAAGCCTAAATAAATTGTATGAAGTTATCAAATTATCAGAAGACAAGAAAGTTGTTTGAAGATTCATTAGAAGTATTGGGGATGAAATAGAATTTTGAAACATTCAGACGGAGAGTCAAAAAGAGCACTGTGACAAGTCTCAGTTACACTTCTGCTGTGCCACATCCCTCATCCCTGTATCTTCATTTTTGTAACTTTATGCTTTTGTTCATTAGTAATCTATAAACATCATGGACTTTATACAACAAAGAAGAAGAGAGACAGGAGGGGCTGCTTGCTCAGAATCCTAGTTAGTTATCCTAGAGATAAACAATGTGAACAAAAAACACCTTTGGGGAGAAAAGCATTTATTTGGCTTACAGGTTCATTATGCAAACAAGCCAGGGCATGATCTCAAGGCAGGAACCTGAAGCAGGAACTGAAACAGAAGCCATGAAAAAAATCTTCTTACTGAATTCTCCATGGCTTGTTCAGCCTATTTTCTTATACTGCACAGGACTTCTTGCCCATGTGTAGCAATGTCCACAGTGAGTAGTGCCCTCCCACATCAACCATCAATCAAGAAAATGTCCCACAGATGTGCCCATAGAATGAGCTAATGGAGACAAATCTTTAACCTTGATTCATTCTTCCCAGATAACAAAAAACTAACATCCTGAATAAAATAATAATGATGATGATAATGATAATAATAATAAGCCAAAAGGTAAAGCCTTCATGAGAAACCTTGAACTTCCCTAAGATTTCTCTCCTCCAATAATGACACAAAATAAAATAGTTTAAGACTCTGAGTGGTTCTAACTGATATTACTCCTGATAAAAGATGGCAGAAACACTGGATTCTTTTTATAGAGCAAGTGGAGTTGGGAAGGAAAGTGGAATCATAATGACAATGAATGATGCAAGTAAGAGAGACTTTAGTTATGAGAACCCATGAAGTTATTATAGTTCTAATTATTAATAAATAGAAAATAATGGGCAGACAGCATTTTGTAAATAATTCAACATAAAATTTACTACTACTCTACAAAAAAAGAATAAAGTTGGAAAAAGCAATTCTCACTGAAATGGCTCACATTATATGTATATATGTATATATATATATGTATATATGTATATATATATATGTGCCAAATTATATAGTATTTATGGCTTTGTATTTTTCTTTGTTCATATTCATTGGATACCTGTGCTTAGTACTATGACATCAGAATAAAAAGCAAAAAGATGTGCTCAATATTATTAGTGATTTTATTAGTGCCAACTGTTGCCTGGAGTTTCTGTACTGTCCAGCCCACCATATAGATTTTCAGTCCTACAGCCACTTAGCCACAAATAATCACAGACAGGGTTACATTAATTGCAAACTGTTTGGCTTATGATGTAGGCTCATTATCAGATAGCTCTTACAACTTAACTCAATCCACTTCTATTAATCTATGGCTTGCCATGTGTCTCATGGCTTACCTATGTTTCTTTACATCTTGCTTCCTTGGACAGCAGTTCAAAGTGTCTCTCTTGACTCCACCCTCCTCCTCCTTTATCTATGCTTGGAATTCCCACCTGCCTCTAACCTGCTTTGCCATAGGCCAAAAGAGTTCCTTTATTTTCTAAGCATAATTTACTTTATACAGATAGACATCCCACATCCCTTCTCCTTTTCTGTCTAATCAAAAGGAAGATTAACATTTCAACATAGCAAAATTACAAATTACAAAATAGCTAGCAGGCAATAATTACAGTGGCAATATCTAGTCTATCTATATCTGGCAAATTAAATAAAATATCCTATTTATTATATCCATGTGAGTCCAAAGTTTCATATCTAATTTATATTTTACTATAACTAAGGAAAACTATATTACAACTATCTAATCTTCAAAACCATAGAAGGATATAATATTACCTAAGTAAGGAAGGGCATTATAAGCAACTTCCAAATTCTAGAAATGATAGAGACATCTAGCTACCTTGAGAGTCACCCAAAGTTCCTTTGTAATGTTGAAGCATCCATCTTCAGCCTACAGGCCTAGAATCTTTGGCAGACTTTTCAGTGAAGCAGGAAATTTGAAGGACTTCTCCGCTCATTCTGGCATAGTTTGTCAATTGCTTCTCCCTGTGTCCTGAAGAATCTCTGGAAATTTTCTATGAAGCAGGAACCTGAAGGACCATCTCAGTTTGTTCTGGCAAAGTTCAGAGGTCACTTTCTTATGGGTCCTGCATGTTCAGTTTATACAGCATACTATCAAGTTGTCAAAGCAAGAACAATCTCTTGCATAATGGCCAACTTTTGCTACAAAGAAAGTAAACTCCAAATGGATTTTCTTCAATGCCCATCATCTTGAAGTAGATTGGTGCTGCCAGGAAAAGACATGTCTCATTGTCCAGAAAAGTCTAAGTTCTTAAAATATTTTCAATACCCTATTCTATAGGACTTTGAGGTATTTGAAGATTACCTATCTGAAATATATTTGTATATCTAAAGTAATCTAACTAACATGACTATAAGTGTGATTTTCATAGAAGGCTAACTATTAATTTGTATTTCTTAATTGTACATTATAGTTTTATAGGAATTGCATAAGCATAATATTTTAAACAAAAGTAGAAACATATACACAGTATAACAAAATTGACCTTAAATTTGTATCAATGAACAAATCCATACCAATGTAAAATATTTTAAAATTAACAATTGTTTTTTTTGGATCAAAGTAGACTCAATCTTTTTTTAGCATTTTTGTATAATATACCCCTTTTTGTCCCTAGAAAGAGATTGACTATGACCATTAACAATTTATAATGAAACAGACATTCATAAACAATATTTTGGGAATTTGGGCATAGCTTTCCATACTGCATCCTGCTGATTGGGGGAGCTGGTAATCTTATGGGAATCCTGAGGCTGGATCATATTAGTTGGTAGCCTTGAAGCTGATTTGATCATCTCTTCCCATCAGAGATATTTCACCTTGTGTTCTTTAACGTAAATAAGTCCACAGCCTCTGATTTTCTGTGGAAATAAAAAGAAAACCTCTTCTTCAAAGTAGCATGTCTTATGATTTCAATTTTAAAGTCTAGTCATTTACAAAATATATAGGTTGTATTAATTCAGCAGCATTTATAATC
The DNA here is from genome assembly GCA_033318265.1 of Phyllotis vaccarum. NCBI lineage: Eukaryota > Metazoa > Chordata > Mammalia > Rodentia > Cricetidae > Phyllotis > Phyllotis vaccarum. Next base: position 30,814,405 of record JARWLC010000015.1, read on the forward strand.
AAATGTTTCTTAGTTTCTCTTGTTTCTTCCACAGCAAATAATTCAAAGACAATATAACATACAATATACAAACTCTCAGTATATTTTCCATGTTTACATGGCTTATTATTATTACTTTTTCTTTTCTTATTGAATCCAATGTATATTTTAAAACACACTGTAAACCATTTTGAGGTTTTTCATTATTTTTAGTGATTCTATCTTTACAGTATATCTCTTAGTTTTTTTCTGACCACACCTTTAATCTGTAAAACATGTATTAAAGGCTATAGAGGCTTGCTCCATCTAGATCCTTAGTCTAGCTTCATAAGAATTTAGCTTCATAGCAGAGGCACTGGCAGGAGCCACATTATCCCTCAACTCTGGGGGATTTTTCAGTCCACATTTCCACCAAATAGAGCACTGCCATACGCTGCTCATAAACTCCATTTAAGTAGTTGGCAATATGGTTTTTGGCACTAAATCTGAGTCAATAAACATCTCTTAAAGGAGCCATGCTTCTACTTGACACCAGCAAATAAAGCTCACCAGAAACAATGCTGCCAAGAAGCTGTCTTTGACTCTGTTCCCTTTTGTTCTGTCAGAACAGAAACCTTTAAACCATCATCCACTGCTCCTGCTTTTCCAAGACTCCCGATACTTTGGAAACTGGCCTGTTACAGCTTAAGCTACATGCCATAATTGTGAAATTTTGTAGTTCAAACCACACACCACAGGGTCTCTGTACCATGCCCTACTTGGGAAACACAATGTGAAAGTTATTTCTTGATACATTTTGGTGCTCTAGAACCTTTCTTAAGTTTCTTCAGGCTTTACATGAATATTAATGTCCCACATTGGAACACCATTTGTAGCCAGATGTTTCTGTCCTGTCTGGCCAGAAATCTAGACTGTCAGTCCTGTAGCCACATAGCCACAAATAATTACCCAAAGGTGTATATTTATTACAAATTGTTTGGCCTATGGTGTAGGCTCATTATCAGATAGCTCTTACAACTTAGCTCAATCCACTTCTAATCATCTATTTCTTGCCATGTGGCTTATGGCTTACCTGTGTTTCGTTACATCTTGCTTCTGTGAAAAGCAGCTCAAAGTGTCTCTCTTGACTCCACCCTCCTCCTTTTTCTGTGTTTGGAATTTCCACCTGCCCCTAAGCTGCTTTGCCATAGGCCAAAACAGTCCCTTTATTATCAAATGGTAATTCACATAGTACAGAAAAACATCCCATATATACCATGTGTTCTCTTTATTAAAATTCTACTCTAAGAAAAACAATGTTTAAATTGAGAAACACAGGACTGAAAAACACTAAATGCCATCTGTTTCTCACCCTATAAAATATGTATGTCTTTTTATGTGTCACTAAGTTCTCGCTTCAACCCTTAACTTGATCTCAACTTTCTTGTTTTTTTAATTCCTCTACCTATAATCTAAATTTGATATTAATATTATTGAATAGTCTCACATTGGAAAAAAAGTATTTTGTTGATAAAAGTAACTATAACTAATTAATAATATAAATAACATGATTATAAAAGTATTTTTAAACAAAGTCTATTACCAAGGAAAGCAATAATTTAACCACCAAAGATAACTGCTTTTGGCATTTACAACATTTGTTGTAAAATTTTGTTTTATGTTGCTTCTGTGTTGTTAATAATATTTTTTATTGTTTGAAGATTTTATACAGAGGAAAAAATAATTGTCCTTTATCTTTCAACTCACAGAGAATATGTATTCCATGGATTCTAAGTAAAAATCTAAAATAAGAAGAACTCTTATGTTAAGAACATACACCATAAAGGTTCATGAACATAGCTATCTCCAGGGTGACTCACTAGGTTACAACACAGGGCCTCAACAAGTGTATTAGAGTAGATACCAGTACAAGGACATCTTTTTGTGCGGTTTATTCATGAGCTTACATAGCAGCTTTAGTCTTTGAGCTTTCTGCTTCTCCAAGCTTCTCAGTTCTGATTTCCTCTGGTAAACTTATTTCAAGCAGACATTTCTGCAAGTGGCTTTCAAAACCTCTGACTTTCTATTCCTCTCAAGTGCCAGACACATTAGAAGAAACTATTGCTTTCAATTTCATTGGTTACTTTGGTTCATGTGTCCATCTCTGGCAGATAGAGGTGAATCAGAACTTGGATTGGTTAGGTCTCTGTCAATCTGACTGGCAAACTATAGGCCACAGACCTGTTCTTTAAAAACACATGGAATTTAAGGCAGGGAGATACTTTTGGAAGGAAAATCAATATATGTAGACAACTTAATTTTAGATTTCTGAAGCTTTTATATTACTCTGTACTCATTATGTGCTTAATGACAAAAGACAGAAATATTTAGCATCTTGGCCTTTTGATATAGATCCCAGTAGTGTTAACAATGAAATGTTACAGCCCTCATGTTTTTTACATCCATTTAGATTTCAAGCCTATGTGTAGTGTCTACACAGTTCTTCTGGTCCCTTGGATAAGTGAGCACTTGATTTGTATCTATACAATGTTGAAAAATACTTCTTTTGATTGGGAAGAAAAGTAAATAGCAGAAAAATTCATATCTTACTCTAGATCCCAGCTCTACTTTACACTTACATTCTTGTACTTAATGGTAGCTAAGGCAGAAATTACAGTCATTTATTCATTGAAGAATCAATGTTGTTGGCTTTCAGATATACTGACTTGATGAGTCATACAAAGGCATCTATGAAATTCTTCCACTAAGTTTCTAACATGTAAAAATAGGTTATGGCATAATCTGCATTCTAATGAAGAGGTTATGTTAACATTTAACCAACATGTTGATACCATATCATGAAGGTTATAGACTTCCTTATCTAGAAGTCAGAGATGTTCACTCCCTGTACCTACCTATGCTAAGGACATAAAATAATCTCACTATATAGCTCACCATCTATCAGTCCAGGAGCTCAGAGTAAGGGAGTCAGGTTTTTGTCAAATCTGAAATACTGTGGCCGAAGAAAACTAATGAGGTTGTAGACAAACAAACAAAAAAAAAAGGATATTTTGAACTACAAACAGTGCTGATTAGACAGTATGGTTCAAGGAGGAATTTTTTTGTTCCATGTTACTGTCAGTTAATGAGAAGGAAGGAAGCATCACAAAGACATAGAAAACTTTAGAAGGTGACATGTTGTAGTATTTTTGCATTCCTGTGACAAGCAAGTGACAGAAGCCACTTATGGGAGAAAATACTTGTCTTGGAACTCAGTTTTAGAGAACTCAGCTCATCTGGGCCATAACTGAGCAGCTCACCCATGGGAAATGGGGGCATAAAAATGCATGTGTAAGAGGCTTTGGGGTGAGCTACATCCCTGAGAGGCCTGATCAGTTTTCAAGGGTTCACTCCTGCAATATCTCCACCAATAGATATCTTATTATCATTACCAACTCTCATTCAAACATCAATATTGAGCATCTAGGAAACAAGCATTAAAACAACATCACAGAAAGGCTCCTTGATTTTGGTTCTTAAGACTCCAGCCAATCTCTAATTTGGGTCTATTTTATAATTTCCAAAGATTCAGATAATGTATGCCATCCTCATACTGGACACAAGATTCAATCTCTTTCACATTTGCACAACATAATGTACTTTATAATACAGTTTTTAAAAATATACTTCCGGAAGCAAACACAACCTAGTAACACTGTCCCCTTAGGGTGTTTCAAGGGTGGACCTTTGAGATAACCACCTAGTACCTTTGTGGCCTGAGAATCATATCTAAATACATAGGCTACACAATTACAGAAAGAAAAGAAAGTCTGGAAAAATACTATCCCTGGTACTTACCGTGCAGACAGCTATGAAGGGGTAAATGCAGAGCTTTAGAACACAAATGAATTCTGTGACAGTCAATTGGCAAGTTTGGCTATTGTTTTCTGTTCAAGGATCGGTGAGACACTTCAGTGGGTAAAGATGCTTTGCTGCCAAACCTAATAGCCTAGGTTAGACCTTCATGACCCACATGATAAAGGAATTGACTTCCACAAGTTGTCCTGTGACCTCTAATAAGTGCTATGGCATAAGTGTACACACACACACACACACACACACACCAAATAATGCATTGCTTGAAAACTTTGAATAAGATATTGTGATCATTGAGAGCAGCAGGGTGGTGGAAATTCTTTCAAGTTCTCCTTTTGTCTAGCAGTAACTGCTTGTTCCTCCCTCTTTCCCACCTATACTTCTTCCCTTCATCCACTCTTCTTTCCTTCCCTTCTTCTTTTTTAGTACCTCTGGCCATCATTAAACTACCAAGAATCTCATGTCAATCAAGGACAATCAGGTTGTTGGAATTTGTTCACAGATTGATGTTGTCTGCAATCACATGAACAAGATCACAAACTCCCCCAAAATGTTATTTTATGGTTCTCTAGAGCTGTTCCATTCTAAACACCCCTTTCACATTGTCACCGAAATCAAACTGATACACAGGAGCATCGTTAACAGAGAAAACTGCTCATCTGAGTAGGTTTTACTATATCAGACCAGGTGATCATTCACTACAGTGTGTCAAATTTATGCACATTTTCAAATATCTGGTTTTTTACTATTTCATCTTATTTTAACTAATAACATTTATATATTTTAGAAACTTAACTATTTCAATATAAAAATGAAACTTAAAATTACAAAAGAAGGTAAAAATAATGAAGGGAAGCTATATACCTATAACCTAATTTAACAATATCATAGCAGGTATTTTTCAATAAAATCCTACCTTTTAAAATTTTTGTTTAAAAAAATTAAATATAATTTTTTTAAAAGTTCTAAATAAAAAGTATTTAATCTTTTCTACTCTTAGTATTTTTGAAAATTACCTCAAGGAAGGTATCTTAAGCCATAATGTTCATCTTACTTATCGTTGAACACAAACTATTAATGAAACAGTCGCATTTATATAGCTTTATCAGTACAAAAATTAGATTCTTCATTAATTCAATGGTAGCCATCCAAATTATCAGTATGTCTGAATAAAATAAGCAGTTCTGTGTCTTTTTATTTTTTTAGAGATTTAGGACTATAACTATGTCCTGAGCAAATCATTTGGACAAATGCTGAGTGACATGATCCAGCAAATTATAATCAATAGTTTATTTAATAAATCATTTGGTCCAGAGAGTAGAGCCCTGTGTGAAGCAGTGTCAAGAATTCTGTATGACCTCCCTTCATGCCGTGACTTGCTTTGTGAATTGGAAAAATCAGTTAACCTTTGAGTACTTCAGTTCATCCATCTATGAACAGAGGAGAGTAACATTTGGCACCAAGCTCTCCAGTCATCTGTGGAAGTTAATGAGCTTCAGAGTTTATAAAGTGCTTTGTCTGCAGGCATGGGAAGACTCTGGAGGAGTACTCAGTGCCATGAACCTGTGAAAAAAAATTGTAGCTCCAATAACATATTCTTTAAATAAGAAGACAAAACACATGATAAAATACCTGCAGTAGCTTCTTCTTGTATTCACCAAGTTATCAGAGGAAATTGACAGATTCTGAGCCCCAGCTCTATACTGAGCACACATCACTCAATGTTAGTTACATCTGGAGCATCAGTGCCCATAGTTCCTTCATGTTCAATAGTTCTTCCAACCTCAACTCCAAGTATTTACCTTCGAACTGGCTCTGAAAGGCAGTATCTTCTCTTTACATGGTTTTATGAAATTAATATTAATTTGTAAATAAATATCTTTCCATGGTATTGATTTGTCTGATATTTAATGCCATACTTAATAAAACAAGAGCAAGGAAGATGTTAAGAAACCCAGAGGAGGAAGATTTGGTACAGGAGGGAAATCTGCCTGCAACGGTTGTCCTAGCACTCTGATCGAACTAAGGAGAGATAACAGTACTCGATAATAGTACAGATAGGTCAGGATTTGGAGTTTAGAGATTTAGGTCTCATCCTAAAATCTCATATTTTGCTGCTTTAATTAATTGTATACTTCCTATGCTATTTCAAAATTGACTGAGAAAAATTTTCTTGAACTAAGGGGTCTAGATAAGAATTTCAGATGTTGCCAATACATTTACTCATTTAATCAATTCATCTTAAATTATACTTCATTGCTTCATCTTAGTATTAATTATTTACTGCATTCTATTACATAATACGCATATGTAAAACATGCTTTTTATATTACTATTATTTTATTCCTGACACATAATTTTTAAAAAGTGAAAGGAAAATAGTAAAATTGTATGGATTTTGTCCTTTAGATTTATATTTCAACAGAAAAAAATGCACATTCAAAATTCTTTCCTGATAATTGAAATCATAGAAATTATGTTTTTTTCTCTAATCTAAAGTAGATACACATGAAGTTTAAATCACCTGAAAGTTTTCCAAAGAACAAAATAATGATAACAACAAAACCAGAATAATTCAGAGAATTTTCCACTGCCCATCCACACTTTGTTCTTGGTGGAAAATACACTTTATAGTTTCCCAAAATAAAATCCTCAGGCAAAGATAATACAGTTAGCCTTTCAAGATTATTTCCAGTCCAGCCTTACAGCCTCCCATGTTGTCCCTCAGGTAACAGCCCCTCAGGTAACAGCCTGCCTAACAGGCACAGGTCCACATCTCTATAGGAATTTACCTGAACAGCCTCTGTAAGAGGAGTCTGTGGAAAGGACAAGATAGGAAAGGTGTTTCTAAAAGTTCTTTCAAGCCCCAGGCATAGACATGTAGCCAAATATTTATGCAGGGTTTCATATTTACTTATTTTTAATTTAGATACATGAGCATTTTTCCTTCATGTGTCTGTAAACCACTTGTGTTCAGTGTCCACATAGGTCAAAGAAAATGTCAGAACCCCGTGGCATGGATTACAGAAGGTTGTGAGCTGCCCTATAGGTTCTGGGGACTGAATTCCTGTCTTATGAAAAAGCAGTGAGTATTCTTAACCACTCAACCATTTCCCCAGGACCTACTATTTATGTTTAGAAATAGTATCACTACTAGTCAAAGTAAAAACATCATCAAATTTCCATTACTCTTGGGTATCCCAGCCCTCAATATTTTTGTCTTATTTTGAGATAGGGTCTGGCTATATAATACATTTTTAAAAATAAAATATTCTGACTCCATCAATCCAAGGGCATAGTATTCTTTACTTTTAATGTCATTACAATTATTTCAGCCCAAGAAACCAAGAAACATTATCACTTTATTTACAATTTATAAAGTTTCTTTGGTCATTGGGAGGTATTGTACATTAATATAAAACTAATAAAGAAGATAAATGCTATTTATTCTACTTTAATATTTCTAAAGAAGAGCAAAAATAAACAAATTTGAGGCATTCTTAGCAAATGTGATGCCTCTTCATAAATGAATTTTGACTGCCTTAAATGATATATAATCTATATAATCTACAATTCACACAATAGATTTCATTAAAACTATAATGATTAGTAAAATACTGGAGACAATAAAATGTTAGGTTATAAATTAACTAGAATATACTTTCAAAAAAAAAAAGCAAAGACACACACACACACAGAGAGAGAGAGAGAGAGAGAGAGAGAGAGAGAGAGAGAGAGAGAGAGAGATGATCCATGTTGTCTTACCTTTTGGTAGAGTTGCCTGAATTCGAGACCAACTGTGATATTTGCCAAATGACCCACTGATATTTGTGAAGTGAGCCATTTCAAACCGAGGCACACTGATTTCTATGGCAATTCTGGTTTGGAAAAAATTCCAAACATGTTTGGAAAACAAACAGTGCCTGGCAAAATGCCCTGAAGAGCCTCTAGAATTAGCTGCTCAGTCAGGGAGTGCTGGGTCACTTTTCTAATTTGGTCGCATTCCTGACTTTTCAGACCTCTTAGAGAGGATAACTAGCGTTACTGGGAACCTTGTGTCAAATCAAGAGCATTTGCTAGAAAAAAATGAGTTTCTGTGGGTCCTCTCAGCCACCATCTGATTGGCAGAAAGTGGCATATTCTGACCTGTGCAGAACAGTTGTGAGCAGCTGATCTAAGTAGGTGAGTAGAGTCCTGTCCTACTTCTGACAGTGATAGTTTTATGAGGTTATGTTCTTCAAACTTGGTACTAAATCCATGGGCTTGTTTGTCCTTCTGGATGTAAAATTTGGTTCCATTTCAGGAATCCCTGCTGCATTATTTTGATTTTATCTGAATATTTTTGGTCTCAGTAGAATGAAAATGCTTGTGCTGGAAAATTTCTGGGCAGTGATTTTAAAGATCCATGGCTGTAATAAAAAAAAAAAAAAAAAAAAAAAACTACATCCTCCAACTTCCTCCATTTTGCTGCTTAAGTTAACAAAATAAACTTATTTTAGTTTTTATAAAATGTAGACAATAATTCAGTCGCAGAAACACTTATTTTTATTTTAAATGATTTTATCTTTTGCCTTTACATAACCTTTTTAATATTATCTTTTAATAACGTAAGTAGGCTACTTTTGGTATTAAACAAGCATTTCAAAAATATCATTTTTCAATGATGCATGCTAAGTATAGGACAGGAAGTTTTATTTGGAAAGTAATTATGTCAGGCTACCAATCAAAAGGCTGTTCTACATTCTTTTATTCAGTTAAACTTTAAAAATCAGAGATATACAGACAGCAAGGGAGAGGGAAAGCCTGAGAGAGAATAAATGTAAAGAAATTGAAAAACACATGTTGGCAAAAGTGAATTCCATACTTTCTCTAGCATTGAATTATTCATTCATAATTTGAGAGGTTTGTCTGGATTAGTAATGATCCCAATACAATAATCCAATTTGAGAGAAATAAATGTATTAAGTAATACTATGCTTATGCACTTCTTTCTAAAACTGAAAATGTACTAGCCAAACACATCCCTTTCATATCTGGTGTTCATGTATATTTTCTAGGCTCTGATTCATATTAATTTGCATGTATAGTGTTAGAAAGAAAAGTCAGGAAAGAATTGATTGATGATGAGGACATTGATTTGGGTACTTGGTAGTCAGATAGGCCCTACTAAACACAAACTCCAAGTTTTTACACTGTCTTAGTTTAAGCAATTTTGGCAGAGATGGCTCAGCTTCTTTAGCTCAGTTGTTACATGCATCACAAGCTACTGAGCTCACTCCTTCAGATTCACCACGGGATTGGGGCGGAAATATTTTCCTTTATCTTGTTGATGTAGCAGCTAATGGAAAATGTTTCTGTATTGATGTCAAAATGTAGAGATGCACGTAATGCTGCACTTAGCACAGCACTGAAACCATTATGGACACTGCTGAAACAAATCCCATATTAAACTCTCAAGCACAACTGGAACCATTTCTCACCCAACACCGGAAGAGACAACTTTCTAGATCCTTGGAGGCCCCTCTGTGGAGTCATGCTTTGTCCTTACGTCTTAAAGGAAAGACAAAAAGTCAAGTGTCAGCCCATAATTCCAGGAAATACAAGTTTGCCATACACAAGACTGTTTTTAGACTGCCATAGCAAAGGACAGGCTTGGTAACTTAAGCAGAAATGCATTACCTTCTGGCTCTTCAGCTAGATGTCTGAAATCTGAAGATTCCAAATTACTTCCCTTCCTAAGGACACCATTTTATCAGTTCAGTTATTATATCCCCTTGATCAAATCTGATTATATGCAAAACCCATCTGCAAATAACACTATATTCACAGAACAATAATACACATGTGGCGCCACATTGTTATTGGCTTTGTGTCAGGGAATAATCATGACTTTAGATGGCACTTATGGCCACTGACAAACAAGGGTTATTTCATTTCATTTATTTCAATTAGTAATATTAATTCCCAACTCACACATCATACTTTACTAAGTGGCATGTGCCAGTGTTACTGAGGGACTAAGAAACGAGTACATTTGTCTTGCCAAAGACAAAGCCAACATTACATGTGGTTCAATATCATCAAAGCCATCCAGGCTCAGGGCCAGTTCTGGTTACAGAACTGGTTCTAGACACAGAGGATCTAAAAGAATGGAGATTTGAGTGTGAGTAAAGCAGAGATTATGCTGATCTGTTGCGCTATAAATAGGCAGAGAATATAACCTGCACCTCCAATGACGTATACACATCCTGGCTTGATGATGGGAGAATGGACGCCATTTTTCTCCAGTGCTGGCTACCTCCAAGATAACATGATCCAGGTACACCACATTGTATTATGTTTAGTCTGGTATTTTTGGTACTCTTATAGATCTGCTTTCTCAAATATAGTTTAGGTATACCTTTGTGTCCAGATGTTCCTGGTTTATTTTGATAAATTCATAGCTGGTAATAGATGACTTGTGTGAATCTGCCTTTGTAAGTCAACCTTACCGTTTATGCTTGTCAGACTGCTCTTGTTTATCACACAAACAAGGTACAGGTCATTTCACCTGGGATCGCCCACAGAAAATGGAGCCAGCTGTCTCTCCAATGAAGACTGAACCCTACGTATTTCATTCCTGCTATTACTTATGCCAATAATATAAACTTTTTTAATAATTGACATGGAATCCAAATTTTGAAAGAGATTGTTTAAGACAATTTTGAAGATTTCTCAGTCTGACCCATTTTATTAATTACAGACTGTAAGGATAGTTGTTTCTCTACTATCTACAGAAGATTTGCATGCAGGATAGCAACCAAAGACGAGAGAACTATCCCTCCAAACAAACAGCCCATTGGCTATTTGCTAATAAGTAAACAGGCCATAACTCCATTGAATAACAGGCCCTCTTTGCAGACACTCTGACGGTCACGTCCACTCATTCCTCCACTATCGACTGAATCAGCTCTGCAGGCAATTCAATTTGTCATTAAGACAACTGAAAATACCAGATTGACTCTTTACTGATCTGTGTCGTATAAACACAATTATTGTTAAAGTGTTCTCCAATCCTCCATCAGACTACGGGAAAAAGAACCCGATTTCTTTTTTCAAATTTGACTAAGAAGAAAAACAATAAAACAGGATCCACAATCAATTTGTATAATGAAGCTTGTTCTTTGAAAAAGCAGATTTAGCGATGAAACCTAAAAGAAACAAAATTCTTGAGATACCTGAATTTAACTATCTGGAGCTAAACTGATTTAGGACTGATGGCACAGTGTCTGGAAAATACATTTAGTCTCTTGAAGTGAAAAGAAAAAGGTAGCATTGGCTGGGGCACAAAACAACATTAGGAAAATATGAAATTTATGAGGAAAGCCTATGTCAAGAAATTCCAGTGGCCCATGTGTGTTCTCTAATTTCACTCAAGTAGTGTAATGGGCAGGGAGCCCTTGTGCTCCATGTTTACCTATATTCAGTTAAAGTATGTCTCTGAAAGAAGACCCATGATGGCCTGGGTACTTAGCTCCTTTCTTTATTTTCTAAGTGCCTCACGAATATCACCCCATTACTCTTCAAAACTATCCAGGCAAGAAATCATACAACTCATCTCAAAAATGATCCTTGACAGTGAGTGAGAATTTATATCCTCCAATAAGTGTGTATACTATATGTGCACTTAAAAATCCTCCCCTCCGTTTTTATGTTAGAGACAGAGTGGGTGAGTGGGCGATTAGGAAACCACCTAAACAGGATAGGACGGAAGAAAACATATCAAGAAGTTGTTTGTGGGCCACTCTCCAACATGTTTGTTTTACAAACTAACATTAAACCCTCAAGAAACAATAGCTGGTGCAGAAGCAAACATGAAGCTCTAAATATTTAAGTGTATTAAGGGCTCCCTTTCTACTTACATAATAATATATAGTGTTTATCTTTGAAGCCCTGTAAAAATATCAGTAACCATCCATAGCACGGCTCTAACGAATGGAACATTATGTTAGAGTCACAAATCTATGCTCATGCCATTTTGGTCAGAGTCTTTGTAATGGCTGTTAGGATTTCAACCTCAATAGGTCAGATAGAAAAGATGTGAAAATCTTTAATAAAATGTTGTTAGAAGCTACAGGTGGGAAATAAAGAAGCTCCTGTGACCTCTAATCTTATCCCCTCCTAAAGTCACCAGCTAGCACTGTCGGCTTCAGCAGCTGGAATTAGACAGCATGCCAGTGTCTTTCAACCTCAGCTTTGACAGTTCAATGCAGTCATCTACAGTGAAGAACAATTGAAGGGTACAGGTACACAGTCTGCAGAGCTATTCTCTCTGGGTTTAACCAGCCTGCTTAACCACATGAGTAACTCTACATTAGTAGTCCTTTACTCTTGTTAATAAGCAATGCACATTTTTTTTTTTTTGCTGGTCTGTTCATAAACAAACATCAGACTCTCCCATGGGCTTTATTTGAGCATCATCTACTCATTACAGCATGTGCATCGAAATGACAACTTTTCCTTTAAAGGCTTAGCCTGCAGCTCAATCAACTTTATAGCAACTAGTTTTCTTAGAATGGACCCCTGGTATCAATGAAGTCTCCACACCATACAGTTGTACACACTGGCTCTGTGTATATCTAGTAAATAGACTCAGGCAAAATTCAGACCAGACCTCATTGAGCAGGGGTCTCTGCAAATTTCTGCCACAGTGTTGCAAACTTAGACTTTGCATGGCCTCAAAGCCACCGAGTGTGGTTCTAAGCTTCTACATTTCGGGCATATGCATTGAACCTCCATATTTAGCTTGTTTTCTTTTGTTGAGAGAAGACAGAGTATGACTTGCCCTTCCCTCCACCTGGAAGAGAAAAAGAGAGCAGTAGGATATTTTATACACACACACACACACACACACACACACACACACACACACACACACACACACACATTAATGTTTAATGTCTTCTTCTTTAGTTAGGGGAAATATTTATCAATATATAAAATGATAGTTTTGATAAGATGAAATATTTTTCTTAAGAGTAATTAGACTGTGATTCTGTTTTATCTTTTAACCTCTTCCAGGGAGCATATCTACAATCAACATAATAAACATAAGCTAATATTTCAAAAACCATCTGATCAATATCACATGAACATTTTCAAACATATGCCCAGCTTGTTACCTCAAAAGTGTCATAGATGAGCTAAATATCAGTCCCTTACATTCTGAGTAGCAGAGCCATGTTCATGCATTTCATTTCCCCTAAAAGTTTATCATCTTATGGTGAAGAGTTTTACATTGTTAGTTGAAGGTAAACCTGGAGATGGAATTTGCTATCAGGCACCTGGATAATGCTAAGGTTCAGATTCTGCAGACACTGAAGACATTCATGCCATTTCCTTTTATTCACATCGAAGATAACTTGATTAAGAACAGTGTGTTGAATGAGCAGTTCATTTGACAAATTATGTCAAAAATTTGTTTTCTGAGATCTGAAACATTTGAGTACGACTGTTCATGTTCACAAAATAAATAAATAGCGACTAAAGGAAGAGTCCTATCATTAATTTGTCTGAAAAGCAAGTTGTCATATCTGAAATGAATGCCATCGAAGCTCCATTTCCAAAAGCAAAGGGGCACTGTTGCTAATAGACTTCAGAGCCTGAAATAAATAAATCTGTGGAATCCTGTTGCATCTCTTGGGGTGTGACATTTGACAGTCTTTTATAGCACAGAACGAAACAAGTTTGTGAGCTGGAATTCAATTGTGGTGTATTGATTCCTTGCGTCAGTCATTATTCCCTGCTGATTGACAGGTGAAAATTGGTTACGTTAAGTATTTCATATGTTATATTGGCTGACATTTGCTTGCCTGCTCCTGTGTCAATATTGTTGTAAAGATCTCCAGCTTTATGAGATAGAAATAGACACTGACTGTGGCTTTTGTGTGATGTTCCAGTGTTTTTCCTGACATAATTTAAGACATATTAAAAACCAGCGGCATCTTCCCTCTTGAGAAGCTTAATGCCAATATTATTGTCTTCCAGGGGAAGATCATGTATGCTCATAATCGGGTGCTAATTTCCACCCGTGCGCTCATGTTTAGGCATTAGGCGCTATAACTGTAAAATTGAGCCTTCTTGATTGATTCATGTCAAAGCCTCTTCTCTGCTCCTGCAGGGGAAGTCATCCTACTGACCCTTTTACACCAAAAGAAGAGATTTGTGTTCCTTTCTTTCACCTGGAACCATCAAATTGACTGAATAATCTGTAATACATTAGTGCTGACATTTGTTGGGGGGGAGAATTAAACAAGACACAGTGATCATTCTCCAGAATAAAAATTGTGTTTGATTTCCAGCAGGGTTCTATTAAAGAAACCACAGAATCTGCTCTTCCAAGGTGGAAATTTGTGAATGTTCTCTGCATTAATGAATCAAGTTAACACTTTCATTGCTTCTAGGGCCTGGTTCTATAAGTCTTAGTTTTAATGTACAGGGGTCCTGATGTATGGTCAATAAGAGGTTTGTAGCCAAAGTTAGATTATTAGTGTAGAAAGACCCCTTTATCTTTTATGTTGTTGCTTTTGTTACAATAGTAATAGGAAGAGCCATATTGTTCCCTGAGATATATAAAACCACTGCAAAATGTACTCTGTGCCTGCTTTGAAACTCATCTGGAACTATGAAAAGTGCAGTAAGCTAAGTATCAAAGTACTGAATCTGAGTTTCTTTTGTGCCCTCTAACTTGTAATATCTTTGAAGTTAGACCAAGAGATGGGTTATATCTTACTCTTTTTTGCTTTAAATCATATAAGAATCGAATCATTATTCTGAACTTGACTTGGATTTCATATTCATCAGGGTTCATTCACAGCACCTGCTCCTCAAGTCTGGCTGTCAACATGGGGCTGAATCATATTACACTCCAGAGTTTATGCCTGTGGACTTTATATATGAAAAGAACTGCAAAATTTTACATCTAACTTGTTTGTGTAGGACCCATTTTCAAGATGAGTTTTTTGAAAGTGATTTGTGTGATTATGTTTTCTGTTATGTGTTCCCACTTCTCAGAAGTACCACTTACAAATGGACCTTTTCCACTTTGACTGCATTTGTTGAAGATGTTGTCAAGTTTATTAATTGGGGTCATTTCAAAGTGCTAATGCACTTCTCTTCCAGATACTTCAGATTATGTAGAGCAGGTTTGGAAAAGAAAATTAAGCAGGTTTTAAAATAAGCAGCACAGACAAAACAAAAATGTTTTCTTCTTTAACTGTAATTTGCAAAACAGATGATCAATAAACAATTGGAAAGAAAACTATAAATAGCTACAAAAATGAATTCCCACTTTAAGTTCATAAAGGAAGTTTATTTTGCTTCATTTAATTTGAAGGGTTCATTGGTTCAACATTTAACATTGTGTATCCTGTCCCCCAAACCTTTACTGAATAATCATAAGTCCTATAACTTCACTCAAACATCTTTTAAGGAATTTAATTTATATATGTATATATATATATATATATATATATATACTAATTTGAAGCTTTGAATTCATAATCACTTATGAGAAAAATGAATCAATCAACTTACAGAAAAATAGGTTAAATGATAAATGGAGATCTGTACAAAACATCATTCTGAAACACACATAGACTGAAAATGAAAAATATGGAAAAGGTACACCAAGAAAATGGCCATTGAAGAAAGCTATTCTTACAACTGATAAAATGAGCTTTTATCATGAAACTATAAAACAAGGTAAACACAGTCATTATATAATGATGTAATGGTCAATTCAAGAAGAGAACAGAACAATTATAAATCCATATGCACTAACACTGAATCACCTAAATCCATAAAGCAAATGTTAATAAGTCTGAAAGAGGAGATGGACTGTAATGTAATATGAGAGGACTTCAATATCCCATTCTCAACAATGATAAGATCACTCAAAGTCAACAAAGAGCCATCATATTTAATCACTAGTCCAAATGGACCCAACAGATATTTACAGACATTCCTAGCAACAGCTGCAAAATAATGTGTTCTTTTTAAGCACACATGGAATTCTCCAAGACAGATCATATGTTAGGCCAGGAAGCAAGTCTCAGCTCATTGAAAACAATGGAAATATCTTGCATTTCTTCTGCCACAGTGGGATGAAACTAGAAATCAGTAAAACTCAGAAACAAGTGTCAGGCAAGAAAATGTTAAAAATACAATTACAAAGCTTCTTGGGACAAATGAAAATACAATCGATGAAAGACAATGAGATGGAGCAAAAATAGCTCTAATCAGGATGTTACAATAAGCAATGCCTCCATCAGAGAGGGAGTCTAACATGGGCCTAGTTAGGGCTCGGTGGTTAAGCAGACTGAGTATGCTTTCAGAAGACCCAGATTTAATTCCCAGCATCCACATGGTGACTTACAACCATCTGTTTACTTCATTCTTGGGCAACCAATGCCTTCTTCTGACAGACACACAAACATGTGGTTCACAGACATGTATATAGGGAAAACAAAACACATACACATAAAACACAAAACACTAGCATTGTACTTTAAGGAGCTAAAAAGATATAGCTGAAAACAAATCTCAAAATCGTAGAATTTTAATAGAGTGCACAGATGAAACTGAAAACAGAGACAGGAAAATAAAAATATTAACATTATGGAGGAAAGGATCTTTTGAAAAGACAAACAGAATCAGCACATTTTAAAATGGAGAGAGATCCAACTTAGAGACGAACAAGAATGTGGTGCAATTGTGATGGAAACACTGCCATTTTACTTGGAATTTGAACATTTTTGTGCCAACAAATAGGCCAACAGAGACATTTTCATGATAACAGAAGAACTGAATTGATAATTAAGTATCTTACCAAGTGGATCCCCAGGGCATTACTAGTTAATATGAAATATTTAAACAGAGTTATTTTTAAGATCTTTCAAAAAATTAATGTGGAAGTAGCTCTTCTAAGTTCATTCCATAATGTTAGGTTAAAATATAAAAATGGACAAAATGCAGCAAAGAGCATAGACAAGTATCTCTGATAAACATAGATGAAAATTTCTGAAAAAAAGCACCAATAAACTAAATATAAAAAACATGCTGAAAAATCTGTTCATGACCAATTAGTATTCATCTCTAGCATGCAAGAATAGTTCAAGTCTGTACAAATAAATAAAGGCAATATATTCAGAGAATGAAGAACAAAACATCTATAAACATTCTAGGAAAAAAAAACAGATTAAAAACACTGGACAAAATTTGATGTCTCTTCATGATAAATCTCTCAAAAAAGTGTGTGTCTAGAAAGAATATTCCACTTCACACTAAAGGATCATGGTAACACACTCACAACTGAGAACATACTGGATAAGAAAGCTAATGGTCTCCCCTAAAATCTGCACTCAGGCAATGATTTTTTTTCACAGCAACAAAAGTATCTAGGTATAAATTTAACTAAGTGAAATTAATTAAACATTGGTAGAAGGCATTAACAAACTATACACATAAAATGTTATGTGCACATGAACTGAAAAATCATTATTGCTGGAATGCTTTTGATATCCAGAGCAATAGATCAATTTAATGAAAGTTCATATCCAACTGCTAAGGTACTATTTATTTACAGAACATAAAAATATCAGTCGTAAAGTTTGTACGAAACTGGGCCAGCAAAATATCTCAGAATTTACGTAAAGGTGCTTACTGCCAACCTGATGACCCGAAGTTAGATCCCCAGGACCTACATGATGGATGAAAAGAATTGACTCCTGTGGGTGGTTCCATTTGAATGCCATAGCATATGAGTGCTCACACACACACACACACACACACACACACACACACACACACACAGAGAGAGAGAGAGAGAGAGAGAGAGAGAGAGAGAGAGAGAGAGAGAAAGAGAATAAAATGTAATAAATTATTTTTAAAGTTTTTTACAGAACTGCAAAACAATCAATAAAACCCAGCTAAATCATTAGTAAACAAATGAAAAAACAAATCTGAGGGAAATAAATTACTTGATCTAAACATAACAAAAATATCACAGTTACAAAGAAGTGTAGTATTAGGGAAAAAAATCAAAACCCACCAAAAAAGACCAGATTTACAAACATTGACATATGATGCAAAGCAGTTTACTAAAGAAAAAATATATATGTATACATTTTCTACAAAAGTGCCAACTGGACCATTGTCTTTTGACAAGTTGTGGAGAAAGTGGGTATCTACAAGAAAAGTGAAGTTGCATCCTTTCCCTTGGCATGTTTAAATAATAGCAGAGTAGATTAGAAGATTAAACAGAAGACTTGAACAGAGGCTAAAATAAAAGCCTCGTGATATTGGTCTGCAGAGGTTTTTGTTTTGTTTTGTTTTGTTTTATTTTTTAGACAAAACTAAACAACCACAGACAACAAATGAAAAATCAGGTAAATAAGATTGCACCAAACTAATAACAAATGTTCAACAAAAAACACAACCAACAGACCAACAAGATGAGCTAGAAAATAGAACAGGCAAATCTATCTGCCAGCTTCATCTCATACGTGGATGATATCCAGAATATATACAGAAACTCCAAACCTCAGAAATAAAATGATGAAAATGTGATACAAATGGTGAGCAGATATAAATCAACATTTCTTCAAAGAGTATGTATAAATATCCAATGAATCCATAAAAAGACTTGAATTATTAGTAAATAGGGAAAGAGAAGAGGGTACACTATTACCAAAATACAGTAACAATTGTTGGTAAAAGTGAGGAAAGGGGAACTCGGAAGTGTTATTACAGGCAATGGAGATAAATCCACGTATCTGAGACCACTGTGAAAGTTCCTTTAAACAAATCTTAGCCTTAGTTTATGACTTCTTATATTCGTGAAGAAGATGGCTAACAGGAATATTATTTTCTCACATTCTCACATGGCTACATGAGACAGCACACATACGATAAGTACCTTCCCACAATCTGTATGTACTATGTGTGATATGCAGTAAAACCATTCAATTTTGTCTATAAATTTTAAACAGAATAAAAGAGTAAAATGTTTTTTATAGTAATCTTATGATCTTAGTATTCTGGGTTTTACTACTGTTATATTGCAAATAAAGTGCACACAAACTCATAATATAGTAGCAGGTTTTCATCTAACAAAAAAATTGTAATGCATAAGAGAAACATATATGTGTGGATATAATCTTTGGGAGCAGAACTAAATATTTGACAGTTTATCTAGTGCCTCTCCACAATCCTATTTGTTGGCGAAATATTTGCTCTGGGTAGAGGACATTCCTTCTCCACATCCCAAGTCTTCATAAATACTCACTTTGAGAATAAGGAAGCTCCTCGATTGCCAAATCGCCATGATCTGAAAAATAGGAGAAAAACTCTGAGAGGCTTCAAAGAGCACATTTGGCTTCACTAAAATAAACTAGATAGAGATCAAGCTAATCCATTGCAAGTACCAATGGAATGCAGCAAAACAATGTTAAAAAGGATGTGGGATGGATCTAGCCCAAGCTCTCACCTGGCAAAGAGGTTTGGAGCAGACTAATTTCTGACATTCCCCCTAAAACTCATTGAACTCTCACTACTGAATGATTAAAACAGTTTCAATAAGTTATACAGAAAACAGAATGGGGTGAGTGCAGTTAAAAGTACTATTCAATCAATAGCTCTACTGTGTATTTTTAAAATAGTATCATATAAAGCATGGATGACATTCATTATTGCTATTGAGTTGAAGGGTAGAGTTAATCAGAAAAGTGTCTCTTGTGCCATGGGTTCATGTGTCCAGGAGGAGAGCAAAATTGTCTAAATCATACAGCTTGATAGATCCAATAAAAGAAGCACATGTAAACGAGTTCATTTTCAGAGATGACAATCATCAATTGTCTAGAGCATAGGAAAGGGTCATTCTCAGACGTGGCATGTCATTTGGATAGATATTAGCTTGTGAGCTGCTCAGAGTGAGAAAGAATGAATTACTCCAGAATCACTGCCATTACTTGAGGTTCTTCTTTCAAGTAACTCTGGCTTGTGTCAAGGTGGCAATCATACACAATTCCTTATATCTTAAGAATTTATCATGATATTCTATGGTTTTTTTTGCAAAAATCTTGTAAATGTCAAGACAAATATGATTATAGTTAATAAAGTACTTACCTTCTGTTTGTTAACTTATACACTACTTTTGAGTTCAGAAAAAAATAAATGAGAATTATATATTTATACATGAAGAATACATTTTTAGGACCGTGAAATCTCTTATAGAAACAATGCATGTTGGATCTGAAGACCTTTACTCATTTAGCTTTTAGTGTTATAATTAAATATATTATGAGGTCACTAAGAGAAAATTTGAAAAGTGGAAGCTACATGGTTTTTTAAAGTTCCTGAACTGTCATGTAGAAGTACCCAGGTCTACTAGACAGAAAAACCAACCATCATCTGAAACCAAAGGTGGGTAAAAAGTTATATCCTCCCTACCCAAAATAAATACAACTGAGAAGAGATGGATTCTGTGCCGTTTAAGTGCTGCATATCAGTGCACCTATGGAAGACAAAATAGAGTGACAGAGGAGGGTAATTGCCAGTAAAGAAGAGCTCACAACCTCAACCAGTTAGCAACGGGACCAGTGGGTGCCAAACATACGCGAGAGAAAAGTCAAATAAGCCCCTGGGATCAAGGGTGAAACGTAGCAGTTTGCCTCCATGTGCTTTCAAAACTGCTCCATGATACCTGCTTATAGGAGAAAACACCAATATTTAAGAAACTGTGCTGGGGTGGAATAAAATTTGAACATAAAAGGCTACCAAAGACAATGGGAAGAAGAATCTAGAGCAAAGAGTAGAGACAGATAACAGAGTAAGTGGCCCAAGTCCTTGCAAACTGGCTGTGAGAAATGTGGCAGCAGCAAGTACAAAATGAAGGGAACTGAAGTAAAATTCTATAAAAAGTAATTGCATGAAAGACAAATCATGAAAAATATTCCTATTATCCAAGACTATATGCCCAATGTAGAAAGAAACTGAAGAAACATATACTTATGTTGCATTCTATAAAGAAATCTAGTCTGAATAGTACTAGAAGCCCACCCACCCATCACTCATTCACTCCTACCCCTCACCACTATTCACCTATCGGTTCTGCCACCCAGCTTTCTTGTGGCTGAACTTGCTATAAGGCTGCTAGAGATAAAAAGGCATCATGGTCTTGCCCATCTTTGCATCCTATTAACTACCAGGCAAAATATAGTCGTTTGTGCAATAATGGCACACCTGTTATGGGGTAGCCAAGCCTCTCCACTTGAACTTGAGACCTATTCCACCAGAAAAAATATATATACTTGGTACTTTAAACACACACAAAAGCACTTGGTGGTAGAAATCATAGGTTATAGGAAGGAATTTAAACCTGCTGTTTTGCTAACCTAACAGTCAGACCTCTCACTTTGGAGACTCCTTTTTCCAGTGAACTGTAAATGCACAAACTAACAGATGCACAGAGTGCTGGAGAAAATGAAAGATAAATTTGCAACCATAAACAAGGCACTTATACTGTCCCTCAACACTTCAAGAAACACTGTGGGAAGAATGTAAGAACCTGAATATAGGCAGAAGAGCTGCAGAATGCCAACCAGTGAGCAATATGTAGCTACTATAGTAATAGATTTTTAATAACTATGGATGACGCATCAAGTTTGCACAAAATGAGCTCACAACAGTCATCTATTGATGAAGAAATGACTATGGGATTCCCTACCTCCCACTTTTAAAGTATTTCCAACAGAAATATTGAGAAAAAGAGGGAGAGATTATTTTGAATTTTGTGCCCAATAGTGATCAAAACAGGATGCAATGGGCAGTCCCAAACTGACAGTCATTCAGATGGCCCTTGTTAAACTAAACGGGTCACAAAGCTAAACTAAATGCAATGAGTTTGAAAAAGGAACAGGTGGGAATGATCAGGATGCTGATAAGCGTGGGAAATAAAGTAATTGCAATGCATTATGCATGTGTATGAAATTTTCAAAGAACTTACTATAAAGAAATATGCTTTAAAAAATTCCAGATAGTAACAAACTTTCAAAATGGACAAAAGCACTTCTTTGGTTATCTTGTGTTAGGTAAGAAGCTACCTACTATGTACCAGCTCAAAACTACCTCTGATTTCATTCATAATTCTGTGGTTTTAAGATAAGATTAAGAAACTCTTTCTGAAAAATTTGTCTTCAATCTTCATGAAGTAGAAAAAACAAAGCTGAGGATTTCTCACACAATACATACGTGCACATACATGTGTGCATGCTTGTGTGGACACAAATACACACATACAAGCACAATATTGATATTCCGTCATATTACAGGTTCTCTCCAGCTCACCTGAAGTGTATGTGGTGTGGCAGATTGATTTTTCATGGTAAACCAGAACTCACAGACAACAAAGAAGAAAATCCTAGTCTACAATGACGGTGACCAAACTCCATACCTATCTATAAAATGCCTACGGTGATGGCTTGAAATTTTAAGTATCAACTAAGAATATATTCTATTATTGTATTATAAATATATTTGCTTCTTTCCACAGAAAATATATAGAAAAATAAAGACTTCAGAATTAATCTACATATCCTGTAGCCACGTTGTCTCTCTCTCTCTCTCTAAGGTTTATCTTTAACCTAGGCCAAGTCTTATTGAATTAATGTCTAATAAAAAATTTAAAATATCCATGGCCCTACTGCAGCCAGAATCTGTATTGATGTCAATGGCTCATGCTACTACCAAAGGCTGTGCAGATGCCCAGGGTCTGAACTAACACCAGAGACATTTTGGTGTTGAAGGGTCATGCCTCCAGACAGACCATGGTAGCCTATACTGACACGTGAAGCTATGGAAATGTCTGAGCCTGAGCTGTGCTGGAGGTCATGCCTGGTCTGGCTTCAGCTAAGGTCTGTGTTGATGTCCATTGCCCCTGTTACCACAGAGTCTCATGAGAACCATTAGTTAAACCATGTATTGAACCATGTACTGAAATATGAGGAACAAGAATCATGCTGAGGTGGCCCTGCATATCACTGGCCTTTGGAGATCTGCTCACATCCCACTAGATAGTTTAGCCCACCTCTCATAGGAGAGCTGTCCTCCCTACACTTGGGAAAGCAGGGCTCACCCCTCACTATAGTGTAGGAAAGCTGGCTCTGCCCCTGTTCCAGGTGTCAGGCTGATCAACTCAGCTACCACCCAGGCACACATTCATGGCTACAGGTGACACACACCAATATATACCCCATTTATGACCAGCTGGAGGGTATGAAGAAACTAGTCCTGAAGATCCATGGCAGCAGGATCTCTGTGACAGGGGTAACAAGTTATCAGAAGTCTCAGTGAAGGTCCAGTCTTGGTGGTGTACCAGAACACATAGGCCTTGAACCTGACAAACACCACACTACACAATAAACATTTGCAAGTAAAGATCTGTGGACAAAAGTGTATATTGTTTGATACACAGTGGCGCTCAGTGCCACCAAGGTGAATGGAAAGGTGATGGAGAGTTAGAAAAGATGGAAGAATGAAGTTTGTTTTTTTGAGGGTCTTTCTGTATGCTGTGAATATGAGTTGCTACCATTGATCAATACAGAAGCTGTAAAACTTCTGGCTACAGTTTATTTTTATTTAAAGGGGGTTGATTATAAATGAATTCTCTTTATAAGAAATGGGGGATATAATATAAAAATGGTAAAAAAAATATTAAATCTACTTTGATCCAGTAAATAGCTATTAATCTCAAAATAATTTACATTGGTATGGATTTTTGTTGATTGATGCAAATTTAAGATTAATTTTTTGTTATATGTATGTATTTTTCTATTCTTCTTTAAGGTATTATGCTTATGTATGTCATTTAAAAGTGTAATATATAGTTTAAGGTTTGGAAGTTTTACTATGTCCTACAGCTACTTTGTCACAAATAAACACACACAGGCTTATATTAATTACAAAGAATTCATTTTATGGCTCAGACTATCTATCTGGCTCTTGAATCTTAAATAAACCCATTTCTATTGATCTATGGATTGCCACCTGGCCAGTGGCTTACTGTTATTATCACATCTTGTTTCATGGACAGCTGTATCGCATCTCCCAGACTCTGCCCTTCTTCTCCTGTACTTCTGCTTGGACTTAGTACCTGACTCTTTGATGCCTTACATTGGCCAAAACAGACTTCCTAGAATTCAATGAAAATATGCAACATACCTAAACTCATGGGACACAATGAAAGCGATACAAAGAGGAAAGTTCATGTCAGTAAATGCCTACATAAATAATTTTGAGAAGTTACAGAAATGACTTAATAGCACACTTGAAACTTAAAGCTTATCCTCGATGAAGAGTGGATGGTGGTGTGGGGTGCTGTGGGGAAACCTGGGGTATAAGTGGGAGGAAGGGAAGGAAGGGGAACTCTGTATGTAAAATCAAAAACTTTTAAATAAAAAATGTTAATAAAATGAAATACAAATTAATAATTAGTCATCTATGATAATCAAACTTATAGTCAAGTTAATTAAATTTTCTGTATATATAAAGATATATTTCAATTATGTCTTGAAATACTTCAAAGACCTACAGAATATGGCATTTAAAATGTATTAAGAATTTAGACTTTTCTGGACAATGTGACATGTCTGCTCCTGGCAGCACCAATTACTCCAAAGAAGATGATGGGCATTGAAGAAAGTTGTTATGGAGTTTGTTTACAGTATGTAAAAGACTAGCCATTTTCTCAAGAAATTATTCTTCTCTGGACTTCTTGACAGTATGTTGTAAAAACTGACTATTCAGGACCCATAGAAAGGTACTCACTAAACTTTGCCAAAACAAAGTGCAAAGGTCCTTCAGGTTCCTGCCTCACAGAAGAAATTATCAGACATTCTGCAGGGCACCAGAAAATGACTGACAAACTTTGCCAATAGACAAGACAGTCCTTACAATTTCCTGCCTCACTAAAAGTCTACCATAGGCCTGGAGGATGAAGATGGGTGTTCCAACATTGCAGAAGAACTCTGGATGACTGTTCAAGTGGTCAGATGTCTCTGTCATTTCTAGAATTTTGGAAGTCATTTGCAATGCGCTTCCTGTTTACTCATATAAGGTATCTTTATATCCTTCTGGAATTTTTGATGAAGTTTAAGAATAGATAGTTATAATTATAGTTTTCCTTAGTCATAATAAAAGTTAAACTAGATATGAAACTTTAAACTCATGGAAATAAAATAGGTGATGGAGTATGTTCTTTAATTTTGTTAATACGAATAGAGTAGATATTGCAACTACAATTCTTGCTTGATAATTGTTCATTATATGTAATTTTCCTATGTTAAAGCTAAAACTTTCCTTTTTGAATGGACAGGAAAAGGAAAGTGCTGTGAGATAGTCTTTCTGTGTGCTGTGAAGATGTGTTGCTACAACTGGTTAATAAGAAAGCTCTTTGGCCTATGGTAACACAGGAGATAGGTAATGCAGGCAAGAAATCCAAGAGAAAAATAAGGAAAAATGTGGGGTCAAAGCAGATGCTGCAAGCCACCTGGGAGCAAGATGTAATGGAACACAAGCAAATCCATGAGACACAGGGTGTAGAAATGAGTTAATTTAAGATAAAAGAGATAGTTAGCAATAAGCCTAGGCCATAGACCAAAGAGTTTGTTATTAATATAAACCTCTGTATGTTTATTTGGAATTGGTAGGCAGGAGAAATTAGTCTGGCTATGTTGTGTTTGTTTTGGGTTGGGTTTTTGATTTTTTGTTTGTTTTAAATTAATATTTTTATTTGATTTTATTTTTATTTAATTTTGAATTTTTCTTTCAGAAGACAAAACAAGGTGGAAGGGTAGATACAGGGGAACAGGGAAATGAGTGGGACTGAAGTACATAATATAAAATTCCTTAAATATCAATAAAATTATATTAAAAACAAAAAAACAAAAAATAATCTTAAGAGGTAAAGTAAATATACAGAATAAAATGTAGATATATTAGTATATTAGATAGCAATACAGATATCAAAATACTTTATTTGAGCCTTCATCCAGTAACTGATGGAAGCAGATGCAGAGATCCACAGCCAAGCACCAGGCCAAGATCCAGGATTCCAGTTGAAGGGAGAGAATAGGGATGATATGAATGATATGAGCATGAGGGATCAAGATTCTGATGGGAAGATCTATAGGGACAACTGAACCAAGTTAGAACTCACAAGCTTCAGAACAACAGCTATGGTTTTTGCATGGAACCAGAATACGCCCTTTGCATGTGAGAGGTAGTTATGTAACTTGATCTGTTTAAAGGGCCTCTAGCAGTGGGATCGGGATTTATTCCTGGTGTATGCAGGGCTTATTGGAGCCCATTGCCTATGGTTGGAAACCTTGCACAGCCTTGATACAGGAGGGAGAAGCTTACTTGCCTCAAGGGAAGGAACCAGCTTTGTTGACTCTCTGTGGGAGGCCTTACCCTATCAGAGGAGTGAGGAGCTGGGAAGGAAGCAGGGGGACAGATGAGAGGGGGATCTATGTTTGATGTGTAGAATAAATAAACAATTTTCTTAAATAAAATAGAAAACGGAGTCAATATAGGATTCCAAAATTAAAATTAAGGCTTAATTTGCTGAAGGTGATAGGAAAGAAATGACATCTTTACATCTAAAACTGAGTGAAAACAAAGCAAACAAACAAAAATGGCTGATGAAATAGTTCAGTGTGTAAAGACAAGGCTGGTGACCCGAGCTCAATACCGCCCCACATAAAAGTGAGAAGAGAACTCAGTCCACAAAGTTGTCTTCTGACCACCACACATACCTCACAGGCTATATGCTCCTCTCTCTCTCTCTCTCTCTCTCTCTCTCTCTCTCTCTCTCTCTCTCTCTCTCTCTCTCAGACACACACACATTAAAAATTAAAGAAAAAATTTTTATCTTGTATTTATTTTCCTGATGTGAAAGTTAATAAACAAATAGTAAATGATGAAAACAGTATCTTTATGAAATGTTTCTAGTTAATAAATGTAAGCAAAACAATTAAAAATAACAAACTTACAATAGTATACCATGTACAATGAATTATACTTTATAAAGTATGCTATTTACTATGAACTATACTTTATATAGTATACTATATGCTGTGAACTATACTCAGTATACTAAAGACTAGTTTGTACTAGTACTATGAACTATAAATGCTATACTTTATAGGCTTTGAAATAGTCTTTTCAAGACTACCAGAAGAACAGGAATCTGATTATTCTGTATCCACCTGCCTTTGTGTCTGTCTGTCTATCTGTTTATGACAATGACATGTCTTGGAGCCCAGGGGAACTTCAGACCGGTAATCTTCCTGACCTAGTCTAAGTACTGGAACCCTAGCCATGAACCACTACATTTGACCCTGGCTGACATTTTTCACGAAACACAATACAGAGAAAACCAGTGTTGACATTATATATGAGTAGGCACCCAGTGAGACTGTCCTTTTGAATAACCACCTTTTTTCTCTCTTGTGCTCTTTTATCTCCTGCTTCCAAAGGGCAATCAATGTCCCTCTCTTCCAACAAATGCATTACTCAAGAAAGCTAAGAACACCAACTCACCATGATCTTAGGCTCCGCAATTCCCAAACCATGAGAAATACATTCCTGTGTAAAATTTACCCAGTATTCCACTCTAGCAGCATAAAATGGACTATGTATGTAAGTATATGTAAGATTAGTTCTTCCTTTTGAAGAAAATGATACAATGTCAAAAAGTGAAAACAACATTTAGCTGATCAAATGTATATTTTATAAAAAGGCTAGATATATAGATAAGGTAGAGGATGATCAGCGGCAGATAATTTACATTGGTTTCAAGAAGAATCTTGGCAAGTATTAGAAAAAGCTGGGAAGATCAAATGATGAAAACTTCATGATGAACTAAATGTCAACGTAGAAGTCATCAGTCTTTGACGTCTCCTCCTTCTCTTCCCTCTCCCATTATCTCTGCAAACTAGAGGACAATCATTACATAGTTATTCAGAGAAACACATTCAAGAAAATTAATTGCACGTGTCCTGAAATAATCACGAAGTCACTGATGACATCATTGTGCTTAGTGTTTACAAATAACCTGATTACCTACATTCCTGCTTATCAATACTGATCTAAATGAGTTTATCAAAACTCTGCAATTAAGCTTGAAATAGAAAGTTCAAAATAATGAAGACTCATTCCACTGTTAAAATATCTAAATTTTAATATCAATATATTACTCATATAAGAAAAAATATTACTGCTCTCAGTTTTCAGCAGGTACTTTTATGTCTTCCTAGCTTAATAATTTCCCTTTAAAATGTATTCTTTTTGTTATTGAATACATATTGACAGTGAGTAGCAGTATATTTTTGTTTTAAAAAAAGAAAATGTGGTTCAGGCTGTTGGTTCTATCTCCAGTACCTCAAAAGATTAGCTAATAAAATGCATATTAACAAATCTATGGATAACCTTTTTAAAAACAATATATTGCTAATATTAAGAGTATGTTGATATTCAATGAAATTATCACAAAAAGTTTGAAAATATTACTTCAAAAGGAAGGTTTAAATTGCAGTATAAAAATAAAAGCTGGAATTTATTAGAAAAATATCCAATTTTATGTCTCAGACCTACCTAAAATCACAATCTGTTTGTGAAATGTGTTTTCTCCATGGTGTTAAAGTCTATCAATAGGCCTTTTTTATTTTTTGAAGGACTCCATTATTTTATTCCTTTTTTTTATTTTTCCTCCTTTGTCAAGTGGTTTGCCATCTATAGTTTCCATAGTGGTATATCAAATTTCACACAATTTATAAATTTGATATACTGCTGTATATACTATAGCACCAAGTGCTAAGTTACAACTAAAGTCAAGTGTCAAAAATATTACATAGTTGCTTATTTCATTATGAACTGAAATTTTAGCTTCTACTCATTTGTGAACCATATTACCCAGATTACCTCTGGTTATAACAAATTACAATCACTGAAAACACATAGTGAATTTAGAAACATGCCACCGGGTTGAAATTTATTTTATTAATGGCCCCTGAAGGATAAAAGTTTGATAATAAAATAAAGATCTTTGCAACCTTTTATAGAGGAGAAAATGATCCCTAAATGGTGGTATTGGTACACCAAAATAGCGTGTGCCCTGCAACTGTTATAAAAAGGCTCACAGGGCAGTAAAGCTGCAGCTCTTTCTATAAAGCATTGACTGGGCCCAACTCATCCAATTTGAAGACATGACACAGAAAGAGAAATATTAAGTAGCTGTGCTTAGATTTGGCTTTATCTCTGAGAACTCACATTGCCCAGTGCTCATTAAATCAACTGGAGATGATTTTGATGAAGACCCCGTTTGTTTCCCTGTGTCTTAGCCAATGTTTCTATCTTCATCAGCATAGATGCACAGACAGAGGAGAACATGACATTTGCAGAGTGCATTCACTGGAGAGGGCTAATATGTATGATATGAAATATGCAGCAGGCAAATACCCTGGAGCAAACACAGTAGAGACAGAATTCGGACACGGCAACCTGCTCTGTTGTTAGTCCCTCAGACACACTTAGTTTTCCCAGCAGTTAATTAAATAAAACAGCGGACACCTTTGGCCTTCCATGTCTCTGTTTTCAATGGCGGCTCATCTCACAAAAACCTGGAAGGTTTCATAATTTCAAGTTGAATAGTTCATTGTAAGTCAATAATGTGATGCGGCTGCCAAAAACCCCTAATTTAATCTTAAATGAGGTTAACAGAATCAGAGGACTAAAGGGCAAGATGAAGCGATTTCCTCTGTCTCCTGCACTGGCCAGCCCACATACAGAGTGCAGGCTTGAGGTACAACAGTAGTGAGGAGGAGTGAATAGGCCCAAAGGATTTTCCACTGGAAAGTGAAATAGTTTTGGAGAAGAAAAGAATTCAGGAAAACAGGACAATGGTTTTAAATGTATGAAAATAATTTGTAAACAAGAAATTAGTATTGGTTGGAATAACTCTAAGAGCGTGATAAGAACCAACAGATTGAAGCTTTAGAGAAGTCAACTATTATGTTTTTGTAATCCTGTGTCCTCCAATTTCACACCTGAAATGTGAGATTTGAAGTAGGTGGTCTCCATCGTGGAGAACCTATTACCCTTAGTCCAAATGCAGCATGACCTCTAACTGCTTTTAAAGTACTTATTCCTGTACCACAGATATGTGTAGGCCTTGCTCCTAATCAAAGAAGCCTCACTCTGCAGCAAACAGAGACCATTACAAAAAATAGAGTTAGTCTGACTGAAGAGAACAGTGAGCATGGTTGCTCATCCTGAATGATACGTGGACAATACAACCCTTTTATCTATAGCTCAGAAAGAGGAATCTAAGAGATTGTCAAAAAAAAAAAAATAAGGAAATGACAGAAAAGCTATATATCCTTGAAACCTCAACAATATGGGGACCTAAACAAGAATGGAACTGGGCAGCACCAGTAGACACTAACACAGAGGGAAATCTCATGGGATCCCATCCCACTCCTAGGGGGGGAAAATACAGGCAACTAAGGAATGGCAGGAGAGGAAAATATAGTCTTCCCCAGGTTTAAGCTCCCTGGTTGGTTATTAAATACCAGGTGGTCAGTCCTGAATTTATATACTGACGAGTAACAGTAAACTGATTCAGCCGGTTGTATTTGTATAATATGGAGATGTGTGTATAAGAGTAAACAATTACAGAAAACAAGGCTATATGTTTGGATAAGAGACTACATAGCTTGAATAAAAATGGACCCATAGGCTCATAGACTTGAAGTCTTGGTCACTAGGGAGTGGCACTGTCTGAACGATTAGGTGGTGTGGCTTCATTGGAGGAAATGTGCCACTGGGGATGAATTTTGAGGTTTCAGAAGTGTGTGTGTGTGTGTGTGTGTGTGTGTGTGTGTGTGTGTGTGTGTGTGTGTGCTGTCTCTGTCTCCTCTCTCTCTCTCTCTCTCTCTCTCTCTCTCTCTCTCTCTCTCTCTCTCTCTCTCTCTCTGTGTGTGTGTGTGTGTGTGTGTGTGCCTGATCTGTCTGTCTGTCTTCTTACTGATTTTGGATCCAAGTGTACAACTCTCAGCTACCATGTCTCCCAGTGTATTACTACGTTCCCTGACATGAGGATAATAGCCTAAAATTCTGAAGGTGTAAGCAAACCCCAATTGGATGCTTTCTTTTTTTAAGAATTGCCATGGTCATGCTATCTCTTTATAGCAATAGAACACTAAGATATTAGCCATGAAATAAATAATAACCAAGCTACAATTCACAGAACCATAGAGGGAGGTATAGATTAAGGAACTAGAGGGAAGAGATAGCACTCATTAGCAAAGGTTAATAGAATAGATAAATATGGAAAGATGCAACAGGAGCAGGAATGTCAGGATCAGGTAGGAAGAAGAAAAGGAGAGAGGTTTCTGGGAGGGAACAAGGGGAGATAGAGCTAAAATTAAGATCCATTTAAGGGTAGTATGAAAATCTAGGAGATTAGGAATTTTCTAAAATATGTAATACACATAAGTGAAGATGATCTAAATGAAATCATCCAATAATGGGGAGACAGCGTCCAACCTGGATATCTACTGTCACCAAATGATCTTCTAGTGTCAAAATTAGGTTACATCTAATGACTTTCATGATAAAGGGGACTCATTGGAATCCCCAAACAACACAGGTTGTTGTAAAGTCTATAAGTTGCTCTTCACAAATTGGCAGTAAGGACCCATTGCTAAAGACACCACCTACACAACTCACTGAACAGGGAGATGCCAAGATAGAACTTTCACCCCACATTTCGGTGTGTCTGATACTGGAAGGCACTCTCCACACTGCAATAACTGACTTGACTTAAGGTCTACTCCACAAGATGGAACACGTGCTGGGCACCACTTCCGTGACCAAGAATATGAGACTAGATATCCCAGGGACCTATAGGGAAACCAAATATAAATGTTGTAAAGAAAAAAAAAAAAAAGACATAGTCATAAAGTGATTCCTAATGATATCCTGCTATACTCATATATCAGTGTTTCCTTTGTTCAATTCTTATCAGGAAACTTCCTCCTATAAAAGATGGGAACAAAAATAGAAACTCAAATCCAGACATTATGCAAAGAGTGAGGGACCTTGAAAGGATCATCTCTAAATGGGATGTGACCATTAAATCCCTTCTTTGAGATCTCAAGGAAAAACTCACAAAAGAAGAGCTAGAAAGAGTGTTAGAGCCAGCAGGATGGAGGCTCTCAAGAAAACAAAGTCCTCTAAATTAACGTGCACAAAGCTCATATGAGCTCAGAAAGACTGAAGCAGCATGCATGGGGCCTGCCCAGGTCTGCACCAGGTCCTTTGTGTTTCTATTGTGACTTCCAGCCTAGTGTTTTTATGGAATTCCTGAGTGTGCGAATGAATGGGTCTCTGATTCTTGTACCTTCTCTTGGATTATTTTTTTTTCATTTGTTGATCGTGTCTATCTTCAATGTGATAGTTTTGTTTTAGCTTATTATAATTTATTTTGTTATATTTAAAAAATGAATTAATGAATGAATGAAAACCTAGACACTAGGTAGGGTAAAGGCAAACTGAACTGCCATTTATACCTGCTGAGAGAAGGAAAGTCAATTTTCTCCTGTAGATTGACACTGAGCAATCTCCAGAGCATGAGGTTCAATAGTAATTGGTCAACATATAATGAATCCAGTTTGTGTGTGTGTGTGTGGTTTTACTTAGTTTTATTTGGTATGGGCTTTGTTTTGTTTTGTTTGGGATGTTGTTTTGTTTTATTTTGTTTTCTTGGTCTTGAATGACTTTGTTATTGTACTGGGTTTTTATTGTTTTGTTTTGTTTTTTTAATGGGTGGATGGGAGGAGGAAGAATCTGGAATGACTTGAAGAAGGAGAATAGGACCAAACAAGATATACTTAAATTTAAAAGTTGCTTAAATAATAAATATTTATTTTATCCTACACAGAGTAAAAGTGAAGGCAATTTAGCTCAAATAAACAATGTAAGAGTATAATTTTATTTTCAGTAGTTGAAAGTATGAATGAACACAAAGAATACTCATTCTATTGCTTTTAGCAAGTTAAAATCAGCTAAAACAGTCAACAACTCAGAAATACACTAGTTCTTAACATATCTCTTTAAGAAGAGAATGCCAGGACTGATTTTATGATGCTTTTAAACTTGTTTTATAGAATTTGCATATGTTAGAGGGAGCACGGTGAAGCAACACTTGATCTACTGAATAATTCATAAGCCAATCCTTTTGTTAGTTTATGATGTGTAGACCAAGAATAAATTATAAATATAATTTTGATCATTAAGAAAACATTATTCAGAGATATTGGCTCTGTATGGTCACATAAAATGGATATTTGAAATCCATCCTAAAAACGGTCCAATGGTATACCTATCAGTCAGGGCTCTTTCCCATTAGCCTGGCTTGCTTCTCTATTTCCAGGGTGGCCCAAACTTATAACAATGGAATTAGGTCCAATTACTGATGAATTTCTTATCTTTTGTTAAAATGCATTAACTAAAAATTAAAATCTATTCTTTCATCTCTAAATGACATTCAACAAAGCAAAAGTTGTCTGGGGAATTTACAGTTAACATGCACTTGTGCCTGCTTTAGGAGTCTCAAAGACCATCTTTGGCATTCATTTCAAAATGCTTTCTTTCCTTGCAAGATCTAGCTTGTAAAATAATTTTTTTTTCACCCAGACAACCTGGGAATTTTCTTTTGTTGATGATACTGTTGAGTGAGTCATAACATAAAGGCGTGCTCTTTCTTCCAGAATGTAATTAGTAGCTTCAACTTTTTTCAGAATTGCCATATCAGACATGATAAAGAAATATAGCAGATGTTCTTTAAGATTTAGAACTAGACAGTGAGTTCATGTAGTTCACTAAAAGCCAGGCTTTCTTAGATTCTTAGAATTGAGGAAAGTCCCGTAGAAGTAATAGGTGTGCATTCACCTGAGAGAATAAATCCATCAATTTAGGAAGATTAACCACCCAGAGCCTAACTCAATCTCCAATGCCCTAGGGTGAAATAATGATAAAATGGTCTTTTCTGCAAAATTTTACTGATCTTTTGTGAAGCATTAACAAGAAAATCATAAACATTCTCCCTCTATTTCAATTGTATTCTATGTTTCATATAAGGCTTTGAAATTAACATAACTCTAATAAATTAATTCACAACATGACATCTTCTCCATCAGCTCACAAAACAACATGTACTGTTTGACATTTCATCCTGACTCCAGAGAAAAGCCTAGGAAATGGATCCAACTACAGGGTGCCAATCACACTTTGTTCCTGCAAAAAGAGAAATATGCTTTTTGTTGTTTGTTTTTGTTTTTACATTTTCTAAGATATCTTGGAAGCAAAATTGCCTGCAGGCACAAATGGGCTTAGCTGCCCATGTCCATCTTGTGTTGTCACCTGCTAAGGTGAAGAGTCTGGAATAGCTCAGACACATTATGGATGGGTGGCCTTTTGTTTACGGCAGACAAAGCCCAAATCCTCGGGATTACTGGCAGATATCATGTAACAGAGAGATGGAGTTACTATTAGTCTCCTTTAAGACATATAGTGTCTCCCCTGGGCAGAGAAAAGAACACACAGCCAATCATAAGAAGATAGAGCCCATTAAAGATTTATGCAAGCCTGAATTACTGAGCTTTAAACTATTTTCTTTTCTTTTTTCTCCCCCTCCCTCTTTTAGTTTAATAGAGAGATGTTTCTTCCTCAACAGCAAGCTGACGTAGATAGTCTCGCGAATAATCCTTGGCTTAAGCATGGGGCTTCTAAATGACTTGAATTAGGCTAGAAGACTGGGATGTTTGATTCTGTTCTTCTTTGTTTCTGTTTTTAAGGCTCTGTCACCAAACGTCCCACTAAACTGGCATTTATGCGGACTTGAGGTCCCTGTGTTTAAGTTGCCTTTTAAGCATAGTCAATGAAACAGCTTTGAAGCTGTTGAACTGTGTAAATGTTATATTAACATTTTCTCTCACAATTAGAGACATTTACATGGTCTTGTTGAAATAGCTTTTGCAGAGGGAGGAAAGACATCAGAAGTGAAGGTACACAATGAACTGAAAAAGGCAGCGGTGTGCTCTATTTATTTAGTTTCTGAAATAAATCAACCTGACTTTTCATTTATGCTTCCAGGGGATGATGGTTAAGAATAGACAAACAAAGGGAACTGTGAGAAATCATTTCATTTTGCTGCTTTGTTACATTAGATCACTTCATTCCCACGTTTCACTTGGTTTGCTTAAGAAGATTTGGCCAACGCATCAGGTTCTTTAAATTTGCTAACTAATAGCAAGGCCTTGGGAAGCTCATTTTAAAGACCTTAGACTTATGAGTGATGATTCAAAAATTATGAAACTACAAACAGTTGTCCAGTTATAAGAAGAAAAGCAAATAAAGTAAATTAGACATTAATCCAAAGTATTCCCAACTATCCATGTCCCTATTTAACAGAAATCATAATGTGCTCCCAAATTGAAAAGCAAGTGGAATCATTGTAGTAACTACATGTCACTGTGTGCATTCTGATGAACAGGTGAGGAAAGGGAGGTATAATCACTTATACTCTAAGGAAATATTTTAATAGTCTAATTTGGTTCACCTCGGCACACAGAAGCATCGGTTACTGATTCATATCATCAGTAAAATTTCTCACATTGACATTACTGTATTTATTTTCTATGAAGCTGATTATCATTTTAACAGTAATTGTATTCCCATAAGGTTAGTTGTTTTTTATAGACTTGTGTTTAATGACAGACATGTCTTATCATACTCAAGACATATAAAAAAGCATACTCATAATATAGCCATTGCTCAGCAACTATGACTTCTCATCTGGCCTGTTGGCTGCTTTTCTCCAACAAGGCAGATATGTGTAACGGAAAGAATGATTGATTTTCAACACTATGTCAGATTTAGAATATATATTTATGAAGTTAGTAGCAGTAATCTTATATAAGGCACATACTGTTAAACTTGGCTGCTAAATTTGATAAGTTTAGTCGCTATATAAGGTCCTTAGATAGTAATTTATTTGCCTAATTTCTTTCTGTTCTTAAAATTCTATTCTGGAAATTCTCAATTAATTGGTAGTCTCATGAACTATTTTCATTAAAAATATATATTAATTTTCATTTAAAATATTTTCTGGGCATTTTTAATACTCCAAATTCTAGATTCTGTCTGGCACTGTGCCTTTTCTGTGGTGAGATATAAAAGTGTGTGTGGGGGGGGTCATGTATCTGTGTACATGCATGGCACCATGTCTTTCTATGGTGAAATATAAAAATTGTGTGTGTGTGTGTGTGTGTGTGTGTGTGTGTGTGTGTGTGTGTACATGGTCATGTGTCTGGGTACATGTTGGTGTAGCCTTATATGCAAAAGTGTGTGTGTGCTCATAAAAGCCAGAAATTGGCATCAGAATATATTTCTCTGCTATCCTCTACATTGTTTTTTGAGAAAAGGTCTTTTACTAAACCTAGTTTACCAATTTGGCCAGACTTGCTAGTCAGAAAGCTTGAGAAAAACTCTTTTTTCAGCTATCCCAATGCTAAGATGACAGATTCCCACTACTGTGTCAGCTTCTTGTGTGGGTGCTGGCTTTACAAGCAGAGCATGTTCCCAGACTAAGAATAAAATATCAATAAATACTTAGAGCTCAAACACTCTAAAAACTAGCATCACAGTTGCAGGATAAAAAATAAATAAATAAAAACAAAAAAAAACTGTTCTTGGGATAAACTTAACTAATTATCAAATGAATAAACACATTAAATAAATTTTTTCCTAGAGTTTAAAGCAGAATTGCATGTTTAGGATAAGTAAGATAGATATTCCTTTTGATGTTCATCACATAAAATGAAATTTAAATTCGTTCTCATAAAATTTTATGATACATGATAAGAAAAATCTCAAATGAAAACAGAATTGAAAAGTAATAAACTGGCCTTTCTAATATTCTCAAATTTTTTTCTTCTTAACAACTTTCCATGGACACTGTATCTCCTTAGCCAAAAAAAAAAAAAAAAAAAAAAAATCTATTTAAAGATGCCTTTGATCATTACAAAAATTGGGAGATTTGACCAGGAAATATTAGCAAGCCCCATCTAATACAGTCTGTAGATCCCATCTCTGAAGGCTGCAAACAACGTTCAAAGAAAACATCCTCAGCATAGTGAAATAAAACTTAGGGCTTTTTTCTCTAAGGAAATAAATTCACTGTATGGATCTTGTTCTTTCTTCTTCTTTTCTAAACACTTCTAATGTAGCTCTAGTTCTATAGCTTCAATCCTACCTAAGTTCTAATTCCTACTAGTTTCTAATTCTGTCTTCCTTTGTTCTAATTGCCTTATATACATGTTAAACAGAAGGCTTGAGATAATAAAAATTAAAATTGCAAAAGCTACACCTGAAGGTCATAGCATATTTCTTGAATAAATGATAAGAGGTAGAACCATTTACCATGGCAACGCATAGGCAGGGTCATGGTCTCTGGCAGTGGCCACTGGTCTGTGTTATCAGTCATACTCCGAGTTAGCAAAAAATTGGCATAATATTTTAGGTTTGTTTGTGCTAATAACCTTGACTATACATCTGCAACTCTGTCCTTGTGCGTATCTGTAAAGTTTTAGCTTATGATCCAGTTACAGTGACAGTCTAGTTTGAACTTGCTCTGAGATTAAAAAATAAGATAATTGCCTATAGTTTGTCTTAGACTGGGAAGAAATTGTTGTCTGTCTCTGTTGGTCTGAGTAAAGACACAAAATAAAATTTTAACTGTCTTACAATCCTTTCAGGGCAATAGATCTCATTATTAAGCATATCTTAATATATTTTTATTTCTCAAAATAAAGCTTAATGGGAAATCATGTTTCTGACCATTCACAAATATACATGCCCCCATAAGACTGAGATATAATCATGATATTACGTATACACATCATATGATACAGTACAGATATTGGGGAAATACCAGAGCTGTGTTTTGCACATGTGAAATTACAAACATGAGCAACAATTTTCAGAGTCGGTAGTCTTGTAAACCTTGATTTAACGGGGTTCTCCTCCATCAGACAATTATTAAACTGGTGAGTTGGCATCTGAATTATCAATGGCTATCTGTTACATCTGTATCATGGCCTGCAACTACTCATGACACTCATACTTTCTTATTCATTTATAAAAGTAGTTTAAGAAGCACAGATAAATTTTTTCTTTGATTATAATATAGTATTTAGTATTAACTAAAATGACTTTTAAATAATTGCACTTCCAAAAAAAAAGTAAATTTCACAAACAAAGATAAAACTCACAATATCAATCATCTAGGAATGAGAAATGGAGTTTCAGGGAATGCCAAGGAGTAGAAATTCAGAGAGAAAGAATATCTAAAGTCTATAAGTTTAAAGATCAGCTCTGTGATCTTGTTTTTTGTTTGTATAGGGCTTTTTTTTTGACTGGGAGATATCCCAGTTTGTAAAGCACTTGCCTTGCAATCATGCAATCCTGAGTTCAAGCCCAGGACCCAAATAAAAAGATAAGTGTAATTATAGCTATAGGTGGTGTAGAAAGACAAAGATCTGTAGAGCTTGCTCCTCAGCTATCCTAGTCTAATTGGAGAATCCCAGGTCTCAGTGAGAGACCCTGTCTCAAAATTAAAGATAGATATCACCTAAGGATGAAACTGGAAGATGGATTCTCCATAATTATATACACTCACACTCATACAAACTTGCATATGCAAGTTGCAGCACACACATACACACAGGCTGTAAGTAGATAATATTAGTAAGAAGACAAGTTTTTTTAATTTATTCAGTTTTTTAAAAATCTTATTCACACATAAAAACCTCATGCTTCTTTTCAGGTTTCATTTATAGAAATTCTTAACTCAATTATATATATTTTTTCTATCAGTCACTTTCAAGAAATACAAAGAATAGAGGAGCTTTATATTAAGAATAAACAACATCTACAGATAACATGAAAACAAAAGGCAAAAAAATAACAACAAAAATTTTTTAATCAGATTAACAATAGGTGCAGAAAGTAATTGGGCTCTAAATCAAGTTGAAGATTGCATGTCTTAGTTTTTGTCTATTGTTTGGGAGCGACACCTGAACAAGGCAACTTAAAGTTTCTGGGGGTTAGACCATTATCATCATTGTATGAGCAGAATCGCAAGTAGGCTGACATGATGATGAAACAGTAGCTGAAGCTTCCATCTTATACTCAAGTAGGAGGCAGAGACAAAGAGTGCTAAGAATGGTGTAGGCTTTTGAAACCTCAAAACCCACCCCAAGTGACATGCATCATCCAACAAGGTCACGCTTTCTAATCCTTCCTAAACAGTCCAGCAAGTGAGAACCAAACACTCAAATATATGAGCCTATGTGAGCTATAATTATTCAAATATCATATTAAGATTATGAAGACTTCTTCACAAACTCTATCTGTAATAGAAATAACTTTACACATTTATCTTTACCAAATGCAGAAGAGCAGAATTAAATTACAAAACAGAGGAAATGAAAAATATATGTAACTCAAAAAGAACAGTGTAAAGAGAGATGAGCAATAAGCTCAAAGAATAAGTTCTGAGTTATAGGGAACTTATTTGTTCTTTATAACCATGAATTTACAGGTTTTCTCAAGTAGGTACTAAATAATATGACTATGTAGTTGTTTCTTGTTATTTATACACTTGAAATTACTACATGACAGAAAGAAAGCATCTAATGTAACCTATATCTCCTTACATTTCACTAAATTAACCTATATGTACAGGAGTGAATGGTAAATGAAAGACACTAATTTGTCCTTTTTCCATCATAGGTTTTCTCTGTGTCTTCTACGGTGTTCTTATGATATTCTTTCTATTGTTATGATAAAGCACCATAACAAAGGCAATTTATAGAATAAAGAGTTTATTTGTGAGTTATGGTTCTAGAAGGGAATCCATGACGGTGGAGCAGAGGAGGTAGAAAACAAGCAGCAAGCACCTGAAGAAAAACAACTGAAAATTTACATATAGAAACACAAACAGGAATAGAGAAGTCTAACAAATGTTCCTGAGTCTTTTGAAACCTCAAATCCCACCCCAGTGACTCCTGGTTTTAAGAATACTCAATATATTTTCCGCTGCCTGTTTTGACATATATAATGCACGATGATTAATTCTAGTCCCTGATTCTGAAATGGAACATATATTCATCCTATCTGAGTATAAGTTATAGCCATTGATGAACTAAGCTTAATCTCTCTCCATGACACCTTCCTCAGCCCCTTGTAAAGACCATTTCACACTTCGTTTATTTGAGGGAGGGATACTGTGTGATAATAGTATTTTACTTAGATCATGTGCAATAATAAAATGGGGATAAATGGCATTTCAAAAAATATGATGAGGTTTGATATTTCTGATTTTTTTAAACATGAACCTCAAATATCAGCTAAATTACCAGAAGGCATTCAAGGTAGATGCCTTAAAACTGAAAAAGACAAGATTTTATTATCTGGTAGGAATATTTTTTAACACAGGGTACTCAAATTTTTAAGCATAACTCTTATGTTTTATTATTTTGATGAAAAAAAACTTTGACTATTCCAAATGTGAGTAAATTCTTGAATTGTTGAAAATTTTCACTTTAGCTATATATTTGTGCATCGTTATGATAAAATTGGAAACAGTTGTCATCTTTTCACAATGATAGTTGCCAAATGTATAGATGATGCTCCAGAGTTGGGCTTTCTTTTGTATGGGACACTCTGCGATCTTACCTTCTATGGACTATGGCTGAACATTTATGAGGCTCTATACAAGGTATATTTCTTTTTCTACCTTGTTGACATTTTTGATAGTCATCCTTTTCTTCATTTCCATATTGTGATATTGAGCTTCTTACACTATGTAGAAATGAATCATCAACTATGTAAAGCAAAAACAAAAAGATGGACATAATTATTGTCTCAATGTAAGAATCATAATGGCCTGTATCAAACTTGATAATGACAATAATTTTATGTAACATTTGAAAGATAAAGTTCATTCAAAATAAAACTCACTGTGAATGGAGAACTGTGGATGGCCAAGAAAATAACACTTGCATAGGTATTCACACAAAAATGAAAAAGAATGTTTTCTATATCTCCTGATAGTTCAAGATCCCAGACCAAAAAAAAAAAAAAAAAAATGCAGATGTGGGAGTACACCAGAAACCACAGACTCAAAATAATAAAAGGAAAGGATTAATTCAGATTAAGGCAGTAACACAATTTTTCCAAAAGTGTTAGAGAGAAAAAAATTAATGTATTTATAGACTATGTTTGAAAAACTAAAATATTTTTCTGTATTATCTTCTTTTTATATCCAGCTTTGAGGTAGGAATAGAAACTAGTCTCACAATTTGAATTACAAATTTACAATGAGAAGAAGAAATACTTATTGGAGCACTCCTAAGGAGTCACAGAATGCAAGAAGCTTTCAGGTTTCCTGGAAATTAGGCCGTCAGTCAACTTTCAAAACTAGGCATTGCTTAATTAGAGCACCTTGCATGGTCCTAAGAATGGAAGGAATGTTACAGATGGGCAAGTTTTCCAGTGATTTCTCCTTAAGATCATATAAGCATCTCTTGGCACTTTGCAGTCTTTGAAAAGATATTTAAATTTGTATTTCTAACATTATTATAAAATTTTATGTTTCTCTATGTGCAAATTTCTTTCTCCACAATCTTTTCAATCTCCCTCTATAGCATATATCAGTCATACTTGATTTCTTTTTCTCTGAAGTTTTCAGCTCAGTTTTGTTATTAAAAAAAAAATAAATAAAGCACTGCCCCCCTCTTTGCATCTAGGTGTTTCAGCTGAAAAGAATATTAAGCATGAGCATGCTTTACACAGAAATTCCGGGCAAGAAATGGGACTTCTTTACTGCAGGTGTGAGCATCTTTTAGATAGTTTGGAAGAAAACAGTCACAGGCTGCAAAGTATTTCATTGCACCATATAAAGATATGTCATCATGACTGGCTTAATAAAAAGCTAGATTGCCCAAGAGCTAGGCAGGAGGTATAGGCAGGACTTCTGAACAGAGACAGCTCTGAGAAGAAGAGAGGGAGAGTAACCAGATGGACCCAGAGAAAGCAAGACATGCATGAGGAAAGTTAAAAGCCACCACAAGCCATGCAGCACCACATAGATTGATAGAAATGGGTTAAGTTATAAGAGCTAGTTAGAAACAAGCCTAAGCTTAGGGCAAGCTTTTGTAATTAGTAAGAAGTTTCTGTGTCAGTATTTGGAAGCTGAATGGTAGGAAAGAGAAAGGCTTATTAGAGGCACATCTCTGGTGTTAATAGGCAACTAAGATGGAAGCCTAGAATTGTTGAGTCCTATCCAGCCCGATATTGTATTTTTCTGACAACTGGGAGCTAACAAAAATGAAAGCCACCATCTTTATTAAA
Source organism: Phyllotis vaccarum (assembly GCA_033318265.1). Lineage (NCBI taxonomy): Eukaryota > Metazoa > Chordata > Mammalia > Rodentia > Cricetidae > Phyllotis > Phyllotis vaccarum. The sequence continues at coordinate 30,856,813 of JARWLC010000015.1, forward strand.
ATTTCTTTGGCTATGAAAGGATGCCATGACCACAAAATCTCTTATGAAGGAAAAAAGTCTAATTTGGGTGGCTTCCATTTTCAGAGGTTTAGTCTATTATCATCATGGTTGGACATGGTAGAGTATAAGCACACATGGCATGGTGCAGGAGAAATAGCTGAGAGTCCTAGATCTTGACTGTTAGGCAACAGAAAGTGATCTGTTTCACTGGCTGTGGCTTGAACATACAAGAACCCTCAAGGCCTGCTTCCACAGTGAGTCTTCCAACAGGACCACACCTTCTAATAGTACCACTCCTTTGGGCCCATTTTCATCCAAACTACCACATTAAGAAAAAGGGCACAATGGTATAGTGGAATAGAGATTGTTTGGATGTTATTTGATCTACTCTTTGTATTATAAGAGGCTGTTTTGAATTTTTTAATTCAAATTCTTTGGTCTGATTAAGCCTCATAACCAATAAAAAGCACAGTTTATACCTGATTTGAGATGCTTTTCTGTATGCTGTGAATTACCATTGAATAATAAAAGAATTGAAAGCACAGACTATACATGATATGAGATGTTATTTGTATATTGTGAATTTCCATTGAATAATAAAAGAATTGAAAGCACAGACTATACATGATATGAGATGTTATTTGTATATTGTGAATTTCCATTGAATAATAACAGAATTGTTTTGGCCTATAGCAAACAAGCTTATAGACAGGCAGGAATTACAAGCATAAATCAAAGGAAAGGAGGGTGGAGTCACATAGAGAAGCTGCAAGCTGCCACCCAAGAGAGCAAGATGTAATATAGCACAGGTAAAACCACTAACCATGTGGCAAGACATAGATTAATAAAAATGGGTTGGGTTAAGTTCTAAGAGCTAAATGATAATGAACCTAAGCCATAAGCCAAACAGTTTATAATTAATATAAACTGTGGTTCTGAACCTTGAAGTCAGATGAGCCAGAAATCTCTTAACACAAATAGTGCTCAATATGGGGCTGTGTACCTACATAAAGCCTTGGAAAGCTCACTATTCCAGGTAAAACCGAGGGCAAGATGGCTTGAATATATATGGCCAGAAGGACAGAGAGGAAAATTAAAACCAGATGTGGCTAATACTGCTATGACTTTATGGAACTGATACTTACTGCAACAATGGAATACTCAGATTAACTTTCCTCCAATCTCAAAAATAAACCATAAACTAATATATGTTTCTAGAAAGAAATAAAACCATTAGAAGGTATTCTAATGGTTCTGAGAAATGGTGACCAAACACTCAGGTTGTACAAAAACAAGGTACAACAGCTACAGATTTTTCAAAGGCACCTACAGAGCTACCTTTACAGTGGATAACAGAGAAGCCTGTATGGCTTCATCAATGGCCTTTAACAAAAAGGAAATTGCAGGACTTAGAGCAGCTGGTAAAGTAGCAGTAAAGTGTTCAGCATATTGAATAATCAACCTGCCCTTGGAATTCTCCTGTATTTGTTATCAAAAAGATATCTGGGAAAAGGAAAAGAGTGGTAAGTAACGTGATTCAGCCAATGGCTCTCCACAATCTGGAATTCCTTTGCCTTCTCTGAATGGCCTATTACACTTATTGACTTAAAATTCTATTTTTCTACAAGACCTCTACAAAAAACAGGACAAAAGTATCAGTCTTTACAGTGCCCACTTAAAATAATTCTAGGCTTGTAAAGAGTTATCACTGGAGGATTCTCCCTCAGGAAATGTTAAATAACCCTACTCTATACGAATATTTTGTACAACAACCATTAGAAGTGATATGCAAACAATCCCCATAATCTATCATTTACTATTACATGGTATCTTATTGGCTGATTAAAATATAGATATAATAGAAATAATGTATGAAGACGTGAAAAAAAAGTGCCTGCATAGTGATTACAAATTTCTACATAAAAAATACAAAGAGGAGATTCCATTAATTATTTAGAATACAAAATAGGTCAACAAAAACTAGATCCCAAAAGGTATAAACCAGGAGAGATAGGAGACTCTTAATGACTTCCAGGGATTCTAGGAGACATTTCCAAAGTACTAACCACTGTTGGGATAAAAAAATTATTAACTGGCTAATTTGTTCAAAACCTGAAATGTTGACAAGGACTTAGATAGTCTGAGAATTGTCACCTGAAGGTGAGAGAGAATTGGTTCTGGTGGAAAAGGAATTACAGGACTCACGTGGTTTGTGTGGACCTAGACCTTAACTGCATTCTGGTCACCTTACTCTCTCAGCATTCTCAATCAGCAATTTTAATACAAAATGGAAAATATTATATTGGAAAGGATATTTCTACCTCATAAATCAAGAAAGAAATTAAAGACATGTGTAGAAAAGATTTCTGATTTGATTTTTAAAGGAAAATTAAGACTTTGTCAATCAACAGGAATGGACCGAGCAGAAATTGTTGTACCTTTAGCTAATGAAGAAATTGACCAGTTATGGGCAGAAAGTAAACTTTGGCAAAGAGCTTGCAGTAATTTTTGGGATAGATTAATAATAATTATCCTCAAAGCAAAAGAATTGAATTTATAAAGAAAACTAACTGAATTCTTCCTCATGTTGTACAGGATACACAAGTTTCTGGAGCCCCTACATTTTATATTAATTCAGTAAAATTAAGTAAGGGAGGTTACAAATCATAAAATATAAGTAAAGTGGTTCAAAGTCCTTGAAGTTATGTTCAATAGTCAGAATTATATGCTATATGCTGTCATGATACTAATGGATTTCACAGAACCTCTTAACATAGTCCCTCACTCTCAGTATGCAAAAAGAGTTGTTTTACACATTGAAACTGCTGACTTTATTAATAATGAATCAGAACTTCATTATTTATTCTGTTACAAGAAATAATCAGGAATAGGAACTATCCCTTGTATACAGCACACATTTGATCCATACAGATCTCCCAGGTCTTCTAGCACAAGGTAATGATGAAACTGATAAATTATTAATAGGAAATGTGTGAGAGGCCTCAGAGCTTCATAAAATAAATCACATCAATAGTGAAGTTTTTTAGAAAATATTTATACATCATTTGGCAACAAGACAAAGAAATTGTAAAAATATGTCGTACCTATTGCTTCTATAACCTAACTCCATTATCAGCAGGAAGTAACCCTAAAAGTATACATAGAAATGAAAATTGGCAGATGGATGTATTTCATTTTACAGAATTTGGAAAATAAAGTATGTGCATCATACAATAGATACATTTTCAGGATTTCACTAGGCAACTGCTTTGAGTTCAGAAAAGGCTGATTCTGTAATGACACATTTGCTAGAAGTTATAGCCATCATGGGACTACTTGTACAAATTAAGACTAAAAATTCTCTGGCATATGTCTCTAGTAAAATGAAACTTTTTTAACTTATTATAATGTGAAGCATTATATTACAGGTATACCATACCATATTACAGTTATACCACACAGTCCTACAGGGCAAGCAGTCATAGAGAGATTACTAAAGGATATGCTAAATAAACAGAAAGGAATAACAAAGACCCCCAGAGATAGACTACATAATGCTTTGTTAACTTTGAATTTTCTCAATACTAATGAGAAAGGAACAACAACTGCTGAAAAGCATTAGACTATAGAAAAAAATACTGAGCTAAATCAGCCTGTTTACTTCAAAGATGTGCTAACCTCTGAATGAAAGCCAGGGTATGTGCTATATTTGGGAAGGGGTTTTGCTTTTGTTTCCACAGGTGAAGAGAAGTTATGGATATCATCAAAATTAATAAAGTCTTGATTTGAACCAGAGAAACTTCTTGATAAAGAGAAGTGATGGCCCATCTACCCATGGGACAATTCTTTAAGTTTTAAGAAAAACTTGAGTTCAAGGGTGGTGTAGGTTTTGTTTTGTCTTTACAGAAAACTAGAAACACCCATCTTCAAGAAGTCAAAAGACCTTGGATATCTAATCTTCTAAAACAGAAGGGAGGCTATCCAGAAAATTATACAAGCAAAGGAACATCAGACCTATTAATACCAATATATTCTACAGGGCAAAATCTCACTGCTTAACATCTATATCTCTTTATTTGTAAGAAAAAAGTCCCAGCTCAATTATAAATTAAAGTTGGTTCTAGAGTTGGAGTGCAACTTTCTCCTTCTCTAAACCCAAGTGTGTCTGTTCAAGGAAAATTCTCTCTATCATATCAGAAGAACCACCTGACAGAAGACTAAAATAAGGGGCTATTCTATTGTTACTAATCCTATTCAGTATAAATTTATATATCAAAATTTCTAAGATTATATATATATATATATATATATATATATATACACACACAAAGCTTTTTGCCATGATATTGATGTTCATATTAAGTACTAATTAATTCCAGAAAAAGCGCTTGATCTAGCTTCCTGTACCTAGTGCTGGGTTTTAGTCTCTTATCAGTTTTCTGCAATGAACCATGACACTGCCTAATAGTGACCTTTGAAGTATCCAAAAGAAATATGGGTTCACACATGATGGTTTCACATGGACTATGACAAAGCCACTAGTCTGATAAGCACCAAGAAAATAGCAGATTTTGACAACAAACTACTCAGGACAATTTTGAGGTAGCTAGCTGAGATGAACCAGCTTCACACACTACACACTACACTAGCCAGGACTTGAGACAAGCCGTGCACTTTCCTGTTATACAAAGACTGGAAAATAAATGATACAGCTACTTATTTCAAGACTTGACAACCAAAAATATTATTTTTCAGGATTCTCTAAAACTGTTGTCACTCCCAGACAGCAGGAACTAAGCTTACAAACATGACACCACGTTCTCAAGAGGTGGCATGGGAAGTTTTTGGTCTTTCAATGGGTTATGGATGATTGTCATTGTTTAGGGTAATCAGTTACAAATAGTTATTGGTTATGGTTAGAAGAAAGGGTGAACAAAGGAGATTAGATTCAGGACTTTTGTTTGAAAAAGAAAAAAAAAGGAAAAAGGGGATATAGATATATAAGGGTAGGAATGATCTCTAAAACATGTTAAGAATAGTTAAGAAACTAGAGCCCCAAACCCTAAATAGCCCAATTAAAAATGGGGTTCAAAGCTAAAAAGGGTTTATATTCATTGTATGTATGTGTATGCACATGCACGTGCATGGTACAGCTCATGGGGGAGTCAGTTCTTTTCTTTAGCATGTTCATTTCAGGAATTGAACTAGGTTATCAGGTTTGGCAGCAAGTGCTTTTACCTGCTGGGTCCTATCTTGAAAGCCCAGAGGTACAGCTCATCTCATGTTCCTTGCTGGCCTTTTGGGTGACAGTTGACTTTGAGGTTTTATATGAACCAGCAAATAATGCAAATAAACTCATTCATTGACTAGGCTAGACACAGATGAAATGGTACCTTCACTGGGTCGTTCATGCCTTTTCTGGGTTGGATGAACCTCTGTTATTAGGTTTCTGAGAAGAGTGACAGAAAAGAATGGACAGAATTCGTATTTATTTTTGGTCCCATTCAAAGGAACAGATTTACAGGGCACAGTAGCACAGTCCTGGAATCACCACTCTAAATGCTGAGGCAGGAGGACTGGGGAAAGCCTGGGCTACATCACAGGACACCACATCAAAGGAAGAGATAGAGGATGAGAAGGAGGAGAAAAAAGGAAAGTTCAGTCTTTATCATTTATCTGTCTTCTTCAGATGGTATTTATAAAGATATTTCTCTTGTGTGAGTTTTTGTCTAATATCTCTCTCAATCTGAGGTGAATTGTGTTAAATAATTGAAAAAATGAGGCTTTTTCCATGTTTAACATCACAATATGCAATTTTATAAGTTCTTTTAAAAACACTCAGAGTAGCACTTCCTTGCTGCCAGTTTGTTCTCACTTGTGTGTTATGTTCAACTTCTTAGTGGAGAACCTGGTGTTTGTTATGATATAAACATATCGTTGTGTTGATATGTTTTGTTTTTAAATCTCAGATTCGTTTTCTTTCTCTGGCGAACAGAGCCCCCAGTTTCCCAAATGTGCTCCAAACTCAGATTTTGAACTGTTGTCAAACTATTTCCATGATTATTCAAATCTATTTCGCCTTTATTCTTATCGTTCTCTTTTATTTAATATCTAGTTTCATTTTCCATGGTCTATGTACCAGGCTATGTTACCTAGCAAAGCCCTGTCTCTAAACAAACAGCAAAACCCCACCAGAGTGTAAATAGAGAGTGTGTGTTTCTAAGTTTCTAAACAGGACTGGTTCCTGGGTTTGTTTGGTGGTCTTCTTTGGCTTTGTTTCTCAGCTTCCGGTCAGTTTCTTTGTAGTTAGAGAACATGACCGTGGGATTTTGGTCAGCAGGCCAGTATGGGCTAAAATTTTAGTACTGAATCTGCTTGGAAATAATAAGCACTTTGCAGTAATTTAATTTTTCACTGTCTGCTTAGAAACAACTTGTTTTAATACAAAAACTCTATAGTTTGACTGTGGACTCCATCATCTTCATCTCATCTCCTCTCAGCATCATTTTACGATACTCCACCTTGTGTGCTGCTTTTCTACATTTCTTGGAAGGGCTTCCATTAGACTTTTTATTTGAATAGTGTTTATTCATTGCAAAGAAGACGGGAAACCTTTCTATGTCCCTAGTAAACTGATCCTTTATCATAAATTTTGTTCTTTTTATCAATGGACATGCTCCACTTAATGTAAAAAATGTTTTATCCTCATTACAATCTATTTACTATTTATATCTATTTAGTGAAAGCCAGTTCCTCCAATACTCACTTCTGTAGTTTTATAATAAAAGAACATTCTGATTAAACATCGTGTCACAAAATGAACCAGTGCTTTCATTCTTCTGATGAGGTCACAACCCCTTTTCATTATATCTATGTACTTTTCTCTTGAATTTATTTTGACTTACAATTAACATTACCATTAGTTTGATTCATTGAGTTCGTGTTATCTGACATCTACCACATATTTTCTTTAATTCTCTTAACCTTGGGTTATTATCTGGGAACACTAAATATGTTAGGTATATATGAAATTTTTACTTCCTGTACAAGGACATTTGCTGTGTGATGAATTCTGCCTACAGTTCACTCTCTCACCAGAGGCAGGGACTCTCTGCTTTGGCTTCTCGGAAACTCCAATGTTCAAGCAACTTTTTCCTGTACTTTGTTGAGGTAGTTTTGTACTTTCGTATGACTGGGCCAGTATAGGAGAGCATGTAAATGACTTCTCAGTGTGATATTAGTGTTAATTGCCAATTTGACAGAAGCTAGAATCACCTGCAAGCTACGCCTCTGGGAACATCTGTAAAAGATTATCTAGATTAAAGTGAGCCTTTGAGAATGTCTGTAAATGATTATCTTGATTAAGTTAATTGATGTGAGAAGAGCAATCTAAACTATGGACAGGACCATTCCTAGATGGGGTTCCTGGGCTGGATAAAAATGAGGAGAGTGAACTAAGCTCTCTGATTCCTGATTATGGACATGATGTAGCAAGCCACTTCAAACCAGTCCTCCTGCCTTGAATTCCCTAGCATGACACACAGTACTCAAACTGTGAACTGAAACAGAGCCCTTCTCCCTTAAGTTACATTCATCAGAGTATTTAATCACAGTAACCGAATAAGACCCTAAACCACCAGCCAATTTCAGAAATGTAAACCCACTATAGTCACAGTATAAACAGTTATTTCTACTTTTTCTGTATATCTTTATAAAATAAAGCAACATGGATAGTGTGAATGAAACATTTCTTGTGGGGCATTTCCTGTACATTTTGGGGGGTTTAGGAACACCTCTTTGGTCTCCTCTCAGAATGACCATCTGTCTCTACCAGGTCTCATTCACATTGTTAAGTACAGTGTCTCCAGATACTTCTGACATCCCCTGTTTTGTAAACAGGAGAGGGCTCTAGTCCAAAAGAATTTACAGTTACAAAAGATCCTTATATGTTTATATTAAGGTTATTTCTGCTCTGACAATTATGGATCTTTTCTTGCTTTATAATTACTTAAGTTTGTATAAAACCAAAAAGAGTTCTAAGTAAAAATGCCAAAAGATAGTTTAAATACTATTTAAAATTCTAAAAAAAAAAGTTCTGCTATTGTTGTCACTGAATATTACATTCATTCAACAACCAGTCTTAAGACTGATCTAGAGACAGAAATAACACGCTTCATGTTCTATATCTTTGTGGTTTGCTCTTAGCATTCAGCCACAATAGTAACCTTAGCTCTTTCCTTCCTTCCTTCCTTCCTTCCTTCCTTCCTTCCTTCCTTCCTTCGTTCCTTCCTTCGTTCCTTCCTTCCTTCCTTTCTTTCCTTCTTTTTTTACTTCCTTCCTTCAACTCCTTTTTATTTTCAGCACAGTACCTTCACTGATTCTTTAGGAACGCCACATCATACATCCTGATTACACTCACCTCTCAGTCCTTCCACATCTGCCCCTGCAACACCCCCCCCCCCCCCCCGCCAAACGGATAACTTCAACAATTTTTTTTTTTGTTTTTTGTTTTTTTTAAAAGGCAAGTTCAACATGTACTATCCACATTCTCTCTAGAGCATGGTCAAATTCTTAGAGCCTGCCTGTTCTAAATTGAACATAGTCTTTCCATTCCTGCACCCCAACCAGAAACCATCAACTGTGAAGAGCTACACCCCAACATTCTGATCACACCTTTTTAAATTTAAAAACCTGTCATCTTTATGTATGTATCCCCCTGCTCTCCCTCCCTTCCCTCCTCCCAATCCCTCCCCATCAGCCTTCAGGCTCCACCCTCCCCATCCCTCCACTTCCTCCCCATAAAGGGCAAGAAGTCCCAAAGTAGGTCAGCTCAGTGGCACATCCACTCCAAATCTTTTCATACTTTTTAAGAGGTTCTGTCTATGGCTTTTACTTGAGGTACAGGAATTTGAACAGATGTAGAGGTTGTCACGGAAGATTCCCCTGCCCCTGTTCCTCTGTGCATCAACTGTGCATCAACAGTCATCATGGCCTAAAGGGCAGCTTTCTTGCTCTTCATGGTCAGTAAGAGTATAGATCATTGGCTTCTACATGGTTTCTGGAGAGAGTACACAACATGATCATGACCTCCAGATACATTAGGACCACTGATCTACATAAGACCCCTGGAGTTATGCCAGATCATAGACATCAACATGGTCCCAGGAGATGGCAGCCCAGGCCACTCACATCAACATGGACCCCGGTGCCAGTATGGCCCATGGACATCAACATGGCTTCAGGCTACAGCACAAACCATGGATATCCAAACAGTCATGAACTTCAATACAGACTCCAGCTGTGGTAGAACCTCATACCCAGACACACCTCTAGTGGCAGCATGAACCTGGACATCACCAAGACCTCAGGTGACAGTATAAGCTGCTTAGATCAGTATGGCCCTCGGTGAAAGCTTATCCCATATGCTTTTTCCACAAATAATTTACAACTCCTTCTCACAAATCATAGTAATCTAACAGTAGAAGGAAAGATGCAACAATTTCAAGAATTCTCATAAAGTATTAGATCCATGAAATAAAGAAAATTTAAATGATGTTTAGTAACTTTTTTTTCTAAAAGATAGTTTATTAAATTTTCACACTGTACAAGGAGTAAAACGCACTTTATCAAATGATTAGCTAAAGAAAATGCAATTAAATTAAGTGTGTTCCACCTGAATTTCAGTGAAATCTGTGTGTTCCCAAATACCATGCTCTCTGACTGGAACTATAGTGTTGTATGAGCCACTTCAGGTTCTAATAAAAACAAGACTGGAGCTCTACTTTGCTAAGAATCACTAGTGATTTTGTGACACTCATTTAACAATTTGTAAATTTTATATATAAATTAATATTTCTTTCCAATTAAAAGGAGTTTTAAAGAACCCCTATCCTGAACTAGTGAAGAGATTCTAGCCGGCATAAGAATTGTATAATTCTTCAGGCAAATGCAAAAAAAAGGCTAGCTCACACTTTGATGAGAAGATACATGATCTTTCAAGCTGAATATATACTGGGTATTTTGGAAGTTTGGAAAAATCTTTCTTAAATTCTTATATTCCGAATTTTAATCATTTCTCTGAAATATGAATCTCAAACTTGAAAGAATTTATTATTCTAACAACATCGTGTACTCTATTTTCTTCTTTGTTTTTATGCTCCCTCTAGATATATACGGACATATGTGCAAATATAACCACATATAAGCATGTATACAAACAGAAGCATTGAAATCCTCTATTCAGCAGCAGAAAGCTTTCAGAAGCACATTTTTTGTGTTCCTCATGAATTGTCTGCCTCACCATACCAAACACAAGAAAAATTAAAATTTTATTAGTACTTTCTATATAATCTTAGCTTCATTTCCTGTGTTGATTTAAAATAATGTTTTCTACATTGTGTGCCCAGATAATATATGTGCAGAGTGTGGATGCACTCAATAATAAGTTGAATATGTAACACTGCTAATGAATAATTAACAGTCTGTGTTTCCCCACACACACAGGTTTGAGTTTACTAATTCTGCTTTCTTTTTATTATGCATTCATTCATTCATTCATTTTTTAGAGAAATAAAATTTCTCTTGATCTAAAGAACAATCTCTTTCCTCAAGGAACTTTGTAGGCCCTCAAGATGCCCAGAGCACCTGCCTCCTAACTTCTTCCTCTCCCCTTTTAGACTGCAGTTTAAGTTCAGAACTGGATTCTTTCTGTGTTATTTTTGTCTCTGTTAAGGCTGGGCTTTCCAACTAGATTATCCATCCCATTCCAAATTTGACTCATTATTCAAGTCCAATTTCAGATATTATCTCAAGCTTAATTTTCCTAGGGAAGGGGACCCTCTTCTCTTAATTTCTCTAATACATTCTATGCACTCACATTTTACTTACAAAGTCCTATATGTTTTTTTCTCAAGTGTGGGATTCTAAGAAGTAACAATTCTAAATTAAGAAATGTGCACAAAATTTTGATGAAACTTCAGCAGGCGGGGGAGGTTTCTAGTTAGTAGACCCCCCCCCCCAGGAAATGTATCTTACCAGTTTTTAGGCTGGATCATACCACTCTTTCTTGCAAAAACAACACCTTCCAATAGTGTCCTGCTCCTCCTCAGCCGTGCCACTCCAAAACAATGCTTGCTTCTCATTAAAACACTGTGAATCCAAGTCAAAGTTAGTCCACCCCACAGGTGGGGCAAACCAGGGAGGAGGGATATAAAATGGGATCCTGGTGAGTCACACCACAGAGGGTTTGTGCCCTAGACTCCACATTCCACACAAGCCATGAGCTAAGGAGAAACTCTGCTCTGAGCCGTGGGATGATAATAAAGCAATATGGCCAAGAAGGCACATGTTGTTATGAGGTCCTTGCAAAATAAATAAACCACAAAATTAATCAGCTGAATCTCATGGAGACCACACTGCTGAAGAGATACTTGTACCACTTAACCCAATAAATTGGACCCTTGGTTCTGGTCTATCTCCAAAGAATAAAAAGATTTTTATGGCCAAATGGGGCTTTTACATAAATATTGGTTGATGGCATTGGATTATTGGCCTTGTCCATTGTCTACTGTGAACTGGAAAGAGCGGGTACAGGTACAAGAAGTTAAAGCAACCCAGAATGCTTGAAGAGAGAAAATGACTTGGTATTATTATGGCCTCAGGTCATTTCTTTAACCCAATTTTCTCTTTGGTTTTTAGCAACACTCAGAAACTGACAGGAATTTCGAAGACCTTGTTTAAAATTATTGTTCAGTTTAAACATAATCAAATTGTTCCTCACTGAAAATACAAGATACTGTATCCGAGATTTTCCTTTCTACCAAATAGTTGACCCTGTGAAATGTATACACAATTACGAAGAAATTCCGTAAAGTTAAATGGCAAAGACATGTGAAATTGAGTAGTAAAGATATTATGAGTTACACTGAAGAAAATGTACGAAGTCAAGAATATAGTGAAATTATTATTAGTCCTGTGCTTGCCTGTGCAGTGGTGTGTTTCACGACATGCAGTAGGACCTGGAATACGTACCATGCTTCTTGGTGATAGAACCACTTAACCAGCATTCAGACTGTGAAGGGTTAATTCCTGTTTATGGAGTCAATCAATGGGCTGTGTACATACTATACGAAATGAAACTGTAGATTTGGATGAAAAAAATCAGCAACTTGTTACTATCAGGTGACTTTGGACATTAACAGACCCAGGGCATATTCTTATGATAACCTCTGCCATGAATTAGACAGTTATATTGAGTTTAGGGAAAGAAAAGTTTCTGACTTATAATGCAAAAAATCAAAGTTAGAGATTTCGTATATACCTTTGTGTGTGTTAATATATCCAGAAATAAATAAAGGCAAAACAGCATTATCTATTATAATAATCATGCAAATTTGGTTCGAAACAAAGTTTTAACCTATCTGATTCTAAGATAAATCATTTAAGTTTCTTCAAAAATGACCAAAAATATTGACATGATCTAAAAACTACATTCAAATATTTTTCCACAGAGAGACAGATTGCAGTAACAAATTGACAAATGTGACAGTTATAAAGAGAAAAATAAAAGGTATATTAATATAGTCCATATTAAGTCATTATTTCAGTGGTGTCTTGGTAAAAATAGATTTATTTAGGCTGAAATAAATTATCTTACTAATTAGTAATACCTAAGGAATTTTTAAAACTCAACATGGAAGTGAGATAGTATACACTGTCTTCTCAAATCAAAAATGAATTATATAAACACAGATAACACAATGTGGGAGAATATAGAACAGGTAATTCTGAATCTCTCAGCTTGCCATGTCTATGTCTCTTCTATAATCAGCTGCACACAGGAACACCTTATAAATCATATTAGCATAACAGTCTAAGTGCCAGATAGAGTTTAAAATTGTGTGCCTTACTTAAGTCTGATCCCGTATGTTCTAAGTTATATGTAAGCATCCATATAAGCATTCATTCAGCATATATGTAGACATGGCATTTGTGAGAAAGATAACTGTTTTTATTACCACCCTAACACAAATGAACACTGGAAATGTTTTAAAGCAAACCATGTATGTCTATGTGTGCACACATGCATGTATGTGTGTGTATTTTTGTGTGGTTTGTACACTATACTAAGAGAATGCAAGCTTAACAATTCTATAAATATGATGAAAGGCTTTTGTAGGATAATCCAATGAATGGAAAAATCATATCTTGCATCTCAGTTGTCACTAATAATGAAAGTTACATTTTTAACCACCTAAATTCATAATTATATTCCTGCCACTTAGATTCATAACTATATACCTACATTTATACTAGTACATGCTTGGAAACATAAAGAAGAAAGATTCCCCAATAAATTTAACACAGCTCCACCATCTGCCAGTCACCATTGATAGGCAGAATGTTTGCATCAGGCATTATGGGTAAGATCTTCATAATTAAAACCACAGAGTTCCTCAAGGGTATAAATTCCTGGTTTTCCACCTGAACACTTCCCTATGGACCTCATCACCCTTGACTCTAAACAATTCTGCCAAAGCAAGTTAATTTTAATTGAGATGCAGAATTTAGCAATAAATGAACAAGGAATCCAGTTATGTTGATCATCAGATGAAGTTAACATGATATTTTATATAAAAACCGTTTCAAGGAAAAACACTTTCCTTGTTGTCATGTATAGTAACCTATTATTAACTAATTGCACCATGATTTTTAAGAATAGAAAGAACTAGAATTATATTCTTGGAGGATCAGGTGCCCTCACTGGGACAACAGCTGCATTCCAGTAGCCTGCAAAGCCCAATTTGACTTTTCAATGCTTTGGAGTCAATAAAATCCCGAGTGATTTGTGCCATCACACACCAGGTTGTTTAAACCCTGGTTCATTTTAAAGAAAATCTAATTTGTGCAGTTTGATTCATTTGCACTTACTTAACACATTTAACTTATTAAATGATATTTCAAAAAGCATCCCATGTTGAGAAAATCACCAATATAAAATGTTAAATCTATGCTTTTCCAAAAGATAATGTTAAGGTAAAGCAAGTTGCTGCCTTGAAGCTTTCGGTAAGAACTGAGAGCTCAGATACTTTTGAGGTTCTATGAGAACAGGGTTTTTGAGAAACAGTCTTTCTTTCTCAATCGTAACAAGATCTGGGAAAAACCTTTCATCTCTGCATACCTATTTCCAAATGAGAGTCCACCATAATTACAAACAGTACCCAGCACACTAAATATAACACCAGTTTCACAGACACTGAGAGCAACAATTAATAAATAGGACCTCCTGAAACTGAGAAGCTTCTGTAAGCAAAGGACACAGTCAATAAGACAAAATGAAATCCTAGAGAATGGGAAAAGATCTCCATCAACCCTACATCTAACAGAGGGCTGATTTCCAAAATATATATAGAACTCAAGAAACTGGACATCAAAATAACAAAAAAATCCCATTTTAAATTGGGGTATAGATCTAAGCAGAGACTTCTCAACAAAAGAATCTTAAATAGCCAAAAGACATTTAAGGAATTGCTCAACATCCTTAGCTATCAGGGAAATGTTAATCAAAATGACTCTGAGATATCACTGTACACCTGTCAGTATGGCTAAAGTCAAAACGCCAATGAAAGCTTAGTTTGGAGAGGATGTGGAGTAAGGGGAACACTTTTCCAGTTTGGGTGGTAGTGAAATCTTCTACAGCCACTCTGGAAATCACTATGGCAGTTTCTCAGAAAATTGGGAATGAACCTACCTCAAAACCTAGCAATACCACTCTTAGGAATATACCAAAAAGATGTTCAGTTATACCAAAACCATGAGAACACTTGTTCAATTATGTTCATAGAACATTATTTGTAATGTCAGAACATGGAAATAGTCTAGATGCTTCTCAACCAAAGAATGGACTTTAAAAAAAAAAAAGTGGTACATTTGCACAATGGAGTATTACTAATCAGAAAATAAAAAATAACAACTTGAAATTTGTAGGCAAATAGATGGAACTAGGGAAAAAAATCATTCTGAGTGAGGTATTCCAAACCCAGAAAGACAAATATGGTATGGATATGTACTCACTCATAAGTAAGTATTGGACATAAAGGAAAGGATAACCAGGCTACCATCCACAATGTCAGAGAAGATAGGTAACAAGAAGAACCCATGGATCTCCTGGGAAGGGGATGAGATCTCCTGAGTAAATTTGGAGCATGGTGTATAAGGGGAGATGAGAAGAGAAGATGAGGGAACAGGAGAGTAGAGTTGGGAGAGGGATGTAAAGGGAGAGCAAAGAAACAGATATAATGGTAGAGCGAGCCACTTTTCAGTTAGAAAGAAACCTGGTGCTAGGTAATTCCTGGGAATCCGCAAGGATGATCCCAGATAAGAGTCCAAGCAATAGTGGAGAGGTTGCCTGGACTGACCTTCCGTGTGATCAAATTGATGACTACCCTAATTGTCATTATAAAACCTCATCCAGAAACTGATGGGACCAGGTGCAGAGATCCATAGCTAAGCACTCCGTAGAGCTCCCAGTCCAGTCAGAGAGAGGGAGAAGAGATTATATGAGCATAGGAGTCAAATTCATGATGGGGAAAACCACATAGACAGATGACCTGATCTACCAGGAGCTCGTTGACCCTGAACTGACAGTTGGGAAGCTTGAATGGGGCTGAACTAGGCCCTGTGACTGTGGATGACAGTTTGTGGTTTGGGCTGTTTGTGGAGCCCCTAGCAGTGGAACCAGGATTTATCCCTAGTGCATGAACTGGCTTTTTGGAGCCCATTCCCTGTAGAGGGACACCTGGCTCATCCTTGGTTCCAGAGGGAGGTGCTTGTCATGCCTCAACTTGATATGGCAGACTTTGTTGACTCCTTGTGGAATTCCTTATCCTCACTGAGGAGTCTAGGGGGGTGGAAGGGGAGGAAAGCTGAGGTGAGCTGGAGGAGAGAGAGAGGGAACTGGGGTTAACATAAATTTAAAAAAAAAAAAACTCTTAAATAAAAAAAGAAAGCCCTTAGAATACTCTCTCTATCTCTCTCTCATACAGACACATACTCTTCTTCCCCTGCTACCTGTGGAAAGAATGCAAAGCTCAGCACTCCATGTCTATCTGTTTCTCTCTACAACTATATAAAAACCTCCAACTAAATGTTTTCTTTTCTCAGAGTTGCCTTGGTCATAGTGTCTCTTCACAGCAATAAAACTAAGATAGAAGTTGGTACCAAGAGTGGGGTATTTCTAGAACAGGCCTGACCATAATATTTGTTGAAGAAATATGGAAGACTTTGGGACTTTGAGCTAGAAAAGCAGTTGAGAGCTTTAAGCAGGGCTTAATGTGCTCTCCTAATATAATGGGGAAATGATAAGGGTGATTCAGACAGGCCCAGCAAAAGATATTTCAGTGGGTAATAATGTTATTAAGTGTCCTACAGACCACTCTTGTGATGTTTTGGAGAGAGAGAGGGTTGCTTTCTGGCCTTGTCCTAAAATCCTGAGGGAGGCTAAATTAAAATGTTTGAGACTGATGTCAATGTCACAGGGGGTTTCAAGACAGGCTATTATTGGCTATTTCAGGTGACTGCTTCATTAGTGATCACTCTTATGCAAATCTCCAAGGAAAAAGAACAAGTAGGGTAAAGGAAATACAAAATGCACACTTTGAAGAGGAACAGAGCACCAAGAAATGTAATGTTGGAGTCAAGTGTTGTGCTAAAGGAAATGAAAACTTTAAAGAAAATTCTAATGCTAAATGAAATAAAGGGATGGTAACCTCAGGGCAAGACACTACAGAGCTAATCCTGCAGTCTATGAAAGGAAAAGTATGTAGGGACTTCCTAAGCCTAAACAACAATGGAAATTTTATGTAAATGTAATCCAAGGAGCAAGCCAATTTCCAGCCCCAGCAAGCAGAAGAACTTGGCAACTTCAACCACATTGTTCTGGCTTTAGAGTCAAAAAGGATACAGGAAAGGAGTTGTGGAATCTTCCTTCTTGTTATGGAAACCACTAAGGCAAGTCATTAGGAGGCCCTGAGAGAGTTCATGAGTCCAAGTGCATGAAGCTGTAAAGGTAAAGCTTGGGTTGCATTGGAGACCCCAACATGCTGGAGATGCTAGAGCCATGGGATATCTCTCAAGGAAAGTTTCAGACCAGGCATTGGACCAAGAGAGAAAAGTATGTTATAGTCAGCAAACCTTGAAGGAGTGAGAGAGCTGAAGACTATTTTGGCAGAAGATGTAGAGATGCAGAATTTGGAGTTTGACTTGCTAAGATATAGTCTTGCATTGGTTCAATGTTCCCTCACTATGCTTCCTTTTGTTTCTTTTGCAATGGTAGTGTACACACTGGACCATTCCATGCTGAAAGTGTGCAGCCCGCTTTTTGATATTACAAGAGATAACAACTAAGAGAATTCCATGAGTCTCAAAAGAGACCTTGAACTTTTAAACATTGTTGACATTGTGAAAGACTCTGGGGGCTTTTGAAGTTGGACTGGATGAACTTTGCATTATGATATGGCTATAAGCCTACTGGGGGAAAGGCAGGGCATGGACTGTGGAACTTTGAATGAGAATGAGCCCATAGGCTCAGGTATCTGACTCTTTGATCTGCAGTAGGTGGAATTGTTGGGGATGCATTAGATGTGCCTTATTGGAAGAAGTGTGTCACTGAGGGAAGCAGGCTTTGAGGATTCAAAAGCCTGGGCCAGGCACAGTCTCTCGTTGCTGCCTATGAATCATTTGTAAATTGATTGATATGTGAATCTCCATAAACTGCAGTTGGCTATCTGCTATATTGAATTCTTCTATCTAAGAATTAGTAAGTTACTATAACCCAGAGAGTAGTACTAAGGATTCCACAAAACTCTTTATCTCCGATACATCATTGAAATTCATGAACTAGAGCATATGCTTCTTGATGTATAAAACAACTCTCTTGTTATCCAAGCAATCCCTAGATACACAGGACACATGGCAGAATCATTTCCTATAGAAGTAGTTGATTAGTAACTAAAACTGTGTCCATTGTAGAAATAACTTTAGAATCTTAGCTTTTAATTTTTATATGTATGAACCAAATTCAAAAACATCTCCTCCTAGCCTTTTCACATGATCTTAATAATTTCCTATCATATACCCAAGACTGTTTTGTGTTTTTCTTTTTATATACTACACTTTATTTTCTGTATTAGCTGGACTTTCTAACCTGTGTGTGGTAGTTAAAATTGGTTATATGTGGTAGACTTGAGACACAGCTAAATGCTGTATGTCAAGATGGGTCAATGAATATATTTCCTGAACGAGAGAGTTGCTCTCCAAAAGTAGGAAGGAAGCATTTCCGGTGCTGACTGCACTATAAAGAAAAAGGTCTGAGAGAAAAAGCAGAGTTGCATTTGCCAACACTCCCTTACTTCTTGTTTGTGAGTACATCAACTCTGTTGCTACTAACGTTGCTGCCTGGCTTCGGGATGCAGTTTCCTGGACTTTTCAGTAGACTGTAGAGCAGAAACTTTGCAGAAAGTTTTTGGAACTTTGGTACCAGACTGAGCCTGGCCTCGTGGACTGAACAGCAGTGGGTTACCAGTCTTTCTAGTGTACAGACATTCACATTTGGACTATCCAGACTGTATTGTGTAAGCAAACTAGGTATTCTGTTTTGTAGTATATATTTATTTTTTCTATTGTTTCTGGTCCTCTAGTGAACCCTGATTAACTACTCAGTGATTATGTGTTAGTTTCCAACATTATCTAAACCAGAGGACACTCTTCCATCCCTTCTACCATCATAGTCCACACTAGTGTTAATAGAAAAAACACTAAACTTTTCTATTATTTGTGGTTATTATGAAGTCAAGAGAATTCAAATGATTATCAAAGAAAAGATCCAAATTGAAAAGTAATGTCTTGCTACACACATGGTCAAATTTTTTGCACTTTCATTCTGTTCTACGAAATGTGAGAAAGTTTCCATGACATTCATTATTTTAGCTTTTGTGTATATTAAGGTTTGTTGATATAAACAATAAAGATTGAAATCATTTTTAAAAATTTTTAATAGACATTTTATGGTATGTGTAAGTACCATATGCATGATGCCAAGGGAGGCCAGAAGAACGTATCAGTTCCCTTAGAAACAAAGTAGATACCTATGTATTACCCTGTCAATGCTGGGGATCAAACCCTGATCCTCTGGATGGTGAATGACTGAATCCCTGAATAAATGGGTAAGACTTTATTGAGTTCTTAAGAGAATGTGTATCATTGACATAATCACTTCCATGTGTAGAAATCCAATGCCTCATACCCATGGGAATAGCAAAGCCTTCCTTGCATGAGGCTCAGAGGGATGGCAACGTCTTCCTTTGGTTCCAGTACCAGTGTTCATGAAAACTATCAACTACAGCTTCCTTCTCCAGGATGACTGCAGTCTAAGCTTCTCCACAATGGAGACCTTTCACCTAGATTAGCCATTCAACTGAATACCATAAACCCTTCTTCGTATTTAATCATTTACATTAAACTTGTCTCCTCAATTCAAATGTATAAAATAAATATACTGAGGTTCCAGATGGCAGTTGTAACTCCATCAGAGAGAGCAAATCCCACCCAATACTGTTTTTTGATCCATGTGCCTGTGCGTCTGTTTGCCCCTTCTTCATTCCATTTTTACCCAGCTAAGTAAGTCCTTGAAGCTGGGCAGAGCATGGCTTACCTGCTCTTACTCACTAAGCCATGCCCCAGCCTATCAAAATAGTTCTTAAAATTTAAAAGAAGCTAGTTTATGATTGACTTTTAGGTTTGTGGTTTAAACATAATATTCAAAATATTGAAAGTCAACGACTTTCTGGACCTGAACATCTCTTATTCTTCACAACCCGTATACTATGGTCAAGAAAAGAGTCCTTTTTGTTTTCAATACGGACCCCTCGCTGATGTGGGAATGTGTTTATGTATACTGTGAATCTCAGTCTTTAAATAAAGGAGCTGTTTGGGCCATGACGGCACCATAGAAGAAGTAGGAGGAGAAATCAGAGCATAGGTAAGAGAAGCAGGGTGGGGTTAGGCAGATCAATCAAGCAGCCCAAAGAGCAACATGTAAGGAGCACAGGTGAGCCACAGGCCACATGGCAGACAGATTAATGGAAATGGATTGATTTAAGATGTAAGAGCTAGCTAACAATGTGCCTCAGCCATAGGCCAAACAGCATGAAGTTAATGTAAGCGTCAGGGTCATTTCTGAGGGCCTGAGTGGCGGCAGGCTGCTAAGAGGTCTGGTGAGGAAGGGTCTGGGCCTCTGGCCACCAGGGACTGAAGAACCCCCACTGCCACACCTCGCTGCCCAGGAAACCAGCCCTATTTACTGCTTCTAGGAAATTTACCCTCAGCAATTCTTCTCCCAAACCAGATCTACTGCTCTGACATATCCCTCCCTGTCTTCTTCTCCTCTGACGAATGTCACCTCTCCCTTTCCATTTCAGACACTAATAACTAAACCCCAAGGTTATATTAATATAAAATATATATTATTCTGTTAATGTTTCAGACACACTTCCAAATTGTCTGATTAAAAGTATAAATATGTAACATTTAGAGGCCATATATCAACTTCTTTTAAATTAAGGAAGTACAGTCCCTGGTCTCGCAGTACCAAATGTCACTGATAATGGATAACATCTTTAGGAAAGAGAACAATGAACTGTTTTGCATATTTTAATAAACATCCTATAGATATCTTAAAAATGTTTGTGATATTTATTAAAGGATTATTATATTCCAATAAGTTTCTAATTAATATTTTATGTCTAATTCAGTACTGAGGTAGCAAGGGGAGAGAAGGGGAGGATCAGACAAAGAGACAGACAAAAACTATCAGGCAAAGCAAGATTTAGTATTACAGATTTGGTAATAAAGTCCTTCTGACCTCATCACACATACATTTAGTATCTCAGCCTCACAGAAGAGAAATCTAAAGCTATCCAGAGCTACACAATGTGCACCAGATCATACAGAACAAGAAATCAGTCACAATATAGTCGCAGTAGACCTATTGAGGAATCCCAATGAGCAGCATACTGTATTGGTTTTTTTTTTTTTTAGCCTCATACTCACTAATAGACATTAATACAATAGGCAAGTCAATAAAGAGGAACCTACTCCATGGACCACTTTGCACTGTACTTCCCATTTTCCTGTAAACACCAGAAAGGTAAACATCAGTTCTAAATTTTGATAAAGTAGTAAATCTGGAGTGATTAGACAGATGTTATTACAAAAGCACACACATTCCAGTGAGAAATAAATCTGAAAAAAATATGTAGTTATCTGTACATGAGGAGCCAAGGACTGACTTTTTAAGCAAAATTTAATCTATAAACAGAGTGTGTCAGGGGAGAGAGGGATAACTACTACCAACCAAAATCAAAGCCTAGCAGAGCTCACCTTATGCTGCCTTTTCAAGCAAAAGAAGATTACCAATTAATAGGAATACAGAGTTATTAACTTGTGTGGTGGTTAATCTCCATTGTCACTTTGGTGGGATATAGGATCACCTAGAAAACAAATCGGGTGTGTCTATAAGAATACTTTCATAATGACTGGACTGGGGAAGGAAAAACCACCCTGAATGTGCACTGGTCCATGGGCTGAGGTCCCAGCGTAAATGAAAAGAATAAAGTGAGCAAAAAGCATGAGCATTCAACGCTTGGCAGCAGACAATGCAATCAGCTGCTCCATGCTCTTGTTACCACATCTTCCCACCATGATGGAAGGCCTGTCCCCTCAAACTGTGAACCGAAATATGCTCTTCATTCCTTCAGTTGTTTTTATCTGATAATACAATAACCGTTCTCTGAGAGTCTTTAAGTTCAGAGAATCTCAATAATCACAATCCTTAGTTGCTGGGAAAATGGAAGCTAAAGCAGAAACATTTGTCACTAACATTTTAAATATGATGTAAAAATTCAGTTTTGTAAACATCCAGTAGAGGAGGCTTTCATCTGCCAGTTTGAAATGAATCGTGTTATTTTCACATAGTCCTGTCAATGCTTTGGTGTTTATTTTGCTTTGTTATCTAATATCAGAAATGCAAATAGAATGGCCTGGTGCCTCAGGACTGTTGATATGGCTCTGCTTCAAAGATGCAACCAGAAGTCGTTCTTATAATTAGGACATAGAGCTTGGGTTTTTTTCAAATCCCTAGTCTTCTGAGAAAAAAAACAATCTTGTTTCATTCTAGCTGTATAAGCTACAGATTTTTACAATATATACGTTCTTACTTTACTAAAGAAATTAGTTTTAAATCAAGATGACTAATTTATGAATATTCCTAACAAATAGTGTCAAGTAATGCCTTTGTCTTTGAGAGTATATTTCCTAAAGCTTGTATCTTAGAAAATGATGCTGATATTGTCACATACCATTTCAAATTTGGTATGCAATTATTCTGGAACAGCAATTCTTTTTCATAATATATATTATAAAAAATGTATATACATATACACATGTGTGTGTGTGTGTGTGTGTGTGTGTGTGTGTGTGTGTGTGTGTGTGTGTGTAGCTATCTTCCCAGTCTTAAAATAGTACCTAAGAGATACCGAGACTGACAATTCTTTTGAATTTGTGTATGCATTCCTATTTATTAAAGGAATACTTTACCTTTCGTTCATTCCAACTATGATCTATGTTTCTGAGACTATAAGCACAGGATGGGCCTTCAGCTTTAAAAATGTCACTCACCCACTGAAAATTAAATATATATTCTCAAAGCAAAATGCTTGTTACTTTAAAGAGAAAAATCAGAAATAAAGAGTTAAAACAGTATGCAATGATGCAAAAAAATGTGATTATAGGAATACTTGAGGGATAATTAGACAAGTTATGGGGAAATTCATTAGCAGTATACAGGTTCGTATACATGCACACATAGATATTCCGTGAGCCTGCTCACCTGAAAAGTGGTAGGAAGTGCCAATTGCCCATGATGTGGCTCTCAGACTTTCGCAATTCTGTATATACACTCATTCTCCTGCCTTCAGTTGCTCAGCTTAAAAACAGGAACTGCTTGGAGCAGCACGCGGGCTGATATTAATTGTCATGCCCAGGGAAAGAAGCAATTTATCAGATAACTGGGTCCCAAGCCATACAGGGCCTGAGAGATTAAAATGATCACCTTGAATTGCACTCAGAAGCTAAAAGGCAATCAGCGCAGACAGCAGAGCACAGGTGGAACATGCCCCGTGTAGCCAATCTAGTTAAGCAAGCGGACCACACCATTTCCAGGGTCTAAAGCTTCCGAGTGGTCTCTGAAGTGTTGTTCCACACAAAGCTTGGAGGGTGAATTGAATACAAATTTTTCACGCATTTGAGGATTTCTCCTAGAAGAAATGACTTTTAAAGAGAAAACAAATGAAAAATCCTATGAAATAGACTCCAGAGAATTTATTAAAAACCAAAGGGCATCAGTAAAATGTAACATGCTACTAAGATATGCGTAAGGGAGTCTGACAACCTTATGATGCACACAGCAGTGAGTTGTGATAGTCACCCTTCTTTCTCAGACTACTGGAAAGTCCCTGGGGTCATTTTCTACTCCAGCCCTGAGATTGGGCTCACTTTTTAGTGTAAGATATACTATTTACTATCACAATTGAAGTCAGAGCTAAACAAACTCATTTTTTAATGGAAGCGCATGGAAAGGTTTCCACAAGGGCAGAGGGTCCTTCTAATATCCTGGGGTCAGTGTAAGAATCACACTGGACAAACACAAAATAGAATGGATCACGGTTGAAGTGTCAGGTTCGATATCCTGAGACTCCTTTGGACATTTGGTTTAAACCCCCTTGTGGTTAGTTCAGTCTTTCTGCAGTACATAAACTCAATTTTTGCAATGAACTGATTTCCCTTTAGGATCTGCAGCTCTCTGTCTCTCTGTTATGTGTTGATGGCACAATAAAATCCCTAGGTACCACTATCTTTCATTAATAACAGCAGTCAGAGGTGGTGCGAACGTAGAAAGTCAGGTAGGAGAAAGGGTACCACAAGACAAACCTCTAACTTTAGAAAGTAAAAGTGATAACTTTAATTTTGAGTATTGAAAACTATTAACACAACTCTACTAGTACATGATTTCTTCCTTGGTACTACTTAATATGAAAAGGCATGTGTTATTTCTGTGATCATTTCTGTTCATGCCTTAAAAGAATGATACAGTGTTTTAACCTATAATTAATGAAAGTAATAACAAGATATCATTAGAAATTTCTTATAGTCCCTAAACAACAGAAAAAGTAATAAAAATTTATAATATGAAGGGATGTAGCTAACAGGGAATCGAGCTGGCCTCAGCTTTCCATTTTTCTCTCCCAAGAGAAATTCCCAAGTCACACATTGGAAAATATTCACTAGGAACCCTAGACTTGGAGTCATGGGTGTTGATCAAATTTCTATCTCATGTGACAATTTCCAAGCTACTCCTAACTCACTAATAGCCATTGCTTTGAGACATCATCTCAATAGCACATGTGTATCTTGTTCCACATTGGAATCAAATTTTGCAACTTGATGAATTTGTTATAAAGCTGAAACTCTTCAAGTAGAGTTTAGATTAAAAATAAGTTCTACAATACACATTCTTTTTCTTACATTTCTCTATCAGGCTGGACTTCATTGTTTTACTAGCTTCAAAACTGTGTACTCATTCCTTAACTTGTATTTATATAGTAGAAGATCTGTCTATTTGTCTAGAAGACTTGAACCATTTTATAATGCTTTCTTGACAAATGCTTGAACTTTCCAAGGGGGGAAAAGCAAAATTTCACATAGGTCTTGTTTTATTGACCAAGATCTAACAAGCAGAAATAAAAATATTGAGAGCCCTATAGGCTTGAATAATCTTTAGTAAGAAAAAGAATTTATAGAGCCTGGAAAACTGTTTCATAAGATTCAGGTTGCATAAAAGATATAGACTCATCAGCTTTTAATTTTTCTCCCTTTCTTACATAATACTGTGTAGATTAAAATACCAAATCCAAAAACGTTCAAGGCTTTGATGCTCCTATTCTCAGCTTGAGGATCCATATTAAAACTGTGATGGAAATGACAGACTTCACTGTCACATGACTTCTCCGAATTTCCTGCTCATATGTTTTTAATTATTTCTTTGCAGAGGTTCAAGAAGAGCAAACTTAGCCACCCCTCCTTCATTTTCTAATGTCAGGAACCTGACATCTTTATTGATACTCTATCTCCCTATGCTGTTCTCTTCCACTACAGTTCATGGACCCTGCAGAAAAGAAAAGGAGCCAGAGAATGGGAAGAAATGATAGAAAACTCTCTCTTCCGGACCTGATATGGTGAGTGCATTAATGAACTCACAGCCACTGTGGATTCCTCCATAAGACTGAGTCTATCAAATTCAAGCAAAGATGGAGGTGCTCTTCAGCTTCCGTTTCTACTTGAAGATCTCCTGATAGCTGCTGAGAGGGGAGAATCGTTCTTTTTGGAGGATGTGACCACAGGTAGGGTTCTCATGTTCCAAAGGATGGCCCATACATGCATACGTATGGACGACACTCACAGAACTTAATCAGTTACCAAGAGAGATGGAAGGGGGAAAGGGAATATTGGAAGTATATGAGAGAGTTTAAAGGACAACTGGGGGTGGATATTTAATTGTATACATGCATAAAACCATGAAAAGTAGTTTTAAAAATTCTACTCATACATATAGATCATTTGAGTATCTCCAAAAGTCTGGAGTATAATTTTGATAAAGAGGCTGGCTTAGCGAGTGGGAGGGCTTGGGTTCCATCGCCAGTGCTGGAATAATGATTAATAAGAAAAACAACAACCTGGTTTTAGAAGCACAGGCCCTGCTCGTGCAGCCTTTCTATTGCAAGACTATTTCCTTTTTTCTATTTCTGGAAATAAAAGAGGAATCATAAGAATTACATATCTCTAATATCAAAGATGGATACTCATCTTTTTCTCCCTTTAAATAATTTGCAGTCAGAAAATGTAAACTATACCTGGAAAAGTTTATTTTGTAACATCTAAAATCAAGTGGTGGACTAGGAGAAATCAATTTATCGATTGAGCAAATTGAGAGATTGTGCTTCTCCGTGACACCATTTTGGAAAAATCAACCTTTTCCTTTTTTCTCTGTTGTGTTTCATTTTTCATTTTATGCTTATACTTCCTGATCTTAAACAATTTAACACAAGCCAAATAAAATGAAGATATCAGTTCAGGTGTGGTATCCTAATAGAAAACAAGCGCTAACCTCTGTGCCGAGAGCACTATAACACTTGGTCCATGTTTACGACATCTATGTTTCCTGCAGAGAAGTCTACTGACAAAAGCATTTTCCCAATTCATTAGAAAATAGAGCTGCAGTTAAAACAATACACACAGAGCAAAACAACCACAGAATTCTTCCTAAATGTTCTGTATTTGTTGAAGTCAAACTGATTGGAATTTTCTTATGGAAATAGGTTTCTGGGAAACTTCTTATTTGAAAAAACTAGGGTCTGAATGGAAATGAGGTGGTTTTACGTTTTATTTTTACTTCTCTCATACAATAAATCCTGTCCACAGCCTCTCTATCTCCACTCCTTCCAGTCTCCCCAAATACCTCCCCTCTACCCCATATAACTGCTTCTCTGCTATCCTTCAGAAAAGATCGGGCCTCCCAGGAATATCAACCTAATGCAGAATAACACTTTAATAAGACTAGGCACAAACTTCCCCAACAAAGGCTGGATGAGGCAAATCAGTAGGAAGAAAAGAATCTCAGGAGCAGGCAGAAGAGTCAGGGATACACTCCCCCTCCCATAAAGAAGCCAAGAAAAAACTAATAAAACTGTTCAAGACCTGAAAATGGAAAAAGAAGCCGTAAAGAAAAACAGTGCAATATGGATTCATCTAGCTGCCCATTTAAAAGAATGACTGGGTATAAATATAAATGAACAATGAAACAATATTTAATAGTCCATCACTTGTAGAAAAATAGATAGAACTGAAGGATGCTATGTGAGGTGAATAAATCAGACCCAGAGAGACAACAACGGCATGTTCTCTTCTATGTAGAAACTAAAATAGTGTATTTGGATGCAGAATAACAACTATGAAAGCGCATAAGAGAAAAAAAAGGATTGAAGGCAGCTGGATAATGGGTATCACTACATAGTTAGAGCAAATTAATATGCCCCAGTGTCCCACAGCAGGAGGTAGCGACAGTGGCACACAGAGACCTGTCACAATGATTATATGCAGCTTGGAGAGAGTGGCTGAGAGATGCCACCCTAAAGATAAGGAATGGGTATCTAATTACTGAAGCCTGATATTACATGACAGATATGAGTCCCGATATAACACAAAGCATGTCCTATAGCTGATTCAAACAATAATTTAAACAAACAAAAAATGAATGCTTTTCAAAGAATGACATCAGCATTTGCGGATCCTGGAGCTTTTGGCTCCTGAGGTGAAAATAAGTTTCCTTTTCTGGAGAAATGACGCAAATACCTTTTTTCTGGGTATGTGTATCAGGGTGTGGTTCAAACAAATTCAAAAATTTCAAAGAGGTAAATATTTATACCATTTTCAGACTTTCAAAATATCATATTCTTTTCATAAATGGATGGTGAAGCAGACAAATGACATTTATGTTTATTGAAAGTTACATATTAGGAGATAGTTTAACATGGGAAACATATCCTTAGGGTAATAAGGAATGTATTCTTTAATAAATATATGAAGGTGAGGGCCTATGACAGGCTCAGCAGCTAAGGGGGTCTCCTACTAAGCCTGAAGACTTATGCTCCAGCTCTAGAACACACAGAAAATGTGGTTCTCAACATGTGGGCTGTGACCCCTTTGGGAGATTGAATTACTTTCATGGGGTCACTTACCAGATATCCTGCATATCAGATATTTATTTACTACAGTTATGAAATTGCAATAAACTAATTTTATGGTTGGGAGTCACCATGATGTGAGGAGCTATATTAAAGGATCGCAGCATTAGAAAGGTTGAGAACCACTGAACTAGAAGGAGATTTCTTAATAGTTGTCCCTTGACCTTCATACAGATTTCATGACACCTGTGCCTGAATGTGCACACATACACAGAAGTGGGGAGGAAAATAAGCATGCAACAAAGAAACTAACTCAAACCTTTAAATATAAATAAGTAGATTCAAAGGATTAGGGGGTACAGAAGGGGGAAAAGATAGTAGAGGCAAGACAATAAATAGATAGACCAAAGGTAGGAAGTGCTTGGATAAAGGTGTTTGCTTCTGTTCATAAACTAAATATCATTTCAAATGAACTCCGGGGGGGAAAGTTCATGAAAGAGTAGTTTGAAAAAACAGTCATTTCCTCCCAGGAAAATACTCTCATGGACCATTATTTTTCAAGAAAACAAAGGACCACTAAATTGAATAGAAAGTATTAAAGATTATTTTGCAATAATAAGAAAGAGTCCACGTTTTAAAGAAAAAAAAAAAGGCTTGTGTTAGTGGTCCACATTAAAAAGAGACTTTTTTTCTTTACCTTTATTAGAAAATAAAGAAAACTAAAATAATGTGTTAAAGGTGACAAGATACTGTCCTCAAATAACAAAGGTACCTGGAGGGAAAGGCAGCATGTCTGTAAACCAAACAGCTGCTTATAATTGATTCCTAGCTAATATCACCCAGCTGGCTAGGGATGATTTTTATGGAGGGAGAACATTATAGAATGCCATGAGTTTATATAAATCACAAGCACAACAGTCATGATCCTGGGACAGAAGACCAACCATCTCACGTTTAGGCAGTCTTCAAATCACACCACATAACAGGAACGCAGCCATTCCTCCACAGCACAGTATCTGTTTCCAGTTTCCTCCTACACTTTGACGAGTGTCATTAAGTGTCAGTCTGCATCCTGTTTCCAAATGTTGCAACATACTGGACACACCTTCCTCCAGGTGACTTCCATTAGTGCATTTCTTATTAGTGACACTAGGTTATGGAGACATTATTTTACTATATTCATTTTCTTTGGAAATATATTATTGGTAACCGGTGAGATATTTGTATCAACGTTTAAATATCAGTTTTAACTATAAATTCATTTTAATTAAATAATCTAAATAAAATGTTAACTTTTTATTTCATTTAAACTACTAGCTAATGTTGATATTTGTGTGAACTATATAATACAATAAAAAAAGAATCAGGACATTTTTCTTGATATTTTTATCATAAGGAAACGTTTTCTGAATACAAAGTATCAAGACTTCATACTATTCCAATACAGCTATATAAAACTAAAGAAGTACAAATAAAGCATGGATTTTTAGCATATTTGCTTCTAATTGTAATGATTTACCATAATATGGTGAACTACTGTATGAAAAATATGCTGGAATATTTTGCCACCATATCATTTTTATGTAGATCAAAAGCAACTCTAAAATTAATAGTACCTAAAATTCCTGAGCCATTCATAACACCTCATGTTCATACTTTTCTAAAGCACCTCATGGACACTAAGCTTTGTTCATGGTTTCTGATAACTTACTACTGGAGAATTTAACAAGTACTAATAACGTTAAAACGTGAATATTTAAGAGATGATTTAATAGCTGTAAACATGCCACTTACTCAAGCTCTATACAAAAATTTCTTCCCAACCGGTTCCTCCAGTTTATTACAAAAAATGTTTAACTAAACTGAAATAATCTTGTATTAAATAATCCACCAATTAGGCTTTCACGTTTGATCTCATATGCTCTGTCCACCCCAAACATCTACTAAGCACTTACAGCATCTCTAAACATTTCAGTTAAGTTCCAGATTTCTTGGAATTTATGATACAATCTTCACCATGTCTAGTCAGAGTTTACTAACTATAAAATATTTATATTAAAATTAAATTCAAACCATGCTGAGCTCCATAGCACATGCTGATGCTAGAGACCACGTAGGTGCCCATGATCTGAGCTGTCATCAGAAACAATACGGAAGTCCATGATCCATGTTCCAATTGATTGTAAAGGGAAGGGAAGCTACTTTTGCAATGGTAGACTGTAGATTCATAGTTGAGAAAAAGAAACATAGAAGGCTAGTATGATAAAAGGCTACTCTCCCTCCAAAAGAAAGTAACAGTCAAGCCAGGAAACCACCAAAGAGAACTCTTAAAAATTGTGCTAAAGATACTGAAATGCAGCTCTCCACAACTGAGGGCTTCTGGCAGGGGTGTGGGTGGAGAAGAACTCAGTTTTCTTTAAGGAGCTGGATATTGGGAGTTTGACCATGCTCCACTGAGTATGTGGGCAACATAAATTAGACTTGTTTTCTTCCTCCTCCCTCTCCTCCTCCCCCTCCTCCCCCTCCTCCTCCCCCTTCTCCTCCTCCCCTTCCTCCTCCCTCTCATCCTCCCCCTCCTCCCCCTCCTCCTCCCCCTTCTCCTCCTCCCCTTCCTCCTCCCCCTTCTCCTCTTCCCCCTCCTCCTCCCACTCCTCTTCCCCCTTCTCCTCCTCCCCCTCCTCCTCTTCCCCCTCCTCCTCCCACTCCTCCTCCCCCTTCTCCTCCTCCCCCTCCTCCTCCCCCTCCTCCTCCCCCTCCTCCTCCCCCTCCTTCTCCTCGACCTCCTCCTCCCTCTCCTCCTCCCTCTCCTTCTTTTCCTCTCCCCCCTTCTCCTCCCTGCCTCCTCTTCCTCCTCCCCCCTCCTACTTGTTCCCTTTCTCTACTTCTCTTTTGAGGTGGAGCTCACCAAGATGGGATTAAAACCGGAAGGAGTGAGAAGTGTGACTGTGGTGCATACTGTGAAATTCCCAAATAATAAATAAAAATATTAAGTTAGAAAAAATATTCAAAAATTATAATTAAGTATAATGGAGGAAAATACAA
The DNA here is from genome assembly GCA_033318265.1 of Phyllotis vaccarum. NCBI lineage: Eukaryota > Metazoa > Chordata > Mammalia > Rodentia > Cricetidae > Phyllotis > Phyllotis vaccarum. The sequence continues at coordinate 30,887,706 of JARWLC010000015.1, forward strand.
ATATGGGTCATCAAAATCCCAGGCAAGTCAAACTCCCCGTCCTGCTGTTCTCCCAGAACATCTCTTGCAGAGCTCCCCCATTGCCTCATCTCTATTTCATCCCATCTCTGAAATGACTACCTTTCCAATTTTCCAAGCACTGCTTTCTTCTGTTTGTTCTGGATCTTAAATACTTGTGCAATACTTACTTCCCTTAAATACCATTTTGGAGTTGTATCTATTTTCTTATGTCTTATCAGATAGTTTTATTGTTCAATAGCATTCCTTGCCTGGTCATGCTACAGTGTGTACATTCGTTCTCATTTGGAATTACCATCAGCATTCTAACAACCTTTAAGCATAGCTATACTTTCATTTTTTAATTTTTTTTTCTGTAGTGGAATTTCAGGGTTACAAATAGGTTTACATTTATAACTGACACAGTTTTGTATAGTGTCGTGGCATCAGCTTGGACTCACTGTCCTTTGATGGAAGCCAAGACAAAAACCTAAGCCTGGAGCATGAAGTCAGGAACTAAAGAAGAGGCCATGGAAAAACACTGCTTACTTGTTTTTTCCATGTGACATGCTCGTCTTTCTTTCTTATACAACCCAGAACAACTGCTGAGGGATGACACACATACCCATTCTCTTTTCTCATGGGCTGGGGCCTTCCACACCAGTCCTTAATGATCAAAATGCCTCAGAATCGTGTTTACAGGCCAATCTGATATAGCAATTTTCAAAATTGAAGTTTCTCTTCCAGTTTATGTAGTCTTGACAAAACACTAACCAGGCGAAGTTTATCCAAACCAAAAATCAACATGCTTTAAGTTGTACCATAAGACATGATCTAACAAATGTCTACTGAATATCCCATCCAATAGATTCAAAATGGAGGACATATTCTCAGCAGCCTGTGGAGTCATCTCTAAGGTAAATGGATTTGATGTCAACAAACACAAAAGAATAATAATAATAATAAAAACTTCCTCTAACAGAATGCAATTATCAATTAATAGAAAGAATAAATGCATAGTCACTTAGAAATTAAGCAATACCTCCCGATTAAAAAGTGAATTATCAAAGAAATAACAAAGAAAATGAGGAAAATGATAGAAAAGGAAAAGCACCCAGTGCCAGTATGGGGATGGGGTGGGGGGCCAACACAGTCCTAAGGAGAAATACTTACTATACTGTGCATGCTTAAACTAAAAAAATAAGAGCATGACAAATGAATAACTTCTAATGCAATTCAGAATCTTAGAAAAACAGGAATAAGCCAAAACAGAAGGCAGTGGTGGAAAACAAATAATGAAATAAGAACTAAAAGACGACAGAAAAATCAACCAAAGAGGAAATTGGTTCACTGACATCACCCCTAAAGGAGAAGGTTCAAGTTAATAAAATTAGATGAAAGTGTAGAAGATAAAAGTAGAGTACAATGAAATCCACAAGATATTTGGGGAATACTTGAAAATTTTATATGGAAAAAAAACCCCACCTGGAAAACCTTGAAGTCAGGAAAATATGGCAGGAATCTAGAGACAGGAAGGAACTGAAACTGAAACAGAGGCTTCCTGGCTTGTTCCACATGGCTTGTTTAGACTACTTCCTTAAAACCCCAGGACCTACTGCCTAGGGGTGGCATGGCACCCTGCCCTCCTCCTCAATCAAGAAAACAGATCAAATAATTTGCTAAAGACAAATCCAAATGACAAATTCCTAGGGACATATAGCTTACCAAAATTAAATAGGATATGTAAACAGATCTATAACAAATAAGATAGAAGCTCTAATTATCCCCCCACAGAGAGTCTAGATGCTGAAAGTATCATTCATGTTGTCTACCAAACTTTAAAGAAGACCTAATGTCACTCCTTAAATTATTTCATAATAAAGAGAAGGGACACTGCCACATACACTCTATGATGCCAATGTTTTCTGAAGCCAAAGTGAAAAATGACACAAAAAAGTTCTATACCAATTGCTCTGCTGAATATAAGTCAATATTCTCCTTGAAAATCTTGCAAATAATATTCAAGAACTCAACAACGTTACACATAACAAATGAGTTGCTTTCATACCAGGGATGCAAGTTCAGTTCAACATCATTGTACAACACTTTTCTCTAAATGGAATCTTCTTAAGTAGGAAAGTGAACAACCCGAAATAGCTTCAGGAAGTCCCTGAAACTGAACAATCTCACTAGAGTCTGCCATTAAGACTGGAGTATGCAATTAAAGCTGAGAGTTCCTAAAGACATGTAGAGCTAGACCTCAAAAACTGTCAGAGAAGCTAAGCAGAAAATAAGTCTGAGACAAAATCAGCTGCCTAAAAGAAGCAGAAACCAGACCACGTTATCCAGAAGAGGGTTAGACAAATTGAGGCACCTGTACAAGAAACTTTTCAACCTCTTGAACTACATTCAGGCTGTGCAGTTTTATTCAAGTTCCCAGAATTACCTACATTACTGTATTTAACCCCAGCAACACCCATCGGTTCACCAAGTTAGATTTTGGGGGTAGCAATACTTTAATCTGTTGTGGGTTCTTTATCAAGGGAGAGTGGGCATGCATGTTGTATCTTCCAGCAAAGCTTTTGACACTCAACAAACATATGTAAATCAGTAAGTGTAACACATGCAAATAGAATTAAGAACAAAAATAATCACACTAAAAGAAACAGTAGGCAGAGTGAAGAGAGACTACTGAATGGGAAGAAGTCTGCCAACCCTTTATCAGAGATTCCTATCTAGATGAGAGAGAAAAATAATAATTATAATAAAAAATCAACACAAAAATTAAATCATTCATATAAACATGGGCCAATGAACTGAATAGAGACTTTTCAAAGAACTATGAGGAACTACCACTTGAGACTACGTAACATTTTCACCTTAACCACTTTTTTTTGGGGGGGGGGGAGGCTATGTTAAGTCTACACTGTTATATGCAGGGAAATAAACTTTGTTCTGCTTTGGAAGGTAAATTGGAAAGGGATAGACCCAAAGGATGTTTGGGCATTATCATGAAACCTGGAACTGAATCTTCCAGCACTTGTATAAAAATGACACAGAGGCACTGTGGTTGCTTACACTTATTTAAAAGTTAGTAAATAACATAAGTGTGGTTTCTCAGGATTCTGTGTAGGACAGAGTGGAAGTCACTTGACTTCAGACTCTCTGTCCATTGTTTGTTGATGAGCCCTGCAATGGATTCCTGGCATCCATTTGGCCAGACTTGTCACTGAGGTGTTCCACTGCCCTGAAAAAGAACCTATTGTTATTTTCCCTTCCTGAGATGCATGCCTAGTTGTGCTATCAATGAGAGAGTGCTAGATGAATGTTTCTCACTAGTCAGAGTTCAGATGTTCACCTAATTCTCCTGGTGTCAGCTCTCTACTCCACCCCTGCCCTCAGCTACCCCTTTGTCCCACATCTCCAGTGAACAAGCCTCTGGCATTTTGTGTGGGTGGGATCAGCTTGGGTAGGTGGGTAATTGTCTGATTGTGAAGGGTGGAGATGGAAACTGGTGTGACCTGGAGACTTGCCCCACTGCTCATTCTAACCTCAGGCTCTGTCCTGCTCCATCTAGGTATTATCCTCAGAGGTTATTCCAGGACACTTGGCCCTGTCTCAAAGGTTCCTACCTCTGTAGGTATCTGGATTGTGACTTTTGTGCACATAAGTCATTTACAGCCCTGAATCACCCTTTTATTTCCCTAAACTTTCTTAAAATGTATATAAAAATATAAGCTTCCATAGTGATTGATAGCAATACTTTTTTTCTCACTTGCTGTTGTCTTCTGGTGTATTAGAGAGATGGAGAAGGTCGCTGTACATGCTTGATATTATGTTTTTATGAAGAAATATCTTTCAAAATACATTGCAAGTGAAGAATAAAGAAATACAACCCAATAGGAGTAAGTAAACAAGGACAAAGTTTGTCCATCTCTAGTGCTCAAAATGTGTAAGGCCAGAAACCATAACATATCCGATATACTATATCCAGGCTCCTTATCCACCTCTCTTGTCCCAACACCAGCTGTGACTCTGAACTGGCCTTATCCCAGGTTGAGGAAACAGGAGGATATTTAAAGACCAGTCCACTCAAGAAACAGATATATTCTACTACTCATGAGTAAGTTAATCTACATTTATTATATATTCACTTTTATGATTTAATTTCCTCAAATTATAAAATATGCAATCATTTGACATTTTACATAAAATACTTTTACTTGATATAATACTAGACAAGTTTTAGAATCTAAATAAATATACATTTCAAGATTTATCAAATTGAACACTTAAAATAGTGAAAGTTAATTTTCATATATTTTAATACATTTAAATGAAAACACAATTTTCCACTCATTTCAAACACTAACTGCCATGGCTTGCTTATGAGCTGACGATGTCTCCCAGACACTCTAGGCTGAGATTCCCAGAGTGATATCTGGAAAACCTGCATAGAAATGGACTAGGCACTCTGAATGTGAGTAACAGTTATGTGACTTGATCTGTTTGTGGGGCCCCTGTCAGTGGGACCAATATTTGTCCCTGGCACATGAATTGGCTTTTTTTCCTGAGCCAATTCCTTATGGGAATTGACGTAGGAGGGAGGGACTTGTGCCTGCCTCAACTAGGTATACCAGTCTTTGTTGACTCTCTAAGGGAAGCCTTATTCACTCTGAGAACTAGAGGGCATGGGTTGTGGGGGGCTAGAGGAGGGAGGGACCAGAAACTGTGTTTGATAGGTAACTAAAAAATTTTAAATAAATACAAAAAGATTCTCCATTGAGAAATAATAAACTATAAAAACAATATAACATTGTTACTTGATGTGTGTCTTATGGGAAGTTATTAAAATTAGATAATTTCATGATACTGCCAGTAAGAAGGCCATATGACCTCTGAACTTTGATCTCTGGAACATTGAGGAAGAATAATTCCCTTTTATTTATAATGTTGCCTACCTTCAGATATTTTGTTTCAGTAATTAAAAAAAAATACTAATGTACTGACTTGATGCAGATGAATCATAGGTATGCAGATGAATCATAGGTATGCAGATGAATCATAGGTATCACACAGGATGAATCATAGGTATGCAGATGAATCATAGGTATGCAGATGAATCATAGGTATGCAGATGAATCATAGGTATGCAGATGAATCATAGGTATGCAGATGAATCATAGGTATGCAGATGAATCATAGGTATCACACAGGATGAATCATAGGTATGCAGATGAATCATAGGTATCACACAGGATGAATCATTGATCCTGAATCATAGGTATGCAGATGAATCATAGGTATGCAGATGAATCATAGGTATGCAGATGAATCATAGGTATGCAGATGAATCATAGGTATGCAGATGAATCATAGGTATCACACAGGATGAATCATAGGTATACAGATGAATCATAGGTATCACACAGGATGAATCATAGGTATACAGATGAATCATAGGTATCACACAGGATGAATCATGAGTATCATGCAGAATAAATCTTTCATACAATCACCTGGACAACATTGTACTTTTTTTTTCTACTGAAAGGGCATATTTTGCCTATTTCACAGATGAAATAACTTATAGCCATGTACTTAATTTCTGGTAAAACCAAGGCAGTGACTCTGTGTCTGTATCCTCTAAAAGAAAGGGATGTTTTTATTTAGAATTTTGAGAACTTTATCCATGCATGCCGTATTTACATTTTTTCACCCTTTCCTCCTACTTTTCTTGGCCTCAAGATACATTGCCTCCTCTTTCTAAATTTGATTCTCACATGTATATGTGTGTGTATATACAAATATAACTTTTGAATCTATTTACTGTCGCTGGTGTGTATTAAAACACTTCCTTCTTCTCCTTCATTTCTCCCCTCCTAAATGCTCCTATACTGGGAGGAGGGACCAGCTGTCGGGCCACTAATCCTGTTCCATATGCCTCCACCCTCCTGACTCAACTCTGAAACCAACAGTGGTGGTCAGGTTTGAATATGAGTTTAGAGAAAACGCAAGAATACAGACAGGGTTGTTAGAGTCCCACTGTACCAGAGTCAGAAGTCCTGGTTGCCTGCAGTAACTGACTGACACCTCATTCTGATGATAAAAACTGTTTCAGGAGTTTTGCTTTCTCGGCTTTTTCTCCTCATCTCTTCCCCCAGAGCACCTGCCTCTTCAGTGATTGGCTATCACCCAGAGCCCCTGCTTCATTGGTGATTGGCTACCATCCCCCTGCCTCATCAGTGATTGGCTATTATCACCCCAGAGCACCTTTCTCATCAGTGATTGGCTATCACCCTTCTTCTTTCCAGTGGACTCTCCCAAGGCCCCAGTCTGTATGTGTCACGGTTTGCTAGTTGCACTGCTACAAGTCAGTATCTGTTGCTCTGAAAATGAGATACTAAGATCATTTCCTCTTTCATTTAACGTTCACCTGTTTCAATATATATCACAGCACAAGGTAAGAATGGCATCCATGTTTGACTCCCCGAGATTCCTGCTAACTACTGACATGATGCTATTTCAGATGAAAATAGTAAAGACGGTTTGTAAGCTTATACCTTAAAAAGAAAAGTCATAATTTAATTTTCATTCTGTAAAGAGAGGATATTGCCTTAAATCCATGCCATGTATCTTTAAAAACAACTCAGATAACAGTATGTATGTAAATTTCATGGATAAAAAATTATGGTAATAAATGAATGTTGGGGAAGCGACAGATAGATATGTGATGTTCTCAAAAATGAGAAGCATACACCCTGCCTCTTAAAAATCGGTGAGATGCACAGCATTGTAAATGTCTATTTTGTATAATTGTTTAACCTGAATTGGCCTTTGGTGTTTGTCTCCGCGTCTCCTGCTTATTCCGTTTTCTTACTCACATACTGAAAATACTAATTTAGAAATACAGCTACTGTTATGATCAGTACCGTCCCAGCAAATAGGAAGGAGACACTAATTAACCCAAGACCTTGGACTTACCAGTGAAATAACAGGAAACCAAAGCAAACCAAGTAACTTCATTTGCTAATTGACTAGCTAAATCCACATTCCTGGGAGAGGTTTCATGTGTTTCAAAGAGCAGGCCTGCCACTTCCACAGTAATGCCTTCACCCCTATTCCTTCAAATTGACTTTCCCTCTGTAGGTGTGGCAAATGCTGGCAGTCAAGCTGTTTAAAATATAAATATCTCTTAAATCTAGGTATCCTTTATGCAATAAGTATTAAACTCCTGTTTTATCACGATAATTCAAACTGGGAGCAAGAAAAGAGGTTTTTAAAGTGTCTTTTTACTTAATCCTCATTAGAATTGCTGGTGTTGTTAACTTGGTGTTTAATTTTTCCTGCTAATTACTTCTTTTAAAGTTCTCAGCACACCGATAGTGAATGACACAAGCCTTACACCTGGACACTGGGTTTTTGTTTGGTTGGTTTTTTCCTAAATCTTGTAAAGAAATTGGTATTCTAGGTATGCCTGTCAGTGTGGTAGAGAACACACTTTAATGTTCTAATAATAGTGCAGAAAAAAGCACCATGGCATGGGGTGCTTTAATGTATCAACTGTCCAACAAAAAAAATCAGTGTTATTGTTTGTTTTTAACATGATAATAAAAAGGAGCAATACAAAGGGAGGTTAATCTTCTAAGAAAAAAGAAGGGGCTAAAAGTATGTTTCTAAGGAATAGCTACCTTTGTGTGCATATATTTTGATGTTAAAATTTGACAAAAATTTGGAGCACAGACATCTAGACATCATAAATATTTTCAGCTAGAAAGATAAAGAATAAGACAGACACAACTATTAGGTACCTTGAAATATATAGTCATTCTCTATTTTTTTTTTTTCAAAAATCCACACAGGTTGGATATACTGTGAGCTGATTATGGGAAGTTTTAAAACACAGACTTTTCTTTCATCTCATTAAGACATCAACTCCTGTGTGAAATACCAAGCACGGTATTAAATATGTCCCAAGTGTTGCACCAATGGCCATTACAAAGGACAATTAAGTGCTTTGTGGACCAAGTATAGAAGAAGAAAATTATATATTACCTACTTTCTTGTCAACTATGGGCAGTTAGTGAATACTGTATGATCGGTTCATATACCAAGAGGTTCTGGATAATGGAGGGTATTGATATTTATGAGTGATTCTCCCCCCCCTTAATTACAAACCATATTCCTAGCCTATAGTTAGGAGTGTTCAAGCCAATGTTCCTGTCACCCAAATATTTTAGGTCACCTGGTTAAAACAAATTTCATTTTGTAGACATCAGGGCCTAATGTTGGTGCTCACTTTTTTACTAACTACTCTTTTATCAAACAGATTAAGATATACATACATAGTTTATAATAAAGTAGATGTAATACTTTAAAATAAATGTTTCATTAGTGATGGTAAAAGTAAAATGGACATATTCCTTACAATCTAATTTCCCTATATTCATTTTCTGTATTGGTACAACTGTGCTGTTTTACTTGGGTATCATATCTAGAATAAAGGAATTTCATTATTTCATAGTAATTCAAATCCTCTTATTAACCCAAGGTCATACCACTTATGCATCACTTTTCAATTTTGAAAAGTAAGAAACAAAATATATTACACTACTGAAGAAATTTCTTACAATTTGGGGTGGAGCAGTTAATAGGAGCAATTTACTTTTTAAAAATATCTGTGAAAGTGATTTAATACAAGAATGTGTACTCATGTGGAAAACTTGTTTTGATATGTTGGAAAATCCAGATATGCCATATACCACATGCCAAAACATCTCCACCCATGGGATGTTGACAACTGTGGATCAAGTTTTTAAAAAACACTCACTGAAAACCAGCCAGAGCATATATTGAATCCTTAAAACCGGGTCGTGCAGCATCTTGAACTTAATACTTCCCTGATTCTTCTGATCTTGAGTCTTATGATAATGACATCTTAGTGTGGTATAAATAAACTTCTCATCAAAACAAATGATTTTAAAATGACATGAGCTTATCTGATGCTCTCCCATCTGCCTCTACTCTTGTAATGACCAAAGTTGCTTCAGGTTTTCATTTACAAACACTAAGAAATTGAAATCACAATATGTATTATTCAGCAGCTGTTTAATATTATGGTTTTGCAGCATGATAATCATTTCATATCCCTGTCTAATTGACCAAGTCCAGTAGACTGTTTCATGATAATGTTGCAGTCACGTTCTATGTAAAAAATATGTCTTGGGCCCACTTGATGGCTTAGTGGGAATGGAGCTTGCTGTCAAGTTCAAGAATTTGAGTTCAATACACAGAACATACACAATAGAAGTAGAGAACTATGTGTCACAAGTTGTCCTCTGACTTCTACTCATTTGCAATAGTAAGTAACATGTGTGTGTGTGTGTATGTGTGTGTGTGTATGTGAGTTTGTGCTTGAGTGTGAGTGTGTGAGAGAGAGTGTGTGTGAGAGTGTGCTTGAGTGTGAGAGTGTGTGTGCATGTGTGTGTGTGTGAGTTTGTGTGCTTGAGTATGAGTGTGTGTGTGTGAGTTTGTGTGCTTGAGTGTGTGTGAGTGTGTGTGTGTGAGTGCTAGAATGGCCCCAACTGGGGCAAACATAGTAGATTAGAAGCAAACTCTTAGGGCATGTTACTATGCTGTTAATTTAGCACACACAAAGCGCTAGATATCACTTCCCAAAGATGTCTAGATTGATTAATTTTTAAAATAAGAATGAAATTTTAAAAATTATGAGCTCATACAGTTTAGCATGTTTTTAATCAACATTAAAATTTTTATAAACATTTAACACTCACTGAAAATATTTGATCTGTCTTAAAAAGAGACTTTAAGAGGGCAGAAAAATGTTTAGGACCTACAACGTTTTCTCTTGATTTCAAATTTTTACTTCTTCAAATTTAGAATTATAAACAATAACATGACAAGCAACTTCTAAGGTCCTGTCCATTTACTTTCATAATGTATTATGAAACTTATAAAGTTAATTTCTTCTAAAAAAATTTCCAAATAAAACCATGAAGAAGGACAAAATAAAAACAAAATACCATTTCCAATATCCTGTGGATATTTCCCAAATTTAGTAATACATGTTAGAGAGGCACATTTCACAAAGTACTAAAAATAAAAGACGAAAATAATATCTGCCTTACATATTTTCTTTCAAGATACAAATTCTGTTATATTTCCTATACCAAATGCATCTCATATGCCTGAAGTACTTATGTACTGATTTCAACCAACTACACTGTGTGTATGCCAGAGAGTAACCACACTTTTTACTGAAAACCCTGAAGTGATAAAGAAGAATGTAATGTTCCGGAAGATTCCTCCACAGGTATTTTTAAAAGTCAAGTTACTAGGGGACAGCGGCTTGGTCTTGCATCAATTTTATATCCCATATTTTCCTGATCCCATATGAGGAGCCTTACCCTCTCTTAGAGATGGATGGTTGGGTGGGGTGGAGGGAAGCTGGGAGAAAGTGAGAAGAGGGGAGGGAAGGGGAACTGTGGTTGATATGTAAAAACAGTGACAGAGACAATTTTCTAGTTACTTGCTTTTTAAGAAAAAACACCCAGAGACATCTAACCAAATCTATAACTTAAAACCTCAGAGCGGTGTAATACAGTCATTAAAATGCACACATCAAGTTATTGTATCTTTAAGATACATCGGTGGCTTTCTATTAATATCTCCCTTAAAGATTCTTTAAGGTATTTTTCTCACAGAGAAATGTTTAGAGTATTTTCATTATTAATTGAGACCACTATATAAAATATATGAGACTGTAGCTATAAGATTCCAGTCTGGCCTTTCCGGCCTAGTTCTGAGGTTCAGACCCGATCTTAGCCCTGCTGCAACTTTACCCCAAATAATCACACAAAGGCTTATATTAATTTCATACATATTGACCTATGGCTCAGACATATCACTAGTTAGCTCTTTCATTTTATCTCTATTTCCATTTATCTGTTTAGCCATGTGGCTTGATAGCTTTTCTCAGAACAGCATGATTGTCCTCTTTCCTGTGTGTCTCTTGGTGTCTCTCCAAGTGTCTCTGCAGGGATCACCAGAGTTTTCTTTGTCTGGTAGCCCTGCCCACACTTCCTATCTACCTTCTAGCCAATCAGCTTTTTATTAAACCAGTAGGAGGGACAAAACCCACTGCATGAGACCACAATTTTAAACTCTAATTTTATTTTATGAATTAAATAAACTGGACATCTTTGTCTAGCATTTTATGAGCATGATCTAAAATAACCTGATAGTTACGTTCCTAAGGGTTCTCTGCAAATGTGTCTGCTCAGTTGGGGACTGGGCTGCAATGACTCTACCAATATTCAAAACTTTCAAACTAGTTACAAACCAAAACTCTACTGTACCACTCCTTTGTTTTCACCCCAAGACAGGGTCTCACTATGTAGCCCTGTCTTTCCTGAACTCCCCCTGTAGACTAGGCTGGTCTCAAACTCACAGACAGCCACCTGCCTCTGCTTCCCAAGTGCTGAGATTAAAGGCTGCACCATCATTGCCTGATGTTCTGCACCATTCTTAACATCTGCTATTTCTTCTTCTCTTGTGGAGATTCACAGTTGCTTTTCTGTGACAGTCAACAAAATAACAGTTTTGTGCACATATTTCAAGTGAGTATCCCAGAAAATAGCATTATCTACATGCACCATTTCTTGAGTTGATTGACTTGGATTCAGCCTAGGAGTTATGGTGTTAAGAGAGATCTAGGAAGACCAGAACACACAGACATGATAACATGCCCTTATTTACCGTGCTATCCTGAGTCACAGTTCATGTGGAGTCTTACTGACTTGTATCTGTGGTTGCCAAGAAGCACCCAGCTGTAAACAAAGACAGCCTGAGCCTGTAATCCATTCCAAGGATTATACGACTTATTAGAACATTAATAAAGGTGAGATGTATTAGGCATGTGTGAACATATTGAAATTGATTAAAGTGACTGCAATCATTTCATCAAGCCAAAAAAATAAAAAATTGGAAAAGAAATAACTTTACAAAGATGGTGCTGTGAACCCTTAGATACAAAGCTGAATTATAAATATCTGGTTTTTATGCCAGTTTTAGTGAATCAAAATCAAATAATAAGACTACCTCTGTAATTTTTCTTCGATAAAATATACCAGCATAGAAATCAACTTAGGAAATGCTTAAAGTTAAAAATACATTACTTAAATAAATTTTAACTAGAGAATATAAAAATACTTAACATAAAAATTAGGAAAAATTTGAGAAAAACTGTATACATTATAGCAGATTAATCTCATGAATTTTTGCTTATTCTATTTTGACAAACACTCGGTGCTTTTGGATTTTATAATTCATGTAAGCAAGTCATATGGCTCTAAAGAAATTAAATAAATTGAAAACTGTAAATGTGTATTATTTCTTCAGCTAAAAAAAAAAAATAAGTAAATGGTCTAAAAGTCATACTTTACCTGGATGCCATCAAAATACTGGTGTAAGAGAAAATTATGTTATAATTTTAAAACTGAAGCAGTTATTTACATTCCTACCAAAAAGTAATTTTTAACTTAAAGATAAATCTAAAATATCAACTCATTCTTTCTGTAATGCTAAAATTTATTTCTAATTAGAATTATAATAGGTGAGTTATAAGATTTTTTATTAAAATTTTATGAGCTTCCAGAGAATATATATATATATATATATATATATATATATATATATATATATACATATGTGTATATATAATAGGTTATACTTTATATATTATATATACAGAGGGACATGAAACTTAAAGTTGTGAAGGCAAAAATGGTGGAAGTACCAGGAAAAGCTTGAGGACATCATGGAGTAGATTTTATCTAAATATATTATAAAGGAGAAAATATATTAAACACTAAATAAAATTAAATGATTTACCACAATTTTGTACTTTAATCATGTATTTTGCTCTATCAAAATACATAAAAAATAAGTTGATACTGAGTTTTTTTTTAACTGCATGATTTTGGCACATGGTCTGAATATATTTTTACAAGAATCTGTATCTTCATTTTATTGTCCCCAAACACATACCAAATTCCCATTTGAAAACATAATTGCAATCATTATGTTCTCATAAATGCTAGTACACTTTAGAATGGTCTCTATGTATTACTGATTGATAATTACTAATTATAAGCTAATTATAATCAATAGCTACTCTGGTGCTTAGATTAGGGATCAAAAAACAAGTAACATTTCCAGTTTACCATTGAGACCAATCCTCAGAATAAGACAGGTGGAGGGACATCCCACAGGTCAAACACTGCCCAAACCGCAATCTGTGTCCTCACACACCAACAACTGGAGACCCTGAAGCCTCATAGTCCACAGCTGACTAAAAGCAGCCCCTGCAATTACTGGAGACACTCAGCCCCTGGGCTCACAAATGACTAAGAGCTGACCAGGAGCTGACTTAAGAGTGAACCAAGTAAGCAAGAATATATATAATAATATAAAGAACAACAAGTTACCACCAAAAGAAGCTGGTGGTTCTACAACATCAAGATATGAGCATAACAATGAAGAGGAATCAGAAGGAAATGACCTTAAAAACAACTTACTGGAGATAATATAAACTTTAAAAGAGGATATAAAAACTCCTTAAAGAAATAGAAGAAAATACAAACAAAAAGTTGGAAGAGATTAACAAATCCCTAAAGAAAATAAGAAACACAAGAAAAAGAAAACAAAGAGGTGAAAGAAACATTCCAGAAATGAAAAACTGAAGTAGAAGCAATAAAGAAGGCACAAACTGAGGCAAAGCTGGAAATAAAAAAACCTGAAGAAACAAACCAGAACCACAGATGGAAGCATAATCAATAGAATGCAAGAGATGGGAGAATCTCTGGAGTGGAAGACTTATTAGTTGGAATAAATACATCAGTTAAAGAAAATACTAAAACTAAAAAAGTCTTAACACAAAATGTCCAGAAAATCTGGGACACATGGAAAGACCAAACCTGAGAATAATTGGAATCAAAGATGGAAAAGAATATCAGCTCAACGGCACAGAAAATATATTCAGCAAAATCATAGAAGAAAACTTTCCCAACCTAAAGAAGGGTATGTCTATAAAGATACAAGAAGCTTACAGAACACCAAATAGACTAGATGCCCACTCCCCCCAAAAAGCCTGCTCATCACATAATAAGCCACTAAACCTATAGAACAAAGAAAAAATACTAAGAGCTGTAAAGGAAAAAGGCCAAGTTACCTATAAATGCAGATCCATTAGAGTAACACCAGACTATTCAATTGAAACAATGAAAGCAAGAAGGTCCTGGTCAGATATTATACAGACACTAAAAGAGTATGGCTGCCAACCCAAACTACTATACCCAGAAAAATTATCAATCACCATAGATAGAGAAAATAAGATATTTCACAACAAAACCAGGTTTAAACAATACCTTTCTACAAATCCATCCCTCCAGAAAGCACTAGAGGGAAAACTCCAACCTAAGGAAACCAGATACTCCCATGAAACCACAAACAATCGATAATTCCACAGAAGAAAAACCCAAAGAAAGGGAATACACATACACTACCACCAAAAATAAAAGAAAATAACACTCACTGGTTATTAATATCCCTTAATATCAATGGACTCAATTCACCTATAAAAAGACATACACTAATATGATGGATACAAAAACAGAAGCCATCCTTCTGCTACATACAAGAAACATACTTCAACTTCAAAGACAGACACAGGCACAGAGTAAAGAGTTGAGAAAACTTTACAATCAAATGGTCCTAAGAAACTACCTGGTGTAGCCATCCTAATATCTAACAAAATAGACTACAAACTAAAACCAATTAAAAGAGACCAGGACGGGCATTTCTTATTCATCTCAGGAAAAATCCACCAAGATGAAGTCTCAAACCTGAATATTTATGCCACCAACACAAGGGCACCTACATATGCAAAAGAAACACTATTAAAGATTAAACCTCACACCAATCCCCCCCACACACACACACTAAAGTGAGATTTCAGTACACAACTTTCACCCTTGGATAGGTCAACCACATAGAAACTCAATAGAGAAATAATGGATCTAGCAGACATTATGACACAAATGGATTTAATAGATACATACAGAATCTTTCACCCAAACACAAAGGAAAATACATATTTCTCAGCACCCCATGGAACTTTCTCTAAAATTGACCACCTACTTGGTAATAAAGCAAATATCAATCAGTACAGAAGAGTGTAAACTCCTTGTATCTTATCAGACCACCACAGCCTAAAGTCAGAGTTCAAGAGCAACAAAAATCACAGAAAGCCTACAAATTCATGGAAACTGAACAACTCTCAATTGAACCACCTCTGGGTCAAGGAAGAAATTAAAAAAGAAATCAAAGAGTTCCTAGAATTTAATAAAAATGAATCCACAACATACTCAGACTTATGGGACATAACAAAATCTGTGCTAAGAGAAAATCTCATAGCACATGATGCCTATCTGAAAAACCTAGATTAATCTCACACAAGAGACCTATCAGCACAGCTGAAGGCTTTACAACAATTAGAAGCAAACTCACCAGAGGGAGTAGACAGCAGGAAATAATCAAATTTAGGTGTGAAATCAATGCAATAGAAATAAAGAGAACAATACAAAGAATAAATGAATCAAAGAGTTGGTTCTTTGAGAAAGTCAACAAGACGGATAAACCCTTATCCAAACTAACCAAGAAGCAGAGAGAGTATATCCAAATTAGCAGAATCAGAAATAAAAACAAGGAAACAACAACAGACACTCAGGAAATCCAGAGAATTATCAGGTCATACATTGAAAATCTATAGTCCACTTAAATGAAAAACATAAAAGAAATGGACAGCTTTCTGGACAGTTACCACTTACCAAAATTAAATCAAAACCAGATAAATGAACTAAACAGACCTATAACCCCAAAGGAAATTGAAGCTGTTATTAAAAGTCTCCCAAGGACCAGACAATTTCAGTGCAGAATTCTACCAGACATTCAAATAAGAACTAAAACCAATACTCCTCAAACTGTTTCATACAGTAGAAACTGAAGAAACATTGCCAAACTCTTTTTATGAGGCCACAATCACCCTGATACCAAGCTACTAAAAGATGCAACAAAGAAAGAGAATTACAGATCAAATCTCCCTCATGAACACTGATACAAAAATACTCAACAAAATTCTGGCAAACTGAGTCCAATAACATATCAAAAAAAAAAAAAAAATCATCCACTGTAATCAGGTAGACTTCATCCCAGAGATGCAGGGATGGTTCAACATATGAAAAACTGTAAATGTCATCCTTTATATAAACAGACTGAAAGAAAAAACACACATGATCATCTCATTAGATGCTGAAAAAGCCTTTAACAAAATCCAACACTTCTTCTTGATAAAAACCATAGAGAGATCAGGAATACAGGAAAATACCTAAATATAATAAAGGCAATGTATAGCAAGCTGACAGCAAATATCAAACTAAATAGAGAAACACTCAAATAATCTCACTAAATCAATAAAAAAAAAATAAGGCTGTTCTCTCTTTATCTATTCAAAATAATTTTTGAAGATTTAACTAAAGCAATAAGAGAACAAAGGACATTAAGGGTATACAAATTGGAAAGAAGAATTCAAACTATCTTTATTTGCAGATGATATAATTGTACATATAAGGGACCCCCAAAATTCTACCAGGGAACTTCTACAGCTGATAAACACCTTCAGCAATTGTGCAGTGTAGAAGATTAACTCAAAAAACTCAATAGCTTTCGTATACACTAAGGATATAAGGGCTAAAAAAGAAATAAGGGAAACATCACCCTTTATAAGAGCTGCAAACAGCATTAAATATATTAGCATAACTCTAAGAAGTAGCAGACCTGTTAGGCAAAAACTTTAAGTCACTGAATAAAGAAATTGAGGAAGATATCAGAAAACAGAAAGGTCTCCCAGGCTCCTGGATAGGTAGGATCAACATAGTGAAAATGGCAATTTTACCAAAAACAATCTACAATTCAAAATCCCAACACAAGTTTTTATAGACCTTGAAAGACCAATACTCAACTTCATATGGAATAACAGGAAACCCAGGATTGCCAAAACAATCCTACTCAATAAAAAAACTTCAGGAGGAATCACTATCCTTGACTTCAGGCTATACTATAGAGCTACAATAATAAAAACTGCCTGGTACTGGCATTAAAACAGATTTGTGGATCAATGGAACTAAATTGAAGACCTGGACACTAATCCACACACCTATGAACAGCTGATTTTTGACAAAGGGGTGAAATATATTCAATGCAAAAAAGAGTATCTTCAACAAATGGTGTTGGCATAATTGAATAATGGTACGTAGAAGAATTTATATAGATCCAAAAAATCACCCTGCACAAAACTCAAATCTGAGTGGAACAAAGACCTCAATATAAAACCAGTTAAAATGAACTTAATAGAAAAGAAAGTGGGAAATACCCTTCAATGCACTGGCACAGGTGACCACTTCCTAAATGTAACACCAGTAGCACAGACACTAAGAACAACAATCAATAAGTGGGACCTCCTGAAACTGAGAAGCTTCTGTAAGGCAAAGGACACAGTCAATAAGACAAAACTCAAGCCTACAGAATGGGAAAAGATCTTCACCAACCCTACATCTGACAGAGGACTGATCTCTAAAATATAGAGAGAACTCAAGAAACTAGAGCCCAAAAACCTAAATAACCCAATTAAAAAATGTGTTTCAGAGCTAAAAAGGAATTCTCAGCAGAAGAATTACAAATGGTTGAAAGGCAACTTTAAAATTGTTCATCATCTGTAGTCATCAGAGTAATGCAAATCAAAACAACTTTGAGATACCACTTTACACCTCTAAAACCCAGTTGAAAGACTTTGCTGAATAGGATGCAGAGCAAGAAGAACACGACTCCATTGTTGGTGGGAGTGTAAACTTGTACAGTCACTCTGGAATGCAGTATGGTGATTCCTTGGAAAATTGGGAATAGGTCTCCCCAAGGACGCAGCAATACCACTATTGGGTGTATACCCAAAGGATGCACATTCTTCCCCAAAGGCATTAGCTCAACTATGTTCATAGCAGCATTATTCATAATAGCAAGAACCTGGAAACAACCTAGATGCCCTTCACCTGATGAATGGATTAACAAACTGTGGTACATCTTCACAATGGAATACTACTCAGCAGAAAAAAAAAATGACATCCTAAAATTTACAGGCAAATGGATGGATTTGGAGAATATCCTCCTGAGTGAGTTATCAGAAGCTAAGAAAGGTAGGCATGGGATGTATTCACTCCTAAGTGGATTTTAGACAAAAAGCAAAGAGTATCCAAATTGCAAACCACAACCCCTGAACAACTTGGGATCAGAAGGCACTTAAGAGATGACATCCAGAGATTCTCCTAGGAAGAGAAAATACAGAAGATCACCTTAGCAAACTGGGATCATATCAGGTTGTCACTAAGAAAGGTTGGAACAAACCATGAGAGAAGTAGATGGTTGCGTGAGAGGAGAAACGAAGAGGGAGAAGAAAAGAGATGGATATCTTGATAGAGGTGTCTCGATAGGAGAAGCCAGTGTGGGGTTGGAAAGAGACCAGGTGCTAGGGATACCTCCAAGGACTCACAGATGTCCCTGGCCAAGTCTCCAAGCAATAGTGGAGGCGGTGCCGAAACAGGATTTCCCCTGTAATCAAATGAATAACCACCCTAAGTGTCTTCACAGAACGTACATCCAACAAAGAATTGAGGTAGAGGCAGAGATCCATGGCTGAGCACTGGGCCGAGCTCTGGTCCAGCTGAGAGCAGGGCAGGAGAGTCTGTATGCTCAAAGGGATTGAATTTATGAGGAAAATTCCTACAGTGATGACTGGTTGGAGCTCTGGGGAGCTCACTGAATCAAGAACAGCCACTGGGGAACCATCAGGAAAAGGAGCTAGGCCCTCCAAAGGTAAGCAACTGTCGACTGTCATGTATGCGGAGCCTTGAGAGGTGGAATCAGACTGTGTTCCTGTGCATGATCTGGCACCTTGGAGCCCATTCCCTGCAGACGAGCACCTAATCCAATCTTGATATTGGGATAAGGAAATCCGACATGCCTGTAGTAGACGTTCTACGCTGAGATGATACACCTTGGAACTTCTTGCCCTTTTTTGTGAGGGAGGATGGGTTATGGGGAGGGGGAGGCTGAAGGCTGACTGGGAGAATTTGGAAGGAGGGAAGGGAGAGGGAGCAGGGAGAAACATGGAAAAAATACTTTTTTATAAAATAAAACAAAATGAACATACCCCAAAAAAAAGAAAAGAAAAGAAAAAGAAAATACAACAATGAGAATACACAGATTATACTTTGTACTTCGGGCAGCTTCATGTATTTACAAATGCGATCTCTAGTTATATTGCCTCTGCTTTATGCTTTATATATAATAAAACAAGTTTATTACAAAAGAAAATACAAATGTAAAAGCCACAAGTTGAACACATGTCCATCAGCCACTACACCTACCACCAAGTTTTATGCTTGAGGAGAATCAGCGTTGAAGCTCTGCTTTTTCTTCATCTCTGGAAGTAGGTACCATCCAGCAATGATGCTGCCCTCCCCTGGCAACTTCTCTTTCCATGCTATTCCCGTCAAAAAGCCCCATCAGCCACTCACAGCTGTACCAGATGAAACTGAGCAGTCACTCCAGAATACCCTTTTTTTCAGAACCGGGAAATTGTTTTCTATAATTTTGTTGAGAACCTTTTCTGCCCCTTAGACTTGTGTTCTTCTTCAGTTCTAAGCCTGATCTTTCATTGCATCCCAGCTTTCCTGTGCGTTCTGTCCCACATTCCACCTTTGAAATAACATTTAATACTCTCCTTAACGGAATGACTCATTTTTTTCTACCTTGTCTTCAAGATCTCTTCAACCTCAGCCAATCTATTGGTGAATCTCTCCTTTGAACTTTTTGCATCACTTCCTAAGCATTTTATTTCAAGTTTTACAACATTTTGGCCTTTCTTCCGACCGAGATTTTTATTTAAATTCCACTTTTCTGCCTTGATTTCAACATTTTATTCAATTGATTTTGGTTTGTTCATATTTTTTTTGCAGTCCTTGCACAGACATGAGTTCATTGAACATGTTTATAATTGTTGTTTTGAATTGTCTTGCGCATGAGCTAAGTTGATTTTCTTAGAGAGCACTACAGTTAGATTGGGAAGACGTATGTCTTAGTTATTTATGTTGTTCTGTTTTTTGTTTGTTTGTTTGTTTGTTTTAAATGGGACATATCTGTCTGGAATTAGATCATTGGTAGTGTTCTTTGGTAAAGAGTCTGGTCTTGCCTTTGTTGATTGGGAGTTTGGAATCTTGTTTGTTGATACCCAACTTGTCAGATTGTGGACCAGGCAAATGGTTCATAGTCCAGTCTTGGCACTTATGTGTGATGATATGTGAATATCATAGTCCCAGCTTACATATGGATAGGAGTAACTCCAGCACCTAGGAATAAAACTTCTGTAGACTTAGAAGATTCTTACTGCTTGTCTTCAGACATATGTGGAGGAGGGCTCACCAGGTACTGCAGGTCTCCTTAGGTAATAGGGGCTGGAGTTACAGTGGGACCTCGCAGTGCTCTATTGAGGAAGAGCATAGTATACCACATCCTCCTCAGGTGAAGATGGAGGGAGTGGAGGACAGTCTGTAGCTCATTATTTATGGTAGGCCCACAAGATACTATGTGGTCTGTGATTATCTTGGTAAACAATATCATGGACTGATCTGGGGTTGTACACCTCAGTTTTAAGATGGATTCTGTGTTGTGTGGTGGTGGCATGGGAGGTAAAGTGGCTGATAATGAGATGAGAAGGCAGAATAGATCTTTCAGAGTTCCAGGTCATACTCCATGTTGTACCAGGCTGCAGAGTAGGCAGGGTGACTGATTAATTGGCTAAGTGAGTTTGAGGGCCTTACCTATAGTTACTGGTAGATGAACTTGCTTCCTGGTGTCAGTTAATAAATAAAACAATTCTAGTTGCACCTTAGAAGAAATGAATAATTTTCAAGGCATTTGTTTTGGAGTTATTCTAAAAAGACAACTGGTTATAAACCTCCTACAGTACATCATGAAGTTTTTCTAGTATTATCAATATCATATATACTACATATTTTATTATTTTATTTTTATTGAATGACACATAGAACTTTTACTAATTTATTGTTCATGGAAAAACAACAGAGAGACTAAGAGATGATTGAAGTGACAACCTCTGCATTTCTTTCACAGAAAACCATTTCCAGCTACATCCATAATGTACGTGCCTTGAATGTTACTCTTGTTACAGTGCCACATGCTGGGGACCTTTTTGTGTGTTACAGCTTCATCTTCCTGGATTTCTCCCAAGACTCATCTGTTTCTTATTGGATCCTACCATGGTTTTCACAAAGATTGTATCTTTAGGAAAAGAGTTGCCATGACATTTTCCCAAATACTAACTTTTTAAAAAAATATGTTTTCAACACTCACCAAATTTATATCGGCCAACATCTGTGCCCGGAACCTCAATAAATAGGGACAGGAAAGATGGCTCAGTGAGAAATGCCCTTGACAACAAGCATGACCACCTGAGCCTAACCCATAGGACCCAATGGTGGAGGGAGAGAACCGACTTCTTAGAATTGTCATGTGAACAACACACTTATACCTCATACACACACACACACACACACACACACACATACCCCATAATGATAAAAAAAAAAAAAACTTTCTAAGTAAAATTAGAAAATGATCAAATTTAAGAAGACTTTTTAATGCAGTACTATCTGCTCATAAAAAGTAATGGACAGGAATGTGTATCTAGGGTCTTATGAACTATGTTTTAAGAGAAAATCCTTAAAATTTAAAACTGAACTATCATATTTATGAGTTGGCAGGCTAGTAGAATGAATAGAATTTAAGAAGTTATTAACAGGTGATGGAAGCAGTTTCCCTGCCCCTCTCCCCCCGAAAGAAAAATAAATTTTAAAAAAGTTGTCATTTGCCTGATTTTGAATTGGAACAAGAGAAAAGATAAGGAGCAGGGGAAGGGAGATGGTATTAGGTAAGGTGCAAAAGAGGAGCCCTCAAATGTGGACTGGGTACTTGGGTAGAGTGGTCAATATTTAAAAGCCCACACATGAAGGAACTTGTTAGTTTAAAGAGTAAGCAAGGCGATGACTAGCAGATTGGACCTTTCATGACAGAACAATGCATGGATGAACTGGAGGGCATTAAAGGCTAAAAGAAAGCTGGCCCCATTACTGGTAATTACAGTTAATCATCAACAATTGTCTTGACAGAGATACAGATCAACCATGGGCACTAGCCTAACAAGACTAATGAGACTAATGGAGGATGAAGGAAGCGGGGCTGAGCTGAGCACGGTGCCGCAGACCCTAAGCAGAGCATGCTTCCAGTCTGCTCACTCACGATCTGTTGTTTTTCGATGAAAAGGCACGTAGCAAGCTATTTTAAATTAGGGGAACTCTTTTGTGACTCTGCACAGATAGTGAGGAATGGTTAATGCTTAGCACTGCGGGTACGAGGTATTTGCATAGTCTGTGGCACATTAGCATGGTGATACTGCCTTGTCATGATCAAAAATAGTGTGATATTCAGCTGAAGTGGCCGCCCCTGAGAGCTGCTTAGCTATGCACACTCGCAATGCATCCGAGGTTCAGCTTGCCTGTCAGCAAGATCCCAGGAGAGTCCTATGCATGTTCAAGTTAGTAATATGCTGTATTTTGAATCAAGGGACGCTTTGGACTTAGATATTATGTTTCTGTTGTTTACCTCTGTAAGCACAGCTTCTTAGATAGGGACAAGATGTAGTAATCAGTACCAGTAAGTAATAAAAAAAATGTATGTTTATTATTTTATGTGTAGTGTATATATATTATACATAATTATACATATAATAAGTGTGCATGCAAACAGGTGAGCATGCAGGTACTTGTCTGTATGTAAAGAAATCAAAGGTGGATATCCAGTATCCTGCTCTACTGCTTTCATATATTTATTTATTTATGTACATTTATAATCATATATATATATATATACACACTTATGTATACATTAGTGCAGTGACTCAGTGAGTAAGAGCCACTGCTTACTGTATCCTTTGGTTAGCAAGCACCCAGAATTCACCTCCACCTGTGTCTGAGCCCTCATTGCTGAGGTTACTGATTTATACCACCATACTCTGGTTTTACAAGGGTTCCGGGGAACTGAACTCATTCTCATGTTTGCATGGCAGGTACTTTACTGACTCAAACAGCTCCCCAGCTATAAGACATGCCTTCTGAATGAAAAGTAAAAGGCATTTTCACTAGTATATCCTTAAGTCAAGCTAACACGAGTGTTCACAAAGAAGATCTGGGTGCGTGGGATGGGTAGGCTGGATCAGATCTATGTAGAGCACCTAGCCTAGATCCATTCTTTAAAAGCACACATTTATGCCTGCATTTCTATGGTGCTTCCAAGAAGTGAATGCATTTCAGGGTGCAGGGACTCATTTTTACAACTACAAAAGGCACCACATCATTTTCCTATTTCCTGTTTGTGGAGAAATTGTCCGCATTTGAGATAAGCTGCTTGAGCTACTCGTTCAGTGGAAGAATAGTTACAATCAGTGAAAGCTAAGATGTGGCAAAATGCTTTTACTTTCCCAGGATGAATTCAAAACCAAGTACAGAATGACGTATATTTCAGATTTGCCCTTGTAAATCTCAAGTGTTAATACTGTACATTTAAATTAATTGTGGGGAGTCAGACAAGGAAGAAAATGAGGTCATATATCTCTAACTGCAATATTGTAGTTACTTAATGCCATCATGAAGAGCATATTATCATCGTCCTTTCCCCAAAAAGAAGCAGAACCTAAGCATCTTACCTAGTACCAGAAGAGGAAAAGCCAGCCTGCATTTTACTATCTATTGATGGGAAAATTAAGTCTCTGATTGCCACATACAATTTGCTTGCTCATATTGCTTGATGAGGACTTTTGTGCACTGTACACCTTTGGAATATGATTAACAATTGAGAAAACTAAAAGATTCCATCATTTCCTTGATCATATCTACTATTTTAGCTCTTGAATCCAACCACTTCAATTACCATCATCTACTGCTTCTTGTTCTAGACCCAAGTATCTATATAATGTGATTTGCTAATGAACCTGATGATTGGTGAAAGAGACCCCAGTGAGCCAGGTAGCTTTTTCTACATGAGAAAGTGAGTAGAAGGCACTGTTGTCTCCTTATCAACTGGAGAAGCACTCTGCCAGATCTTTACAGCTTAAAGTCACAATTGCTACTAAACCTGTGGAGTCTTGCAGAGATTTGTGATCAGATTGAGAGTACTTCCCTGGTTAGTCACATGCTCTGCATTATGTGGGAAGCTGGGAAGTACATTGCATTTCTATGCACTATACTATACTGGCATGCTCCCTTTCACACACACACACACAGAGAGTCTGATAACACTGAAATTTTACAACCTTTAATCTTTTTAAAGATAGTTCATATTCTCCCAGATTGCTAATAGGTTGCTAATGAGTTTAAAAAATATCTCTGAAATAATTAACTACAAAAAAGAGAGTCCTAGCTTTTAGAAAAAGATATAGAAATTCATCAATAAATTGTGAAGTGTAGAACTTCATTGTAATTTCTATTAATAATTCAAAGTTAGAGTCAATCTGCTTGTGTTTTTTTAATCACCCTTTTTCCAAATTTCTTTTCTATAAATATTTTTATTCCTTTTTGTGTGGGGGATAGTGGTCAGGTAGATTACTATAAATTGAATCTAGAATCTTTGTACTGTACCACAGAGCTAAAACATCTTTTTCTTTCAAAGCATTTTTATCAGTATTTATCAGCTATTCATCAAATTTTTAATGATTCTCTACTGGCATCTTTAGCATTTCCCCTACAATACCTCTTTAACATGGCTTTATCTGTGCTGAAATTTCTTTAAAAGCAATGACATTATTATTAGGGTAGAATATAAAACTGATTATAATTAACTCTGCAAAAAATAGCAACTTTATGTTTTCAAGCTTTGGTAACTTTAATCTTTAAGCTTCTCTGACAGATTTCTGAAATATGTGATTTATTTTTTCACAAGTATGCTGTTCCCAATTTCTTGAATCTCTGATCCTTTTCATGTATATCCTAAAGTCCACTAACACATCTAATTATCCTGTTAACCTCTTTCTGTTTGCTCATAACAGCTCTTGAACAGACTGGAATCACGTTGGAAATGATTAACTTCTCTGAAACTTGAATGTCCTCTCTGGGAATCAAACCTTGCTGAACTTTCTATCTTTTGTATGTTCTTCTTGCTGTATGTTGACTATAGGCCATGCCCATGTCAGCCAGTCCGTAGTCTATAGTAGAGTTTCTGATTGTGCAGCCTATAACTGAGCATGTGGATAGTCACATTAGTCCACCATTACAGAACTATGCAGTCTAGAACTTCTGTTCTAAAACATGGTCTGTGTTGACATAGTCCATTCCCTTCTTCAGACCACTGGCAATTAATCTCCAAAAGCTCTGGATTCTCTAGAGCATCACAGAGTTGGAATCATATTGTCTATGGTTTCTGTAAATGTTTTCTTTGACTTGGCAATATACAATTCAGATCATTGTGAGCCTTTCATAATGTGATAGCTCATTTTTAGTGCCGACTTTGCAGTCCATGGTCTATCCAAACCATCTCTTTAAAATTCTTTGTTTTATATAACTTCACTTTTCAACTGTGAATTTTAAGACTTTTTTTTTCTATCCTTGCCTCTGCGTCTTCCACATGATGACTAAA
This sequence comes from Phyllotis vaccarum, assembly GCA_033318265.1. Classification (NCBI taxonomy): domain Eukaryota; kingdom Metazoa; phylum Chordata; class Mammalia; order Rodentia; family Cricetidae; genus Phyllotis; species Phyllotis vaccarum. The sequence goes on from JARWLC010000015.1 coordinate 30,913,596, forward strand.
TATTTTAGCTGTACTATCAGTTCTAATTATTGACGCCAAATAATCTAATTTGGCAATCCAGTCAACACTACCTCTGTCATGACCAATATGTCTGTGCAAATAAATTGCTAAAACAAGGTATAGGTGGAGTGTACTTATACGTAAAATATACTATTAAAATAAAAAGACCAGCTTTGATGAATTGCCTTTAAAAAGTTAAGTTTGCTTAGTGTTTTAAATTATAACTTCAAAGGATATAAGAAACTGTTAAAAGTTAAAAAGGTTAACAGATAAAGTCCAAAATTACTTAGGTTTATAAATACCATCAGTAGGTGGACTAGAATTATAGATACATTTGTATCTCAAAAATTCTCTGTAAATCTGAAATACAATTTTTTACTCAGTCAAGTATTCCCATAAGGTTTTTCAAAATATGTCCAATTTTTAAGTTAAAATATAAAACTTCTAAATCATACCTTATCTACCTATCTTCAGAAATATAGCTTCAAACTCTCTCCTGTACAGAACAACATAACAATAGGAACAAAAGCAACAGGACATAGACACAGACACACACGTACACACACATTCACATTTACACACACACATAAACACTCAAACACACATGTACACTCACACACACATACACACACGTACAAGCTCACACACATATACACATACACACATACACATACACAGATATATGTGCGCATGCACGCACACACACAGACACACACACATGTACACACACAGATACACACACAAGCATACACACATGTAAAAGCACACACTTTAATGAAATAAGTAATTTTATTATAAATATAATGGAGATGATGGTGACACTGATAATGTAAATGATATGTGGATGATAGAGCATTAGTATGTGCCAGTCCTTGTAAATTATTAAAAGGGCATTCCATTTCTTCCTTTGCTTGATGAAAATGTACTCATCTTTGACCAAAGGTCAAATAGAATGCATTTCTGTGGCTCTCAAAGCAGCAAGTTAATGAGCCTATTTAAACATTACCACATTTCATTGTGGTTATAAGTTTACTAGTTAACTTACTTAGGACAGAAACATTTCTTATTGATAGTTGGAAGAAGAGGATATGTCAAGTACCATATATATATAATAAATCTCTGATAATTTTACAGTTACCTATATATGTATTATAATTATCCTTAATACAGTTACATATATATAATTATCCTTAAATTAAAGGAATCACTTGTACGTAAATACTAATCTCTCACCATTTTTTCCTAAGTACTGATGACATATTTCTTATATTAATAACCTCCAGAAGGGCATGCTTTGCCCTTCTACCATATGGATCCTCTACCTTCTAAGTAATTACCATTTGTGATATTCTATACCTGTTAACATATGAAGTATGTAACAAAATATAAACTTTTATGCCAGAGATTTTGCCATTAAAAGAAACCAGGACTCAGCAAAAATAAATTACATGATTTTGTCATTTTTTATTGGTCCTGCTGTAATATCTAATTTCTGCATGGAAACAGTTCTGACGTAAGGAGATCTGGTCTCCGCTTTAGCCTAGCCCTAGCTCATTGTGAGCTGCTCAGATGTCTCACCCTCACCATGTATGAATGTATGAGGCTACTTGTCTATGAAATTGTTTTCCTTAATTTCACCAAGAATTTGTGCTGCCTGTGTGACTTCTTAAGCTCTCTATACCATTCTTAGTGGAAACTGAAAGAATGTGTTTGAATCAAGCATAAGAGAGAAAATCCAAAAGCTCGTGAGACAGATGCCATTGATGGCCAATAACAGCAGGAAGCTGACAGGCATGTGGACAGGAGCGAGTGGGAGAAAGAGCCACATGAACTACAGGTATCTGTGGTTTAAGGAAACCTCTAGAGAGTCACCTGAAACTGGAACAACCTGTAATGAGTTGAGCAACAGATAATGTGGATTGATGTTGACTAAGCTTGGGAGATGGGAAGTAAGCAAAGGAACAAAATAAACAGATTTCAATTTTTATGGAATTTATGCATTTGACAGAACACAGAAAAGCCAAAGGCTGTTAAAGGGGAAGGAAAAATAAATATTTTAACATTTTTCTGTATGTATGAATTCAATAATTATTTCATAGATGTTATAATTATTATTGATAGTTAACTTGTTCAATGGGATGGTTAAGATGTATATGAGGAAATCACTATAATTCTTATTTTTAAAAAGAAAATTGCATCTTACAGGATTATTAAGAATATACATATGTGTATATACATATACACATACATATCATAGTATCATGTTGTACTCCATAAATTTGGACAACTATTATCTATCAATAAAAATAAAATAAAAAGAGGACACAGCTAAGTGGGTTTGGAAATGTATACTAAGGATGAATATGATCAAATTACACTGAATGAAATTCTCAAAGAACTAATTAAAAGTGAGAAAAACTTAAAAGTAGAGGCTAGGGATATAGTTCAGGTGTTAAACTACTTACATCAACAAACATGAGAACCCAAGTTCAATACTCAGTATCCCCCACAAAAGTCAGGCACAGTGATAACACGCGCCTGTGACCCCAGTGCTAGAGGGATGGAGACAAAGAGGTTCTTGGTGACTACTGTCCAGCCAGTCTAGCCAACATAGAAAGCTTCAGGTTCTGTGAGAGACTCTGACTCAAAAACTATGGTGGAGAGTTAGTGAAGAAGATACTCAGTGTCAACCATTGGCCTTTACACGTGCAAACAACGACGCATACAGAGAGAGAGAGAGAGTATTTAAAAAAAAGAAATTGAACAAAGCAAAAGGAATTTTCTGACAGCTTCATGTTCATTAAGTAAGGCCTGACACTAAATGCAGGGCAGCACTGTGAGTCAACATTCTCCCCCAGACTTCCTCACTTCCTTCTAGCTATCAAGGCTGCTGTAAGCTACACATATCAACCCCCATAGTAAACAAATGTGAGGTATTTATTATTTAGAAATGTCAGTAGCTAGAGAAATAAGAAAAAAGAGATTTGGGAGACACAAAGTAAGGCATCTGGACTTGGTAATCACTAGACATGAAAGTTAGGAAAAGGAAAAACTGAGATTGCTGTTTTCCACGCCTGAGAATTGTGTGACTATTTTCTTTAAAAATGATGAAGTGTAAATTGTGAAAAGAATTTGCTTTTAGAGAAAAAAATGATTCTTTTTACTCCTGACCATTTATGAAAATTTCTTTCTCAAAATTACTATGAACTTAATTGATGTTTATTTCCTTAATTGACCTGAGGTGTAAAAGATAAAATATGTAATATAAATATCTTTGGTGATAATGTTACTGAATTTATTTGATATATTTTTATTAAGTGCATTCTACCTAAGAACATTACACAGGATATGATTATGCTGAATGAGACCCTATCTTTGTCTTGAAGAATTGACCTAAATACTTTGTAATTAAGAAAAACAGAAAAATTATAAAGAAAAAGACACATAACACCAAAGCTTGCACTATAGATCTAAGTAAGTGCCAGTGCAGTCAAGGGCCAAGTAATCTGGCTCCTGGCCACTGGGAGTGTTTACTTTGAGTAACTCTACTGCAATCTCATGTTCAACACGTGACCAAAAACAAGGGGCATTCAAAATCTGAGGAAGAAATTTAGCATTGCTTTTTATAAGTGAAGAAACAATGGTGTGTATTGGTTACAATATACCAGTGGATCACACAAGTAGCATTCACTCAAAATGATTTCATAGAATTGTAAGCTTTAGGTAAGAAAGGGGCATCTGAAGAAAATATGCTTAAACTAGGTGGTGAATGAGAACCAAAGTCCCTCCATCTTGAGGCCTAGAGCTCTTCTGGGGACTGAGACATTTCTAGTTCCCCATTCTGAAAAGCTTCTAAACCCCAAGACCAAGCACCCAAGGTCCTGGGTAGTCAGAGGACATTCCCACCCAGCTGCAAAGTATCTATTCCCCATCCTAAGACAACCAATCAGCCAGCAGCCGCCCACCCGATGGATGAGATAGCAATAGTGAAGAAACATCCTTTGGGCAATGCAAATTAGCCCCCCATTTCCCAGACTGATAATAGTGTTTCTGTGGTATTTGTTTGATCTTTGTTTTAAAAAACACTGTTTTGAGTAGGAAGGGAGCTCTTCTCTGCTGGCACTGCTGTGTGACAGTCAGGAGCTGAGCCCAGCAGCACAGCTGTAATAAACCTCGGTTTGCATTTGCATTCCAAGAGTCTGTGGGATTCAGGGGATCTTTCTGAGGGTCAGTGAGACTGAGCAGAACAGTAACAAAGTTACATGCTATGTTAGCTTTATGAGCAAGCCATTTCTTAAATGGGTGTCTAGCCACAAAACGAAATATAAAAGATTATTCTGAAATATTTCCACAGTTAAGATTATATACGAAGAATTTAGGGACTATCATTCCTGAGATTTGGCAATAGCTACTTTGATGAGACTGATGTTAAAACTTGTAAGCTTATGCTGATAGAATTGGTAATTCAAAAAGGCTGAGAGGTTCCATGTGTTCTAATCTGTAGAAAGATATAAACAGTTAACATTCTATCATCTTACCAAAATGTACCAGATTTCTGTATTATTACTTAATTATCTATGACCCCATAGATTTAAAAATAGGCTCTATTAATATAAGATTCATCTATTGGAAGTATTTTGTGAAAATCCTAATACATAGTTAAGAGTGAAGAAATATTTTTAAATGACTCAATGAATCAATGTATGATTATTTAAGTATAAGCAAGGGTAAATTGAATTTTTATTAAACTTGGAAGATACTAATAATCATATTTCAACATTACTGTATTTAAATTCTCATATTCCAATGTGTCCATAGAAAGAGAGAAGGAAAAAGATAAAAATTGTGCTATACTATAAAACTTTAAAGTGAATAAATTAACCAACTCCACATCTGGCTGCTCACTTATTTTTCCTTAGGAATGCTTTGCTCTATTAACTGTCTCTGTAACTTTGCTCTGACCTCTCTTGTGAGTCTGGGTTACCACTTCAATTTTGCCATTCTTTAAGATGATAACACCCACTCGGCTCTGTTAGTAGAACTTGAGGTTGGGGATGTATCTTCTGCATACTCAAAGTTACTTTTTCTTCTCAACATCTTCATAACATGTGCTTGATAGGCATTGAGATGAACGTTTGAAATTAATATAAATAATAGAAAAACTGATAGTTGCGATGACACTCATTAATATTTTTGAAGATTAAGGACCCACAGAGACATTAGTTTACTTAACCCCACAACTCTGTTACTTATGTATTATCAATATTCACATTTTCATTGAGAAGATAGAGAGAAATGAAGTATCAGATCCAACGCTGGGGTACTGGTGAATGGTTGACACATCAGTCAAACCAGAAGGCACAGGGGTCAGGTCATCTCAAACGTCAAATGAGAGGACATACACAGTATAAAAGGACTCGGAAAACAGGGATCCGAAGCGGATGAGAAATAGCGATGTGGCCAGGAGCCTGCCGTAAACCTACAATTTTTATGTGCCAATGCCCTTCTGCTGGAGCACAGGGGTTAACTGCTACTGTCACCCCAACCTGATGTCTCTGACATTTAACTCACTCTACTCGTGGGAAATCTTACCAGCTATTTATTAACTGTCTTTTGAGAAGCAAGATAAAGAAAGGAAGAGAGGAGAGCAAGACCGGGAAAACAATTCTAGAAGAAGAAAAAAAGAAACATTTGACAGGTTCCTGGGGAAGTAGGATTAAAGACAATGGCAGGAAGGAAGACTGCTCGGTTGATAAAGTGCATTCCTCGTAAGTGAAATCATGTGAATCCTAGTTTGAAAATCCAGAATTTGTATAAAAAGCAAAACATGGAGGCATTTCCCTATGGTCCTAGCACTGGAAGAAAGGACTAAAGGATCCCTAAAACTTACTGGTCACAGCGTTGAACCAGTGGGCTCTGGGTCCAATGAGAGATCCTATCTCATAATATAAGGTAGCAAGTGATAGACCACTGACGTCTGGCCCCACATGCATGCATACACATGTATGTGTTCATTTGCACACAGAAATGCACATGAACATGAACATCCTGGAACATGTACATATGTTCATACTAAACACATGCAAAATGAATTAATTTAAAAATTGGAATGGTCTTCATCTATAGAGACCTTAACTTGGTGTTCTCTCTTCTTTCCATTGAAGATCTTTCCCATAAGAAGCAGATTTGGTATAAAGCCCTGTAAAACTTGAAGTGATTCCTAGGTCTGTTCCTTTCACTTCTGGAGAGTCCCCTCATGTTTATAAAAAGATCTGTGTCTTTTTCTGATAATTTATTAACCCATTTCCAAAGATTTTATTTACACGCAGCATAGAAGCCAGAACCTTGAAAATACATCACTCCTACCTCCCTATCCTGCCTACCATCTACAAGGGGCACTGATTCCTGATTCAGAATTCCTTGCAATTTCTGTTCTCTAGCGTTTTGGGCTAAGGAGAGACCATTCCAGAAAGAGGCTGAGCTACAGCCGAGCTGGGATGGTGGTCTTCTCCCTTAGGCTCTACCAAGGTATGCAAGAAATGATTCTGTTAGCTCTCCAGCATCTTTTGTCTTGACCTTCCCCTTGGGACCCCTCTATAGTGCAGACAAATCCACCCTCCTCTGATGTCAGTTCAGTGAGAACACGGATAAAGCAGCCTTTATCTGGCAAGCAGAGAACTTCTCCCACATCTGCCTGGCAATAATCCAACACAAATCCAAGCCTCCGAGTTGTCCAGACTATATTAAATGGCCTTTGGGGAACCGCATTGAAAGCTTTGGGATTTCATTTGTTTTCCCTTTTGTGTCATAGAACTAAACTGTAATGCTGACTTCCTCAAAGCAGCAAGCAGTCAGGTGACCCTGTCAGCAGCCATTACTTAAGACTCCAGAGCAGCTCATGATAGGGGTGAGAGACCACAGTGCTGAACAATAAAACTCAAGGTCATTACAGGTTGAATCCTTCAAGCCTCAAATTAAATGTCGGTTACTTAGAGAAACCGTCCCTGACCTTCGATGGCACAAGGTCTCCAACAATGCCTTACACTTTACCTTCATAGCATTTATTAAGTTTTAATTGTTATTTCTTAAACTGTGTTAATTCATACAGTTCCTGGTCTAATAAAGTCCAGCCTTGTATCTTCTGCTAAGTTCTGGTTATACTCTCACAACAACGTGCCCATTGCCCTTTGTTCTATGCTGTTTGCTTTTCTTTGCTCACTTCATATGTCATCATGTGGCAATGAATTCAAGATGATGGAACCTGGAATATTTGTATCCTCAAAAATGATTCATAAACATAAAATACTACATATTGGGCCTACCATCATCCAATGTCACTTATCAACCATGTTTTTCCTCAATTAGAATCACCATTCTGATAGCCACTCCACAGCCTTCTGTGTTCTGTTCACAGAGTCCAAGCTGTGTGAGAATGTAGAGCTATACTGCCCAATATGTAATGAGTGAACAACTGGGAAACAGGGTTGAGATTATTCTTGAATTCTACAGATGCTCAATGCATAAAGGAGTATTTATGTGTTCATGCTGTTAACACTCAATGTCCTTTAATTTTAACAAAAATGAGAACACGAAAGAAAAAGATTAAAGCAGCAAAAAATGGACATTCATTAAAACATCAGATTAACTGGCTGTAACTAAGTTCTTTAAACTAATTTTCTCTAAAACAGGTAGTTTTGTTCACTTAATTTATTCTATAATTTCAAAATTATTCATTTTGCAATACCCAAAAAGTATACAAGTTGGTATGAAATTTCTTTAATTCTCTTTCAACTCATGTGAGTGTGTGTGTGTGTGTGTGTGTGTGTGTGTGTGTGTGTGTGTGTGTGTGTCCAGAAGCATGAGAGGAAGAGAGTATCAGAGTGAGAAAGAGAGAAAACTCTAAGTGATTACAATTTTCCGGTGCCACTACAAAAAGTGAAACGTAAGTGAGTCACAGTATAAAAACCTTGCATGACTTACTGAATTCCGTGCTTTGCTTTCATCCTTCCTTTGGATGAGAATTTCACAGGACACATCATATAAAGAAGGACTTGACTTCATTTCAAAGTATGCTTTGGTGTGCAGCACCAGAATTGACAGTTTAATTCAATTTGGGAGCCTGTGTGTATTTTCACGGACATTTAATTCCATATAAGAAGATTTAGGTATTAAAGTATCACTATTAAGGTATCAAGTAATTTGACATTTTTTTCACAGGTCATAAAATTTTTCATACAGTAACTCCAAAAATATGCCATATAATTCTAGAAGAATTTACCTAGTATGAAATACTCACTTTCACTGACTCCCTTTTGTAATTACTTTGGTTTTGCTGTATTTCGCAGCCGAAGAGGTTTACTTTACTTTTCTTTGGAGAGCCAAGTATCATCCATTTGAGAAACTACTTCAGAAAGGATTCACTTTAGAATCTGTTAGCTTCCTGTATCACCACCAAGTGATACGAATTCAAATTGGTGGTATCTAGGATGTGGATTACAACGTGAAAGTTTATATATTATACTTGCTATTATCCAATATCTCTTTTCAATCACATTTTCCTCAATTAGGATGACCATTGTAATGACAATTTCAGAAAGTCTTTTGTATTATGTTCACCGATTTCAAGATGCCAATATGGACATCAAGCATATCTCTGTAATATTTTGAGAGGTCTCAAGTACATTGCCCTCTGCACATGTACCAAGTGACAATATTCAAAAATGGCAGTGCGTGAGACATTTGTAAAGTTAACAATATATTGCAAAAATAAACTCTCCTCACTATAATATTTGAGTTCAGAATGGTGACTGAGGTTTCACGAGTCATATCAGATTATCTACAGCCTAGTTTAGATCTATCATAGTGGCTATATTATACCTGTCCTCATATTTTGCTTAAAACTGTGTCAATTTATTTTGTCTGTTTTCACTTTAAAAGTTTAAGTAGGATATACAAATGAAATGGAGAGAGACCTTCATCTTTGCAACTGGTGGTTGAATTAATAATGTTCTTCCAAGTGTATTTCCATAGCATGTCTTTGTGTGATTTTGTTTCTAGGTTGCAGCTGATTCCGGATCCCAGAGCTTCAGAAAGTCAGATAAGAGCCAGACTAAATTCCACATTACGCTCTCCTGTACCCAGTTCTTACCAGTAAGTGAAACGGCAATATAGTTATGTGGATGGTTTTAGTAAAATTAATATTATAACATTGTATTCAGCTCATTAATGTGTCATAATTGTTTAAGGGCTAGACTGAGACACCTACATCCTCTTTCAATCAAGTTATTATCACCATTGTGCTATTTAACAGACTTGTGCATATGGTAAGAAGAACTGATGGAAAATGCAGTCATTTTCAATGTCTGAATTCTGCTGATCTTCTCCGGAAGACGCATTAAATCTCCATGCTTTCCACTGGCAACTGCAACTCCAGAAGTATGATGCGAATCTGCCAAACAGAAATAAACACAAGAACACTCTGAGTCAACATATTCTCACCTTATCATTATGAAAAGAATATCTTTATTCCAAAAGTTTCTGCTTTTTTAGCTATGTAAGAAACATTCTGCTTAGTGCTGCCTACTTTAATTTGATAATGGTTTCTAAAGAGGATTACATTCTACTGCTATTATTCAATACATGGGATGATTGTGTAGGGAACTACTGCCATGGTAAATAATATCTTAATAATTTTATAACACATGAGTTTATTGGGAATTAACAATAGTATTCTGTATCAAAAATTAACTACATTTTAAAAGACTTGAATGATTATAATTAGAAGATTCATTTTTTGAGAATGAAATCTGGGTCAAAAATTATCTTTTTCTCCTTGAAAGATTTCTTGGCTTCTGAAGTGTGCACTTCTCAGAGACATTCAATCTTCTACTCTTTCTAGATTTTCAAAGTCTTGTTCTAAGACAGCATATCATTGTATTCAGAAGTTTCTTACCCAGTTTAGCCCCAAAATCCTGGCCCACAACTTCCCATATAATCACACAAAGTCATACATTAATTACAAGCAGTTTGGCTTATGGCTTAGGTTTATTGCTTGCTAACTTTTGCTCTTAAGCTAACCCATGATTCTCATCCTGTTTAACCATGTGGCTCGGTACCTTTACTCAGAGCAGCCTTCTCATCTTCTTCCTCTGTGTCTGCTCTGCTCTTCTGCTTCTCAGAATTCTCCTAGTCTACTAGCTCCACCTTTACTTCCTATTGGCCAATCAGCATCTTATTAAACCAATAGGAACAACAAGTCTTTACAGGATACAAGAGAAATATCCCATAGCCTATCATAAATATGTTAATGACTATAAACAGACCATAAAGAAATTACAGGTTTACTTAGCCATTCTCCTCTTTTCTTCCTTTCTCAGTAATAGATCTCTCTTTTTAAACATAGTTTGTGTGGGCAAAAATAAGATCGAAATTCTCCAGTCCATATGCTAGGTTAGCTATATATTCACCTTGTCCCTGGCTTAAATGAAAGCAACTTTGCTTCAATAACTTAAATAAAAATGAAGACAGAAGTTACTACACAATAAAAAATCAGGAGTTACACTTAGCTTTGGCCTACATGTTTAAAAATGAGGATTTCAATTAAATTCATCAAATTCCTTTAATAAATGGTTCCTTTCTATAGTTCACAGATTGAGAGAATGGAAACAATGTAAGTTTTTCAGTCAGTGGGTTTATGCCAGAAGAATGTGTAATACAAAGAAACTGAATCAAAATCCTGTGATTTAGTTTTTGAAACAGTTGTTAGTTCTCAATGAATCACATATTCTCAATGATAACATATTGTGGGACTTCTGAAGATAGGTGTGTGTGTGTGTGTTTGTGTGTGTGTGCCTGTACACTGAGTGTTTGGATAGATATCTTCACTGTAAATTGATAATCAATTGATTAACATATTTTTAAACTCCCAAAGTTACCATAGCTAAATCTTTCTTTTATATTTTTTGTTTTGGGTTGAGAAGAATACTTAATATATATATTATATATATATATATATATATATATTCCTTATGAGATTTCAAATATAAACTACAATATCCTGTAAATTGCAGTTGAAAATAGCATTTAGTGTGTGTGTGTGTGTGTGTGTGTGAGCATGTGCGTGTGTTTTTGTGTGTTTCCATGTGTAGACACATATAAACATAAAGGCTGGTGCTCACAGAAGCCAGAAGCCAGAAGTGTAAGATGCTCCTATAGAAATCTCTTGGACATTTGTCTTTTATGTGTACACATGAAGACAATTACTCACAATCATGAACGTCTAGGATCATAATTACAAGATTCAGTAGGAAAAAAAAATTTCCTAGACCAAATGGACTGTAAATAGACTTTTATATTATAAACAAAAATAGGTCTAATTCCTTTCCATAAACTTATATGAAAACATGGTACAACTTATTGGATAGTAGCATCATTAATTTTCTGTGGAATTTTATAGACCTTTTTTATATTTAATCTTTCAAATCACTTCCCACCCCTGCTTCTCCCAGATTTGTTTCTTCTGTGCAAGTGTAATATAGCTGAGTCACAGTTTTAAAAATATACTTACTGATGATGAATCTCTAAACTCTTCTAGAGTTTAATCACTGATTCTAAATTTTAAATATAATATTCATGTCAAGTAACATTTACAGAAATAAAGATCACTTTACTAATAGGTGTTATTTGCAGAGAATAAACAGAAGAAAAGATTCACTGTTTCCAGAATTGTTTTGTGCATATCATGACTACCTTAGAAGACAGACAGTTCTGTATTTTCTTGCACAGAGTGTACTAGGAAAAGCCTGTTTGCACACTGAATGATGTATTTTCATCTTTGGTTATTTTGTTCTAAATTACTATTTTCTTTCAGAGACACAAAATATTACTACTGTCAGCCATTTATTTTATTGCTAGCCATCACAGTATCTGTCTTTAATGAAGCACACTACAGAAGAGCCAGAGACAGAATCTGCCAAAACAAGCCTAAGTCTTCACAGTGTCAGGAAATTAACTACTACACACAGAGATGACACTGGTCACATTCTGAATCATTCCAGAGGAGTCCTTTTACAATATTGCTTCTAGAGAACTCTTCTGAGTCATGACAGTGTTTTGTCTGAAATTTCTCCCATCCAAAACTCCAGAAGACTTTAAAATAAAATTGACTGCCCTCTAGTTGAGGCCACTCCAACTAGTTCTAACCGTGAACTCCTCTGTTGTCACCCTTAACCCAAGGAGGTTCTTTTTATTTTCCTATGTCTCTCCTACTAGGAATCAGTCACTACTCCATTAGCCAGGGCAGACTCTCCATTTAATGAGGAATTACTGCCATCTTGTGGCTCTCATACTGGAAGGCATCTATTCACCGAAACCCTATGAAAGAAAAGAAAGAAAACACAAATAAACCACTGGTTTGTTTTAGACTTCGTGTTTCATTGTTTAATTCCGCATCATTAAAAGACATCATATCCAAATCATTTTAGTAATAGTACATGTGTTTGTACTATAACATTCAATATGAACTCTGTCCTGTGCTTCATTAAAATGAAGCTGTAAACATAAAATGTAGAGTATGCGCCTAAAACAGAAACTTTGAGTCTACAGAAGACAGACAGTTAAACAAATTAGTGGAGGCCCTAACAACTGTGCATTCCCCTCTTTAGCAATATGTTTTAATCACCTTGAATGCTAAGAATTTGTATAAGATCATTAATTCATTAAGTTCAGCTATTTCTAACTCAGAGGTGACATGTTTGCCACTGATCTCAACAGCCCATGTCAGCACCGGAAATTGGCCAACGTCCACTAATAACCAGAACCAGATTGAGAGTGAGCCCTTCTCTAAGATCTGTGTGGCACATGCTGTCTTCAATATTCTTTCCCTTGACATGTGACAAATTTGCAAATTCTGCACTTTTACGATTCAGATGGCTGGCACAGCAAGCGAAACAATGATGACGATATACAATAAACATATGTAGGAACCATTTTCTCTGATCTAAAAAGCAAAAACATTATTCTGTTTCTCTGTCAAGATGTGTGAGATGCCATCTGAAGCATAAATTTGTTTTTTAACCAGAACTTTCAAAGAATAATTATCTGTGTGTGTTTGATTGAGTAAAGCAGCATTCTCAAATCTGAAGATTTAAATAACCAGAGATCCCAATAGAACATTTCTCCCCATCTGATGTCTTGGTCTGAAATAGAAAATCTTAAACGCTTAGTAAAGAACACTCCACCTGGTGGTAGAAGCACAGGAGGAACAGCTTTCTGCAAAGGACCCTCAGGAGGAAAAGATGGAGTGAATCAAACAGAACACTCAAGGCGAGAGTTAGGAACTGAGATACTCCACTGTAGTTGGCAAGCATCTTTAAAGCAAAATCCAGACAGACTCTGTCTCACCATAAATCTTTCCACCCCTTTCCATTACTAGTTAGGTATTGTTGGCTCTAAGCCATCTGATTTTGCTATGATTTATTAACTGCTATGCATTATATATGAGATTCGGGTTTGCTGGAGAGTTTACTCTTATGGTCATTGTTGCATACAAATCAGCTACTGTTAGAGACATTTATGCTGCTGGCACTTCTGTGAGGTGATAGTATAATGTGTAACTGGAAAAGAAAGCTCCTCCTGTTATATTTTCCCATAAATGTTACCAGCACATGCAGTGCAGGCTAAGAACAAGTCCTTTGTTCTAATCTAAAAGAGAGAAAAAGTACTCAGAACAATGGATAGGGGGAAATTAAAACCTCAATAAAGGCATTGGTATTTCCAAAATCCTAGCTACAGCATTGAGCCTTTTTCTCTGGTGAGACCAACTGAAACGTGAGAGAGAGAGCACTGATGTGTGCAAGCCCCTTTATTCTTAGTAGGAAAAGGCTGACAACCTGGTGGCTGAAGGATCTAAGCAGATCTGTCTCTGAAGCAACAAGACAATGTTCCAACCTCTGGGCTTTTGCACTTACACATTTGATTAAGCAATTCAACTCTAATCTCTCACCTAGTTGTCAGTGCCATGACTCCCCAGCCTTCCCCTTAGTACCTTTCAGGCGTGTTAGACCTAACCCAGTGATTCTCAACCTTCCTAACACTGGGACCCTTTAATACAGTTTCTCACGTTGTGTTCACCCCCAAAACTATAAATTTATTTTTCTTACTACTCCATAACTACAATTTTACAACCATTATGATCATAATGTAAATATTTTTGGAGTTAGAGGTTTTCTAAGGGGATTATGACCCATAGGTTGAGGGCCTCTGTCCTAAGATGACATTAAAAAATAAAAAACAAAAACAAAGCCAAAATATCACATAACCTAAATGACCTTGATGTATCTGTGACTAACAGAGAGTTGATATTGACTTACATGCTGCACAGAAAGGAAAACACATGTCTAGTCACATAATCTTTTTACAGGGGGAGGCTATCCTTTGCTTCCTCTGAGATCCTGTCTTACGCCAATCACCTGCACTTTGGCCAGTGTCAGTGGCATATTACTAAGTGTTAGTTAACAACATATATGTAAAAGTGAGTCAAACATTTTGTATTCTTAGTTTAGGTAGACTGTCCCAAGTGTACTAAGACCATATCTACTGAGACACTTGTGAAATGATTTTAGAATCAAACACAGGCACATACAGACTTATAATTACATATGTATCTATATTGAGACTTTGTATTTGAGTCATCTATGAAAGCATTTTCTAAATTTTTAAGTGGTTGGATAGCAATGATCACAGGGATATTCAATTGCTTTAGAAAGCACTCATCTGCAGTGGCATTAAGGCCATTTACTGAACATCCATTATAATGACTCCTGACTTCTAGGAATAACAGAGATGAAGAGATAATTATTTGAAAACAGAGCTTACTTATATATTTAAGCTTTTGGTTTCTACAGAAGTATTCAATATAGAGTGGATTCTGCCCCTCAGACACCTACCATTAAGAGGAGAAGGAAAAAAAAATGTTGAAGATGGACCGTCACAAAGATCTGAGGAAGAAAGCTGTCTTCTGCACCCTGACTTTGAAAGTGATTAATAATGAGTTATGTTAAATAAGACATCTGTATTCTGTTGTGGCATCAATGCACTGACAGTCTCTTCTAGTTTCCAAGACAATGGCTTGAGAAAGGCATAAATACAGGTGTGCAATCTTGTGTAACAATTTACTCTCAGGCTCCCACTAAGAGGAAGTATTATTTGCCTTCCCCCAAAGAATATCATTCAGAAATTTAGAAAATTCATCTCTGGGAAAGAACACACTCATCATCTATGGGACAGTCATCATGATTTGCCTTCTTTCATGAAAACGAAAGGAGAGAGAAAAATGAACCTAAAAGCAATGTCTTGCCTGTTTCTGAAGAATCTTCAGACCAAATAAAAGATCCCAGGAACCAACCTAAGCAATTGCTACCATGTGGCTCAACTGTGTTTCAATATCTGTTTGAAGAGTCAGTATGTGTCCCCGGGGTGATAAAAATGTTTTTAAATGAACTGCATCATCAGAGAGTAAAGTTACCACACAATCCCTAATCCAGTTTTCTTTCTCCAAGTGACCCTGTTTAGACTGATAAACATGACGAGCCTTAGCAATCTAGACCCTCAGGTCTGTGAACAAATTCTAATTAAGGTAAGTGGTGCCTCTTCTGAGGACATCTGCTACCAGAAGTTCCAAATACCCACAACAAAGTATAATATTTCAGTTTCCAGAAACATAATTAATAGAGAAGGTTTCTTTTTCAAAAGTGTAATCACAAATTGAAATATTGTTTTTAGAACCTTTAAACAACAAACTTCAAGTCCAACCACCAATTTTTCATTTTATTTCTTTCTGCCTTTATATGCTTTAACTCTACAGGCTTAATAATTAAAATGTATCCTAAACAGTCAGGAAGCAAAACATTATTATAGGGTTCAGCAGGGCAGGAAATCCAAGAGTTATTTCCTCTTTGGTGAGGAACTGGCTCAAATTTCCACCCATGCTCTTCCTCTAAAATGGCATCTCCACAAATTGGAAGGAAGTGACCCATTTTTTGGACAGTTTGTCTAGTGTGCGCAGCTCTAGTGGACAGCAGTGTTATGATGTAGGTATGGGGGTGGAATGGGAGCAAGGGCCTTTCTGCCATTAAAAAAAGACATACCCTCTAATCTTTAGAAAGTTCATTTGCAAGCTAACAAGAAGCCTAAGGGCTTGCACGGACTCCCGATTTTTATATGATAACATGTATTCTTGCAGTTTTTGTGAATAAATGTAAAAGAGACACATACATGATCATTGTGACTACATCATCTTCAGAAATTATTTTCATATGTTTTTCACTGAGCTTGGTAGAATTCCGAATAAAGTTATTTGATGAGTTGTTTTAAATAATTAATGAATGTTTTTATATTTATAGACACAATAAAGAAGCTGACTTTAACTTACTTTGTTTTTACATTTGGATACTAGTATTTATCCCAATGCTTTTAAAGAATCTGAACCAACATAAATTTTTCTTCTTTCTGATTAAAAAAAAAAAAAAAAAGATTGTAGAAAACCACATTTAAATGCCTATATTGGTAAAAGTAAAACTGGGTTGTGTTAAGTAGCTCAAGCACATTTCACTCAGCCATAATCAACTTAGGCAAAGGCTGGGCATTTATCAGGTTTAGCCCACATCCAGTCATGAGTTTCAACTGACTGGAATGGTGCAAAGAAGGGTAGGTACTTTTAATGGTTGGGGGAGAGGTAAGTCAGCAAGTCTTTAAATTTTTATGGCCACATTTGACCTTTCTTGCCTTATAAAAATGATCAGCTTTAACTTGCACAGATGTGCTCTCTCAAGCTGTGCTTCAGCTATAGAAATAGGAAATTTCCTGGCTCTGGTATAGAGCATAATTCAATTTAATGTATCTCATATAGGTACATTACACATTACAGTGCTGCTTATTCATATTCAAAACAATTGCCAACCTAAAGATCTGCCACATTTTGCACTATTTACAGACACTTTGAATCCTCAAAAACACAGAGAAAGAAATCCAAGCCAGGCAGGATGTAGAGACAGTTTTAGTATGATTATATTGGCATCTGATATGATAGTGCTTTGGACCATATTGACAAGAGTGAAGTTTCTAGGTAGCAACTGTTCAATACCATCCGTTGGACTTCTCTGATAGACCACTTAACTATCTCAGCTTTTCCAGTGATCATCTCATTTATCTAGGATTATTGCACTGAATTTACTGTTTGGTTTTCTTCCAGAACTGAAATGTCAAGTCCAGTGTCATGTATGCAGTAGCTTTGTGCTGTGAGAGCTTCACAGATCCCCCAAAAGCTGCTAGCAGTTGATCTTTGGATAGAGCTAGAAATAAATAAATCCTCTTTAGCAGATCAATATTCATCCCATTTAATGCTTGATGTGAAACTTGTGGATTTGTGGTAGTAATGCTGATGTACAGCTAATCGTTGAAAATGGGCATCAGGGCTTTTATAGCATGGCGGCATATTGTCAGGCAGGAAAGAAGAAGCAGAGAGCAGAGCCTTGTAGAGAATATGGTAAGTGTGTACCAATTAGCTGCACATTTGTAAATCACATGGGCTGTTTCATTATGCACATTAGAAACTAATAATGGGGGCATCTAAGGGTCTGCTCCTCAAGAGAAATACCTGTGGCCTTCTCATTATTTGCCACTGTCGGGGGCTACAGACATAAGTGAAGTGTCTTAATTGGAGAATCAACTATCAAATAAATTGCTATTGAAGTTTTTTTTATTCACACCAGAAATCAATTCTAAAAATGAAGTATCTGAAGGAATGAAGTGTAAATCTATATCCTGAACAATTAGCTTGAACCCACAAGGAAAAAAAATGGTTCTAATGAAGTGAGATTTAAAATAGTGAAGGCCAGTAGTGAGGAGTCTTTTCCAGTCAATGGTAGAGCTATGAATCAGACTTAGCTTAGACAGGAAGGGTTAAGCTTATTCCTTTGGATTGAACAATTTTATTTTTTGCTGCAGATGTGTGGTAATTCACCGTCAGGGTGTTGGGAAAGCTAGTTGAGGCTGAACATTCTTTGTATGCAATAGCTGTTGGCCTAACCACATAAGCTGTAAGGCAGACTTCTGTGGTCATCAATGCTAAACATATTTGCAGCCAGATCTCTTGATTATTAGTTTCATATAGTATGAGCAAAATGTGCACATGATCTCTGTGTGAAAGCTTTGGTTTCGCAGACTTCTTGCAGAGCCAGGCTGCCTTAGACTAAATTTTAGTGAGCATCAAAATTTATTCGTTAAAGCATGAGAGGCATGCCTTTCTGTAGGGATTGAAACTAGAGAACTTGTGTTGATTTGTTTTCCCTGGATAGGCTATATTCTTTCTGAAATAATGGCTTTTCACTTAAGTTCACTGAGAAATGAAACATTATAATCTTTACACAGTAGGAGGCATCATTAAGCTTAAAGGCAACATCTGGTGGCTCCAGAAATCCAGTGTACTGCTCACAAGCATCAGTTTCCCTTTTGCGAATTCTAAACTTTGCTACTGATAAATGATATTTTTCCCCAGTTAGGGATTTCAAGCAGTCACTACTTCTTTGGTTGGCAAACACAGGCAGGATGAGAGGGTGGGCCATGGTCGCAGGGTGATGTTCATCAGGTGAGGAGTAAATCAGTAAACAGAAGAAGAAAAGTATGTTTATGCTTGAGGCCATGAAGTTGAGAAAGAAGAATGTACAAGGCCGAAAATGACAATTGGGAAAATGTGTGGGTTTGCCTGTGTAAGCCTGTGTCTGTGAGTTCATGCACACACAGTCATAAATGCACTTGGGAAACCTGGAAATGAAAAAGAGGTGTTACGTGGTATATTAATACGTAAAACATTCAGACACGGTATCTGAATCTTGTTATTTATATCCATTATGAGCACTCTTACATAAAATAAGATATCTTGGTACAACCTAGAGCTTGAAAAACAAATATGCTTGAAAGACTATCCCTTAAAAATGAAAACTTGAGTTACACAAATTTATTAGTAGTTATTAAATCCCAAAGATTAGTAACAAAAATAACTATCTTTCTTCTACCTTTGGATGCTGAGGTTTCTATCAGGGAGAATGCTTGCTCTTCACGGGGGACCTGTGGCTATAAAACGCAACCTGCTTGACTATCATTAGATGTCTGTAGGAAGACGGAAGTCAGGAACTTTGAGTACTATTCAGTGCAGAATTAAAACATTTTTCAATTTCTGGTCATTAACCTTTAAATGGATGACTTTGGAGATCAGAATAGTAACTGATATTTGGTGTCACTAGAAAGCCAGCTTTAAAATGTGCTTTTTCTATGTCCACTTCAATTACAAGCTCTCATCTTGTCCTAAAAAAAAAAAAAAAAAAATCCCTAAGCAAAGGAGGGGCAAATGGCCTCGTGGTCCTTCTGGTAACACACATCTCTTCCTTCTGCAAAGGGAGAGAAATCAAACGGTTGGAAAATAAATACAAAGCAAATTTCACTACGCTAACCACTTAGTGTGTGCTGTTTTCAAGCTAGGCTAAGGCATGGTGTTTCAGGGTGTTGCAGTGCATAGTAGGCATTCTGTGAAGACTCTCTTGCAGGGGTGTGGGTATGCAGAGATGCAGCAGTGAGAAGGAGTCCCATGGCATTAGTGATTCCAGTCAGGCTCACAAGCTATAAAGCTATGCCAATTCCCATGGATCAAAGTCCAACGTCTGAGCATCAAAATGATGTGCTTCTATGACAAAAAAATAGGTAGGCCGAATTACTGTAGGTACCATTTCCTAAGACAGGAAGATAATGCTTCATTTTCTACTAGATATGGGTAATTTGAAACTAGCTACATGCGTGTGTAGTAAAAAGTTAAAGGAAGCTTTGTAAACCTTAGAGTCTTTTGAGAGGCATTGTATTAGAAAATAGAAATTGCAGATCACAGAGTTAAAGTAAGAACTCAGTAGCTCAAAGCACTTACTGCTATTGCAAAATGCCTGAGTTCTGTCCCAGAACACACATTAGGCAGTTTACAACCATCCCGTATTTTTGTCTGCCCCCAGGAGATCTACTTTTCTCTAGAGACACTTGCACTTGTATGTATATACACACAGACAGATATACAAATACACACACACACACACACAGGAGAGAAATAGTTGATTTTTTTTAATCTTGAAATTCATGTATATAGCATGCATTTCTATTTTTCAAATTATGCGTGTCTATTCTAGGGCCCAAGGTCATGTATAGTAGGAAGATATAACTCATGCAGTCTGTCCACAGGGAGGCTAAGCCTCCAAACTAGTGTGGTGCCATGAGGAATCACGAATGATGACACATTCTCTGGAGGATTTGGACTCATGGAATGATGATGGAGCTGGATCATCCTTGGGCGGTTTCTGCTTCAGTTTTCTGAAACTTCTAATCACACTTGTGGTGGGATCACGTCATTCTATGTGTTAACCAAGAACTTGAGCAGTTGGACAATAAATAGCTGTCTAGGCTTTCTACTGTGAGGTAACTTCCATGGCGGTAACAATGTCCACCCAAGAGGTTGGGACATGTGAGTTATGGCAGATGATACCCAATCAGTTCATCCTTCTGTGCAAATGTTCTGTGATTGTTTAACTAAAATCTGCCAGAAAAAAATATTTAAATGTGGGGGTTTACCGCTTTACCTCGCTTCCACTAATCCCTGTTAAAATATTGTAAATAGCATAGAGCTTAGAGTCATGAAACAGAGACCTAACAAGACTTAACTGAAAATCTTTTGTAAAAGATTCAAGTAAAACCTTACAACACATAGCTAAACCAATCCACTTTGATCCCTGAAAATTATCTATAGTCTTTATCCATCTTATCTTGTTAAAAAATGAAGAACAATCACTCATATTTAAAGCAGTTAATTTTGTAGGAGTTTTTCTTCAAAAAAAAAAAAATAAAGAAAAGCAGTCTCTTGAGATTTTAAAATGTTTCTGTCAGTAATTCTGAATGAGGGCAAGTTTGATTTGCTCTGCTTTCCCAGACTTGCAGAGCTTTTGCACTGCTGCAATATGTAGGCAGGACCTGACACCTTGGGAGAAAGTTGCAGGACCCCTTCTCATAAAGACAGAAAAAGGATGGGCCGTGTAGCCAGACAATGATGTAGACACAGAAGACACTTGGAGTTCAAAGCATTGATAAAATGTTTAGGTATTCTTAAAAATAACATAAAATATGTGGCAAGAGTCTTTGTTAATTTTTAAACTTTGTCTTTCCTCTGTCTTCAGAGGGCAAGCTCGGGTAAAAAGTCCAGCCCTGACCATTCAGCCAGATCTGCAGGCATTAGTTATAGGAGGGATGCTGCAGAATGAACTGGAATCAGCTTTAATTTTCTTAATTGCAGTTGTCCTAAACAAAAACTTCACATACACAGCATGCTAAAATACCCTTTTCATAAAACATCCCCCCAAATCATTGAGAACTAACTGGAATTATATCAATAATTATTCCTCCAAGCCAGTACATTCTTTGGATCTAAGTAAAGTCTTATTTTGAGTAAAAGATGGTGGACAGGGATGGCTTGTTAGGTGAAATGACTGCTGTGTGAGCATTAGACTCTGAGGTCACATCCTTAGAATCCAATCAGAGTTACTGCAGGCTGGAAGGGGTGTGTTGAGAAGGGTGGATCCAGACACTTTTGACCAACCAATAGGGCAAAGCCATTCAGAGAGAGAGTACAGAATTTTACTAATACAGAAGGGTTAGTGGCTCAAGGAATATATATATATATTTGTATATATATTAAATATTAAAACTTTATGCAGTGTGTGTGTGTGTGTGTGTGTGTGTGTGTGTGTGTGTGTGTGTGTTTGTGTGTTGCTGAGGGTTGCAACTAAGACCTTGTGGCTGCTGGTGGATACTGCAGCACAGAGCTATATGTCCAGCCTGCCAGTCTCTAGAATGTATTAATCCAAACTCTATAAGCTAAATATGATTTTTTGAAAAGTTTTTTTTCTCCCATGAGAAACACATGACTGGTGAGTTTGAAGTTGAACAACAGATCTGAAATATGTCCATTTCTTATGCTGCAATCACTACTGCTCAATTCTATCTTTTTATTATTATGTCACCAGCATATGCCATTATTACTGCTCAGATACAAACAATTGTGAAAGTCACTTCACAAATTATTATGTCCAGCTTTATTATTGTTGGCTCTAAAGCTTAAAGATTTCACTTACTGATATTCAGTTTAAAAGAACAATAGTTTCACCTTCTTACAATTTCCCCAATTTTGTTTGAAATCATGATTTGTGTTTGGCTTGAAGGTATAAAGGTCAAAGCAATTTCATTTACTAATGTGTTGTTTTAAGGAAAATTTGGATAAGAATGAATTATAACACTGATTTGAAATTAAAATGAAAATTAACTCATGAATTAGTTAGCTGCTTTGTTGCAGACATTAGACATTATTCACTTTGTAGTAAGATACATAGCCAGTAGAAGAATGCTATTCTGGCAGACACTCCTATTTAACATGTAAGTAACTTTAGAAAAACTAATTTTAAGCATAATCACTTCAAAATATATTCTCTTTACGTGTGTCTAAACATAAACTGTTTCCCTTCATCCTGATGCATAAATTCACAGACCCTTAAGGTGTGCCAAACACCAGTCTCTGGATTCACTAAAGTATTAAAAACTATAATAAAAACAATACAAATAAAAGTTACAAGAAGTCAAATAGGGACTTCCTACTCCAACGCACTATCTCTCCCTGAGCAAGTATACACACACACACATACACATGCACACACATACACACACATGCACACACTACACATACATCACACACATACACACGCATACACACACATACATGCACACACACATACACATACACACACACACATACACACGCATACACATGAACACACACACTTGTGTGTACATGTATCTTAATATTTTAATTTCTCACAGTTGTTTGATATTTCCATTTCTAAATCATTCTCTTCTCTTGGTGTGAAGTATGGAGATATCATTTCTCTTTCCCTTACTGGCCCACCCAATTTTCTTAGAACCAGTCACATTTTTCTGGATATATTTACAGAATCATTTAGTTTACATATTAACTTTTCAAATTTGGGTGTTAAAGTTGAAATGTCTGGAACTGCATTATTCTATAGTCTTGAGACTATGGTTATACAGCTTGAGATTTGGGGTAGACTCACTGACATACTCATCTTTAGGTCTAAAAGGACAGCAGAGGGAGCCCCTGCATGAGTTAAAATGAACCACAAGCTGAACAAAGACTCTTCAGGGTGCAGACCCATGCACGGTGCCCTCTACTGGGATTGTTGGTACATTTCAACATGAAATTGTAAGCACTGAATCCCAAATTTGTTCTCAGCGACCTTGACTAGTTTAACAGTTAGGACAGGTGTAAAGCTATACCTTCAAAGTAAGATTAATATTACTTTCAATTAAGAGTAAATACCTATGTTGCTTTTTTTAAAAATGAATATTGTGGTTAATAAGTCAAACAAATTATTATGAAAATCTCAATGATTAGAAAAATAATTATTGTATTAGTGTTTTCTGCATCAATATATAAATAATTTATTACAGAGTCTCAACATACAATGCATAATATACACATCCTTAACATGACACTTTCATTGAAGTAGTCTTCCATTATATGAGTAAAATCAACTTTAAAAGGTTTTGGGTCAGGATTTATATTGACTGAATAGTACGTTAAATGTATCTAATTATTTTGTCATGGTCCAATGTCAAAGACAGTTTTCTGAATTCCAGTTTCACTCCTGGTAGCTTCTCAATTCTTTTGCAGGCATATGTGTAGGAAGAGACCGTTCCTTCTGAATGTTTGGTGATACAGCTAATCTTATTGTAAATATGCAAACACTCATTATAAGAAATTTGTAATTGCCATAAGCCAACAAAATTGCAGCCACTATATATGGCTTTGTAGCCAATGTGCAATAATAAATGAGTTCACTTATGCCTCCAATTTTTCAGTGAATTCTAACCTTAGATTTAAATAACATCTAGAAAATCATTAGAGCACACTGAATGATAGTTATCATAGTTAAGAAAATATTTGGTTCCCTAATATTTTAGTATGGCTTTGCCACTACTGTCAAGATAAGTTCATAGGAAAGATGCAAATGTGTTATGACAAAGAATGTATATGATGTTTTATTTCCATTTTATTATTAAACAAAATTTTCTTTTCTGTAAAATATGTAGTTTACTTTCACTGCTTCTGAAACTATACATTTAATACTAAGATTACAGATTTGTGTATGCTGCCTGTGCATATAGCATTAGTTGTCCAAAAGCTACATTTTATTGTTTCAGACAAGGCTATTTATAGAAGTAGCCTAGGCTGCCCTTGAACTCGTGAATGAACTTCCTACCTCATCTATAATTACAGGTTTGAGCCACCATGCATGGCTAGGTAAAAAAATACTTTTGAAAAATGTTTAAGCTTCAAGAAAGAGAAAGACCCTCAAGTTAATGAGCATGAGCAGTCCTTCCTCTTCCCATTGGCTTTCTACCACGGGCATTTCTCAGTTTCTATGCCCATAATATTATATTACATACATAAACTGCCTCAACTCTGCTTTGTTCGATCTCAAAAAGATAATAGAGAGAGAAAATTCTACCCAATTTGGCTGGATATTGACATGAATCTTCAAAGTTTGCTTAAATGCCTTCCAAAACACCAGTGTGATCCACATAAGTGAATTTTACATTTTGTAAAATGTTAGTTAAAGGGCATGAGTTTTAAATGTAATATAATTCTCACCATAAGTCAATGAGATGAATATTATTTTATTAATGTCTTACAGGTGAAAAAATAGATTTACAGAAGCAAAAACTGTTTCAGTAACAGGGCTAACGTGGAAAACCATGGCACTTGATCGTAGCTTGTCTTAGTTTTATGTTGCCTGCTCTTTAAAACTACAGCATTCCATCAAAAGAAATCTTAAAATTTGAATATTAAGGGGGAAATTGGCAGAGGCTGTAAAAATACTTCTTTCCCCTCTGTACAACCTTTGTAGTAAGCTCTGAGTAATCATCCCGGTGCTGACTTGAGAACTTAAGGCATGAGGTCACAACTACGGGCCATTACATTCATCCCAGTTCATAGAATTTACTTACAGAGTTCTTCTTCAGAGACAGGAAAATACAGAGAGATGGGTAAGTGTCATTCTGAGTACATGTGACTATTTTTACAAATATATTTCTAAAAATATCTACATATTTATATTTTCAATTTTCAGGGTTCTTATGGTAAAAATTATAGGATAGTAGTTTAACTACTTCACAGTTCTTATTCCTACCAACATCAGACATACAAATAAAGACTATGATAATAATGACAACTAGAAAGTTTGTAAAGGATCTATATATGAGAACACTGGGATTTGGTAGCTATAATTAAGTAACAGCTAGGAAAAAATAATTTTATTTAGCAAGAATAATGCTGGGTCTCTCTGACACAAGAGCTTTTTTTTCTAAGCCTTCTTATCAAAACATTGGCATTGGACGGTGAGAAGATTTTTAAAGAAATTGCCACTAAAAATAATGGGTAAGAAATACTACATATTGGTTTTGTAGGCATTGCCGTGCTGTGAGTGCAAAACATATCTCCTATACTCACAGATTGTCTAGAGTTCCCAGTATGAAGGATGATGTTTAAAGCTGTGTGAAGTCTTAAGGAAATGAGACCTGTCAGAAGGAGATCACTATTCCGGGGTCTTTGAAGGTTAGCCCAGGCCGTGGTTCTCACCTGCACTTTCTGTTTCCCCCGTGCTGGGACACAAGATCTGCTGTCATAGCACTTCTGACCTGATGGAGTCATTCCTATTACCCAGCCTTCTCCATCACAATGGAGTGGCATCCCCTTGAAGCCAAATTTTCACTTTTATTTTTTTCTTCCATTTATTTTTGCCAGAGACTCAAAAGAAGTGAATATATTGCTTTTTATAAAAGTTTGACCCACTGATTATCATTCATAATGAAGCATATTACCATAGAGGATATGGCGCTCTTACTGTGTATAGCAGATATCACAAGATAGTGTAAGTTTGGTTTGCTATCTAACATGATCACTACTACCTACGTAACTAAGCAGCCTCAAACATTTTACTTGC
Source organism: Phyllotis vaccarum (assembly GCA_033318265.1). NCBI lineage: Eukaryota > Metazoa > Chordata > Mammalia > Rodentia > Cricetidae > Phyllotis > Phyllotis vaccarum. Next base: position 30,939,752 of record JARWLC010000015.1, read on the forward strand.
ATTAGTTTTTATTCTTCTACCCTCAAACTCCTAAAGATCACCATCCTGTTTTTTCCAGGTAAGGAAACTTAAGGACAACATTTTAAAAAACCTTTTCCAATTGTAACAAAAACCCAGTCATACTCCAGGGCCACTGTGCCATGCATGGTGCTTCACCATCACACTTACTGTTACTGTTAAGAAATGTCTCACTATAAGTTTTAATCTCAAAATTCCTTCTGGGCTTTAAACCACAGTGAAGAAGATTTAGGAAAAGCCTGAGCTATGCTCTAACATTCCGCATATATTACAGGTATATATATATATAAACAGCTCTTCTGTGATGACTAAGGCTGTAAGTCAAATGGTTTTCTACCTGACAACATCATGGACTCCATCTGGAATCTGAACACAAGGCTCTTCTTTCCTTCTTGGACTGTCATCATTTGTCATAGAGAAATTTCTATTTTTTTTTTTTATTGCAGCATAGGCCCAGGACAACGTGGGAAATTCCACAGGTTAGTAAGAAAATGAAATCTCATTAATAAAAGATGTGGATGGCAGCATTCATGTCAACTTCCCCCAAACTTTTTGCTTTCTTTTGGGTATTATTTTTGCTTTGGGATTTTTCTACATGCTAGAGCACATGGAAGTGCCTCTCTCTAGTGCAGATGATTTCTGCTACAGAGTTCACATTCATGCCCACCTCCTGTTTCCAGGCTTTAAGGCCTTCTGTCCACTTATCTAGCTCTGTGAACCTTAAGAAAGGATTTGCTATCTTTTCACATCACATTCCTTATTGAAGCAGTATAGGTAGGAACAGAACATACCCCACAAGATTATCATAGTGACCAGGGTATATCCACCAGATTATCAGGGTAGATGTAGTATTTAAAAAGTGGTCCATTAATAATAGTATTAAATATGTGTACTCAAGTTGGCAAAAAACAAGATTGGAAATCTAAAAATAGCCCTGCAGACGAATATTAACCATTCTTGGAATAATTTCAAGGGTGGAAACATGTTTTCATTCCATTATTCTATTGAAGACACTGAGATTTAAAGCAATCATCTGGAAGTTATATGTGGCTTGTATTTGAAATGTCCCCCAACGGACTCATGAGTCTTTAAAATAAATTAGATGTATTTATTTATGTACATGAGCATTTTGATTGCATATGTGTACATGTACCAGATACATGCCTGATACTCTTAGATGTTGAAAGAGGGCTTCAGATCTAGAACTAGTGACGTGGATGATTGTGAGCCACCATTTGGGTACTATGATCTTCTAGAAGAACAAGTTGTAAATTGCTGAGCCATCTCTCAAGCCCTGGGCTCATTTTTTTTTTCTTCTACGTTTTTCTTTTCTTTATTTAATGCTTTTTTTATTCATTTTACATACCAGCCAAAGTTCCCCCTTCCATCCCTCCTTTTAACACTTTGACACAGTGGGTAGTGATGTCTTGGAGGGCAGGAGAGGCTTATAAGGTAGGACATCACTGGGACAGGACTTTAAAGGTTTCAGCCTGGCCCCTCCTTTCAACAAGTCATTATTTCTGGTCTACTTTGACATGAGGAGTCCCCTCCTTACCCTAGAATCTCTAACTTTAGGAGCCACAGAACCTAGACCTAGAACTTCCTCTTTCAGCTCACAATGACTCCTCACTCTGTAATCCAAGTTCTCACCCCTGCATCTGAAGGATACAGTCCTCCGACTCTGTTATCAACCATAAATACTAACTTAGTACTTTCTACTGAGGAAGCTTCCTAGTATTGACCTCACTGCCTATTAAATCATCCCTCCTGGCATCTTCCTGTAAGTGAATATTTGTCCCTGTTCCATCACTGAGGTGAATATTGACAAGCAGACCAAAAGTAACAAGAAACTTTTTATGCTAAAGTCACATCTTTGACCATAATCAAATTGGCCAAAGGTTGTTTTTTGTTTTTTTGTTTTTTTTTTTTTTTTTTGGATGACGTGAGAAATATCTATTATTGTTTGACATAATCTTTCTGATTAATATATGTGTAAGCCAGAACAGGGGGAAGAAAGGAGAATTTCAGGAGTGGATGTAGCCCTTGGGGGTCTTCTTATTATTTTGAAAACACAGAAGAGCCAATAGATTCAAGTCCTTCTGCTCAGTGCAATCAGACATCAGGACACAGAACACATTGGTCTACAGGAAGGAAATCCAGGCATTTCTGTTCACTTGTTTTCTCAAGAACTTGACTTTTTTTTCATTTAAACTCGGAAAGAAAATGTGGAAAGGAAAAGATTGACAATGCAGGAGAATAGTTTCACACTACTTGTCAGTTTCTTACAGAATTGTTTTCTGATAATCTCTATTGCTTGATCACTTACTGCTTTCACTATGGGATGTCACAGGGGAAGATAAATGAAGGCTTTTTTAATTCCACTACGGTGAGATTAGAATTAAGGTAATTGCCTATTCACCAGGCCTCAGTTAAGTTTTACACAGTTAATCACTTCTCAGTTGGATCAATTTTATACTTTCCATTTTCCAAACTCTCATAAATATTATGGGAAAATTAGAGATTAGGATAAAGGGGAGATGAGGGTGGGAATAAAGAGAATCAGCTCTGCTGAGGAACAGCTCGTGAACGCCATTGCATTGTTTCAGGTCTGCTAATATTAGACTATTTCTTTATATTCTTTATACTTACACTTCTTAACTTTTAAATCTAGTTCGTTTATGAAAAGACTCGGGTGTGATGACATCACTCTTCTCCCTTTATGTCTTTACTTCCATTGGTTCTTTTTTATCCGTTTATGCTACCGTCTCTTAGGCTGCTCCTATGAGTAGAGATCTAAACACAGAAACTAGCACTTGGGCAATGGATCCAGGCAGTGGTTGCTCCATAGTCTTCCTTGTAAACGGAGAGGTGTTGTTAGATTATAGTCATCAACTACGTTATCCTTCATTGGAAGAAATAGCATGAGGCAGATTCTCATGAAATACTCTATCTCAAACTCCTTTTTGAAATTTGAACAAGTTTTTGTACCAAAGGCAGTGTGTTACAAAAATATCTCCCACAAAAATGCACCAATTAGATCGGCAAATATCTTAACTTCATTTTCATTTAGATCCTTAACATTTGAGTCTCCCAAAGCTACAGTTAAAACTCAGCTCTTCTGGAAAATCTCATAGGACTTTTAAAAATACAGCTACAAAGAACAAGAGAAGATTTGTGTCTCAAGAGAAAGATCTACAGGATGAATATTGCAGAGAAAGCCATTTATTCACTTTGTAAAGATGAAAAGGTAGGAAGACCCTAATGGGTAATAAAACATCCATTGGCAGGGGACTCAAGAGGCTGTCTTGTCAGACCCTGTAGTTGAAAAAGCACCTACAATCTTGCAGAAAATTCAAAGTATTTTCCAAGGAAAGCAACTAAATATATCTTAGAATGACACTGGATTTTACTATTACTTTTTTATATCTTCAGTGAAAGCACCCATACACACCCTTAAGAGAAATCTATGCAAAATGAGATTATTATGTTTCACAAACTTTGTTCTTTTTAACCTTATAATCTATTTAAAAACTGATTATAATGTAACTATAATGCACTGAAGTAGTTAAGTAAGATGAGCCTGGTATCTGGGGAAATGAATGTATCTGGTTAGCTTAAGCACATTGCTCCCCCTGAACAGTGATGATAAGTAGTAAACGATCTGGCCATTAGACCCGAACAACATCTTACATCATAAGGTAAAATTAATTCATAAACATTTAAATACTCAAGAGTGTGGTATGCCAGCCATGAGGGAGGAGAGGAGAAGGAGAAAGGAGTAATTTATAAGTTTGAAAAAAAAATCATTAGTAAGAACCTGAGGAAGAAAACAGATTTTGACTAAAATATGAAACAAGCAAACAAAACACGTCTATTATCATAAAATTCAAGTTATCCGAAATTAAAAAAAAAAAAGATTGTCTTTGCCATGCTTCTTCAAATACCCTATTTAGTCTACTTGAGAAGAGTACAAAGGAACAGTCTCAGGGCCCAGGCAGCCCTTTGCTTAATTCAAATTAATTTAGTCAATTGTGAGGACACAACACAGGCTGAGTGCAAAGCAGAACATAATGGTACATTGATGAGAGAGGGGCTCTTGGCACTCACAAAACCTTAGCTTAAATACCAATACTAGCTCACCTATGTGTCAACCATGATGAAATGATGTAACTTTGGGAAACCTAACATTAAATAAGTTATGTACTTATGTCCATTGGGTAAACATCATGTCCATTTAGATATTATGAAAAAAATATATTCAAATAAATCATAATGGCAATGTTTTTCTCATATTCAGAGTTATATTTAGAATATTATAACTCATCAATCAGTGTCAAAAGTTATGGAACATGAATGATGAAGGTGAGTGAGGACATAGGAGGTGAAGGCTTTAAAGGCTGAATGCAACACAAAATGTATTTTTCAGGGCATACAAATAAGTAGATACTTTCTATCTTTGCAGAATACGTGTCTAGTTAAGCAAGTGTAGGAAACAGTGGGATGAAAATGACATATATCAGTGTCTAAAAAATTCACAGATACAAATACTGTAGAAAAGAAGTAAAAAATTCCCAAACTCGTTTCTCAAGAATTCCTGTTCAATGGCATTACTTAGATTACAAAAACCTTGGTTCTGAAGAATGTAGTGAATCTGTGAAAGCCAAACAAGAGTATAAGTCTCTCTCTCTCTCTCTCTCTCTCTCTCTCTCTCTCTCTCTCTCTCTCTCTCTCACTCACTCACTCATGCATGCTCACACACACACACGTACATACGCCTACATATGTAAGCAAAATGAAGCATTAAGTCAAGAAACTACCTAAAGAGAGAATAGCACCTCACACATCTCAGCCCCAGAATTGCCAATGTGAATACACAGGAAATTTTGCATACTAATGATTACGCATCACCATCAGTGTTTCAGTACTAAGTGGTCCTCCATTGTTGCTGCACATAAACATTCCAGCACCTAAAGATCCCTAGTTAATTGGGGCTCAGAACTAAGCATTGACATTTACAGGACTCCAGCACTGTCAAGTTGAGAGTCACAAATGTGAAAATGTTTGTGGGAATACATTTTGTGACAATGACAATCAGTCTAGCAGGCTGTGGTTTGGCCTTTTGTAAAAGGTGTTTGTAATTGACCGCAGCTTCAAAATCCATTCATTCAATGCTAGCTCACCATCAGCCTCGCTTCCTTCCTTCCTAATCTGTTCTGCTTTACTTTAATATGTTAGCCCTCTTGTTATGTGCTGTCCTCTGACTTCCTGCCCCGCCCCATCTACATGCCTGCCTTACAGCAAGGAGTATGAGCACTCTCTCCCTCCTCTTGCTGTCAAGAATCAGTCACAGATGAGAGCAGCTTCAGTGGTCATGCAGCTGACGATAATTGGATTTGATGTCACCAACCATCTAAATGCATAGAGGCCGATAAAAGCTGCTTCATTCTTGGATTCATCAAAGGCCAGAAATAGCAATTATCACAGTGTGAATTTCATTCTGTTGCACATAGAGCAAGCACTCCTTCCAACTCTCAAAGCATGCACTCTATTGCATGAGTGATTTGCTGTCATTCTGATTGGAAATTAGATAGGCACATAGATATTAGATAAAAGATAGATAGATAGATAGATAGATAGATAGATAGATAGATAGATAGATAGGTAGATACATACATACATACATACATACATACATACATACATACATACATAGATACATATATACATAGATACATAGATAGATAGATAGCGTGAACAGATAGATCAGCAGATGATGAATAGATAGGTTAATAAATAGATGATGAAGATAAATGATTGATAGATAAGTAGATGATTGATAGTAGATAGGTATATGATAATTGATAGATAGATGGATAGATGGGTAATAGAGATAGATAGATAGATAGATAGATAGATAGATAGATAGATAGATAGATAGATAGATAGATAGATAGATGGATGGATAGATAGATTCATTCCCAGAGTCCTACTTGAACAAAACACATAAGCTATAAAGACAAGCACGTCCATTCCACCCAGGATACTCTGTGAAGTGGGGAACTGAGAAAAATAGAAAAGTGGGGAAAGAACACAGGGGTTTGTGGGAGTATGATGGATAAATCCCAGCAGCCTTTAACCTAGGGTACTGTTAGTAAATAGCTTTACAAGTGCCCTCTTTAACGCACAATTGCTTCTTAATATGCATGGAGCTTAGAGACAGACAATTTTACTTAAATCCAAATAAAGTGATTTATTTAAAAGTGCTTCTTTCCATAAAATCCACAAAATGGAGTCAAGTGGTCATTTCTCCACTCCCACCATTAATTCTTGTTATCTGTGTCAGCAAGTGGATGACGTTTATGCTGCTCCCCTTCTGCCTCTGCTATGTAAGGAAAAAATCTGGTTTCTATCAAGCTCTCACTGAGTTTTTTGAAAAAGACAATAGGAAAAAAATGTCTAAGCTGAGATTACTTCTTTAAATGAGATCATCTTCCTGTAGGATAATTATTTATCTTGACAGAATGAAACAAACCCCAAATCTAGGGATTCAAATTATAAAGTCACCTGTTCTAGAACCTCTGAAAGAGTATTTGGGCCAACTGACGTATTTCTGAGCAGACTGTGTGTCTTGGGTTACTTGATACAAACTTCTGAGCCAACGGAGATAGTTGCAGATTCTTCATTTTGATTCTAGATCCAATAATTCTAATAAACCTTCTTGGATAGGATGTTGTATACGTTAAATAGGCTTTAGAATGAGATCTGCTTTTACCCGAGTTATTCTATATAAGATTTTAAATTGTATTCAATGCAAACAAAATACCCTATATTCAAATATACTTGGGAAATGTTTGCTTAGATACAGTTAAACAGATTTCTGTTTATTTCAGACCTTATAATTTTTATAACGTTGTCGTGCATCATGAATCTTTTAAGAAGTGTGAATAACAGTGTGAATTTCATTTTTGTCTTACATAGAGCAAGTAGTCCTTCCAACTCTTGAAGCATACACTATTGCATGGGTGATTTACTTTTATTCTGATTGGAGATTAGATAGGCATGTAGATATTAGACAGAAGGTAGATAGATAGATAGATAGATAGATAGACAGACATACAGACAGACAGACAGACAGACAGACAGATAGATAGATAGATAGATAGATAGATAGATAGATAGATAGATAGATAGATATGAGTGGGTGGGTGGATAGATAGATCAAAAGATGATAAACGGATAGGTCTGACAGATAAATAATAAATAGATGATGATGAGGTTACTTGCCAAAGGAATATTTTGTGCTTGTGCCTCTGTGTGTATGTATGTACATATGTGTCTGTTCATGTGTGAATGTGTGTGTGTGTTGTATATGTGTCTATTATGGCTATGTGTACGTGACTGTGTTCATGTATTTCTGTCTCTTGTGTGTGTGCATTTGTATATATATATGTGTGTGTGTGTGTGTCTGTGTCAGTGTGTATTTTATGTGTGAGCTTATGTATGTGTGCATGTCTGTATGTGTGTACATGTATAGTTATGTGTTTAGGTGTGTACACATAGGTCAACATGCCAAACCCATATGTATTACTTATATTGTTCACTGTCAAAATGACATGTTACTATATTCCCTAAATGGGTTGTGTTCTTATGCAATTTGGGTAGTCGATATCTAGAAAATATAAGATTATTGCATATTTTTGCAATGAAAAAAATCTGCTCTTTTACCCTTTTGAAAGCTTAATGTTAATATTGTTTACAAATAAGGGGAAAGTCACTTTATGAAACACTCAGTATGAGTCTCGCATGCCTGACCTACATTTGGGTCTAGTTTGTTTTCTCTGCCTGCCTCAGTTGGTTCCCAGTATTCCTTCTTTTTCAAAAATATCCTCACTCCTTAATGAGACCAAATGGTCCCCTGATAGGGCCCCTCCTCAGGCCACATACCAACTCCAAAATTTCTAGCAACCTCCTGGGCATCAAAGTTACAGATTTCTTGAATCAATTTTTTTTTTCAATCTTTATTCAAAAAAAATTTAAGCCAGGTTCTTTATTTAGTAAGTTGATTAAATATTTTAGATAGGATTTCACTTTGTTGTCCAGGAACTTAGGATGCTTCTGTCTTCTAGTATGGAGGTTAGAGAAGTATACTACCATACGTGGATAATTGGTTTAAAAAAATTCTGTATGTACAGCAAAAGAAGACCATTTCAAAAGAAGACGATTACAGGCTGGAAGTGTAGCCTGGTGGAAGAATGCCTGACTATTGTGTGTGTGATTCTAGCTCCAGTTCCCAGCACACATGTAGAAAGCAGCACCTTCCAATGCTATCTATATCTGGGACTACCACTGTCATTTCCATCATGAAAATGCATTATCTCTAATGGAAAAAATACTGAGGCTTTGTGAAATAGTCCCTCATCATTCAAAGGATAATGCAGCAGAGTAGATATTTGAGAGGAAGAACAGACATTTCGAACCAGTTAGTCAAACAGCAATGAAGTGACACAGAACAGTGTGACAGCTCCCTTGATGAAAATGGTGCATATTAAGATCTCATTTTCTTGTGTATGTGCCTCTGTGTGGCTGCATAAATTTATATACACTACAAGAATGTAAGAACCTGTAGAAGATAGAGGTTGAAGCATCCTGGAACTGGAGTCGAGGCACTTATGAGCCCCCTAATGTAGGTGCTGAGAACTGGGTCCCCAAAGGACAGTAAGAACTCTTGAGAACTAAGTTCTTTTCTCTATTTCTCCACCCTCTACAGGCACATACTGAGATGTGCTATTGTATTCACTCCAAACAAGACATGTGAGTCATCAAGAGAAAAACTACCTAAAGTACTGTGGCCTGAATATTAGATGGCACAGATACACACAATATATTTTATGAAAGTTTAATCCCGGATAATAAAAATAAATACATGAAATGGTTTGGCACACAAAAGGGAGAGCCAGAGTTATTTGGAAATTGTCAGTGCACGAAGCACATTTTGTAAACATGTACTAAGCTGTATAACATATGGTCAGATACTTTCTATTTACCTTTCACAGACACACAAGTTATTGTCAAAGATTGATCATTTGGAGATGCTTAAGAGAAAAATGATAGCAACAATTTTTTTTAAGTATTTGGCTTGTGCTTTCCAATTAGGAAAAGTGGTGATCTTGCCCACTGTGATGCAGAACCAGTAACTATACAGCGAGCCATGTGGTTGTCTTCTGAGAGGCCTCAGAAGTGTAGGCTCAGAAGGCCTCAGTGGCCCATCGTCAGTGTAGGCTTTCTCCCATCTTTCCTACAAAGATGTAGAGGATAATTCACATGAGAAACATGTAATCTTTTTATAATTCAAAACATTTTAAACAGAGACATTACATCTATGGACACTTGCATTTTCCTTACGGTCAGAACACACACTGTTTTGGAGGTCAGGTGTTAAAGCTGCAGCGTGCACACAGACATGGGGTCTCCAGATGTCCTTACCTCATGTACTGCAGCCCTTGACTTACAAAGCAAAACCCTAACCACACTTCTTCCTACCTTACAAAAGAACAAGAAATATCCCTTCAATCATCTTATAAACAAATACATGTTTTATGTTCGAGAAAATGATGCATGCCAAGTGACATAGACACTCCATGGCCAGTGGTCATTTTTTTTCTCCTTAATTTACCCATGTACCTGGCAGCCGTCCTCAATCTGTGAAATTGTGAATGATGTTGCAATTCCTCTGGTTTGAATAGTAGTTGCAACTCTAAACAATGAACACTTTCACGCGTACACTAGCTCACCCCTGAGAGGAAAGTCTGCTTGGTACGCTCTAAAACCACAAGACAAATAGCCAGGTGTTTTTATTAGTAGACAAAAATCCACTTAAGAAGTGAGGGAACATGTATGTATGACAGGATGGTGCACACTCCATCTCATGGTTACAAAGAGCAGTTAGCAAATGCCATTTAAGAAAAGTACCCTACAGTTTCTGAGGCTCTACTGATGCTTAAATCCGAATGTAACTTTCATATCTAATCTGAGAGATGAAAATACCCTGTATTTAACAGCTTTTAATGTAGTAGTGTCTTCCCAGTTGGTTTTCTGAAATTTTGAGCTGAGCATTGTCTTCTATTTTCTTCCTACAAACATGTTAAAGCCTTCCTAATCTCTCCCAAGGCCTTCCATTCTCTATGAGGTGTACTTTTTGTGCTTAAATAAGCATTTCTCTTTGCTATCTTGAGATGGGATTTGAGCAGGAATGACCTGTTCTATTGGCAGACTAAGCTCTACATCTCAATCAGGGGGAAGGCACACTGCAATCAAGAGCCAGTCCTACAGAAGGAAACTATTTGTGGTGCATGCTTTATTCTTTACAAGAGCACATAAGAATCTTCATTGTGAATAAAGAAAGATCTTACTTCTGAAATCTCATTTTTTTTTTAGAACTTGGCAAAGAAATGTTTATACTTTTATATATATGGTCAACTGTCTTCTTAGAATGAATTTGGATGCTTTGGAAATTATACATATGCACTCTTCATGGTGGCAAGAAAAACATTCTACCACTTAAGTGGGGAATTATGCTGCATTGATTTAACCACACTTTACATAAATAAAGTTTTAAAAATTCTATCACATAGTAATGATATATGTCTCTGCAGCAGGCCAGAACCTAGCTATACAGGTACACCACAATGGTATCTTACATCAATGAATTTTGACTTTCTGATAAGACACTCAAGAAAACTGCACATTAAGTTGATTGAGTAGAGCTTAATATGTGCTGTTAAAACAGTTTTCTTTTGTTTCTTGATATACTATCCTATTTTTTCAATATTTTAATCTGCCTCTTTACCCCTTCAAGTTCTACCATCAGCCATATGTAGTATGAGGTTTCTGGCCTGGACTTTCAGGCCCAGCCTCAAGGTTTAAACCCGCAGACCCACAGAGACACACAGACGCTTACATTAATTTTAGACTGATCAGCCTAAGGCCCAGGCATATAACTTGCTAACTCTTTACCCTTAATCTAACCCATGACTCTTAATCCTGTTCAGCTATGCGGCTCGGCACCTTTTCTCAGAGCAGCATTGTCCTCTGCTTCTTCTGACTTGTCTGGCAACTCTGGAGTCTCTGTGGCATTTCTGTTCTATTCTTACTGTTTCCAGAGTTTTCTTAGTCTGGGAGCCCCACCCACACTCCCTGTCTGCCTTTGGTCGATCAATCAGCACTTTTTATTAAACTCATAAGCAGGACAATCATTTACAAAGTACCATAAATTCCCTACAGCCATATATTTTCAATATTTGGATTTTCACACTCTGGATCTGTATGCCTACTGCTATTTATTTATACAAACCTTATATCCTGAATACATGATTTACAATTGGTTGGTATAAATAACCTGAGTGAACTGAAGCCAGAATAATAAAATAAATAATTAATACTGATTATGGACATAAACTAAGTCACATGACTGGTTTTATATTCCAATGTCATAGCTTGTGTACCTAGCCTCTGTTCATGGGGATAATTTGGAGATGAAGTACACGGGATTTTATAAAGTACTTGGCACTATGCTCGGCAGTGCTCAGTAGAAACTATAAATACAGTGAACAATACCAAGGTGTAATGAACAGTGAGGCCAAAGATAAGCATTGCTGAAGCTCTCAGGTGAGTGTCATGACTCCTTACATCCTGCAGCTCTGCCTAATAAGATGGTAAGTCACGTTTCCAATGACTTCCTTTTCAATTTAACAGCACAAAAACTACCAGGAATTTCCTATTTACTCTGAGTGTAGAAAATAAATTTAAAAAAGAAAATGGGAGTAATCTTCATTAAATATGACAAAGGAGTGGAGTCAAACTCAGTGTTTTAACCCTCATGGAGTCAAGAGACTGAAAAGATTTGAACTTGAGTCATTCTAACTATGACTCATGGTCTTTGAGAAGAATAACTAGCTTTAGGGACATGGAGAAACTGTTAAATACGATGGGAGATAAAAAAGCTGAATGAATTCCAATTTGTCACAATTAGGTCACACAAAATAGAAAGGGAAGAAGAGACTCTGAAGTGCTCAGCTCTAAATGTGTCTTCTATTCACCACCTCCTCAAGGCTCAGGGATCGACATGGGGTTCTGCCCCTAGATGAAGAGCTGCAGGCAATTAACACTGCTAAGAGGGGAGACTTCCTCTTTCCCTGAGATGAGCAACCTAAAAGAGTTATCAAATCCCAAGTCGTAAAAACATAATATACACTCTAAAGAATACATACAAAGTCTAAATTAGTGCATATAAGCAACACAAATGGGACTTGTTGCTTTTATACACTTATTTTTATACATTTATTATGCATATATATGTAACAATAGTGATTACATAGTGAGGGGGCATGAGTTTCAAAGGAAGAATGGGATAGGATAACAGAAAGGTTGAAGGGAACAGGAGAGAAATGTGTAATTATATTTTAATTAAATATTTAAAATGAAAACAGTGAAACAGATATAGAAGATGCTGAATCAGTTAAAAATGGGAATATGAATGGAGTGAGGCCAAAAGGGTGTAAAATTTCTTATGTTAGCACTGTGGGAGAAGTTGGCAGGCAAGTGGACAATGATTGTAAATTCAGGAGACAGGCCTTAACGACGTACAGGTCTTGCTGCCTTTACATTTTTATAAATGTGTGCTGTCACTTCAAGGAGAAGGGTAAGACCAGAGTCGGTGACAGATTAGTAGTTGGCAGATCATTGACAAATGGAGTTTAAGGTAGTCCCTTCATTATGTTTCATAATCTGTCTTATATAAATACATATTCTATGAAATAAGATGGAGTAAATCCCATTTCTTCTATTTGAAAATATATGGAAGGTCAAATCAAATGAATAAAGAAAAAGACAAGATTTTCTTATGGAAAGAGAATATGGGCTAGAAGAAAGGTAAAGCTTTGGAGATTCCTCTTCTCATAAGTAATGGATGAAGACAGGAACCACTGAAGGCCACTGTCTTCAGATGGAGAAATCAAGAGACAAGACCCAGCAAAGAAGTACTTCCAAATCTCCTTAAGAGAAGACTTCAAGGATGCACAGTCTCCAGTGATGAGCAGGCAGACTAGGCAGACTAGGAGAGTCACCAGAGAGAAGAGAAATTAAAGACCAATGTCAGGTGAATGGTACATGCGGGGCTACCCGTTCTTCCTGAGGAAGGAGGCAGCAAAAGGAATATTGGAGCCATACAAAAAATTGGGTCCTAACTCTTTGTGGTGACAATAGACCTTTTTATATGTAAGAGGAAGGAAGCTAAAGGAAGAGGAATGTATCTTCATATGTCCCAATATGAAACTGTGGAGTAAGATCAGAAGGAAATGAAATGAGCCTTAACAGAACAGGAGATGGGGAGGAGCAGGGGAAAGAAGCATAAGAAGCCTTCGTCTGACATCAGCAAAGGGGAACTGGGTAAAGGTGGACATGACTCAGAGCTACACAGAGGAGAGAAACTGATGAGGGTTTTAACTGCATTGAGACTGAGGTAGGAGATAAGTGAGTTAAATAAGTTTGTTTATTTTATAGCAAAGAAAGAGATATGGTCATACTAAAACCAGGAGAGTAAGTTAGAGTATAGGTTAAACGGGGTAATAAAATTGATAAGGAGTTAGCCCTGGGGAGACAGAGAACTCAGTTGCCTAGAGATAAACCACCCATCTGAGCAATCCTGAAGGTCCATTTCAAATGCAGGCCATCCAAATCACAGAGATTAGCTTCTGGAGCAAGAGGCGTTCAAGGCTTGGCATTGTTTTAGATGAAAGAACAAACAGACAAAAGAGCCCCAAATGGTGTCATCACAGTTCTTAGAATAGCTGAACCAAGAGTTTGTATTTACTAATCAGGTCAAGAAATCCTGAAGATAGAAGAATGTACATGTTAACTCATTAGACCCTTGGCAGGTGTAACTCAAGACATACTTCATGCTCTTCCTCCTCAATGCACTTTCCTTGTAAACACAGTTGTATTTAACTACTACTTTTCAGACCACAGGAGCAATTTGTTTCCACTTTTGTCGTTCGCATTCTGCCTGACTCTGGTGCAGCCCTCGAACATTCAGCCCAACTTCCAAACATCATGTGCATTCATGATTTACGAAGTCAGCAGGAGTTGAAAATAAAATCCTGTGGGATGTTCTGTTGTTTTAAAAATCCAATCCGGAGGGTTCAGGCATCCTTTAAATCTGCCATCACTGAAAGAAAACGATTGTCACTAAGTCACAGAGAGTTCCCCCAAAGCATGACTATCATTAAACATAACAAGGAGACAGTCATGGTATATGACAAGACCACCTACACATGAGTGCCATTTCATTTGACATTACTGAAGCTTTTATTCTCTTGTTTAGAATTGACGTTCTAGAAAAACTAATCACATTCATAAAGTTATCAGGAATGCAAGAGCAACTCTCTAGTGTGGCAAATGTGAATACTCTTCAGGATCATACACACGAAGACATGAGATGTGGGAATGGAGGATGGTCTGCTCATCTACAAATTGGATTGTAGTAAGAGGTTTCTGGCCCGGACTTTTGGGCCTAGCCTCAAGGTTTAGGCCCAAAGACCCACAGACCCGCAGACCCACAGACTCGCAGAGACAGAGATACACAGATGCATTCATTAGTTTTAGGCTGATTGGTCTAAGGCCCAAGCATATCACTTGCTAACTCTCTACCCTTCATCTAACCCATGACTCTTATCCTGTTCAGCCATGGGGCTTGCTACCTTTTCTTAGAGCTGCATAGTTGTCCTCCAGAAAGAATGCTGGAGAGAAGCCACACAGCTACATGCCTGGGCCTTGGGCCGATCAGCTGAAAACTATTGAAAGCATCTGCGCATCTGCAGGTCTGCGGGTCTGCGGTTCTAAACCTTGAGGCTAGGCCCAAAAGTCAGGGCCAAAAACCTCCTACTACATTAGATCACAAGGTGCTTGTTTGATTGCAAACACAAAACATGCATTTGGTTCCCGTGTTTGATATTAGCATTGAGAAATACATTACAATGCTTTTATAATTTTTACATTTCACTACAGATCTTTTCATAACAACTAACATAAACGCTATAGGAACTGTTTTTAATGGTTCCTCCTCCTATACTCTAGTAGCCTTTCCTGTTCCATTTTTCTCCTATGAGGCTATTTTGTGACCTGAATTCTATGAGTAGAGCTCATGGTTTCATCAGTTTTTTTTGCTTGCTTGTTTTTGTCGTTTTAATTTTAAAATATTTACAGGCCTTATATTTTGATTTTCATCAACTAACCTTCATGGAAGTGATTGTATTCAGATTTGTTATAATACAGTCTGACCTTTAATCAAAGTGATGTTTCCAATGTATTTTATTATATGGCTACTAACAGCATTTTCATTTTTATAGAACAAGAGAAAACAGAACACACAGGATGGTTAATTAATCTATGCAAAGTTACAGAGCAACTCTGACTCCGAATCAACCCTTAGATGTCTGTTCCCATCACCCTAAACCCTCCATCCCCTTAAAGATTTTTTGCTTTTCTGAAAATGTACTTGTAACTGTGGGGACCTTAAATGGTCTAGGCATAGAAGGTCTTTGGGTACAGACATCTCTAGAACAGACACAGTATCAAGCACATGGGTATTTTTCATCCTCCGGCTTCTGCTCCCTGCTAATATAATTTTTAGGGGCTAACCCAAGACTGTAGGACTGGCGACAGCAGTAGACAAGCATGTGAGACAGTACAATTCCTCCAGACAGACGTTCCAAACAGACTGATAGCACTTAGGGGTTTAAGTGACATCTTTTCCGTAAAATCCCCAGAACAAAACCCTGAAAAAGCCTTGGGATCTCGAGGCATCAGGTGTGAACTGCCAGGCATTCATCCCTGGAATTATACTGCATCCTTCTGTAAGCCACTGTTAACAAATCATATAGAGCAGGGATCCACTTCTCTTCCCCTGGAAAGTGATTAGAAAAAACAAAACAGCTAGCTTCCAAAATCTTCCCATGAGATATTCAGCAGAAAATGTGACTTTCCTTTATTTCAATTATTCTAAACTTTATTTCAATTAAAATACATTTTGAAATAACTTTTGTCATATATATTTAATTGAAATACTAATTAGACATGGGCTACTAGAGAAATTAATGATATTCACATATGCTCTTAATAATTCTGGATTATTTTTGTAACTTGTCACTATACTAACTGTGTGTGTGTGGTGTGTGAGAGAGAGAGAGAGAGAGAGAGAGAGAGAGAGAGAGAGAGAGAGAGACAGACAGACAGACAGACAGACAGACAGACAGAGCAGTAGGGGAGTGGAATAAGTATCCTCATGTGTTGAGGTCAGAGGAAGGCATCACTTCATTCCCTAGACCGGGCCTGCTCCTTGAACCTAGATCTGGGCTGTCAGTCTGTAAGCCCTAAGGATCCACATATCTTAACCTTCACAGTACTAAAGTTTCTAGTTTGGCCACTCCTGACTTTGTAACCGTGCTGGAGATTTGAATGAGCATCCTCATAATTTAGCGTCAAGTTCTCTTACCTACTTAGTTCTATGCCCAGCTCTGTAATGCCTCTCAAAGGATGAAGATGAGATTGTGGATTCTATTGAAAAGTGTTTGTGACCAACAACCAGGAGGCCTGAGGTCATGTTCTCATCTCTCCTCTTGAAAACGCTCCAGACCTTGGCATTACTTTTAGTTCTTGTGTGTTTAATATTGACCAGCAAGAGCTACATGACTTTAGTCCTTGTGTGGTATAAGCAGAGATAACATTTCTGAATATTAATACATAGTCGGCTGTAGAGGGAGGATCTGCCTTAGCACTCACCTGAACTGGTAGCTGGCCAGACTTTTGCCTGAATCTCCTCTGGTCATATTAGGTGTTTATGAAGAACTCATCTGGCTTTTTTCTTTATTCAAGTGACTCATGGGAATTTTAGACTTCCAAACAGCCATCTCTGAGCACACTGCAGAGAGATGTACATGCAGAATAGAAACATGTGGCCTGAATTTATCTAGGAAATAAAACAGAGTGTCTTATAAATGAATTTTTAATTTCATCAAAGCATAACATTCAATTATGTATCTCTGTGGGTTTAAGAAGCCAGTGGGCTCTTGCCATTTTAATCGTGGGTCTATGTATATGCTACTTAAAACCTTTTTTTTTTTTTTCTTATGCAATAGGATAGGAATAGGAAGTGATCATTTGCTTGCTTGGTGATTGGTTGGATATATATTTTTATATTGGCTGGTTTTTTAGAGCGAGTCTCATGCCTAATAATACTCCTTTAGGCCAGTTGGCCTGACTGACACTTGTCAGTAGCCTTGACAATATGTATGCTGACTGAAAGACAGCATCAAAGTAGATAGAAGGAAAAACAATGTGTTCAAGGTGAAAGATGGGGAGGTGCATCTCAGTTTTAGATCCCAGCCCACAAAATAAGAACAAATAAGTTCAGATCTAGGTAATGATGGGTTATGATTATATAGGGTCTAGTACTGTTCTGTGCAATATGGTAGCTGTGCAATTGCTATGTGTGGATACTTACATCAGAGAACAACGTCAAATATTCAGTTCATTAGTTACGATAACCACATCTCAGTTACTTAGTGGTCACATGCGGTGAGTTACTGCTACCTGCAGAGTACAGTTGTCAAAGGTTCCCATCCCTATGGAAAGCTTCCTTAGCCAGTGCTAAGCTGATATGATGCATGCTGGGTAGTGAGAATGAGTTAAAAGTAAAGGAAAGAAAAATAGAGAGGCTGGGAAAGAGATTTGGATTACTTTTGATCAACATAGCTTGTTCTCAAAGGAAATAAATGTGTTTTTCTGATTTCTATATATGCAACTTTGGAGGATGGCTGAATACACACATCATAAAGATCATTCAGCTGATTCTCTAGCATGATATAAAACATGGATTCAAGGAGCTGAAAAGATGGCTCAGTGGATAAAGGAGCATTTTGTACAAGTATGGAGACCCGGGCTGGATCTCTGTGGAAGGAGAGAATCAATTCCACAAAGTTACCCTAAGAAGTCTACTCTGTGGTGTATACCCCCACTCGCATACACAAACAAGCATATACTTCTCTCTCTTTCTCTCTCTCTCTCTCTCTCTTCTCTCTCTCTCTCTCTCTCTCTCTCTCTCTCTCTCTCTCTCTCTCTCTCTCACACACACACACACACACACACACACACATACACACACACACACACACACACACACACACAGAGAGAGAGAGAGAGAGAGAGAGAGAACAATTTTAAAGACATTGGATCCAGTTATACATTTTTCAATTATTAGTTATGTTTAATAGCTCAGTTAAATTATATGAAACCCATTTAGCTTACAAAATTCCGCATACTTATTTCAGATCTTAAACTTTGAGAACCAAAACCCACTGACCCTACTTTGTAGATGGGAAACCACATGGACAGCATGAGAAGGTTTTTTCACATTAAACAGCCATCCTCACACCTAGAGGAGTGATGTTGTAGTTTACAGTAGCCGGGCTAACAGTCCATCCCAGGGCTTGAGGACCGTTCTTCCTCCTTAATATCCGGAAGTCTTGACACAGAATCCCCTGTGTAGAAAACAGAACATCAGGGTCCTTTCCCTTTGGTGAACTTTATTTTGTCTTTGGTATCAGGTTCTTTCCACAATAAATGCAGCTGACTCTATTGAGCTGTGTTGGGTATTTCAAAAATAACCAGAGGAGTTTCCTGTTAAGATGGCAGACTAGACTGTTCCTTCAAATGAACACTCAAGGGGATAATAAACACAGACTCTACTGCAAAATCAGAAACAGGCAGAGACCCAGAAATTCACAAATGCAGTGAAAGAACAGCTGAGAGAAAAGATGGACAACTCAGCAGAAAGAAATTAGCCAGGCTGAGCACAGCTCCAGTCGCAGGTCAGAAGCTGAGAAAGCAGAACATAGGCCCACCTGGGGAAAAGACACTGGCAATCTACTCTTCCGGTAAGCCACAGCAATCATAAGCTTCAATCTAGTTGTGAGGGTTGGAGAAACGGGGTTCTTTGGCATTTGGGAAATGAAGAGGAGTTCCACTATATTACTCTGTACAACTCAGGGCAGTGTGTAGGTGCCATTGTGAGAGGTAATTATTCGTACCTGAGATACTCTGGAGAGCAGAACACAGGTAACTATTACAAACCAGGAGCTTGGATTTCACTTGCCGTTACTCAAGGATCAGACACGGCCCAGGGAAGTGGTAGTAGAGAGCAGGAGGGACAGAGGCTGATAAGTCAAAAGGTGCATGCAGCAGGAGCCTCTGCTTAAACAGCAATGCAAAGGAAACAGCAACCCCACCCTTAGCAACTGACCTCATCTGCTGAGATTATGGTGGCACCCCTGGTCCAAAGGTCAGAGAGTCCACTGACCTTGTAAGGCACCTGTTTACCATCCACCGCATGAGTCTAAAATCTATTAAGCACCCACAGTGTGTCTAATACCCAGCCATGTCCCTCCAGCAAGGTGGCCAGTGGAGGAGATATACTTTGGGAAGTATAAGGACAAAGCCTCCAGCTGTGCAATCCCAATGTTATGGTTGCTTTCCACATTCCCAAGGACCCTGGATATAAAATCCAGAGAGTTGCGACAAAGGTAAAAAGCCTGCCTAGCTCAGATACTGCAAAGTTAAGCATAACCAAAAGAATCTACAGTGACCAAAAGGAAGTGACCAAAGTAAAGATAACCCCAGCTGATGCCAGACTATTGTACAATATGGACTCAACAATAGCATCATTGATAAAAAAAGAGTACACAACTTCATTGCCCATCCCCAACCATGCATTTAATTAGTCATCTCTGAAATCAATAAAAATTGACAGAGAAATAAACATGCTTCAAGAAAAACATAAAGTGAGGCAGTTCAGAACATCCAGGTTATCAGTGGAGAGGACAGTAAAAGGAATACTATTCACATAGGAAGAAAATCAGCCTCAATCAAGAGCGCGTAGAAAGGAATACGTCCAACAAGAGGCACAGATGAACAACAGGGAGATAGGAAGGATTCTGCTGTGTTCCACATGGTACCCTAGAGAGCTCCTGTGGCTTTTCAGAGAGAGTAAGTGATTATCCAAAGAACCAGAAAAATGACCGACCAAATTACAGGAATTATTAAACATCTCTCAATAGTGGCCTTGGGAGCAACTTGAGTGCGAGTGACCTCGATTCACTAATAATGAGATCAAAAAGAGGACTGGATTAGGAACAAGGTTCACTACCCACTAATTCCAAGGACCAGGCCTCATTGAGTCCTGTATCCTGAGAGGCAGGGATAGAAGCCAACTTACACCCAAAATAATAGTTAAGTCTCCCAACAAAGAAATGTTCAAGGCTGGTTGTATTCACTGCTAAATCCAAAATGTCTCAGACAGTAGAAAGGGGAGGACCATGGCCAAACTCATTTTGTGAGGGAAGCGTTAGCCTGATACCAAAACCAGATAACAACACAATAAAGAGGAAAACTATAGACCAATGTTCTTGAGTATAGATGCAGAAATTCTTAGCAAAAGAACACATTTAAAAAATCATATAGTATATTAAGTTTATTTCAAAAAAAAGAAAGGCTGCTTCAATATATAAGCATCAATAAATGCAATGCAGAACATATATGGAATTAAGAACAGTAATCCCATAATCATTTCAGTAAATGTAAAAAACCACTTGACAACATTCAATGCCCCCTTATGATTAAAACCCTGATAAAACTGGGAATGGAAGGAAGGCATTTCAAAATAGCAAATACTATTTATGACAACCCTATTCAATACTTAACTAATGGGTAAAAATTAAAAAACAAAAAAGAATTTTCTCTAAAATCAGGATTAAGAAAAGGTACTCACTCTCACTGATCCTGGGAAGGAAAGAAATGGGAGGGGGAAAAGGTGATAAAATATCTATTTGCAACATGATCCCTAGCATACAAGACCCTGAAAGATATGATAGTTTCCGCAAGTAACAGAATGCGAAAATCAACGTATGGTAGCCAGTAGTCATTTTACACACCAACAGTTGGCTTCAGGAAAGATACAAGGGAGAAAAATATTACAGTAGCTTGTTTGTTTTTTTTTTTTTAAATTTACAATTGCAACATTTCTTCCTTCCTTTTCCTCCCTGCAAACACTTCCATATACCCCTCCCGCTTGCTTTCAAATTCATAGCCTTTTTATTAATTTTTATTGCATGTGTACACATGTGTGTACATATATATTTTTTCTTAACTATAATTGCTCAGTTCATATCATCTAATTTGCATATATATTTTCAGGACTGGCCATTTGACACTGAACAACAAATTGGTGTGCTCTTCCCCCAGGGAAGACTATCTCTCCTGCTCCTGGATTCCTGCCTACTTCTTATGGAAGAGGAGAGAGCAAAAGAAAGAAACATAATCAAAGAAGTGAGAAATATTTGCAATGGCAATCTTAAGACACTAAAGAAGGAAACTGAGGAGAAAATAGATGGAAAAAGCATCCACGCTCATGGACTAGTAGAGAGTTACTGCAAAACTCACGGTGTCAAAATCAAACTCCAAAATCAACATATTCCCCATCGAGAATCTTAAATTTGTACAGAACCAGACAGATTCCCAAATATCCAAGCAACTCTATGGAGAAAAGGCAATGTGTATTACAATGTCTACTCTTAAGCTTTACTGAGGAGCCATAGTAACAAAAAAAAATATGAATTCTATTGGCACAGAACACATATATAAACAAAATAAATAAAGGATTCATAAGTAAGCAACATAGTTACAGTTAAATAATATTTTACAAAGGTGCAATAATATACATTGTAAAAAAAATGTCCTTTTCTATAATATGATGCTGGGAAAACTTAACATCCATCCATAGAGAATAAAAGTAGGTCCACGTTTCTCACCTGGACAAAATAATCTACTTGAAATCGATCAAGGACTTGAATATAAGACCGGGATCTTTCAGGCTTCCAGAGAAAAACATATATAAAACACTTCAAGATACAGGCATAGAAAGAGGCTTTCAGAAAAAAAAAATTCCAACAACACAGAAAACAATCCTAAGAATTAAAGGAAAAATATATGAAATAAGAAGGCTTCTTCAAAGCAGAGGCAAAAAGATAAACCTAAAATATAATAAAGGATGCTAAAAATGAAACAAGAAAACTTATCAGCCTGTAATAAATAGACGAAAGAACTGAATAGACAGTTCTCAAAAGAAGTTGTATAAAAGCAGGTCTACTAGAATGGGGGGAAAGCCATTCACCATCTTTACCCATCCTTGATGTGCAAATTTTAACTATTTGAAATTCCACATCACCCAAGTCAGGGTAACTAAAGCAGAGAATGCAGAGGACAGACAGTTGTTTCAAGGGAAAGAGGGGATACGTACATACTACTGCTGGAAATATAAACTGGTAATGCCAGGATGATGATGGTCAGTATGGCTCTTGCTCAAAAACCTAAAAAATAGAACTCCCACAGGACCCAGCACTACCACTCCTAGGACTCCAAGTCAACACCACATACACCATACACACACACACACACACACACACACACACACACACAGAGGCACGCATGCACGCACACTATGAATACCCAGGGTTTTTGCCGCAATCTTTACAATAGTTAGAGAATGAAAATATCCTAAATCTCCTTAATGTATATATTACATATACACAATGGAATTTTATTTAGCTCTAAAGAAAATGACATCATGACATTTGCAAGAAATGGATGGAAGCAACGATGATTATATTCTGTGAAATAAGCCAGACTCAGAAATAAAGTTACCATAAGGTTTTTGTCATGCACAGGATTCAAATTTAAAGCAATCTCTACCTGTTTTGTGAGCCTGTGTGTGTGTGTGTGTGTGTGAGAGAGAGAGAGAGAGAGAGAGAGAGAGAGAGAGAGAGAGAGAGAGAGAGAGAGAGAGAGAAATGAGAGAAGTGGAAAGAAAAGGATCGTGAGGGGGAAGGTGTATGTAATCTTCAAGGTTGGAGAAATGGGTAAAGGAAGTTGCTGGAGCACACGGAGCATGAAAGGACAAGCGAGTGGATATTTGACAGAAAGGAGATGTTCCCACAAGACAGCAAGAAGAACGGAAAAGCAAAATGAGATACAACACAGAGGATAATGGTAAAACAGGAGGATTGGCATTACACTTAATAGTGTGTGAGTATTCCTGCATGATTCACATTTACCCTGTTATCTGACAGCAGATGATTTCTATGGATGCGTGTGGGGATGGGGCAAAAAGCAGAGATGGATAGTAGGAGAGTCTTAGTGATATTTCTATGTAGAAAAGAGCTTTATTGTCAGATGAATGTAATTATGGTTAACAGTAAGGTTATGATTATAACGGCAGAGAAGGCAAGAAAAGAAAGGAAAAGGGAAAGAGAAATGGGGGAACCCCCAAGAAACAAAGGAGAGAGGGGGATGCTCATGGAAACCTTGCTTTAAATGGAGCTTGGCCTCAGAGCTCAGAGGGCGTGGCTTTAGAGGCTAGCAATAACAGTCTGAAATATTAGCAGTAGCAAATGTTAGATGTCTTAAACAGAGACAGCAGAAGTCAACAGCCTCACACCTTCTAGGGCAACCACTGAGCAGGATGGCTTGGGTACAAATGAGAAGTTAGCACTGTAATTGCTTTGGGACTCAGTTTTCTCATCTGTAAAATAAGAGTGTTGTTTCTATAAGATTTAAATTAGTTAGCAAAAGCAAAATATTGAGAATCATGCCTAACACAATAAAGGCTCCTTGGTTAAGGTTTCTCGTCATTGTAATTATTATGGTGTTGATGATGTTGATAAAGTCTTAAAATAACCTATTGCCAAACATGTCCCCAAATGACCAAGAGCTCAGCATCCCTGTCTTTTCATGACCCTGTTTCACACTGGATGCTGAGCTGTCCATGGTCTCAACCAACAGAATCTGCTAGATGCTAACATCACTCCAATCTGGGGCCTAAATTTTTAAAAAGCCTGGCCACCTCTCTTGCCCCTTAGAGATCACATTAGCCATGATGCCAGAAGGGAAGCTCACCAACAAAGAAAAATCAAGTGGAGAACTTATATAAAAAGATCACTAAGAAAATAAAGGGATCATAAGGCCTGGCCTTATATTTTCAGCTCTACACAACCTCTAGCTATTCCTTCCACAGCCATCCGATGTTCTAGTCTTGGCTACCACTTTACAGCAGCTGTAAGAACATCCCCCAGTGAGATTAGCAGAAGATAGCCAGATAAGTCTTATTCAGTCCACAGAAACACAAGAAATAATTAGAAACATTCTTTTTAATCGCCGATCAGTGAGGTATTACACTGTACAACAATTAGTAAATAAAGTACCGCCTACAAAATGTGACAGTTCCAAAGACATATAATCAAAAATAAATTTAATACCTAGCCAGTGTCACATGTAGCTCATGCTTATGTTTTGCTAGTGTAGATTCTTTACTGTTTATTAGCAAGTCGATTTGGCTTTTCCATTCATGTGACCTTTGATAATCTTTCTTTTTATCAGGGAAGCCTTCTTCGGTTCTGCTTCTGTTCTTGCTCTGTTTTGACTGCACACAGCTTGTTTAGGATTTAGTATAATTTTTCCTCCATGCACTTGCCTCTTTTTGTCTTTCTTGTTCTAGAGCCCTAGCTGTCCTAGAACTTGCTGAGTAGACTAGGTTGGCTTGAACTCAGATCAGACTCCGGAATACTGGGATGAGAGGTATGCACCATCACTGCTCAGCTACTCTTACTCGAATAGAAATGAGTTTGCTTTCTAGTCCCATATGTAGGGAGATTATGTTATTCCATTGTAAATAATTGTTTCCGCCTATGAGTTTAATAAAAAGCGCTGATTGGCCAAAGGCAGACAGGAAGTGTGGGCAGGGCTACCAGACTAAGAAAACTCTGGGAACTGGAAGAACAGAGCAGAATGCCAGAGAGAAGCCAGAAGAAGCAGAGGACAACTGTGCTGCTCTGAGAAAAGGTACCAAGCCACATGGCTGAACAGGATAAGAGTCATGGGTTAGATGAAGGGCAAAGAGTTAACATATGCCTGGGCCTTAGGCCAATCAGCCTAAAACTATCATAAGCATCTGTGTGCTTCTGCAGGTCTGTGGGTCTGTGGGCCTGAAAGTCTGGGCCAGAAACCTCCTACTACACCTATACAATACTTAGTATACTGCACCATTCCATTTGGCTGCCTCTCACAGAAACATTGATATTGCTAAGCAGCTAGCTAGAACGTTAGTCTCAGTTCACTAATCTAGACAATGGCGACTTGAAAGGGTGTTGAGCTTAGATAATAGTCTGTGCACTTGACATTTTAACCACTAGGCCACTGACATGAAAAGGTAAATTTGGAAACAGAAGGATCAGGATTCAAGGGTAGATTGGACTACATAGAGAAACTGATGGCAGTGTGGGCTACCTGAGACCACCTCAGCAACAGCAACACAATCTTGATATTACTAGAATATTACTTACATGACCTGAGTGCCTAAAGGAATCTAAAATAATCTTGTGATCCCACAAAAGTAACAAAGATAATCCAAATGTATCTGTTGTCTAACCCAGAATGTCCCAGGTCAGACAAATGCATTCCTAGACCGGGTTAAATAAACCACTCCTCAGTTGAAATTTTATTAATTCAAAAACACTTTCCAAACATGTATCATTTGAAAGTTATTAGACATAAAGCCTAGAGGAAGTTACATTCTACTAAAGGCTAATAGCTTACAGTTAAGATCCTTACAATAAATTTTTAAAAACAAAGCTATATTCATAAGGATGTGGATATCAAAAAATATCATAAATACTTCTGTTCAAATTGTGAACCCGCCATTCCATTAGAAATCCACAAATAAGCTGAGATTAAGAACTATAAATTATCAGATATATAAAATGTTATGTATGCCAATGTGTGAGTTCTAAAATATTAAGTCCTTTTACGAGTGTAGACATTATTACAATTTGCAAGCAAGTATAGTATATACTGTGCTCTCTGATTCATTTTAAATGAGCACTTGTTTCTCAACAACTTCCTAAAGTGAAGTAATGTAATGAAGTAAACTGTTATTTGGTATAATGTAATGTGTTGCTCCCGTCTCATATCCCTCAAACCTCCACAAGCCCCTCAATAGCATGTGAGTCACCACCATCCAATAGGAAGCATACAATATTTGCATTTACCTGCAAAATAGAATGTCCACGGAGTCCATTATATAAGAGGGTAAAATATAAAATTTTCGCTATTTTAGAAGATGCATTACCCACCTTCCCTTCCTACTCTCCTGAAGTGTGAGTATTTAACCTTCAGAAATACAGTTCCAATGACCTGAAAATGTCTATAAGTGCATTTACCACTGCTTATCTGGGCTCCACTCAGTTCATTGGGATCAATGTTTAGATTATTTCCTGAGAGGAGACGAAACCTCATCAATGCCTGCAGAATGTCAAGGGGTCATCTCAGCTTGGATCCAGCACTGGAGCCTGGAAGGAATGCATTTACTTTTAACAGACTGCAGTTTCAGCCTGGGAAAAATTAGTATGTCAAGACAGCCATTTAAGAGGGGTCGGTAAAGTTCGTCTACCATTAGGCCCACTGGAGAAAAAGAGCCACCACTTTAAGCCAGGATTAATGGAAAGGAAATAGCGGCATGCAGGCAAACAGTAAACAAACCACCTATGACAGTAAAGATGTTAACAGAAGAACATGGGGACCTGGGACTACAAGGCTGTAAGGCTCCTCACTACCTGAATGAACTTCCAGAAGCTTCCTCACTAAAATGCCTGCCTTTCCTTAGCACCTCCAGAACATATAGACCACATACATTAGCACATTTTTATTAGCACATATTCCTATTTTGTTCCAGTCTAAGGTACATCTTGAATGTCTTTATTTGTGTCTCAATTACATTCCCCACTTTTCAGCCCAGTTGTTCTCTGATGAAAGTTTTTATTTCGCACATTTTATTTTTAAAAAGGAAAGAAAATAATCACATTTGCTGACTTTGTCAAAAAGAAGCTAATGTGGGGCTTGGTAATGCAGTAGTGAGATCAGAAAAATCAGATGTTTTTAGCTATTTCTCATTAGATAGATATTAATTTCTATTTCTTCATCTATTAAAAGAAATATAGTAACCAGCACTTGGGAGGCAGAGACAGAGGTAGGCAGATCTTAAATTTAAAACCAGCCTGTTTACAGAAAGGTTTCAAGAAAGTCAGGGATACACAAAGAAATCTTGTCTCAAAAAAAAAAAAAGTAAGAAATCAGAAAAAAAAAAAAAAAAGTAGCCTAAGTACTGCACCAGAAAGTTGTTACCAGGTGGTGTGAATGTGGGAGTTAATAAATCCACAAAGATCAGCCCATGTTTATTAAAAAACGTATTCAAATTCAAATAATAAGACATTCCAGCATGGTCGAGTTAAAGAAACCCCTAAGCAGCTAAAATACTTGTCCATGCTGATCACTAAGAGCCTGTCAGCTGAAGAGGTTCCCTCCTCAAGAGCTAGACATGTAGAGACTGAAGCGTCACCAATCTCTGGCATGTCTTTGGTGAAGTACACTATGTCCAGGGGGTACATAATAGTTTTCTAAAACAACTCAAAGGAAACAAGACCAGGATTTTCACAAAAGAAGATGTGAATAGAAAAGTATCTATTCTGTTCTATAAGCAGCTCTCCGGTCCTCTCAGGAAGCCCCTGCAACCTCAGATAGGCCATGCCCCACCTTACAGGACTGTCTGTCCCTGAATTACATCCGTGCACTGTAAGATGAGCTTTCTGTAAATGCCCCTGAATTCTTGAGGCCAAAGAGCACTCTAAGAGGAATTTGAAAACCATGAGAAATCACCAGACGAGCCAATGCCATTGCTGGGTTGGCTTGGGAGTGGGTTTTTGCACTTAAGACTGTAGTTTAGCAATCTTTCCAAGGGTAAAAAGCAATGCAAATTCCTTCTGTTAATGTCCTGTCTTTGTTACTTCCATGGAAAGAGAATAGCTCTGAACAGGTGAATTGTTCCAAGGAAGGACTGGCCTAAGAAATATCTAACAAAAATATGAGCAGAGACTTCTGTTCAACTCTGCCCTCCTTTATTTGAGGCTCATGAAACCTACATACTCTGACTCTAAGCCCAGCATATTTCTCCTCTTTTATCCTTCGTTTGAAACGTTCATCCCCTTCAACATCACTCAGCTTGTCAAAGACCTTTCTTTTGCTGCAGAGTCTCTCTGTAGTCTTGGCTGTCCTGGAGCTTGCAGATGTGTCCACTTGCCTTTGCCTCCAGAGAGCAGGGATTCAAGGTGTGAACCACCATACCACACCCAGGTATCACCTTCCTAACTCTTAACTGCAACCCTTTTCTCCAGAATCACTTCTGAGAAGCAGTCACTTCCCTTCCAAGATCGCCTTAACTGGGAAATAAAATTGTCATCAAACTCCACTAAAATATAATTGCCATGATATAATGGTTATGATGTTATACATACCACATCAGGCAGTTAAAGATGCCAGTGCATTGTTCCCATTCCAAGAGATTCAAACCCCTCCATGTCGTGGAAAGCTAGACATGTAGAGACTACCACAAAAATAAACGAAGGTATTCAGGAGAGGTGGGCATCCTTTGAGGAGAAATTGAGACCACAATTCTAAGAATAAATGTGAAGAAAAGTTAAGTAGGATGTCACTGAAGTTGAAAGGGGAGAATTTAAATGAAAAGAACAGTTCTTGTAATTGCATGGGTTTCCACATACCTTTTGGTTCATAGGAGAGGTCCAGATGTTCAAAATTAGTCTCACCCAGGAACTTAAGAGAAGCTATTTAGAAAGATGGAATCCAATCTAAACCATGAAGAACATTTCGTATGAGGTCAGGTTGGCTTAAAACATACACATACACATACACACACACACACACACACACACACACACACACACACACACACACAAACACAAAAGCAGTTTCACAAGATACGTACAGTGTGATCTGAAAAGTCAAGTTTAAATGTGGAGGATGCCAGTAACTTTTCCTGGGAAAGCTGCTTGCACACACCTCTCCAGTTATGAAGCCAAGATCTCAGTGTTCCCACCCTAAAAACATATTCAGTGTGAGGTCACAGCTAACACTGCCTGGACCAGGTACTTTGGTGCCACTGAGGCCTTGAGTGAACAAAACACATCAGGTTCCTGTCATCAAGGTTTGTGGGGACAGAGTTTTGGGTTTGCTTGGTGGTGGGAAAATCATCCCATCTCTTTAAAGGGGGAAATAGTATGATGGAAATGACTAGGGGGTCAGCAATGTATTAGTCATGTATTGGAAGATATACAAAAGGCATAAGGGGGCAATCTCTAATGGAAACAGCAACCTCACACTTTACCTGAAAAGTAAAATCGCATTATAGCTAAAAGTGATAAAAGATAAAATATGCAAATCGAAATGCATATCACTCATTTTCTTAAGCTAAGTGCTAAAGGGCTAAAATGGACTCTGGCCACGTCCACCATTTTGAATGTCTGTAATCGTGTCTGAAATCCTTACTTGGAAAAGGCGCATCAGTCTTATAAGAACACATACTCCTTTTTAAAAGATTTATCTGTCTATTTGTGTGTATGGGTCTCTCTGTGGGTGCCTTCAGAGGACAAAAGAGGTAACCAGTCTCCTGGAGTTGCAGATGGATTGTGAGCTTCTGATTGTGGGTGCTGAGGCTAGAACACTGATCCTCTGAAGGAGCAGCAAGTGCTCTTAACCGCTCACTGAGCCATCTCTCTAACTCCATAGAGCATATGTTCTTTAAGTGAGCTGTATATTTTGCTTTTGTTTTATCTTCAGATTTCACAGTCATTATCTCGATTCCCTAAGTAGATAAAAATTTACGTCTTTATGTGTGCCTTAGTTCTCCTGGGTTTTGACATTTGATTCTAGCAGTGACCAGGTGGCAAACTTCCTCTGCCAAGTAATTTATATGATCCAATTAAGGGCCCAAAAGAAGTCTTGATAATTTAGTAGCTTCACTGTCACCATCTCAATTTTGAAAATAATATCCCTTTGTTCTGCACCTGTTTTGTTTGGTTGATTGATTAGTTGGCTGGTTTATTTTTCGTTTTGATTTTGGTTTTCATCTTGCTTTTTTTGAGTCAGGGTTTCTCTGTGTAGCCCTGGCTATCTTGAAACTCAATCTGTAGACCAGGTTGGCCTCTGCCTCCCAAGTTATGGGAATAAAGGCATCACCACAATGCCAGGCTGTATCTCAGTTTCTTTAAGGTGAAGTTTTAGAGAGAAGTTCTTCCCACCTCTACACCGAATCCTGTGACACAATTCAGAGTTGGTGTTCTAGTGATAAATTGTTTGTAATCTAACAAAGATTGCCTGAAGATCAGAGGGCAGAGCCAGTCACAGAGTTAGCTATAGAGGTCAGGCAGTGGTGGCACAAACCTTTAATTCCAGCACTTGGGATCTCATGCCTTTTGCTCCCAGTAATTGGGAAGCACACATGCCTTTAAACCCTGCAGCTAGGGAGGTTTAGACAAGAAGTGGTATGACTGAGTGAAAACAGGAATATAAGGGGAATACAAGGCTGGAGGAGACAGGAGTTTGGCCCTTATTCCCTTCCTCTTTTGGCTGAGAACTGAGAACTCAGGGGTTTCACTCTGATGATTCACAGAGACAAGATTTTTCCCCTTTCACCCTGAGGATTCAGTAGTGATGAGAAGTTTCTCTGGTGGCTTATTCTTCTGCTTTCTGATCTTCCAGCATTTACCCCAATATCTGGCTCCAGGTTTTTGTTTTAAGACCAATTAGGATTCATGCAACATGATATCTTCAGATGGTCTGCTCCTGCATCTATCACTATCATGCCAATGTCTAACATCAGCTTAGTAAATTAGTAAAAGATTTACTTGATACTTGATATAAAGTTTTCACTTAATAACACAATGAAATTAATAACAAACATACCAGTCATAGTAGTGAACATCTTCAATCTTAGCACTTGGGAGACAGATGCAGGCAGATCTCATTGAGTTCAAGGTCACCCTGACATACATAGTGAGTTCCACAAGAGTAAGAGTTACATAGTAAGACCCTGTCTCAGAAAAAAAAAAAAACAACAGGCTTAAACAATACTTCTATGATGTCATCTTAAAGTCAGTCAGTGCTATCTAGAGTCTATTAAGAAGAATATTAAGAAACAGTTGAGATCAAGTTGTTAGGTCTCATAAAAAGATCATTGACAGCTAGTAAACTTGCAAATGCTATCAATTATCTAACTGTTTTTAATTGTGTTTTAAGAACCAGTTGTTAAAACTTAATATCATACTGACTGGTCTTTAAAATGAATAATCAGCTGCAGTATATTAAGAAACAGGGACTATAAGGACAGCTCAGTCAGTGATGTGTTTGCCACGTAAGCATAAGGGCTTAGGTTCAGAACCAGCAGCCCAGTAAAACCAGGAACAGCACAACCCTTGACCCTGATGAAGAATTAAGATGTAGAGAACCTGGATAAATGTCATGCTCATGTAAGCACACACACACACACACACACACACACACACACACACACACACACACACACACACACAGGGGAGGAGAATATTAAACAATAAAGAATGGTTTTGTAAATTTTGAATTGTGACTGGAGGTGTGTGTGTGTGTGTGTGTGTGTGTGTGTGTGTGTGTGTGTGTGTGTGTGTGTGTGTGTGTGTGAACTGGTTTGGGGAAAAAAATCAAAGCTCATGTAAATGCAATACATAAGAAGAAGATGTCACAAATAACAAAACTTCTACTCTGCCATTTCATGTTTTCCCTATTGCCTCAAGAAACCTTCAACTTGTATAAAAGAAAGTAAACAGAAATATGGGCCTTCATTTCAGAGCCCCGTTGAACTCAAAGTCCAGCCTCCCAGGCCTTGAGAGAATGAGCTGTCCTCTGTGCAGTGTCCCAGGAAGTACATTAGCTTTGCTTTAAATATCACAAGAATAAACAGGAAAATTCACTGGAGGAACACTGCCAGGGGCCTAACATTAACCCACAGAAAAAGCTCCAGGCAAGCTTTACTGCTAATAAATGTCCTGATATTGAATCTAAGGGACTCTAAATTTAGTTTGCAAGATTGCCAACACATGTTACAGCGCTTCCTGGGGCCCAGCACCACTACAGAATCATTCTGAAGATAGCCAACAGTAGTGGGTGAGACAAGAACTGTGAGTCTGGATTTAATTTCTCACAAATGAAATAAATGTGTCTTTTTAAGGCTTTCCGTTTTCTATTGACAAAAAAGGAAACACTGTGGATTTACAGAGCAAGAAAAGCTAAAAGTCTTTGTCACCAAGGAGTGAAGAAATGTTTGAAGCTAATTCATTACAAAGTCCTGCCAGAACATTCCATATGATAATTAGGAAAAGAGTAGTTACCAAACACAGTAATCTGGAGACATTTTGGATCTTTAGACTCTTTGATTTCTTTCAATATTTTTAAAATAAAAATGTATTTAATTTAATGGTAAAAAACAATAATAAAGGTAATTAATGTATTAGTGGACTTTGATGAAAAATGTGAATGTAATGTCAGTTAACTAATTTATTTCTTTGGGCCTTCTTTCTTTGTCTTTTGTTTTGGCCTTATTGTTTTGAAACAAGTTTTTAACCTATATCTCAGGCTGGCCTGGAACTTGCTATGTAGCCAAAGCAGCCCCACACCTTAACAATCCTCCTGCCTCATCCTCAGAGCTCTAGGGTGGCAAGCCTGAGCCGCCATAGCTGACTTTATGAAATATAGTTGTGAGTGATTGGCACTTGTGACAGGTAGATGTGTACATCTTCATGTGAGGCTGCATGTGCATGTAGTGGGCAGA
This sequence comes from Phyllotis vaccarum, assembly GCA_033318265.1. NCBI lineage: Eukaryota > Metazoa > Chordata > Mammalia > Rodentia > Cricetidae > Phyllotis > Phyllotis vaccarum. The sequence goes on from JARWLC010000015.1 coordinate 30,972,633, forward strand.
GTTTGACAGTGGGTGTTTTTTCAGTCAGTCTCCACCTTGGATTTTGAGACAGGGCCTCCCATAGAACCTGGAGATTATCCAATCCAGCTAGACTTGCTACCCAGTGAACTGCTAAGATTTGCTTCTCTTTGTCTCCCAACCAGCACTGTGATTACAATGCCTACTGCTGCACCCCACTCTTACATGTGTCCTGTGAATCTGAACTCAGGTCTCAATGTTGCCAAGGCAACCTACTCTACCAATGGAGTCTGATCCTCAGCAATTACTAGGATATTCTTTTTAATTTTAAAAGAAAAGAAAGGGTCCAAAATATAAACCACAACAAAAATCACAAAACTTCTATTCACTTAGAAGAATGGAAATTGTTTTGCTCAGTTGTATTCAAAGACATAAAATTCATTCCACCCAAGCACCATGGCATATAGAAAATGAGCCAATTTTCTATATGTGGACTTGTCTATCTAATAACGATTAAAGGTGTGATGTGTCACCTCACTCCACAGTGTGACCACTTAATGGCAGGACCATGTGTGGACTAGTTCTCTGAGACTCCCAAGAAATGGAAGAGTAGAATATTTTCCCAGGAAACAAAGTAGCAAAATTTTCATCTCAGAAACTCAGTATCATAGGCCTGAGTCCAGTTGACTCCAAAAGTAAACATTTCCTGAGATAAAATAAGACATGAGTGGGAGACAGACCCTTGCACTGGGAAGACATCAGGCTTCCCCATAAGACTCCATTGTCTTCTAATGTTAGAACTATCAAGACCAATATTCAATATCAGTATTATTAAAATGGTGTAGTGATGTGCTTCTGGGTTAAATAAAATGAATAAGGTTTCTCCTCTGCTGCTGTAAAATCTATGACTATAAAATATGAGGTGTCCTGTGTCTCTCAGGGGAGACAATTATTGTGTACCGTGATTCTCATGTCTTTTCAAGGAGCTGTGTCTCTGAGTTAGACCATGTATATGTATGTGTATGACTGTGTGAACTTAAAAAAAAAAAAAAAAGTTCTCTCTGAAATGTCCATGCAAAAGAAAAAAAAAATAGTTTATGTCTAACGTGAAGGATCCCAGCTGCAGCTACAAAACAAAAGTCTCACAGCAAAGGCATCATGGGCATCACACTAACCAAGCCTGACAGAGCAAGGATCACGGATCAGACATAATCTTATTATTTGGCTGTAGTTTGGACAGCTTCTCGGCATGCCTTTAAAAACAGAATTTAAAAGATTACTTTCTCAAAAAGCATTTTCCCCTCTGTGCTTCTGTTTCTCATTTGCAGTCCCTCTCAGAGGCCATTCTCTCCAGCACCTCTTTTGCACTCACCACTCCTTCTGTTTCCTGGCTTCTTGGCCAGTGGTTTGCAGAATCATAGGTAACACACTTCCCTAAGATTTCCTGTTTGTTTATTATTGAAGTGAATGCAAATTGTCTCAACATCATGCTAACTCTAGAAAGCCTTGCTGGAAATCAGCTTTCACATATGGAAAAGCATTGTTGTTGGGGGGAAATGTGGGTGTGGGGCCAAATGTTTCTTAAATAATTTACCAAAAGCCATTATCAAGGAGCAAGATCTTTGGAAACATTTATACAAAACATGGTGATAGTGAGAACCAGATGCCGCTCTCTCTACTGCAGCACATTTGGGAGGTGGGTCTTGTGTTTGCAGTTGGCAGTATCTTGCTTGCCTTCCCTAATCTGTGCCTTTTATTACTATTAATGGAGGAGAGCTATATAAATTCCACCCTGACACAGTTTCAGTGGTGTGAACCCAGATCGTCTCTAATCCTCAGATTAGATACCGAAGTGCAGCTTCAATTGAGCACTGTTATCACATCCTATGGCTTGGCCCGGGTTCACACTGCAGCACATATTGACAATGCCTGCCACGCTATTGCTAAATTGTTGGCACTCAACCTTATCTCCTGCTCCCTGAGTCCGACTAGCCAGGTTGTCAGAGGCCCCTCACTGCTAATCACGCCATCAGAGGCAACTGGCTTGTTTTGACACCCCTCCTCCCCAGTGCCTTTAGTCAAGCCCTCTCCTGCAGCAATGATCATCTATCTATTTACTCAGTTTATTTTTAGAGTGGCAGGGCCAGTCCCCTTTGATTTGGGAGCAGGAGGTCAGGTGAGATCCTTTGCTAATTTCAAATTCTTCTGTGTGGGGGTATGCATGGACTTTCTAAAAGTCATGGGAGGGTATAAAAAAAATACTATTGCTATTCATGATCTCCCCCCACCCCCCAAGAATGCCTATGTCCACTTTCCCAATAGAAGATGAATTCAACACTTTGATTAGTCAACTAGAGATCAGGGCCTTGTTACAGGAGACAGTGAAGGCAACAAAAAACATCTAAAGACATCTTAAGGACAAACATATTGTGATTGTTGAAAGCAGAACTTCCCAGGTTTTCTGGATTACTACAGTTTCACAATACACAATTGCATGAACACAGGAACTGTGCAGTGCTGGATCTAACCTGCATTCATATTTACATGTCTAAGATTTATATCGCTACTGCTCTCTCCTACGAGCTCCTATGTTTCCTCAGAAGAATTTTTGCATTTCCTTCTCAACTACTATTTGAGTTCTCACCCTTCCCTCATTTAGTTTGTTTGGTTTTTTTTTTTTTTTTCCTTAACAGGGTAGTCACCTCCTTTGTAGCTATATGTATAATTTTAAAATTAATTATTTAAAGAAAGAAATGATGCAAAATAAAAATCATAAAACATTTTTCGTGACCTGCACCTGTGTTTACCTTATGCCCACCTTTTAGCATTTCCTGTCAAGTGTCACATAGACCATGCAGTGGGGTTTGGCCCCTGTTATTATACACAAGGAAACAATTATCAAAGATGATTTAAGTGGAGCACATGGCGAGATAATTGTCTGTGGTATGCAGCCTTTTACATTTTCTGGGTTTCCTTTTTTATTTCATCTATTCCCTTCTTGCCTCCTTCCTCTGAGACTTAGAAGCAAGGTCGTTCTCTGGAGTTCAAAAAAACGCAACATCTTCTAAGATTCTGATATTTAAGTGTACATATGCGCAAAAGGAAAATATGATAAAGATAATGAAAAAAGAAACCAAAAATAAGATTAGTGTAAATAATGCCTACTGGGGAATAGCTAACAAACTTGGCTCTTAAGATTTTACATAACCATTTCAGAGTGGGAATTTAATCAGTTCCAGGATTTTGTTGCCTTAAGGTTAACAAAAACATGCTTCTCAGAAACCCAACTATCCACAGTACTGAGATCAAAAAATGCTTTTTATCTCATTATAAAAGACACTCTGAAATAGAGTGATCAGAACTTTTTTTATATAAAAAACCCTCCAAACTAAATAAAACAATCAGTATAAAAGAATAATTCATGAGTATAAGAGCTACAGGCAGTTAAATAAAACCAACCCTCTGGGAAACAGTCACATCCCTGATTTTGCAGCCACATCAGTAACAGACAGAACAGTAAAGTTCAACATTAATTGAAAATGTTTTCAAAAATTGAATAAGTCACTACTGTTTCTTCAGTTCTGTGGTTAATGCAATCATAGTGTGGTCTTCCATGGATAAGTCAACACAGTACCAACGTATCCTGAAAAAAAAAATGGACGTAAACTACGTATTACTTTAGAAATGTGGCATATATTTACTAATAGTTTGCAATTGAAGATAGTTACTGTCTTAGCAAGTGTTCCATTGCTGTGGAGATGCACCATGACCATGGCAACACATAGAATAAAGCATTTGATTGAGGGCCTGCTTACAGTTTCAGAGACTTAATCTATTATCATCATGGCAGGTAACGTGGTGTCACACATGCTGCTGGAGAGCAGCTGAGGCTACATTCTAATCTTCAGGCAGCAGAGAGTCCTGATCTGAAGTGGGCTTTGGAAACCTCAAAGTTCACTCCCAGTAAGGCACTTCCTCTAACAAGACCATACCTCTTAATCTGTGTAATCCTTTTAAATAGTGCCCCTCTGTTGTGGGATTCGGGTGTCAGCTGGTGGGGTCCAGGGAAGCTTATCCAGGGTCCTGGGCTCCTGGAGGGGGTGTGGCCAACCCCATTGATAAGGGGCTGCCGGGATGCTGAGAGGTCTCTTCCTGGTTCCTGGCTGCTGGAGGGAAGATCCCATTGTCCGTCCGTCTGCAGACCCCGGTTCCTATTCAGGTGCCACTGTAATCTGTTACCTGTACCGTGAGTGTTGGTTTATATCTTAATAAATATCTATCTGATATTGGTGTCCTTGTGGGTAAACTCCGCCTACACCCCTCCCTGGTGACTAAACATTAAAACATATGAGCCTATGGGGGCCATTCTTACCCACACCACCACATTCCACTCCATAGCCTCCATAGGCTTATATCCATATCCTAATGCAAAAAAGAATGTATTTTATCCAACTTCAAAAGCCCCATGGTCTATCATAGGCTCAACATTGTGAAAAAGCTCAAAGTTCAAAACCCTTTTCTTAGACTAATGCCAGTCCACTAACTGCACCTTTCCTACACCAGAAAAATCAAAATCCAAAAGGTGATCACGTACTTCCAATGTAAAATGGCACAGAATATACATTACCAGTCTGAAAGGGGAAGGAAGTGAGTATACTGAGGAAATACTAGTCCAAAGCAACACCTAAAACTAGCAGGGCAAACTCCGAATTCTGCATCTCCGTGTCTGATGTCAAAGCTGTCTTCAGATCTCCAACTTTTTGGCTTTCTTAACTGCAACACCTCTCTCTCTCTCTCTCTCTCTCTCTCTCTCTCTCTCTCTCTCTCTCTGGTTCCACACCAGATCTGCAGCTCTTTTTGGCAGGTATTCTACATTTTGCGAATCTTCAATATCTTGAAGTATCCAACAAAATCCAGACTGCAGCCCTACACCTTCACACAATGTCCTCTCTGGGCCTTGATGGGGGTTGTCTTTCTGTATGTTGTGAATATCATTGGTTAATAAAGAAACTGTTTTGGCCTATGGCAAGGCATCTTAGAAGCAGGTGGGAAATTCAAGCATAGATACAGAGGAAGGAGGGCAGAGTCATGAAAGACTTGATCCAACCACCCAAGAAGCAAGATGTAAAGAAATAGGGAAGCCACCAGCCACATGGCAAGACAAGCCAAAGGTCAAACAGCATGTAATTAATATAAAACTTTATGCGATTATTTGGGACAAAGAGGCTGCAGGATTCTGAGCAGGTCTGAACCTCCAGGCTAGACCAGAAACTCATACAACAGGGCCTCCAGGCATGGCCACCCCTGACACATACCTGAGGGCACTTTAACAAGTCTCCTTAGACATAGAAGAAAATCAACAACCCCTTTCTTGTGTTCTTAACTCTGAAGCCAGAACTAACAAGTTCTGAAGCTTGATGCAGCTGGAATTTGGCTCCTAATTGAACCTCATTTGCATCATCTCTGTATTACTGATGGGTCCCATCACCGATTAACATTTTCTTCAATTGCTTTTCACAAATTGGGAGCTTAGCTGAGGTCATCTTTCCCTGAGGTCACCATTTCTTTATTCCACTTGGCATCAGGTTTTGCTGTAAAATTTTTATCTCTTTGAGCACAGGAGCTCCAGCATTTCAGTTCCTGGTACTCTTTCCCATCATAAACTGTACATTTCATATTTCTTTTATCCAGCTTTCTCTTTTTCACTACAGATCTACATAAATCCAATCCTAACACTTTTGCCTCAGTTACTGCTCTATTGCTCTGAAGAGACACCATGACCACATCTCATCAGAAGAAGGCATTTAATTGGGAGCTGTTTACAGTTTCAGAGGTTAGTCCATGATCATCGTGTTGCGAGCATGAGTAGCCCTCAGACAGACATGGTTCTGAAGAAGTAGCAAAGAGTTCTACATCGTAATCTACAGGTAGCAGGCAGAGAGAGACTGAGCTTGACATGTCCTTTCAAAAATTCAAAGTGCATCCCAGTGACACACTTCCTCCAATAAGACCACACCTTCTTATCCTTCTAACCTTTTCAAAGAGGTGAATAAACATTTAAATATATGAGCTTATGAGGGCCATTCTTATTTAAACCACCACAGCTACAATAATACAAAGAAACAAGAAAGTTGATTTATTTTCTTAAAATACAATACAGACATGAAAACTCTTTCTTTTTGGCTTGTACCTCAAATAAATGTGCATGTTCCCTTTCTCCAAAGGGTATATGTTGCAATGGGGTTTCTTGGTCCCTGGGGCAGCCAGAGGCCCAGACTCTGCCGCGCCAGACATCTTAACTGCCCGCTGCTACTTCTCAGGCCCCCAGAAATGACTCAGACGCTTATATTAAATTCATGCTGTTTGGCCTATGGCTCAGGCACATTGCTAGCTAGCTCTTTCATCTTAAATCAACCCATTTCTATTAATCTGTCTGCCACGTGGCCCGTGGCTCACCTGTGTTCCTCACATGTTGCTCCTTGGACGGCTTGCTCGGTCTGTCCCTGACTCCACCCTGCTTCTCCTACTTATGCTCTGATTTCTCCTCCTACTTCTTCTATGTCATGGCCCAAAACAGCTCCTTTATTTAAAGATTGATATTCACAGCATACAGAAAGGCATTCCCACATCGGGTATATTTTAAAAACTAACCTCAAATTTCAAACCCTTAAAAAAATATTTTATGTGAATCATTTATTAGAGATATTTATTGGTGCATATGAAAGATGGCATAAAAGTAAGTCAGTACGTGCTCAGCATCAAAGAACTTAAGAATGAAATCTCTCACTCCAGAAAGGCACCATGACAGATGAAAGATATTATTTTATGCAAGAATGTCTTGATAAACCACTGTATTTAACTGGGTTTGATACCTGCAAAAATTGATTAAAGTTACCTACAGACACATTCACTTCACATCAGTGAAGACAAGCCCACTGACCAACTATTAGTTGCTTATCTATCTTCAGAGTATTTGGTGAATCACAGGAGCTCCTCCATGGACCATAGAAAAGTGTTCATGAGCCAAATCTTAGGTTTAAGAAGGCAAAAATAATTTTCTGCCCAGAAGATAACATTCCATAACACTCTATCCATTCCTTAACCTCTTGTGTTCTTTCTTCTCTCTCTGTAAAGTGTTCCCTGGAGTCTTGTACAGTGTGGTGTAGATGTCCCATTTGGGACTCAATATTCAACAGCATTTATTTTCCGCACTTTGACCACAGTTGAGTCTTCAATAGGTGTTACCCACTGCAAAAAGCAACTTCCCTGACCAAACAGCAGTACTGCATGGGTACAAATCAAGTATTTCGATGGTAATTTGTCAAGGACATTATAGCCATTGAGCAAAGCTCAGCAAATAGCTTCTCTGCTAAGGCTTAGGTCTTCACAGATTTTGACTAGGTTTATAGTAGTCGATATAATCACCTTTGGTGGATGGGCCTCAAATCTGATCAGAACATAATTGATTTCACCTATAACATTTGTTTCACTACTACACCTGTGACCGTGGCTCACTTGGCGTTTTGATAGTGTAGTTTTCTGAGCAGAATTTTTGTTAATGATTTGATTTCCTTCTCCTCTTGATTTCTTAGGACTTAATGAGACTAATTTGCATGAAAGTCCATATTATTAATATTTGACAGAATATTTCCTAACTCATAATGATCATGACCTCCAGTGGAGCTCAGCAAAGCCATTGAAGTCCCATATAAATTCCCAAATGCCACTTGAGTTAAATTTTTTCTTAACTCTTGTGAATAGTTTTGTCTGGCCAGGTAAACTGGGCATATAGAAACTTCCTCTTGAAGAAAACTGTTCTTCATCTGTGCTCCTCCCATCCCTTTATTTATGGGGACCTCAGCTGGTGATAACCTAATGTCTCCAATGGTTCATATGATGTAATCCATTAAGGACTACTTTTCCTAATATTGCCTTAGATTATGCTATCTTTGTTTCAAGGAGGAATTGATAGCTATATTACTCAGTTTCTCTGCTTCCATGATACTCAAACAGATCCCATCTGTTCCCATGTCTTAAAAAACAAGTCTGAATCTCTTACAAGTCTTATTTCAAAGGCTATCTCAATTCAAGTATTTGCAAAGGTAGATAAATCGATGTTTATTACAGTTGGTTATACTTAGTTATAATTAAGAACCCCATTTTCATGCTGTGTCTCGGATTTATTCTTCTGTGTTAATGTTCCTGGGAAGAATCTTCTGTCACTTCTGTTCACTGTATCTCACTTCACTCTCTGATTTTTCTCAGTGGTTCCATGTTTTAAGAACCAAGGACAGGCTATTTAACCCAAACTCAATGTGTATTCTTTTTTTTCTTAGTCCTTTCTCAGCCATAAGGAATGACAAGGCCACACCTCCATCTCCGTGGTCCCTTATTTTCATGTTTCCTGCCAGATCAGAGGCAGCATTCACAAGTCCCATTCTCTTTGCTGTTCCCCTCACTTAAACAAGTGCATCTTCCATGAACACTGCAGCTTCAATTGAACACCTCGTAGTTCTAAGCCATGCAACTGATGCCAGAGCCTTCTTATGAAGCTATCCCACACATGCTACTTTCAGAGATTATGTTTTCCAGTTCATCATCCATCTAGAGAGCATTCCCAATACTTATGAGACAGATCCTATTCATCAGTAAATCAGGACAATCCATATTGCATAAAAGATGACCCTGAGGTTTTCTCCTGTGAACACTGTACTCACAGATACTTTAGATTTCATTTGATGTCTTCTCATCTATTACAGGGAAACACAAGAAGACAGGCCTATTTATACCACATGGGGAATGATGTGAATATCAAATCTGCCCTCAAGGATCTTCTACCCATAAATAGTGTAGCCTCAGTTGCATGTATTATGAACCCAGCAAAGACAGTAAGTGCTTCCTCTAGACTCTATCATGCCCGTGTTTGGTGCCAAGTATTGCATCAAATTTTCCTTGAGAAATATGAACAGTTATCTAGTCACATCAGATTGGGTACTAACTACAGACCAGAAAAAAAAGATTGTTCTACCAAAGTCTATCTTGGTGAACTACTGTGTTTAATTGGTGTTAAATGACAAGAGTGTGGAAAACATGGGTAGTTACCTGCCAAAGAAAAGTCATCTCCTTGTATCCCAATAATTGTTTACTACTTCAATATCCTTGGGGAATGCAAGGGCCTAATGAGCTCTTCCAACCTCCATGAAACGATGCTACTAGGCCAAATTGGGTAGATCTATTGTGGATAACCACAGCTCCTGAGAGTTTAAGAGATCAATGGCTATTTCATGCCCAGAGAACAGCATCCAAAATAATTTCTTTGCATGGCTTTAGGCAAACATGAAATAGGTGACAGAAACATACACCTGATTCTAAAGCTATGTTAGCATGCTGTACTTCTTCTAAGATGTTCCTACATTACTATAGAGTGGCATAGAAATGTCATTCTGTTAATTGCCACAATTTGATACTAATAGGCATTCTTGGCCTCATTTTTTTCTAAAGCATGAAGTTTTAAACACTTGAATTTTGACTATACATCAAACTTATAGTTTATAAATATGCTACTAAAATGTTACTAGACACGTGTCTAGTAAGTGGAAGCAAATGTAATTATTGCTTGTTGAAGGATATTAGGAAGCAGAGGAAACACTGACCTAAAACACTCAATTGAGAAGCTGGCAATCAATGTGAGGATGTTATTATTTCATGTATCAGCGACTCCCGAGACTCCACCTTAGCAGTTTAAAAATGGGTAAAGGAATAAAGGGGTAACATTTGTATTAACCAGGTACTGAACTTTGGGGCATTAAGGAAGTTATGTTAGTGAAACAAGTGTACTGGATAGCTCCTTTTGTGACTATTCCCATTTCTGTAGTTTTAGTGACCACAAAAAACTAAGACTGTTTTAGTTAAAACTTGGTTATTCTGCCTGTGGAGATCTAATTATTGAAACTGAAAATTTTCAGTTGGTTTACATTTTTCAGGAGCCTTAAGATCTTTTTGGGATCATTTTCCTGCATGACCATGTGAAGCTCATCAGCCATTTGTATCGATAGATTGAATCAAACCTTTCGAGAGTGGAAGAGGTTACCTCAAATATAGCTCCCTGTACAATGAAAGAGAAACCCTCGTGAACTGTGTGAAATGCTCACCTTGTCCTGCCCTTTCAAAGGTAGGGAGAGAACCAAGACCTCAAGACATCAAAACAAAACTAACTGGAAAATCTGTCTCTACTCTTCCCACCTGTATAAATGAGTAAATGAGCTTGTTTGGGGGCATTTTTTTTTGACCAAGCATTTGCTTATTATGTTACTGTTGTAGTAGGTTTCTCGGGTCCCTGTCAGCCAGAGATCCCGGACCCACAGACCTGCCGCCGGAACTGCTTTTCCGCCCGCCGCCCTGGTCCCCAGAAACGACTCAGACGCTTCTATTTACTTCATGCTGTTTGGCCTATGGCTCAGGCACATTGCTAGCTAGCTCTTACATCTTAAATCAACCCATTTCTATTAATCCGTGGCCCACGTGGGCCCGGCCCGTAGCTCACCCGTGTTCTTTACATGTTGTTCTCTGCACGGCTGGCTCGATCTGCCCTAACTCCGCCCTGTTTCTCCTACCCAAACTCCTCCCACTTCTTTTATGGTGCCCGCCATGACCCAACACAGCACTTTTATTTAAAGATACAGCACACATAAATGCATTTCCACATCACTTCCCCCTTTCTCTCTAATCAAGAAGGAAGGTTTCAATTTTAACATAGCAAAATTATATATAACAAAATAGCTATCAAGCAAGAATTACAGTTACAATATCTAGTCTATTTGTATTTAGCAAAATTAAAGAAAATACTCTATCATCTACCTTATCTTTATGAATCTAAAGTTTTATATCTAATATATCTTTTAAATGACTAAGAAAAACTGTACATATAACTATCTAATCTTCAACTACATCAAAGACCACAGAAGGATATAATATTTACCCAAGTAAACCAGAAGTGCAAACGACTTCTAAAATCTAGAAAGGACAGAGATGACACCTATCTGCCTGGACAGTCACCCAAAGTTCTTTTATAAAGTTGGTGCAACCATCTTCAGCCTATAGGCCTGGAGTCTCTTTTCATTTCAGTGAAGCAGGAAATCCGCTCTGCCCATTCTGGCACAGTTCATCCATTGCTTCTCCTTGAGTCCTGAAGAATGTCTGACAGTTTTCTCTGTAAAGCAGGAACCTGAATGATGATCTTGGCTTGTTCTGTCAAAGTCCAGAGGTCATCTTCTTATGGAACCTGCATGTCCAGTTTAAACAGCATACTGTCAAGCAGTCAATATAAAAACAGTTTCTTCTCTAGTGGCTTACCATTACCACAAATAGAGTAGACTCCATATGGAGTTTCTTCGAAGTCCATTTTTCTCTTGAAGATTGGTGCTGCCAGGAACAAATCTGTCTCACTGTCCAGAAAAGTCTAAGCTCTTAAAACATTTTAAATGCCATATTCTGTAGGTCTTAGAAGTATTTGAAGATTATCTATCTAATTGAAATATATCTTTGTATACCTAAAAATCTTAACTAACCTAACTATAAGTTTGATTATCAAAAGTGACTATTAACCTTCATTTCTTAATTATACACTACAATTTTAAAACAGTTACATGAACATCATACCTTAAACAAGAATAGAAAAACACATACAGCATAATAAAATTGACCTTAAATTTGTATCAATAAACCAAAATCTATACCAATGTAAAGCAGTTTGAGATTAACAGCTGATTACCTGTAAATTCAATAATCTAATTTTTTAAAAAAGCATTCACATACCATATCCCCCGTTTCTTCTTAGAAAGAGATTGACTATGACCATTAACCATTTATAATGAAAACAAACATTTAGAAACAATATTTGGGGAATTTGGGCGAAGTTATCCATTACTACTTACTGCTGATTAAGGGGTGTTGAAAATCTCACGGATTGTTGAGACTGGGTCATAATCTGCAGCTGTGAAGCTGATCTGGCCATCTCTTCTCATCAGAGGTTTTTTCAGGGGGTCTTGGTTGATGAAACCATATTTGTTTGGAAGGAACCCACAGGTTCTCATCTGTGGAGACAAAAACAGAACTCTTCCAAAGCAATAAATCCTTAGACACAAATTTCAAAATCAAAATACTTTTAAAATATACATTCTTGTTTAACTTAGTAGCCTTGGTATTTGCAATCCATTGTCTTTCTGCAGTTAGCTCATTAACAGTTAAAAAATTAAAAGAAAACACAATAACAACCAAAATCCAGATTTTGTGTCTATTTTCCATTTTTACGTGGCTTATTATATTTTTATTACTCTATTTCTCGCTTTAAAAACTTTTTCTAACCTCTTTCTTTTTTCTCTGAAGCCTATGTACCTTTTACAAACATTGTAACCCGTTTACAGGTTTTCTTTTTATCTGAATCTGTTTTATTGTGAATCTTTAATCATCTTCTAACCTTAAGAGCTTTTAAAATACATTCTCCAAAAAGAAGCACAGTTTTTGCAAATTAGGCTGAATCACTAAGTTTTCTTAAACGGACCGTAAACAGAGCACACCCAAGAAAATGCTGCCACGAAGAAAATTTGTTTCTCTTTTGTTCAAAATAAGCAGAAATCTAAAATCAATCACGTTACTGAGTCTTTTGTTAGTTTTCAGGAACCCGCCTGATTGCAGCTCACACTGCCTGCCCCGCCAGCCCGCCGCTGGCACCATTTTGAATGTGACCCAGACCATGCTTTCTTTGTACAAAGACCCGATTCACATACACAATTTGGAAGCTGCCTTTGCTCAGTTTCTGCGATCTAGAACCCTTTCTAATCTTTCTCAGGCTTTAAGTGGATAATCGCCCCACGTTGGATGCGCCATCTGTAGTAGTGGCTTCCCGGGTCCCGGGCAGCCAGAGATCCGGGACCCACAGCTGCCGCCGGGACCGCTTATCCGCCCCGCCGCCCGGGTCCCCAGAAATGACTCAGACGCTCATATTAACTTCAAGCTGTTTGGCCTATGGCTCAGGCACATTGCTAGCTAGCTCTTACATCTTAAATCAACCATGACCCAACACAGCACTTTTATTTAAAGATACAGCACACATAAATGCATTTCCACATCATGTTACTATGTCTCTAGTCATTTAAAATGATATAAAAATTCTCCCTCTCCTTCCTCTTCCTCTTCTTTTCTGTTACACATAGAAAAATGTATGTATAGTCAGAAAGTACTGAAAGATCAAAGCAATATAAAGAGAAACAAAGTATTTTTCAGCATCCAAATTACATTCTGCTTTACTTTCACTGATGCTAAGTACATACATGCTTTCCAAGAGGGTTGCTGTATCTATGCAATCTCACTGTTTTTTTGTTTTGTTTTGTTTTGTTTTGTTTTGTTTTGTTTTGTTTTTAATAAGCTTGAGGGCTGGAGAGATGGATCAGTAGTGAAGACCACTTGCTGCTTTTCCAGAGGACCCAGTTTAGTTGCCAGGAGCCAAGTCAGGTAGCTCACAAGCATCTGTAACTGCAGCTCCAGGAAATCAGATGTCTTCTTCTGCCTCCATAGGCACTGCACACACAGAAACCACAAACACACCACATACACACACATATACACCACACATACACACACACCACACACACACTACACACACCACACATATACACACATGCACACCACACATACACCACATATACACATATACACATATACACCACGCATATACACACACCACATACATACACACACCACACATACCACATGCACATATACACCACACCACATACACACACACACACACACACACACACACACAGAGAGAGAGAGAGAGAGAGAGAGAGAGAGAGAGAGGAAAACTTCAAAATCAGACTTTAAAGTCAGTTTGAGATGATTCCAAAAATTACATCTTAATATATCAGATGATATATATTTGTGATAGTGCACCAAAATTAATATCAAGTTGGAGGAATAAACAAGAGATGAGACAATACAAAAATAATCTTGATTTTACTTAATTCTGTGAGGTCTAGGTTCCAAAGCTGGGAAACACAGTCACTGGGACCCAGAGGGTTAATGAGATAGGTAAGAACATCGGCAGAGAAGACATACTTTTTTTTATTCCCTTGGGAATCAGCTGCCATTCTAGGTACAGAATATCACCAGTGTCTTTGTGGTTTTTCTGTGTCACCTGCCTTGGTCACACCTCACAACCCACTTATATTCCATTGTGACTCTTTGTTGAACGAAGGACTTCTCACTACTGGGAATCTCATAGCACTGTACCTGGCTGGGACCCAGGTGGGATACCTGTGCTTTCCTTTCACCCTTCCGTTTTGTCCTCTGTAGGGTACTCTTAGACATGTTGACGCTGCACACGTCTTCCATCTGACCTCTATCCTCTTGGTATCCAGCCACCATTCCTGGTGAGGACCCAGGGTTTCCTAGTTCTTCAGACATTGCTCCCAGCCCACCTATCTCCATTCTCTTGGGACTTGCTGCCACCCATAGCTCTAGCTTACCCGAATTCTGTCTCTGCTTTCTTTCTTGGAGCCAGGTCCTGAGTCCTGCAGAAGAGACCTCTGGAGTCAGTCCACTTCCCTCATCTGCTAGCCTATCTGTTACCCATACTCACCACCGCCACAAGGGAAAATTCAAATCATGCAAAGAGAAGAAAATATAGAACTACAAACAGACACCTCTTCCTCCAACTTTCTTCATACATTGTAAGAACATTAATTACAGGAGATGGGAGCTCAAAGCTCATATGCTAAACTCTGGAACAAGACCGAAAACTCAAACTTCATGCATTTTCAAGACCTTATGTAGCTATAAATCTCTGCTCAGTGAATGCTGAAGAGTGTAAGAGCTGGGACACAGAAGGGCAGCAAAATAAATTTCTTACTCAATACACAGCCTTTATAATAACAAACTCTCATTATCCTCTGATGGTGGAGCTTGGTCTGCACAACAGGAGGCCATTAGCATCCAGGCATGGATGGAGTAGTGGCCCAAAAAGTTCCACATCTCATTGCTAAACCATTTTCTTCTGACAGATTCAGGTACAGGGAATCATTTCATTCAGTGTGTGTCCATTGCTCTAATGATCTTGGTAGTTGGGCTTTTCTTTGAAGACCATCAGCTCACAAAATGACAGAGACTGTATTAGTTTTGAAAGCTCAGCCTTAACTTAGGCTTGCTTCTAGCTAGCTCTTAACGTTCTTCCACATGCTCATTACCTCATCTCCATTGGGTCCAACCTGCTTATTCTGCATCTGGCTGACAACTCTGCCTTTTTTCTTCTCAGCATCTTCTCTGCCCAGAAATGTGCCTACCTAATGGCTGTTCAGCTTTTTTATACACCAGTCTGAGTGACAGATCCTCACAATATAAAAAGGATTATTCCACAACAGATCTTCAGGAGACTGCTGATTACCTCTCCCTTTGGATGCTTAGGTGCACTTCGAAGTGATGCCCCTTTTCTGCATGCTAATTTGGAATAAGTTTAAATGTTTAATGGCTCAGCATCCCTGGTGGTGTGACCAGTCTGAGGTGTTTTCCACCCAAAATATCATCTCTCTGTTCTCTCCCATGCCAGGTATCAGACCTAGAGTCCCACATTGCCCAAAAGTAGGAAAAATGAAAATAAAAGTCTAAAAACCTCCATACTTGCCCATTAAAGTCCAGGAACAAAGTTTCTTCTGACTATTTTCAAAGGAAATGAAGTTTTACAACCATAAGATATTATAGTTAACCAGGTTAGTTGTTTCCCTATCTTTCTTGGATATTTTTGAAAATAGAGACAAAATTCATAAATATTATGTCTGTGCTTCAATGTTCAATGTCTACTTTAAATATTTAATGCAAACAGGTTGCAATTTGTACATTTTATTCATATTATCAGTATTTTACAGTATGTTTGGGGTATCAGAGTACAATCTTATTTTATATAAAGAAGAAAATGAGGCACAGAAAGGTGAAGTAACTTCTTTAAGGCTATATAGCCAGGGAATAATAGAGTGAAGCTGTAAATCTAGGCTCTCTGGCCTTTCGTATCTTAGCCTTCGTCATCATTTCCTGCTCTCTCTTCCTGCATTTTATGAACAGAAGAGATCTAGTTGTTCCTCTGCTGATGTTCAAATTAGGTGTAAGCTACTTCAAGCTGTATTTAAAACCTAACAGGCCACCTTCACATACTTCTCTTACTCTGTATCTTTCTACTTTGCTTGGGGAACTTTTATTATAAGCAAAATAAATTGGATTATATCATTTTCCACACTGAAATCTCAAAACCACATTGCTGCAGTATATTGTGTCCTCTGGCTTCCCTCAACAAATATGATAATCACCTCCCCAAATATGCATATATTCTGTCATTTAGTATTTTAGAAATAAGACATTCTTACACTCTTAAAATATAGGCAAATTTTTTTATACTCAATGTAGTTGACTGTCTAGGGTCGAAGGCCTCATAAATTACATGACTCACATTTCAAGCAATATCATAAATAAAATATAGAGAAGTATTGTGATTTGAATATGAAATATACTCCTTAGGTTGATCTATTGAAGCCTGGTGATGAGCTTCTGGAAAATGATTGGATCATGAAAGCTGATTTCATGAATGACTTAACCCTGTGACAAGTTCATAATTTTATAACATTATTGGTAGAAGATGGAAGTATTGAGAGGCAGGTTTGGTTGGGGGAAGTAACACTGACATGCTTGAAGGGTGGATCCTCCCCCCACCCTATTATCTTCTCAATCACTCTCTCTGCTTTCTGTTAACCAAGAGGCAAATCTATACACTCCACTACATGGTCCCCACCATGGTGTTCATCCTCATTACACCTACAGCTAAGGAGCCAGCTGGCCATTGATATCCCGGAAACTGTGACCCAAAATAGAACCTTTGTCCTTTACATGGTTCTTGCTAGGTATTTGCTACAATATCACTCAGATACTGACTCAAGCAAGGAGAAAACAGCAGAGTAACTTCAGGAAGATACGTTGACATCCACCTGTAATCTGGTACTCAGTACTGGAGGCAGGTGAAGTATGAGTTTACAATTACCCTGGGCTACATAGTGTACCCTGTCTCAAAAGAAACAGGAAAATGAAGAACAGACTGCAGAAGATACCCCTCTGGTGAATAGTTTTTTAGGTCAGTCTAAAATTTAATATGTAGACCAGGGTAGCCTCAAACTCACAGTGCTCTAGGATCTTCTACATCCTGAGTACTTTGAAGTCTTGCACCATGATTAGTTTGATTAATTGCGATTTAAGATGAGAAGGGACAGTTTGGGGAAATAAAACAGGCAAGGGAAGATGAGGGAAGAATAAGGCCACTAAAAAGAATGGCTGGAGGGGGGAGGAGAGAGGCTGGAGATGGGGAGGAGAGAGGCTGGAGAGGGGAGGAGAGAGGCTGGAGGGGGGAGGAGAGAGGCTGGAGAGGGGAGGAGAGAGGCTGGAGAGGGGAGGAGAGAGGCTGGAGGGGGGAGGAGAGAGGCTGGAGAGGGGAGGAGAGAGGCTGGAGTGGGGAGGAGGGAGGCTGGAGTGGGGAGGAGAGAGGCTGGAGTGGGGAGGAGGGAGGCTGGAGTGGGGAGGAGGGAGGCTGGAGTGGGGAGGAGAGAGGCTGGAGGGGGAAGGAGAGAGGCTGGAGTGGGGAGGAGGGAGGCTGGAGTGGGGAGGAGAGAGGCTGGAGTGGGAAGGAGGGAGGCTGGAGTGGGGAGGAGGGAAGCTGGAGTGGGGAGGAGGGAGGCTGGAGTGGGGAGGAGGGAGGCTGGAGTGGGGAGGAGGGAGGCTGGAGGGGGAAGGAGAGAGGCTGGAGTGGGGAGGAGAGAGGCTGGAGTGGGGAGGAGGGAGGCTGGAGTGGGGAGGAGAGAGGCTGGAGTGGGGAGGAGAGAGGCTGGAGATGGGGAGATGCTACCACAAAGAGATGAGGAAAGGTCAGCTTTGCTGAGGCTTACTTGGTTGACACACTAGAGCATATGGCAGAGGGGAGAACAGAGTCAGCCTCCTGTGTTTAGGACGTGGACATTAGGAAAAGGTTGATGTTCTCTATAAAGATAAGAGAACTCCATGTTAGATATAAGTACTTTCTAATGCGCATTCTGCCAAAGACACAAAGAGAATACAAGGAGGTGCAGCTTGGGGTCCAGCACAGCAAGCATTTGCCTTTCTCCCCACTGTGGTCTTCATCTTCTCTCAGCTCTAAAAAGTGTTGTGCTTTTATTTTGTTACATATTATATACATCAAAGCTTTTGAAAAGTTGGGGACCTCTACTCAAGATATGATTCAATGCTAAAAGCAACACAAGATAAAATTTTCAACTCTAAATTTTAAAAATATCTCATCTATAGGAAGTATTTTTTTTTAACACATTGCATGTTTGAAATTTATTTATGTAGAAATGTTTAGTAATTCAATTACTGGTGCAAATGAATAGCTGTCAAATTGTTTGGGGCCCAACCGTTTTGCTTATTTTTCATAGGTTGCTTAATATTCTGATAACCACCAACCATTAATGATACTCACTAGAGAAGACACGATGGGCTGTCAAGTTCTAAAGGTTGGAAAGAAAACACAGCAGCAACCCTGCTACAAGAGTGAGATGCAAAGCTAGGAGAACGATATGCTCCTAGGGAGCTTCTTTGGGAGCAGCAACACAGGAGGCAGATGCTAAAGAAACTGTAAAATCACAGTGAGCTGAGTCACTGTGACACAGACATTTGAAATGCATTTGGTGAGAGCTGAGGAAATAGCTTAGTGGATGCCATGCAAGAATGGGGACTTGGAACCCCAGAGCCCACGTGAAGCTAGTTTCAGTAATCATGCAGGTTTATAGTTACAGCACTCCTGTGGCAAGATGGGAAGCAGAATTATCAGAAATGCTGGAAGTTCCCAGGCTTACTGGCCTGGTATCTGGAACAGGGAACAAGGCCAGATCAGACAAGGTGGAAGTTGACCACCAACACCTGGAGCTATATTTTAACCTCTACATGCATGACACGACGTGTGTGTATGCAAACCACACACACACCACACACACGAGTCATTTCATTTTCATTGATATACTTAATGACATTTTCTCATGGTTAGTCTATGTATTTTCCTTCTGATGAACCATCCCGTTTGTTGAAACAGTTCATCAACATCTATATATTTATGGAACCTCAGTCTTCCTTTTTCTCTTCATGTGTCATTGTGCGTTTACACAATAGAGTTCAAAGGCAGCAAAGAGGCTGTGCTGTTGTTCAGATTACGTATTCGTTCTGAAATCACACATCAATATTAAAGACTGCCAAACCTTCTGTTTTTAACGCGTGCTTGCACAAGAGCAGCAAAGGGCTGCGATGGGAACCTTGATAAACTAAGCTACTTGCCCTGTCGGGTTGGGACTTTTAAGTGTTGTTCCCAGTTGATTTCCCATGGCATTGCACAACAGGAATCTCCAGGGAGATTTACAGCTTTGGCACACAAAGGTGGGCTGCATCAACTCGGCTCCTGCCTGCTGTTTTCTATCAGTGGCTATCAAGCATATTTATTATCAATACAGGAAGTGTGCCAAACAGCTGTACGTGGTCTCCTTATGACATTTTAAACCATTTTTACAGGCCTATTAGTACAAATAATAATTATTGTTAACATGAACCGATAAAATAAAAACAGATTTCTTTTTTTTGTTTGTTTGTTTTAACTTTCTTCACCAATCCTGATGTCTCACAGAAGATGGATGACGGACACGCCACTTCAAGTTCAGTTTCTTAAAGCAGGAGCTCTATCTCAGCACTGGCCTTTGCTTCTCCACCAGTGGTGAGTTCTAATCCAGAGGCATTCCTTTGAACAAAGTGATCATATCTCCTCAAGGGACTCTCAGCCACCTTCCTCTGAACGAGTAGGATAGCTTTATACATGATTCCGTAGATCTATTCATCTTAAATATGACAGTGAAGCCAGATGTGGATACCGACTGTGATGTTTTAAATATGTTACTATATAAAAATGTCAGAGGGAGTGAATATATGAATAATATGCCTATAGCACATGTATTAGTCATTTGTCTGGTGCTGTAATAAAATTCCTGACAAAAGCGTCTTAGAAGGAAAGGATCAATTTGGTTCACAGTTGGTGAGCCCAGTCCACCAGGAATTGATTATTTAATTAATTTTTATTTTTTAAATTTATTTTACATACCAACCACAGTTCTCCCTTCTGCTCCCCCTACCCAGCCCCCTCGCAAGCCATCCCACATCCCTTGCTTCAAAAGGGTAAGGCCTTCCATGGAGAGTCAACAAAGCCTGGTACATTAAGTTGAGACAGGACTAAGCCCACCCACCCACCACCGACACCACTCCATGCATCAAGGTTGAGCACAGCATCCCACCACAAGGTATGAGCTCCAAAAATGCCAGCTCATGCAGCAGAGATAGATCCTGGGCCACCAGGAATTTAAATAGTGGGAGCTTGAGACAGTTGGTCCATCTGTTCATAGTCAGGAAGCAGAGAGAGACGCTTGCTCAGCTGGCTTTCTCCTTTTTATTCAGTCCTGGATCTTGGTCTAGAAATTGTGATGCCCACATTCAGAGTCTATCTAATCTAGATGATTCCTCATCAATGTATCCAGAGACTTGTCTCCTAGATGATTCTAGATCCTGTCAAGCTGAACTGTCATGGTATAAGATGGCCTAAGTGTTACTCCATTCATTCAACCATTATGTAAATCAAGTACTATGGCATTTATTTTCCAAGTGATAGAGCCAATGTTATGCACTCTGGTACAGCAGCTAAGTAGTGATAAAGTCAGGCTTTTATATTACAGACATTTTCACTATGTAATATTCTAATGTGCTGCTCAAGCTCAAAA
Organism: Phyllotis vaccarum; assembly: GCA_033318265.1. Lineage (NCBI taxonomy): Eukaryota > Metazoa > Chordata > Mammalia > Rodentia > Cricetidae > Phyllotis > Phyllotis vaccarum. The sequence goes on from JARWLC010000015.1 coordinate 30,993,461, forward strand.
CTTTAAAAAAAAAAAACTCTTGAAAAATTGTTTTTTAAAAAACAACTTGAGGGGTCCATGGTATAAATACACTGTCAATGTCAATGTGCAAACAAAAGAAAGTAGCTCTTAAACTTTCAAAAAGATCCATAGAAATAGAACTGAAGGTAACTAGAAAGTTTTAAAAATAATTACAAATATTCCTGAAATAATAGCGTCATCATTTTAAACACAAGATGAATTTGTTTCCTGAACCAAAAAGAAATAGCAACAGTCTTGATTTATAGTGCAAAGTTAGTTCACACTATTAGAGATAGCTAAATATGACACAGGCCAGGCCCCGGGTTTCCAGAAATAAGAACAGAGGTGAGGATGGTCTTTCTCCACAAACCTCTACACATGACACCCGTTTAAGAGTACGGACAGTGCTAAGCTTACATTCTTCTCAGTTCGGCCAGCCAGGTCCAGAGCTTCTTCTGTTTCTACTTCTCCAGCATGGGATTACAGCTGCATGTCACTGTGCCCTACTTTAGGGCAGGTGCAGGGGATCATAGTCAGGTCCTCACATGTTCCATGTGCCCAGCAAGTACTTTACCTGCTGAGCTATCATGCCATTTCCAGTAAAATCAATCATGGTAACAAAACATCCATCCAGTGTGATAACATAGATTAAAAGTATTAATTTTGTAAACAGAAAACAAAACTCAAAATTCAAAAACTTTAAAAACATCATAAAAATAATCACCTTAGCAATGATTGAAATTTTAAAAGGGGGTAGATAAAACTTCTGCTGGGCTAACACTTCTGCTACTTCCCTGTGTCTGAAATCCATGAGGTTCTTCACTGGCATCAGACTAGCCACTATATAGTAGGATTTCATTTGTAGTCACATCACAGAATAAGATTACTTTCGTTGACTATGAGATTAGGGCCTTTCCTACTAATGTGTATTTTGTAGCTACTGTTGGGTATAAGCAATCATAGCTTAAAACTGGAAGCAAACACACAGAAACCATCCAGTTGATTCAGACAAGAGACTCTTAGGCAAGTCACTCTTCATTTGCCCAAGTTAAGATAAGCAGAGTTAACATTCTCATTATTCATCAATAAAACGAGATGGAAGAAAAGAAGGGAGGATACCGCATGTGATAAATGCCAAATAAAATGTTTGGGAAAAGTGAATGTAGGAGCCAGGCGGGGCTTAAAAGCAGCAAATCCCTGGGTCAGTCAGTTAAAAGACTGGGTCCATTCGTCAGGGAATTCTATAGTGTTTGGCGAGTGTGTTAATTATAGACCTAAGGGAATCCTGACATGGCTAATATAAACACCCAACCCTTATCATATATCACCACCAACTATTATAAACTAACCCCAGAAAAGCCATGTTTTGTTCCCAGCATTTAAAAAATGTGTGAAATTTGGGGTCATAGTACCTGTCTTCTAAAGGGAATTTTCAACCCAACAGTGCTCTGGTCAAGAAGTCTTTCCGTGAGTACTAAGGTGAAGGGGTTTGTCAAGGAAATACATTTTATTCTATTTTCACAGTACAGAAGATGAGAGCTAACTTCAAATAGACAAGAATGGAAAGCATCCTATGAAGACTATGGTGTTGTTCTTTTGGAATTTAGCTGTCAAAACACATAGGGTTTTAAAAACCCATAACTGTCAACCCATGCATACTAATGTGATAAAGCGACCCTTTAAATACTGCATGTTTAACAATATGTACTACAAGCAGGCGTTCACCAACATTTGCTTTATCCATTGTAAGCTACATAAATCAGATCATAAATTAAATATCTAAAAATTACAGGTAAAATTTAGACCTAGATGTAGCCTCAGTAATAAGTCTGAATTTATACTTCTATTTAACATTGCCATTGAGATATTTCAAGTTCAAAGTGAATGCTTTTATTTTTAAATTATAACACCACAGAGTAGTACAGCTTTGCCACAAATCTGTGGAAACTTTGGCATCTTTCCTTTGCACCAAATCTTATTAAGGCCCCAAGGGTTATGCAGTTTTGATGGCTCAGAAGTTAGGAGCACTGACTGATTTTCCAGAGGAGCTGTGTTCAATTCCCAGTGACCACATGAAGTTCATAACTGTCTGTAATTCCAGTCTAGGGGATCTGGCACCCCCCCCCCCCCGCGCACACACACGTGTATGCAGGCAAAACAGCAATGCATATAAAATTAAATCTTTTTTTAGAAAAGGAAAAATATCTTAAAGTAAGGAACTTAGACTTAATTAGTTAGAAATCTGTTTTCATATTTTTAAAATTAAAAATGGTGCATAAAAGTTAAAGAGTTATATATATATTTATTAAGATTCCAAGTGATGTTGTGATATATATGTATCTATATATGTATATATTATAATTATTAAATACAGTTACATATAAATATTTCACCAAATATGTATTCTTTCTTTGTACTGAAAGCTTTCAAAATCCCTCTATTTGAAATAAACAGTACACAGTGTTGTGGAAAGCCACCCTACTGTGCACATCTCAGAACTTCTTGGCTTTATCCGACTATAACTTGACCAATTGATCAGTCTTCCCAGTCTTTCTTTTTCCTTTTTCATCTCCAGAGTGGTGAAGCTGGCATTCTCCTCTCAACTTCTGAGATATCCATATCCCACATGTCAATAAAAGTGAAGGGTCTTACCTTTCTGGACTTGACTCACTTCATGTCATGTGACTATCTTCAGGTTCAACCCTGTTGTCAGTGTCTTTGATACACTAATTTTATTTCTTCATACACACAGAGAGAGAGAGGGAGGAAAAAGGAGAGGCAAACAGGCAGGCAGATGGATACACACACACACACACACACACACACACACACACACACGGGCTGAGGGGGGGACCAGGAGTGGCTCTGATGTATTACATAGTCATTCTATTTGTAATTCTTTCGAGAAAGTTTCATGCAGCCTTATTTACAGTCTCACTAATTGTCACAATGGTCCCCTGCTTTCTAAATCTTCAGCAGCACTTATTCACTTAAAACAACCAAGGGTGTAGGTGTTGGGGGGGGCATATGTGTGTGGTTTATATGCATGTTGTGTGCAAGTGTGAGGACACAGGAAGGAAGCTATGTGCTGTTCTGGTCTAGCCTATATACTCCATATTGGACTGACACAGAGCTAAGCTGAGCTCTAGATGTGTCCCTGCCTGTGTCCCCACAATGTTGGCATTATAGGGGCCCATATCCACTCCTGGATTTTATGTGAGTGCAGGGATCCAAGCCCAGTTCTCAAGCTAATGCAGCAAGTACTCATTCCCCCTGAGCTCCCTCCCCAGAAACCCAAGGATAATTTTATATCAAGTTAAGAAGAAATCACCTGAAGGAACATTTAGTCCAGATGAACTAAAATATATAGTGTGGATTTTCAGAAATGTCTGTGCACAATTCAGTTATTACTAGTCATAGGAATGTCTCATAAGTCCCCCTACTAAAATTTACAGAGCCAGATGTAGTACCATGATATAAATAAGTCCTTCAAGACTAAATATGAAAAATATGTGCATATTAGAAAGGCAGAAAAGAAGATGTGGGGAGGAAGATGAGAAAGAAAGGGGAAAGGTAGAAAGAAGGAGAGAAAAGAAGAGAGGAGAGAGAGAGAGAGAGAGAGAGAGAGAGAGAGAGAGAGAGAGAGAGAGAGAGAGAGAGAGAGAGAGAGAGAGAGAGAGAGGCTTCCACTTAGATTTTGAGAGCTTTCCAATCACCAATCACCATGTGAAATTTCATGTGGAAGATTTGCATCTCACCAATGCCAAACATTGAATTCTCCCAGTAGGTCAACTCCACTCAAAACTACAGCTCATCAACTCTAAGTTTCTCAAATAGTTTCTGTCTGAGAGTGACCTTAGATGGTCCCAGGAACCCTGTTGGCAGAACAGCAACCGAGAAGTACTGATTCAACTGGAATGTTTTTGAGTGACATCGGGGGAGTTCTTGTGTCAGTATATGGTTTCCTGCCTGAACATATCTGAATCATTGTATCCTGATGAATTCTGAGGGTTCCAGATGGAAAAGCAAATGAAGTTGCTCTGGACTCTACAAGCCAAGATGCTGAAACTACTGTGCAACAATGTACCTCACTGGGTCTTCAAACAGGCAACATGAGCACCAAGGATTGGTTACAATGTATACATTTACTTTGTCAAGACTTTTTGACTTAGAATTAAACATTCTTCGTCAGCAATTTATTCATAGAAGTGTGGTTGCAAACTACTAGAGTAGGCCTTTTTCATCATGCTCTATCCTCTCTAGTTGGCCAGATCTTGTACCCTTTTGCCATTCTGAAGGGTAAGCCATTCCAACTCTCCCCACCATGCATCTTCCCCAAGCCCTGATATCTAGCCAGGATCCCACATTCAGTGCCATGTCCTGGTTTGGCTGCCCTTGCTTGCATATCCACCACCCTCTTGGCTCTGGCTGGTACATACTCCGATAGCCTCCAACCTTCAGACTTATCTGGGCTACATTTAAACTCTTGGTCTGTCAACTCACCAGGTGAGTGCAGTTATCCTCTTCTTCATCTAACCTCCCCAAGTTACAGATCTATCCCAAGCTCCAGACTTAGACCACAATGTGTGTGTATGTGTGTGTGTGTGTGTGTGTGTGTGTGTGTACCCTGCATGCCAGCTCAGCACCCTATGTCCACCTGACTTCATTTCACCTAAGCCACATCCGACCTTTAGGCCCAGCCAGACTCACATATCCGAAGCCATTTTATATGTATCAGACACAGAACTAACAAAAGAAATTCAAGTGCCCAGCTCTCATCACCAATACACAAAGACTGAGGCAATGTGCCGCCCGCTAAATATAGAAATATTCACCAGTGAGAACCTCCCGGATGAATCTCATGACACAGAATTTAAAAGGACAATCGTGAAGTCCACCAGAGACCTGGAAGAGTAGAAAGAAGATACAAAGAAACAGCTCAGTGAACGGAAAGAAAATAAATGCCTAAGTGACTTCCCAAAACTATTAGATGCAAACAAAATGATAAGACTAATGAAGAACATTCTTTTGTTATTGATATATAAATCACACCTCATAGAGATTATGACAATAGCAATTATTCATTACAAGGAAGATAAAATTTTTCATAAATAATAAATAATTCAATGCTTTTACATCACTATGTACCACAAATTCTAGTTGTTATTAAATGAAAGCTCAAAACCAGATAGATGTTGGGGGAAAGGCTGGAATATCAGAGAGATTAAACAGACCACAGTCAATTATCACCCAGCCAACTTCTCAGGTTAAAAATCAGCTTCCCTATTTCTCAGCCTGGCGCCTCATCACTTCCACAGAATAAATCTGTCTTCCTACACCTGCCATAAATATCTTTTTTGCCCAGTTGTTTCACTTCTGGTTTCAACTCTGCATCATGTTCCCAGAGACAGGATTAAAGGTGTGAACCACTACTGTTTGGTCATTAGGCCTTGAACTCACAGAAACACAGAAAGATCTCTGACTCTGGAGTTATGAGATTAAAGGCACAGGTCACCATTCCATCTTTCCCATGCTGGGATTAAAAGCCTGAGTTACCACTCTCTGGCCCTCGTGGCTTGACTGTGGGTAGATCTATTCTCTGATTTTCTGGACTGGTTTTATTAAATACAAAATATATCAGCACACCACTAAATGAAGGATATATATGTAGGCTTTATAAATGCTAATTATTCAATTTATCACTGAACTATATGCCAAGTTCTAGGAGAAATCTTAAAATACATTGAGAAAGACATTTTCCTGCTGATTTAATAAAAAATACTAATATGAGCAAATTAACTCCAATTATCATTCACACTCAGGCTTTAGGATTAGAAATTATGGAAGCTAGATTCAATTCTCCGTTCAGTAAATCCAAGGTGAGATAATGCTAAATTTTAATGAGCCCAGCTCTATCATGGATTCTTGGAAAACTTAAACACACATGCTTTTTTAGCACATCATAATGTATAAGCTTCAAAATATAAAGATACTGTGTGTTTTAGCATACAATGGACTTTTTAAAAACAGTGGTTGCACAGGATGCACAGGACGTGAAACTATACCTAATTCAAGTGTGATTAAATAATGGACTTAAGCCATACAAATTAATGTGAGCATCCCGGAAACTTACCCAAAAGTAAAAGGAAAAGACAAATGTGGCCCTGGATTACCATCAGAAATCATCAGGCAATCACATAATCACATGAAATTAATTCTGTGAAAACTTAAAGCAAATTCATTTATCCTGATCCAAAGTTGAGCTGAAGTTTTCCTAAAGAAATCACATTTACTTCAAGTTACTCGGTTGCTTCTGCCTATAAAAGTAATAAAGGGCTATTTGAGAAAATTATAAAATAATAAAAGATACGTTACAACTCTATGTATACATATGTTGGTGATTTTCATTTACACAGTAAAAAGGCATAAATAACTTGTGAAACATAAGTAAAACTCATGTTGGGATTTCACAGTACCAACGACCAGCTCCATAAGCTCTCATTCTGGTTAGCCAGCCCCCTCTGGCATCTGTATTTCCATTTCCCATGTCTCACTCACTTTGTGTCTTATTATAGGCCACTTCTGCCTTTAGATTCCTTGTTCTTCATATGCTTCCCCTCACCAACATATTTCACTTTCTGTTTCTAAGCAATGTGTTACGGAATTTTCACCTTATATGTATTTCCTGAGAGGGAAAATATTTGTTTTTTTCCAGCAATAAAATAATAATTCAGTTTAATATTATACATGTTGACACATGACTTACCAATTGTTTTTTGTTATCTTATATATTCAAATTGATTCATAACTTGATGGAAAATGTTTTGAGTTATAATATGTATAAGACATCATTTATAGCAAAATCCAGTTCATATTGCCCAGACTTTTCTTATCACAAATGAGAACTCTTCTGCAAAGGTCACCCACATGGTTGCTCTGCCCTACAAGGTCATCAGAGAACAGTTCCCAGGAGCGCCTGTGTCAGAGAACTCCAAGGGGAAAATCTTCATATGTACTGTTGCCCACTACTTGTGCAGCAACACAAATTGCATGGCTCCTCTATTGTGGGGTGGGCTCATACTTAGGCCCAAGTCAGCTTCAAATCTGAAGGATAATTATAAAAGGGCAAGGACATCCATCTCATTCTTGTAGCCCACGGGCTAGTGTGCTGAGCATCTATGTGCTCACATCCATCCAGAAGAAAAGTTGTATTCCATGTTCCTCTAAGCCCATGGTCCTCAGCTTCCTACTGTGACCTTTGGTACAGTTCCTCATGCTCTGGTGACTTCAGCCACAAAATTATTTTTGTTGTTACTTCATAACTGTAATTTTGCTGCTGTTGTGAATTGTAATGTAGATATCTATATGTCGCCCTTACGTGGGTTCAGACACACAGGTTGAGAACCACTTAGAGTTTACAGTGTGTATCAATGACAGGTAACAGAAGTGCGAGTAAGTAAAGAATTGAAAATGAAGTAAAGCAACATTACAAAAACAACAAAGTAAATGAGACTTTTAAGAGCAGAGGGGAGCATCCATCTTGTTTTCTTTAGACTATGCATCACTCCAAAGGCTTATTGAAAGATAAACTTTTATATGAGATACAAGAATGTACAGTTCGTAGGAAAAAAGACAGTCTCAGTTTCTTTGTGATGCAAGTATATTTGCATATAAGTTTTTTAAGTTTTCAATATAGGAAGCACTATGGGTTGTTATTTAAGTGCTCTGTCCAAGGATGAGCCTATGAGTAATTCTCACTGGACCAGTGAAGCCGTGTTACAGAGTGCCCATCTTCTCAGCCATAGGTCCAAAATTTCCCATCTTCCTCATTATCTGAGAAGATAACCCTGTACTTAGGCAGCGGAGCAAAGAAAACGAAAAGAAATGTGGGCTGAGACATTTGGACTCAAATAGTGGATATAAAAATAGTCTGCAGGTTCAAAAACATCAGGGGATAAAAGGAGGAAAGAGAATATAAATTAAATTCTGGCACTGAGAAGTATTCTCTCCTTTCATCTCTGATTCTCTCTTTGGTGCTCTGAGAAGCAGAGTCCACCAGCCAGTAGCCCAGGTAAACCCCCTTTCTGGACTGGAGACACTTCTGGGGCACATTCCCTGTGAACAATTGGAATAATCCAAGAAAAGAATAAATTCTTATATAAACTCAGTGAATTTAAACTCACCTTATGTCGGGTAATTTGGAGTAGATTGAGTTAGTTCCAAACCAGAGTACTTCGGCTTCAGCATGATCTTGTCTGGTAATGATTTAAATTTGATAAGAAGCCAAAATTCCAGCATTTTTTTTTAACCTCTCTCTCCAAATTGATGTAGAGAGCTATGAATTTATCTTATACTGAAATCATCTTTATATTGCTGTCTTATTATTTTATAGATGGATCATGTTCTCAAAAAAAGAAAAACTGATTTCACCTCTATATTTTTCGTTTGTAGAACCCATAACAAATACTTGACTTTCTAATGTCTAACTTTTGACTTTTTCCTTTCTTTCTTTCTTTTTTTGTTAGTAGAAAGAAATGTGACTCTATCTGTGGCTCAGACGGGTCTTTTGCATGGTATAGCACAATTTTGAAAACAGACAGATGGAAAGAGTTTATTCTTAGTGCAAAAAGCTATAATTTATTCTTTGGTAAACAAATAAATTAAAGACCATTCACATTTGGATTTGACCAGAAACAAATGTGAAAGGCCCTGGGATATGATGATAGCTTTGGGATCCTTTTAAGTAAACAAAACTTGAGCCTACCATTGACATTAGTATTTGGTGAATAATGAACAGGGAAGGTCTTGATCTCCACTCTTAGGCTGTGACCATCTCATAGTGGACAAGATCCATGTACCATACTCTAGTAGGATAGCTAGCGACTCTGTTTCTTCAGTTCATTGTTCACATAGCATGGCATAAATATCCCCAACATCTTAGTTTTCAGAATAAATGGCAATCTATGCTTTCATTAATGTATAAAGCCCCAGAGTTGGCACAGTAGTCCATAACTGTACTTCCACTGAAATAGGAAGTCAAGCAAAAATACAATTTAAAATCAGAAGTTTAAGCCAGCTAGGCAACATAGTGCCATCTCATAACAAATGAATAAAGGGTAAATATATAGATCGATAGATTAATTAATTAACAGCATAATGTCTCAAATTCAGCAACAAGATTTAGACATGATTTGACTGTTGCAGAATAAGGAGGCTACCAATCTTTCCCCTTATCTTCCTTTTTATAACCTACATTAAGTGCCATGGTACTTTTGGAGTATTAACAGCCACCACCATTGTTGTCATTATCCTCATTATCTAAAGAGAAATGATGCTGTTATACGTTATTACATAATCAAGAACTCTGCCTCAAACAGAAATGATATCTGGCTCCTTCCCTAGCATCTATAGTCTATATAGGTTATAGTCAGCACTCAATAAATATTTGCTGATGAGTTATCCTGTGGGATAATGGAATTGGATCAAATACATTATTCAAACACCCAGAGAGTTAGTGAGAAATCCGTGGAGAAACAGGGTTTTAAGGACAGTGGGAAGCTGGTAGTTGAAAATTATTCACAGTACCTGTGGCCAGACTCCTATGTCTTCTAGAGTAAATATGTAGCCTTACTCACAATGAATTTGGTATATAAACCCGGAAAATCCAATGTTTATAAAAATTCTACCAGATATCAACACACCTAGATTGTTAGTTTACAATGGTACAGATATTAAATATGAGAACTGAACCTCTCAGGTTGGGCAGTTATAAGTCATTGTCACTTTGTTACTGAAGAAAAACTGAACTGACATTTGTACCATGAATTCTTCTTCTATGTGAACATGTTACTTCCAGTGAAGAAAGGGCTTGGCATTGGCTTGGTGATTAAAGGCATTAGCCATCGATCCTAATGACCTCAGTTCAATCTCAGGAACCACATGCTGGAAGGAGAGAACTGACATCTGCAAGTTCTCCTTTCATGTCTATTCAGTACTACACCACATGCACACATATGTGCACATGCATACACACATAAATAAATATTGATTGATTACTATACAAATACTACACATGTGCCCATGCATACACATTTAAATAAATATTGATTGATTACCATACAAATACTATGCCATAAGCACACACATGTGCACTTGCATGCACACAAAAATAAATATTGATTACCATACAAATACTACACCACATGTACACAAATGTGCACATGCATACACACGTAAATAAATATAGTTGATTAATTTATTAACATACAATACTTTTGAAAGGAATTTGTAGCTTGAAACTATTGGGATCATTTTTCTCTCTAATGCTAATATAAATGTTCATTTGTCTGTCTGTATATTGTGTCTATTATGTATCTCTACTAAACATAATAGTATCTGTACTATTTTGTATCTCCTCCTAAACACCAACCACATAATATTCATCTGTTTCACATAAATAAGTACATAAACCTTAAACTTCGAAAACAAAAATTAGGTCTTCCTCCAAGAAAGATGTAAAAAAAAAAATGATAGAAAAATGTTTAACTATAAATAACAAAAACTAAAATGTCTTCAACTGAGACAAAGGGAGATTTAAAATTGTATGAACAAATGAAATAAAAGTGAAAAATTCATATGTAAATGAATAAATGTCAAATGATGATCAGATAGAAGATGATAGATACATAAAGAGATAATAAATATCCCGATACACAGTTAAGAAAACAGGGTTAAGTGAACTGGTATACTGTGTACCTGTCGAGACTAAACTTTCCATAAACAAGCCAGAACATATGTCAACATTTCAGATATTACATATACAAGGCTGAAAGATAAGCTGTAGAAGACAGAGCTTATTCACAAATCTAAGAACCAGAAAGAAATTATCTCACCTTTGAAAAAAAAGACAGAACTTGATTTTTATATTTGCCAGTGTCACCGAGATGAAACAGGGATTCAAGCTACATATTCTGATTACAAAGGCATCTAAAGATCGAAAATAGAACACAGATTCACATTTGTTCTCACGGGGGAAAAAACTCTGCAAGAAGAAGGAAAAGAAGGTGGTTAAGAAACAGTTAGATGCCTAAGTTTATCACTAAAATAACCTCAGGGGAGACAGCTTCTGCGTCCATAGCTTTGTCCACATCTGGCTTCTTTTGCTTAAGAATATGAAAATTCCATGAGACACACTTGCTCCTGCCCATAGTCCACTATATTTGAAAAGCTGATGTGGAATCTGTTGAATCTGAAAAGTGAAATCCATGATATAGGCAATAATAACTCAGAGAGAGAAAGGCAAATGAGCAAAATAGTAAAAATCTAGGAAGCACATGATAAGGCAAAAAATGATAATCAAACATGTTAACAATTGCAAGATATACAAAATCAAACTATTCAAGTAGATTCTTAGGGTGGTGTCAATATTAATACATTATCAAAGCGGGTATGCAACATGACACATATTAGCATAAAGTGATGATGAATAAGTCCCAAACAATTATTGACCAAAATAATCTTCGATCGATATGAGCATAAGACAAAAATGATGAGTGTGAGCTACTATTAAATAGTAGAAGAGGTAATACTCCAAGAAGTCTTAACAACCATGAGAATAAATGTATATGAAATATTTCCTCAAACATAACATAATAACATAAACATAACAAAATAACAGGGGAAAGTTGACAAGTCCCTAATATTTAAAGAGATTGCCTCTTATTTCTCCCTAAAAGCATATATGCTGTTTTATGAAGTGCATATTGAAGCTACACGTCTAAGGCTGTTTACTCTAATAGTTACAATGTAGATCCAGACTCACAAGTTGCCATAAAGTAACCAATCGCAGATGTTAATATCAAAATCATATTGATAACAACGGAGACTTGTGTAGCCTCTGATTGAAAGCCTCTGGGAGTTTGCAGCAGAGAAGTCACGTGTCTTTCCCAGGCTATGTGCTTCATTGTCTCTATAGCCCGAAAATGAATTCATGGGACAAAAAGGTCGAAGCTGACCAAAGAGAAATGGATTTCTTTTTGTAAATGAATTGACAATGAAAGCATCAATGAAGTAACCTAGCAGAGCAGTGGAAAACATTACGAATGAAAGATGATCTCATAAGAATTAATTAAAAATATAAGGTCAATGGATAAGAAAATTACAATCCTGCAGTGGAGTTGTGTGCATTGTGTGCTGTGCTTTCAAAGTATTTTCTACTTTGGGAAAAAACAAATTAATTTAAAAGGATTGGAATAAAGCCAAGAAACCATTCCATTGTGACAGCCAGGATGGGTCAAATTGTGTAGTACTTCCCCACTCAATAACTTCCTCACCTTTGGAAATGGACTGCTGGGTGATTTTGGGCTCCTTGGGTCTTAGATACCAGAACCACTCCAAAAACATACAACTCGGTGATTAGTTACCAACGCTGAGTTCATCACGGAGACAAAGACCGATCGATGTAATTTATCTTCTTTTCCATGTATTCTTCTCACATTCTAATTTAAAATACAAAACAAAACTAACAAACAAACAAGGCAGTAAAACAGGACAGGCAGCATGGAGCTGGGTCTTTAAAAGGGGGGCTGGCCACACCCCATCGGGGTCCTCGAGACCCTGAAGCTACACCTCTACGTCTCTAAATAACGCCTGAATCCCACCCATCACATGCTATCTTTTAGATTTCTTTTAGAAATGTAAACAAATGATAAAATATGGGAAGAAAGATCAATAAGCAAGCTGTAGTTTCTCTATGAGCCTCGGGTCTGGTGAAAATTTCAGAGACATTGGTTTGAATCCAGCGACTCTGTGGACATTTAACCACATTCTTCTGATGGCAAAAGTTCTTCCGTTTCTCTTCTTTTCTTGTAAGAAGCTGTTAGAAGTACCAGGGTACTAGCTAATTTTAAAATCACGTAGATTTACAACCCAATATTTTTAAATTATGAAATAATTGAATAATTATTGTCACTTTTCGGGCTTCCTTTCCTTTTTTCTCTATAAAAGCAGGCACAAGTATTCAGAACAAACACTTTAAAGTTTCTCTTCCCAGGAACAAATTTCCACCACTTCCAGAAAACATCCCCTTTTACTCATCAAAGTTAATGTCCTAATTTCCTTGGGAATCCACACCTGTCCCTTAGGAAGAAATACTGCACTCTCTTCATCCGTATCCGTGGTCCTCAACCTTCGCAAGGCTGAGACCCTTTAATAAAGTTTCTCATGCTGTGGTGATCCCCACCATAAAATTATTTTGTTGCTATTTTATAATTGTAATGTTTGCTACTGTTGGGAATTGTAATGCAAACACATCTGATTGCAACCCCTGATAAAGGCTCATTTGATGCAGCATGGGTCAGAACCCACAGGTTGAGACCTCCTCGTCTGCATACTCATTATAGCATTTGAATTCTGGATGTTCTTCTCAACTCTCCTATGCCATTGTACCATGCTGATAAAGTATGAGAACTAAACAAAAAGATTCTATATTGAACCATTCTAAATTGTCAACTGAAAAAAAGTATCATGGAAAATATGTGACCGCTGAGCTGTTTGTTACATAACACACTTATAAAAAGAAAACAATTTAGATTTCAGTCGATAGGTTGATGGGGCCAAAGAAGTGCTGGGTGTCCTTTGGGATTATTCTCTTCAACAAAGTCTGTCATGCTCGATAAGTTCTAAATGACAGTGTGGGAATATGTGAAATTCAAATTTGACTGTCGAAGAAATATGAGAAGAGACAGGAAAATCAGAACATGCTATGCACACAACCCAGCTATAACTCACACAATATCGTTTTCTCTGTTGGTTATCTAATATAGCTCTTTCTCAAAGTACCTACTCTTTAATTACATTTTACTAAGTTAGTGCCCAGTTGAATAAATCTAATAAATTATTTGAAGACCTAATACATATAACGGAATGCTTTTCAGACATTAAATATGACATAAAGATACCTCAAGACTCAAAATAAATGATACATATCAGTTTTTCACAGCATATAAATATGGTGCTGGTGCTTCTAAATATACTTCATGCAGTCATTTTATAAGGAGTATAGATTTAACTAGAAGTGTTTGTTGCTCTTTTTATAGCCTTATATTATTATACAAATTTATTCTCAAGTAGATTATATAATTTCTGTAGCCTTAGAAACATCTGCTTGAATCTGATCAAAGCATGTGTGAGTTTCTGTCATGATGCCATGTTCATATTCAATTCATTTTTAAGTCTTTAAAAGTGGACTTTTCTGCAGCTGGAGCATTCCCAAGTATTCAGGCCAATGCCATCACCCTTGGCAGCAGCTCTACCCACATGCAGACATATCTACATGCTTCCAGAAGACCACCACCTTCCAGGACCCAGGAGACGGCAGAGAATCATGCCTACTATTCCTACATAAATAACTCACATGATACAAATGCCAGGAAAGCTTCTATTATCTGAAGGAGCTCTATATTCCAGAAACTTCAATTCACAACAATTTTAGTTCCCTCAGTTCAGCCATGATCTCCTGCTCCAGTGCTGCTGTGATATTTCAGCTTGAGGTCAGTTATTCTTTCCAATTAGTCAAAAAACTAAATGCTAAATGTTATGGTGATTTTTATTTGTATTGTCTCCAAAAGAATAATCTAAAACTCAGACAGAACAACATAATCATAAATTGAAAGTTCTAAGTTAAAATTTTAGTTCTCAGCTCAGAATAATTTTCATTATATCATTAAGTATTTGCACCAATAAACAGTGGTGAATAGACTATATATCAAAATATACATTGGAATACTCTTCTACCTAAACAGTTTGAAAGATTCATTACAAGAGACATTTGAAATGGGCTGGGAAGATAGATGAGTGGCTAAGAACGTTGCTCTTACAGAGTAACCAGGTTTAATTTCCAGCACCCACATGGCAACTCATACATTTCTGTAGCCCCAGTTCCAGGGGAAACGACACCCATGCCCCAAAACACTGATGCACATAAAATACATTTGTACATAAACATATAAATACATAAATACATAAGTTTGAAGGAAAAGAGGCATTTAAATAATTAGTAATAGACTTGGAGTCCTCACATTCATCTCATATAAAAATTATATTTTACAAATAAATATTTCTATATTCTAAGATTTGTCCAGCTTTATTTAACATCTTGTTGAACTTAACATAAGGATTGTGCTGCTTTATATGACATCGCCTCCACCCTCTCCAAGTGAGTCTATGAAAGTAAAAATTACCCGTTTTATAGCCAGTAACTTGACCGGGAACGGCTGAGAGAACGGCTCATAGGCCAATTGTTTCATTGTCTTTTGCACAGAATTTTCTAGTACTGCTAAGACTAATAACTAGACACATTTATTTTAGGAAATTTGACCCTCACTGTAGAAAATCATAAGCAAAAGAATGGTTATCAGCCAAGAAAGCAACACCAAAAAAATTTCACAAGTAAAATTCACTTCCTCAACATCCTTGACTGGCTTTCTTCAAACCAAATACTTCTTTTTTTTTTTTTTTTTCATCTATCATCAAAGATATTAGCACCAAGAGAGAGGATACTTCTTACTCACCTGGGCATCTCCAGGATCATATTTAATTAAGGTCAATAAATAACCAATAAATAATTGGAAGAAAACCAACAAAATTTAATATCTGTTCAATTAATAAAGACAAATCTATAGTCAGAGAAATTAAAAAAAAAAACATAAATAGCTGAGGTAGTTATCCTAGCTGCTTAAGAAGATGTATTCCTCTCCACTATTCTTAACCTCCAAATTTTCAATCTTTTCATAATAGAAATTGTTTCTTTGGTGTTTACAGTAACTTTTAAATGTATTTATTATATGACTGCTAGTCATTAAACCATCCGCCAATTTTTGTACTCCGCCAAGACCACACTAATGCCTCAAATAAAAGTTAAAATTTCTGCTACTATACTTTATTATACATAAAAATGAATGATTACTTGCTGAGGTGGAGAAGAAAGGAGCCCATGACCGGAACTTTTATAAGCTCCTTTTATCCTTGAGTTGTGTAAATCCTCAAAAGCCCTTCCATTCATAATCTGGGTGACTTTTCAACTTCAAATACCACCAGCATAGCCAAGGTGCAGGTCTAGACCTAATCATTTTCCCTGTAAGAACAGCTCTGTAGAATGAATGGAAAAGGGAAAGAAATGTGATCCGGATTGATCCCATTTGGATTTAAATTAAGATACACTATGTGTTAAGAGTCAATCTCAGAGCTTAAAGGACAAATGCCTCTGTGGTTTGCTTCCCAGGGCTTCCCTCCTAATGCATCACTGACAGCAGTGCCAATATTAAGAACAGTGTGACAGTACTGATTCACCTCGGACAAGGCTAAGTTTTGAACAACTGCTCCAGTCTGGAACAGGATGTTCTGAGAAGGACAGACACAATACATCACACATTTGCTCAGTCTTTAACCCTAACTTGTGATCTACATTCAGTTCTTTGATGAATCTGAGCAAGGGTCGCAATGACCACGACCTTCAGCATCAGTAAGTGCTGGAGCAAGAACAGTTTTTCATCCAGGTAACATTCAGTGTCGGTGTCGTACCAGTCAACACAGCCGAGAAACAGAGGCCAAAACAGTGTGGTCCTGACCCACCCTTGAACAGTTTTATGAAAACCTTAAACTGCCTTTAGTGGGCATACGCATATGATTTTGCGGAAAGCTTTGGAAACATTAATCAAATAAGCCCCTTCATCAGTTTTCCCAGGAATCTAAAGACTAACAAATGTCTTGAAGAACCGTAGCTCCACTGCTGACATGCAGTTGCTGAATGTTTTATGGACCGCTGCTAACAGCCAGAAGTGAACATGAAATACATTAAGTTTTTCATGATCATATCTTCCAAGTTAAAAGTTGAAAGAGAATCACATAAAGTTCAGTGAGAGGTATTGACTCCATAGATAACTGGGTGCAGAAAAACAGTAGCCTGCAGAGATGTTGCATGTGACTTGATATGCCCCAACCTGGGTAAGCTAATCTACCTAATTCTGAGCCAAGTCCTCTAGCACATAAAAGAGTAGAAATTAAGATGACTAAAAACATGATTCAGGAAAAACCTATTTCCAAAGCGTTAAGATAATAATCCTAATTACTGAGTTATCCCTTATAGGTAAGTTAATAGATGGATATGCTTGCTATAATACATGTCAGGAATAAAACGCTTTATCCACCACTTTGATTTATGTTATTTGAAAATAGTCTTTCAGTGAATCCGCTGTGTTTTATTTTGTTTTGTTTTGTTTTGTTTTTAAGATACTAGGAAATCTCTTGCAACAGCTTGAAGTAAATGAAAAAAATAGGTCAGCAGGGCTGGTAGAGAAATAGCCAGGCAATCACTGGTCACTCTGCCTTTGGATAAGTGTTTTCCTGTCACTTTAAATGCTAAGCTGCTTTCTACCCACCCTTTCCCTCAGAGTCTGGGAACCCATTATGTATAGCATTAGCTTAGTGTTTCCACATGTTCCCAACATCTTGTTTCCTTTCTTGAATAGAAATCTAGATAGATAGACTGGCAAGCTGGCAGGCACACCCTTTCCACAGCACTGGCAAGCAATTTAGCTAGGGTTACCAAGTGAAACTTGAATTTTCTTGTGTTTGGCAAAAATGAGAAGACAAAAAAAAAAATTGAGAATCCAATGTATTCTTTTTTCTTTTTCCTTTTTTTAGCTTTAGTGTCTTGATTTTTAAAATTCCTGTTACCTAAGCAAACCATGCAAATAAAAGAAATTAGTTACTTGTTTACTTATTTTTTATCTTGATAAGATAAAAAAAACAGCTTCTTGATTCTTTAGTTTTATTTTTATATCTCTAAAAGTCAAACATCTTGAAGAATGGGGTTTACATTTCATATGGAAAGAGTATGTTGACTTTGGGATAAAGTACATTTAACTCAGATTCTCTTAGTAACTATAGCTTTTCTCTCCCATATGTTTGTGTGAGTGTGTGTGTGCGTGTGTGTGTGTGTGTGTGTGTGTGTGTGTGTGTGTGTGTGTGTGTGTGTGTGTGTGTGAGTGTGTGTGTGTGTGTGTGTGAGTGTGTATAGCCTTCTCATTTCCTTTTCCATTTCCAGAAGTAGTCCTGATTCCATGTATTTGTGTGTGTTACCAACTTTGACATCCCTTCCTGTCTCCATCACAGTTGCAAATATTGCCCCATATTTCCATAAAGAGATAAACATTTTCTAAACTGGAGCAAAGGAGCAAAGGAAAGGCACAGCAGGACTCTCTGAGGAAAGCGTGAGTGCCGTCTTTCTGCATTTGTAGGAATTACTTGGAAACTGGAATCTGAGGAAAATGACTCATCACCTAGTTTGTGTTTATGTGATAAATTCTTTGTTCTGATTCTGGATTTCTTTTCATATCTGTGAAAGACAGATGACATTTTAAAGTGATTAAATATGCTAGTTATATATAAGGTGTATTTAGACTTCTATAATGGCCACACACACACATATTTCAACTATGGCAAGTTTTGAAACTCAAAGAGAAGTAATTCAGTCCATCATTTCAAACCCTTAGCCCACTGGAGATCTACTGAGAATGATATAATAACCATATTTGCCTCACAAGCCACAGACACAGGCACATTAGAAAAAGTAATCAAAAGAAAAATTAATGATGGACTATAAAATTGTTCATCATTAACATGCTTCAGAGGATGTTTTATATAACTCTATTTCCTACATGGATTAAAAACTACAGCTGTCGTCACTGGCCAAATGATTTTCATGTCTGAGTCTAATCTCACAATTCATTTAATGCTTCTAAGTACAGAGCAAGAGCCTTTTTAAGACAAGAAAATTGTATAGGAAAAACTAAGACTATACTTCAGGTTAGAAAGCTATCAAATATTTCTTAAAACCTTTAGACATTTGAACTTGACCATCAATCAAGTGTTTTCTACTAAGATACGATTCTCTTGTTTCCTTGGAATTAACAAATATGAATTCCTTTGTAGTGGTTTGAATACAATTGCTCCCATATGCTTGGGCATTTAAATACTTGGTCACCAGTTTTGTGACACTGTTTGGGCAGGACTAGAAGGTGTGGCTCTGCTAGAGGAAGTATGTCACTAGAGGTAGGCTTTGTTATTTCTAAAGCCAAATAAATCCCAGTTTGTTTCTCTACCCTACTTGAAGTTCAGTGTGGGCTGTCAGCAGCTACTCCAGCTAAGGAGTCAGTTACCTTTGCTCCACCACCATAGACTATTACCCCTCTGAATAATTAGTCAAATAAATCATTTCCTCATGCCTTGACCATGATGTTTTATCATAGTGGTAAGAACATTATTAAGACATCATTCTCTGGTGAATATTTTATAAGTTAGTCATAAAAAAAATCAAAACTATATATAGCCTAGGTATTAATTCTAGATTTGCCTGCAGAATTATTCTTAAATCTTAAATAGTCGAAGAAAAAAAGAGGAAAACTATTTTTGTAATGTTGAATAATGGGTAACAGTCCATTATAACTTCATTGTCTTCGATGTTTAATTTGTAGGCAATGAAAAAATCCTTAATGTCAACTATGACAATGCCTGCTTTCAGGTAACAGTCATTGAATTCCGCTGTTCAAATAGGAACATATTTGCCTCAAAAAACCATACAATAGTATCTGATCTAGTGCTTTGTATATGAACTGTCTCTCACAGGCAGTGTAGTAGCTTGGTGGCCAGCTAATGAGCTTCACAGATGTGACTGGGTCCTGAGGGCTCTGACCTAATAATCCATGGAATAACCCATGACCATCTTATTTGCATTACTGAGCAAATAAGAGCAAGAGGTAATTATAGGAAGGTCTTCAAATGGTATCTTGTCAACTGCTCCCCTCCTTTGCTTCCTGCTCTCTAGGATTAAGCATCCTTGGCTACATGTTCTTACCATCATGACCTGCTTCTCCTCAGGACCAAAGTTATAGGTGCAAATGATCTTGGACTGATACCTCTGAAAGCATGAGTTCATACTTTTTTTTTTTTTAAAGTTGCTTCTCTCACACGTTTATCACAATTACAATCAGTTGACTAACAAGCTGATTGTCAATGGTTTCCCAGCCCTGAACCACATAGGGAAAAAAAAAAAGAATGTTGTTTATTAACACAATTATACAGTATAGTTATTCTTAATAGAAAAATGTGATTTTTAATCATCACTGTTTTCTATTTAATATAAAGGTTTTAAACAATTTATTTTAAAAGACAAAAGCCTGGTATTGTTGTTTTAGGAATATTGTAATAAGAAATCTATTCTTGGGGCTGGAAAGAGGCCTGAGTGGTTAAGACTGCTTGCTATTCTTCCAAAGGGCCAGAATTTGGTTTCCAACAGCTGTGTTGAGCGTCCCACACCCTCCTATAACTCTAGTCCCAGTAAACTGACTTTGGCATCACCCTCATATATCCACATATAGACACAGAAACACACCACACACTTACAATTAAATTATTTTAAAACATAAATCTATTCTTAAGAATAGACCATTTCTGGGCTAAGACACAGTGATGGACTTGAAACCTAGCAAATAAAAAAAGTTATATATGCTTAACTGAGCTATGTTTTGAAGAGTAACAGCACTTCACTTTTTGTAATGCTGTTGTGTTAAGACTAAGAGACTAATAAACTTCTTGTTTATTGTTATTTGTAAGTATAACCTTTAAACAAAATAGTCAAATCACTAGCCACACCCAGGAACTGGGATGTATAGGTCTAAGAAAATCATTTCACAATTTGTCAAACAAAAAGTGAATGAGTACTATGCATCTATGATGGAAAAGGGATGTTATGTGAAGCAAGTGCAAGAATCATAGTAGTCTGTGTAATACAGCATGTAATATAACTTCCATAGTCTAGACCAGCCTCCCCCAAACTGGGACCAAATCTCCACATCCCACATTCAATAACACACAAAAAAAGATTATATGAGCTCAAATTCTGCTTTAGGATGACTTTTTAATAATGTGAATTAATATAATATGGTTTGTATTTTGTTCATTAATGGACAAATGCATCTATAATGACAGAGAATGATGATTATATTTTACTGACAAGGATACATAAGAAAAAAAACAGAAAATTACTGATTTAAATTACTCTAGACTGGTGGTAAAGTCTAATAAATTGTAATAATTTTAAGAATTTTGAAATAAGTGTGATGATCAGTCCTAAAGGAAATGCTTGGCTCTGTAACATTCGGCTTGATTTCTCTAAACACAGATGCTCACCAGAAGAAAGTAGGATCCTGCCTACAGGATGGAGAAGAAACAGATGTACCTGGCCCAATATTAGAAGCAGTTCAGTAACTACTGAAGGCAGATTTCACAACCCAGGAGACAAAGGACAGGAAGAGACGCATTGTTCTTCTTCCTAGGAGGCTGAGAATGTGAGTTATTTCGGAAATTGTTAAATGAAAAAAATAATAAAGGCTTTGGGCATATTCTCAAAAAAATTATAAAACAAAAAATATACTAGGCAGATATTGAGGAAATAAAGGACAAGGGATGGCATACATTTGAAGTTTAAATTTTTTATATTTTTATAATTACAGCATAAATTCTTCTCATATTCTTTGTACAAAAATCCTCAACAAAATGTACAATAATATTATTTTTCCAAAGATATTTAGTGTTTCATGCTGTGACTGGTTGATTTTATAAGGATAAGTGGCTCTACCGTCTAATTTAATAACTCTTGGAATCTATAGCTCAGATCGATCTTTTATAAAGATGGTTAAAGTGAAGAACTTCTAATATTTTTTTTCTTTTCAGTGGTTAATCCAGAAGACCTGAAAAAAAATCCCTCCGAATTGATAACGTTTTCTTTTATTTTTTCTTGCCAGTAGAAATGAAGCCAAATAAAACACCCTATCCTCCAGTCCCCCGCCCCCCCCCCCCACCAAGGGTATATATAAATGAGTCCAGCAGTGTCTTGTTCTAACTCCCTATGCTGCCTAAATTCCCTGTGGCCATTCGCTTCTCTACCAGGAACTGGCTCCTTTGCTTAGAATTTTAGGTGCTGTGTGCTTGTGTCATTGAAACTGTGAGAGCAACAGTAAGAAGGAGTCTCATTTCTGATGAAAAAGAAGAGAAAGAGAGGGGAGGGAGAGAGGGAGGGAGGGAGGGAGAGAGGGAGGGAGGGAGAGAGGGAAGGAGGGAGGGAGAGAGGGAGGGAGGGACGGAGGGAGGGAGAGAGGGAGGGAGGGACGGAGGGAGGGAGGGACGGAGGGAGGGACGGAGGGAGGGACGGAGGGAGGGAGGGAGGGAGGGAGGGAGGGAGGGAGGGAGGGAGGGAGAGAGGGACGGAGGGAGAGAGGGAGGGAGGGAGGGAGGGAGGGACGGAGGGAGGGAGGGAGGGAGGGAGGGAGGGAGGGAGGGAGGGAGGGAGGGACAGAGAGAGGGAGGGGAAACCCTTAAGATGAGATTGGCCTTACCCCTGGATGATCCCCCAACAATGTTAGCACACACATACAGCTCCTATAAGCTGCAACTAAGTTTTTTGGAGTAAAAAAGAGCTATGTTAGCAGAAGACCCAGAATTAATAACATACATTTAAGACAAAGATAGCATTAAAAAAAGAAAGAAAGTGAGCAGGTGAGGGACAGAGGGCATGGAAGCTGTACTGTCAAGTTCTCATTTCTCTACACACCCTTAGAGAAAACCAGCCAAAGCCTTTCAAGTTTGTACCTGACCTCAATCTTAACCCTCTTATTTTGTGGCCGCCAATGATTTAAACTCCTTGATTTTTCTCTTCTGTGTATAGAAAAAAAAAAATAACAACAATAAACTTCATCAAGTGAAACACTGATGTAAAATTGCAAGTATGATAAAGATACAGAATAGACTGTTAAGTATTTACATAATCTTGTCATTTGGAGAACTTAAAATATCATTGATTCTACAAAATCTGAGTGTCATAGCCTGTGAAAGCACTTAATGTATTTATATTACTCCAGTGAATTCTTATCAAATCCCAAAGTGTGTGTTAATACACTCGGATTGGTAACAATATAACTCAAAATAACTTTGTCATAGGCCCAGAGGCAGATATGAAATAAGTACCAGAGGTTATGTGTGAAGCTAGGCATTAGTGATTGGGCAGCCATGTCACCCACATGAGCCAAAGGAGGAGGAGGAAGAAACAGAAAACACGCAGTGCCACTGGTAAGCAATAGTTGTACCAAAATGTTCGGCACCTCAGTATTTGAAGAATTGTTTATGGTAATCAAGTTGCTTTCACAAAATAAAGATTCACTTTGTTAAAGAAATAATTTCAATGTCAATGCGGTAAGCTGAGCTCTATTGATTATATGTGGTCCTTAATCATCTCTTCTGCCTTGAGATGGAGAGAAAAGATCCTTTTCTTGCCTGCTCCACACAGACTATTACAAATGCTCTAAAGCTGACATACACTGAAAGCATTGATACAAATGCAGTTGAATCTTGTTATAGTCAACCTGAATTCAGAAAATGAGGTTCACAGTTTCTCTAGAACTCTGGGCATCTCGGGGCCTTGAAATGCTGACACACTGTCTTCATACCAAAGTGCCCAACTGCTACATAAAACCAGACTCATCCTCTCTCTCTCCACCCCTTCCCTACCCCTTCCAATCTCCTCTCCTTCCACCCCCCCCCCCCCCCCCCCCCGTTTCCCATCCTACCCTGAGGCTTCTGCCCAGGGTCTTGCATTTATTAGGCAGGATGCAGGGAAAGCTGTGAATGTTATCCATGCCAGGACAGCAAGATGAGTGGATAGTGAGGCAGTGGGGAGTATGGGGCTGAGTATAGGCCTGAGAGGCAAATGGAAGGTGACTGGGGCAAGTGTCATCCGCCCATGCCTGCCTCCTAGTGTTATAAAGATGTGATTATGACACAATCTAGTTCTTGATCAGGTTCATTTGCTCTGCCTGTCTAAGAGTGAGAAAGCATGAAAAACTTCAAGCGCCACAGCTAGCCTTGTATATATAAGAAAGTAAAAAAATTCAGGCTCTTTTTGAGGGCTGGATTTAAAAAACAAAACAAAACAAACAAACAAAAAAAACCCAAGAGTCATCCTCCTCTAGTCTAGGATTGGTCAGTTTGAAGAAAAATAGGATGGTTATTAGGCCGCGACTGCTGTGTATCATGTGCTAGTTATTCCTGGAACTTGCTGTGCTTTCATAGACACAGCCCTCTCCCTATTTCTCTGTCTGCCAGGCTGTCTCACTAACTTCTAGTCTTTCAGTTAGATCTGTACAATTCCGGAAAACATACCTATGTTTAAAAAGTCTCAAATCCACAAACATGAGAGAACATGGAGCACCTGCCTTTCTGGGTCTGCATCATAACTCACATATTATTTTTTAGTTCCATCCATTTACCTGCAAATTTCAGTCTTCTTTCTTCTTCTCAAGTGAATAGAATTCTGCTGCATGTGTATTTATTTCATAATCCATTCATCAACTGCAGGGCATTTATGTTATGAGTACAGTAGCAATGAACAAATATGTCTCTGTTATAAGATACTGATTTGTTTGGCATATGCCAGGGGATGGTATATCTGGACCATATATCTGCTTTTAGCTTTCTGAGAACTCTCCACACTGAGTTCTATAGGACATCACCCCATCTGCAATCCCACCAACAGTAAATGAGGGCTCCCTAACTCAGAATTCTCACCAGCCTTGGATGTCAGTTGTTTTCACGATTTTAGTCATTCTGACAGGGGCGGCAGGATGAAATCTCAAAACTGTTGGTGTTTATATTTCTGGGTCATTTTATTTAGTTAGTTAATTTTTTTGAGACTTCTCTGTTCAGACATGTAGCTACATTTTAACTGGGTCATGTGTTTGCTTCTTCTACTGGATATAAAGCTGCCAAAGATTCTCTCCCACTCTGTGGGCTTCCTTTTCACTAAACTGTGTGTTGCTTGCTCCAAAATATAGCTTTAAATCAGAAGTCAGGAAATTAGGAATGGATCATGAAAAGAGAGGAGTCCTTGAGTGATGCTGGAATACAGGCTGTTTGCAAATAGCACATAGCATGCTTCACTCAAATTCACATCTCCATATCGGATTGACTGATATGCTATTGTATGATGGCATAAAGCCAAAAGAGGCTGCATCAGCAACACAGGACTTTTCCGTAAGTCAACAGCAGCACAGAACTCACTGAAGCATTGAGGTTGAAAGAAAAGAAGAACAGAATCCTCATGTTCCTGGATCCCAGGAAAAAGGCAGAATCATGGGGTTTCCTTAGCCTCAGCAACATGGTATCAGTGACTTGGAAATCTTCCATTCTGGAGCTATTATTCCTTATAGTTCAACAGCAGAGATCAATTAAGCCAAAGCCAAAGTTATTACACAAAAGACTGGGAGAAACTTTTAAAACATTAACAGCAATTGGTTTTGCAATAGAAAGAGAAGTTATTCTGAGAATAGAAAGGCCTGGGTTCCCATTCAAGATCACCTACCTCATCTCACAGCAAGCTCATTTATTTCCATTGGCCTCCATTTTCCTCTTAAAGGCAAGAAAATGCCTACCTCAGTGGGTTCCAATGTCGAGGAAGATTATATTTGCAAATAACACGTATGTTTCACATAGGGTCATGTCTCTATATCATTATGATTGTTATTGTATAATAGCATAAAGCCACAAATGTATGCACTAGCCTCATTAGCACCACAGTCATCTACATTAAGACAACAGCAATGCCAGCCACTGGCCTGTTTAAGGCTGCCCAGTTTTCTTTCCATTCCCAACTTCAGAGCCCACCCTTACATACAGGCTCTGGCCTCACACCAGCCCTGCAGCCTCGGATCACATATTCACCGCCCATGGAACCAACATGCTGTACTGAGGTTGAGACTGAAAAGTTTGGGCATTCATTCTTAGCCCTTAAATAACATTAGAATATTGTGATAGTGTATTAATTTTAAAGCTGTGCACATTGAAATGCCATGCAGAACAAACGTGGAAAACAGAATGGCAATGTTTCAAAAAATTATCAGAGCTTTTGTTTCGTTATATCTAATCTATGACTCTTCAATTCTACTCCTGTTACTAGGTGTGTGCCCCAAAAAATAAATACAAACACGTGAGTATTCATGACTGCATTATTCACAATAAACAAATGGGGGGACAGAGCCTAACTGCTTAACAATAGATAACTAATTACATTGTGGTGTGTGTGTGTGTGTGTGTGTGTGTGTGTGTGTGTGTGTGTGTGTGTGATGGAATGTCATTCAGCCATAAAAAGGAAACTGAAATCTACTCTTCACAATATCATAAATCAAACTCCAAAACTTTTTAAGTGGAAAGAGCCAGAAAAACAAGGTCACATATTGAAAATCCCCCTTTATTTTAAATAGCCAAGATGGATAAATCCTCAGAGACAGAATGCATACTGGTGATTCCTGGGGGCTGGGGGAAGAAAGGAATGGATAACTCACTTTGAATGGTTTAAAGTAGATGTGTATGACTTTCCTACACCATGCTGAATATAGTACAGGCCACTCAATTCATTTCTTCAAGTTCATTTTAAGTTATATAAATTTAGACTTGGTAGATTATTTTAAACTTTAAAATTATTCATTTAGGTTAATTAAATTGAAATAAAGTGAAAGTAAAATAATAGAATCTCATATATTTAGTAGCAGTACTAAGGGTTTTTTTACAAAAAAAAAAAAAAATACTTGACTGATCCCTCTATTTTAAGCAAAAACATTGAGTGAGAAATTCCACTCAAAGTAGTCATGTTTCCACAAAGTCCTGGCCTCTATCCCAGTAAAACACACATGCACACACACACACACACACACACACACACACACACACACACACACACACACACACACACACAGAGAGAGAGAGAGAGAGACAGAGAGACAGAGAGACAGAGAGACAGAGAGACAGAGAGACAGAGACACGCAGAGAAAATGTTTCATTTTAAAATTAAGTCTAATATGTATTTGATTTTAATGTAAATCATAACTAAAAGGTTACCCCACGAAGATAAGTTAATTGAAGGGGGAGACATAGTCCAAAGTGTGTGAGTTGCACTTAAGCAAATCTCCATACCTATTTGTATAACTCCTTGACATAGTCCTGCACCAGAGTAAAACACAGGCTCTTCTACATCTCAGGATAGTATATGTGCAGTCCTACCTCTTATCAATCTATAACTTGAATTTGCTCTCATTACGATATAATTATGCTACAGATATTGTGATTCAAAGAATAATACAATTCATAAAAAATAGTACTTCAATTCGCTAGGAAATTTCTGTTTCTCGAGAAAACCGGTTATTCTTGAAAACTATGTAGTTTTCTCCTTTAACATTTTTAAACACATGATTCAAACCTGCTGAAATCTTTTCTCTGGGAGACTTTATAGCTTAAAAATTCCTGCTTTTAAGAGAAATTTACCCTGTGAATCTGCAGATATCTTATAGGTGGCACCCTATTTTGACAACAAAATCACACAATGCCTCAAAATTCTCTAAATCAAATTTTCAAAATACATTTTCCAGGATCACACGTTTATTTTGAATTGTCACACACTGTGTAAACTATAAACTCTAGCTGGCCTGCTATTTTGACAGTCCCCTTTAGGTCACATAGCACTCACACTCCCCTGATAGCTCAGGAACAGCTGAAATGTTAAATCCATTTTATTTCCATCCTCACAAAGGCATGTGTGTGCCCATCCTGACAGTTCACGAGATAACATGACCCTGTGAAGTACAAACAATGTTCACAGCCAGGCCATATCATTCTGGAGACTCTGCTTCAATAAAATTTCGGTTTTATCGTAACAAAATCAATGACACTTTAAACGTGTACAGAAACCTCACAGTAAGAGTGAGGGACCTCTGAGCATGCTACCGTCCAGGCACCCAGCCTTTTCTACTCACCAGTGTCAGCATTTATTGCCTTGTTTCCTTCCCCGGCATGCAGCATCTTAAACACTCCTGTGTGGGGATATAATAAAACAGTCAGAAATATCAGAGGACAGATCCACCTCCTCCTGTCTTTGTTTGGTATGTTTTTTCCAGAGTTTTCAAGTCCGGGCTGTCCTAGAACTTGCTTAGAAGACCAGGCTGGCTTTGAATTCACAGAGATTCTCTTGCCTCTGCTTCCCAAGCCCTGGGACTAACAGTGTGAGCCACAGCTTCTTCTGCCTTTCATTTATCTATGCCTGCCTTAAATACTCTCTTTGCTCAGTTAAGTGGCCCTACCACTGCCTGCCTGGGAGCTTGGAACTCCTTCTATAAACTAAAATGACTTTGAACTCAGTTTGGATTAAGGGTGTAGGTCACCACTCCCTTAATACTCCCTGTGCTGGGATTAAAGGTGTGAATCACCACTCTCTGATCCTCCTAGACTGACTGTGAGAAGATCCCTCTGATATCTCTGAATGTTTTATTATACCCCCACACTCCTGAGAACAAATTTCCCCTTTGGAGACCCTTGTTCCCCTGGAATGCCCATGAGATGAAAATGTAGTTTGAGAGAGCTTATCACACAAACTGGGCCAGCCAATTTTGATAGTTATTTCCTAAGTAGACATTACAGCTATTGCTTAGAAAATTTAAAAATAATTGATAAACATTTTGTTTCAGTGAAATAGTTTGAAGAATAGGCACTTTATGCTAAGTAAATTTTATTGTATTTGTAGCAGCAATACTTTCTATTGCAAAAAGAAGGAGTATTAGTGAGACGTCTTGAGAAGAACACTGCGTAGGCAGACATGTGGTCTTGTTAAAAATCTAACTGAGCTTTGATATTTCATGGCATTTCTCAGCTATTTAGAACTTCCTCCCAGGGAACTCCAAGCTCACCTCCACATGTGAATATTCTCTGAACTATGAATTGTGACTTCTGGCTGTCACCTTTGTGCTTGAATTTTTCCTTAAAATTTTGCTTGTGTTTCCTTAAAATAAAATTTTACTCTGTAGCCCAGCCAGATCTGAAACTCACATGTAGCCCAAGCTGGTCTGGGGTCGCAATCTTCCTGCTTCAGTCCCTGGAATTTGGGCATTAAAGTATACCTTCACACTGGGAGTTGTGTTTATCTGAGGTGTTTTGTTTCTTGTCTTGGTTTGTCTGTTTTGTTATCTGATGGTGCTGGAAATTGAACCTAGAGCCTCATGTATGCCAGGCAAGTACACTACCACTGAGCTACAGGGCCAGTTATTCCCCTGTACTTGCTTTTCTTTAACTTTCCAATCTCGAATGTTCCTACTAGTAATAAAGTCTTTGCTGCTAATGAACATGCCTGATGCTGTTCCACATTCTACAGTTTTCAAAACCTCCCAGGAGAGGTTAGTCTCCTCAGGTTGACAAGGTTTACAGAGTTCTGTCACCATCAAATATAATGTTAGTCTAAATCAACAGAAACACAAGCCAAAATATTTTTAACGTTTCCCAGTGATAATCCATTTATCTTATGATTTCTGCAAATTTCTGTCCAGCTAGTGATTGTGAATATTAATCTCACACTCTTGCGCTGTCATTTAAAATAAAGCACTTCCTCTTAAGAGTAATATTTAAGTCTTCCATCTAAGAACTAATGGGCTAATAAATTTATAAATTCTTCCATTATAGGGAAATGAGTGGCTTTAATGCACTGCTGCCCAGTTGTTCTACACACAACCAAATTTAACAGTGCTAGCGACAAAGGAACTGTGCAATCCCACAATCCCACACCCTAAAGACAAATGGCTCTTTCTGTCCTCTGATCCCAGTGGATTTTGGTCACATATCTTATCATGGAATGTGTGAGGACATGGAGGCAAAAAATAGCATGACCATCAGTTGACTTAGAGTGCCAATCTCTAGTTCCCACCTCCATTCATACTGAAGAAGTCTCTCTTCTTTCCCTGTATCCAAGTATGCATTTTCTCCACAGCACTGAGGTCACTTGCTGCTTAACTGTTACTTGTTTATTTGCATTTATTCATACTTATTTATGCACATTAACCTCAGGAGGACAGAGGCTTTGTCAATATCCTCTGCTACTTTTCCTCTGTTGACCTTTAATTGAAATGCACCTAATATTCACAGTATAATTTATTAACAGTTTAATACTGTGGAATAATCCACTGTTCGTCTCCTGAATATAGCCTAGAAATGTTTCACACACACACAGTGATGAATTTCTATAACTATCCTTGATCACGAAAGTCAGTTCTGAATTATTTTCAACCATATATATCTGTAAATGTACTGGGAGAAGAACGACAGGCACGCCCCCAGCTTCCCACTGGGTGTTCTCCCAGCCCTCCCCTATCGTGGACCCATTGATGTGAACTCTAATCTCACTCTATACCTTATCCTTACCACATGAAAACAACTTTAAATATCAAAATATCTTTATTTTTTTGGAGACTCTGCTCAACAAGAAGTGTTCAAAAACTTTATTCTAGCTCTGTCAGAAACTTGTTGATGTCTCCCAAGTTAACTTCTGAGCAAATAAAAAAAATAGATCATTTTTATTTTATTATTTTTTTATTTTAAAAATGTCATTTTATCTACATATCCCCCTGTTCCTCCTCCCTTCCCTCCTCCCAATCCCTCCCAGTCAGCCTACAACCTCCCCCCTCCCCAACTCCTGATCCCCTTCCCCAAAAGAGCAAGAAGTCCCAAGGTGGGTCAGCTCAGTGTGGCACATCCACTCCAGGCAAGTCCAACTTCCTCATCCCAAAGTCAAGACTGGATTAGGTGTTCCTCTGCAGGGAATGGGCTCCAAGGTGCCAGCACATGAACAGGAACACAGTCTGATCTCACCCCTCATAGCTCCACATACTCATGGTAGTCTAAAGCCTGACCCCCCACTCCCCACCCAGAGGTCCCAACTCCTGCTCCTGATGAATCCAGTGGCAATTTCCAATTCAGTGAGCTCCCCAGAGCTCCAGCCAGCCATCACCATGGGAACCTTCCTCATAATCCCTATCCCCTTGCTTATACAGATTCTCCTCCCCTGCTCTCAACTGGACTTGGAGCTCAGCTCTGTGCTCAGCCATGAATCTTCGCCTCCACCTCTGCTACCCATTGGATGTAGGTTCTGCGATGACACAGGGTATTTACTCATTTGATTTTAGTGGAAGTTCCATTTAGGCACCCCCTCCACCATTGTTTGTAGGCTTGGCCAGGGACATCCTGTGAGTTCCTGGACATTTCCCTAGTACCCAGTCTCTTTCCAACCCCACACTGGCTTCCTTTGTTGAGATATCCATCTCTTTCTATCTCCCTCTTTGCTTCTCTCACTCAACCATCTCCTGATGTGCAAATGTCTTTCTATATGCTATGAATACCAATCTTGAAATAAAGAAGTTGTTTTGGCCCTTGGTGAGCACTGCAAAAGAAGTAGGTAGGGAATCAGAATAGGTAGGAAAAGAAGGGCAGAGTCAGAGACAGATGGAGCCAGATGCCCAAGAAGAAACGTAAGGAACACAGGTGAGCCATGGACCATGTAGCAGACAGGTTAATGGAAATGGGTTGAGTTAAGATGAAAGAGCAAGATAGCTATGTGCCTGAGCCATAGGCCAAACAGCATGAACTTAATATAAGTGTCTGAGTCATTTTGTGGGGGAAGCTAAGCACCGTCAGGTGGCTAAGAAGTCTGGGACTGCAGGTCTATGGGACTGGACCTCTGGCCACCTGGGGCAAAAAACCTAAATGCAACAATCTCTTTCGTTCAAGATTTGTTCCCAACTCTTTTTGGTTGCAACTCATTATGACCCCAATTTGCTAAGGTGATCTCTATTTTCTCTTTTTAGGGGAATCTCTTGATGTTTCTCTTAAATTGCTTCTAATCCCAAACTGTTCAGGGGTTGTGGTTAACCAGTACATTTGCTCCAGATGCCTTAGGTGCTGTTAATATTATCCTCTTACCCACAAAGTGTGCTTTGGCTTATTTGTGTGCTGTTGGAAATTTGGAAATGTGAGGCCTGGGAAGAGCTTCAGGCATTGGAGGTATGCCCTTGGTAGGATTTTAGGATATGAATCTTCCCCGAGCTTCCTGTTTAGTAATATAAGGTCTTATATACACATCTCAGCTATAATGTCACCATATATGACCCTTGCCAGAGCCAACCCAATATTTCCATTCTCATCTTGGATTTTGAATCTCTAAACCAAAATAACTACTCAGATATGTTGTTCTTGTTTTAATAGTATAATTAATACACTATATATAGAAGTTCTCTATTCTTGTACCCTGTGTGTGTATGTGTGTTTATCTCAAGGTATTTTCAAATTTAATTCCAAAGTTGTATATTTAATTGTTCTGTGTTATCATTATCTACTCATTTTATATATTTTTATCTTCCCCCAACAAAGTTATATCTGCCTCTTGAATGTAGCAGGAATTTTTAATATGCGTTTTTAAATGTATTAAGCAAAACAAGACATCCATAATAGCATGTAGGTTCATGCATTTCTGAAAAATGGATGTTAAAAGTATAAATTTCCTATCAGACTGAAGTAAAATTACATTAAAAGTTCTTCAATTATACCTTTCTTTAAATATAAGTGATAAATTCATGCAAAGCTAAGGATTACTCCGTTATCAATCCTCTAAAAACTCTACTGTGTTTGATACCTTCAAATGTGCTGCTCAGTGAGAGGGTGAGTTACCGTGTCAGGGCTTGGGCACTCTGGCACTCTGTGGTGGACTTTACATTTTAGATGCAGTGTCTCAGAACACAAAAGCATCCCATAAAGCCCAGGCCAGATTGTCAGGACCACTTTCCCATCTTCTCTTTATCAAACACGACTTTCATCTCTGTCTAGGTATTACCCTCAGATTTTCTAAGGACAAGTAGGACACAAGAGAACAGAAACATATTTGAAGTAACTCACAAAGCAGGAAAAGCAAATGCATTGCTGTTTATTTTATCCATCTGGTTTGAAGTCCCTCCTGATAATTACAACTAAACTGGGAGCAAGTAACTGAGTCCATTCAATTCAAACTGTGTAATTACTGTGGCAATTCAGCTAGGCATTTGTTCTCCTAAAGGTCTGAATCCAAAGACAAAAGGCCTTAACAGGGAACACGAAACTTAACTTAATATTATAACTGACCTGCTTGGCCATCAGCACAGCTCACTAGGCAGAAAGCAGAATTGGTATTTTCCTAATCTAAATTCCAAAGCTGACAAGTAAGCCTGATATATTGATGATGGAAAAATCTCTGCCTTATCACTACGAATTCTCATTCTTTAGAGCAGAACATCTGATAAATCCCCTCTTTGCCTTGCTTTGGCATGTTGATAATTTCATTTCTCAGAAAGCTAAGAAGGTGAGAATGGAGAAATGGTATTTTGAACCTAATTTTACTAAATCCATTCGGGTCAAAGGTGATGTTCAAACTATTTAATAAGCAGTATTGAGTGGGTACCTACAGTTGGGGCTCTGTGGCCCAGTAGTTGGTCCCTTAGCTATTGGAATGGAGGAGGGGTGGGACATGGGTAAGGGAAATGGCCCGAGCAACCAGTGAATTGAGTAGGGGACACCAGAGTGCTTCAAGACAAACAGGATTTATCAAGCAGCACCCCAGTGGTTGAATAGCAGTATACTGTCTTTGCATATCTACTGTGTCCAACTGTTTTTAAAGTCTCCATCCCTTACCACATATCTGTTATCTATAAACTGTTAAGTCTCCCATTATCCTCCCTGCCCACACCCTGCCTATTACTTCAGTCTCCTGTATTGGTCCCTGGCAACCCATAGACACTTTTTAAACAAAAGCTAAAGCACACATCTTATTCTTTCCACCTCCCTAAAAGACATCCCAACTCTTCTACTGTCCAAAGCACTGTTATTAATCTATTTAATCCTCTCCCTACAGGCTGAACTTGAATTTGATATAAAATCAGAATCTCCAGAATATTTCTGATATCTTCAGTATGAAGTATAAGCTTATCCTGAGCATTCGATGGTAGTCTTCAATGAATTCAACATGTTTAAAAGTTTTGTAAATGTTTTGCGTGTGGGGGGGATGTATATGTGTGTTAGAGAATATGTGCACACGTATGCAAGTACACATGCGTGTGTTAGGACACTGATTCCCTCAGAGTTGAAGTGACTGGCACTGGTGGGGTGCTTAGTTTGATAGTGAATGCTGGGACCTGAACACAGTCTTCCTGACTATGAAGCAATAGTCCGTAACTGCTCAGCCATCTCTCAAGTTTCTGGCCCAATGTTGATGTGGGAATGCCTTTCTGTATGCTGTGAATCTCAATCTTTAAATAAAAGAGCTGTTTTAGGCCATAACAGGCACTACAGAAAAAGTAAGATGAAAAATCAAAACATAGATAAGAGAAGCAGGGCAGAGTCAGGGAGACCGAACAAGCCGCCCAAAGAACAACATGTAAAAAACACAGGTGAGCCACGGGCCATGTGGCAGACAGATTAATAGAAATGGGTTGAGTTAAGATGTAAGAGCTAGCTAGCAATGTGCCTGCGCCATAGGCCAAACAGCTTAAAGTTAATATAAGCATCTGAGTCATTTCTAGGGGCCTGAGCAGCGGCAGCGGGCTGCTAAGGAGTCTGGTGCAGCAGGTCTGTGGGTCTGGGCCTCTGGCCTCCCGGGACCAAGAAACCCCTGCTGCTACACAATGTGGTTTGGAAACTGTTTTCTTGCTGTTTCTTTTTATTCAGTCTACATTAGAACCCAAATGAGCAATCTGTTTCTCTCCAAATATAAAACACACTTTCACATGCCTGTGATTTTCTCTGTTGTTGCTTTGGCTAGAAAGTAAGAACCTTTTGTCTGGAAGTACTTCACAGAACACTTCAAACTCAATCTCTACCTTGGTCTGAAGGTGTCTGTTTCTCTATGGCAACTTGTATATGGTGATATCAAACCCAGTACTTGTGTACAGTTTACCCTGTAATGACACATGTATCTCATCTCCCTAGTAACCACCATTTGAGGAGTATCCACCTCAGATTTTATTTTGTATACCAATAGCTCTTAGAGTACACATACAGCTGCCTCCTAATAGTCATTTGCTAAACCAAGAAATGAGCATCCCATAAGATAGTAAAACAAAGTAAATTGACAGAACCTAGTAGACAGGTTTTCATCTGAGAACTTATCTACCAAATAAGGGAATGTTTATTTTGGTTGTCTAAAGAGAACATTCTTAAGTGAGTGAAAGGTGGATCAAAGTAGGAATTCTAACATCGTAAGTGGTCAAGGGAAGTGAAAGTCCATAGAAAATAACCCTAGACACGAAAGGCAACCTAAGCTTGGGCAAGAACTAGAGAAGCTGGTCTGCATTGTGGACAGGAGGGAGCAAGTACTCAGAACTGGCATCCTGAGTATCAGAGCAGAGAAGATCAAAGTCCACCTGAGCTGAAATCTCAACTGTGTCCACAGCAACAGTAATAGCCTCGTAGAGTGTGGTCCAGCATAGAGGGGTGTGTTCAGGATTTGTGGTTTAGATGGTGGATCAGTTAGGCATTGTGCAGTACCCTTTAACTAGGAGAAGAAAAAATACATAGGAAAGAAGGGCCAGTCTTGGAGAAGGTACTAAAACAATGCTATTGACTTCAGCCATGTCGGTGATCATGAGGAAACCATAGAACAGACAATACCGTAACTTTCACATTTAAAACAGACCAGGAACCCAAAAGCAGATGCTTCTGCTATTCTAACCCCAGGCTCTCCGCACCTAGGAAAAGGATGTTCCAGGAAACTGGAACCGTTGGAATCCAGTGTGAAACTAGTGCAGTAATTTGAAGTCATCAAAGGAAGGGACAAGTGTGAAGGCCACTTAAAACAGCAGTGGGCATTGGCTTAAAAACTAGGCTTGTACACTTTTAATACTTTCTGGAAGTAGAAAAGTTTTAGAACATAAATGAAATCGTGTCTCATTGCTATTGAATTTTTTCTATCTGCTTTTTGCCTACATTTTTTTTTTACAAAATTATGCAATTCTTGTGGCTTTGGAGTCCTCTTTAATTAACATTTTATATAACACTAATTAGTAGAAGTTGGACTAATGCAAAATAGTTTTTTTTTTCTTAATTTAAAAAGCTATATTTCAAGTTCAAAAGCAAAAGACTACAAACAGATGCACAGGCAAGCACGCAAGGAGCAAATCTTCTTTAAAGCTAAGGTTATGTTAAAAAAATAAAACGTTCACTTAAAACTCAGTGATTTTTCCTCTCCCCTAAAGTCTTGTGCTAGAATAATTAACCAGCTAATTAAAAGTTAATATTGCCACACATGCAAGCAAGGGCCTTCTATAAATCTCATACTTAGTCTCTACAGTAGGAAAAAGTTCTAATGAAATTAGCTACTCATGTACAAACAAGAACACTGGGATAAACATTCCTTTTAATATCAGCACAGTATACATTGATAAAACTCTTGTTGGAAAACAATACTGTGTTAGTTTCACAAGCTTAAAATGTCTTTTATATTCACTACACTTCTATATGTTACTTTATTTTTATTTATATATTTATTTTATTTATATATTTATATATATTTATTTATATATTTATTATAATTTTACAAAATTAGGCAAATGCACAAGAAACTGCAAAGACGTGTAAAAATTAAAAAAAACTCTTCCCAACAATAAGGACGTATGACATCTTTTTAGATGATATCACTTTACACATAAATTTAAAGAAATGCCCCTACACATCCTTCTACGTCACTATTTCTTTTCCTCAGCACTAGGGATCAATCCCAGGTCATTTTCCTGCCTGCTAGGCAAGAGCCTCTACCAGCAAGCCACACATCCACGATGACTTAAGACAAAGCACAGGGCACCGAGGCAGCCAGAAGTGCAGCATCTTCACAACACGTGATCAAGAGGATATGTTCCTTGTTACTAGTGTCTTTGTATTTTGCACGAGAGATGCATTCATGCCACTCAACCTTTTGGTGCCATCAAGAGCCACGCCCATAATTCTAGTAATAGCTTCAGGTGGCTTAACCTCTGGCCTAACCAGCCTCTCCTAACTCTTTATAATATATAATCCTCCTAAACTCCCCTTTTTATCTCTAAACTGCCAGACTGCATTTCATTATATGAAACCAAAAACCTTTGATAACACAGTCTTACAGTAGAGATACGAGATATTCACAATACAGTCAGTCTCCTTCATAGTCACCAGATTTTATGAATACTGATCCGTAGTCTTACTACCTACCCTGGGGTGATTCACTGTGATGTTTGTGAACTCTTGGTGTTTCAGATTTATACCATAATTGGTTTTCTGTACTACGAAATTTAGTCCATAAACTGATTGTGCAAAAGCCAAACAAACAAACACACCACAAGGCTCATTTTCATGAATTTCAAAGAGGTTATATGTGCAGCCCCTTTAGCAGGATAAAAATGTTGGCAAGAATAAGGACTTTATACCTGGTAAAAGCAGTCATACTCTATCCATGCAGGCATTCACAGCCTCTTCAACTCTCGTGTTCCTAGGAAACAGGTCCAAACCTCCTGCTTCCAACTGTATCATCAGTTTGCTCCCAAGAACACAGGCATGGCTGTCAACCCTCTCTGAAAGCTGTGAAGGAAATGCCCTGCTACTCCTGAGGCATGAGAAATATTATGATAGTTTAGAATTTGGGTCCCTTACTTACTATGTGCACATAAAAGAGAATAAACAAGGAAACACATGTCTACACCACCCCTTGACTTTTCTATATAAACCCTCTTTCTGGGCTGCCATCTTGAAAGTGAAATAAATTGCACATGAGTGAATTTGCTTTTCAGTTTTTGTAAGTTCTATTTGTAAGTTCTTCTTCTATATTCAAACATGTATCTGTTCATTAATTCATATTTGATGTGTTCCTGTTGAGTGCTCATTATCTGCAGTGCATTGGCATTTTTTTTAAGATCTGAAGACACAGTATAAAAACAATCAGTAAAGGTTCCTCACTCCCATGCAGCTTGCATGCAATGATTGCTAATGCTGCGTGCCCAAAAGGTTATGAGTTTGATGAGACTGTGTAGATGTACAACTAAATCCAAAGAGTATTTAACCTATGCATTAGTATGAACTCAGAGGAAAGACTTTAAGTAAAATACCAATTACTATAATATCTGAACCATACAAAGCAAGTGAGTTTAAGGCCCTCCATATAAACTTTTTAAAAAGAGATCAATTCTAGTGGGAGGCATAAACTAACATATAAGATGTGGGAAAATCCTTAGGCCTTGATTTACTTACCTACAGTTGAATCCATTTCACTGAATGTGAGTCTATTAGAAAATGGATACCCAAAACACAATGTACAGTTGAGAATTCACTAAGGGGACAGTCATAAATGGCATCATACATTGGCCACTTAGCATGTAAAGTAGCATATTCACTCTGAACTCTTCCTATAGTGTAGAATATTAAAACAGTGGTGCATATTCTTAAAGAAATGTATCTACTCAAAACTATTTCTCCTGAGTCCAAGGAACTGGAAATTCTCTACAAATATACTATACACCTTCATGAAATTATGACGTTTTGGGAATTGTTTTGACAAAGGGTTCTGTCTTTTCTGTACAATGCTAAGGTGCCAGACTAGAATAAGACCAGAAATGCAGACATGTGTCACATCAACCATAAGTGGAACTGTAATAGGGGAAGTAAATAAAGAAATTAAAAAAAAAAAAGCTTTTTAGAGAAACAAACTTCTTCCCCTTAACTAGGTAAAGATTTGAGGACAATGGATCAGCAGAAAATGGGTTAGAATGTAAAGATTTTACTTTAATTTCAACATTATACCAGCTCTGAAAAGATGTAGACATCTTAGTGGGTGGCAGGGATGAAAACAGAAGACTTTTCCTTCTGTGTATGATAATAGAGATGTGAGTTTGCACCTCTTGTGACTTCAGACTTGCCCAAAGCAAGTTCTTAAATACAGTTTTTTTTTTAAAAAAATCTATTTCATCTATATAGTCATCAGCAATGAGTAGTAGTCTCTTTCCCAGAGTCCTCATCATGATCGAAGAGCCAACCACAGATGACCTGTAGCTGTATCTAGAAAGATCTCATTTGCATCCACGGATACTGGACCTCCAATCTGTGTCTTTTAAGCCCTTGGTGTGGGAACTGGACAGTAACAATTTGTAAATCTTTCAAAGAAAGGTAGAAATCAGAGGCAGCAGTCCTAGAGCCCTGATGGTTCACAGATTAGTGGCCTGCCATTAAGAAGCTCCTGGCGTTGGGTCAGGGAGTTGGAGCCATAAACATTATCAGCTAGCGCTGAGTTTCCTGCAGCCGCAGAAAGAAATGAGTTTGTTATTACTTCTGGTATTAATCATAATAAGTGTTTTATCTAAGCCTGTCATGTTTAGTTTCTCGGTGCAATTTACCTCTCAGGCACACTGTTCATGGTATCAGCCAGCCTTATCTTTTAACTTATAGTCTTCAAGTGCCTAAATGTATTTCCTCCAACATTCCCACAGTTAACACAACAAAGTCAACATGTGGTATTTTAAGACAATGCTGTAGCACATTCTGAAAAACAGAGCTGCTGAGGACCAGACCATTTTCTAGCACCTGTTGAAAGCTTACCAGACAGCCCTGATTCTTTGGCTAATTGTGATTTTTTTTAATGTTGAGTCCAAGTACGTGCATTAATACATTTCTTTATCTCTTTTGTTACCTTTGAGGAGAGGATAGTCTCGGGATCTGCTGATCCTATATCCTGCTCATGTTTTCTCACCCGACACTCAGTAGCCAACACAGTCAGATGGCTTTTTAGGGAAGATGAAGCTGTGCTAGCAGAAGGGACACAGCCAGCCAACAAGAAATTCAAGACAGTGACAGGGCAGAGATGGACATTTTGGCAAATGTGTCATGAGGGAGAAATTGTGTTTTCCTTATAAGCCTAGTTCACAGTTCACACAGGAGAAAGATGTATCCCTGAAAGAAAGATATGCTTTGAAGCTTAGGCAGCTAATAATATTCCACTCTGCACAACCCTATTTCATTGTAGTCCTCTTATGATCTGCTAATAATCCTTTATAATTAAGCTTCCAGGATAATATTAAAATGTAATCCACATGAACACCAATCGCAATGTCTTTCAAGGGCTGAAGTGCTTCTCACTTCCAGCCCTGCATGACAATCACCACATCGCTCTCATTTCACATTTTTAAATGGTTTGCCCCAAGATTTAAGGAAAGTTTATGACTTATTTCAATCCCTAAATGCAGTGGAAACAGGCCTCCATTAAACCCACACTGTTAAAAGTTTGTCGAAGGTATAGGTCTCATGACTTCACATTTTTCCCTCTTTAGAGCTAAAAATATTTGCCACATCCCCATAGGAGAGAGAAAGAGAGAGGTCTTCTTTCAAGCAGTGGAACATGGGACATTCACGGTAAATGAAGCTGATCATACCAGATACTGCAAATTATGGCATGGAACAATAAAACAATTTGTCATATGTGAATTAAACTTTACTCTCGCATTTAAACGTAGTGTTTGGAATATTTTTATTTCTTTTCTTTCAGTATATCTCCCTCAAACCTTTATAAATCCAATTTTTGTCCAATAACTGAATAATAATTTGAAGCAATAAAATTAAAAGAAGTAGCCCATTCACAATATATTATTTTAACTTGTGCAGTCATATACTCCAGTATAACTTGGTTATGAATATGGTATGTGGCATAAATCTCCTTCAGAGACAGGTTTCTGGAAAAATATAAATATCGATGCTGGAGTTAGTGCGATATTTCAAAATGCAACATCTATTTAACCTGACAAAATTTAGCCTGTACCAAAAGTCTAAGTCGATTAACTAATTACATATAAAGACAGTGTGTGGGCACGAAAGAGGCCACCAGAGATCAGTCTTCTAACTCTGCCCCTCAAGTGGCATAAAAGCAACTGGAGGGACAGCTATGTTGTTATGACTTAAAACCATGGGTTTGTAACTAAAAGGAGAGAAAGTGGTCAATTATTGCATAATCTTGTAAAGATGATTTTATTTCATTTATAATCCACAGACAACAAAGTGGAATTTGTATAGACTTTTTTCAATGTCCGTATGGAGTAAGAAAATGGGATATTGTCAGATGCAAAATAATGCTGCTATGATTGTATCTAGCTTCCTGAGGTGCTCAGAAAAGAAGATTTTTCCTTGAGTAGCTGTTTGGGGAAGATTATAATCAGGCAGTTGAGAAAATTCAAACAGCTCTGTTGAGGAGCATTTATTTATACACTTTTAAACAAAAGCAATAGAGCAAAGTCAAAGGGTATGACTTATGGGCATCACTTGAACCATCTAAAATAGCTCACATCGGGTCAACGGCAATGTAACTCCCTTGCACATTTTCTAAGTAATACTGAAAGAGAAGCATTTATTTTCATAGATGTTTTATATAATATAATCCTAAGCATCAAAAAACTCAGCTTAAAAATAGTAAAAAAAAAAAAAAAAAAAAAGCCAGCATTTATAATATGTTAGCTACATGGCATTCACTTGACAAATGGAAAGGGAATTTTTATAAAGGAAAAGGAAGGGGGAAGGAGGAAGAGGAGGAGGAAGGCAAAACCACAGACAATTCATCTTCCAGGAGCTGTTATTTTAAAAGCCTAGCGATGTGGGAAGGTGGGGAAGAAAAATGAGGAGGAAAGATACAAAGGTGTTTGAGTGGCACACAGGCAGTGTCAACTCTGAATCAGCTAAAGGGATGGCATGGGGGCAAGCAGGAACCGTTAACAACTGGAAAGTGCACACATGCCGCCGATGTATTTGAATAAAAATATTTTTAGATGTTGTACCTGAAGCTCAAGATACATACAGTGCAGTATGTAATTTACAATAAAAGACTAAGTCAACTGAAGTATGGATCGTCTTTAACAAAATTATAAGTCAAAAGTACAAAACCAAAACAAAAAATAAAAAACACACCAGAGAGACCAGAGACAAGGCAAAACCCTGTTGAATCTTGATTAACAAGGGTGACTAAGAACATGAGAAAAGGTGGCTATGTGATATGGTGATGAAGAGCCTGGGATTTAGAGCTAATGCCTGCACTCAAATCCCAGCTCTGTCTCTCTCCAGGGCTGTGGTCAGAGTAAGAGACCCAACTTCTATAAGCTTTAGTTTCCCTACTTGCAAAGTAAGTTGTTTAAAAGATCAAATGTCAAAATATTTGTAAGTTATTGATTTATTGTGGAGGCACACATAGCTATATATTTACATATGTATTAGCCACTTTATGTACCATCTCTAGAACTTAGCAAATCCCATCAATAACCATCCCTATTTCAGCATTCCTCACTATTTTGTGGTAGTGTGGAAGTCCTTCTCTAGAATGAACACAAGGGCAAAGATGAGAATTGTAGCTCACAAAAGTAGCAAATGCTAATAAGTGTTACCCTCCATTTCACTACACTTGAGAAGATGTGGCAAGATGGTTGTACAAGCTGGAACCATTAGTGGGAAAGTCATTCAGTTCGAAAGAGAGGCTGCTGGCTGCCACAAAGCAGCAAACACTTGCTCCTCTTTGCTACTAGTCTCCTAAGGTGACTAAACTGCCTCTTCCCACCAAGAGCACTTGATGACAAGGGGCGTTTCTTAATAGAAACGAGATTTGGGCCTGAAACTGAATAAGCAAATGTAGTGGAAATGTCAAAGTGACTGAGGTATATTCAGTTTAGGCAGGTGCAAACCCCCTCCCCGCTGCATCAAGGCTGGGCAAGGTATCCTACCATAGGCATCCAATAAACCTGCTCATGCACCAAGGATAGATCTTGATCCCTCTGTCAGGGGTTCCTTAAACACACCAAGCCACACAACTGTCTCCCCATGCAAAGGAGCTAGTCAAGTCTCATGCAGGCTCCACAGCTGCCGTTCTAAAATTCGTGAGCTCCCGTTTGCTTGGTTCAGCTGTCTCTGTAAATTTCCCCGTCATAATCTTGAGGCCCCCCCACCCCTTGCTCATGTAATCCCTCTTTCCTCTCTTTAACTCGACTTCCGGTGATAGGCCAGGTTCTTGGCTGTGGGTAGCTGCATCTGCTTCAATGTACCAGGTTTTGCTGACTACCCTATGGTTGGTCTTACCTTTCCAGAGAGGATGAGGGATGAGGGGAGGTTCTACCCTTTGCTCTGTCCATATCTTCTAAGGTCTCGAACCACTTGAAACTCAACACCCTTGTTCTCTCATCCTCCTCTAAATAAACCTTGCCCTTCAGCACAGACCAGCTCTGGAGTTGACATCAGTTTCTTCACTGGGGCAGTGCAAAAGGAACTCCTTCCTTCAAATTCCTCCGGCAGTATAACCTGCTTGCTTATATCTTACCTGTTCACAATCTCCTGCACATCAGCAACAGACATTCAGTTCAGTGGTGATTTTAACAGTTTGAGGAACTCGCCAGCCATGTGATCTCATCTTACTGAAATAAATTCTGCAAAATATTCCATGATTTATTTTTAGCTGTTTCTATCATTCGAAAATGTGTGGCTTTGTAATTTTTAAAATCTGAGCTTCAAAATGTTTAACGAACTAATACAATTACCTAGTACAATTTCATAGTGGCTGGCTAATAATTAGCATTAACTGAAGAATGCTTCTCTTTACAGCTTGAGCCAATGGCTCTTTAGCTCAGCAGGCCTATGTAATGATTCCTGGTGCATTTGTCTTCCAGTTACTGATATATTTAATTAATGCATTTATACTGTATTTCATTACTTTCTTTTGAATGTGTGCATAGTTTTATATCACACTTTCAAAAATAGTTAAGCTTTAAAAGTATTTATTAGAATTGACAGTAGGTTTATTTGTGAATTTTCTTTGATGTGGTAGATATGGCAAGTGGTGTTTGTATATCTTTCTGTTTGATGAATAATGTAGGAGTAGATGTATATTTTTCTGTGATGTAAAATCAACCTTATTTCTCTAATTAGTAAGGTTATCTTTAAGTCATTGACAGATTGAAATTTGCTTCTTCATCCCCTGTATCACATTAAATGCATAGGCAACACGGAATGTATTCTAAATACTGAGACATTTATTTTTAAATGGTTGTATATTGTTATCAAGAAAGTGGCAGAGAAATCAAAAGCAGAAATTTCATAGCCGTGTTTGTAAACATATTTTAATAAACATAAACAAGAAGAATAATAGTTAAAATTCTAGAGGGTAAATGAGCAGAATTACTAATGACATGCTTAGCATATACATGCAAGTTTTTATTATATGTGTAATATAATATACTTACAACATAATAAGCTTTCATAAGTAAATAAGAAAAAAGGTTTGCAACTCAGTGAAGTAGTGAATAATGGCAAAGAAGCAAAGAAGAAGTTAGAATAGAGTAATAAAATGACTAATAATAAACTTTATTCACTCTCAAAGACAAGCAAATACAAATTCATATATATCAAATTCAAAAACAACAAAAAAGTGAAAGTTTGTTTAGTGAGAGCTAATAATATGTAAAGGAAACAAAGACATAAAAAGATGCTCCCCTTCTAGATGACATCTTGATGTTGTATGCTGAAGCTGAAAACTCAGATACTAATCTACTCCCTTATCCTCTAGAACTTCATCCTGAGGAAATAAGAAATGTAAAAAATCATAAAATGTGCCAGAAAATCAAAGGACAGGTGAAAGCTGACTTGCCTATTCCAAGTTTGAATTATTGTCAATGTATCTATTTACAGTAAAAAAAAAAATTAATTTATAAGCAC
Organism: Phyllotis vaccarum; assembly: GCA_033318265.1. Taxonomy (NCBI): domain Eukaryota; kingdom Metazoa; phylum Chordata; class Mammalia; order Rodentia; family Cricetidae; genus Phyllotis; species Phyllotis vaccarum. The sequence goes on from JARWLC010000015.1 coordinate 31,038,143, forward strand.
TTGGTTTTCTAGTTAATTTTTAAAAGCAGATTACTCATTAAGGACTACATGATCCTGTTAAGAAAGTCAAAACCTCAAATGAGGGGGCTGGTCAAAGATGAATTCCATTAACATTTCTCATTTGTTATCATTTCTACTCAGCTCAAACTTTCCCCACTTTGCTTCTGCTTTTAGTTTGTAAATTCATTCATATTTTTAAGTACAACTATTATTTATTTAATATGTTCCAAGCATTAAGTAAATGTGCAAATGAATAGCACTAAACCTCACAACTTCACTGGAGGGATTCCAACTCCCATTGAAAACATCTACATTTTGCTTCCAGTCCTAAAGTTGCCCCATTATTCATTGAAGAAAATGGTAAAAATCCTGATAGCAATTGGTTTTCTCATCTTGCTTCTGACCAGAAAGTATGGTTTCATTAAACATTCTTTACTCCTTGGACAGAATGTCCTATCTGGTTTATTTTGAAGCCTCTAATTATTTCAGATTTCAGGAGAGAGTAAAACCTACTAAGGTTAAGTGTGATCAGTCCATGTTTTACCATCGTTTAGACCAAGACTTCAAAGGTCCATGAATTAGGCCAGTGTTGTTTAGATTTGGTACTAGCTGCAAACATACCATAATGTGCAGAGCTGATAAGGGATGTGATCGATAGCCAGATAACACCCTACAGCTGGTGCTGCAGAAAGGGGAGATGAGCAGAAATGACCTGATGTTCTCAGAGTTTGTAAGAGCCTATTGATCAGCTGTGAAAGAAGAATCAGTGTGATCCAAACAGATTGGCTGCTCGAGCTGAAGTTCCTTACAACGTTATTATCAAACAACAATCCAAAATTGCTAGAGGATTTTAGTGTGAGTGTCTGTGCGTAACTGTGTGTGTGTCAATGTATGTGTGTATGTGTGTCTATGTGTGTATCTGCATGTGTGTGTGTGTCTATGTGTATGTCTATGTGTGTCTGTGTTATTTCAATTTACTGGATATTTTCAATGATATATTTTGCCACATACCTTATAACCATTTTAAAAATATGTTCTTCACTGCCTAAGTCAAATGAAAATAAAAAGTTATCCGATTCAAGCTCTGAAATATTTCAGGACAAAGAGAATGAGTCTTTTAAAATTAATTCACTCAGCATCTCAAAGAATCTAAATGTGTTTATTTTGTGTGCAGGTTATAGAACAACTTCCAAGAGCTCTCTCCTTTTTACCAAGTGGTTTCTGGGAAAACAAACTTGAGCCATCAGGCTTGGGGCAAGCACTTTGCTGGCCTATTCAAGTTAAAAACAAACAAACAAAATAAATAAAACACTAACGCTCTAGATATAATTCTAATATAGAGACCAAATATTCTTTTTTTGTATGAACCTTAGGCAAGTTGATACATTCCTATAAAAACTTACGGCTCTGTGATTCCTGAGTACAGAGTAAACACTGAGAATTTGAGCTTTAGGTATATTTGTACTGAGGAGTCATTGCTGAACCTCACTGATCTCATTCTGTGTGTAAAACGCCACCTAAGCTTTACAACCACAGCATCCACAGTAATGAATGCAGTATGGCAGTGGGAATGATGCTCCCCATTGTTAAGGATAAAAAGTAAGTGCTGGCCAAGGAATGGTCGAGTTGACTTGGAAACTAGACAGTCTATCTCAACAGTTCATGCCCTTTAGCCGCTGCATTTGTTGAAGCATTAGGAAAATTTTCTTACATTTTGAATCTATGTGTAAGGTATGCATCTCTAAAATACTTTTTAATTGTGTCCTTAAGCTGTAAGTGTAATGTGGAGATGGCTTTAAGGTACAAAACTAATTGTTTTACCATCTATCCTTATTTCCTGCCCTCTGGCACCAAGGAAAAGACTTGATTATCATCCACAACCAGTCCTCAGATCAAATCTCCAAAGCATCTCAGCATAGACTTTACATTCATTGAGGTAATAAAGCTTTAGTCCAAAAAACTTTTAGCTGGTGTTGGACACAAACTTATGGAAGACTTTTAAAATTGTTATAGCACGGATTGAATGAAATTTCATTTTGTCTCTCTCATCTTAAATTTCATTAGTTATCAAAACCAAACATACACAAATTGGTCAGCTTTGAAAACGAGCTTTATCTGAAACAGTGTTGTTTGACGGCCAGTCGCTGGTGTCACCTGAAGTGTGGAAGTCAGCTGCAGCAATTAAGTTACAATCTCACACCGTAGTGAACTTTCACAGTGCTAAAAAAAAAAAAAAAAAAAAAAAAAAAAAAAAAAAAAAAAAAAAAAAAAAAAAAAAAATACTCAGTGAATGAAAGGGAATAAAAGAAAGAACATGGCCATGGGAGAGGAAAGAGAAGTTGAAAAGAATGCCAACAAAAACAAACCAAAAATATTTAATGAGAATCCCTTTTCTAAGTGTATTATTTTTACCTTTTGAATGGGAAATAAGGCAAATGTTTCTTTTTAAAACTATTTACTCAAGAAGCAAAGTGCTTCTGTTTGTTGCATAAAATATAAGCTGCAATTAGACGTACAGAAAAACATTCATCATAAAAATAATTAAATTTGAATATAACTTCAATTTTGTTAGGTCAGAAACTATAAAGTTATTTGTGTGTGTGTGTGTGTGTGTGTGTGTGTGTGTGTGTGTGTGTATGTGGCGTGTGTGTGTGTGTGTGTGTGTGTATGTGTGTGTGTGCGCGCGCGCGTGTTTATATCTGCAATTCCACTTCATTGAAGGCCCATCTGAGTGTTTGTTTTGCCTAAGGAGCATTCCTGTCTTTCATCTTTTGCTCTGTGGGTGGGAGTTGGTGGGGAGGGGTGAAGCTCGCCCTTCTTGTTCTTAGGGGAAAGCCTGTGACTAAATGGGAGAAAACCAAAGATGCTCATTAGAAGTCATAGTGGTTGAGGAAGAGTTCAGATTCCTTACCCAGAGGCTGATCTGAACTTACTTCCTCCTGGAGACACCAAAATAGCTCACCTTCTCCACACTGGAAGAGCTGACTGAAGTCTCATTACATTTCCCAGGAGATCAAATTTAGTGGAACTAAGTGTGCCTGGGAACAGTGTCTTCATGCAAGATCTTTCCTGCTATGGACTCTTGATGCTACAGAGGCTGTAGACTGAGATGTGCTTGGAAGGTAGTGTGTTGTTCTTTTTGAATAAAGGATGAGGGCTTTTGAGAACTTTTTACCTTCTTGATTACATTGCTCCATTTAATTCTTGCTCAATTAGATGTCGTTTAGATGCTGGGCAACATTAATTTACATTTACTCCTTGGGAAATTTCATCTAGTTATTTGTTCCTATCAGAATCATTTGAGACTTATCTGTAAACAATATTCAAATTCACTGTCATGCCACAAGAATTAGCGTGTGTGCATGCATATACATGTACTGGGGGAAGCAGGAGATAAAGAAAAGGTAAACTAGAAGGAGTCATATTAGTAATTAACAAAGAGTGAGTCCTTGTAACAACCAAATGGGGTTTTCCTTTTGTCCTGTTCTTTCATCTGTTTCTTGCTTTTGCCCTCATCCTCACAGTTAGGAAGTGTTGGTGGTTGGCTGTGTGGTTCAGGGAATGGGTATATATATTTTTTCACAGAAGACTTCGGAGGATTAAGACCTCTTGGTGTGGCTGATCCATCTGCTTCTTTAGGGCCCGTATTTTGGAGGGGGTGCAGTGTGATTTCACATTGGGATGTTCATAACCTGAGTTCTTAAGCTGTGTATGAACAGATTTCCAGGGATCCAGCCCTGATTAAAACAGTTAGCCCACTTACATCCCCCTATTTACTGTGGATTATGGGAAGGGAAGTAGGGGTTAAATCTGGAGGTCTTCCTGCTTCCCGAGAGGTTAACCTGGCAGCCAGCTTGGCACCCACAGGAGAGCTGACAGGTAGCAGGATTTGTCTAAGCAGCCTGCCTGAGAGCCAGCAAGGCAAACTGAAGCTCTGGATTAGCTCTGGATTATGTTGTCAGAGTGAAGGCTGACGGACAAACTGCAGGAGAATAAAATGCAATCTGTTTGGGGAGAGACGCAGCGTGCATAGCTTCCATTTTTCAAGAAATGACAAGAAAAATCATTAATAATTTGTAAATCCGTGTCCATTAACTTTTCTCTTTGTTTCCCAAGACAGCCTTTTAAACATGAGTTTGCCACTGTCCTGTATCTCTCCTGGCTGGTGACAGATGGCAAGATAGATATGAAATTGGATTCATAAAATAATACCTCCGTCTCTATGAAAGACACTTTGTTCTCCTAATACCATGCTTCCCCCCACTCCGCACCCAGGATGAAAAGCAACTTTGACACTGAGATAGCCAAGTACACATGTTCTCTCTCTTCCCCCGCGATAAATTTTTAACATAATGACATTACTTAGTAAAGTAACCAAAATAAAGTAAATGTCATGACACTATTAATACATTTATTATGGTGATAAAATGTGGTTTTTTTTTCCTTCCTTTCTTTTCTTCATGAAAAGACTTGAGATTTAGTCTGAGAAGCTGAGGTAGTTCACAGCTGTGAATATTCAACAGGCTTAATAGAAAAAAACGGGCTCTTTATATAAGAGATGTTTTGTGTTTCTAACACAGGGATCAAAAACTTTATTTAATAATTGTGAAGTATTTCAATTTACTAACATGTCTAACAGTCTATAATAATTTCAGGGTTTTTATTGTTTCTCAAAAATTAAGTAATATGCATTAGCATTTCCTAGAGTAAAAGTTGATAGTCATTAGATAATAATTCTCTGATTAAGGTGAAATTAGGAAATACTTTCTAAATGATTCCCAAGTATCAAAACCGCAACATTTGAATCTCATGAGTTTAATCTGAATTATCACTATTTTATAATTGTTAAAATAAATGGCACTTTAAGGTTAATAAAGACTAGCATTCGAACACTTAAAGGGAAGTGTACAGGATGTTTATTTATCATCTTCTCAATGATTTCAAAACAAATTTTTATGTACAATGGCTTTCTTTTTTACAGGGAATAGTGCTAAATTCCAATTCTGCAGGTTGGATACTGTACTTTTTATATAATATAAAAAGAGGGGATCCATAATATAAAAAGAAGGTCATATTTGGCTTGGGTAGAAGCACTCATAGCAATTATTCCACAACTTTGCAAATTAACCAGTAGAAATGATATGACGCCCAAAACTGCTGAATTCATTGAGTAAAAATTTAAAAATAATAAATAAATAAACAATGCTCCCAGAAATATTATATTTCACAATTTTGTTCTCCTGGATAGTGTTAACATGTGAAGCACACAGGAAGCGTGGCCAGAAAAATAAATAGACTAAAAATATTTATTTTGAATTATAGCACACAGAAAAGCTTTGGGCCTGAAGATATACCATTGCTTTAACATAGTCAATTAATCCAGTGTGCTTATAAACAAATGTTCAGATCTGTGTTTACTTGTGGATAAATCCAGCATAAAGCATCTTTGTGATATACGTTATTTAAAACAATCAATGACGTCACCTGAGTGCGCGTGGCACACTTGCACATGCAGTCACAAGGCCTTTTCTTATTCATTATTGGCAAGAACCATTAAAATCAACTCTGACGTCTTTGTTTCTAACAAGACCCTGTCTTCATTTTACATGTGTTGTACTGAATAGAGATACACAAAGAAATGTCAGAGTTTTGTTTTCCCCTAAGAAGAGCTCCTTTGTTGAGAATCAGTGCTTGCTTACTGCCTGTTTCCATGCTGTACCACAAGAGGAAGTTATTTCTTTCTCTGCCATTGCTTTAAAGAGAAAGTTTTGGTTGCCTGGGACTCCACCTTGCTTCTTTAGGGTACAAAGTCTCAGCATTGCTGTGCACAGAAGCCATGTGTCACAACACCCTAAATCTCAGATCATATATTTCTTTTTCTCATAATTCACAGAACAAGCTAGCTATGAACTTACTTGTGAAAAAAAGGAACTAATTCTTCTCATGTTTGTTTCTAAAAATATGTAAGCACTCAAAAAAGCACTTAGATATATTTCATTTTGAGTTGGTACAATAATCAAAGTAACTAAGCATGAATAAGTTTATTTTCGTGTTGAAATAGAAGCAAAGCTCATGGGAAACTCCAAAGGATGTTTGTCGAGTAAGGAGAACTTTAACTGCCATCCATTTTACATACACAGAGGAAGCAGTGCTAAACAAACAAAGGGTCTACGGCTGGGAGTTACAGTAAAAACTCCAAATATTTACAATTTTAAGTATGCTAAAAGATTGGCAGAAAAAAAGGGGGTTTTAAAAGATGCTCTATGGGTGGCAATTGCTGAGTCACTCAATGAAGCCCCCTGCAAGCAAGAATTCAAGGCAAGCAGTATCCCTTTCCATTTTCTCAAAACCAAGATCCACGGCCCCCCCCAAGACTTTCGGCCTTTTCCATGACTATGTGAATTTCTATTATAGAGGCTTAGATAAGCCCCCCCCCCAATGTGGGCTAGGAAAGGTAGAAGGGAAATTAAAGAATCCTGGACCCCTTAAACTAGCTGGCTTCAGTAGTGAGATCCACCACTGTATTACAGTATTGTCACTTCCGTTCTGACCTTGCACCTATGAAACACAAACCTTGTCACATCTCGAAGTGTCTGGCTAGAGGTGTGAATCAGGCTTAACCACATGAAAAGGCATAACGATGCTTGAGATGGCAAAGGGCTATAAAAAGTATGAGTCCTTGGAAATTGTCTAGCCCTCTCAAGGTGAGATGCTGTCCTGGAGGAGAAAGCAACGGAAGAGTGAGAAACTGATTCTTGTTCCCAGAAACTGGCTTTTCTGAAGCCAGCAGAAATGCCAAAGCAGAAGCAGAATGTTGAGAACACAGGTTAATTATTGATGCTATTGGCCTGCATATGACAGTCAAGGTCAGAGAATAAATTATCTCACCAACTGCAAGAGTTAAAAACATTTTTAAAAGAACATGGAAAATGCCAAATAAAGACTCACAAATGGAAACAAGAACAAAGCGTGACCACCAACCATAAACAGAATGGGAGCAAAAACATTGTTCAGAGTTGAAAGAAAAGGGTCTGAGGTGAAGTATAGGACCAGGAGCTCACAGACACACGGAGCTCATCTGAGCAGAGCACAGCAATAGAATTGCTCTGAGCACAGACTTAATTCGGCTTTCTGCTGTTACCGGTACAAATATTATGACCACTCACCCAGTAAATTCTGCTAAACTAAACAATACTAATAGTGCATAAGGACAAGTTCAGTCAGGAAAAACACATTTTCTGTCCTTTGCACTAGTAATCTTGCACGTCGTACAAAACTAGAACTTTGTCCCAGTGCACATTATGACTCTGCACTTCTCTACTCTCCTTTAATACTATAGGCACTAATCGTCTTGTGGATATAATTTCACATGTTGACATAAAGATTACAGCTGACTTTACCTATTAATCTGTCCCTGACCTGTTAAGAAGCAAAAGCTAAGCATCGTTTATCTACAGAAACATCTGATGTTTAACTTATTGTATGTGACAGCATCCGTGGATTTGACTAATGAGATCTCTGAGAAATAACAGTTTCTTCTGTTATTTTTTCTTCGTGTTACGCATTTCTATACATGAAAAACAATGAAGAAAGTTTCAGCGTGTTAGGCCCTTGCTGAGATAAAATGCCATAGCCAAGTAGACTCCAAAAAGACATTGTTACTTATGAATAAGGGAAGAAATATGAGAACAAGGGAAGGAAATGACTGAAATTACTGAAGGAACTGAATGCAAGAAGTCAGGGAAAGAGCAGTCACTATGATCACCATTCATAATGGTTCGGTCCCTGACTGTGGAGCTCACAAAGCACCTTTGGAGTACATACTGAGTTGTGAATGTAAACCACAAAATAGTCATCATGAAAGGCCATAGTTATTATTAGTTATAAAAGTAAAAGATACTGTTCTGTGCGTGTTTAGATGAAGAAACTCAGTTATTATAAAAAGCAGCTAGTGTAGTAACCAACCTACAAAGGAAATGGTATCTTTCTCCACACTCATCTCGAATTAGAGAACCACACCCAGAGCATTGAGAGCCCTTGTGGCCCCAGGTAGATGCTGTTTACTTTTAACCATGCCATACTTTCTAACTATGCCATGATATCATTCTAAGTTAAAGCAATTAAACTCTATGTTTCAAACTCCAGCTGGGGTAAGATGAAGTATCAAAGTAGTTTAGATTTGTATTTTCCTGATGACAAAGGATATGAAGCATCTTTAAATGTTTTTCAACCCTTTGTTTTTCATTATAGCTGGGCTATAATGGCGCATTATAATTCCAGCACTTGAGAGGCAGAGACACAAGGATCTCTGTGAGTTGGAAACCAGTCTGGTCTACAGAGCTAGTTTCAGGACAGCCAGGGCTACAGAGAGAAACATGGCCTCTCAAAACACCAGAAGGAAAGGAAGGAAGGGAGGGAGGGAAGAAGGGATGGAGGGAGGGGGGAGGGAGGGGCAAAAAAGAAAGAGAAAATTCTGTTTATTCTATGCCCTATCTTTAGTTGGGTGTTTACTTTCTTGTTGTATAGTTTGATGAGTTCTATGCAAATTCTAGATACTAACCTACTGTCAGGTGCGTACATAGCTGGTAAAGGTTTTTCCCCATTCTGTAAGCTGCCTCTTCCACTTGAAGGATAGTGCCTTTTGCCATTCAGAAGATTTTTAGTTTCATGTGGTTCCATTTATTAGTTGTTGATCTTAGTGCCTGTGTTACTGGGGTCTTATTCAGAAAGTCCTTTCCTGTATGAGTTCACCTTTCTCCTCCATAAGATCCAGGGTATCAAGCCTTCTGTGGGATCAATAATCCATTCAGATAACTATCCAGTTTTACCAGCACCATTTGATGAAGATGTTACCTTTTCTCTAATGTGTATTATTGGATTGTTTTTTGTCAAAAATCAAATGGCTGCAGGAGTGTAGGTTTGTATGTGAATCAAGAAAGGAATACCTACCTTTATTCACTACTAGCATGAATAGAAATTTGTTTAGCCTCTGTGGAGATCATTAAGAATGTGCCTTTAAAAGATCAAAATTGTTCTATCACATGATCCAGCTATGCCCCTCTTGGGCATAAGATGCTATATCTCATTCATGTTCATTACTGTGCTGTTCATAATAGTTAGGAAATGGAAACAGCCTAGACGTCCATCCACTAATTAATGTATGCTGAAAATATGATACATGTGCAAAATAGAATATTACTTAGGCTTAAGAAACATGAACCTTGCAGCTAAATATATGGAGGGGAAACAATCACTCTGAGTAATAACCAAGACCAGAAATATGGACGTTCCATATTTTTCTCATTTGTGGACGTTAGCTTGGATTCTCCCAATGTGTATGTTTTATTTGGAATATGCACAAGTTTGGAAATCAGTAAGGGGTCATGTGGAACAAATATTTCTCTGTCCTGCCAGCCAGCTCTCGAATAATTACATGGAGACATGGAGATGTGTATTAATTAGGAGAGCGTAGCCTTAGCTTGTTATCAGCTGGCTCTTATAACAAACTAATCCGTATTTTTTCATTAATCTATGTTCTATTGTGTGGATTTTTACTTCTATTCCACTGTGTATCTGACTTTTTCTGCATCTGGCTGGTGTGTGAGCCTTTCTTCTTTCCAGAGTCCTCTCTGTCCCTTGAAGTTCTGTCTAAATTCTTCCATTCAACTTTTTTTACACTAATCACAGCAACACATCTTCACACAGTGTACAAATATCTCGCAACAGTCAGGGGGTAGAGGATCTTTTAAAGAATGGGAGATGAAATGAAGTAGTATCAAAAGTTAAAAGGGACCACATGGTAGTAGTGCATGCCTTTGAGCCCTGCACTTGAGAGGCAGAGGCAGGTGGATTTCTATGAGGCTGAGGCCAGCTTGATCTATGGAGTGAATTCCAGGAGAGCCAAAGTTACACAAAGAAACCCTGTCTCAAAACAGAATAAACCAAAAAAAAAAAAAAAAAAAAAAAAAAAAAAAAAAAAAAAAAAAAAAGAAAAAGCTAACAGGGAAATAATAATATAGGCAAAATTAATTTGAAGTTGGGGATGGGAGGGCAGAGTAGTGGAGACCTTGCCATCCTTGTTGAACTATGGACAAGGACAGACATTGTCTTCTGTTATGTTCCCACTACCTACCATACTCCAGTAAAATAGTTCCAAACTCACAATCACACAAACATCCCTGGTTGAACACAACATAGGGTGCAACCCATTTAACAGTCTCAACAAACATCTTAAAAATAAAAATGGCCATCAATAAGCAAGATATGTATGTACATATGTATGGATGGATGGATGAACGTGTATCTTAACTGCATGCTAACTGACTAATTGCCACATCCCAAGCTAATTATTGAGGGTGTCATTGTGAGAAAGGCAAATATGGTAAGAGATAGTATAAAAAAATGCCAAGTAATAATTTTCTAAAAGAAGCACTTACAATCCAAGAGTCTTCGAATGCAACAGAAGGGGCCTCCAGTAGTCAGATAGGGGATAGGTCCATAGTTTCCATTATGAAGGCTTGAATTATAATCTTTCAACGCCCTCTTATGGTCATAATTTTTATTTCCCCTACAAGTTTGGGTTACAGAGCTATTCGTCAATTCACCAACATATATAAGGCATTTACTGCCTTAGAAGCTGGTAGAATTGGACCTTTCCCACCTCCTTCCATGTAAATGTTTGTTGTACACATATGAACAGGGAAAGTAACATGTTTCCTATGACTACTTTTCTTTTTCTTTCACAATGATATTTTTCATGCAATTTTTAAGGATATTTATTTCTAGACTCCGTGGGTAATGAAGAGTCTATATGCTTTACAGTTATCATTTTTTTTAAAAAAAAGTCTTACGAAAAGAAATCAAACACCATTACTTTTATCTACAGTAATCAGTCAGTAAAATCTTTCTTGAGTCTCAAAAAAGTATAACGAAGTCACAGAAGACAGTAGCCATCCAGGCAGTGTAGTGGTACAAACCCGCAATCCCAACCCTAGAGAAGTGAGACCAAGGGTGTTATGAATAGAAGGCCAAATTGGGATAAATTGTAAGGATTTGTCTGGAGGAAACAAGTCAATATTAGGAGATGAAAACAATCAGAATATTTTTCTCTGTTTTAAATTTTTACACGTAATAAAAAAATTCCTGACACTTGCAAGTATCTACACAATTTTTAAATGACAGTATGGACTCATAATAAAAATGCTTTAAATCTTTCCAGACAATTTGTTTTACTAGTCACTTGTCACATTCACTTGACAAGCAAAAGCTGGACATGTGTAGCAAACCTCTGAGTGTGATTTTCCCTTGCAAGGTTCTGAACAGCATGAGCATCTGAGCAGCCTGAAAAAGTGTCCTGCAGCCTTCTGCAATGTTCCTTTCAGGTCACCCAAACACTGTCCAAGTAACAGCTCATAAATTTCCCAACTGAAGAGGGTGTGGAATTCTGTCTTTACTGAGTTGACATGGAACATTTTGCAGTCTCTAGTGCAAAATGTTACTGGTAATCTTTTAATCCCAAATTAGGTCAATATTTTATCAAGTTAATCTAGCATGAAGATTAATTGCATTAGTTACACACATATGCACACAAGCAGGTTATTTGTTCTAGAAATACTTTTAATCAAAGAGCAAACCCTTGGTTGTGATGACAATTTTTCATTCCATCCAAAAATATCTTTAAAACTCATCCTTTTCCAATAGTACTTATATTTATAAAACAGACATTGATTTTTCATTGATGAGTAATCAAGACTGATACAAGACAAAGCTGCTTATGAAAAAATTACTTATGATTGAAATGCTTTTAATAAGCTAGATCAGCTTTAGCCTCCTATTTCAATTTATTTCTATTTATTCTCTTAAAATATGTGCTTGGTCCTTTAGGAAAGTTGGTTATTTTGCTTATTTAATCTTTTGTATTGCCTAGCATTCTTTAAAATACCATATCCAAAAGTATGAAGTACTACTGTTCTAGAACATTTCCCCCATATATTTTCCAGTTTTGAAAACTAGGTTAAGACTTCCCTCCTCACCAATTATTGTTACTGTTATTACTATTATATAAAAAGTAAGGTTAGAGGATGAAAATATATTGATCCAAATGGCAGATCGTCTAACTGAAGGCAAGATGGATAAATGCCTCCTTTCCCTCAGAGCCTCTTACAAAAGTCTATTTGGTCATTGAAAATCCCCAAACACCTTTATAGGCAGTTTTAGAGCCCACCTCCCAGGCACCATTCTGGAGATTTTACAGTTTCATGTCCAGTCTCCCCACCCCCACCCTCATTTGCAAAGCAGAGCTCACAACCTGTTTCATCAACCCTCCAAAGGCCTTCTCCAAGTGCTTGCCAATTACAAGGATTTCACAGACAATGTTTGAGAACAGTACACGTCAGAATGTAGCTTTTGTCTTCAAATATTGGTTTTTTGGCATTCATCATTAGTGAAAATGATAAGTAAAGGGATCCAGGAAGTTTTTCATATGACTAGTCTTTTGAATTAATTAACAGATTAAAATCAAATCTCTTCTGTGAAAAATAGATGAGCATCGGCACTCTCGGGCAGCATGGTTGAATGCGTTGGGAGGTAAAGTTCAGAGTCCTGAATGTCAGCCTCGTGGTTATTATGAAGCTGTGGCAAGCTGTGCTGAAGAGATTTGCCAAAGGGTTCTCTAGTCTCCACCTACAACAGTGCAGCATGCTCACAATGAATATTAAGGAAAACCTACTTCTGCTTGTTAAAAGTCACCCCAGGGCATGGTGCCCCTTAATGAAAAACATATTTCAGAAAGGGGTCCTGCAAAAATATCCCGGATAAAACAAAACTGGCTGTGAGGGAAAATGGTGGGTATATTTCTTTATTTTGCTATAATAAATGTTTTACTATCTATATGTATGCATGACATCATGTTGATGTCTCAAGTGTACACCATAAAATATGTTTGGGTTTTTATACAATGATAACTTGAATGAATATGGTCTCTCACACCTGTAGTTCCAGGCATTGAGGGGCTGAGGCAGGAGGATCACTGTGAGTTCCAAACCAGCCTGAATTACCCAGAAAGCTGTAGAACAGCCTGGGATACTCAAAAGAGCGATTTGTGTCTCAAAAATAAATAAAATTAAGAACAAGCAAACAAACAAAACCCTTAAATGTACATGTTGATGTATAACATTCCTTAGCTTTCAATCTCAAAAAAATTTACACGAATAATGGATAAATCATCTTTTCTTAATTTAGGTTACTAACCTAAACATTTAGAAATCAGTGGTAATAGAAGAATGCACCCTCCATTTCCATTTTTATGATGACTTTGATATAACTAATATACACAAACTCATATACACTAAGTTTATACTCAAAGGATAATCTTAGTATTTCATTTGATATTACAGACACAAAAATATTCCTTGAGTTTTAAGATTTCTGTGTGTAATATCTAAATAGACACATATTTTATTATAGTATACTTTGTGTTTATGTTATTAAAGCCTTATAAACACCCTGCCTGACCAAGACATTTTATCTACCTTATTATTTTTAATCCCCTGAGTAAGGTAGTGTCATCTCTTTTAAGTGACTAATTTTACTTGCCAAACGTAGTAATAGCAAATAAGCTGAAAGCAACAGCATCCTTAATGGTCAGCACCCCAGCTCCCTTCCAGGCATGCTCTGGTCATCAGGAACATGAAGCCAGGGGTCAGGACGACCCGGAAGAGCTAAAACCCAGGAAGACTTCATTCTCCTTCTGCCTTGGTTTCTTTAAATAGTATGCTCAACACTTGGTAGGAATTTAACGTTTAACTAGAGTTATTGTCATTGTCGTTTGGACAACCCATAAGAGCTAAATATGAAAATATTTTAAGTGTAAGAGCTAGAATATTGTCCTTCTTAGTTGCATGCCATCTTGACACAGCATGTAGTCACCAGAAAGGAGGGGGCCTCGATTGAGAATATGCTTCCATAAGATCAGGCTGTAGGCAAGGCCATGGGGCATTTTCTTAATTGGTGGTTGATGGAGGAGGTCTCAGTCCATTACAAGTGGTACCATCCCTGGGCTGATGGTCTTGGGTCCTATGAGAGAACAGACTGAGTGAGAAAGCCAGTAAGCAGCATGCATGGGTGTCTCCAGGTGCCGGTCCTATCTGAGTCCCAATTCTGGATTCTTTCACGGATGGAATATAGTGCAAGAGTTGAGCCAAATAAACCCTAGCCTCTTTAACTTGCTCTTTGGCCATGGTGTTTCACTGCAGTGAAACCTTAATTAGGACAAAGATACTCATTTTAAAAACATACAGGGAGAGAGTCATAAAGATAAGCCATAGGAAGAGTTTGGAAGCTGCACTTGAAAGGGGAGAGAAAGACTGTGTGGAGAGAGCTAACAGAGTGAAATGCAAGCACAGCACCAAGGGAAGTAGGTGTGGGCATGGAGAGGACTTATGAGGAAGTGCCAGAGAAAAAGAAAAACTATGTTGGGCAAGAGTATCAGATACACCAGGCTATGGGAAACGGCCTCTCACCCTGAAGGCTGCATCGACTAAGGAGTGTTCTGAATGCTTCTTAAAGGAATTTGGACTGGATTCAACTGGGCAAGTGCCAGTCATGGTCCAGAGGAGGACTGACTTCTCATGCCTGTGGTTTTAGATCATGGAGGGAAGGCAGAAATGACTCCAGTGGGGAGCAGTGAGGAGCAAACTCGTCCATAAGACTGTAAATCTTTGGCCACAGACATATGGAATGTTAGAGTGGGAAGAGCCTTGGATTACACGGGACTCAGTCTTCTGAGAAGGAAATGGGCATTTGAAGGCCGTGTCTCGGTGAATTGGTGAATAGTAGCTGACCCAGAACTCCAGTCCAAATGCCCTAGCCCAGGTATACCACCTTCCTCTGATTCATTTTCTTTTCATATAAAGTGACAAATGGGACAATAGCAACGCTTTAGGAAGGTTCCTTGCACAGCCTAAGTAGGCTGAAGTAAAGGACAAAGACCTTGGGGTGGGAGGGAAAGCAAGGTGACTGTAGCTGTAAGTGTTGTGCAGTGAGAAGCCTCAGTGAAGGCAGAGGCAGCATATAGCCTAAGAAGAAATGCAGTGCAGAAGGGAGACCAGGCCCTCTTGGAGTAGCTCAGCCTCAGTTCTTACACAAAGTTAGTGGTGTCATCAGATAATTGAGCAAAGCTCCTGAGTAACACAGTTTCTCCTACACCATCTCTGTGAAGCCCTTGACTCAAGGACACTGTTCCTCATAGGTAACACCTTGACTTTCCTCATACACTGTCCCAGTGAAGCCCTTGACCATTGCCCCTCCTGTCAGAGATCAGATTAACTCACCGCTGCTTCATCTAACATCTCCAGCTTCATCTGACTTCTCAATTAATGTGACATGGATAAATGTGCCATGGTGGAGAAACTGAATTTCTTCCAAGCTTTACTTGACTTCCCTCTGAATGGGTGTATTCATTACAAGTGTGCGCCAAATTACGTGGGGTTTCTTTGTTGTTTTGTTTTTATTTTTCTTGTTCTCCTTAAAAAATAGATAAAGGAAAGAGACGTGACATTTTAACAGCTGACTCAGAATCCAGGGTCAGACTGCAAATATGTAGCTCTAGAGTCAAGTTAATAAATAAAGGAAAGACAGTATATAGGATATTAGCATGGTTCATCTCCGTGATGGTTTTAAGGAATGAGCTGCATGGCAAAGTTCTAGGAAAAACACTTGCAGGATCCTGACCTCTACTGTACAGACACTTTCTCCCAATTATTCAATCAACCACTAATCTATAAACTGCTGTGAAAGGATTTTACAGATATAATTAAGGTCCCAAATCAATTGACATTGAAACAAAGAGATCATATTGATGGTCCTGTGTTATTGGGCCCTTTAAAGCAGTCTGTTTTCATTAGCTGGCTCCAGGAAAGGAAGTTAAGGCACTGGGCAACATAAAAGCCTCCCATGAGACTGTACCCCTATGATAGCTGGGCAGCACGTTAAAGATGAAAGGGGTCTGTGGGGAGTAGATGAAGTCCTGAGCAAATGTGTATTATTGACATAAGCATGACCATGCCAAGGGCCCCAGTGATTCAGACTCATGAGAATAGCAAGATTCTCCTTGGGTCAGGCTCAGAAGAAGGGCAAAGCCTTCCCGTGGTCTGAGCTCAGATGTTGACCAACATGGACCATTATCTAAAAGCAGCGAATGCAGAAAGTATCAACTGTGATCTCTTTGTCCAAGACATTGGCATTCTAGGCAGAAACTGTCACCAGCAGCTTCTTCCTCTGGAGTGAGTGCAACCTGAGACAGAGACCTCCCACCAAAATTAGCTAACCTACGGCCTCATGGTTCACCCTGTGGATAAGAAACTGAGTTTCCTGGCTGTCGTGGGTTCTTCTCAGGCATGTTCTAGTTGTTTTGGATGTGTCTGTGGTGTCTTCATCCAGCTATTCCAGTCAAGTCAATTCTCTAAGCTCTGCAGGTCTCAGCACGGCAGAACTGTGAACTGAATGGCTGCAGAGCAAGGGCAAATCTCCGGGTCAGTGTTCACCACTGCACACTGACTCCCACTGATCCATTATGAAGCAGGATTAAAGTAAAGGACGCTGGCATTGAAATAAGTTCCACTCACCCCAAGCCACTGCAGAAATTCTTTCTTAGGTGACCATGTTTTATTCCATCAGTCTGGGATGGGTTTCTTTTTTCTCTTTATATTAAATTCTGGCTTCTTTTTAAATCATCAATTTCATACAACTTTCATTCACTCATTTGCTCATTTGTACCTAGGTATTCATGTGGAAGTCAGAGGAGAACTTGAGAAGAGATAATTTTCTCCTTTTACCATATGGGTCCAAGTGTTGTCCTCATGTCATTAGACTTGGTGGCAAATGCCTTAACCTGATATGACATATCCACTTGCATATACACAGACACACAGAGAGAGATATACACACAGCCAGTTTTTTCATACATACTTACAGTTGATTTGCTTTATATAACTCTAAACTTGACTATTGCTAAAATTATCTTGGAAAATAACTCTAAAATCATCCTTGTGATTGATACAGTATACATAAATGTAATGATTTGCAGGGGAAGGTCTTACTTGAGAAGTAAAAGCATAAAAATCGTCTCCCTGTAACTTTTTATTATAATTCAAGAAATGACATTCTTTTGATATAGTTTGGACATAATTATCTCTATTTTATGAAGGGGGAAACTATTCCTTTGTCCCATACCTTCTTCCTTTTATTCCCTCTGATTTACTCTTAAAGAGTATTACTGTTAGCTGGTGCAATGGCTCAGTCAGTAAGCCTACATTGAATGTAGAGGCATCAGAGTTCAGGTACCTAGAACCTATGGGGAAAGCCAGGCACTGTGCATGCTTTTACAATCCCAGGACGGAGGAAGGAGGATGAGATGGGGACCAAATGATCTATGACACTCTTTGGCCAGTCAGTCTAGCTGAGTCAACAGGCTTTGGACTCGGTTTCAAAAATTAAAAAGTGAAAAGCCATTGAGGAAAAACATCCCTTTCAAGCTCAATTCCCCGCATGCCTAAACACACTAAAAGCACGCCTACCATATACACCCACATAAAGGAATGAATGAATATGAAACTGAAAAGCTATGTTGATGTGTTATTTTTGCATCGACAAAAGCAAGTCTACACCGAACTATAGTATATGCATGCGGCGGGTTGACACAGTTAGTGTGTGCTGAACTTCTAATGCTCTGTTGTCTGCTTGGGTGGTTTAATCTGTCCTGTGGTTCTAGGAAGGCAAACATACTGGCAGTAGTTCTCTCCTTTTTAAGATGTATTTATTTTATGTATATGAGTGTTTCCCTGTGTGTATGTATGTTTATCACACGCATTCGGTGCCCTGTAGGTCACACGGGGAACTTAGATCCTGCAGAACGGAACTTGCAAATAGTGTGAATCCCCATGGGCGTGTTAGGAACTGAGCCTGGGTCCTTTGCAAGAGCAATGATTGCTGTTCACCACTGAGACGTCTCTTGAGCCTGCAATCTGCTTCTTTGTGTTTGTTTTGTTGTTGATGTGTGTTTGTTAATCAGCTACACATTACTCAGTGAGCTGGTTTCTCTGCAATGGTTATTCCCCTAATTTTATGCATGTACTTCTTTGTAGCACGTTTCCTCACACTAATTATTTCTAGCAAGTAAATAGGATTTTCTGTCAGTACTCATTAGTACTAAATGGCAAAATGATAATCTAGATAATGGGCAACTCTTCAAAAATGAACTGATTTATCTTTACTGAATTAAATTAACAGACTATGAATATTTGAGTAAAGAGTTTGAGAGCACAATTTCATTTCTTTCTTATTTCTATCATATTATATTTATTGAAGAAAAAGTAGATTTTGAATAAAAATGTACTAATGATTCACTTTTTCATTCAACAATTTTGAAAAATTTCAAACCTACAGAGAAATTTGCAAGAACTGTTTATAATCCACCACAGATCTCTCCCTGGGCTTGCAGTCCCTAACATTTGGTTACATTTGTATGTTCATGCTCTCTCTCTCATTGCCTGATGTCTGCACTCACATATACAATGTGTATGCCCATACTTCCTAATCTCTACATACACCTGTGTGCTTGTACAATGTCCATGTACAGTTATATACATATAGGACAGTAAGTCACATGAAAATCAGTGAGCTGTACAGTTATAAGCTTAATCATAAGGCAACTTCTTACCCAATAGCACCAGTAAAATCGCATTTTTGCCTCTAAGACTTAAATACACTGACTCTCTCATGAAACTTTAACAAAGTTTATTCACTATAATATTTATAAATGAAATTTTATCATCTTTGTCTCAATTATCACCCAGTTAAACACATTTTAGTATTTTATGAAATCTAATGTTAGTACCTAGCCTACTTACTGTCCCTCCCCTCACCCTGCACTGGCAAACATATTTTCCATTCAAACCAAAAATCATAGGAAACCTGAGTAAGATCATCCCAGAGTATGCTTGAAATGCCCAAATTATTTACACTAGACATTAACACACACATTTTTCAACGACCTATAGGAAGCCACATTGACTCTACCTGGTGACTAGGGCTCTCAGCCTCAGGGTTCCCTGGCCCCTGCTGGAACAATCTTTCCATTTATTCTTAGTTTTCTCTTACTGCCCCTTTAGATACTGACCTAAATATTGTGTTCTTCTATAGACAATCCTTTGTTCCCTTCTGGTGACAGGAGCGTTTACTGTCAAGCCTAAAGACCTGACTTTATTCCTTGGTACCTTCTTGGTGGGAGGATAAAACCGACTGCCATATTTGACCTGTGACCTGCATACACGCACCATGGGACTCAAGTGCCTACACACACACATATGCACAAGGAAAACATCACAAACATCACACAGTCAAACACATCAAGCAGTAATTCTCTTTGCACATCCTAAGCTCCCTAAAATCTAATGGTGGCAGTTTTTCCAATAGTTCTTATTGCCTGTTCATTATTTTTTTCAGGTTATTGATATGTGTGTGTGCACGTGCGTGCATGTTTATGTGTGTGTGTGTGTGTGTGTAGTGAAATACAGGTATTAGCTGACAAGGCTTGAAGGCACGTATCTGTAGTTCTGGGAGCCTGAATTATGGGGCATGGCCAAACCCTATTAAGAGCTCCTGAGTCCTTCCCTGTTCTGTTCCTGTGTTCTCAGAGAGCAGATTTTCCACGTTGTAAGACAGTTCCTATCTCTGAAAATTGTCTTAAAGTTCATTGATATTGCAAGTGCTCTTATACCCCTCAATAAATATTACTCCTTCCTATAATATATTACAAATAAATACTACTACATCTAAAACCACACACACACACACACTTCAAATTAAAAACTGGGTGCCTGGAGTGATTGCTCAGTCAGTAAAGTCCCTGGAGTACAAGCAGAAGGTTCTTTCTTAGTTTTAATACCTAGAACCCATATAGAGGCTAAGTATTTGGAGGTGGTGACTGTCTGTGATACTAATAGATACTCAGAGATAGCTGGCCATTTAGTCTAGCCAGTTGCTAACAAGATACCCTGCCTCAAAAAAAAAAAAATTACAATGGTGACAGCATCTAAGAAATTCACCCAATGTTAACTTCTAAACCTGGCCCCCACATGCATACAAACACACATGTGCATGTACACACACACACACAATCACTTAACTCATTCCGTTTACTAAGCATCAGTAAGAAATAGCAGGGCAAGCTGGTGGTGTGTTCAGATACGGTCTGGATACAATTTTTGGTGTCTGGCTGGTGTTCAGATCTGGTCTGGACAGAATGTTCAGTGTCTGGCTGTAGTACTCTTGGGCCAATGTTGTTTCCTGCATACCAGGAATTAGAAAATCACACACAGAGACTGCCACCCAGTGCCTGGGAAAGACATCTCCTCTTCATTTTCTCTCTTCTCACAAATGGCAATAAGTCACATGAGAGGACACAGTTTCTAAAGCACGAAGGCACTTCTTGAGTAGATACACTTAAGGCAGACATATAATAATGCCCAGAAACATACTGCCTGGAGTGTCTTATTTCTTAATTAAAGCTGGTGCTGGACCACTTCTTCTCAGCCTTGAAACGGTGCAAGAGTCGTGGAAAGAGCCACTGCCATAAGAAGTGTTATTTTGGGAGGGGAGAAGGTGATGGCACCATATGAGGCTGCAGGAAACAAAGCCAAGTGCCCCAGCTACTGCAGCCACCAGAACACCCAGCCTCAACGCAGTCAGAGATTAAATCTAGCACTATGCCCATAGCTTGAGTTTGAGTATGACCTCTATTGTAGTAAAAACTGTATAATCCTCCCTCACAAGGCAAGAAGCCGTGAAAGTACCTATTAATTTTCAAGATATCACCAGGAAAAGTAAATTCCAAGAATATAGAAGCTATACGCTCAAAAATTTCAGATCAAGATCACATCCTAGACAATCATAACAATAAATGTAACTTTACCCTGAAATATTCTTTGAACAATGGTGGAAGTTATTAATAGGATTAAGTAAATACATTTTTGGACCTTAATCAGCAGACTGTCTTTTCTATGGAGGAAGAAGAAGAGGAGTAGAAGGCACTCCTTTGTAACTTAATTGTGACATATGCTTGGAGAATTCCATAACCACACAATATTATTATTGTATGGGCATCATACAGAGTACTTAAAAGTTAGATGGGGTCTTTTCCAAATTTCCAGAAATGGACATCTTTTAATTAACTAATAGTTGTTAAATATGCAAACATATCATATTGGGAGCAAATAACTAGAGGGAGGAAAAAGTGAAGCCAGAAAATGTATCTGATGCCTGATTGACTCTTAGATAGATCTCTGGGGGGGAAAAAAAACAAACTGTTCAAAGTGTGACAGGGCAGGTCGGCCCCTGGAGGAGCCACAGCACCTCAGTTGTGTGAAGTCCTGAAGATCTTCTTGACCTTTCTTCCAAACACATTTTGCCAAGCAATGGCATCTCTATTCAACAGGCCCAGTGAGATCTCCAATGGGACCAGCCCAAGTGATGTCATCTCATGGTTGATCCCAAGTGGTGCATCTTAAATGGTAAGTGCTACAGGGTATCACTCCAATGGTGGGCCCAGATATTTTTGCTTTCAATGGTAGAGTCCAGGCAATTATCATCTCCAATGCTAGGGCACAGATAATGGCATCTTTAATGGTATCAACTAGAGAATTTTGATTAATCAAAATTCAAAAATAATTTACTTTTTTATTAATATGGTCAACTTCCTTTAACAAAATCTCCAGTGGGCCAAAAAATAAAAAAAAAACCATCTAGGGCACATATTTTAAAATAAAAATGCTTTGACTTATCAAATGTAACTTCAGGTAGATTCTGGAAGCTACAAAGAAATCCAAGAGATTCCAAGAAACATATGCCATCCAAGAAACAAGTCAAGCTGTTTATTATTTTAGAGGAATCCTGACACTTTTCAAAATGCTAAGAAATACGGTGGGTCACTTCAAAGACTCAAACAGCAAGAATGGCTTTGAAATTTCTGCTTTATGTAAACCGTTATTTTAAAGATTTCTTTGATAAGAACTCCAAGAATCCAGAGGCAGCACACAGTTTTATCACTCTCAGAGGATTCAGGAAAGTGTTTCTGGCAAAAAAACAATCCAAGAAATACTTAATGCTATCTTTTCTCTAAGTGGGAAATAAAGAAACCATGCTATGCACTTTACAGCCAGGTAAAATAATATCATATCTAAAATTTAGAGCATGCAGATCAATTTAGAATCCACTTTGGCCAATGGGAGGATTTCAGTAAGCTGCTTCTCTTCCTTTGGGAGGGTCTCGGTTTTGGCAGGCAGCACCAGGCTGGTAGGTAAACACATCAATCAAGGTTAACCGAGGAGCCTCACTTCTTGGCCCCCTCACTTGAGAATGTCATCTATGCCTGTCTTGTTGGCGATATACCATCTTCTGAACTGGGACATGCTGGTTTGAGCTGATGCAGTTATGTGTGCTAGGTGCCTGTGGTTCCTTGAAGGTATTATCTGCTTGTGGAAAAACCTTACCATTTTAGAGGTGATGAAGTTCAGTCTGGATATGAAAAGGTTCAGGTCCTGATCATGTGGCCCAGAGAGCAGCAAGTTCACTTACAAAATCAAACATTAAAATCAGCAGTCAGTATGTACAGGTGAAATGAAAGTTTTCTGTATACCACATAACCCTTGTGGATGGCTGTCCAGGGTCTTCATGGAGAAGGTAATAATGTGCTAGAGGTCACTAAAGCATCTCTGAGCATCAACCTCAAGTTGGCCAGAGAATGGGAAGTTACTGGAAGTTTGATGCAAGAAAAAGAAGCATGGAGCTGTCACACACATGCAGAACTGGTTGTAACCTCATTGTAGTTTCTTATTCTTAAAAATATATCATTTTACTGTAGGGTTCTTGACTTTTTTATTTTATTAGAAATCTGCTAGACACTGGCGTCACTCTCTCCACATCTCCAAGTTATAAGATATGATTTAGTCTCAATGTGGTTATGTCACCTTACTTGCCTAAGACAGAGGCACCAACCAGACATGCTAGTTAGTTTTTTTGTCTATGTGACACAAGCTAGAGTCATCTGAAAATAGAGAACTATCAGAGAAAATCCTTCCATCAGTTTTCCTAGGCAATTCTGGACGTGGGGGAAGATTTCTTGATGAATGATTGATGTAGGATGATCCAGTTAACTTCAGTTGGTGCCATGTCTGGAAAGGGGGTCCTGTGTTATAAAAGAAAGCATGGTGAATGAACCATGAGGAGCAGTCAATAAGCAATATCCTCACAGCCTCTCTTCTAGCAGCTCCTGTCTCTAGGTTCATAATCTGCTTTATGTTCCTGCCTTGGCTTCACTCACTGATGGACTATGAGGACATGTAGGCCAAATAAACCTTTTGCTCCCGGTGTTGCATTTGGTTATGGTCGTTTTCCACAGCAATCAAAAGAAAATTAGTACCTTGTGCTTTGACCTCTCCAGGTGGCCCCCAAAATGCTTCCACAGTGATCCCTGAGCCTTGGGTGCAGGAACTCTGTTGCAGATGGGTCAGTTAGGACTGGGCTCTACATCATCTCTTGTTAGCTGCATTTTAATCAGTTGTGGTTTTCTGAAATAGTCACCGTTTGTTGCAAAGAGAAGTTTCTTTGGTTATGGTAGAGAACTGTATTTATCAGTAGGCACAAGGGTAAGTATTTAGAATGTAGTTAGGAATTGTGCTGGTTTAGTTGGTTTGTGCACTTCTAAGGCTCAGGGATCAATGCAGAAGAGGAAACACTGATATTGGAAGAACCAGAAAAACAGGGAATTTCCTGTGAGATTCTGTCTCATAAAAATATCAGAAAAGTTATACCCAAGAAGTCTCATCTAACATGAATGTCTGAACAAAACCGAACCATGAAACCAAAGGGCATAATAACGAGGATGGTGAAAACCTCATGGAGCCTCAACCCAAAGAACTACAGTCAAATGATGAGTCCTGAAAGAAAAAGAAATTGTCCCCTAGTGAAGAGCTAGCTACCTAACTGCTTATTCTAAATTAAGACTCGTTATCCACTCGGCTGTCCCAGGTGGTGGTGGTACATGCCTTTAATCCCAGTATGTCCCTTAGAGTTCTAGGACAGCCTGGTCTACAGAGGGAGTTCCAGGACCACCAGGGCTGTTACGCAGAGAAACTTGAAAACCAAAACAAAAAAGCCCCTTTTTCAAAAATGACTCCAACTTGTGTGAAGTTAACATAAAAACTAGCTTGAGGGTGGGTCATACGTAGCACTATTGCAGGCATGTAATTCTGCAGGTCAAGGGAGCCTTTTAGTCAGTCCTTGTCAGTGCAACAAAATATATATTTACACCAAATGTTCCAAT
Source organism: Phyllotis vaccarum (assembly GCA_033318265.1). Taxonomy (NCBI): domain Eukaryota; kingdom Metazoa; phylum Chordata; class Mammalia; order Rodentia; family Cricetidae; genus Phyllotis; species Phyllotis vaccarum. Next base: position 31,062,519 of record JARWLC010000015.1, read on the forward strand.
CAAAACAATAATATATTACAACAATTGTTACCTCCTACCCTACTGACAAAGGCCAGGAAATATTCTGAACTTAATATATGACTTCTTAATGTCAGTAAGAAAAGAATACGAATATGTAAATGTTTATGACCAAAAAAAAGGAGAAGCGGTAAGAAGAAAGAATACATATCAAGGACATAGAAATGGAGTCTACGAAAGTATTAATGAGGAATCTGGCAGAGGACGGAGTTCCTAGATCCAGCTAAACTCTTAAAGTGTCTTGTTATGTAGTTTAATTCCAAGTTTTGGCTTGACAATTCACAGTGATAACATTCAGAAACACACAGGCCTCCACAGGCACTTCAGCCATTCTTTAAAAACCATGTGTTCCTTTGTCATGAGGCACTGGGAAAACAGTTGACAAGGGTCTTGACAGTGTCGAAGGGGCCCCTTACAAAACGTCTCTGTGTAGAAGAAGCAGAGAGCAGATGATACCAAGGGCCAAGGTACTTCCTGATATCTGCTCAGAACGGCCATTCCCGGATTTATGTGCCGAGACATCAAGTGATCACTGATGTTCCAGGGAAATATCTCCAAAGCTTGCATTTTACTGGATCCTATCAACTGAGGGAGAAGAAACAGATGTATCTTCCCAACTGGGAAAAAAGACAGGATTGTAAGTCAAAAACAAACTATGTATGATGCATATGTGTCTGATTACACTGTGAGCTTTTCCTTTGTGCACATATCTAGAATATGCAGTTTACTCCAATGTTTATGAATTGTGGACATTCTATCGGCCTGGGGAAAAAAAATGACTGTTCCTATGAATGTCGTGGTGGAATGGAATTATAGCATGTTTGTTTTGCTAACTAGGTGTTGTAATCCTTTCAGCCTAATTCCGTTTCATCCCTATGAATTCCATAAACCAATTATCCATAGAAAAATTTCTTTTGCCTTCTCTCCCATCTCCCAGCCTTCCTTTTTTCCTTTGTCTTCCAGCTTTCCTGCCGTCTTCTCTACACTTTTATTTATATAAAAGTATATTTTTTCAACAATTTAAATTGTTATATAAGAAATTTGTTTTAGGGACCACATAGCTTGATACGTCTATTCTGATTTATCTTCCAATATGTAATGCTATTCTGATTATAGAAAGAGGATTTTTATCATCATTATGACTGGACAATATGTGCATTGCCTTTTGATTATCAGAAGTTATGGAGCTACTTGTATATCCTTTTAGCTTGCTAGCTTTGTCCAACATTCAAAAGAAACAGCCATTATTATTTAATTGGATATTAACTAGAAATAAGGTGAATGCATGTAGCCATAAAACTAGAATGCATTTCTAACCTTAGCTTTCTTAAATGGTTTAACAATTTTGTTTAAATAGTAATATATCTGTCTGTGCTCTGTTCTACATTACTATTTCATTATAAAATAATTATTACTTCTTCCTTCCAAAATAGACATAAATTAAAGTGGTTTCCCTTTCAGAGTTTGTGGAAAAATAATCTTAGCATCCTGATTTAGTTTTTTTTTTTTTCTTCCTTTTGTTTTTGATAGACTACCTGTCTCTGTTCTGTTGTAAAGGGCATCTTCTCTAAGTTTTTCCAGCCGGGCCATGAGCCTCTGAAATGCTGCATCCCACGAAACACAAGCAAATACATTCAGATCCCTGTTTCTGCTTTTCCGCATTCAAATCCAGTTGAAATAACAGGAAGAGGGAGATTTAAATATACACACTTCAAAGGAAGGAAGAAGAAAGAAAGAAATGGAGGAAGGAACAAAGAAGAGAGGAAAGAGGAAAGAAAAACTCTATCTCTATTCCAAGAATCGCTTTTTTCTCAATTGACAAAATTTTAGAAAACCCACTACTAATTTTAGAAAGCTGAGCTGATACTTTCGAGAAACTTCTGAGGGTTTTTCTATCATACCAAAGGTTTGCAGAACTAAGCCAGGCACTGAGTGGGTAAGGCAATGGTATGACTGTACTTTAGGCTTTGTTCCAGTACAGCTTTTGGTTGACTTCACATTTCATTCACGGCAGAGGAATCATCTATTACACTATTTTGCCTTGGGTCAAACCCAAGGCCAGATGCATGCTAGGTAACTGCTGTGCCACTGAGCCCCACCCCCAACCTCTGTTGTTATTCTTTATGGAATTATTCTCAGTGTGAGAGGTATGCCCTTACTACAGATACACCAAGTGTAACAACCTGAAGTAAAAATGCAGTTCACTGTTCAAGACCTGTGAAGAAAGCTAGTGTAGTTGCAGAACAGCCTTCAGACTCAAACTCAGCATCCTTCTGAATGAGAGCCCCATGCTCTTGAGTCATAAGCCAGCTACTTCCCTATCCTGTTCAGGAACCATATTCCCTATCAGCTCTGCACTGAGATGTGCAGCCTCAATAGTCATTGTTTCTATTTCTATATAATAAATGAATTATATAGATCGTCTTCAACATCGCTCTGGGAGGAAACTAAGAAATTTTGTTCCCATTTCTACTTATTGAATATAACATTTTTATTTATTTATTGAGAATCTCATGTGTGTAAACAATGTATTACTCTTTTCTTTTTAAAAATTCTTGAGCTCCTTGGTTCTGGGCCTAACTTCTTATTGATGCTTCTCCAAGGTAGAATGCCGTTCTCTTGGGCGAACATGGGACAGGGGCTGGGGAATCCTTCCTGACATTCACTGATTCTTTTCATTTGTGTATCCTCCTCCACCTGTCAGGATCCATGAACCGATGTGGGGGGAACACTGGGCTTTGCTGAAAAGAGACAGACAGGGTTCAAACCGTGGCATCCTAGTTTACCTGCCCCCCCCCATTTACTAGTGAGTCAGGGGAAGTCATGGGTAAGCCCTTCAACATGTGACACCTCCCTGAAGAAGGTGACCTCAAAAGAGGAGACCATCTCTAAGATGAATGCTGCCACCTATCGAGGCAATGGGAACAAAACAAATCTGTAGCTGGTGAGTGTAAAAATTCTGTAAGGAGGCATTATCCCTTGCAGGAATTCATGTCATTAAAGATGGCATCAAGAATCCCCTGGTATGACAGAAAAGTGTATTTCATAGATATAGAGAATGAGATCCTCCAAGACCTTTTTTAAAAATTTAAGTAGGAAACAAAACATAGCTTTTTGAGGTTTTACAAAATACCTGCTTCACAACTGATTATTTTACCAACCTAAAAAGTAAATAAGATACACCTTTGCTTCTAATTTCTCTTAAAAGCCATGAGAAAGCTGAGTTATCTGTAGGTGTCAATCCACTTACCTCATTTCCAGTACAGAACAAAGGTATCCTGCTTTCCCCGGTGGCTTTACGTGAGAACAAATTGAAAAGCACAAAAGACACAAAAAAAGACCCACTAAAGAGCCTTCAAATTGCAAGGCAAAGCCAGCTGTCCCCACAGACTACACACAGCCATTAAACAACTGGGGTCTTAAGATGATGCTGTTCCTGCTGAGATGAAAATACCCAGGCTATGTATCTCCCAAACAACCCCAGCGGCTGTGATTATCTCAATTCCTGAATTCTTACTTAAGAGAGATTCTGAAGCATTTCTGGTTCAAGCCCTACAAATTCAAGGACACACAGTCGAGCTATTTACAACTTATTTTCTGTGGAAGTTTTAAAATTGATTATTACGTATGATTCCAAATGGTTCAGAACAATAGATTTATATGGTATATATTTTGATAATATATACATATATGTATGTGTATACCATATATACATTATGTTATATGTATTATATACATATACGTGTATTATATATGTATACACATGTATGCGTATTTTCACTATACTTTAAAAATCACAAAACAATGCTCAAATTGAGATCTGTCATTTAACTTTATCCGAGGGACCAAGTCTGCTTAGCAATGATAATTTCGAGTGAGGTCATAAGCATTATTCACTCATGCAGAAGATGCTTACCTGGCTACAATACAGATTTGGCTGTAAGTGGTAATGAGCAAATTCAGAAGCATAGCTCAATGAAAGCCATGTCATACCCATGGACAGTAAGTGAGTCCCAATTTAAAGAATATTGCCCAGGGAGACTGCTTACAGGTGGGATAGCTCATGTCACAATGTCTGGCCTCCTATATTGCTACCCCTTCCTTTCTACAATGAAGACTTGATCTCCAATGAATTTGAGGCTATAAAAGATAAGCATATTAATGTAGGTCTTAGCATCTCTGTTACAATTTACTGAATGCACTTAGATGTTTCGTAGGCATGATCCCAAGTCCTTAGGAATGGCCAAGATGAAATAATATTTCACACCCATTAGACAAAGTATAAAGGGAGAAAAGAGGTGGGGGGGCATTGAAAGAAGGAATAATGAGCTTAGCAGAGAGGTGGAAAGCTTGAACATGAGGTGCTGGAAGGGATAGAAAATGATGAGACCACCATGGGAAAGAGCTTTATATCGTCTCCTTGAAAAGTTAATTACAGAGAATTATCATTTTGATAATTGCACTTGCAAGTATGTATCTAAATAAAATCGAAGGAGACACTTAATATAAATTTTTGACTCAAAAAGGCACTTAAAACAATAGCTCAAGGTAAAAACTGATCAAATGCCCGTCAACAAAAAAAAAAGATGAATAAAATAAGACACACACCTGAAGTGAATGACATTCTGATACTCACAATAGGCTGAAGTTTGCAAATTTTGTGCCAAGTGAAATAAGCCAGGCACAAGAATGTTAAATATTCTATGATTCTGCTTACATACAGCACTGAGAGAGGACTCATTGAACTGGAAAACTGAATAAAAAATTTGGAATCTGTGACATAAATGAGAAAGTGACTGTTCATCCGTGGTTCCAGAATTTCTATATGGGCAAAGTTTAAAAAACAATACGAATATACTTACAGCACTAAATTGTATACTGGAAATGATACACTTCATGTTATGTGTAGTGGTAGAGCACTTGTCTAGCATGTGTGAAGCCATAGGCCCAATCTCCATCACATAGACACACACACACACACACACACACACACCTCTACAGGTATGTTTGACTACAGCAATTGCTCAGTGGGCATATTAATTGGCATGTAAGAATGAAGCCTTGTGTTGAGATCTCCAGAATCTGTGTAAAGCTGGACATGTCCACACATCTGTAAAATCAGCCCCCCCCCCCCAGTACGATGGGAGATAAGGGAAACCCCAGAAGTTTACAGGTTAAGCTTCAGCTTACCCAGCATCAAATAGCACAAAAATATCTCTCAAAAAAGAGGAAAGGTGAGGAGGGACACCCAAGGATGTCCTCTGACCTCTGACGTCCACACACCATGGCATAAACATGTACACACACACACACTCACACACATACACACAATTAATGCACAAACATCTTCGGCAGTATAAACAGCTAGATAAAATAGGATGTGTCTGGGACCATGATTCGTATTTGAATAATATTCTTTGGGCTATTTATCTTAAGATTGTTCATTTTCTTTTTAAAATCACTATGTAGAAAAGCCAAAAAATCGATAAGGTCCTAATCATAATTTTATGCTCTTAATTATCTCATCTTAAGAATTTGACACCAAGATCTATGTGTATTAAGTATTTCTTTTCTGAAAGGAATTTTGTATTAAATAAAATAAAAAATGGGAGATAAAACCATAAATGTTTCTATAACACTAACTATAATACATAAATTATGAATTATTCCTGTTAGAGACTTTAAAAAATTGATCATCTGTAGTAGAATTATGATGTTACATTATAAATAATTGTCCCACCTACTAGTTTAAAAAAAAATGCTGATTGGCCTAAGGCAGACAGGAAGTGTGGGTGAGGCTACCAGACTAAAAAAAAAAAAACTCTAGGAACAGGAAGAGCAGAGCAGAATGCCAGAGAAGCCAGCAGATGCAGAGGACAACTATGCTGCTCTGAGAAAAGGTACTGAGTCTCATGGCTGAGCAGGATAAGAATCATGGGTTAGTTTAAGAGTTAAGAGTTAGCAAGTTATATGCCTGGGCCCTAGACCGATCAGCATACAATTAATACAGACCTCTGTGTGTTTCTCTGGGACTGCAGAACAGCAGTTCAGAACCTCAGAGCTAGACAGCAAAGGCCAGGCCAGAAACTTATTACTACATTCATCCACATGGTTCTCAATACAAATCTCTTTCTGGAGCTGGAAAGGTGGCTCTGTGGATAAAAGCATTAACTGTTTAGTTCCCAGCACTGATATGGTGTGCGCACATGTAGCACACAAACTTGCAAGTAGGGAAATCACCCATAGATAAAAAATAGAGTTCTTTTTTTTTAAATCTCATTCTATGCAGTACTTCTACACATATTGACTTAAATCAAGAATAGAAATCCTAAAATAAATTACTCTAGCTGAGAAAAATAACAAATTGAATTTCATTTCTTTTGAGAAGGACTCTGCAGTTTTTCATATATTTAAATTCACCAGGATTAATATTATATCATTATGTGATATGTACTTATTTTTAACTCAGCTGAGAATGAAAGGAAATTATGAAAGTGGATTGATTTTCAGAATCTGTATGTGCATATGAAGTCCCCTGTGGTCTGTGTGGGTGTCTATTTTAATCTTCAATTTGCACTTTGAATAGCACTGAGGGAGAATGATGTCATAGTTAAGACGCTCAAGAGTACTGAAGCAGAAACAATATTGGAATATTCCTTGCTCAGACTCTGGTTGTGCCATTTACAACATGACTTTGGACACAGCTCTTTCCTTTTTTTACCTTAATTTCTTGTCTGTAAAATGGGAATAGCAACATGCTACTGTCACACAGGTCTTCTAAGACATCATTGAAGAGCTAATCACTGTGTTTGACACAAAATAAATAACCAATGAATACTTTGTGTGTCTCTTCCCTGTTTAAAGTTAGGAAATTAAGCAAAGAAAAATACAGTTTAGCAGCCAGAGTTAGACTGTGGTTAGGCTTGGGGTCAGATTCTCATTTTCTGCTAAATGCTGATGTCTGGAGGAGAGACATTGCATCGTTGGGGAGCAAGAGTTAGTAAAATGACATCGACATCATTTGTTAGAAGATTTAAAAAGATTAATCTCGCTGCTTGTACTTAGCATTACGGTAACAAAGTTGTACTATGGAAAAGTGGATTCTTAAGATGAAGATATATTTCTTCATTAAGATAAGCAAAGGTAAAGGATATATTTTGGCAGTTATTCAGAGTTAATGGGTTCCCCTGCCCCCTTTGGAACTTTCTTTGCAATAACTTAACTACCTTACCTAGAAGTCATATGAATTTTAAGTAACAGTAACCAGATGGACATCTGGTTTATTCTGTAAAATGTTTGTTTCTTTCATGATAATGAAATCAGGAAGAGTCTCTTCAGTTGGAAGACATTCGGATTTGATGTTAGGAAGATCTGATGCCTCCATAGACTTTATGGAATCTAACCTAAGCCAAATTTACTTAAAAGTTGTTTTTTTTTTTTATATTTACTCTGTCCCAAAACTATGTAAGATGTAGGGTGGAAGTTTCAAGAAAGATATCAAAGATATCTTCAGGATATTTCATGGTTTTTCACAGAGAAGCCCATGGAACCCTAACCAAGGCTAGTGTGACATGACTGAGCACAGTTTGGTTGTATTTGCTTTTGTACTAAGTGGGTATGATGTTTCCTGTCTATCATAATGCTGTTCCCCTACAATTGATAAACCCTGCATTCTCCTAATCATATAAGCTACAAAAAATTAACCCGCCTAACTTTTATTGGCTTGTTTTCTTGAACTACAAACATTAGTTGAGGACAGCCTGGCCCCCTACACCATCCAGCCTGACCGCTGACTGGAGCGATTAGAATCTATGGAAAGGTTTGTTCTTGAGTCATTGTTTAGAGACTAGAGGAGGAAATGTCCCTCACCTACTACAATGAGTGAGTTATTGCATTGCTTAGTCGGGGCTAATGATGTTTGCTTTAAGTTTTAACTTTGTTAACGTGATTTTTGTAGCCATCAAAAATTGAAAAAGCTCAGCATAAGGCTTTATATTCTTTTTTACACATTCTCTTTCCATTCTTTCCAGTTTTACCAAAGTTCCTTTCAAAGAAAACACAAGTAAATACTGAAATATTCAAATGAAATTTTTTCAGGCATCTGGATTGGTGGTTGTGTAATTTTAAAAAAAAAAAAGTGAATTCAATATCTCAACTCTAAATATTGTCTCAACTGAGATACAAAATAAAAGTAGGAAATTAATGCCAGGCTGTAACAGGAGAATTGCTAATAGAATGAGCCAACCTTGGGCCAAAGCCTGAATATGGACAAGCTATATCCCTAGGATATGGTGATTGCCTTTAGAAATTTAAGTGGCCCCATCAGAACCAAGAGCATCTCACATCCCAATCCAGAACATGTTAGCTCATCTATTTATGGGCTTAAGCTTAGGAAAATGTTACACTTGAAAAGAACTATCAAATTTTGGGTTTGTATCTTTTCTAAAATAATGTAATTTCTTCCAGTTGATATATTTCACTAAAAATTCAAGTTGTGTCGTTCTATAGCTAATTTTGATGTCTGTGTATGTGTGTAAATATGTGTGTGTGTGTGCATGTCAGCATATAATTCTGCACCTCACTAATGATATATGTCATTGTTTCAAAATATTTTAAGTTTAAAAAACATAGTTATAATATTTGACTAATGTTAATAATTATCTACCTGGTTATATAGACATAAGTAAATCAATTTGGGGAGATAGTTGTTCAAACTAAAGGAAAACTGTCAAAATCCACTGTGATTGACAAATTCCATACATTTACATCCAGAGCATGAGAATATCTGATAAGTACATCATAACATCAGAAACAGAATAAAAATGGTAACAAAAAGACTCTCTTTTTGGGAACCCCTTTTCTTGAGACAGCTTCACAGAAAGTTCACCAGTTGAACAGCTTCCTGGCAACTTCTATAGCCTTGTTAAATTGTGAGTACATGCCTTTGGTGAACTTCCTCACATGAAGTGTAAGAGGAAATTGTCAAAAATTTACTGGCATGCAAAGCATATGTATACTTGAACACCTTTAACCCAAGTATGTTAAAATAGACCATAAAATACTGGGCATCACAAAAGGGCCAAGACCAGATGCATTTGGCTATATTCTACCTCTCTTCTGCCTTCTTAGGATCTCTCTGAGCACAGTCAACATTTCAGTATGCAATAATTACCAAATAATTGTTTACTGACATTCTTCCATGCATCAAGTATGCTAGCATGAAATGCAGGCATTTAAGGTATTAAAACGTCCACGCAAAATTCACACTAAAGCAAATGGAGACAGTACTATTTTATTTTATTTTGATATATCTGTCACTAAGTGTGCAAAATAAAATATTTCAAATAGAAAATCCATGAACATACAGATTATTGTAAATGTATCACAATTTTTTTTAACTATACAAGTAGGAGATACGTTCAGGTTGATTAGTAAGACAATTCAAGTCTTTATTTCTCACTCCTTATCAAATGGAGCACTTAAAATTATATAGAAATTACATGGCAGAATTTTGCTTTATAGGTTGCCTTGTAGAAAAAGTTTTTACCATTAGAGGAACCATTTATGACCAAATCTTCCCTCATCACTAAAAAATACTTCTGCTGTTGGATGCAGTTTTGCAGAGAGCGATGGATAGCCTGCATCAGCAACTGACTCCATCCACTGACACAGACTGACTGATGGAAACTTCTCACAGCCATAAGACTTTAAGCCTTGGTACAAGGGTTTACATCAGGCCCTTCACAGAAGAGGAGCCACTTAATCCTAGAATCACACTAGATTTCCTACTGACAAACTGGGTATTTTCTTTGTAGTCTATTAATTCCCAAAGAACAATAAAACAATACTTTTACATCTCTGTGTTCATATTTGTTTTTCCTTTTTTGTATATAATTGTGTGTCTGTAAAGATGGTGCTTAAGATTAGTGGCAGATGGCATCCCAGTTTTTCCTTGGACACTACATCATTCACATGAAGGGCTACTACTTGCTTTAGGTCTCTGGTAATCATTTTTGCCACTTCATTCTGAAATGACATGCAGGTTTCAAAAATAAAAACAGAAAGAGAGAGGGGAAATGCCAAAAGACTCTGTGCCTATCCTCCCAAAAAGGAGATTCAAAGGTTTCATAATTTAAATGGAAAGCAAGTAGAGCTCACTTTTGCCCACATGCTTTTTATTAAATTACTGAAAGGCTTTCTGATTTCGCTTCAGTTTGAAATTCTCAAATCCAATGTCTATTTTCTATGTTTTCATACTGAATGAGAAAAGAAGAAGAAGAAATTCCCCAAAGATTGCATACCAAGGACCAGAGCCTCCTGTTCTCAGAGACTGATGGATGTTTATGAGGAGAGTCAGCGTGCAGCTTTCGAAGCCTGCAGGTTCACTGTGAGCTAAAGCATGTGGCCTCCACACAAATCATTCCATCTTTTCAAAATCACTCATCGGAGCTCCTGAATGATCTCTTCCCTGAGTCTCCCTATGCTGCTCTGCCAGTCAGGCTCAGATCTGTCTGTGGAGTCTATGAGAGGAGGAAGGGAAGCTAGGCATCCCCGTGACTCCCTTTGTAATTCTATTGCTGTTCACCCAGAACATTTTTCTATTTGTTTGTCTATTTCCTTTTTGCTTTGGAATCAAAGAATTACAAATAAGATGGAAAAATATGCTGAATAATAATCACAAATTATTGTTTCTTAATTTGTGTGTGAAGGTGTGTGATATGTATATGGATCCATGGATTCATGTGTGTGTGCCAAAGCTCATGAAAGCCAGACACTGGCATTGTCTTCCTTAATCTCCTGCTATTTTGATTTTTGAGACATGGTCTCTCACTGAGCCTGAAACTCAAAAATTCTACTACTAAACAATCTCCCAGTAATCCCTCTGCCTCTGTGTCCCTAACACTGGGATGACTGTCACATGAAACCACAGAAGACTTTTTACAGAGACTTGAACCCAGGTCTTCTCACTGAGCTAACTAGAGCACTAAAATTCTGTGTCATTGGGTTGCAAAGCTGCACAACATGGTTGGTTTCATAACAAAACACAAGTATTTTTGACCATGTGTATTCATTCAATACATTCAATAAATACATTAGAATAAATAAATTACACAATTGCTCAGCATTGTATAAGAAGACAGAGGATCCCATTACCAACATTTGAAACATTTGAAAATGACTCCTGGCCTTAATTCTCAAACCAGAATGGGGTGGGGGCCACTTAGGTAGGAGAATTGTTTATTTTTAAATCTCTATGTTGGTTCATTTCTTTCCCACCATGTTTCACTTAGGATATGTCTGTCAGAAGTGCTCAGACCTGTTAGTTGCCCACCATTAATCAAGTTTAACCAGATGAGTACAGGCTGACTTTGACTGGAGAAAAAAAAAAAAAACAAAAAAAAACAAAACATAGGAGACAGGTTTTCTGGGTCCTGAGAGCTTGGTACTGGATACATGCCATGGGCTGCACTGTCAGAGATTAACAGTGACATGAGACCCTGAGCTGCTAGGACACCCTGGTGGTCCAGGCAACCAGGAGGCCAGTGCTACACCAGCAAAACAATACTAGATTATAGCATAAGTGACATACTGCTCCTGTGTATTAATCAACACTTTCCAGGGGAGCTTGTCATTAAGTATTATGAGATAATCACTCCAAATGAAGAAGAGCTCCCACTCAGAGCAGTCGGCAGAGAAATAAAGAGGAATACTAATTTGAGTTGGCTAGGATGCTCTGCCTCGTGCAGAAATGTCTTGAAGCCAGAATCATTTGCTCTGTTCTCTTTGGGTCACAGTGCCTCTGTAAGTGATAAATAGAGGGCATCCCCATGATAGATTCTATTCTGTTGACTTTTGTAGGATATAGTAGAAACTCTATCTCATTCAGACTGTTCCCGTCTTTCTGTGACTCAACATGTCCCACCACCAGCCACAGGAGTAACATCTCCATTTATTTTCCTGGTAAGTTTGGAATGGAAAGGTGAGGTTCACGAAGTGCATTTGCCATGGGAAAGACCAAAAGCACGATGCTCTAAGCACATGGGGGGATGTGTCTTGTACCTGCCAAACAAAAAACCACAAGTTCTTTCTCTTCTTGTTGGTAGCACCTACCCAGAAAAGAAAGGTAGACCCCAGACAGCTAAGCATTAAGGAGGACAGAGAAGTTTGACAGAAGTTCAGGTGGTAATGGGCGTGATAAGAAGCTAGCTGGCAAAAGAGAGAGATCCTAGCATCTTTAGCCTCCTACCCCCAAGTGGATGGGGATCAGGTGTTACCACTGATTGTTGCTAAGAGTGCAGTTTTCTCTGGATGAATGAGAATCCGCATTGCAAGTAGGTACTCCGGTGGGTCATGGACACATTACATGTTGAGATGCTGTGTTTTCAAAACCACACCAAGTAAGCCTGCAGAGCGCACACGGTGCATACATGAGCTACCAGACAAAGCTGGATTTGATTATGGAGCTGGAGCTGAAGATTCCAAACAGGGAAGTTACTCTGGAAACAGTAATATAATGCTACATGTTAAAATTTAATATAGCGATATGTATGGATATATCAAGATGCATGTGCTTATATACGTAACATAAAAACAATTAGAGTCCTGTTGAGTAGTTCACTTGAGAGTTTGGTAGGATAAAGGATTTAAGGAGCATTTGAATGTGTCATCCTTAATCCCATATTTTCTTTTGCACTAATTCCTGCAAAGTATCAGAGGCCCTGGTCTTAGCTCCAGGAAGCTAAATAGTCCCCAGAGTGCAATTCTCAGGCAACATTTTATCAAACAGTGATTCAACAGAGGCTTACTCCCCAGATGATGAGGTCACAAAACACATGTCAGCCCAGTCACCACCGAGACCCTAGGCCAGAGCTATGATCGCGGCACTGAAAGCATGAAGCAGGATGGAGAAGATGGAAATACCATTGAAGCAAATTTGCTGCAGAGGCAAAGAGAAGGTAGAGAAAGGGAGGAAGGTAGAGAAATTGGAAATCCTGCCAATCCAAATAGGAATTCATGAGTTTGGGTAGCAGGACTAACTTGTTCTGGTCATAATACTAGCAACAGAGACAGCAGAGGATGGGGAGGAGAGGCAGGTGAGAAGGGGTAGGACCAATCGCCTACCTACAAGTTCACTGATATAGAACTAGGAGAGGATCAAAAAATTTTCCCTCTGGCCATCACCCTCCCTGTTCATGTATCATTGCTGGAGTATTGCAGTGAACCAGACCTGCAATGCACAAAGTGCTGAGCTTCTATCTGAAGCTTCTTGTCCTGTGAGCTGTCCTCAGAGTAACTCCTCTCTGTGGAGGTGAAACAGGAGGGGCAGGCCTGCCTAGTGAGCCCCTCTGCTCTGCAGTAAGTGGGCCGGCCTGCTTGGTGAGTCTGTGTGCTCTGTCATGAGTGGACAGGCTTGGCATGGGAAACCTTCCTTTGAGGTACTCAGTCCCGTGCAGGCATTGGTTGGAACACTCCCCTTCCTTCAGCTAATGTGGCATCGAATTCTTTCAACTTGACTGACTTGTACGTGAGCTCGATACCACAAACCACAGTTAACAATTAGGCTATATAGAAGTGCACACCCAGCAGAAACCCAAAGGCATCACTTAACCACTGCTCTTATAGAAGCTTCCTGAAGCCTTCTTTGTTTCAGAGTTGTGTACTCTGAGAGGCAGTTTGAAGGCTACTAAGAAAAGCTGTACCATCTGGGCAAGCCACTTTACACTTCCCTAAGCCTCCGTTCCTTCATGCCTAAAATGGGGATTAAGTGGTGTGTGTATGCGTGTGCACGTGCAGCACACACATGTATGTTATACACAGGTACTCACAGTACCTGATACATTACTCAGTGTGCTATGTAAAAGTCAGTTATTATTACTGTTGTCAAGTACCAGTTTCCTTATATTAGCAACTTACTCTGAGGAAGACATGAGCCAAGTATGCTGCTTATCATAAGAGAACACAGAACACACAGTTTGACCATGTCGTTAAGGAAGAGGAAATGGAACTTTGCTCTGTGGTGAGCCTTTTTTTTTTTTTTTCTTAGCATTAACAGAACAGGGCGAAAATCAATGTATTTGTAAAGTCCTGTCGCTAATGCCTTCCTTCACAGATCTGAGATTTCTCACAGTCTTTAGAGGAGTTTTTAGAACAAGCATCAAAGCTACTTGCCTGAGCTAAGAGTCATAAATTGTGGCCATACCAGTGAAAATGGTAAAGGTTTTGGCAAGGGTGGTTACTGAGAGGATCATGGGTAATTTCAGTCCTTGGTGTGATGCCATAGAAAGGGAAGATGGTCCTGATTGTTGTTCTTTATTTTACGTCTTCATTGTAATGCTGCATTTCTCTGTGTAGGTGTTAATTAGCTGACCGCTTGCATAATCTGCTTTTACACAAAGGCATCCAGGATATATCAAAACCTTAAGAAAGCAAAGTAAATGTGTAACATTTTTGGGAAGGAGATCTGAGGAAGTACCCTTCCAAGGGTGCTGATAGGGAGTGGACAGACTGAGAAGGATGATGTCAGAAAGAAGCAGCCTGGGTCACAGTTACTGTCTATTCTCAAACCTCTCCTGTACATTGGCTTTAGTCACTGGAAGGCAAAAAAGTGTCAACCATTGTATTTGTTTGGGGTTTTATTTTTCTCTCTTCAGTCATTAGCATATCTGAACAATCCAGAGAGGACTGCAAACAGCTTTATTAAAAAGAAGAGTGACATTTACAGAGAGGTGCATGTGTGTATTTAAAGGAAAGTCATCTGGCCTGGAGACTCTGCCTTCGCAAGCTGCACTTACACAAAAAGGCTATCTGGCATTGCATGTGCTAACCAACCTCCCAGAATCGCTAACCTCGTTGGAACTGGGTCCTCAATGGGATGTTTCTAAGAAAGAACTTGTTATTAGCAGGGAATAAATTTTAGTAACTTATAGTATGATCAGGAAATTTACAGATTAAATATATATTCATATGTTGATCTTGCTTACAAGCGAACTTACTACTCTATGGTAGTTGTTATTAATATACTTAAATAAATACAAATTAGTAATTGGGTTATATCATTCCTGTCCTAAATAAACCTGAAATTTTCTTAATTATATATATAGATAGATAGATGTATACATGTATATAAATGAGTATGTTTGTATCCATAAGTATATACTCTGCTAAAAAATTTAGTTTGAAATTGCCATTTATAATTAAATAAGCATTATACTTAAACTTTCACCTGTTAGAAAAAATAACACTCTATTATTATTTACATTCAGGGCATGCAGTTTATCACACATCCTAGACTATTAGCTTTTGAAGTTTATTTTTATAATGTCATAAAGTTATCAAAAATCTGAAATTAGGCTTATATTTTTAAATTGCTATTTCCCCATCGCATTTAAAAACTTTACTTTGGAGCTGGGCAGTGGTGGCACATGCCATTAAGCCTAGCACTCGGGAGAAAGAGGCAGCTAGGATCTGTGTGGTTCAAGGCCAACCTGATCTACAAAGCAGTACCCAGACAGCCAGGGCTACACAGAGAAAACGTGTCTCAAAAAAAAATAAAAATAAATAAAATGTATTTTGGTTTATAATTGATTTATTATATCAAATGACTATTAGATCCACATGCTTGACAAGAACTGATTAACAAAAGGTTAATGAAGCAATTAGAAGGCAAGCTGCAATTCTAACTTCTGGCTTTCCTTTGGTGGCGTTTATGTCTCTCCTCTCTGGTTTTATTTAAGATAATTTTTTTTTGTCTGAAGAGGTATCCAGTGTAAGGCATGAAACTGACCTCATAAGAAATGGACTTTCAGACCAGGTATCACGTGTTTCCTTTAATACTGTATTGATACTGCAGGGCAGCTGGCTTGATCTCTCTTCATTTCCTTGGTTGGTGCCAGAAGAGCCCATACATCCAGGTAGCCTTCAGAAACAGTGTCAGAGCCCCCAACGCTGTCACTCCCCAATGATGAATGGATTCTTTTTCTAAACAAATAAGCACTTCAGAGGGATACCCTTGACAGGGCTGTTAATCCAGAAGGCCTCCCTTATCACTGCAGAATTCAAGGGCTGAGGTTTGACAGGATCCCTGCACTGCCTGGCTCTTGGGCAGATGGAAAGCACAATGTACATAAAGTAATGTTCTCAGAGAGCAGGCAGGCTCTGGCCTTTCTGCCCAGGCTTCCATCCGCTCAGATAACTGTATATTGCTCTCTTAGAATGCCCATATCATGTATATCAGATATTCAGCAATTATTGCATGTATGTAATTTTTATTTTCTCTCTTGAAAAATTATTGTTGGTATATTCCAGTCCACACAAGGAAGATCAGAGAATTGGTCTCACGTAACGGGTCTGGGTCTGCCTCCCAGGAACACAAGAAATGAAACTCTGGCTCTGGGTTGTAGGCATGAAACATGGAGACCATCTAGTTCTTATCAGCGTTGCATAAATTTCCTACCAAAACTCTCTGGCTCTTGGCTTTGCCTCCTCTGACATCCAGACTAAAGGTCAGCATTTCCTTTGCATTCCAGAAGCTATTAGGAATCAGCTTCAGCTTCTATTCCTGCTAAGAATTGATGAGTTGACCTTAATTCACTGAGGTTCAACAAATCTCTCCAGAGCATCTCCCAAAATACTATGTTCAGATGATGGCTAGGAAATCAGAATTCTTTATCCGGCCTTCACCCTCCTGATTTTTTTCAAAGTACTAACAAGCATTTCTGAAATAAGAAGGACTGGCTAATGATCAACTTTATCTCCACGGAAGATTCCCGGGCTCTCCAGACCTGGTCCTCCCACTTTCTTCCCTTCCATTCCTCCAGTGCAGCACCATAGAAGATGGAGTAAGTGAGAATGTCTGTTTTTACCCAAGTCACAAGACTACAGTTTAGGAAAGACGTGTGACAAAGCCTGTTTGAAAAGCAGAGAGTAATGTGTTTTCAGTTTATAAATTATAAACTATTCAAAAGTGCAGATGTACACCAGGGAAGTGGTTACTGCTTGGGACCTGGAACTGTGCTTTCTTTCTGTCTCTTATCTACCTGCTTTTCTCTTTCTTCCCCATTAAGAACAAAACACAAATCAAATGCAAATACGATGCCTTAAGCCTAAAAGATAAAAGGAACAAAATTAGGGTCAAAGAGGGGGAGCCGTGGGAGGTCCTTCCTAGTGGGTTCCCAACAAATTGTTTCCTCCTAAGAATTTGATTCACTTTTTCCTGAATATTAAATTCTGATCTGCATGCTGGCTGGATATTAAGTTTTACAGCAGTGTGGGTAAGCAAAGTGGACATGCTGGTTTGTATTTTGTTTGCTTCCAATTACCTGAACACAGAACATAAACATTAAAGTTTGTGATTATTCCTTCTCAGAGCAGAAAGTTTGCATCAGTGCCTCAACTAAGAATTTCTGTCTTGTAAGTATTATACAAGAGGAGAAAACTATGTCTAGTGTGTGTGTGTGTGTGTGTGTGTGTGTGTGTGTGTGTGTGTGTGTGTGTGTGTGTGCTCGCGCTCATTGAGAAAGAACTACACTACGGTGATATTGAGTCTTCTAATGCTCAAAATCTATAGATAGCTACATAGTCCTTCAACTGGGTGAGGCTACAGGTCTTTTTAAAGATGCTATATAAAGAAAACATAAAGTGGTCCTTATTAAAATGGCTCAATAACAATCCAAAGTACCTAGAAAGTTCAGTATGTTTTCAAGCATCCTATTCCTATATATTTGCGCACAAAAAGTTAAGCTCTCAGGTAGGAACAATCTATTATGATGCTCAGAGACCCAATACTTGCATTCACTTAAGCCATTTCATTAACCTTCACAACTAATTTCATTTTCAAATTTATTTTTTATTTAGTATAAGTTTATAAAAGAAAAAAAATACTTTTAGAATTTTGACACAAGCTAAATTAGTAAAACATTGCAGAGTGAAGTATGAGCACGATCTCTCCCTAGTCAAGAACATTTTATCTTGTAAAAATGCCACACTCTTGATAAGCTTCTTCACACTTCATGACAAGGACAAATGTTTCCTTCAAGTTGTAAGGCTATATACACATGTAGTTATGGCAATCATATATATAACGTTAAGTATCATTTTACTCTGTTATAGGACTCAAATCAGAATATCTCCATTCTATAACACTATTTTTAAATACTTATGGGCAAACAACAGGGAAGTGAAATATCTTATTTATTTCAGGATTTAAATCATAATATGATAACTATTTTTAAAAAAAGAAAAAAAGAAAAAACCAAATATCTAGAAAGATGTCCATCAGTGTGCCTTGCAACAAGATGGATGACTGTGGAAAATACCAAGTGTATGTAAGTGTACACTAGACTCTTAAAGGGCATCACTAAAAGGATAATTCAAAAGTAAAGGAGAAAAAGTGAATTAGATGGTCTACACAGTCTCAGATGTTCTAGTCTCAGAGAATATGACAGAGAGCTCACCTTTATAGAAAGAGAAGGGGGGAGAGGAGGAGAAAGGTGGGGGAAGAAGAAAGGGAGGGAGGGAGGAAGTAAAATGTATTTCAGAATAAATAAACCTGAAATTTAGAAGATGAAATTAAAGCAAGTGCCTTTTTATAAATTAGCTAGGAGACTTCAAAATTATACTTAGAAGAGTTTTAGGCCGTTGAATTTTTATAGAAATGTAAGTGACATAAGCCATTTATTTATCTTTGTTCTTAAATTTCTACTCTTACCTGAGATAGAGAAATTAAAGGTTATGAAGAAATCTTATTTGTTTCTGAAGAGAATGGCTATGTCTATCTCAAGTGAGTTTGCACACAGGCCCTTATCTCTGAGCAAACAAGTGATTGGATGGTTATATTGTCACCAAGGATCTTTTCCTGAGAACTTAACCTAAGAGAAAGCCTGGGGCTTGAGGCAGTAATTAGAGAGAGGTAGTCCCCCAACCTTCTCATCGAGGCATATTCTTTTTTCAATAATTGGGCAGATGCTCCTGGAAATGCTCTACTTTCCTGTTTATTGACTAGGACTTTCTGCTAAGGAACCAACAACAGCATCCGTGGTTGACTGACTGAATATGATGCAAGTGTCCCACAGAGAGCTGTGTTCCTTGTTTTCCACCATTATCTAACTAAGCAAATCTCTGTAGCCTGTAGGCTTGGCTGTGCAATAATTAACAGTTTCTATTTGGAGCAGGATCTTCTTTTTTTGAAAAAGAAAAGAGTATGTAATAGGTTAGATATTTTAAACATATACCACAATTTAACCGTGGAATTGATTTATAAAATAGAAATTGCTTGGCAACTGTCTTTTAATTGTCAACCTGGACCTAAAGCCTGCCGGAAAGCATTGAGATTGATTATTCTCCACAGTGAATGCATGAAGTTGATTCAAATGATACCAGTCACTCTGAGTGTTTATCATGAGACACCATCTGTATATGTGGATGGCACGTTATCATCTTTCTGTGAAAGATCAATTATAGGCAAAGAGATTTTTCCTTTGTAATTTCCTCCAAAATAAACATGAACCCTTGGACGAGAGACAGTAGACAGGGAAGGCTCCAAAGGCAGTGTACCCTGTGCACGAGGTGGGTACTGCCACCAGGAAACTCAGATTAGAAAAGTCTCTTTAATAATGAAGTCAAATAAACCCTAGATGAGATAGTTCATTTGGTCTTCATCAGCCATACTCACATCATGAGACCTTATTAGATGACAAAATAGATGGCTCAAACAAAGACGTTTTCCAAAGAAAGCTAAATGAGAACCCAACTTCATAAAGCAGCCCCATTGTCTCTCAGTTAAATGCTTACAAAACTAGTTTGAAGTTGAAAATAATTTAGCAATGTGGTGTAATAAGCCATATTTTTTTCTACTGATCTCTGTTTTATAGAATATTTTTATTCTAACTAGGAAAGGCTGTGAAGTGATTTTTTTTCTTGATATGCATGACTATGATATTGATGCAGGGTGTTTTCATATTTAAGTAAACATGTTTTTAAAGTAATAAGCAACTTTAACACTGAACTTATCCTTAGATATATGGAAGGGGAAGTGGAGAGGGTGTTAGCTGATTTTATAGAACATGGAATTTTGGATCTTCTTAGGAAAACAATCTAAGAATAAGTTATTCCTTTATCCTACCTGAAACAATGGTATGAAACTGATCTCAGCTTTAAAAAAAAAGATTTATATTATTTATTTTATTTTATGTGTTATGGGTATTTTTCCTACATGCATGCATGCAACATGTACATGATTTGTGCCCCCAGCAGCCAAAAGATGATGTCAGATTCCCTGGAACTGGAGTTATTGATAATTGTACAGGCTAGGTACAGAACCTGGGTCCCCTGAAAGAAAAAAAAAATGCTCTGAACTTCTAGCCCTTGAGCCCAGCTTAGTAGTGTGACTCTGCTTGTCTCAGCCCCAGGATCTAGCACTAGTAAACGTGGATGGGTCAAAGGGGTCAGATAGAACAAGTGTTTACTAATTCTCTTATGTCCATTTGAACGAACCACTCCATTGTTTTCAGAGACCAAGCTTTCCAATAGCCAAACAAAACTAACCTTACCAGAAAACCAAGAACATAAATACCCAGCCAGTTGGATGTTCTCAGGCCTGGATACTTCATCGTTTGTGGACACCAATGTGAAATGAAAATTGAGGACAACAGTAGAACAATGAGCCAGAACTGAGCTGTCAACAATGCCACCAGTGTGACTGCAGGGCCACCCCATGCACCTTTGGAGTCAGCCATGCTATGCTGCAAGGTAGGGGGAGCTTGATTCACTGCAGGTCCCTTCTCCGTGTTCCTTACTACTCTCCGTCAAGCAGTCTTGCAGCACAAATCTACATCTGCATCGATTGGCTATCCATCCAGAGACCTTTTACCTGGCCTCTGTTTGTGTGGCTTCATATCTTTATGACACAGAATGGACAGCGCGGCGCCGCATTGCTGTTATCCATTAACCATCCCTGTTTTCCTAATCATCACTGACTCCATCTTTCTCTGTCCTGTCTGTTATTGTCTTCTGAAAAGAGATGTGAGGTTTTCTTAGCCTGCTCTGGTTTACATGACATGATTTGTGTATCTGCCTACAAGAGTTTCTCAAATGAACCCTGTGTATTATCTTCCCCCCCCCAACCCTTCCTCTTCAGAAGGAAGAAGGAAAAGGTCATACATCTGTAAAATGACAGCATTTATGAAAAATGAGAGTCCTGCCCACATGGCTCTCATCAGACACAGGCTCATCTGCTCTGCTACAGACACTGCTCATTTCCTCAACATCAGGCTGAAGTTAAAAGCAGGAAGCACCTAATAAATTGCCTGCTCTTCCAAATTAACAAAGCATAAAGAATTTTTCTAGGTAATCAATGAGTATTTCTTACTCTTAAAAAATGCAAGTGTCAAACACCAGGGATGTCAACATGTGATCCCCATAAAATGACTTTAAGATGTCAGCCCAACCTAAAGTCAGAAATGCAAAAGCCTGCTCCAGGGAAGGGGTGGAAAACAGAACTTTTTTCCTTATTTTCTGTCATGGGGACATCAAGTATTTAAAAAACAAGATGAAATTTTTATCCTGGAGTCACTGCAGTGAGATAAGACACATATGTTTTCAAGAAACAGTAAATGATATATAACAGTTATTGTAAATGTGAGAATGTGAGAAATTGATGAGTTCCATTTCAGGTGGATGATCTGAGTCCTATGAAAATATTTTTCCATGGATATATCTAATTGCTAAAAAATATTTCTTTTTTGTGTTTTATACTAGACCAGGTGCCAAGAATAGAAAACCATGAATCAAAAGGACACTTTTAAAATTGCTATTTTGGATTTAAAAATCAACTAAGTTTGGTGGCATGGGGGGGGGGGTTAAGTTAAGCAATTGTGCCCCTCCCCAGCCTAGCTCAATAAAAGAAAGCTGAACTCCTTTCACCAAAGAAAAACAAAAATAGTAACTCTAAAATTTTGCCCTACTTACATGCTTGGGTTTTATCCTTGCCCTTAAAACAAGCTAGGAAATGAAACTGTTGGAAATAATACTTAACTTCCAAAGTCGGAAACATTCATTAAGAAAATCATGTTTCTTCAGGGCAGAATTAGACTATTCAGTTTCCAACAGCAACACAAAACCCGACTCAGGCACTTCATTATTCAAGTCTATGCCTCTAAGAATGTTCTTGTCTTGTGTGTGAGTGACCCCTTCAGGTGCTGTTTTGAAAAGACTACTCTATACACCAAGAAGGAAGATTAGTCTCCTGATGAATGCTAAGAATTTATGAAAAACTTTTCAACCAATTTTTGAAATTCATTCAAAAGTACAGGAGAATAATTCCATTTTTCTGACAAAACATTTTAACCAATGCATTCCATAATCTACTCATAAACAGTCACCACGAAAGTTTTTAAATGCTACGTGCAGGAAATTATGCACTCAATAAGGCAAACACAAGAGTCAGAACACAACAATGTCAGGTTCCATTTCAAATAACCTGTACACTGATCCCACATGTGTGGAGGAATTCATCAAATCGGGGTCATCTTCAGAAGAAATTCATGTCATAATAATAAGAGGTATAATACTGCAAATTTACTGCTTTTTAAAAGAGTGTATTAATCCACTGACTCACCAAACATAATAATTTCCTAATCTTCAGAGTCTCAGATAAAATATTTGAAGTCACCAGAACACAGTGCAGCACATAAGAAGAACTAAAATAAATATGGCTGTGAAAAGTGAAGTTTACTTGACAATCATATTTCTAAATTACACTCAACTGAAAAAAAAAATTGAAACAAGTCATTTATTCTTTGCCCAGTTAAGAGGGGTTGAATCTGTAGTAGCACTGTGCCATAGAGATCTCTCAGATGATGGATATGAACCACAGAGGTGGCCTACGGTGGTGGCCACCAGCCACAGGTACCCACTGAGCACTTGAAACATGATTAGTGAACTAACAATATTTTACAGTTCTCTTAAAGGTAGTCATACCTTTGATGGTGTCTGTTTTTAATATCATGCTGGGAAATTGCCAGTGTCAAGAGCAGCTGGAGGAAAAATAGCATCCACAGGCTTATGGTACCAGTGAAAAATGACAGATTTCAAAGGACTGTAGGGGGGCATTTCTGTACTTTTTCTTAGTATTAGTATTTCAGTATTTTCTCATCCAGCAATTTTACTACAGGATTTTTTTTTGAAATGCTATTGTAGATAAAAGATATCTATATAAATTAAAATGCTATGTTGACTATCAATACAGAATTGATTCAATTATGGTATATTTGGGCTATGTAACACTGTAGCTTTAAAGGAATAAAGCTAATGTACATGCAATAACATTAAAGATGTCTGTAATCTGTGGTTAAACGAAGACTCAAATTCATCATCATAGAGCATACATTGTAACCACTAACTGAGGTATTAGCATAATAATAATATTAGCACAATATGATATAATTTAGCCTTTGCAAAAGTTTTCGTAGTTAAATCACAAGTAAGGGTTATAGAAATTTAGACAATAAAGCGAATAAATTTTAGTAATTCTAAATGTCACCATTTATGGAGATTTGTTAACATTTAAAAATGGAAATAACTTTCATTTGCTTTAATTAAAACTATATCACAGGTATTTTCCCACACCAATAGAAAAACATCAGCTGAAATTATTTCAGTGTTCCACTGTGCTGTTACATTGATGTACTTAGCCTTGAACTCATGGACACCTAGTTTTTTTTTTTTATTATTTTTCCCAAATGTCCACTATTAATATAAACACTGAGATGGCTACTCTCTAACTTCAATGTCTACACTATGTTATTAATGGCTTGATAACACTAGGGTAGATCCTTACAAGTCATAAAAGCTTACTGATAGCAATGACTAAACTCTTTTTAAAGCAAGACTAAACCAGTAAATTATTATTTGCTATCATTCCCATTAATGCAAAATGTATATGGCCTCTATTAAAATGTTCCTGATATTGCTCTGAGACATCATTCAGCTATCGCTATCTCAGTGGGTCTTCTCCATTCATCTTAAGGAAGAATTCAAAACAGTGTTTGCAATAGAAATGATTTATTTTTTGATGATTAATTTCTTCTCCTAACCCCCACTGTTCCATTATTTTTTTCAAGAAAAATCATTGTTGGTAAAATATTACTAAAATCATGACAAAACATTCTGAGTTTATAACATCACTGCAGTGGGTTTCTAGGGTTAAAAAACAAGGTCGTGTGCAGACAGCAAGTGTCAGAGTAAATCTTAGAATCCAGCATGTCCACAGACCTGGAGATAATGAAAAAAGAAGAGAGACTCTTAAAGATCCAGAGTTTCCTCAGAGCCAGGAGGATCAGAATTCGTTATGATCAACTATTCACTGTAGGCAGCTTACTGATGGTGCAGACCAGTGATGATATAGCCCATGATGGCACAGACCTGCTATGACAAAGACCGATGATGACCCAGACCCATAATTCAGGAATAGTCTGGATGGCCACATTTGGCTAAAGAATTCCACCCTCTATAGCGTGGCAGAAGCATCATAATCAGTGCACTGGTTCTGCACACTTTATGGAGTATGTGATTATATTAAGGTAACTGTGAGTTGACAGTGTACATACTACTTCATTCAGTTACACTAACAAAGTTTTCCCCTCTAAATATCCTATTTTCATTATAGTTTGCAATAAAGTGAAGAACCAGAGGTGTTTGAACCATGAGTGTCTGTCTCTAGGCACATAGAGTATCAATGCTAAATTATATTCTGCTAGGAATTCTCTTTTGGCTTTTTTATTATATATATTAGTAACACACAGATTGTATGCACTTCTGTGTATGGGGATGGCAGGGAGGTCAGAGGACAACCCTTAAGAGTAGTTCTCTCCTTCATGGATTTGGGGAATCAAACACAAATCATGAGGTTCCTGCAGTAAGCATCCTTGCCCACTGAGCCATCTTGCCAGCCCTAGCAAAGATCCCTAGGAGTTTTACTTACATGACCAGTGACCATGACTTGCTGTAAGCATAATACTGTTTATCGTGTGTAGAGTTTTGAATGTGAAATGTCACCCATGAGTTTGTGTGCTGTGCACTCGCCTCCATGATGGACTGTGTTCCCATAAACTGTAAGCCAAGATCATCTCTCCTTTTAATTGCTTCTTGTCAGGTATTTGCCCACAGCAAAAAGAAAAGCAACTAACGTAATGAATCTCTTAATATACATCTTCATGCTTCAGAGCATACATGTGCATGCTCTAACTTTTAAATAAATTTTGTTAAAAACACAAAAGAATAGTGTTCATGGGGACATTTTCATGCTAAGGAAGCCAACCTCCAGGAATTTTCCTGGAAGGACATTCTAACTCCCAATGGAAGCATATAACTGTCATGCCCACCCAACTCAAGGAATGTTCTTACTCTTGCTTCTCACTCTTGAAAGTATTGAGTTTCTGGAAAACAGGACCAGTGGGTGTTTACACACAATTTCTCTTTCGCTAGCTTCCTGTTAGATTGATGGAGGAAGCTTGCCAACAAGTTTGAATCTGAAACAGTTGGGAAGCTCACACACACACAAACATACACACACACACACACACTTGATTAATATTTAACCATTTTCCCCACAAGTAATATGCAAATATTTTTCTCATCTCTGCCCCCCCCCACATGTCTCATTTGTATTTGTTCCATTTATAGTCCTGATTTCTATCTCTCTGTGTCTCACAAGCTCTTTCTCATTTCCCTTTTTTCTAGGCCCAATGTAAGTTATTAGAAATAACAATGCTCTAAAAGGTCTTTGTTTGAAATGCACAATGGTCAACATTAACCAGGGATGAAAACATCTTGAATATATGTCTCTTGAATATATGTCTCTTAAGCTCTCTCTCTCTCTCTCTCTCTCTCTCTCTCTCTCTCTCTCTCTCTCTCTCTCTCTGTGTGTGTGTGTGTGTGTGTGTGTGTGTGTGTGTGTGTGTGTGTGTGTCTTCCGTATATGTGTGTGCATGCAGACATTTCTTGCCACAGCATGGATGGCAATTTTCATCTTCCAACTTGTTTGAGACAGAGTCTGTGGTTTTAACATTGCATAATCCAGGCTCCCTGACCTGCAAACTCCTAGGAATTCTCCTGTCTCCCTCTCAAGGCACATAGGTGTGCTGGGCCTATAGATACTCTCATCACCAGCTCTGGGGTGTATCTAGCACTCTCTAGTGGCATTTTAGGGGTACT
The DNA here is from genome assembly GCA_033318265.1 of Phyllotis vaccarum. Taxonomy (NCBI): domain Eukaryota; kingdom Metazoa; phylum Chordata; class Mammalia; order Rodentia; family Cricetidae; genus Phyllotis; species Phyllotis vaccarum. The sequence continues at coordinate 31,088,745 of JARWLC010000015.1, forward strand.
CAAGTCAACTAACAGCCGTACACACAAATAAAAACTAAACAAATATTAATTTTCCCAAGTGAGTTCCCTGTTGTTGTTGTGAAGCTTTTTCCAGACACAAGCACCCTGGTATTTCACATGTCCAAGCCTTTAAATGTTTAACCCTCCCACACTTCAGGGTATTGTAAAGCAAAGCTGCACTTGGAAGATATTCTACAAACTTTCAATGTCGTGAATTGATTTGCTCACTTCAGAATTTGAAAAAAGCATCTCTCAGAATCTGCCCTGGTCTTTGCTAAAGGAAGAGAAGAATAAAAGAAAAAAAAAAAAAACCAGTGGGTTGGGGACCCAGGACAAAGCGTCTCCTGAATTTCAGTAAGTGGCCTTGTCACATGAAACTTATGTTGGCTGTTAAGTGGCCTAGCCAGCTGCAGCCCATGTGCCACACAGGCTGGGCTTCTTATTTTTCCCATTCAGTTATTGTGCCTATAAATCCAGCAGGCCACCTGTGCAATGCGCTCATCAGAAGGGCCCCCGAGGAGGCATTAACATACCAAGGCTCATAAAACACAAATCCTTAAATGTAAAAACTGACACTTTCATCCTCTCCAGGCTACATCTATATAGATTTCTTTTTAATGAAAAAGAAAAGGCCTGTTTTTTTCTTTTTTTACTTTGAGCAAAATGCCTGTGCATGGAGTCACACAATTAATAATCCTATTTTAAACATTTTTTATTATTGTGAGGCTGCCTAATTTTATTTTCCTATGAAATTATATGTTGTTCCATAATTAGAACACTTACCCTTGTCGATAGCATTTTAGTCGTAAGAATAATTCAGAATGAACATTTAAAGAACATCAACTTACAGCACCAGTAGCAATGGGATATGCTTGAGAGGAACCGAATATGTCTTCATTGCCTTTCGACTGTATTTACAATACCTTCCTGAAAATCGGCTGTTTACTGGAAAATAGTCGAGAATGAGTGTTGTAGTTTACATGTCCGCTCACAACAGTATCAACTAAACATTCTACTGTTCTTTGAAGTGTTCTAAATGGGCATTTCAATTCAAGAGCTGAAAGTATTTATTTATATTTCTTTCTTCCCTGGTATTGTAAACTTCTAAAAATGGTTCTCAATAAACCTTAGGGACAAGTTGAGAAAATTGGCAAGAGACACTTTAGGATGCATAATTCACTTTCCTGACATTTTCTATTCCAGCCCAAAGACCAGCAGAAGGCAGAAGTATAGAGGGCTGAGAGCAGAGAGGTCAGAGTCATCTTGCCAAAGTGCCCCATCCTTAGGAGATAGACTATGTGTGTACATCATTGGAACTGTCAAACTTTGAGTAGAAAAGTAGAACCAAGTAAAACAAAGATATTCCATTTAAATAATCCAGCCACAATAATCCAAGCTTTTCAACAAACCCATCTTGAATATAAACTAGATGTATTATTTTTCTCTGATCAAGCTTTGTGCCCCACATTGGTAAGGAGAGAAGAGACAATGGTGTTGGAGAAACAGAGATTGTATTAATGCTTAAAGCAAGTTGTGTAAAGAAGAAAAAAAAAAAAAAAAGTAAGGTACTGTTGTATTGGGCCACAGATAAATGCAAGATACATGCTTTTTGTTCAAAAATTTATTTTGTCTTTACTTACGTGTGTGTGGGGGGGTATATACATGTGTGTGTTGATATGCATGATGACTATAGGAGTCAGATCCTCTGGAGCTAAAGTCACAGGGGTTGTAAGCTTCCCAGCTTGGTGCTGAGAACCAATATCAGGTCTTCTGCAAGAACAGTATGTGCTGTTTGAACCGCTGAACCATCTCTCACACCTGTGAATTATTTTATATTTTTGTTGGATGTGTATGCAGCAGAGGACAGCTTGTAGGAGTCAGGTTTCCCCTTCCACCATATGGGTTCTGGGGATCAAACTTAGGTCCTGAGGCTTTTGGGCAAGTATTATTACTTCCTGAGCGGTCTCAAGGGCCCACATATACTTTTGAATATATCCTCAAAGCTTAATCAGGGTCTTACTATTAAAACATAGGAAGTCATCATCCAAACCTTGCAACTACCAAAGAAGAAGCAATTAATAGAGGTTTTGTGATGCTGCAAGAGGATCACAACCAAGTACATTTCTGACGAAGTCATAAGGGAAAGAAAAGGGTCAAATAATTATGAATCTAATTTTCAGAGTATGTAGAAAAGAATTCATCATATCCTCAGTATGTTCTTTATCATGTGTCTAGGAGTTAAGTTGTAGGACAGTGACTTTGTTTTCTGTGAGCTTTGGGCCACATCAGATATTCTACTCATGGTATCAGGATGGAGGCTGTGGGCCCCTATGGTATCAACTCTACCTCCTAAGGAGGTGAGACTAAAGTATCTGGTTGATGTTAGAAGAGGAGCTGCAGGCTAAAGGTCAGAGACTTCACAATCAGGTAGATGACTGAAGCCAATGAAAAGTACTAACACAAGGTTACAGTGAGACCCTGACACCCATCTCTATTCCTAAAGCTTACATGAAAATGGCTGCAGAGGAGTAAGTATGTTATTTTATTTTCATAGCTACTAATTGTCTAGAGCAGAGGACCACAGCTCAACATCAGTTACAGTTGTGACAAGAGTGTATACTGTCTTACTAACTGCAACCACACACACACACACATACACACACACACACACACATACACACACACACACACACACACACACACACACACACACACACATGCACAGGCACTCCATCTTGGACTTGAAAGCATCTTATAATAAAGACAAGCTAGATTCACTCCCATTTATGTTTAAATCTGTTTCTCAAGGACTGAGCTATGCTCCCACCTGTAACTTTAACTATAAATGGTTCTGTACTGCCTGTTCTAAGAAATGGTGGTGACACCAGTGTCTCAAAATGCTACTATGGCCACTTCTTGTTATGACTACCTTACAACCATGTCTTTGTTTCACAACAGGTAGTTATGACCAACTTGTTATGCTTATTCTCTTTTGCAGCCCACATTTGGGTTACATCTTACTCCTAAAATATAAACTAAAAACCCTTATCTTACTCATGTCAAAGGCTGACCTCTTGAACCCCACTGTTAGGGAGATACAGTCCATGTACATGAATAAAAAAAACTTCCTTGCATTAATTGCTTATTTTAATTAATTTGGCCATGATGACTTTGGTCAATGTCTTTCTCCTCAAATCTATGAGATTAAGAGAGAGAAAGAGAGAGAGAGAGAGAGAGAGAGAGAGGGAGGGAGGGAGGGAGGGAGGGAGGGAGGGAGGGAGGGAGAGAGAGAGAGAGAGAGAGAGAGAGAGAGAGAGAGAGAGAGAGAGGCGAGAGAGGCTTACTTTGTGCCAGAAACTGCTCAGGGGACTTTACACTAACTACACTAACTCTCATTACTCACATATAAATGGCTCACTCACTGATACATATTTTTTTTTTAATCTTAAAAAGAAAAAGGAAGATTTCAGGTCAACTATACTCCTTAGTTGGTTGTTTCCTATAATTTGACAGCTTTTAAAATGTTTCTTTCTCTCAGTAAATTATCTTAACCCATTTTGGCTCAGATTTGCATGAAAGATTTTTAATACTGATCTTCTAGACACCACAATGGTATCAGCAGTCTTCTTGAAAACATTGTTGCTAAGTTGGGATACAAAGAACTATAGAAACTTAGGGCCTGAGAAGTTGGTTCAGTTCATAAAGTGCTTTCTAGATAAGATTGAAGACCCAAGTACAGAACTCCAGCCTCAGCAGCACTTGGGAATAGGGAAGTGGAAACAGCAGGATCAATTAATTTTGTCAACTGGTGAGCTCCAAGTTCATTGAGAAACTATGTTTTATCAAAGAAAGTAAGGAATGATCAGGAAGGATTTTCTAATTCTGGCCTCACAACAGGTCCACAGGTATATACACACATAAATAAAACACACACACACACACACACACACACACACACACACACACTCCATAAGAACTGCAGGTATTGGGACTTTGAGAAGTAGCCTAGTGAAGATTCCTAAGTCCCTGCTGGGCTTGTTTATAAAGACCAAAAGATGTTCAAGAAGAATGAATTCCCTGTATGATGTATAGTATACAATTTAAAAATTTTTAGATAGGTCTAATTTTCATGTTTTTTTATATGTGTTAATTCTTTGTTTGCTCTACCATCATTCAAAATATGTGGTAATAGAATAAAACACACACGTGTACCAATTCAACAGAATAGAGTCCAAAAATAAATTTCTTCATTTTCAGTCAATTTACCATTGACAAAACTGCTAACAATGCACAGGCAGAAATGGCAGTCTCCCCAGTAAATGATGCTGAGGAATCAGGACAGATCCAGAGCAATAAATTAGCCCCTTACAATATTATTAAAAAAATAAATAAATAAATAAAACACAACAGCTTGGGATGGATTAAAGACTCAAATAGAAATCTGGAAGACCTAAAATTTTAAAGCTATAACAGAAACAGAGGAATTGGTTTGATACTTGATGACATCACCAAGATGATGACATCTTCTATGACACCCAAAGAAAAAACAAAGTAATATGATTAAAAATAATATAATAGTTTCCACATATTACAGGAAACAATCCAAAGTACAGAGACAACCTGTGGGGTAGGAAAGATATTTGCAAACCATACAACTGATAAATAGTTGATGACCAGACTATAGCATTAATCCATAAATCTCAATAACAAAGAGCATTTAAGGAAGAGACAGAAGACCTGATATGACATTTTATTGCTTTTTGTCAGGTTTTGTTCACTTTTAAAAACAGGACTTTTTTTCTATATAGTTTATAGCTGGCCTAGAACTTTCAATGTAGACCAGACCTACCTCAAATTCATAAAGATCTGCCTGTCCTGTCTTCCAAGTTCTAGGATAAAAAGTGTGTGTCACCACCCTCAGCCTCCACTCAGACATTTCTTAAAAACAAAAATTACATGTTTATTCTGGACAAACAAAACTAGATAGTCTGAACCTATTAGAAAATCAAAATGTACCATGCCAAATTACAGTCCTGCTTATTTGTTCTATTGTTTTAGCTTCCTCCTTCCACCATGATTTCCACTGTAAAAGTGGCCCAGCCTTTAAAACAGCAGTAACCGTATCTAACTAATTTTTAGGGGTGATCCATTACTGAAAAACTAGCTATTGAGCATATGTTTTGTTTTGCGCATTGTAAGTGCATCCCATATGTCACAATTGCTTCTTTTGCTCTCCTTAATTCTAGCATTTGTACCAGAGCCCAACTACTAGCTTTCTATCATCTTTATCATTTTTTAAAGGTTACTGGATATATTAATGTTGCCTGTTTTGTGTAATTTTGGATGACCTTGCTGAAATTGGTTCTTTATATTTCTGTCTGAATTCGAACATCTTTGTGTTCTTTCTTGACAGGCTTTTCTAAGACTTTTTTTCTTGGAATTTACAGTAATTGACTTTTTAATTAACAAAACAGAAATCAAGCAAAAATACTCATAATAAACAGTGTGATAAACATTATGATAGTCCCATCTACTTTATTTATCATTTCCTTTACTGGTTCTAATAACAAATCCTCTAGGGCAAGATCACAGAGAGACCAAGTGCCCTCCATTGCCTTAAACAAATCCCCCCTTTTAAAAGAAAATTGATTTACTCACCAATCTAGTTGTCTGTGATGATTTAAATGACTGTGAAGTGAAGAATCTACCTAGTGTAAGGGACCCAAGGAAGGGTCCAAAGAGAACAATAAAACAACCCACAACGCACCAGGAGAAAGAGGCCACTGTCTCAAAAACTTATTCAGATGAGAGTGAAATGGAAATATGTGTGGCCGGTCTGCCTAAGATTGGAGGCTAACTCAGAACAGAAAGCCTAGCTAGTCGATAATTACTCCTCTGGCCAAGTGTTGCTCTGGCTGGAAAGTGCCATTTTGGGGATATGGAGGGGAGGAATTGGTGCCCCAAAGTTAGAGGCCAAGTGTTGCACAAATAAAGGAAACTCAGAGCCAGATCTCAGGGAAAGGCTGAGATATCAGAGAGGAAACACCACAGTCAGATCTCACCCAGCTGTCTTCCAGCTTCCTCAGCCTCGCTCCTCCTGGCTTCTACTGTCTGCTCTGTCTTTCTATGCCTGTCTTAAATACCCTCTTTGCTCAATTGTTTCACATCCAGGTTAAGATTAAAGGTGTGACACTGCCACTGCCTGCCTGGGAGCCTGGAACTCCTTCTGTAAACTAAGATGACCTCAAACTCTGACTCGATTGGATTAAGGGCATAGGTCACTACTCCTGGACATTCCCTATGCTGGGATTAAAGGTGTGAGTTACCACTGTCTGATCCTCCTAGACCGACTATGGGTCGATCCCTCTGATATCTCAGACTGGTTTTTATTAAATTTGAAACACATCCCCACAGTAGTTATTATTTTTTTATTTAAATGTCTCATTATAATTATTATTTTCTATATTTTTTCTGAAACTGGATATAAAATCACAAATAAAAAATGGTAAAAAAGCTACTACTTAAGTTGCTAAAATGATTTTGAAGTGTTTAAATTCATTTTTAATATTTAATAATATTTCTCTAGAGAGCATCTTAGGACTGCTGTCCTTAGCTGGCATCTGCCAGGCCTCAACTCAATTCCATCACAAAAGAAAAAAAAAATCAGTTTTGGCTTCTGTTTCAAAATAGTATTTTCATCAACCCAAGTATTTCATATTTGAGATATATAAATAATATCAATATATGAGCTAAGTAAGATAACAGAAAACTGTAACTTAGATTTCATTGTGGTAAGGAGAAGACCTAGATTATCTTCCTCTTCACATATTCAGTATTGGCTCTTTTGAAATATTGAAAACCAAGAGAGGGTGTGGAAGCTTTGCTATACTTGGGATACTGAGGCTCTGAAATGGCACAGACAGAAAATGGTGACTAACTTCCCAAACCAACATTCTGTGTCACTGGTTAAGTGGCTTTGTTTTAAAGCACCCCTGTATCCTGCTGCCCAGCTGCACTGACTTCTCTCTTACCTGTTGGAAGCCACCATGTCCTACCCTGTAGTGGAAAGCCCAAAGGAAGTGCAAAATCACAAGCCAGTGAGGGGAGGGATTAGCACAGAAACCAAGAGCACATTTTGGTGGCCTGAGGCTTCCTGGGTTTGACAAGAATGACAACTATGTCCTTCAAATCTCAGTGCTATTCATCCTCAGGAAGGGACACTGCAAATGCCTGGGTCTTCCCCAATCCTCAGTTCTCGTAGCTTGAGTTACTTTGATAAGGAACCATGTCCAGAATGACAAAGGGGGAAATGGCCAGGTGTGGAGCAAAAAGAACATGGTTCGAGCCCAAGTTCTGTCTCTTAGATTCGAATGAATTTAAACAAATCAATGTTTTTGTTTTCAAAGCAGCATAGTGCCTGTTTATATTCCTGTTACAAATCAGTTTGTAAAATCCAAGTGCTTTACTGACTGAGCCTATTCCCCTACTCCTCCAACTCTTTCTAAATTCCCAAATGCTGATTTTACAGAAAAAGCCAACCATCTGCTTGAGAACTTGTTTTTTTATTTGTGTATTTTGTTTTTAATGCTATCAGAAGTTTATTTGTTTCAATAAGCTTTTGAGTATGGATAATTTGAACTCAGAATCTAATGTAAAGATTTCCATTTCCTAAGAATGTTAAGAAATAGATTCAGCTACTTCTCCAGCAGTATGTCTACCCGTGTGTCACCAAGACTTCCACCATGAAGGACTAAACCTCTGAAACTGTAAACCAGCCACAGTTAAATGCTTCTCTTTGTAAGAGTTGCCGTGATTGTAGGGTCTATTCACAACAGAACACTGACTAACACACACAGTTACCTTCCATTGTGGCCTAGTTTGTTTTCAATTGTTATTAGAAAACACAGTTACCAAAACAAGGTAGAGAGGAAACATCTACCTCAGGATCCATCACTGAAAAAGCCAGGATGGGAAATAAAGCAGAGACCATGGAGGAATGCTGCTTATTGACTTGCCTTCCGTGGCTTGCTCAGTCTGGTTTCTTATACTGTACAGGACCACCTGCCCAGGGCGGCATTGCTCACAGTGAGCTAGGCTCTCTTACATCAATCATTAGTCAAAAAAGTGCCCAACACTATATATAGGCCAATCAAAAGGAAGCATTTTCTCAACTGTGGTTTCCTCTTTCCAAATGATCCTAGCTTATGTCAACTTCACAAAAAAATAACAGGCACATCAAAGGGGGGGAGGTAACACAGTAGTGGCCATTTTCTTCATTTGTCCCTCAGAGCAACATTTTAATTTAATTTAATTTAATTTTTTTTGCCTTGCTGAACGTATTCTGGACAGGAAAGGTCTATAAAGAGCTCTGTGTGTTGACTTTCTCCCCTGTGTCTTTTTTATGGCACTGAGAGTCATATGAATCCAAGATTCCTTTGCCTTCCTCCTTTTTAACACAAACTGCTATTTTCAAACTGACAAACTTTAAAACAATTTAAAACAAATCAATGTTTTTGCTTTCAAAACAGCATAGTGCCTGTTTATATTCCTGTTACAAATCAGTTTGTAAAATCCAAGTGGTCAGAACACATTCTATTCAACAATATAGTCTAGAGTTCATTTTCTTATTAATCATCTGGATTATTAGAAAATTTCCATTGGGCATTTCTATGAAGTAAAAATAATACAGATAGTATGGAGACCCAGGCAGCATTCTTTCTGAAACCTCCTGCATGCCTGAAATACCATGTGTACCTTGATTGCAATATGGATGCATCTAAGTTTTCTAAAATGCAGGTGTCTTAAGTTTATCAAGTCCTTTCTCCACAAACTCTTTGATAGCACCCTCAAAGGTTTTCCAGGGACTGGAAACTGGTTCAGCAGGTTAAAGCCCTGGCTATGTGAGCCTAACCACCTGGGTTTGGTCCCTGGAAGCCACATACAGCTGAAAGGAGAGAACCAACTGCAGAGATGTCCTCTGATGCCCGTAAATTCTTTGTTTCATGTGACATCCCAATAATAATAATAACAACAACAACAATAATTTTCCCAGCTTCCTAGTTAGGGATATAGAAAAGCATCCATTTACTTTGATTTGATGCTTACCACTTATTCTTACCACTGACAAAGTGCAGGGCATTAAAGGGACTCAGAGCCAGTTCTTCCAATGATGAAAGGGGAGCAACTTTAAGCTGGGGAGGATTCAGTGCTCGTGTCCAAAACCCACACAGTATTCCCTTCTAGATCATGTGATTAAAGATTTTCCAGGAAGGGGTGGGTGGCTGGGAGCATGTAGTATTTAATAATTATTAAGTCTTTAAATTATTGGCAGGGAACAAATTAAGACCCCAAATTTAACAATCATAAATGACTTTATATGTTTTTATATAATTTATATAATTAATAATTACATGTATATAATTACATGTAATACAAATTTTATGATATATATTAGCTATATATAAACTTATTAAGATGTATTTTTGAGACATATATATGTTGATACAGATTCTCCCTACATAGAGCAGGGTGACCTTGTACTCATACAATCTTTCTGCCTCAGCTTCCTGAGTTCTGAGATTGCAGATGAATGCTACCATCTTTGGCAAAACATTTACTTTTTACAGCAGACGCATAAGCTTTTGTTCTTGTGTGTGTGTATGTATATGTGTGTGTGTGATGTTCAGACAGAGCCTAGAGATTTGGGCATGCTAGTCAATGCTAATGCATAAATAATTTAGAATTCCATAAAAAAGGATGGTTTATGATTCCAGCTGTGTATGTTATTAACATTCCACTGCACTTATCACTAACTGGGGTCAAATAAACAACCTTTAACCCTGACAAAGTCTCAAATAAACTATATGATAATGAAAAGCAGTGTCGCGTGATGTGTCAGGAAAAATACTTCTCATTAAATAGATAAGTTTGCTCAGGATTCTGAGTTAAAGCTTGGAGACAGAAGGATCATACGCTTATAAAGAATGAGGCCCATGCTTTCCAAAACTGAAGGCAAGGAAAGACAAGTATCCTTCATAATCTCATGCACTTTCTCAGATTCTGAAAAAAAAAAAAATAGCTGCAACTAAGTTTAGTCTTCTTTATGCATCATCACTGTGTTTTTTAAAATTTGAAAACAAAAAATTAAAAAGTCTAGAGAGGTGGCTCAGTACTGACTGCTTTTGTAGAGAACCTGGATTCCGTTCCTACACCCACATAGGATAGCTCACAACCACTTGTAACTCCAGTTCCAACATTCTGGGCTTCCCTGGGCAGCAGCATGTTCAGGGTCCACATACAGGCAAGCAGATACCCCAAAACACACTCACACTCATACACACACACGATGGGGAAGGAGAAGGAAAGGTGTGTGGTGGTCAGACATGGCATGATGTCTTACATGCTCTAGTTTTGGAGTTCGCCTTGTATTTTTGCATCACTGCAATCTGTGTATTTTTATCCACATACTAAGAAAAGTGCATTAATAATCCAAACCATCTTCATACCCTAAGGCACATAATTAATGCAGAATCCCATTCTCCCTTCCCAAATATGAAGTCACTCTCGACAGTAATTTTTAAGCTTTATCTGATTTCCTTTTCAAAGTATGGAAATAATCTATGTCTACAGGCATTCCAAAAACCTTGAGAAAAGGTGGGAAGCCAACCCTTATGTTGCATTATTGCATGTTGGGCTCACAAATTTCTAAAGCTCTTGAATAGTTGTTCTTGCACATTTTTCCCCTTATCTCCTCCAATAGTCCTCACACTGAAGGGTGTTCTATTATCACTGAAGAGAAAAATGGACTTACATAACATATAAAATACACATATATAATTACATACATGTAAAATTATAATTATACATACATAAATGAGTTTCCAAAACACAGAGTCAGAAAGCTGTCTGAATTTACTGGCTTAATGACATTAAATTAACAAATAAGTATCAATAATCTAGTACCAGGTACAAAACATGTGCAGGTATGAAGTGTGTTGCCAAGCTTTGTAACCCTCACTAAGAGAATGGGAAACGTGAGCAAATAACAACACAGCATTTGAAGTACCTCACCCAAGGCTTTTATGTTTTAATAGACACAATACAAGAGGTAGATGGATAGCATTTATCTAAAACCTGCCTGTGCAGGTTTTCCTATGTCTAAAAATTTCTTCCTAAGTGAATCCATCCTCATCTATACGGCCACCCTGCACACTCTACCTGTTTCACAGGTAAGGTGCTTTTTTTTGATTCAAGCTTGCTCGTTATCAGGCTTCAAAAGTGTCCTTACCAGAGACTCATCCACTTGTCAGTGAGCATAGTTGGGTCCCCTCTTATGGACACATCAAAGCAAGCAGAGACATTATAAGCAGGCCACAAAGTGAGAAGAACAGTACATGTCCTTGATTTAAAAGGACAAAAGCATTAGCACGAATGTCTGAGGGGTTTCCTTTGAATCCTAACTGTATGTACCTTGAGTTCCCAGGGTCAAGACTCAGCTGCACTCTGCCTGCCCTGTAATCTGAAAGGAATGAAATTATCTGGTTCTCCAGAGAAAAAAGCCAGCACTAAGACATCAGGGTCTGTAACAGGTATGTATCAGTACACAGGACTTTACAATGCCATTTTTAAAACAAGTGTTGTGGCAGGATTTTAAGATGTTTGGAGATGTCGGCTTCCTGGATTCACACCTCTACCATCTCTCAAGAGCAGGGTGTGTAAAGTTTTGCTTCTGCCAGAGATAAAATTATCTCTTTAGAATGCAGAAAATGTATTTTTTAACAGTGGATCAGAGTGAGGGGAGTCGCTAGTTTCCATGTTGGATATGTCCTTTAGTGCCAATGATGCCAAATCCTCCAAGTTGGGACCTTTATTTCAACATTGCTGTCTCCCCATCACATAAAATCTCTCTGTCCAAGAGATCCTTGGATTACTTTCTGCAATAGTTCCTGCTCCTGGACTGGACAAAGTTGCAATCTCTAACATGCTGCACAAATTCAGCAGAGAGCTCTTGCAATCCCAGTATGTTTTGCAAACTGAAGGAAAAGTGTTGGTGAAATATGCACTTTGGGAATTCTGCATCTCTCAACTTTCTTCAGCTCCCAGGAGACCAACGGTGCTCCACACTTCTCTCTTGGCCCATGTCTCTGCCTTCTGTGCTGTTTATCCAGAGAGTGGGAAAGCAAGTTGTTTGTGAATCCTTTTTCTCAGGACAAATCTTTTATAAGGTATAACCATTGTGTTGTAAGATTTCTCAGCCATCAATTCATGTTTCTATTTGGTCATTGTGGAATGTCTTCTGCTAGTTCTTCACCTTGAGGTGTAAGGGAAAAAAATAACGATCCTCAATACACAAACCTGACTCTAAACATTGCCTGCCCTTCATGACCCTGGATGCTGCAGACACACACGTGCACACCCAGCATGGGAATCCTTCCCTTTGGCCTCACCTGCTGCTTCCATCATTCCCAGGCCTTAGCTCCCAGCAGGCAGTAAATCTGTCAGTGGGGCCTAGCACCAAGCAGCACCAGGTTTCTATCTAGCCTTTTAAGACACCCCCTCCCAATGGCTTCTTCCATTTAGATGGACATAAATGTTAGATTCAGAGAGACTGATACCCAAACCTTTATTTAAAATGCTTTCCTGCTGAAACAATTTTATCAATCAGAACAGATAAGAACAAATTTCAAAGAATCATCTCAACGGATCCATCCCTGAAAAATCAAGGCCACTCACTTTGTTTTGGTCTGCCTGGACAGAGTGCCCGGTGCCTGCAAAAGTGGAGATAAGTGAGGGCCACAAAGAAAGAGGTCAGTTAGGTTTGACGCCAGCCTTTCCAAGACCCCATCATCTACTTCAAGCCAAGCCTGCACTCATCTACACTCAGCATGGAATGCTGGGCTCGGCTCCCCCTCTCCTGTTAGCTTCAGCTCAGGTCCATTATAAATGATGTATTAAAACAGAAAGAGGGCCGTGGCAATGCAGGGGAGGAGGGAGCAAGACCCTGATTCTCAATACTGTCATTTGACATAAGCTCACCGTGTATTGGAGGTATACCTCATATTCTAAGAATTTAGTTATGCCTTTTCTTCAGATACATACACATTGAAAAAATTGACTACAGGCTAAGGTAGAAGGAAGAAAATCTTGGAACCGGGTATGGCTTCCAGCTGGGTCCAATACTTAATAAATGTTTCTGAGCAGGAAATGTGATGCATGATAAAAGATATAGGTGTTTCCCTGTGAGTTATGAGATACTCAGATTAGAAATAGTTTCAATTACTTCTCAATAACCAGTTTGCCTTTGTTGTTTTTTAAGCACCTCACAACTATTAGAGGATTTTTTATCCACCTACCAGCTGATAATTATCTTTCTAAACCAAGTTAAAAGAATGTAGTAAACAGAATTTAAAAATAGCTCTAATATTTCTGAAATATACATAGAATAAAACAAAAAAATAAATTAAGACTTATAAATCTCTAGCAGAGTACCCAAAACTAAAAAGAAACTCTAATAAACTTAGAGATGAAAGGGAGCATATTACCACAGATTTCAGTGAATTCTGGAGAATTTTTGAAACATTTTTTATAAAAGGGGGATAGATAAGAAATAGATAAATTTCTAGATACACTAGATCTCCTAACATTAAACCAAGGGCACATGAACAGTTTTAACAGATTCCAAGATTGAAGATGCAATAAAAAGTCCCTAACAAAGAAAATCCCAGAATTAGATAGATTCACTGCATAATTCCATAATGTAGAGATGGAGGGCAATCACCAAAGTTACTCTACAAAACCATCATCGTCCTGACATCATAGGAGAGCACAGCAAAGAAAGAAAACCATAGGCCATTTTCTCTAGCAATAGATATAAAAATTATCAATGGCATTTTGGGAAAGCAAATTCTGGAACACATTTAGATGATCATGCAACATAGCCAAGGTGCTTTCATCCCAGGGGAGCAATATATGCAAATCAATAAGTATAGTACCGAACACAAAAGACATAAGGACAAGAAACCTATGATCATCTCAATTGACATAGAAAAGGCCTCTAATAATGTCATTATTCTTTAAGATAAAAATCCCTAAAGTGTCTAAGATTAGAAGGAAAGTTCAATGTGCCAAGGTTCTTAGGATTCCTGACACAGCCTGTACAGAATGGAGCTATCACCCTGGCAGCCAGATATGCATGCATGGGGAAACACACCCCTTTCATCCATATGCATGAGCATGCATGACTATGTAAACTCTGCACAGGCATGTGCTCTTATAAGCCAAATCCCCACCTTGCACATTCTCTTTCCTTCCTTCCTGTATATTTTCCCATGGGCCCTAATCACAACCTGTCCTGTTTAATAAACTCTACGGTGGGTTACTGGTATGCATGCATTAACAACAAAGGTCTTAATTCAATTTTAATTGTTGTCATGGAATTCTGAACAAGACTAACTTTAAGGACAAGGGGTTTTAATGTAGGATGTCTTTCTGTATGCTGTGAATTACCAATGGATAATAAAGGAACTGTTTTGGCCTGTGGCAAACCAGCTTATAGGCTGGTGAGAATTCCAAGCACAGATAAAGGGGAGGGAGTAAGACAGAGACACTGCAAGATGCCTCCAAGAGAGCAAGATATAAAAATACAGGTAAGCAACAGGCTACATGGCAAGACAGATTAATAGAAATGGATTAAGATGCAAGAGCTAACTAACGAGACAGGCAAAATAGTTTGTAATTAATATAAGCCTTTGTGTGATGATTGGAACTAAGCAGCTGTAGGACAGCAGGTAGAAGAGCTTTGTCTGGACCAATGGCCTGGATGAGTCAGAAACTCTCTACAACAGGGTTTATAATCCATCACTGAAGAAAGTCAGGACAGAATCCTGGAGGCAGGAACTGGAGCAGAAACACAGAGGAACACTGCTTACCGACTTGCTATCCACAGCTTGCTCAGTTTGCTTCTTAAACACTTCAGGACCACCTTCCCAGAAGTGGCAACACCCACAATAGACTGACTCCTCGCAAATTACAACATTACTCGAAAGTATCTCCAGCCTAGATGTGCCTAGAGGCCAATCAGATGGAGGCAGTTTCTCGATCAAGATTTCTTTTTCTCAGGTGACCCAAGTTTATATCAATTTGACCAAAAAAGCCTAACCAGCACACTGATGTATAACAAACCTAAAGACCCACAGCCAACATTGTACCAAATGGTAAAAAGTCTGAGAGCTTTTCCTCTAGTTTGGAAGAAGACAGGTGTGTACCCACTCTTGGTCAGTATTGTTCTGGAAGTCTTCTACCAATAAGACAAGAGAAAGAAGTAAAGGAACACAACAGAAAAAAAGGTCCAATTATCCCTACTTGCAGATGGTTATACTTAATAGTCATTAAAGACTCCACCAGAAAACTCCTGGACTTCATAAACACTTCCAGTAAAGTATCAGGATATAAATACAAAAAATTTATATACAAAGTAATTTTTGCTTTGCCAATAATCAACTTCCTGAGAAAAAAAATCCAAAGGAACCAAAGCATATTCATAATAATGTTATACAAATAAATAACTGACTCTCATTAAAAATAAATAAATCAATAACTGACCAAGAGGTGAAGAACCTGCACAGTGGAAACCTTAAGACACTGAGTAAAGAACACGGAGAAGACACCATATGGGAAGACTTCCCACACTTTGGATTGGCAGAGTTGGTATTTTATGGCTATATTAGCAAAAGCAAATTCCATATTCAACTTAATCCCTATTAATGACTTTCTTCAGGGAATGAGAAAACCAATTCCAAAATTTATATGGAGTCTAATGATGCTTAATAGCTAAAGCAGTCTTTCAAAGAAAGAGCTCTACTGGTGGTATCACAGGGCAGAGTCTTCAAGAATACTACATTAACAAGAGTTTTTAAATATCAGACATGTAAGCCAATGCAACAGAAAGAGGATTCAGAAGTCGGTCAAATGGAGTTTTAGCCATCTAATTGTTGATAAAAAAAAATCGATTGACAGTTCTCAAAAGAGAAATGGAAATATCCAATAAACACTTGAAAAAGTATCCAACATCCTCAGCCATCTAGTAGCTGCAAATTAAAACTACTTTGATAGTCCATCTTGCCTCCAGTAAAACAGACACCACAAAATACCTAAAACATCAAATTCCAATGAGGAGTTAGGATGAGGAACCCTTACTAATTGTTCTTAGGAATGAAACTTTTGATGCCACTGGAAATCCTTATGGATGTCTACACACACACACACACACACACACACACACACACACACACACACACGCACGCACGCACGCACGCACGCACGCACGCACGCACACACACACTCACTCACAAAGACCTTGCTCCTATTTTACTAAATAATTCAAGGCATGAGACTCAACCTTCTTCCATTTTATTACAAAATAGACATTTGTGATGACACAAAATAAATTACTCACTTCCTCTGCTGCTTCCCTTTAAAAAGGGGGGCTATGCTTTTCACTTTGGATGAAAGTCAGAACCTCCACTCAGGCATTGAGTCACAGCCTCTCTTTCCAACCATCTTAGGAGACATTCATTATTAGCTACCTATTTTTGCCTTTACATTCCAGTATTTTCCCAAAACACATATATAAAAATGTCTAAATACATATTTGAATTTTTATTTTATAATAATAATTTGGTTTTAGATTAAGAATTTAAAAAATTAAGACAACTTAAGACATCAATGGTACGTATTATATTTGAAGTAGCTCCCTAATAGATTGATCATGTATTAAAGGCTTTGTCTCTAGTTTGTACACCAATCACTGAAAGAGGAGTACTTGAGTCACAAGTACTCTGAACTCAGCTATAAATTGAATCCTGATAGATTCACAACTTGCTGACACTGTTGGGAAGCGATGTGGTCCTCTTGGAGGAAGTGGATCACTCAGTCTAAGAAGCCATATCTTATACCAGGTCCTTCTCTGTCTTCCTCTCATTCTGCCAGCTGCCATGAAGTAAGAAACTGAGTTCTGCATAATGCTTGATCTAACCTAAGTCTAAGAGAGACTGAATGCCAACATGTTCTCCACCTTAACTTTATATGCAGCCTCTCCTACCTTAATGTCTTCAATGTATAATCTCATACCAGCTCCTGCTAGTACATACTTATCACACCCTTCAGAAAAACATTGGGCCCTACTGATCTAAAAAAAAAAAAATTAGATTATGAGGTTGTTCCTTTGGTGCAAATAGAAAACTTTTGCTTTTTATCAAGGAGCAAAAGGCTTTCTGAGCCTTGACTTAGCTTAAACTTGTGGTTCTCAAGAACATCTATCCCAATGCCTTCTTCCTGCTCTTTTACTTTAGTATAAGAAATTAGTGTAGCTATGGAGTCAATGTCTTCTACAATACAGCAGGTCTTCTAATCAATTGTCAGTCCTAACTTTCAGCACAGTTGACCATCTGTAATTTCTTTCAATGCTGATCCCTAAGTTTTCTCATTTTTCACAGTGCATTCTAAATAAGTATCTAACTTATCAGTCTATTGTTTTCATCTCTTGGGAAGCTGCTATGATACTTCTCAGACATGGAGATCCATGCCTGTTAAAGGAAAGCTAGTTCCCCACACAGTTCACATATTGGTTGCACAAGCCAATGCTTCTTTTCTCTTGATTCCATCCTCATTACCAACAATATATTGTTAACAACAAAATAAAAGTTCTGCCTTTTACAGTAACACCAAGGGAGTTTTCCGATAGAGAACCACCATATAAATATCAGAGGAGATACAACACAGAAAACACTAACATCTCAAGTCTTTTCCTGAGGTCCCTGAGATCTCCCACAATCTGTTCATGTATTTTTAAAATCTGCCATTGACCTCCACTGAGTGACCAGATTCCTCTACTTTGTTTCCCAGCTGTGATTCCTTAAGTGATCCATTCTATTGGTGAGGATTTCCACCAATGCTTTCTTTGTTTTTCATTTCAGCACAATTAGATTTTCTTCAGCAATTCTTTCCTTTTGATTTATCTGATCTCTTTTCCTATCTTGTAAACTATCAAAAGTTAATTTTAAGAAAATAACAGTGCATTATCCAATTTGTCCCTTTTTAAGAAACAGTAGTCCTACCAAGAGTGTATTAAGAAAAGTCTCTCCCATATACAACAGTGGGAAACACAACCGGATACAAAAACCCCAGAAAATACTAAATGTGCTGCCTCTCTTAAAAAGAAATCAGAAGGAGGAGTTTATATTGGAAAACAGTTGTCATAAGTTATGCATAAAAGCAAATATTAGAAGCAGTCCAACTGTGAATACTAGAGAAATTGAGAGCAAATAAATTTGAAGAGCATGCAATGGCATGGTGAGTGTTACAGTGCAAAAGTAGGTGAAAAATTACCCATATGTGTTATATGTATCAACCAACAAAAATGTGCAATCATGTAGGAAAAAGCACAAAGGTAATAAAACAAAGTAAAAACATTTGTTGTGTTAGGTAGTACAAATTTAAAAGTTTCGCTTTATTTTAGAATGGTTAGGTGTTTTCTAAATTTTATAGTACAGATGCCCACAATGATTGTTCCACTGCAAGCATTATTTGGACATATATATTACTCTCATCAGTTAATAAAGAGCTGACTGGCCAATAGCTAAGCAGGAAAGTTTAGGTAGGACTTTTGGACAAAAAAGAGCATGGGGAAAAAGAGGCAAAGTTGGCAGGAGATGACAGAGAAGCAAGATGAACATGCTGTACTGAAAAACGGTATTGCTACATGGAATAGATAAGAAATATGGATTAATTTAAAATATCGGAGCTATTTAGTAACAAGCCCAAGCTATTGTCTGAGTAGTTATAATTAATAATAAATCTCCGTGTGGTTATTTGAGAGCTGACAGCCTCAATGAAAAACTCTACCTACAAAGGATTTCTAAAGTATTGGTTGTCCTTAACTGTGTTCTGTGAGCAGGTTGACCTTCTCTAATAAAAATACTCAGCTTCTTGCTTTGCATCTCAGTGTCTTTGATGCAACATCCTCAGCAGAGTTCAACTCTATTGTCTCTGAGTGGTTATTTGGGAGCCACTGCCAGGACAGGAAAATGCCACCTCTAGGTATGGAGAAACATCAGCAGAGATAGAGAAGAGTCTGTGGCAAATGTTAGCAGTTCGAGAAACCTGGATGAGGGGCAGGTGGACACACCAGCTCTTGCTTAAACTTCTTTGTAGTTTTAAATTTATCAAAATAAGAGTTAGAGAACATGAAGTCTGTACTGGCTAGTTTGGTATCAGCCAAAGTCATTTAGAAAGAGGGAACTTCAATTGAGAAAATGCCTGCACCACGTTTGCCTTTACAGCAGCCTGGCTTGTGTTTTCTTGATCGATGGTTGAACTGGAAGAACCAGCTCACTGTGGGGTATGTGACTCCTGGACTGGTAGTCCTGAGTGTTATATAAAACCAGTAAAGAAGTTTCCTGTTGGCCTCTGCATCAGTCTCTGCCGTCAAGGTCCTGCCTTGAGTTTCTGCTCTGACTTCCTTTGGTGATGGGCTGGGAGCTATAAAAAGAAATAAACCTGCTCTTTCCCAGCTTGCTTTTGATATTTTACTGCAGCAATAGAATCCCTAACAATCAGCTAGAAAATATGTTTTCCATTTCTTTCTATATTTTCTTTCCTAATTGAAAAAAAAAATCGTAATCTGGACTCCTTAAGAGTGAGCTGGAAATAGTTGACCCTTGAAAGTCGGATTAAATTAAGGAGCCCAAGTTTGTTCCAGGAACACTGAATGGAAGATCTGGGCTACAATAGACTCATAGGAAGAGATTGTCCAAGTTGATTCACATCTGTCCTTATATCTAACTAAAGGCTTATATATTTATTCATATTGAAAATTTCATTTCCTATTCAGTGAATCTGACTCAATAAAATTTGAAGCACTATCATCACTTTAAAAAAGCCCCTTTATAATAATGTGTTGCTTGATAAAGTACCCCTGACTACTCTGTTAACTATAAATCATCATTTGTTAATCTAAACCTTTTGTTAGATATTATTAGGAAAAGAAAGCCTACCTAAGGAAATATTGCTAAATGCATTCTGGCTTCCTCTTAGCTTCTCAGTTATTTGTGATTAAGGTGTAATTTATTGTTTACTTTAATGTCTCTACCATGTCTACCTTTACACTTTTATCTATGAAATATTTGCTTACGTTGAGTATTTGAGCTGAAGAAGAAATTAAAAGTTATGTTCCCCTCATTTTCCCCAATGTTCATAAGTGACTCTCACCTAGCTCTAGGTCATTAGATAACACTCAACAATGAAATCCGACAAAGAAGCTCATTATAACCAAACACAATGCTTGGGAAGGTACATTAGGTATCTCCTAATGGTACCAGAGGAAGGTATCTCCATTCATTTATTGTCTGTGAGAAATTCAAAAAGCCTAAAAATCAGAGTGGAAAAAGAAACCTTATACTTCAGGTCATCGTGTAAAAGCTGCTGCGCACAGAGTACAGATCTGTTTGAAACTACCATAATGCTCTCAAAACAGCACAGAGCATGAATTGTATTAATATGCATCAATATTAACCTTAGATTAAATGGTACAAAATTAAAATACGAACCTTTTGTATGTTGGAGCCCTTTTGACACTAACAGTTTGAGCTGAAGTTTGTTCTTATATTAATGAATTTATGTTTATATAGCCTTTTCCAATCACTAAATTATCTACAAATGTGATTGTATTATTGTGGAAAAAATTAAATTCTGAAGTGCTTTTGATACATCACAAACCATGACAAATGAGAATTTTCATCCAAATTATTTCCTCAACGTGATCCACCAATAGACTATCTTTATTTACAAAAATAACAACTCAATAATTGTGAAAAGTTTGTAATTGATTTGACCTCCTAAACTAAGTGCAAAATCAATTGCACTTAGCAGTCTAACTATTTGAAATCCAGAGAGACAGGGGTTTAATTGAGGTAATCTTTTAGGTTTTCACATTTTAATTCTATTATTTCTTGAAAGTCTATTTTACAAATATATGCATTAATATAGTTAATCTAAAGTTTATTCAGCATAAATCTAATTAGAACACTGGAATTTACTATCCTTCACAGACATCATTAGCATACAATTAAATCAAAAAAGAAGCAAAATTACAAACTCTTCACTTCATGGCAGAAAGATATGATGCTCTAAGAGTCAAATCAAATGATGGCTCTTCCTCACTGGAAGTCCCTAGACAGCCTGAGTGGCCCTGGTCCTATACATTGTATCAACCAAAGTCTGAAGTCACTGTTCACAGTCACCTCAAATCTTGTATCCAACATCTCTCAACATAAATAATCCCATCCCATAGGATAAGACCCTTAGATGAAACCCTGGGCTCTTAGGTGAGATGCCTTCGCTTGTGTAAACCCATCACTCCTCTGTTTGCACCACTGTGCTCAAACAGCACATGCACAATACAAACGTGTAAGTTGATGTGGGTACAAGTGGCTGCATATTGCTTTCTACTGCTTCTGGTAGCAACTTCATGATTCAAGGTCGTTCTTAGAGGATGGAGTTAAAAATGAATTTAAATTAGAGACTTCTGGGACATGCAAAGTAAAAAGAAGTTTAAAATATGCCATTTAGTGCTTTCTGTCTTATCTTTCTGGAGAACCCAGAAGCTCTAGTAACTGCAGTATATGATGCCAAATACAGAAAACACACAAATTTAGGTTTTTAAACTATGCTGTAGCTATCACCCTTAGAGGTCCATGCACATGCAAGAAAGGAAGCAAGGCTGTGAAAGTATGCATGCCACCTTCTAACACAGTGACCTTTGCAACATTTTCTGCAACCTCTAAAGACAGACGCCGAGAACATCATATAAAATAATTGTTTTTAATTTAAATCAAGAATTTGCCAACTAGAATTTCTGTTTTCCTTCTGAGAGCATTGAGCAATTTTCTTTTCATGTTGGCCACAGTTAAGGATGACCACAGCTCCTTAAAAGGGTATGTTATCGAGACTGACAAGTATAGGTATGTGGCTCCCCTCAGTGGCCATCAGGAACATCAGCACAGTTCAGAAAAGGTATTGGGCGAGATAAAAGCATAAAAAGCAGCAAAGCTCACTGACCCTTTGTCCTCACACCAGCTAACAGCTGGTACAGCTGGTGTACACATAAAGATGAGATGAAAATGGATACAGGCATAATCTGGGGAGACTTTCTTAGTGAAGAAAATCAGTTTCAAGCAATAGACATGCCAAGATAGCTTCCAAGATACATTGAAGATAGCTTTTGGAGTTTTAAGGAGTTAAAAGGAACAGTTATTGAAAGGGGGTAAGAAGCCGAGCCTCATCTGAAGACCAGTTCATTGGTAGCTTCAGGTTTAGAAAGGTAGGATAGATACCGTAACACTTGGGGAAAGCTAATTCCAGAACATTCCAAAACTGACAAGTAATTGGAAATGGGAGCTAACATGACGAAAATGTTAATGTATAGAGTGTGTTCCAATTGACTTTTTATAGCCTAAGTAACTCATGGAGGTTCCCAGTAGGCCCTGGAGCATTTCACAACACCAGAATTTCTGGGCCTTGGCCTAGGTTTCAACCATGTTTCCCCAAAATACTTTCATTTTTTTGAGAATGAGTCTTTCATGGAGGCTACTAAATTCAGAGCACAACTTGTAAAAATAGAAAATGCTTTGTATTAAACATTGGAAGATCTAACTGCTTCTGAATTTATAGCCTTTTGAATTTATCAGGAGACTCAGAATCTAAGACTACCAATGGTAACATATAAGTATCAGTGTCGACTTGAGCAAGAACTGGGAAGGAAACATGACCAACTTTACTCTACCAATATACTCTACACAACAACGCTAACTCATCAATTCTGATAGCCCATCCACCTCTTAAATATGTCTTCCTGATATGCCTGGTGCCTTGTGCTTCTCATACAAGCCCTCAGGAGCTAAAGGAAAATGGACTTCTGTGAGTTCAAGTTCAGCCTGGACCATGTATTGAGTTCAAACTCAGACTCAACTATAGAATGAGACCCTGTCTCCAAAACCAAAACAAAGCAGAAAAGTCTTGACTAATGTATGAATGAACTCTTTCTTGCCTCTGCCCCTGTCTGCGTTGCCTTCTTCTTCCGTCCCTTACCTTCTCCTGGTCTCTTTTTAGTATGGCTGACTTCCAATGCACAGTCTCCTACTTCCGGATAATCCACTTTTCTAGATAAGAGATTGACGCCATAGTCTGGAGAGCTGTGGTTCAGTGGTTAAGACTCCCAGCTCCCACAGGTAGCTCACAACTGCCTGTAACTCTAGTCCCAGGGGATATGACGCCCTCTTCTGACCTCATGGATACCAGGCATGCATTTGGCACAGCAATGTATTCATGCAGACAAAACACTCACACACATAAAATAATAAATAAATATGGAGAGAAAAATGAGCTTGAATTCACTCTTCCTGTGTTTCTTCTAATCTTCTAATGGGCTTTCCTCGGCCTCCTGTTATTGTTAACATATTTAGCAGAGTGTGTTAAAGGGTTAGTTACAAAAGTCATTCTGCCACAATGCACAGTGGGGTTGCAGAGCTTTGAGTCCCAGAGGGCCTCAAGACAGTGGAGCATTCGGCTGGCAGCCTATGGAGGCTCTGACTTTCAGATAGTGGAATTGAGGCTTACAGCAGGTAGGCATCTTCCTCACTTCCAATTACCTATCATCCAAAGCTTTTCTGAGATGGAGTGTTCACCAATGCTCAAACTGTACCTTTACAGAAAACATTTTGAGAGCAAAGTTAAGATCTGGTGTGCACTTGAAACCTAACTTACATAAGCCACCTGACAACAGTGTCCTTGAATCCCTGCATTACTTTCTAATTATGACTACTTTTTTCTTTCACACTCTTTTTCTCTTCACTTCAGTTTGGATAATTAGCCCCTTTTCCTATGAACGTCTCTTCCCTGGTTATTGTATAGTAATACAAGGATGTTCTCATTTCTAAGGGGATCCTTTTTCATCTACCAACTGTCATTAAAAATCACATGTGCTTTTCCAGTGGGGTTTTTTTTTAATGTTTTGTTTGTCAAGGGGAGGCTAATTGCAGCTCTCTTCTTCGGCTTCTTACTGTTGTCAAGTTAACCATGGGTTTGCTGTGCTGGGAAAGATTTAACTAAGGCCTGGAATCCAAAATAAGGGCAACAATAAATACCAATTATCCCAGGCCGTTTGCTCCTGCTGTTCTCCTAAAGTAGCAAGCCTGGCTGTTGACTTCCACAAGACTGGACCCTCTAAATGTTTTTGGTACATTTGCCTATGGAGTACTATTTTGAGTTACATGCTGTCCTGACCCATAGCAGTGAGTACATGCAGGAGCTGGTGAACAGGCTCCCTCCTCCCTCCCTTTGGAGTCAACATCTCTTGAGCATCTGAAGTTGTGAGAGACAGCATGTGTAGCATGGTTATTCATCTCCCAACATTTATTTCATCATGGCCTAACTTTTGAAAAATTCAGTGAGAGACAGAGATTTAGCACAGAGTCAGAAATGTGTACTGTGTCTCTCTCATTTGCATGGTTCCTTGATCAATCAGAGACTTATTAAAATGGGAACTATAGCTATCGACAAACCACATGATGCAAATTAATCGACCAGGACAGAAAGACCAGGTTCCCTATAAAACTTTTGGGTATTGAACAGACAATTTCGAGCAGTCTCACTAAATGAGTCAAATAGTGCCATAGATCTTAGCTATAGTGGAACACAATGGCACCATGCAGGTTACAGTAACCTCTGGAGTTCCCTAGTTAAAAAACCCAGTCCTAAGAGCAAATGCTTTCCCACTTCACTGTTTGACAACATCAAATGTAACTTTGACTTTTGAAAGGGCTTTGCAAGCCACCAGACACATAAGCACAGATGAAAAGCCTATCATTGTTACCATCTTGCCATTCTAATGAAGTTCCTTACCCATTTTTACCTTCTTCCTAAGCACTGCTCACAGATTTACACAGTAATATATATCCTCCATTGCAGATCCCATACAGTAAGATCATCATTTCCTCATGATTTTGCACAAAGGTTTTTTTTTTAATTTATTTATTTGTTTATTTATTTATTTATTTATTTACTTTCATGGGAAATTACAAGTTATAATCGGATGTCTTAGAGGCTCATCGGTGGAAAAGTGTTAGACTTGAGATACAGGCTCCTTTGTGGAATAAATTCTGCCCTAGATTCAAATTTAAATCCCATCATTCACAAAGATCAGTAAACATCAAAAATAGATTGAAGATAAAAACAGCTAATGGAAATTTCCCTGTTCTTTAAGTTGTCTTAACAGAATCAACAACCAAGCAAAACTTCTGCCTTCTGAAATCTACATATTTTTTTAACAACAAAACAGTTTAGTCTTCTCGGGTTCCACCTACAAAATTGATAAGGAAAAGCTTCAACCACAGGGCATGAGATCAGTGTCTCTCATCTCTTATCCTGCGTGAAGAACCCATTATTGAAAACAAATATTTCTCGAACAGCCCACATATGTCTCACTTGGCTCTTGTCTCTCTGTCCATTTCCTCCACTGAGCAATATCCCAGTGCTTTCAGGATAGATGGCTAAGTGGCTCTTGTCAAATGAGGCAACACCATACATACCTCATCTTTTTGGAAGAATTTCAAAATTACCACTTATTATTCTATTGTTTTATACAAATATTTCAGTGTTCTCTGGAACCCTGCATTTAACCTTATTCAACTACTTTGAAGGTAGACTTGTACACAAGAAAGATAAAAGGATTAGAATTACTAACCTTTAAGCTAAAATGGAAACAAAGTTTTACACATAATTGTCAAAAATTGTCTCTCAATTAGCAATGGAGTCATCAGATCAAATTTGAATTTTATGATTGGCATTCTAAGGAAGTAATAAAAATGAAGAGACAGGGAGAAATTTGTGGTCCTAGAAAGAGTTCTCTTAAAATGACCACAAGCTGAAGATGAATTGAATACTCCAGTAAAGGCCTATCCAAGTAATTATATACAAACCAAATATTAAAATGTGGAAGAAGGATTATCTGCCTTCGATCCTTTTACATAAGTAAAAATGAAGTAAGTAAATAAAAGAGTGATGTAGGACCAAGTACAATAACTGTGGAATGTTTCAGAGTAGCTTTCTTATGCGGGATTTCTCACAGGGAACCAAGAAACATGTGAGCACAGCCCAGAGAAGCCAAGCACCCATTTTGTGAGGACACCAGAGATGCCAGACAGCAAAATGGATCAATGAGGTCCCCAGATCTTCAACTTTCTTGAGTAATGAGAAGAGCAGTTAAACATTATGATGTGGAAGTCTCTGTTACCTAGTAACTTGATACTAACTCCTTCTATAAACTGATAACAATAGCTGAAGAAATAGAAAAGTTTAAAAAAAAAATGTATATCATTCCAGCAGTTACTCTCAAGAATGCATGCAATGCAGTGAAATCTGTCCCAGTGGGATTTCTAAGCTGAGAGATCCTACATCTTTTTTAAGCCTTGTGAAGAGTAATAATTTTATTCAGTTTTATCATTTTTTGAAAAAGGTATAAAATTCTCAAAATATTTTAAATTAACTTGCAATTATTTTTGCGAGCTTCATGTTCCACTTATGTATACTCAGTCATTTATATTAACATAATAGAATACAATGAATGTTCTATATTCTAACCTAGAAAAACTATTGTCAATCTAAGTAAAAATAGTTTAAATATTTTACAGAAGTATTACTCTTATCATTAGATATGAGTTTTAATTTAAAATATAAATAACTTGTTCTTCCTGCATCATCAACCTTAGTCCTATTGACTGGGTGAAAAAAATGAAATAATGTTCTACATATTATCAGAAATTATATGTTGTAAATACAAATTATGGCTCAAAAGTTCTCCAAAAAGTAATCATTTTATTTTTTAAATGTATTGTCCTTTAATTTTTTGTTGTTGTTTTTTGTATGGGCCTACAAAGATGGCTCAGAGTCCTGAGTGCAAGACAGCACTCTTCTACTGAATTACAACCGCAGCCTAGTGTTTTAATCTTTAAAGTATAGAATACTCACACACATTTTGCACAGTTTCTAACACACAGTAAGCATATAATGGAACACATTTGCCTATTTTCTTGGACAATCATCAGTGATCATAGCTGGCTGTTTGTGAACATTCATGTTTAATCTTTTGAAACTGTCTCAAATCTCTAGGATTCCTTAAGTGGGAATCTCACTGATGCTTTAACTTTGTATTTGCATTTTTCCTATTGCAAATAAAGCTAAGTATCTTTTCATGTGTATATTATCAGCTCATATACAAAAATTTTCAAAAATTTAAGGCATTCATTCGGGTTTTAAAATTATCTACTTACTTCCTTCAGAACAGCTGGGGCAAGACCTGTGCAAGTATTTCCTTTGGTGCTGATTGAAAAATGATAAGCAACTTCATAAAATGAGCAATATGCCTGAGGTAAGTGGTGTGACACAGTGGAGTAGAGTTCAGAAGAGCAAAGCAAGAAATAGGAGGAGAGAGACTTAGAACCAAAGGGTAAGAAGGATTGAAAGAGAACTGAGCTCTGAAATAGAGTCGAGGAGACTATATCAGAACATAGGCTGGCCCACAGGTTAGGCTGTTCTTTCATAGTACATCAAGTGGTTTTAATGAAAGTCAAAGAAGTAAATAGAACAATAGCATGCTTACAACCTTCCATCTCATTCTTTCTGAGTTTAGCACTTGGTGTCTTCTAATCCCAACTGAGAAAGCAGTCTTACTTAACCAAACGAGAGACAGGCTCAAGAAATGTGGTTATCACTTTTCCTATATTTTGTTGATCACAAAAAACTCCAGTTCAGTGGGAGACTATGTCTCAGGAGAACAAGTCATCAAAGACCTTCTCTGGCCTACATGTATGCATATGTACACACACACACACAGACACACACACACACACACCTGCAGACCTGTTGGCATGTATGCATGAACCACACATGTATATGTACACACACAATATCTGAGAGAATCAATATAAAAATGGAAATCATTATTTTGGATCATAGAACATAGAGGCATATCTGCTTGCACGCCATGTATTTGCCTGCTGTGGGATATTGCTCTTCTGCACTGTAAAGATTTTTCACCTGTATTGGTTTAATGAAGTGTTGATTGGCTGGTAGCCAGGCAGGAAGTAAAGGCAGGGCATCCAGATTAGGAGAATTCTTGGAAGAGGAAAGGCAGAGCAGCAGGTGCCAGCCAGACACAGAAGAAGCAAGAAAAGAATGCTGCATTGAAGCAAAGGTACCAAGCCACATGGCTAAGCATAGATAAGAATTATGGTATAATTTAAGTGTAAGTACTAGTTCAAAATATGCTTGGGCTATCAGTTATTATAATATTCAGCCTCTGAGTCAATCAAATTGACTGCTATGTTTTGAGAGCTTCTGGCTGGGACAGAATCTTTGACTACAAATATTAATTCAGAGCATCATAGTAATGAGTCTGTAGTAAAGTGGGCAATCACTTCATTGCACACAGGAAGCTGAGATAAAGAGGAGAAAGGTTCAGAGGGCAAGACATCTTTCAAAAACACCCCCAGTGACCAACTTTTTCAATCAGGCTCCATCACTTAATGATCTGATCAGCTATGAATTTAGCAATGAATTCACTCATGAAGTTTCAACCTTCATGACAGTATCACATACCAGCTGAAAACACAAGAACATTTTTTGCTACCCTCAAACCACAGTCTTGTCTTTATGTTGCTTTATGTTTTACCTAAGGAAGTCAAATTGGAAAGAAACAAATGGCTTAGACACATCTCATGTCAGATGCTTGTGAAATGAAGAATAGCAAAGCATGCAATAGAGACATAATGCTCCCAGCGAGGAATGAATAGAATTTGATATGAAGTGAATAAAGATTCCTCAGTAAAGACTCATTCAGTAGAGGCGTAAAGGAGTAGAAAAGCTTCCTATTATCTGGTGAAGGAAAAATCCAGGCATAAAAATACAGTTAGAGCAAACATCCTTGGAGACTGCTTGGCAGGCTGAAAGAATTGGCACGATAGACCTCACCAGTGGATGTTGAGCGAAAAAGAGGGCATAGCCTCGTTTACATCTTGAGAGTCTTCCACTATAACCTTAGCGTGAGATGGCAGTCACATGAGCAAGACCATGACACATTGGTCTGAAGTAGCACAGCAGGCCATGCAAGGGAACCTGGACTATGACATGAGTCTTGACCCACTGAAGCAGGAGAGTCAGCTTCTTAGGCTAGGAGAGGACTGGTGAGGAGCAGACTTTCAAGCTTACCATGAAATACCTAAAAAATGTTAACAATGATTTCTAGGTAGGCAGTTTGATGAGTAGATACCCTCATCAATAATTGACTTTCAAATCAAGATGTGTGGAGATATTGGCAAGATGAGCAGTCATACCATGAAGGGAAATGAAATGGTGGTGTCTCCTTTTCCCATCCCAGCCAGTGCTTCCTTGCTTCCCTAGGTTCAGATTTTCTGGGTGAAATTTTACCCTTTAAACCAATCACTGCAACTTGGGAATCATAGTGTGCTCGTGATTTCTGAGTCTTGGGATGTATTCTCTATCTGGGAGCCAAGATGAGAATCCAAGAATTGTGAGGTGAGAGTCCCTGAAAGGAGAAAATAGCTGGTGTTTGAAGGGACACTTAAGAGATGAGATGTTCTCACACCAAGATGTGTAGCAGAAGAGCATTGTGGGCTATTAAGAATTTTTCCACTACTGTGTAAGGGGTCTGTCATAACTGCTATAATGTCCTCCAGAGTCACTCAGATGTGCAAACTCTGGCATTCAGTGTAATGAAGAGAGATAACAAAGTCTTCATGAGACTGTGAGGCTTTCCTTATTCCTCTTGCAGCAAGAAGGCAATTGTCTACAAGTCAGAATGCTCTCACTGAGGCCAAACCTGCCACCACCAGGCTGGATTTCGGGCTTTTTAACCTCCAGAACTGTAGGAGATAAATTTCTCTTAGATATATCTTAGAAAACGGGAGCCTAATGTTAGGGGCTGTTCTATCTAGGCACCCCTTGGGGGGAAAGTTGAGAAGGTGCAGCATCAGTGACAGATTCCAGGAGGCAGATGTCTGCAAACAGCAGACTCATTTATTGTGATATATATTGTGAACCTATATACAACCTCCCGGTTTCCTATTGGCAGCTGGAGACTCTTTGACTCCTTAACTGTATTCTCTCTCTCTCTCTCTCTCTCTCTCTCTCTCTCTCTCTCTCTCTCTCATTGGCCTCCAGAATTTTGATGATCATGTGTCACCAATCACCAGGTACAGCAACAGACTCCTCCACGTTTGCTCAGCAAAGGAGCTAGTGAGCATGCCTATGCGCATTACCTGAAACACAGTAATTGTGATTTTATCAGGCTAGCTGGCTGCATTCCCCCTCTAGCATAATAGAAAGGATGGCACAGATCTGTCTTGTTAGCTGAGCTACCCGGAGAGGCAAGTTTACCTCTTAGAGTCACCTCCCTCTCAGAGTGGCAGCATATTCATTATTCCAGGAATATAATTTTGAGCTGAGGTTCTTAACTGGGTTTAGATATTGCTAGTCATTGGTAGTGATAAGAAAAATGAGATAGGACTGTATGAAACTAAGTTGAGGTGTGTGAGTGTGTGTGAATGTGAGAGTGTGTGTGAGTGTGTGTATGTGTGTGAGTGTGTGCATGTGTGTGTGTGTGTGTGTGTGTGTGTGTGTGTGTGTGTGTGTGTACAACTGATAAGAGAAATAGACCCAAAATAAGTAAGCTGAAGTCATACATGTGGAAGCCACCAGCACACATAAGAAATCCAAAGCATATGGATTTTTCTCCAAAAAAGTCTCTTTAAAGACTTCTTTAAAATCCTCTAAATAACCCAGTGAGATTAAACTATTAATTCCTCCTCAATAGAGCTGAAAAATGATCTGAGAGCGGCAAGGCTTTAAGCCACAGTGTAAATGGACTGCAGCTCACATTTGAACATGGAGGAATGTAACTCCAAAGTCTTTTCTTCAGCAATAGTGTCACTTCCGGGGGTAGATCTGCTTCAAAGAAATGATGATCAAACTTGCAGGGCCCAGTGCAGATAAAGAAAACCATCCACTCAAAGAGACATACAGTTTGTGGCTTCATGAAAAATTTCATGCACCTAAAAGCTTATCACAACCTCACAAACCTAAACATTGTAGAGAGCTACAAATGATGCCCCTGTTGCTGTGTGATAAAATGACTTTTAAAATTTCTCACTACACTTTGTGTGTGTGTGTGTGTGTGTGTGTGTGTGTGTGTGTGTGTGTGTGTGTGCGTGTAAAATCTGTTTCCTTGGGAATGAGGATCCCAGGGAAATGCCTCGGCAGTAAGGAAGCCAGCACCAGCAGGGTTTTATTCTGCCTTCCAGCCTCCACATTAGTATCTAGCTGAACTCATTAGAGCCATGTCCCCTAACAGGAGCCGAGGGAAAAGCAAGCTGAAATCTCTAAAAAGATTTCTCTTCACTAGTCTAAATTAGAACCCTGAACTAGACAGATTAAAATGCAAAAAAGCCATGGAAGTTCCACAAAAAGGCCACTGTCTATTACCTCCTACCTCCCGTCCCTGGCTCCCCGGAAAGCGGCTTAGACGTGAGTGTTGACAGGGACCTGAGTACATCAGCCTTCTGGTAACCTCAGAGCTTCTGAAACGCTGGGGGACTCAGAAGAGGATTACCTGTCTTCCTTTTTTTTTTTTTTTTTTTTTTTTTTTTTTCCTGTTGCAGTGTTTCACATTGTTCATTTGGGGTTTTTTGAAAACCAAAGAAAGAATAGGCGGCTGGACAGACAGACAGAAGATTGCCTGGAGCAGGATTATTAGTAGCTTAAGGAATAATCTTTTAAGTGTATTGCCAAACGTACCACAAAGAGATCTGGATAGCTTTCCAGCCAAAAAGCTGAGGCGGTGTGGTAACCGCACACCGCAAACTGCTTTTCTGACCCCGGAGACTTTAAAATGCTACTTTTATCTTGTTAAAAGGTGCGTATAAGTCGAGAATGTTGTTTTTCAACTGAAGTTTGAAGTTTTAAGATTTTTTTATATCCTAATGTGGAAAAAAATATTCCTGTAATCCCCTAGATTTTCAATACATAAAACTATTTTGGTTGCAATTTTCCTCTGTTTTCATTTTTATTTTGAAAGACAGAAGAAGACAAATGGGAAAAAATATGGCATGCCTCTTTCATTCCATTTTTGGAGCAGGTGTGAGAGGCGCAGGCAAAAAATGGAACTGATTGTTATGAATTAATATTTACATTAATTGTAGTAAATTCAGACAATATGAGTATCTACCTCAAAAAGTGAAGGCCCCTCTTTTCTCCTACACCATTTCCTCAGGATAATATAGACCTGTACTGTTTTCTATTCTTATATTATATGGAATTGCAAAATGACCCTGCAACTAAAATTATAGTTATCCTAACTTTCCAGTCTCCTTTGCCTTACTCAAGAAGCTATAAAATAGCCATGCCAGTAAGGTTAAATATTTTTGGTTCAAAAATCAATAAATATTTGGCACCTACAACCTAAAGTATATAGAAGCCAAGGGTTACCTACATTCATCAGGTATAATGGCTATGAAAATGAAATTGGCTTAATGTCCAAGTCAAAATAGTTATAGTCAGAACTGTGAAAGCTACTGAAGCAGACAACCTGGAAAAATCTAGGAAGCAGAGATGCGTCAGTCTGGGATGCCAATGGTAGATACATCTATATGCAGAAACATTCTCAGAAAGACTGACAGAATTATCCCTCCCAGCAACTTGTTACAAGAGAGGGCATTATAAATTCTAGCACACTTTTGCTGTCCTTTTGTTCCGTTGTTTTGAAGATAATATTTCCCATTTTGTCAGCCACACCTCACTCTCAGAGATCCTTGAATACCAAGCCTGGCATGCACAATGAAATGCATTGTTTAAGGCCACAAGTCCAGAACTGTGTGTGGTTTTGCTCTCCTCATGCTGACAACCCAAGAGTGACGCAAGTTTACAATGGCCATGTTACCTGTGTGTCATCACCAAGCAACTCCGGAGCTTCCCAGTGACTAAACCGTTTAGGCTGGATTTGCACTCTATGAGCCACCCAGTCCTAATGGCTGAAACTGGTCCTCGTGTGGTTGCCTGGATCAGGTGATTCATGGAGATACTAAATCTCCCATAGTCAAAGGTGTGCTGGAAGCGCTTCATGCCAGTTTCTCCACACCAGAGAGCAGCTTAGCTCTGGTTTGTGACATCTCCCAGTTCCTTTGGAGTACATATCTCTGTCCTGGCCCATTTGAAGATCTCCACCCAAAGCCAGACTTCAGACAGGAAGGGGTACAAACATCCTCATCCTGAGACCACTTGCAAGCTGCTGCCAGCATCTCCCTTCACAGAGACATTAAAAACACAGACGGAAGTCAGAGATACCTGTCACCGTCCCCCAGTGACCAATGGGGACCTGGACATCCTTTTCCACTGCATTGCCTCCTTCTCTTTTCTGGGAAATTGAGGCCAATTGCTGAACTATGCTTTTGATTTGGGGCCTCTTAGTCTGAACTCAAGATATTAAAGACTCTTTTCCTCTTACTGTATTGTGTATTTGATATTCTTGTCACCTGTAGGGAAAATGGAAAGACAGAAGGAAAAAGCAGCCCCATGCTTGTTTTTCGTGCCCAAAGTAGTAAGGGCTTACTTCCTACCACAAAGACTTAAGTCAGAAGGAAGGCCTAGAAACTGTAATTATGCCTGAAAGCAGTCTCAACAAACAATGCAATGATCAGCGCCTTCGACCAAAATGCCTCTCTACTCCTTGACTTCTAGATTTACCACAAATTGGCCCACAAGGTAAATGCACAGCAAAGTGTCTGCCTCACCAAAGAGGTAGATACATGTTTTCTGAATGACTAAAAGAAGATTCAACTCCCCTCTGCAACTCCTTACAAGGAGAAAATGCCCTTAATTGCTCTCTGCTATTTTAATATGTAGCAACATGAAAGTCGTTGGTAGAAAAAAAAAATGATCAAGTGATTTCTCTTTTTAGCAGAGAAAGAAGTAACTTGCTATATCATTAAAGAAAATGCATATTTCTAAAATTACTCAGGATATTTGCTATCTGTACT
This sequence comes from Phyllotis vaccarum, assembly GCA_033318265.1. Taxonomy (NCBI): domain Eukaryota; kingdom Metazoa; phylum Chordata; class Mammalia; order Rodentia; family Cricetidae; genus Phyllotis; species Phyllotis vaccarum. The sequence goes on from JARWLC010000015.1 coordinate 31,122,902, forward strand.
GTCATTGTTCATTTCTCTAGACTTACAAGCCTGATACGCTGGCACTTAGCCTCTATGTGTCAACAGGCCAATTGAGCAAATGAGAAAATGATAATAAATGGGACCTGGAGAGATGGCTCAGTAGTTAACAGGCATTTACTGTTCTTCCGAAAGAATCAAGTTTGATTCCCAGAACCGATGCTTCAGCTCACAACCATCTGGTAACTCATTCCCCAGGATTCAGGGCCCTCTTCTGGCTGGCATCTGTGGGCACCCGGAATGCATGTGGTGCACAGACGCACGTGCAGCCAAAAATCATTTTTAAAAGTGGCAAAGAATGAATATGCCTACATTGGGAGTATGCAACAAATATCATTACTTAACGTCTGTTCACCCAACACATCTGTAGTTTTTCCCTTTACTAGCAGATAATAAATGTTGCCTTTGACATACTCTCCACTGCCTTGCTCCAACTGGGAAACCAGGAAACCATTAAGCTCTAATTTTAAAGTGTTTTGATCAGTGAAGATCTGGTGAGCTGATGTGAGAAGTGAGGACTTCTTAGAAAGTGACAATTCACTAACTCAACTTCCTTAAAAACATGCATTGTTCCCAAGTTTCTTCCTTCTATTTTCTAAGCCCCTAAACTGTTAATGTTTCTCTTTTGTTATAATTTCAATGGAGATATCCTTCTTGAAGCTATAAGTTGGTGTTGGTGTCTGGATGACTAATCTATGCTCTGGTTCAGGGATATATGCAGTGGGCATGCTTACCTGATGAATGAATGAATGAATGAATGAATGAATGAATGAATGAATGAATGAATGAATGGTGTAAGAACAAAATCACTGTTCTGGAATATAAAAATGTGTGTTCATGTCCACTCAAATGGAAAATGCTTACTTAGAACAGATCTCCTGGCCAGCATGAACACTGCCTATATTTATATTCAATTCTGGGAAATGTTGGAGACCAGAACATACAATACTATTTACCCTTCTGTAACCTAGCCAAATCTTCATGGCTATAACATCATCACCTCCATCTTCTTTTTTCCTCAATGAACTTTTTCCAATCAGTTTTAAAGGTCTTAGACTGTTTTTATTACTGATGCCTTTTGAAAGCCAGGTGACTTCTTTCAGAATTAAAAGATTTCAACATAATATAAGAGAAGGCGCTCCTCAGCTAACTGCTCCTGCCTCTTCTAGTCAGCTAAATACCCAAGTGATCAATCCAGGCTCTCCCAGCTTCCTTCTCTACCTACACAGGAATGACACCATCTCTACAAAGAAATAGTTAAATCCAACAATTTGCAGGGAAGGAGAAAACTACAGCCCTTCTGAAGACTAGGAGCTACACCTATTATTTTCTCCTTCCTGTTACTTCCAGAAATTAGTCTTTTCAGTATAAGAAGGTAACTCCAGCTAAAGTCAGTTGACTTTTTCTGTGCTTAGTCATAACCTGTAGTTAATTTACTCCAGCACACGGGCTTTGGGGACATGTTTCACTCAGCATCCACCCTACCCATCAACTGGAAACCAAAACCTTGACTAGAAAACAAAATGCTACTGATTAGAAATACAACTCTGTTGTGTTCATAGCACAACGCTGAGATAGGTTCATGTCTTCCATCTCAAACACCTCTGTAGTAGACACCACTGAGGTTTTTCCTTGGTTTTTCTCTTCAGCTACGGGTTGACATTAGTGGCCTGGTGCACTCGAATAATCCTATGGTTGGTTTTCGATTCAGCCTATCAGCCAGATCCCCACTGTGGCCATAACACAGTTTAAATCAGTCAACCTAACTTTCTCAGTGACAACAGGGCGGGCCAACCTGCCAGACTAATGCAAGCTTTAATCCTAAACTTCCCCAATACTGATAGAATGCAGCAGCTTCTTTTACGCAGTTAATAATCATTTCTCTTTCAGGCACCGAGATACAACACCACCATTAGTCTGGGTCTTTGCAACAGCTGAGTCACCCCCTTCCATTTGGTGTCAATTAGGCTAATTAGTGGTTAGCAGATCCAGCTGCCCTTCAATCATTTGGAGCATGTCAGGCACCAACTCTAGGGTCTTCTCACACACTGACATGAATATCTGTACTGCTCAGGCCCAAGAAGCTCTTTAGAAAGACAGCAGTTGATTGGCCATAACACTTGCCCAGCCAGTGCCACAAACCACAGTTTTTGATGACCACCCACTAATTCAATGGCCCCTTGTCGACCACCGGCTGTTGCAGTACAATTTGTTGGCCACTGATACAACCGAATCCTATTATCTTTTCTTCTCGCCAGCTAGGTGGTCGGGGCGGGCTTCCCCGGAGGGTGCATGTACCTGTTAAAACACTCTTTTGGCCTTCGTTTCTAAACCCAGGCAGAGGGGATTAGGAGACTGGCTTTTAATTGCGATTGCCTCTTTCTTTTGCGAATGCCAATTGTTCTGCAGTACCTTCTGTGATATGAAAATGAATACAGGATTAAAGCATATTTTTGATTCCTCACTAACCATTGAGTCTTTTAGGCACCTTCCTTAAGCCAGTGGGTGTGCTTGAGCTCAAGCCTCAGCAGGAGGCAAACAAAGCGATTTAAAGCCACCCTGGTGTCCAATGCTAAAGAAAACCACTGAGAAAGAGTTTATGGACATCACTCAAAGAACCATTTAACTGTGTCCATTTAGTTATCGGGTGCAAACCTTAAAAGTTTTGACAGGTGATCTTCCTGGTATTTAAATGATCCTCATCTATATGCTTGAAGCTTACGTAAACGGTAGCAAAACATTGGTTATTCTACAAATAGTTACTCTTGAAAAAAAGAGCTCCTCCAATTATTACACTATACTGTATACCTCATAATTTCATTTTAAATAATCTTACTATATGACCCCAAAATTTAGGCATTTAAGAAGAGTCATATTGTTCTAGAACACTATGTATGTTATCAAGTTTTTGTCCTAAGAAATTGGATCTTCTTAGAGTATCATCAGTATACTTTTTCCACTGTTAATTTAAAAACATTTCACGGATGCAAAATGAAACACTAGGATTTCTTAATCAAGCATTGAAAATTGTACAAGAAAATATCTAAGCATTGAGTTCCATGTCAGATTTTAAGTTTAAAAAATCCTCAAAGCACATGACTTAATATATATACTTAATATATATACTTATTATAAAATATATATGGAAATATATATGGTCTACTTTACAAGTTAAGTATAATATATATTTTAACCTCATAAATGATACATTTATTTGTAGTCTGTGTAATATATGTAAAATATACTTATAAGTCATATGGGTTAAGTCACATACAACAATGTTAAGCATTCAATTGTACTTATATAGATAAAAGATTAAAAAATAATAATTTTAAAAGCTTGGGTGTTCTCATAAAAATGAGACTATTTATAGCCTTAGAGAATTGTGGCCAGCAACAACAACAAAAAATTCTAATAAATGAAGGGATCTATTTTGATTAACATTAGCTCTTCAGATTAAATAATACAGTGTTTTGATTGAGTCACCCTACAAATTTATTAATACGTTTTAAAGTAGATATCCTGGCAGTCTCTTGGCTTTTAACTACATCATCAGACTTGTTTTGCCCTGAGAATTTACATTCTTGAAAAATGCATCTATTTATAATCTGTAAACTCAACTCACACAGAGTAGGTTGAAAATAGATGGCTACAACCAGATACAATCTTTGTATACACAACAGGCTGTGGATGGGAAACTTTTAAACTGACTATTATTTGCCTAGTTGTTGAGTACCAGTAAGACTCAATCTTAGCTCTTTTATCCTAAATAGATCATGGCTCTTTGAAGGAATTTTTCTTAAGCAGAATTACAAACAATACAGAAATATAGAGAGTATGTAGAACATATTCTTAAAATATGTTACACATGTAAAGTAAATTAATTTCTAAAAGACATGGAAAAGAAAATTAAAACTACTGTCTATTGGACTGGTATTTTCAACCTCAAAGCCTCAACACTTTTCCTTGACAAGATTTCCTTCTCAAGCAAGGCATGTCCTTAAACCGCAGCTTTGAATGGAAACAAATTTATTCCCTTCTCTACCTGAAAGCTGACCCTTCTGCATACCTCCTTTCATTCCTTGTTAGGTCAGTCTCACACAAATAATATCAGGGTTTGCCATCACAGACATCTGTGTGAAATTTGCATTCTTTATTATACATGGTACCCACACAGTTCTCGGAAGAGCAAAATGAGAGGAATCGATGAAATAACATCAGAGTCAAGAAAGTAAAGTAGGAAAGTTAAACTTTGCAAATGATACAGGAAATTCCAGTCCCCAAAAGAACGATTCTTAGGAAGTGTCTACAAAGTAGGACCATTAATTTTATGCATTACTTTACAATTTTTAACATAGTTATTTTATTTTTTACTCATTCAGTTCTTATATGTGTATGGAAAAGGATAATCTTACTGCGAATATGGTAGCCACTGGCCATGAGTATACTATTTTAAAAGTAGCTGGTCCATGTTAAATACAAGTCTGCTTTAAATACAAGGTACATACTGGATTTCAAAGACTTAGTACAATATATAGATAGATACAATATATCATTAACAACTTTTTTATATTAATTAAAGTAATATTTTGTATGTATGCTCTTAATAAATATTAGTAAGATATACTTCATGTTCTTGATGACCTTTCAAAAATAAAATATTTATAAATTATTAGTGACTTTAACATTTAACTATTCCAAGATACAAACTCAAGTTCTTTCAGTAAGTAAAAACATAAGTCAATTAAAAATGTGCATAATCCATTTCTTTTTTTTAATATTTCCACTAGAAATTGTTAAGATTATATTTCCTAAATTACACTTTAATGGAAATGCTACTATAGACTCTATTTGCACAGTGACAGATAATAACAGTGATTTGGTTTATTCTAACAGAAGTGCCAAAGAGACAACCTAACAGACAAGGGAGTTTGCCTGCTTTCAACAATATGATTAACAAAATAAACCAAAATCAGGAAAGAAAAAGATTCAAAAGCAAAGTAAATCTCACTATAACATAAAAGCATAAACATAAAACATGGGTAAGTATACAAAAACAAATGAACTGAGCGATTTTCCACTGGTTGAGACATAAATTCGGATACACAAATGACTTGTGATAAATAATGTAACTCAATATTGTATCCAAGTCAATTGCATGTCTTCTACTGGACAATATTTTGTGTTCCTATTGTTCATCCATATGCATTAGTCAGGAATGGTCCCAAGCCAATGTTAGATTAGTAAACCAAAAGGCACAGAGCAACACTGTACACTCGACTTGCATATATGAAGTAGCTATTAAAACCCTGGCGCTTCAATGGATAAATATTTTTGAAATAATGCATTAATTCCATCAGCAATCCACATGTTTCTTCTGTGGACAAGTTTATTTGAGTGTAATCATCTGGAATAAACAACTGAAACCTAAAATGTTTATCAACCAGCTGTTAAGTGCTGTGCAATCATAATAAACGGAGTGAGTGCATCCAGTGAATTGATTAAAACCAACCTAGTGTTAAAGAACATGGGAAAGAAATGCCAAACTGATGGGGGGAAAAAATCTCAAAGCTGTGCTGAGAAGAATCAAAATAACACTGTGGGCTCCATGCTTCTAGTTAACAACAAACCACCTCCCTCCTACAAACACAGCTTCCAGGAGATCTGCCACTTACTTAAGTTCTGTTCACATGGAATTCGGTGAAATCCCCAGCAGACCACAAGATGGGTAAACCTGTTCTAACTGCTCCTACAATATCATGGAGCAGAGCTTGAATTACCAACCCACCAGAGAATACTAATGCAATTATGAGTGTTTACTTACACCATGTGTTTCTCGCTGAGCCTCCCCCGCTGTGTCAGGAGAAACCAAAGGGAGCTAATGTTTTATAGATGGTAAGACTCTGTTTGTTTTCAGTGGGGCTAAGTCTCCCAAAGCACTCAGACACACTAATTAAAGTAAACTGGAGAGGCCCATAATAAAATATATGTGTTTGGAGACTGGGAGATGAACCCTACTGGCTTATTAAAAGTCAAAAGAAAAATATACATTATTTATGACTTCAAAGGGACACATTCTGCGCTCCAGTTTATTTAAAGGATTAACTAAGCAGTGGTTATTGGTGACCATCTGAACGGTTCTTCTTTCACGGTTCATTAGTTCTGTCATATATGTGAAAAGTCATCATTTGGGTTCAGATCAAATATTATTAATCAAATAAATTACAGCGGCTACACCAACATTATTAAACAGAACCTTTGTGAAAATAGCTGTTAATCAATCTGTATTACTTTGAAACAGTTGCCTGGTTGCAACAATGTAATGTGAGCTTTCAAAATGCTTAGAGATTCTTCATAACTTTGGCCGCTCTGGAAATGGGGAAAAATAACACAAAACAAATTGTCTATGGCCACCTATTTCCATAAGATACTTCCTTCACCAGGGCCAGAAAGCTTCACAGGGCCCAGTTTCCCTGTCTTCAAGACAAAACGAGAAGGAGTAATTGTGTATGAGAAGCTTTCTTACATATAAAATATTTCTTTCATTCATTAATGGTTTACAAATCAAGGCACATGATTCAATCAAGAACACTATTGGCATTTGGCTTAAAGAAGCCTGAACTAGGGATACCCGAGACAAATGAACACTGCTTCCTTGGTACTTGAATATTTGCAAAGTTAATCATAATTATCATTTCTGCCGATCAAAGTATTATGTTACTTAACTAAACATTAGCATGCGTTCAAAGACTTAGTAGAATTTTCTAATTTACAAATATTGCATGGTGTGATACTGAGACTACGTTTTTTTGTTTGTTTATGTTTTTATTTTGTCAGATAACCTTAAAATTTACCTGGGTTTGTACTTTGTCTCCTCAAATAAGAAACTGGACCTAAGACATTTGTTCTATACGGTCTGAGAAGCAGACATCTAGAAGTTTCTTCGTGGTGGAAGATACGGACTGTAGATCGGAGGCTGCCTCCTGGCTGCTCCTGTTTCCTCTCCTCTTCTGGTCCTCTCTAACATTTCCTATCTCCCGCTGGCATCTGTTCACCTCGGAAGTTTTCCCACAGCCATTTATCACAAGTAAAGGGAAGCGCACATCCAACGCTGGAAGCCCAAGCAGCTTTTTGAAGATTACAGGTTACATTTCTTGCATGTGAATAAAAATTACTGAGTCAGGCACTGATGATAGTCAACATTTTCTTAATATATCATTTTAGTGCTTCCATATTATGCCTTCATTAAAGAAAAAAACCTTAAACCAAAACAATACTTATTCAAAATTCATTTCATGTTATGATTTGTGTAGCTTTAACTCAACAAGATTTGAGCTGATGAATGTTCATATTACATTAACCTACCGATTATAAAATTATAACTTCAGTATCTCACAAAGTATTGGCTGTGTAAAGTGTATATCATTCCCTCTTATTTGTAAGATAAACACCTTTTGCCTAAGTGTAAATTCCAAATAAAATATCGAGTGCATGAGGCTAAGAGCTAGTCTTTTCTTTCGTTTTCTTCTTTGTACGTCCCCTTCTCTTGTTTGGTCTGAATGGTTCCTACATCTTTAAGTCCTGCCCATGCTAAACTCAAGCTGTTTTTCCTCCCCAGCTCTTGGATCAACTCTAGACTCAGGACCGGGGTTTTCTGCTTCTTTCCTATTGTTGATGAATATAATCTTTGTAGTCTGCCTGTACCATTTAAAAAGCATTGCATAGCGATCCTGCACCTGAGATTAAACAAAGAAATAAAACAATTGTCATGCAAAAGAAAAAGAAGAAGAAGGAAGAGAGAGAGAAAGAAACACATTTCTGAAAATCTGTGCTCCTCTGATCAGTAAGGAGCAGGCTGGGATGCACACAGCCACACACACATTTATTGCTTTACCTTTTTGAGCTGAATAGTTTGTAATTCCTGACAAATCCATTTAAATTCTCTCTACCAAATTTGGAGTACCCTTATTTTAATATCAGATTTAATGTATTGAACAAATCTGATTTAAAATTCTCAGTTTTCAAATTATATTTTTGTTGAAAAAGACAATAGAATGCAAGCTGGCCAAAAGCATCAAGTAAAGGCTGTTTCCTTTAATAAAAATATACTCTTCAAGTCTCTGAGACTCAAAATTGGCTTTAGGACGTTTACTTGGTACTTAGCACAATTTCATTCCTATTCTACTGGACTCCGAGAATAACAGGAAGTAGAGGAAAGTGTCCAATTATTCTCCAACCTAGTAAGATCTTGGAAACCAATTTAAATATAACACAAATCTAAAATTTCAGGCACTTTTTCAGATCGTGTTTAAGTAAAACAAAATTAACATGAGCAACATCTTACAAAAACTTGATTTTTAAAAATTCATGATTTACCCACAGGGGCTGAGAAATGGTGAGCAAAGTGCGGTGGGATTTCTTCCTTCATTTTCTTATCCTAATTTGTATAATCACATTAATATCTGTCACATTCATAAGACAAGAATGTTCTTTAGGACAGAGGTCATGTCTATCTTGCTTCTGAGTGCCATCGTCAGGGCTGAAGAAATTACTTGGAAAAGCATGCACACCAAAGAAACATACATGTTAAATACTTATGATTGAGCTGTTTCCATATCTGGAGGATCTTAGGGGGAAACGAATTGGTTTTAATTGGAGTTAATTATAGAAAGCAGTAGAAAGGAAAGACCTTTTGAGCAGATCATAAATAATAAGCTCAGGTTCCATTGGTGGAGAGAAAAGTGTGTGTGTGTGTTTCAGGAAAGGATTTGAGAAAGTTAGAGAATCGGGCAGTCACCATAGGTTGAAGAAAACCCAGGACAGGACAGAAATATATCTAATTATAGTAAGTAAAGTGACTCCCACATGCAATTGGGGGCAAGAGATTTTATATCAAATTAGAAAAAAAAAAAAAAACCTAAAAGATAAGCAAAATTTAGAAAGCCTGAAAAAAAGCAAGATTTTCGAGCAATGAATAACAGACTGCAGAACAGTTTCTTTATCAGAATAATGAAAATAAAAAAAACTTGGTAAGAAAGATTAGCAAGATTTTGGGCTGGGAGGACAGCTCGGCAAGAGTGCATGTTGTGTGGCATTAGTGTGAAAACTGATGATAACTGTGTGTGCTTGTAACCAGCTATGGAAAGGTGAGAGGCATCAGGTCCTGGCCAGCCCACCAAGTTCTAACAGCAAACCTCAGCTTCTCTGACTCTGCCTCCACAGATATCAAGCAAGAGTGGAAGACAGTGGCCATCCTCTTCTGCCGTCTGCATGGGCACACACAACAAGAAGGAGAAACAGAAACCAAGTAGGAAATAAAGAAAACTCAAAAAGTATTAGGCAGATGAGTTTTTCACCTAACTTATGAAACTATTTAGTTTTGACAAGATGCTTTTAAAGATGATCCTGCCCAAACTATTTCAATGGCCTGCCCAATGTTGCAGAGCCAAGATTAGAAGTGGGTTGCCCAGTTCCTGTCCAGCTTGTCTCTCCATGTAAAGCATGTGCCCCGCGCAAGTTGGCTTTTTAAATTAAAAGGAATTAACAAAGCTGCAATCACAGAATTAGCTCTTTATTGCGATTTCACTAACTGAACAGTAACTTTATTTAATAGACCTACCCTGCCACACAGACATCCCGCTGAAGCACTGTAATAAATGTAATAAAAGGAGAGATTAGGGCAAACATTGGTGGGAAGACATTAATTAGAGGAGGCCCTCACCAATTCTCAGTTGACTAATCCTCAAACCCTGTAATTCTCATAAGAAAACTGACAATCTTGCTTTACCCCTTATCAAAGAGAGTTTCCAGCTGGAGAGAGTGGCAGGCTCAAGTAATCAGAATCTCATTAATTTTATTAAATAGACCATAAAGTCCCATAACAAATAATTAAGCCCTGCTAAACAGATATCCAATAGTCTATCTTATCCCTTCTTATTTATAGACAGAAATAAAATGATGGTGCTTACAACAACCATGCAGTGTACTTGCTGTTATTGGTGATAAGAATACCTTGGGTTTGTTAAGGCAATGTTAAAGCTTTTCAAAGCACGATGATTCCACTACAGCTGATCTTCTAACTATTATGCCCTATTTTTTGTAAAGTTTTGATCTGCTTCCTGTTACCTTATTTGTGAGACAGAATATCACCAAAATTTGGCACGATTGCTTATGGTGACCTGTCCTAAAATACACAATAATGGTGTCTCCACAAACCCCAAATGAGGACACAAGGGTCTCAAAGACAAAGAGCCATCACCCAGAAGCTGCTCTTGGAGTGGAAACAGCCTTGATTACTGTGAGTTGACGTATGTAGGTGTGCTCTGTGGAAGCTCTGGTTTTCGTTTTTCATCACCACATCTGAGAGAGGTTTGAGATTTTTTTTTGGCCAATTCCATTCAACTATACCTACACACATGGGTATCTTGGATACTAGTATAAATTATTGTGCTGTCATTTTCTCTTAGTACTTGGTTTTATACTAGACTTGAGTTATAAATGAAATATAGGATTTTTCATTTTCAATTGAAAATTGTGTATATGGCCATATACCAACTGTCTGATGCTGTGATCAGGGTTGGATGACCAAAGACACCATCCCTTAACTCCTAGATACTAAGATTATATAACTTGCATAGTTAAAAAACTAAAGAAGTCTTTGAAAATGTAATTAAAATGATTATTTCAAAAATAAGAAGAGTACCTTTGGTTGCCTGTTGTTGGAGAAGATTATAGAATGCATGACGAATGTGGGATGCCTCTAGGAGCAAAGACTATTCCCCTCAAGACCAATAAAGAAATTAAAAAAAAAAATAAAACAAAAGGTGTTCCTGCAACCATGAGGAGCTGCATTTGCCCAGCAACCTAGAAGAAGTTGAAGGATTCCTTTCCTGAGCCTCCAGTGAAGAACACAGCTCAAAATATACTGATAGTTGGACTTTAGGAAACTGAACAGTGAAACCCTGTCTAACATTCCAGGACTTTTAATCCACATAAAAATGCAGAGAGAAATGAGTGTAAATATATGTTAGAGTAAATGTTTCCCTGGCTCAAATGACTGATAATATCATTGTGAAGGTAAAATACACACACAAAAGCATGTGTATTAGCAAGCATGTATATTAGTAAGCATGTGTGTTAGCAAGCATGTGTGTTAGTAAGCATGTGTATTAGTAAGCAGATGTATTAGTAAGCATGTGTGTTATTACACATTTGTGTATTAGTAATCATGTGTATAATAAGCATGCTTGTTTGTAAACATGTGTATTAATAAGCATGCAAATTAGTATGTATGTTAATAAACATGTATGTTACTAACATGTGTTAGTATTTCCAAAGCATTAGCAAACTATGAGATAAATAAAATATATTACAATAAATTCCAGAAGATATTATTAAGATGCCTCTTAGAAATCCTGATTCAGTTAAATATATGAAGGAGATTATGTGTTACATTGTAAATAATTGTCTCACCCACTGGCTTAATACGCTGATTGACCAAAGGCAGGCAGGAAGTGTGGGCGGGGCTATCAGACTAAGAAAACTCTGAGAACAGGAAGCACAAGGCAGAATGCCAGAGAGAAGCCAGAAGAAGCAAAGGACAACTATGCTGCTCTAAGAAAAGGTACCCAGCCACATGGCTGAACAAGATAAGAGACATGGGTTAGTTTAAGGGTAAAGAGCTAGCAAGTGATATGCCTGAACCTTATGCCAATCATCTTCAAATTAATGAAAGTATCTGTGTGTCTCTGTGGGTCTGTGGGTCTGTGGGCCAAAACCTAGAGGCTAGGCCCGAAAGTCCAGAACAGAAACCTCTTACTACAAATGGCAGACCAATGTGGATAAAATGTACCCACATAAAGTCATAGAAAGCTTAAAAATGGTCTAGAGCCCAAAGAAGCTTCTGAGTTGTGTCTCCCATGTGAGCCATGGTACAGAGACACCCTGGTGAGGCACATGGGCTTGAACTACAATGGTGGGCTTTTGGAGTGCAGCTTAAGGTGTAAAATGGCTTGTTCCTGAAGTCTCACAGGAGCCTAGATGTAAGCAAAAGGTTGCAAATGATGTATTTAAGGTTTCTGTTCATAAGGATAAAAAGGGAAAAGAATTAAAGAAGGCTTTCTAGTGGCAGTGTCTTCTTGGATCAGCTCTTTTTACTGGAGGCAAAGTGAGGCTTAGCTTTTCGAAGAGAAGCTTCCTGATTCAGCCTTAAAGGCAAAATACTTGTGAGTTTTTTAATAGGCCCTGCTGCCTAATACTTAAATGAGGTTAATGAGCAGCAGATGGCAAAGCTTTACTTGGTAATTATATGGACCCTAAAATTCCCCAGAGTACCTGGGTTAAAAAGATAAATTCTGTGAAGCTAGACTAAGAGCTGGGTGGAGCCATTCATCCATCCTACCAACCTTGAATCCTGGTAGATTAAAGGTGTATTCAGAAAGATAAATAAATGAAAGAATCTGGGTGGAGTTAATTGCCCTAGCCAAGCAAAGATGTGGTCAGAGACAGAAAAGGTTAAAAAATAAATATACAGTAAAGACAGTTTAAAAAAAAAGTCTAAGTAGTTTAGAGTGTGTTGAAAATATATTTATACACATAGAGAGAGAAAAGGAAAAAAAAGGTAGAGAAAGCCCTTAAAAAATAAAGTAAAAAAAAAAAAAGCTACGTAAAGATGGAAATTACAAAGAATGTCTGATTCTGTATGTTATTGTCTTATCTTTAAGCTTCTTGACTGAATATGACTTAGTAAAAGCTGCTAAAAGACAGTTGATTATAAATGCTGTTGGATTAATTCAACCTATATATTTTGTAAATGAGTTGACTTTAAAATGGAAATGCAAAGATATGCTACTTTGGAGAAGAGGTTTTCATTTTATTTTCACAGAAAATGAGAGGCTATGGATTTATTTCTGGAAAAAGAACATAAAGTTTGATAGAGGAAGATCCCCTGAAAAATCTGCAATGGAAATGGATGGCCCAGATGATTCACCATTTCAGAGCACCTCAGTTGAAGTTTCCAGAACTCTGTATCCAGAACAATTTCAAGGAGACTGGCTGTGATGACACAGCCTTACAGATTACTCCACTAAAGACTTGTCCATAGTCCTACATTTTTCTTTGGATTCCTATGGGATTGCCAACGTCCCCATTCAGCAGGAAGTAGCCTAGAGAACAATGCCCACATTCCCAAAACATGGATTATGGATGTTTGTTTTTATTTACAGTGTTTTTTATAAGTTGTTATAGATAAGGGGGGAAAAGAATATTAGATGTGGAGTTCTTTTTGTTTTAAAAAGAGAAAAGGGGCTATGTGGGAGATTATGCTCTTACATTGTAAATAATTGTCCCACCCACTGGTTTAATACGCTGATTGGTCAAAGGCAGATAGGAAGTGTGGGCAGGGTTACCAGACTAAGAAAACTCTGAGAACAGGAAGCACAAGGCAGAATGCCAGAGAGAAGCCAGAAGAAGCAGAGGACAACTATGCTGCTCTAAGAAAAGGTACCCAGCCACATGGCTGAACAAGATAAGAGACATGGGTTAGTTTAAGGGTAAAGAGCTAGCAAGTGATATGCCTGAACTTAATGCCAATCATCTTCAAATTAATGAAAGTATCTGTGTGTCTCTGTGGGTCTGTGGGTCTGTGGGTCTGTGGGCCAAAACCTAGAGGCTAGGCCCGAAAATCCAGAACAGAAACCTCTTACTATACACTAAAGCATGTGTATTAGCAAGCATGTGTGTTAGCAAGCATATGTGTTAGTAAGCATGTGTATTAGTAAGCATGTGTGTTATTAAGCATGTGTGTTATTAAGCTCACGTGTATTAGTAAGCATATATATAATAAGCATGCTTGTTTGTAAACATTTGCATTAATAAGCATGCGTATTAGTATGTATGTTAATAAACATGTATGTTACTAACATGTGTTAGTAATTCCAAAGCAGTAGCAAACTATGAGATAAATAAAAAGTGCATATGGCACAAGGAAAGCACAGCAGTGTCCACCTCGGTCATTTGGGGAAACTTGAAGATATATTTTTCTATGTGCAGGGCAAAGTTTCTTAAAATATAGTATATGTATAAATTCCAGAAGATATTATTAAGATGCCTCTTAGAAATTCTGATTCAGTTAAATATATGAAGTACAGGAAGATGTTGTTTGAACAGATTACAAGATGGTACCAATACTGTGGATTCTAGGACCACACTTTTGGAAGCACTGTTCTAAGAAAAGGGAACATGGATGAAGCTCAAGACTTGTGAAGAGTTCAAATGATGGTTTGAGAAGATGAACAGAAGGCAAAAAAAAATTACTCAGGAAAGATCTGGAGGCTGGAAGAAATCCAAAGCAAGAAGTCAACTAATAAAAGAAAGAAAACTTTGTAGTGGGGTAATTAGCAGGCTAGGAAAGGGGGAAGGCTCAGCAACAGCACTGCAGTCTGTCACTCCAGTCCCGGGAGACCCAACACCCTCTTCTGGCCTCTGTAGACACTGCATGCCTAAGGTACACAGATAAGTAGGCAGAATGCACACACGAATAAATGAACAAACAAACAAACCAATAAATAGATTTTAAATAATAGAAAAGAAAACCAAATGCTAAAGTATTAGCAAAAGGCTATGAAATACAAAAGTTAATCAATAATAAGTAGAAAGATGTGGTATGCTACATCCAAGATAAAGGATTATGACTTAAGTTATTTTGCATTTCATTTTTCTGAACTGTTATTTTTTTTTCCTTTTAGAGGTTATCATTTTTATTCAAGTTGCCAAAGTTATTATTGTAAATTTGTTTCATAGCATCCTATCGTTACCTTTTGAACTCTTCAATATCTGAATAGTAATGTCTTTTTCATTATTTGTATATTTTAAATGATTTTATGTGTGAGGGCTTTGCCTGTACTCGATGTACCATATGCATGTCTTAGAACCTTCAGAGACAAGGAGATGTTGTACAATCCCTAAAACTGTAGTTACAAAAGAATGAGGGAAGACATCTCTCCAGCCCAAATAAAGGATCAGAACTCAAGAATAGAGCTTTGCCCTGGCTGGCCTTGAAATCATAGAGATTTAGCTTCTCAAGGGCTGGGATTACAACCATACCTGGATCCTACAGCTTTGTTTGTTTGTTTGTTTGTTTGTTTGTTTGTTTTCTGGTGGTGCTAGGGATTGAACTCAAAGCCCTGTGTTCTGCCACTGAGCTACATGCACAGGCCTTTGCTGTTGATACTGCTAGTTCACATTCTCACTTGCCCACCCTTCCAAGAAGTTCTTAATTTTCACTCTACAATAGTCTACAAATAATTAAAATTCCTAAAACTCTTATTCCATAATTGCTAATAACATTTTCTGATCTGCTACAGCTCTTTCTATAATTCTCTTATCGTTCCTAAGATTATTAACTTTTCCTTTGGAACTGGCCTTGGTGTTTGCTTCAGTTCACCTCTGCTTGTGTAAGTTTTTCAGATTTTTATTTGCGTAAATTGTCTTTATAGCACTCTTTGCTTCAGGAGGGCGTTTCCTCAGGGTGTAGACCTTTGCTTCAGGAGGGCGTTTCCTCAGGGTGTAGACCTTTGCTTCAGGAAGGTGTTTTCTCAGGGTGTAGATCTTTGCTTCAGGAGGGTGTTTTCTCAAGGTGTAGAGTCTAGGCAGACACTTATCTCTTCACCTGTCACAGGCCTTTGCTTATTCTAAGTCACCTGCTGTAAGACAGAAAGTTACTTTTTTACAGTTACTAATGCCCCCCTCCTAAATCTTCAGTGCTTTTCTCTGTCTTTATTCTTTTTATTTTGTGACTGGGACATCATTATGTGTCTACACGTTACTCTGTACACTTCCATGTGGATGTCGGTTGGTTTTCTTAAATGTATCTGTTCTTGAGGTTCTATGTAATCTTTTAACCTACGAATCAGCATCTTCTATCTGTTTAGAACATCCACAGCCATCATCCCACTAAACATATTTCCTCCTATTTTTTTCTCCTCTTCCTGCCATTCATGTTACAGACGCGATTACTAGCTAACTGTCTTCACTGTGTCTACATCTTGTAAAGCCACTTTCTATATTTTCCACATGTTCCCTTGTGTTTTCATTTGGATACTTTTTTTGGCCCTACATTCTCATGACCCAGCTGCCACTACATACATGCATAGCAGTCTTATTTTTAAACAATTGCATTTTAAAATTCTACTACAAGAAAGCATACTATCCAGAAATGGAGCCAATATGAAGGGCATGCAGAAATTTAAGAAACAGAAAATGCAATGATGACCATGAGTCTCTGGGCTCAGTGACATCAGGATCTACAGCTACTCTTAATTTTTTTTTTAATTATGAGTCTTTATAAATCTATTTTTTAGTTCAAATTCAGCCTAAAGTTGCTTGAGACTTGATTCTAAATAATGTAATCCCCAACTGACATTTACTCTATGTCCAGTTAGGTCTGATGGCACTGGTTTTTTGTTTTAAGCTCAATTATCTTTTTGTCTCTTGTCTCTTGACAGTTGTGATAAAGCTTGTTTGCATGTGCCTCTGCAACCCCAGAAGAAGTATGACAGTCTTGGAGTCTTATGGATGGGGGAGAGATGAAAGATTTCTAAAAGGAACAAAGTAGGCATGAAGTTGGTCCAGAAACAAACCTTCGGGGTTGTAAATAAGAGGGAAAAAATGGGCTTTAAGGAAGTCAAGCACTGTGGTGGAATTTTCAGGAATAACCAAGATTTTCAGGTGACTTGGCAGACTTTGTCAAGCAAGAGTAAGAGCCCATGACTCACAGATGACTCTAATGATGTCATTTTAAATATAAAGTTAAACTCTTGAGGGAAAAAAAAATCTTAATTTCCTATGTGCCTCTCCTACTAATCTTTGCTCCATAAAGATGCTGTGGAGCATTCTTTTCAGCCTGAGAATCTACGTTACTTTATTAGTAATAGGTGAAATGTACTTTTGAATAGTGTATGTTTTGGGAAAGATAGCCTTGTAAAACAGAAAAGCGTGTATGAAAATAAGATGCTTACTTAGGTCCACCAAAAGAAGTTTGTATAATTCAGTAAATATCTGCTATACTGGGAAGAACTCTGAAGCAACCAAATGAAAGGTAATAGAGCAAATCACTCTGAAAAGTACATGAAAGGCTGAGAATGCCAGTGTTCACAATATGGAAATCCACTTCATGTGATCTATAATAGAACGTCAGACAACCGAGATGGTGACAAATGAACTCAAGAGTCGAAGTCTTACTCAGATTACTGTTAAGAACACACAAGCATAAGTAGGATTTATGGGGTCACAGCACTTCATTGTAGAGTTTACTATGAGCTTACTGCATATTGAGCCAAAAGCTTTACCAAAGTCCTCACTCATTATTATAATAACTCTTGAAGGCGAGAAAGATATTCTGAACTTTAAATAACTTGAGTTTTTAAAAGCTTATATTTGAAAATCTATGACTTTTTCTTATCTCCCCCCTCACTAAAATTCATCACTTGAAAACTATTAAAACCATTTACAGATCAGAGAGTGTGTATATATTAAGTCGTTTTAAGTGATGCTTTGGGATTTTGTGAGTTTTTAATTTTCTGAGCCTTATTGTTATATAGTGGTTGTAACAAATAAAAATATGAGGGTAAATATGCCTATATAGTTAGAAGTGATACTGCCTTTGTGGCAGTAATCTCTCTTTCTCTAGGGTTCATGACCTCACCAGCCATAGATAATTGTAGAACCAGGCAAGAATTTTCTCTTACTGAGTGAGTCTTACGTAGTTGGATTATTATGTGACATTGTAAATAATTGTCTCTCCTACTAGTTTAATAAAAACGCTGATTGGCTGAAGGCAGACAGGAAGTTTGGGTGGAGCTACCAGGGAATACTCTGGGAACAGGAAGAACAGAGCAGAGATGCCACAGAGTAGCCAGTAGAGGCAGAGGACAACTATGCTGCTCTGAGAAAAGGTACCGAGCCACATGGCTAAGCAGGATAAGAATCAAGGATTAGTTTAAGAGCAAGAGCCAGCTAGCTAGCAATATGCCAGATCCTAGGCTACAATCAGAATAAAATTAATACATGCATAAGCATCGGTGTGATTATTTGGGCCTAACCAGCAGTAGGCCTGAGAGTGTGTCCAAAATTCTGGGCTAGGCCTAAAAGTTCAGGCCAGAAACCTCTTAGAACAGCCTTAAGTCCAATTAAACAGCTGTTGATTACCTTGATATCAGGACCACTGTTGTACCCTTTCCAGGCTGGTCATAGCTATGATTTTCAGCTTTCATGACACCTCCAGATACTTAGAGAGCCAGTGCTTAGGGAAGAAGCTTCCAGACCAGTTCCAGATTACTCCTCCAAGTCCTGTGTACAGAGTGCACTGTGTTTCCAGCAATGGGGGAAGGCAATGCAGGGCAGCATCCATAGCCTGTATTGTTTTGGTAGTCTCCTGAATTCCCCTTTGACCGATAACTAAGGGAAGTTTTCCATGCCCGGCCTTGGGGTTTTATTGGATAGCCTATGAGCCTGGGAGAGCATCACCACCAAGCTATATAATGTCATTGGTGTGTGTATATGCAAATATTCTTAGATCTGTTTTTAAGTAAACATGAAATAATGTTTC
Source organism: Phyllotis vaccarum (assembly GCA_033318265.1). Classification (NCBI taxonomy): domain Eukaryota; kingdom Metazoa; phylum Chordata; class Mammalia; order Rodentia; family Cricetidae; genus Phyllotis; species Phyllotis vaccarum. The sequence goes on from JARWLC010000015.1 coordinate 31,141,524, forward strand.
CCTATGACTTTTTAAAACATGTTTTTATTCCCTCTCACTCTCCCCTCCTCAGTTTCCCTTTTTCCTCTTCATGGTGTTTGCAATCTATTATCCCTGCTCCTCCCATGAATCATTTTCTTTTCCTGGTTTCTGCAGTTACTCCAAGTTCTGTGCTAAAATCTGCAGATTCAAAGCTAGAATGCACAAATCACATGGTCAGCCCTAAACACATATACAGAAATGAGCAACGCTCAAAGGACTCAGCAGGTTATATATATACATGTGTGTGTGTGTGTGTGTGCGTGCGTGCGTGCGTGCGTGCATGCATGCATTTGTATGTGTTTGTGGTATGTGTGTGCATGTATGTATGTGCTCACATGTGTGTGTGCATGTGTGTGAGAGTGTATGTGTGTGTATGTGGTATGTGTCTGCGTGCATGCACATTTGTGTGAGTGTATATGTGTGTAAAAGAGTGTGTGCATGCATGTGTGTATGTGTGTGCATTCATATGTGTATGTGTGTGTGTGGTGCAGGTACACATGTTTGAGTGAGAGTGTGTGTGTATGAGTGTGTGGGTGTGTTCTCTACTCATATCATTTCTATTCATTTTTCTCCCCATTACTCTTCCCATATGAGAAGCTGAAGTGGGGAAGAAATAGAGTATTTGTCTGTAAAATTCTCAGAAAAGATATAAAACCTCAATTAAAAAGGAGGAGAAAGGCAATACAGCATGTATCCATGATTCAGCAGATAAGGGTGATGCAACTGTCTTGATTTCCTTTGATTTCCAAGAATTCGTTCCCATCTCCCTTCTCAGTGTTCCTGGATTCTTTTCAGTTATCAGATTTGCTTCCTGGTCTTCTGCAGCCACGGGCCAACACATTCACTTTCTTGTCCTTGCTGAAAATTCTCTGTGAGAGACTTCCTATCCCATTCCTGTAAACTGGCTAAACTCTCACAGTCATAACTTCCTCCTGAATACATGTGAGTGGAGCTGCACAAATAATTGGTTGTCATGTCAAATAGGCAAGGTGAGAGAAAACTAAATAGTACAGGAACCATCCACAGGTTTTTTTATACAGCTAAATGCCCTGGACTAAAATGTCTCATTGAGCTCACCTTTGTCTTGTTACTAGAGTCCAATAGTCACAGAAAAACAGAGCCCAACAGGCAGTTCATGCAGTACCTAAAATCTTTCTGTATTTAGAATATTTAGTTTAGTTTTGTTGTATTCTTTAAGATAGGAATTTATAGCCCAGGCTAGCTTGACACTTCCTATGTTGACAAAGATGGCCTTAACCTCAAAATCTTTCTTCATAACAACAACAACAAATGCATAGCATCCCAAATCCAGGGAATGGCTCTGCCCACATTTTGGTTGGATGTTTCCACATCTATTTACATAATCAAAGTAACCCCTGATGAATAGCTCTACAGGCCAACCATATCTAGGCAAACTGTTAAGACTCTCTTTTTAGTTGATTCTAGATTGTGTCTAGAATCTTTATATTTGGAAAATGCATAAATAAACTCATAGGAAATCTACATAATATGGAATACTATTCTATGCTAAATAAAAATAAATAAACAAGCCAAGAAGTTATTGAAAGAGAAGGAGAAAACACAAATTCAGATTCTAAGTGGGGAAAAAAAAACTCTCTAAAGAGGTCACATGAGATTCTGAAAAAGCATAATTTTGAAGCAGTATGATGGAGGGGTGAGTGTGTAGCATGCAAGTCATATAAATCCTCTGAAGTCCATCTTCTTCCAAGCAAGCTTATGTAGCTGTCTATTGGCAAGAGGGTGTGGGCGAGGGCAGGGGGCAACACTACAGTATTACATGCACAGTAGAATCGGACTATATTTAAGGTGAAATAAATAGCACCTGAAAGCTGTTTCAAAGCTTTTCTGTGATTAAGCTTCCATTTCCCTGGTCCTGCGGTATGCCAATTGCTCTATCTCTAAGCATTTTATATTCTGTAGACTCTCTGCTCCCCCAACTTCCTTCCACCCATGCAAAACAGTGACCATTATTTTCTCATAGGGTCTATGATTCTTAGCCTTGACCCCACAATTCTATGGTGGCAGTACCATTGAGGTGTTTCAGAATCTCAATGGCAGAAAATGTGCTTCATTCTAAAAATGACCTTACGTTTTTCATCCTGAGTTACAGGAAACAGATTCGCAGGAAAATGAGCAAAGAGAAGAACCAAGCCTCTTTTTGTCAGCATGAGCAAATTACTACAAGCTAGCTTTTCTGCTTGTTTTTAAGACAAGGTTCCTCCATGTAGCCTTGGCTGACCTGGATCTCTATATGCACACCGGGCTGGTCTTGAAATACAAGAGATCTTCTTACCTCTGCCTTTCCAGTGCAGAAATTAAGGGCATGTACTACCAGGCCAGACTAACTTCGAAAATAAGATTTATGAAGAGAAATTGAGCAGTTTTGTTTTTGTGTTGTTTTTCTGGATCACTCACATAAAGTCATGTATAGTTCTTTTTTTGTAAATGGCTTTTTATCCAAAACTGCACTCCATACCTGGTTGCTGCTTTCTGTGAGTATCTAGTTGCACAACACACACTCACTCATTTGAATTCAGTTTAAGCATCTAATATACACAGCATCACAGCACTTTAGGTTCATAAAACCCATGCCGAGGCATCCAAGTCATAAATAAAAAGTCATTATGCTCACATTCCTGTATTTGTTCTGGTAGTTTATCCTAACTCTCCCATGCTTGATATAATATCAAGGTGATGTTCCTGATGCAATGATATTCCTCTCTGCTTATTATTTTCCTTGCAAATACATCCAAGGACACAGTAATCACAATAAATCCATACATTTAACCACTTTCCTTAAAAAAAAAATCCATGCTGAAAACACTTGACTTTGTTGCTCTTGCTAGAAAAAAATAAAGCTTTGAAAATGATGTAAACAATGGTGTCTTCTCACAAGAATGGCATGATTAATAAATACTACAAAACCATACCAATGACATTGAGCAAAACACAAATGCTGTGGGCACAGCTCATGGGTTCCTAGGCTACATGCATGCCACTCTGTGGCTGGTCGCTGTCAAATATATCACTTCAAGCTTCCTTCCAGGTATGATGCCCTACTTAGGAAATGCCTCAGAAAACTATGCAGTTCATTCATTTGGATTTTATTCATCTTAAATGTTTCATAAAAGTCTAAAGCAGAAATGTTTCACACAGGTGAGGATGTATAAAAATAAAATGCTCTTTCTCTGATTTTATTTCCTCCTGCCTCCCCTCACCCCTCCGAGATAGAAGAGCTTATTTCTGAAGTAATTCGTATAACTGTGACAAATCCACTTCAGCCTTGGTAATGCCTTTCGTTTTGACTTCAAAACATTCACTGGCTCTCATGGATTTGTACTATTTAACACCCAGATAAAGGTAAGCTGCCTTTTTTAATAACGATGGATTACTTTTTCTCGTTACATGCTCTTATTCAATTGGATTTTTTTCAATTTAAGCACATCAATTCTCGAAGAAAAATGTAACATCAGTCTGAGAATAATTGTAGTTATCAGAAGAGTAAACACAAGCAGCATAAACTGAAATTATCTGATTAAATTACCGGCAAAGCTGATGTCTCCATAGGAAAGTGACACCATTGTGTGCTCTATACTCAACTCTCTGCTTTCCATCCTAGGAAAGGGGTGTAGCACGTACCATTTTCTGAGGAAATGCATGTTGATAATATGAGTATATCTTAGTAGAACTATGCTGGGGCCATGTTTGATTAACAGTCTCTTGTGGTGTTTTGTGAACAGTTCTTCAGTGGCTTGTAGGCCCACTGATGGACCATTTTTCTTACACTAAGCTTCATGCATTACATTACATATAAAGAACTAGAGAACAAACTTGTGGTTTCCAGACACACACAAAAAAATAATTCACATTCAAGGAGAAATGTTGATTGCTCTTATTTGATTACTACGGACATACACCCACATCCGACCATCATAGCTTAACATTCAGTGTGCATCACTAGACATTTCTGGAGGTTTTTGTTTGGTTCTTACATTTGGCTTACTTTGGGTTTTTGCAATACTGACGATTGGCCCTAGAGGCTGGCACACACTAAATACACTCTACTACTAAGCTGTATTACCCAGTCCCTAAAACTTTTATAGTAAAACATGCCTGTAGCTGCAAAGATGGCTCAGTGGGCAAAGTGCTTGCCGTGCAAGCAAAAGGACCTGAGTTCAAATCCACAGCAGCATGTATGGCAAGGAAAGGTGGAGGCCAGAGGAGGAGACCTGAGCCTGTAGCCACTTAATGTAGCTCATCAGTGAACTCCAGGTTTAGTGAGGGACTCTGTCTCACAAAATTAAAGCAGACAGCAAAGGAGGGGGATATCTGTTGTCAACTTCCGGCTACCAACACGAAGTTGTATCCCCCCCCCCCCCCCCCCCCCCGCACATATGTAAAGCCTCAAGGTTTTACATACCCTGGTACTGATTTTCTGAAAGTACTGCCTATTCCATTAAACTTACTTTGGTGTATATATCTGATGTGGATGTAAACAAGTTATTTTACTGAGTCCCATAACCTCTTGATGACACAAGACAAATTTTAAATGTTTATTTAAAAATAATATTACTTGCCATTTTTAAACTAAAATTCTCAGTGTCCGCTATAATATTAAAACTCAGCTTTTCATAGTCAATGTAGTAGATACAGCAATTGTATTATCTGTTGTTTGATTACATAGGCATTTTCCAAGGTAAGTACATGGTCCCTTTGCCAGATAGGACCACAAAGGCTTAAAGATGAAAGTGCCTTGCTCCAAACTGCTCATAAAACTAATTTTTTAAAGTGGTATCTGACCTCTAACAAATCTAAGTCTAGTTTTAAATGCTTATGCCAATGTGAGCCTCACATTTCTGTTTCCAGACACTGAGCCTTGAACTGTACCGTTACTCATGGTATTTGGCCTCTAGTCAGTGCTTAGTAAAAGCACACAAAATATATCAAATTTTAGATTCATTTGTTCACAAAATGAATGAAATTTTAAGCTCAGTAGACTTATTTAGGCTCCTCATAAGAGCATACTTTTATCTGAAACATTGATGTCAATTACATCTTAATATGCCAGAATGTATGTTTCTGAAAAATTAATAGGTCTTCCAATGTTACCACACAAGTTCATGTTTCATTGATTCATTATTGGAACATTTCCTTTTGTTCTGTTGGAATTAAGACCTATATTTTGTAGAGCGGCCAAAGCTAAATTCTAGTATTTAGCATTATAACCTGTTTTCTATATTCAGTGTCTCCCAACATGCTACTGTCAAGCGTATCCTGCTTTGGTGAACCTGAAAGGTTGCAAGATGGAAAAGTGTAAGTGTAAGGGGCAAAAACCAAGTTAACAAGATGGAGAAGTACAGAAGGAGAGAGAGAGAGACAGAATATATGGGTTTTTTTACTGCCTGGTAAGGCCACTGAGAATGGCATAATCCTGTTCTGTGGGACCATTTTGTTAAAATAAGAATATTGCATTTTTCTGCTCTAAGACATTTCATAACAGGGAACTGGAGGCTCCCGTTCTGTTTCCTGCTCAGCAGTGTTGTACAGCTAGCATGGTTTACTGTGGCAGAACCTGAAGCTGTATACGATGTTTGCTTGAGGATTATTTTTAGTCCCTTTAAGCTGAACTTCTGTAATGAAATCTATTTAGAGACATTCCACAGTGCCCTATGGTTACTAGCTTATGCAAATGAAGTATGACCCTGAGAATAAACCTCTTACCCTCTCATCCTCTCCTCCAGCTTCAAAGGTCTCCAGGCAATCACTTTTTTAACTGAAAAGATTGTTAGGCTGAATTAAAATAGAAAGGAGCACAGCTTGATAATGCAATACCCCTATAACTCCACCATTTGCTATCTACTATTTTTCTATAAATATTTAGATACTAACTTATAGATCCATCTGGGATAAATGTGTTAGTGTGTATGACTACTTTTCAGCCTCTAACTTCTAGTGTGAATCCTAATAACTACAGTCAATGTCAATCAATAACCTTTTTCTCTCGCTTCATTTCTTATTTTTTTTTATCTAAAGTTAGGCATGCTAAATTGGGACTGACTTGGTCTCCTAAGAGTAAAATTTTCTCTGTTGATTATACTCTCACCGAAAATATATTCCTGTTGAGCATCAGAATAATCAAAGCGACCACAAAAATATGTAACTCCAAAGGACATCACTAGGTGAGTATCCAGTCTGTTAGTTGAATATATATTAGAAATATAATGTATTTATAAGCAATTAAGTAAAAATTAGAGTCTAATTTTAAGAGGATAATGAAATTGAATACTTGACTATATCTTCAGAAGTATTAGTAAGAAAAAAAGAGATGTCTACAATTCTTTGAATTTTAATCATCAAAATAAACCCTATCATTTTAGAAGAAGCCTTCTAAACAAGTGAGAACAGAAAGAGCATCCAGCCTGTTGTCTGTTTGCTCGTTTGGGGGAACAAGCTGTATAAATGTGACTCAGTTTGATTGGGTAACTAAAATCACTTCCTTGAGTCCTAGGTTTCTCGAGGTCAAAATGTCATCTCAGGATACAGCTAAAATTGGGAAATAATTCAGTATGACTCTGGAATTTATAGACCAAAAGGTCTGTTATGCAATCTTGCTAAGGATGGCAAACCACAGTGACTGACTTCTAACCAGAACAAATGTGTGATGAGGTTCAAGTGGATAAAGACAAAGGCAATCCTCTGCAAATATCTGCTGAAAAGATCTCTAGTTAAGTCTGTTGAGGCTACAGTTTTTGTTAAAATATAAAGCTAAATTAAAATATGGCCGTTTGTACTGACATCTTCGTGTTCTGTTCTTTGTAAATGATTTGTTACATGGTCTTGTGTTAGGTAGCCTATGTTGGGTAGATAGTATTTTACATATTGTGGCTGCATAAACTTTGAAATAAGTAAGACTTCAAATCCCTTGTTTTAAATGAATAAGGCATCAAGACCACAGTTATCTGCCTGAAAAAAAAATTAAATTGATTCCACAATTGGATAAAATGTCCTGAATGCCTGGCCAGCAACCACTGGGCAAGAGTCAGAGAGCTAATAAATAACTTGGCCAAAATACAAGCCAAAGGAATCTGTTGGAACTTGGCAGGTTAGGGCAACAACAGAAAACAAGTTTGTTGTATTTGTGAGTGCCTCTGGATGCAGGAGAAGATATTTATGAAACCAGAAAAGAATTGAACATGGAATGAATAGTTCTGTAGAAAACACACTATATAAGATGATTAGAGCTGAAATGCACTGAAGAACTGCAATACTTAAAAACAACAAAGCAGCCGAGGAGCCATATCCGCAAAATGGAGGATCCAGTGCAAGGCAGTCCATAATTAGAGAAAACTTCTCCCCGATATAACACACATACATACTGTGTTTTTATTGATGGAAACCAAAGAACACTTTTGGAAACATTTCTCTAAGATGGCTTTTACCTGTGCAGTCTGTAAACCTCAAAGGCTAAGAATATTTGGGAATAAGCTGGCTTGTGAATTCTACCTCTCAGACTGAGAAAGGAATGACAGGAAGAGGTAGAAAGAGCTAGACAGTTCCAGTTGGCCCTCCACAGTCAGAGAGTGACTGACTGTTCATTGGTTCATTCCTCTCCTGACCAATGCCTTTGGTATTTGTTCCTTGGAAAGCACTGTATTGGTGTGTGGCTGGTGAGACAGCAGCACAAACCTGTCATGCTCTTCACAGTGCAGCGCCATCAAGCCTGGGGTCCAGAGCTAAAAGCAAACACATAAAAAAGACAATGGCGAATGTAACAAAGGGACAGGCCTGCTTACTGCAGTGACAGACCGGGTGGTGAGGGCTAGATCTGTCAGCTCATAGATGACCTGCTTAGAAATGTTCTTTAGAAAACCTGAGACTTCAAGAATAAGTAAAAGGCAGCTCTGGGTGGGAGAACATTCGTTTCAACGGAAAGATAAATATCGAAAGGTGAGGGGACCGTGGACTGGACACTCCTGAGGTACTGGGTAGAGAAAAGGTTGCTAATGGTAACACATGGGGACTACACACAGATGTGGGAAGATATTTAAATTATGCTTTATTTGCCATGAGTATTACAAAGCTTACATGGGCTACTAGCATCCCAAAGGCACAATAGCTAAGACTCTAGTGGAGCTGAAAGTTCAGGACCAATCAGGAGCTTTCCAAACTCACAGAAGAGCGTCCAGTGGTATTCATGAAGTCATGGGTTTCTGTAATGCTATATATGTTGTACAACAATGTATGCTGTATATTACCTCCCTCCATCTCATATATGTGCTCCATGAGAAGAGGCAATTACATCTGTCCACTGCAAAAATACCAAAATCTTAGAATATCTGGCATATGACAGACAGGTGGTAGTCAATTAATGTTTTTAGAATGGATGGATAGCCTTCATTCATCTTTAGTTGACAAGACTGTGAGCCTTCACATTGAAGCTCCATTCCCTGATACTAATACAGCTTACATGTAATGTGGACCATATTCAAACTTAACAGTACTCTCTCAGCCTAATGTCTTTCAGTGCCTCTCCACAATGGCAAGAAAATAAACTCTTAGCAACTTAGAACACATTCAATACAGCCATGTAGATAATTTACCAAAGAACTCAGGCAAGCCAGATATGAAAGCTCCTGATTGCAAGTAATTCTGGCTCTTAGAAGGCAAAAGAAGGAAGATTATTACATGTTTGAAGCCAGCCTGGGCTACAGAGTAAAACCATGTATCAAAAAAAAAAAAAAATCAACAAAACAGCCCAGATATATCATCTTCTCTAAGAATTTCAGTGTGTGCTAAGTGAAACCCTTGTATAGTTCTTACAAACACAACTTAAGCTCTGTCAGGTAACATGTTATATGCTCAACTAAGTAAATAGACATAGAAGGCTACAAATTTGAGTCGTCTTCTACTTTTGACTTTCTTGACCTGAATTTGCATAATGGCTCCTCATTCCTCCCCTGGCACCAGTGTTTCCCCTTTAGAATAAATGCTGGTCAGTCAGACCTTGAAGGAAATAAAGAACAAAACAAGAAATGGAAATGTCCTATGCAAAGGACAGGAAGGCCAAATTTCAGTCCTCTTGTGGTCATAATCTTAAACCAGACACAAAAGACATAAGCCTAGGGACCTGGGGAAGCAGGTTAGGCTGGGCTTGGACTGGTAAGAGACCTATGAAAGACCCTCACTTATTCTTGAGAGAATATGAGGTCTTCCAGATTATTGGAAACTAACTACTCCTATCTTCTATCTGCTTATAGAGTAATTTTTTACAAATCTTTTTTGGAGCTGTTTATGAGCCACTTATAGACTTTGTTTGCACCGTCACTAAAGAAAATTGTCACAGATCTCTACTCTCTTGGCCTAGATAAAAGTCACATGCCAAGCCATGAACTTCACTCATCCATGGACCAGCAACTGCATCACCCCAAACCTGACACCTGACCTCCTCTTCCTCAGAGCATGTGTCTCCTCCGTCCTTAAGCTTCACACCAAGACCAGACTTGTCTATGACCTATGAAGTAACCTGACCTGCTGAAAAGAGACAACATATGACAGAGTATCCTTGACACGCAGCCTAGTCACCTGACATCATAGGTATCTATCTCCCCAAGCTCATTTCAGCTGTCAACCAATTCTTCCCATTGAGACATGCTGGAACAAAATACACTATCTCAATAATTACTATGTTCAATAACCTAGAATTAAATGTATTATCACAACTCTGTGGAACAATGGGAAAGAAACTCCCTCTCAAAAAAAAAAAAAAAAAAAAAAAAAAAAAAAAAAAAAGTGAAGTGATACCAGTATTTAAAAGTGTAATACACAGAAAAATTCTTTAAAAGAATGTTTTTATGACTTCCTGGGAAAACATTCTGTGTGTCTCATGGTACACAAACTTCTGCTTTATGCTTGTTCTAAAGAAGCAAAAGAAAACTAAGCTTGTTTTAAACATGAACATTAAATCTTTAGATCTTAATGTCTGCTCTTTTTTTCCAGTCATCCCAGCTGAAAACACAGCACCTCCCTCAAAATCATTTTCACAATAAATGGCTTCTTATAATTAGCTAGCACTGCTTTATAAGCTGAAAACCTTTTAGTAAGTTTACATAAAAACTTTGTAAGGTCCCAAGAGTATCTGGAATGAAGCTCACACAATGAAGCAATATCCACGAAGAACTGTTGACAGTGCCTTCTCACAGGCTGCCGAAGCCCATGACTATTTCTTGAGATTATGGGAGGCCATTCATTTTTGTTTTCGTGAACTTAAAGTCGACTTAACCAAATCCACTAACAGTAGCTAATGGCTCTTAATTATATGATGAGATAAAGTTGAAGAAAGTCGTATTCATTGAAAGGTAGAATTATTACTAAAATTGTCTAATTTTATATGACACCAAAATTAAAGATGACACAGCCAGCAAGAAAGCGGAATGCCCCCACACAGTGGTTAAACAAAACCCAAGCTTTTATTTTGTTATGCCAAGAGTTACTTCCGAGAATATGGCTCAGTTGCATAAAATTTCAAAGAAAGATCAAGTTAGGTTCTGAAGTACATTTAACTAGTTTTTTAAAATTAATTATGGGCAAATTCCACATCATTTCTTGAATCCAATATCATTCCAATTGTTAAAATTTTTCCTTTAACATTGAACAATAACACCGTCTACTTTGGGGCATCCTCAATGCTACCCACTCTTGTCTTGAATAAGAGTCATAAGCAGACATCTGACTTCTGACTTTCAGGGGCTAAAAGAGTTATAAGGCAAGTAATTAAGATTGCCTGGTACTGTTATACTACTTCCTTTGTGGGTCAGAATTCTATTTTGCATAAGCTCATGCAAATAAGTGCACTAGTTAGAGCAGACATTATGATCCCTCTCTGTCTTGGGATTTACAGATTTGAGAATCACTGTCTCTACTAAATTTTCTCAAACATTGCTCCAGCTACATTGATACTATAATTCCCACATAGACATGAAGAAGCTGAGGCTTGGAGAGGTTAGACTGCTCAAGACATACAGGTGAGAAAGATTAAAAACCAAGATTCAAATTCCATATCAGCTTTTAAGGGCTTCAAGTTGGAATCCATCTGACTCTGGAACTTGACCACCACCCTGCCCTATCCTGCTCTCCTTAGGAGCTTGGTCTCCACCCTGCCCTCTGCTGCTTTCCTCAGACTCCACTCTCCATCTGATTGTTCCACTTAACTGAGGTGACCACGAATTCCACACAGCTTTTCTGTAGTTAAATCTAGTAGTTCGACCTTGCTTCCCAAATTTGCCTCAAGATATACTTGAAACAATCAGCCTACCTTTAATTCAACACACGTAAAACTGAATTTGTCTCCTTGGTACTGAGTATGTGAATAGGTTCCAAATGTGCCATTCTGTACTGCTGTGGATCATCCTACACGTAATTAACTCAAACCCGGTAAGCCATCCTCCTCTATTGTCCCCTCTACATTATGACTTACAGACATTACTTCTTTCTCAGCACATTCTCACCACCTTTTTCTAACTTACATAATTTCATCTCTAGACAGTTTGAAATGTTCTTAGAAGATATTTGCACCTCCAAGCTGTAATCAAACAAAAATAAAAATTCAAAGGATCTGGGCATAGAAATTAATGTGACTTAAAACCTTGCAAGAATTCCTTAGAGCCTTCAGAATGGAGCATGAGATCTTCTCAAGACCCTCACATCTGTCTTCTGGTCACTTCTCCACTCAAGCAGCTTACTGCCTGCCACATGTAACAATTCGCCTCACGGGGAGAGCTACAGCGGCCAACATCTTCACCACTGCCCTCAGTTTTCATCCTTTGGCACTAATTGCCTCTCAATTCCTAAGGAAATTCTTCCTTTTACTCTGCTCTCTTTTCCTACTTTGGGTCTTCATCAGAAAGCACTTTCAACTTCCCTTCCTCTGTTTCTTCACTAAAGTTTTGCTTGGCACAGCCCCAGGCTCAGATTTCTTAAAAGATGCACAATCATTACCCAGAGGTGTGACGGCTTTGTGCTCCCTCCACATCCTGCCCTTCATGATCTCTCAAGTGTTGTCTGCTTGAGTGGGCCATGGTGAGATGAAAAGCTGATCTCTTCTCTCTCTCAGTTGAGTTTATATGTTTTTCCTTCAAGGTTTATAGCATCCAGTGCATAAGGTCTGACCATGTTTTTTTCTCATTCATCTTTTAACTGTAACATCTGAAGTAGGTGTGATGCAAAACTCATTTGGCATAGGTTGATAGTGCTCGTAATAATGGAACATTTGTTGAGTAAGACAAAATGAAAGATGGAGATGAAGATACTGAAGAAAGGTGATGTAAAAAGTTTAGTATAATTAAATTTTTTCACATGTATCTGAAAACTACATTCATTCTAAATAGTATGTGCTTCCCAGTGGAGTTGGTGTTGAGGTAAAGCTAGCCTGGGACTTGCTATGATCCTGATTCAGTCTCTGAGGTTCTGGGATCTCATCTATGAACCACCAAGACTGGCTTTGGTTTCTCTTCTTTTTAAAGCCATATATCATAGCAACCTTGGTTTAATCAAACAAAAGAGGAGGGAGTCCAGAGCAGGAGGAACTCCTAGAAGTCAGTCTAAAGATTTTTCTATTCATTATTTAGCATTGAACCATAAAAGTCCTCGGATGTTCAGTCTGAAAAACATTCTCCTCTCCAGCTGTTCCCTGGAAGAGAGAGGTTGGAGTACCATGGCATGAAGAGCCTAGCCCTTGTGGGGTTTTTGGTGCTACTCTAATGCATTTTGAGTAGCACAGAACAACATGTAGTCAAGACTCATAACCGACATAGAGAGAAAACAGAGACGTTAGGAAGATTGTGAAGCTTTCCCAAGAGCATCAAATCTCCTGGCTCTGTAGCCTGTGTTCTGAATACTCTTTCATGCTGTCTTTGACAGGAAATCAACTTAACTCTGGAAGCATAGGAAAAAGAGTCCTAGTTGTAAGTAAAGCTGGTCAAACAAAAAAAACATCCATGCTGGTGATAGCAAAGAAGTGTTAGGATAAATTGTAAGGCTACGGATTTGCTTATGACCTTGAGGCATGACAGTCTCTGCATGTGTAACCTGCCTGATTACATTTTAGCACTAAGTTTGACAGTAGTCTCTGGAGAACATAGATTAGAAAAAAAAATTGAAGATTTTACCTATAAAATCACTAAGCTAGAATACACCATTGGTGTGCCTAGATTGTGAAGTTTTGGGTAAGGCTTCTTTTGAGTTCCATTTTGTGTATGAAATTGAAATTAGTAGTGTGTAGAGTGTAAGAGTTAGAGAATACCACAAAAGAATCTTCTGGAGAATTTCTTCTGTATTGTGTATGGCAACAGAATCTTTTTTGCTGCTGTTGCTGTTTGAGAAAGAGTTTCTCTGTTAACCCTGACTGTTCTGAAAGTAGCTCTGTAGCCCAGGCTAGCCTCGAACTCATAGAGTCTGCCTGCCTCCTCTTCCTGAGTGATGGTATTAAAGGTTTATTCCACCACTACTTGGCCAGAATCTATTTTTTAACATATTTTTTTTTATTCTTTGGGAATTTCACATTATATATCCTAATCTCACTCATTTCCCAGACCCTCCATATCTGCCCATACCCGTGTAGCATCCCCTGAAATGAAAGCTTAAAAAGAAATAATAAAAAATGAAGTAAAAAGAATATTACTTAAAAAATATTTCTATCCTCCAACTGTCCCAACTCTACACATCTTTTCATTCATCTTAGTAACACTGAAAGATGCTATGTATCATGCATTATACCCCTTTTTCCAAACAACTTTACTTGCAAATGTTCATTGGGTAGTGTGTTGTTGGTCAGGTTCAAGGCTTCTGGCTTCTGGCTGGTACACCATCACCACTGGACACTCACCAAATTTCCTTTCAGATGAATACTGCCAGTGCCTTGAATCATGGAGATACTGTGTCTGTAGTTACAGAAGACCAATATCTTTATATGCTCCAACAGGTTGTAAATGGGGTAGATGTTAGGAAGGGCCAACTCAAAGCCCTGAATTTGTGCCTGGGCAGTAGCTGAGTTGGTCACTCTGGGCTGCTGGGACCATTCCTCCCAGGTGAGGGGCAAAGCCATCTCTCTACTCCCTTGGCAAGAGGTGGTCCTACTGCAGCTGAGTTCTGTGTTAATATCCATGGCCTGTGTTGCCACCTAAGCCCACAAGGATGTCTGGGTTCTGGGATGCATATTGGGGCCCGAGGGACAATCCAGTGTCAGGGCTTTGCTGATCTGGATGGCTTGCCCTGTCACTCAGAGTCATGGTGTCATCTGGCCTGCTGCTGAACATCGTATCTGGATCTGTGGTCCCATTGCAGCCAGGGTCTGTATTAATGTCCACGGCTGTTACCACTGAAGGCCATGCAGATACCCAGGCCCTGGACTGACATCTGAGGCCATGTCTGAGTCCAGGGACCATGCTGCTACTGGGCCCATGACAATCTGAGAGGTCAGCTCTGCCACCCACGGCCATGGTAACATCTGGGTCCAAGCTGCTGTTGATGGCCATATCTGGGTCTGTAATCCTGCTGCAATCGGTGTTTGTCTTGATGTCTGTTACCACAGGGACCCATAAAACCATGTATTGAATCATGTGTTGAAACATGACGGCCCCTCACTGGTCCAGGGAGAGCCAGCCCCGCCCCTACTGAAGAGCAGCTGAAGTCAACTGGGAAGCATCATACTTCAATATTGCTCCTAGTTCCTTGGCTTGTGACACACAGTATTTTTACAGCATTCTATGGTACATTTATTACGACTTTCCCCTCTTTCATAAGGACATTGGTGCATCTTTCAAAAGTCCTATCCTATGTCATATGATGTCATCTTAATCCATTTTGTCTGAACCTGTCTTTTTTTCAAGTCTAGTGATCGCCTGCCATTCTAGAGGCTGGGGCTACAGTGTTTGAATTTTTGAAGGATTCAACACTAAGCTCACTCCTGAAAGTTGACCTTTGATCTCCACATTAAAACATGGCATGTTTACAGGTGTGTGCACACACATGCACACACATACATACACACAAATAAATAAAAATAATACAATCTTTAAAAAATGAAATTAATGTCCTTCTCTGAGAGCCAGCTTACCAGTGTAGAGCTTACTATTTTCTCCTTGTGTCTATAAGCCTGTGTTTCTCCCATGACAAACAAGCATCTGTTTAGAAATCACTCAGTTCCCTACTGGAAAGAAAAGATGCATGAACAGTAAGACCTGCCTCTCTATTCTGAAAGAACTAACGATTGGGCCATAATCTAATCACTAAACTGTTCATCAGTGTCACTTCAGTGACATGTAGCAAAGGAGAGCCTCGAAGGATAGTTCAGCTCTTGGACCTACTGCTTCCGCACGAGTTGAGGAAGATGTACGACATGTTGTCTATGTGGTAGGAGTCAAACTGAGTGGAAGAAGGGTAACATTGCGCGAGCAAATTTAGTCCCTGATCCTAGAATTCATGGCTAAATGGGAGATACACGTATTACTTAGATAAACCATTAAGGTTTACAATCACAAATGGCAATAAGAAGCAGGAAGAAAAGATTAAAAAAATAGAATAAATAATTACATTGACTTTTTTCGCCACTTACAATAATATAAAGTGACACTGATATTTTTACACACCACAAATTAAAGTCTGTGATAATATCCAATTTCAGAGATAGCCTGTTATAAACATCTTCAAGATACTCTTTCATGAACTGCCAAAATAAAATTCAGTTAACTATGGACTTAATTCTTTGTTTTGTGTGTGAATACATGTGTATGGCATGTTTGTGTGATACTTGTGAACATGTGTGTTCAGGTGCACACTCCGAGACCAGAAAAGAACACTGGATATTCTACTCTATCACTCTCTGCTTTATTCCCTTGAATCAGGGTCTCTCAGAGCAGCAGATACGAGGCTGACAGCCAGAAAACCCCATAAATCCTCCTGGCTCCTCCTCTTCACCTCCCCAGAGCTGAGGTTGCAGGCATGCATGGCTGTACCTGGCTTTTTATAAGGGTGGAAGAGATTTGAACTTGGTGTTCACACCTGCACTGCTATTACTCGCTGATCTATCGCATCACCCCAGTCAAATCATCAGCATTTTTTGTTTTAATAAAAAGCATCTATCTGCATAGCATATTGGTACCTAGGTTCATCTGCAGTTTGATGACTGTATCACTCATTATTTCAATTCATCACCTGCCCTATCATTTCAAAGGTCAAACACTAGTTTCCAACTCGTGCTAAATTTCTGTGTTAAAGATAGCTTCTATACATACAAGTAACATTACCTACTAAGTGGATTATACTTCGGAATGTGTGTGTGTGTGTGTGTCTGTGTGTGTGTCTCTGTGTGTGTGCATGTAACAATAATTAATGAAAAGAGACCATTAATTTAAAAGAGAGTAAGGAGATGTATGTGGGAGGGTTTTGAGGATGGAAAGGAAATAAAGAAATGATGTAATTATATTATAACCGCAAAAAATAAAAGGAAAAAAATACTTCTGCAATGAGTGACTTCAAATTGAAAGCGACGTCATGAAGTATGAAGCCGGAGAAGCTCTGAGTGTTCAGCTCCACTCAACAACATAAACCCACCATTCTGAACATGGTTTTGAAGCCACAGGTTTCCAGCTTCTTTCCCTACCATTCTGGAAATGGACATGCACAGGCCAATAACCATGTCTTTAAAAAAAAATCGTAAATGGCATCAAGTCTTGATTCTTTTTTCTACAGCCCACTGTCCTTGACCATGTAAAGAACCCTGTACAAAACTGTGAGACTGTATTTTAAAAGGCTCTTGATATGACACTCATTATGTTCTAAGCGATATCTTTTGTAGGGTTGGCTGTTTACTCTTGTTTTTCTTTGTTGTTGTTGTTTGGTTGGATTTGGGGGGAAGTTGGGATTTTTTGTTTTGTTTTGTTTTGTTTTGAGACAGGATTTCTCTGACCATCCCAGAACTCCCTATATAGACCAGGCTGGCTTCAGACTTAACTTTGCCTCCCAAGTGCTGGGATTAAAGACATTCACCACCGCAACCTGGCTCTAAGTAAGGTTTTGAAAAGTATAACTTGATATCATCTAGTTAAGACAAAACACTTGTCAAGGGAAATGTGACACCTCATCTTCAAATTGGCCTATTTTAGAAAAGAAAAGTCAGAATTTTATTGAATTTTGTTTATTTTGGAAAAGAATATTTGTCTTTGGGAAGGCTGAGAGATATGACTGATATATAAGAGGAATCTATGCTGAAATCACACATCCTGAAGCAACTCACAGATATCTGGTGAGCACATACATAGTGACCAGTAAACACTGGTTTAAAGAATTTGGGAAGTGGCACTTTGTGTGCCAACACAATTGTGTGTTCGTAAATTCTGACCAAATTAAAAATAATTAGTCCAGGGCAACTGGTTCCATTTTTTAAAATTTTTTTTATTTTTTATTTTTGGTCAAGTATTTGAATGCTACTTTTAATGTCTAAAATCATTCCCACAAGTCATTACAAAGCAGATCACTAGAATGAGATTTTTTTAAAAAATAAATAAACAAAATAGATTTGTGCTTCCCACTTGGATCACCCAAAGAGTTAAAAAGCTTCAACATATTATACATGTATTCATACATAGGGCCCAAAGGATGGCATCTCATTTTTCATCATCAAGGTATTTATACGAACTTCTATCTTTTTTTGCTTTTGTGACCTCTAGCCAGAAAGGCCAAAGTAAATAAAGGCCAAGATAGATGTCAAATCAAGCAATTACTAAACAGGGGCCTGGGCTGTGACCCTCAGATTAGAAACGGTGACCTGTCACAGCAACAGGGGGAAACCTTCCTGTAAGGAGTGGTCCAATTCCTGAGATGCAATTGAGATTTGCAACCTGAACTGAAAAACTGGTATTTTTCATTTGCCTTTTAATCTTTTCTAGCATTCGTATTGAAGCTATCTTCTCATTTCCTCTTCGGCTGCAGGTTGTAGACATTTGAGAAGGAAAATTAGTGTATGGAAAGCACACCTACCATAAAAATTGAGAATGAGCCGGAAGAGCACAAAATGCTGCAAAATCATTTTCTTCATTACCTCTGGTCAAACAGTGTGAAAATTAGATATGTTGTGTGAGAATGAGGAACTCGGTCAACGGCACTGGAGGGGTGGGGCTGAGGGAGCTTGATGCTATTGCTGTAATTTGCCACATAAGGGAATACATTTTGCAGAATTATTTTTGAGGGCAATTAAAATTTGCAAATACGTTGCAAAGCTCATCCTTGGACCTGTTCGTGGATATTTCTACAATCTCAATTTTTCTGCTTTGGTACAAGACAATTATTACTCTTCTCTCTACTTGCTCTACTCAAAATACCAAGATTTTAGCCATGTGTAACACCAAAGTCCACATTCATTCTTCAACAGTTGGCCTTCTTAAACTTTTCATACAAAAGGCCTGTATTAGTTCATTTCTTATTTTAAAAAAAATGGAAAAAACAAAGGTGGAATAGAAAAAGGAGGGAGGGAGGGAGGGAGGGAGGGGGAGGGAGGGAGGGGGGGAGGGAGGGAGGGAGGGAGGGAGGGGGGGGGAGGGAGGGAGGGGGGGGAGGGAGGGAGGGAGGGAGGGAGGGAGGGAGGGAGGGAGGGAGGGAGGGAGGGAGGGAGGGAGGGAGGGAGGGAGGGAGAGAAAGGTGTCAACACTTTCAAGATCTTTTTTCCTTTTAAATCTGTAAGTTTTGACTGGCAGTGGAAACGGAGCAAAGAAGCAAAAAGAATCATGAGTCACATACACATTTTGGTAATGGAGTCTTACAAAGCTGTATTTAGTTCCCCCCTCCCCCATCGCAGGGGACTCTTGCCTACTCAGTGAAGTTCTCGGCCATCTTCCCAAGTAAATATTAAATGCAATTAAATGAATGGATTTTTAAGGTTTAATGTAATTGTTTCCAATGAAATTAATTTAAGTCAAACACTCGTATCTGACTTTGAAATTTGTTGATAGGAAAAAAAAAATCAGTGAAGGAAAAAGGCTAATACCAGAGTCCAGCACAGCATCTCCTTGTAAAGGGAACTCAAGCCTAGAAATCTAATGAGGACAAAGTAGCCAGAGGAAAAGGAATTTAAGAAAGTGTTTTCGACCTATTACACTTGGGAAACTGAGACCAGACTGGTCCTGTATAGCAAGTTCCAGACCAGACAAGGCTACATAGTAAGACCCTGTCTCAAAAGAAAGAAAAATCTTGCATTAGAAACCTTTAAATATTGACCCTAAAATTTAAATTTCACACAAATGGCAAATACAAATCTTCATTGGAAAAAAAAAAAAAGAACATCCTGAGACTTCCTTTGCCCCTCACTTCAGGCAGGGGTTGGCGGTGGGGAAATATTTCCTTAGCAAAATTACAACCAAAAAGCTTTCCCATCTATGCCAGCCATGTTATTAAGTCATCGGCTTTCTGCTGCTAGCTGGCTGCTGCTGACACCACTTTGTCTGACACTACCAGCCAAGGATCGTAAGCAGTAAACTGAAACTCCCACCATTGTTAGGATTGATTTCTCTAGCTGCTGAAGGATTGACACTAGTCCTTGGGTTCTAAGGGGTGAATCTGGGAATCTTCAGTTCCCTCTGGCTCCTCCTCGAGCCATTAACTTTGGAATATCACTTCTTCCCAAAGCATCAAAGCAGAGGATGCTGGTGGTGTGATCTCTTGGAAGTGGTTTATTTGAGGGAAGAAAATCACCTCCAGTCTTTATTACATGCCGTCTTATTTACAATATTCCCAGAGCGGAGACTAAACAGAATGGATCAGCTAACAATCACCTTAAGTTACTAGGTCTTATGTCTTCATTGTGTCTGCGGTTCACAAACCTGTGAATGAATAAGGCTGAAGACATGACCTGGGATGGCTTGGTGTGTTTTTTTTTTGTTTTCTTAAAGGTGTGTCTCGATTTTTTTTACAAAGTCTTTGCTGAAAAATAATTATCTTGAGGTGAGAACCTGTCATTTAAGTAGGAGTGGGTTCCCCCTAAGTTTGGCCCTGGTGGCTTCAATATGTGAGTCACGAAACTGGGGAAACTCCCTGTGGCCATCAGTTCTTCCTCCTACTTTTGGTGAAGCCTGTTATCTCGGGTGGGGCCAAGTGGCGTCATCTCCCAAGCAGCCATGGCAGTTTGGTTTGGTGTTTGCCCCCTTTCTTTTTCCTTTATCTCTTTCTTCTCCTCTCCTTCTTCTTCGTGACCTAGGGGACCGCTTGTGTTGCTCAGCCTCATCTGGAACTTACTGTTAGCCCCATGGTGGCCTCACACTCACAGCAATTCTCTTGTATCAGTCTCCTAAATGCAGAAATTTGTACGTGTGAGTCGCCGCATAGAGCTAACCTCCCCCTTTAGACGGGGGTCTGTGGGCTTTGGGCGAACTACAGAGAGTTCCAAACAGCTGAAGAATCAGAAAATATATGCTTTAAGATTAGAGAATCACTCCGAGCTTACCAATCAGCAGTTGCTCCTAATGATGCTGTTCTTCATTGGAGAACTCTAAATAACTCGGTAAGGCATAATAAATTTCTCTGAAATTATTGCTATGATTTTCCAACAACTTGTAAACTGAAAACATTTGTAACTATACTATTCCAAAACATAAGGAAACTGGGATCCAGGATAATCATGTCTGTGGTCTTAGGTTAATCATTTGAGAAGTAGATTATGACACACACTCTTGGATTCCTTCGTATCACTCCATATTTATCCTCTGAACTTGTGATTCAGATCCACAATGATTTAATATTTGTTCATTAGAAATTTATAATACAACTTAATTGAGGCTTCAGAGAAGAAATTAAGTCAAAAAAAGAAGAATCGTGCTTAGAGGAAACAGGTTACACAGCAGCATTTGTTAGGCACCGACTCTACCAGCTGTGGTGCAGCTAATTTACATGATCTCCTGTCTCCCACAATGCAGGATGCACTAAGAACTTCTCAGTAAGGACCTGAGGTTTACAGTGCCAAGAAAAGTGTCCTAGGTCACAGAAGAAAAGACCTAAACAGAAGCTAGTTTCCAATATTGGTCTATTTGGCTAGCACACAGATCTCATCACATTTATTTTCTATTATTCTTATAGCAAAGGTTTATGACAACCCAGGATATAGGTTAAAAACAGCTTGATTAAAAACAAGTGCATGTAGAAAATGGAAGAAAATTAAGTTGAATGGAGAAATTAGGACCAAAGTATAGAGCATCTAGAAACCCAAGAAAAGTAAATTATTGTACAAAATGGGAGATTTTATAAATTTTTTAAAAATAATAAAAGGAAGAATTCACTTATGATGGGAACGAGGAGGAAGCAAGAGATGACCAGTTAGGAAGCTACTATACAGTTTAGGTATGAACCTAATTGGGTGTGGTCCCTGGGATCATGAATCAGAAGAAAGGGCAATAGAAAATAACCAGAGAAAGAAGCAGTATAATTTCATGAGTAATCAGATGCAAGGTCTCAAGCAGAAGGTGAGTCAAAGATGACTGGGTGTTTTCAAGCCTAAGTAACTGGACCATCGGTGCCAGAGAGTTAAAAACATAGAGAAGTGGGTAGGAGGAAGCATAGATGTATTTAGTCACAGAATGAGAAGGGCCTGGAACATGATGACCCAATTTCAGCCATTAGGGAAGAATGTGCAGTCAATTTCTACACAAGGCATTGTCCGTTAATAAATGTTACACTAATGCATACTATAGATATAAACTGACTAATGAGCAATATGAGAATAGAGCTGAAAATGAATACCAGAGAGTGTCCATAAAGAAGAATGTATGCAAATAATAAGGAGGCATTAAAGACATAAAGATGACCTCCAGCCATTTTCTTTTCTCTGTAGCAAGTAGAATTTGGGGAGAGAGGCATTAGCAGTACTCACCCCCACTGGAAGGTAAGTCCTGTGGGGGCACAAGCTTCCCCCTAAAACAGGGATTAGTGTACTTATGAACTGAATCTATATTTGTTGAACTGATACATTCATTACTGTGCTGCTTGTTTCTACAGCAAGCATGATTGTTGTCTCCCAAATAAGTGCCATTCTGGCCTTATGGCCCATCATCCTTCCCAAAGGACTAAAACCTTATGTTAGTAGGGGGAAAAAGGAAAAAACATGTTTTCCTACGCTATAGACGCTGCCACCTGTTGAGTGCTAGCCTTTTGGGATCCTCCAAGACCTTGGGTGTGCCCGGATGAGGGGGCAGGGTGTGAGAGAGTTAAAAAGGTAGGAGAAGCCTGAGACACTCTAGCAGAAGTGGGAGACAAGCATGGAGTAGAGTCAGTGTGAGAAGAAGGAACAGAAGGAATCCAGCATGGAGGGAAGCAAGAGGGAAAAAGCTAGGCGAGATGCAGTGGCAGGAGAGAAGCATGGCAGGGGGAGAAACAGGTCTAAGACATAAGATGTATTGAATAAAGCTCGGGTCTCTCAGTGTGTGTGAGCCCCGAATGATGGAACCTAAACGACTCCTGAGTGCAGATTGCTTAACCTTGACGCCCCTCGCCTGGACAAGACTCGACCCCAAAGAAACCGGACGCGGTACATGATGTCTAAAAACATCTGCTACATTGTGCATCCTGTGGAAAACAACGAAACCAGTAACTCTATTTCCATTCCTAGGACCATCTTATCTTTAACATTGTTGACAATATTGCAAAAAATAAATTAGTAAATAACCAAAGAAAGACATATTTTCACCGCATCAAAAGCAAAAAATACAGGGAAAGTATTTTAACTCCCTTTGAATGGAAGAAATAACAATTTTAAATATATTTAGCTAGCATACAAAGTAAGGGTCCCTTGTGATATTTTCACTTGTGATATGACATTTGGTTCTCACTATTTCCCCACTGCCCTTTCTCACTTCTCTCTTCTCTCCTTCTCCCCCACAGTGTTCCATCCTTCTGCTTTCTTGACATATCAGAAAGGAATCAGGGAAAGTAACAGTTGCTACAGCCCCAGGGTGGAAACAAACTGGATATTTCTACATTGTTTAGCTTTTTAGATGCACAACAAGGATGTGAATTAGAGAAACTCTTCAGTCTAGATGAGTGTCCCCCATTGGTGTTTAGGGTGCCACATTGGTAAGTACTATGAACAGTTAGGGTCAGTGGGGAGGGGCCCTCCACAGGAAATGGGAAGCCCAGTCTCCCTCATCCTTCATTTTTGTTCCCTGGCTACAGCTGTGCAACATGCACCCCTCTCCTCCCCAGCTGTCAGCTGTCTTGCCAGAAACCCAAGACCAAGATCTCTAGGCAAGGGAGAAAACTAATCCTTCTCTCTTTATATGTTAATAGCCTCCCCCAGTATATCACTATGGTACTGGAGAATTAGGTACTATAGGAAACATGAAAATGTTGATACTTAGACTATGTTGTTTAATCAACAAGAATATATCACACAGCTTTATAAATGGCTGTAGATAATAGCAGTAAAGAAGGAGTTAACGACCATGACCAGGTTTATGGTATGAGCGTGACTGTAGGGACAATGACAGCAAGAGCTCAAATACAATAATAATAATAATAATAATAATAATAATAATAATAAATAATTAATAATAATAATGAGTTGGCTTTAAACACTTATACATAGAAGATTTACTTAGAACTCATTTAATAAAATTCATTTAAACCAACTTGAAAGAAGTTCAAACATACTTCAGATTTCAACTTAGCTTCCGTTTTCATTTTAATATGTGCTTCACTATAAATAAATAAATAAATAAATAAATAAATAAATAAATAAATAAATAAATAAATACTGAGAAGGGGGAAAAAAGAATGAAAGACCAAAGGAAGGAAGAAGAAGGGAGGAACAGAAAGAGGGAGTGAGGGAGGGGAAGGAGGGAGGGAGGGAGAGAGGGAGGGAGGGAGGGAGGGAGGAAGAGAAAACAGTTTGTAAACTAAAGAGTTATCTATTAAGCGTTATTTTGTCATGTCTCTGTTTTTCATCAACTTTGGAGATCCAGAGTTAGGTGCTGGGGAGAGGGCTGAGTGGTACAGAGTACCTGCTTCTCTTCCAGAGGACTATGTTTGGTTCCCTGCACGACATCAAGCAGCTCACATGAATCTGTGAGCTCCAGCTCCAGGGAATCCAACACCTCTGACCTCCTCAGGCACCACACTCACTGTACACACTCACGTGCAGACACCCATCTACAGGTAGATAAAAATAGTAAGAATGAATTATTAAATAAATCAAAATCTAGAGTTAACACCAATATCTTTAAGTTCTGCTTTAGTGTGGTAGTTCTTCACCAAATATAAATCAACACCAAACACAGGAGTGCGACTCACACTCCAGGAAGTAACACACTTGAAGCACTTGGTCAACTGGGAATGAATCTGGCAAACAGTGTTCTTGCCTATTGGTCTGTCTTTACACATAAAATACAGCATTTAAGCTGACCTGTACACTTTAAAAGTTAAAAAGAGTAAAGAAAAGCAAGTGATAGTTGCCCTTGCTTGCACAATACATGAATACGTGGATTAGAAGTGAGTTGCAATCTCTTTAAATTCAATAGGTGAGCAAGTGTCTATAAATGCTCTAGGTAGTCAGAGCCAGGAATCGCATTCTTGATGGGATTCCATGGCTCCAGGAAAGAGGTGAGGCCTCCACCCACACAAGAATTCTCTCACTCATGTGCCAGTTGTCTGAAACCATTACCAGAATTTTATCCCCTGGATTGTCAACTTTGATCATTATGTTGTGATCACATTAATTCTCCATGCCCCTAGAGACAAATTGTGGCTTCTTAATTTTACCAGGTTGAGTTTCACTCACGAGCTAAATATTTTGCCTGTGACACATCCAGAACTAGAAAATACTAAAAGATAAAAGATACTTCTATATTTAAAAAAAGAAGTGACTATATCAGTTGCTAATCTATAATAGACTCTTTAAATTCATGCATATAGCATCAAGATTAGCTGAGAGACAAGGATTAATTTTATTAACCAACAAAATGAAATAATATGTTAGTATTTTCCATAATTTCTGCTACATGGATCACTGAACCCAAAATTTAACCTAAAAGAAAACATAAAAGTTCTCTTTAAAATGAATGTAAAAATTTATCATTAAGCTAGATCATTCAACAAATGCCTTATCTTCCCCCCGGCAGCAGGTTCTTTCTCTGTTCTTCTGCTATGTGTAATAACTTAGAAGAAAGAATAGTAAATGCCACACCAGTCCTCCTTAAACATGGAAAAAATAAAGGAAAACTAGAAGCAGTAAGTTTATCAACACCCACATCTTACTACATGCACTATCACTGTATCAGTTTATATGGTAGGAATCCCCACGGGATACCTGCTTTGCTACCTCGAAACTATCCCCCAAGTGCACATGTCACACCTAGACCCTCAGATCAGTTCTTCTGCATTCTTCTTTACCTCTTGGCAATTTGAAGAGCCCAACTTTAAAGGTTATAAGTATTTCCAAAGACAGCATTTTTGTGGTTTATTTTAGTTCTTTTAGAATGAAAAAAATTATTCTCATTTCAACAATCATACAAGTCATACAAGCATGTGTTCAGTTTCTATAGAAATAAGTATGCACATTTTTATAGTGACTAATAAATACAGATGTAAGAGAGAGTCAAGTGTGAAAACAGAAATTAACTTTCCATTTCCCACCAACATTCAGGTGCCACTGAGAGTTTCAAGGGACCTTCTTATTCAAAGTAAAACTCATAATTATGGAATCTGAAATTGTATGAATTACAGAGGATCCTTGAATATAGCAGCCACATGTGTTGGTTCAATAGACTTACTCTGTTTTGAATAAACATTTAACCATGCTGCAGGATTTGTATGAGAGCGGAGACTGTCTCCAAGTTCATAAATGCAGCTGGCAAAGTCATAACATCCTCACAATTCAGAGTGGCTGAAACATACTTTCTCAGACTTTTACTTTCCTCCTGTTCACTGGGAAGATAAGTCGCAATATCTTTGCTGTGGTATAAACTAAATAGGATTTCAATAAATGGATCCATAGTCACTCAGCAGAGGTCCAAGTCTATCACCATGGTAAGGCACAATGGTAAGAGGACCGCAAAGAAACATTAATACTGCTTTAGCTTTCAGACACTCAAGACACAGAAGTTTCTTAGCTGTCCCGTTTCTCCTTCTCCTGCATTACTCAAGCTTCCTCAAAAGTCTGCTTCACCTGTGCCTACATCATCTTAAGCTTGGCTACAGAGCAGGGGCCTGCTAGACTTTGGCTTGTTATTCAGATTTAATTCTGCTGAGAGCATACCAGAGTCTGTTGGGAGCACACACGTAAGCTGTGGACATTGCTTCATTCAGCTTACAGAATGTAGCGCCCAGAAGAAGCAGCTGGTCTAAGCTATCAAACCTTAGATGGAGTGATTGCTCCCTTTTGACTCCTGGATCTGGTTCTACTTCAGTGCTGCATCCTCGGCTTCTTTCCCATTTGTATAAAACAAGAAAAACACATTTCTTTCTGGTTCCTTCTCTTCTCATCCTCTCTAGTATAGTGTTAGATGTGCTACCTCTCATCTAATTCTACCATTGTAATTCTGACATCTGTGAACAGTCAAATGAGAAAAAAACTAGAGAGACCACGATTGCCTTTAATAGTCCAAAAACAAGCCATTAACAAAAGAAACTATTTATAGACTAATGAGGGCCTTAATAATAAGTCAAGTAAATTGAAACTGAAAGAATTTGCTTCCTGCTATTAATAGTTATTGCATTAACAAATATTATATTAACAATTTCCAAGCTTCTATAGAAAGTATGCTCCTTTGTACAGATTGACCAAGCTTTGAAGAAATAGAGGAAACGCTAGGTCCTACAGCCTCCAAGATTCACTTATCATGAATAGGGTTTTTCTAGGCCGCAGCATTAACCTAATTAACTCATCTTTCATGAGCTTGGAGAAAAGGCCTAGCCAACCCTGTGTGCAGGAGCCCCAGTGCCCGGGCATGCCTGCATTTGTGGCTGAAACTCAACTTGCTTTCTCCCACACAGTAAAACAGGAAAAGCTTTTATTTCCTTGAAAAGGTGAAGTATTTGCAAAATTTCATCTTTATTTTTCCAAGTTATAAGGGCCCATGTTTATCTATCTAGAAGGTTCTTTTGTTATCACAGTTTTGTAGAACTTTATAAGTTGGAATGAATGCTGTGGTTTAAACAATTAAAAGTGGAATCTATAGTGTTTCAAGAATCATTCATCAAACAGGCCAGAAAACAATTCTACAAGACAGGGGTGTACTTTGTGATCTGTCCTAATTTCTCAAAATACTGTAATGTCATTTTATTTATTTATTTATATTTGGGTAAATAATGAGTTCTTAATGCGGAAGACTAGACAATTCCAAACCTTCGACTCTATCAGTCAAGGGGGGATGATTTCTGCTCAAAATGAGCACTGTTGAAAGAGAATGTGAAATAACTGATGTGAATTGACTGGCAAGAAAATGAGATCCAGCAAATCTGGGTTCATCTTACCTATATAGTTTCCTAACATGCCAATAATAAAGAACTAATGGATAGGCATTATCCCAAAAAGACCAACTAAGCTAGTACATTTTAACAAAATCATAACTGCATTTGATTTTAATATATTAACTTCCAAAATAAATCAAGCATTACCGGTTGTATTGAGAGTCAAATGCATTATGCAAAAGATTGATTATAGCGCTATTTGCATTTTGGAATATAATTTTTTACCTGCAGGATTTGTGAGCTACTATGTCCTCAGAATTTTATACAGGGCCTGGCATTAAAGAGGCACTCAAGTAACATGGATAGATCGGTGAAAATAAAACCAATTATTTAGCTTCCACATTTCACAATTCAAAGCTTAATATAAGAATAACCAATTAAAAAGTAATCCTAAATCTTAAATTCATAGTAAGGTTTGCAAAGTGTGAGGAAGTTTCAAAGTCTGATACAGTCTTTTCTTCTGGAGGTACAGGTGAGATCAGTTGGGGTTACTAGTATTTCTACCGTGTTCTTTACAAAGAGGGCCCAGTAAAGAGAAAGAGGTGATGGTACTAAGCCTGGGGAAGATTCAATGCATCACTAAATGTGTTATGAAAAGGTAAAATGGGGTATGAACACATTTTTTATATGTATTTGTAAGAATTGCCCCTTGTCAGGTAGGTGGGTTCCCATTATCCCCAACAGTTATAATTGTTATTGAAATAGATTTTTATACACTATATACAATATATTCTGACCACGAGTCCCTCTCCTCCAGATCCTCCCCGTCTCCCCACCCATCCAAATTCACATCTTCACTTTTGTCTCCCTCACTAGAAAACAAGCTGTTAACTAAAACAGCAAAACGAAGCACAAACAAGCCAGAATAGAACAAAACAAACAGAACAGCTTTCAAATATTCACATCAGTTTTGGGAAGAAAAGCTGAGCACTTCCAAGCAACCAAGAGCATATCAGATATGGTAAGGTAAACAATAACTCAATTTTATAATAGCCAGACCTGAGAAGAAATGGAACAGATCATCTTCCTGATTTGTGCTCTGGTCTCTACTGACTGATAGAGAGAACTACTCAAGAAAGACACACGGTATGACATAAACCCATAGACCTTCATTTTATTTCATATCTATCTACAGATGCCAAATAATGTGCTGGATTCAGTGCTATATAAAGAAGGCTTTCTGAGCCAGCAAGTTGGGCCTGGTGCTTACAAGTACTTCATGCCAAGCTTGATTCCCAGACTCTAAGTGGTAGAAAGAGAAAAATCAGCCCTCGCAAGTTGTCCTCCGACTTCCACACATGCTCCACGGCATAACTCCCTGTCATATATACAAATAAATACAAAAAATAAAAATAATATCGTGTATGCACTACTACTTAGACAGCTGACAGAATTTTTTCGTATTTTTCCTACTATAACGACAAAGATACGTTTCAAACTCTTAATTCAGAAAGACTGAGATAACAGTGAAATAACTATGGCTTCCAGAAGCTGTATGCAGTTTTAGAGTGCTCTAGACTTGACAAAGCTAGCAGCCAACATGAAGTGGCTTAGTCTATAAAGAATGGATAATCTATATGTACAAACCCACTGCCCCTCAAGTATTACACTAAAATCTCCAGTAGGACGATGAGCCCTGTCACACATGCCTCTGGGTTTTGGTTCCTCTGTCCTCAGCTGCTCTCTTTGAAGGTGTCACAGATAGCTGCCATCAAGTCTGTCATGGCTATGAGGGAGCTTTGCAAGAGAAGATGACACTTATCCGTGTGAAACTGAAAAGCTAGAAACAAATACGTGTTTGAATAAATGGTCCATTAAAGAAAAGAAATTAATCTCATTGCACACTGTCTCCTCTGGTTCTGGATTCAGACCGAGGACCATGATGGCCATGGCTTACCCATTTTCTCTTCCATAATCCTCCTTCCTGCCTCTCCAAAAAAAGGCCCTCTTGGAGGTACCCGTTTAGGAGGTAACAAAGGAACCAGTGCTGTCTTCCAGCATTGTGGCCTTTAGCAAGGATATCCTCAGAACTGCTGCTTTGGGTCCCTACTCTCTTTGATCAGCTTCTGTCTCCCGTTCTCACCAGACTCATACAACTAACTTTCATTACTAACAAAGTGGAATCAGTATAATATATAAATATATGCATTTTGCATTTTTACAACTCATGGTTTGCCATTGGTATTTTTCCCATGTTACCTTAAATCATAGGAAAATAACCCTTTATTTTTAATCCTCTTCAAAAGAAGAAAATAATGAAGAATTAAAAGAAATCTCTGTATAAACATATATCTAAAGACAAAATTTTCTATGCAAATTTCCAAATTATTCTTGCTGTAGCCAGACTAATTTTTAGCCCTGGAAATACCCAGAGAGACTTCTTAATCTGCTGGTGACAGAGCCATGAATAGCTCTTATTCATCAGTCTCACACAAGATAATTGACCACAGAGCCCAAGACAAAAGAGATTTGGAAGAGGATGTGGCAAGGTGCTAAGGGAAGTCACTTAATGTGTTCCTGGGGCTCTTGAATAGTAGATCTTGAAAGAGAAAAAGAAAAACACCTTTGAAGGTTCCAGGGATAATCTCTTAAACATGCAAATAGGTGACTAAGTTACTGAAAACTAATTTAGCAATGGATAAAGCATTTATTTCTCATAGCATGTGGGGGTCATGTTAAAACTGGTGGGAATTAAACCTAAATCTAGAAAAGGGAAATCAATGGAGAAGACAGAGGACTGTGGGCTGTGAGTTGAAGCTCTGGCACCAGAGAAGATTTCCTTTTGCTCCATCAGGCTGGAGAGGATTAAATGATTTCTCTGTCTTCTGAATTTCATAGGCACCAAGTAGATATTAATTCAGATGCTTTTAGTTTTAGATGACTTCATTACAGTACTGAGGGAGAAAAAAAATCTACATTGTTGAAACTGTAAGGCCAAATATACATTTCCACAAGTAAATTTCCATTCATTCATAAACAAGACAATAATGTCCATGTTTTCCTGCTCATGCAAAAGATTTTATATCAATATCCCATTGAAAATTAATGATGCAATCTATTTGTTTTTAAGGTATTTATAATTTTATTTGATCAGATTATAAATGCAATGTCTAAGAGTTATAAAGCACGTGACTGCAGAAGAAAAGAACTATTCATAGTATGCTATCAAAGCCAAATGACAAATAACTCTTCCAACTGTCATTTCTATTAGATCCAGACAGAGAAAAAGATTCAAGCTCTAAATTTACATACTTTAATCAAGAGATTAAAAACATGATAGCGTCAAGGATATGTCACTAGTGGAGTTACTGCTTTGAAGCTAGTGTGTATGCAGCCAGATATTACAGAATCCTGATGTGTTACAGAATCCAGAAGTGACAACAAGGTGTGGGAGCATACACCTGCGATCCCAGCCCTCAGGAGGCAGAGGCAGGAAGATCAGTTTGAGAATAGGTTGAGCTACATAGTGATTTCCACACATCCTGGCTGATACAGCGAGTCTTGGTCTCATGCAAAACAAATATATCTCAGATACCCAAGTATGCTATTTGTTGAGTTAATCTCTAGGGGACTAGAGAACATATTCTTACAGGAAATCTTACAGTCTTCATTTCAGGGGAACACACCTTTAAAACCAAAGTCAGAAATGCTGTAAGCTGATTTTCCCTAAAACTTCTTCCAGGACAAAGAGAACTATGGAACTATATAGAGAACTATAATTCCAGAACTAACTATAACAGCTACAATCTTTTCTGATGTCCGTGGAAAACTTATCAGACTGTAACACTTTTCTACTTTAAAATATCCTCAAACAACCTTCAGTCACTTGTTTTCATTTATTAAAAATAGAACATATTATTATACATAAGGTTCTTTTTCAGATTTTTAAAATAATGGTTCTATTGACCTTTTGAAAATTTCACACAACCTATTTTGATAATATTTACCCCCTCCTCCAACTCTTCCCACATCTCTTTCCCATACACCTCTCCCTGTGTACCCAATTTTGAGTTTTATTTCCAACTACTCTTGAGAGTGGAGCCTGCCTGGTGTGTTGGTAACCTACCAGGAGTCACATCACTAAAAAAAACTCTCTTCCCCCAGAAGCTATCAAATGTCAAAAGCTCTTCTGCTAGCAGTGAGATTTCATGCCTATATCCTCCACTCTATTCTGAGATTGACCAAGGCTTATGCATGTTGTCACAAACACTAAGTTCATATTTGTAACTTTCCTGCTGTATCAAAAAAAAAAAAAAAAAAAAAAAAAACCCAACAACAACAACAAAAACCAAATTTCTTAGAGCTACCTGCCACCTCTGGTTAGTCTAAGTCTTTCCACCTGCTCTTCCTCAAAGATCCCTGAGCCTGGGGTGGAGAGTGTGATATGCATATGTACATCCCTTTAAGCCCAAATGCTCCACAGTCTCTTATTCTCTACATGTTGATGAGTCTAGGATCTGTCAATTGTCAATTGCTGCAAGAAAATGTATCTCTAATGACAGTTGAGGGGTGCAATGAACTGAGTATAGCACCAAGACATTAAGAGTTGGTTTAATACTGAATCCACTTAACAAAATAATATTCTATTCTCCTGTCTAGCCACCTACTCTTATCCCATTAACAGTGATGGGCATGTGTTCCATTTCATGGGGCTGCCCTTAGTTCCAGTCAGAAAGTTGATGGTGACTTCCATGGCAATAGCTACTTCCACAGTTGTACCAGTGAGCATTATCTTCTAACCTCTAAGAACATGATGTGTGCATGTCTTGTCCTGGGTCACAGGGGTTCTCGGCTGAGTAGGACTGATGATTTCTTTCCTTCTCTGGTACCATTCACAGGCCCTTCCACCTAGTTAGTACGGGTGAAGTTGCAAGGTGAATGCCACCATGATTTCTCCATGCTCTATGACTCAAGTATGTGAAATCTTCAAAAGACGGGTTTACTGTGAAGCTGTGGAGGGTAACTGAGCACTGGCAATATCTTGTACTGTTTATAGCTGGTGGTGCTGGGGGAACCCACTAGCCACCAACTGAAAATGGGTAACCCATTCCAGATATTGGGGACTTTGTTTGCTAGCAGGTGCTGTCTAGCTGGGATACTATCCCTCCATTGTAGAATAATTCCATTAAAACTCTCTTTATATATGTGTGTGTGTATATACCTTAGGAAGCTTTCACAATAGTAGATTTCCATGTAGTATTTTCCAAAGACCCAAAGACCTTTAATGTTAGTTAGTTATCCCTCTTCTAACCTGGCCTTGTAGCCCCCGTCCAAATTTAACCTGCCTGTTCCATTATTCTCCATTTGCCCTCGCACCACAGTATTCTATCCCCCCTTCTCTTGAAAGGGCGATATCTCTTATAGTTCCTTAGTTACTTTGTGCCCTCTATGCATATTTCAAGCAAAACACGTATATGAAGACTCAGAGCTAACACAGACAAATGAGAGTAAACATTTAAAATTTGTCTTTCTGGGTTTGGGCTACCTCACTCAGAAATTTCTCTGGCTCCATCTATCTACCTGTGAATTTCATAATTTCATTTGTCTTAACAGCTGAATATTATTCTGTTAAATGTACTACATTTTCTTTACCTATTCAACAACTGATGGGCATCTAGGCTAGTTCCGACTTGGACAGATACATAGTGGAATACAGACTCCTTTGAGTATATGCCGAAGAGGTGTGACTGGATCATGTGGTAGATCTAGTCTCAGCTTTTTGATGACACTTTAACCTGATTTGTATAGTGGCTGCACTAACTAACCTACACTCCCATAATAAGTGAATAAGTGTTCTGGTTTCTCCACATTGGCTCCTGCATCTATTGTCACCATTTTTAATTGTCCATTATGAAGGGGTAAGACAAAATCTTAAAAGCAATTTTAATTTTCCTTGGCAGATGACATTGAGCATTTTATAAAATGTTTATCAGTCATTTTCATTTCGTCTGTCAAGAATTCTCTATTTCATTTCCTGTTATAAAAGAGATATTTTTGTTTTTCAATAAACCATAATTAGGTATTTATTGTTCTTTATTTTTCCATGGATTCCATCTAAGTTACACACTCCACACTCACACTCCCTCCCTCCCTCTCTCTCTCTCTCTCTCTCTCACACACACACACACACATTAAAAATATAAGCATGAGGCTGTAGCTTATGCTCTGGACCTGGGATGATTTCTCAGAACCACATGGCAACTTAGAACTATCTGTAATTCTAGTTCCGGGGATCTGATGCACTCTTCTAACCTCTAGAACATGATGTGTGCATGTGGTGAACACAGTCATGGCACGCACTCAGACACATAAAATGAATATAAATCTAAAAAATAAACATGATAAAAATAAAACACAGGAGCAAATATGGCGAAGACTCAAAGGAGCCTCTTGGTTTGTTTTGAAACAGGGACACCTTAGGGTTTCAGTTTAGTCAACCAAAGAGGAAGGCGTGACTCCCTTGTACTCAAGTGGTACTCTTTTAAAACCTTGTAAAAATGAACAGGTGGCTTGCCAGTAACCAGAACATCGAGCAAGATTAATTCTTACCAAATTACCCTGAAGTATGATTAAGCACGTTAATTAACCCACACAGTGGGATGAATTAAGAAATATAGATGGCAAAGTCTATCTCACCACACTAAAGACTATCTTAACCATGATTTCAAAACTTGAAAACCTAAAAATAAAAATTATTTCCTTTATTCAATAGAAACATGATTGTAATTTACAGTGTTTCTTTAAACAATAATCACAGATAAGCTCTACTGAAAGAAAAATAGAGAATATAAACAACTATTAATATTTTTCAAAAATAACGTTCACACTGAATTCTAAACAAATGGGGTTTCTTTAGCATAGGTGTATTCCTGACCATCTTGCTCTTAAGTAAACGCAAAGCGATGTTTCCAAAGTTACTACGAGACTTATAAAGCAAGCACAGTGTATATGTGAAAATCAAGAAAAGATGCCCCCACAAAGATTTATCAACTCTGTCATAGAAATGAAGAATAGAATTGGTTTTTTTAAAAAAAATATGTCAAATGGAGAGGAGTTGAGGATGTGAAAACCCACTCACTTTATAAATTATAATTTATAAATTAAGTAAGACGACAGATTGGCTACTAAAGGCTGTTTTCATCTACAACACTGATAACCAGCTGAAAGGTCCATTTATACATAAGAAGGGAAAGTATACTAATGGAAAGAGTAGGCTCCAGCAGAGCGGATGGGCAGTGTCCCAGGAAGCACTACACTGTGATGCAGGAGTTCTTAACAAAATACAAAATAAACTATTATTTCCAGCCATTTAACACCTCGCTCCATCTCCAGTCATAGTCGTTCATAGTTCTTCGGCATAGTTCCTAGACTCACAAGAATATGCAAGCATATTATAAAACAAAGTCTTGGGAGAAAAGTTTTCAAAGGTTGCAATATTATTCAGCCCCCCCACCCCCGCGCGCCTCAGACTCTGCCTCAAAACTTGGCCAAGCGCTCCATCTTGAGGCCTTTCACGGAACTCTGCACGGAGAACAAGGTGTCTCCCCAGTCAGCAGGGGTTATGCAAACCTCTCTGGGCAGGCGGGAGCCCCACAGTGGAAACCGGGCTCTGGGATCTGAGACAGCTCTCAGGAAGGTGGACAGAGAGAAAGGACTCTGTCCTCTCCTAGTTTACAAACGGCCTCCTCTCCTCGCCTTGTCTGTCTTTCTGTCTCTCTGTGTGTCTCTATATCTCTCCGTCTCTTGTTATTTTTCCTCATCTTCCAATTTCTTAGATGCTTTCTTGGAGTTTATGTATATACATGCATTTACAAGCTTCCAAGTGAAGCAAAGCAGGGAAGGGGGTGTAGCCAAGCTTCCTCCTCCACCACTGTCTATGTTTTTCTATTCTTACTAAAGTCAGAGGCAGGGAGCGTGTAAAAGAATCTGGAAAGAATTATACAGAACAAACCAATCCATTCCTAAACCCTCACTTTCTCATCTTTAGACTTCCAGAAAGTGGTTTGGCTTCATATCTAAAAGGAGATGCATCCCCCAGACAGACCTGCTGTCAGATTCCCCATGTTTGAAAATTAACACACGTGTTCTTAAGCCAAGCAACTCCTGGACGGGGCATGAGGGAAGGGGAGTTTACCAAACAGAACAGCACTGGGCGATTTAGACAGGGCATAAATATTCACACACTTGAAAACGGAAAGCCACTGACCGTAAATTTCAACTAAGACCATAACCATTTCAAATCAAGTCACGAATATATTGTGATGGTTTCTATGAAGACTGTTCTGTATCATGATTACACGAGTAAAATATTCATTCAACATAAGATATCGGCCTGTGATGGCTGATGTGAGACAGAGCATGATGAGCATGTCAATCTCCATAGGGAGATGTGACCACAGCAGCTGCTGCCTCAGCCTCAGCAAAGGCTAGAAAAAACACTCAAGATCTCAGGCTGGACAGACCACCAACAATAGTTTAATCCAACTGCATTTCTAATGGTGCAGCACCCTTGTCACAAGGTGGCCCAAGGAAGTGAGATGGCTCCACCATATGAGTTCAATGCCTGCCAGGATCCCACTGAGGAAGGAAAGAGCCAACTCCTGGAAGTTGTTCCGTATCTACACATGTTCCATGCACACTTATCCCTCCACAACCACACAATACACAAAATAGCTAAATAAAACATAATAAAATTCTGGTCCTATTGCCGGAGGCTCCACAAACTGCCCACGCCATTAAACCACCGTCTACATTTGGAAGGTTTAGTGTAGTGGGATTATATTTTTTTACATAGTAAATAATTGTCCCTCTTACTGGTTTAATAAAAACACTGATTGGCTAAAGGCACACAAGAAGTGTGGTCAGGGCTATCAGACTAAGAAAACTCTGGGAACAGGAAGAGCAGGCAGAGATGTCAGACAGACACCAATCCATTCCTAAACCTTCGCTTTCTCGTGGAGAAATGCCAGCAGATGCAGAGGAAGGAAGACAAACTTATTATTACAGTATAGTTCCTTTCCATGAAGGTTCCTCAGCTATCGTTTCAGAGTCACTGAGCACCCAGTAGCTCCAGTCAGCCATCTCTGTGGTTCTCCTCCTCATGATCCTGATTCCTTTGTCATACACTCTCTCTCTTCAGCTGGACCAAGGGCTGGACCTGATGCTAAGCTATGGCTCTCTGCTTCTGTCTCCATCAGTTGCTGGATGAAGGTTCTATAATGGCAGTTAGGGTGGTCATCAATTTAAGTATAGGGGAAGTCTTGTTTAGGTACCTACAGAGGATCGCCTTACCACAACCTTGATACTGGGGGGGAGGGGGGCAGATCTAACTGACTCACTTTGGGATTCCTTGCCCTACCTGGGGAATGGATGGGGGATGGGTGGGGGGAAGGCTAAGGGAGGACTTATGATGAGGGAAGGGAGGGGAGCAGTGGTGGGTATGGAGAAAAAAATGTTTTAAAATAAAAACAATACTTAAAAAAAATAAAATTTTAATGAGAAGGTAATTCAAGGCTCCATGCAAACCTTTTTATCTCCTCAATTTGCCTGTTCTATCTTTGAGTGAATATGACATGTGGAAATTCATTTTTCTATCTACCCCCAAACCATTCCATTTTGCCTGAAATCATAGATGTTTCCATCTGGGGCTCAAAAGATAGTAAATTCGGCTGTCTCCCCAGAAGAAAAAAAAAAAAGCCCTGAGAGGTCAAGCACCTCCAGCCATTCTCTCACACTCTCCTTCCTCCATGCCTAGAAGCCACAGAGCTACAGCTCCCCCATGTGAAATTGATTTTAAACCCAAGTCTTCTTGCCTTGCCCACACCACACGCCTGAAAGATCCTTGAACATGTGACATAAAGACTGGATACAATCTTCCAGAAGTGTTCTTTCAGCTTTCACTGAATCCATTTTCTTTGTTGGAATGGGAAGAAGAGAATATGAAAGACTTATTGCTGGATTAATAAATGTGTAAGACTTCCACCAATGCTTTCTGTTCTCTGCCGATATGGCTCTCTCTCTCTCTCTCTCTCTCTCTCTCTCTCTCTCTCTCTCTCTCTCTCTCTCTCTCTCTCTCTCTCTCGTGTGTGTGTGTGTGTGTGTGTGTGTGTGTGTGTGTGTGTGTGTGTGTGTTCAACCCCTAGCAAGCATATCTAAATCGTTATTATTTCCTAAGTGATAGGAATAATAAAGTGAAAGGGCCATGTTCAAATATTGTCTTATTCTTAAAAAGTTTAACCACACAGATTATGTTAATGGGGTAACCTAGGAAAGTTCCAAAAAGTGGGGCTGGATTTAATCAATCACAGCGATAGAAAATCATTCCACATACCTCCCCCCCCACACACACACACAAAAAAAAAACCCAGGGTTTGTGGAGTTTCTGAGCTGATAAGAAATGCTGAGAAGGTGGCATGCCTGGAGCAAATGAGGAAGCCCCACCACTACCCATCTTTGCCTTATGAACATCATTTGTATGACAATTTTTAAGCAGTGACCTTTATAACGGATGTGGAATTTAAGAAGTAAATTGTCTTTCTGGGTTCTGGGAGCTGTTCTATTGAATGGTCCAACCCAAGGAGAAGGTCATGGGAACTCTCATAAAGGCCTTCAGCTGACATTATGAGTGGTAGATCTGTGCTTCAAAGGTCCTTTGGAGTGAGTGGCATTATATGGGACAGAGCTGCAACCCACGGGGGCAACTGTCTGCACATGGACACTTTCAGAGTTGGATTAAGTTGTAAAACACTGAGTTCGTTGCTGCAAAACCTGAAGAATTTTGTGGTAGAAAACAATGGTATTTAGTCATAGATACTTTCTGTTTTGAGAATGATATGTTCCTCTTCCTGTTCCACAGGTGTTTAAATCACTGAGATAGTTTTACAAACAAACAAACAACCCCCCCCACAAAACTAGAGAACGGATTTCCAGTGGCAAGGATATATATAATGTTTTCTTTCCTATGACTTCCTTTTTTCAATGAAAAACCAGTTAGTTGTATTTCATTAAACTCCACTATTGATTTTTTTGTTTTAAATTTAAGGCAGTGCAATAGTTTTTCACAGATTGGTGGTGAAGCAGCAAATTATTATAGGCTTATATACTGCATAGATTATTTTAAAATATTAATCAATGAGACTTTCAAACAATCTATAAGTATACAACATCCCTTAATTTGAAATAATATTTAGTAGAAAATATTTATAATTGGCTAAGTAAAATAATAAAATAGACTCTACAGCTCAAATTTCTATAATCTTGAAAAGAAAAGCACCTTTTGTATGAGTGAAAATATAGTAAGAAAGCAGGATCAGAAAGACAAAATACATAAGAAAACAGCTAATCTTGCCCATGACTTCAGAGGAGTGCCTGAGAAGCTCTATTTCCAGACACAAAATGAGAACAACAATGTTGACACAATTCTAATAAATTGACTTGGCTACATGGCAGCCAATAGTAGAGTACTAAATCTAGTCAAGATGACAGGTTCAATGAGAAGTGAATCTTTTTTTCAAAGGTCTATTTGTAACTATGAATGTGTGGGAGGATATTTGCACTAGTGTACAAGTGTCCAAAAGAGCCAGAGGTGTCAGATCCTTCTGGAGAGTTGTACATGGCTGCTGGCAACCAAACTCAGGTTTTTAATAATGTATATCTTGCCACCCTTTGAATCTCATTAGTTTGTTTTGTTTTTAGATAGCTTTCTTATAATATCTAGAAAGATGGTTATATCATTTGCAACTAATTACAGCTTTGTCTCTTTGTAATATTTAAATCTTCTGGTATTTTTTCAGGATATTTTCTAGAACATCTAAGACAATGCTGAATAAAAATTGTTCGTCTATGTTCTTCAAAAATCTTTTCATTCAGTATTCAAAGGGTTCATTGTCTACGGTATTTCAGTCTGGGGGTTAACGCAATTCCAGCAAATATTTGAACAATAAAAATATGAATATACTTAGCCATTTAGCAATTGCCATTTAAAATTTTTGGTTATTGTGTGTGTGTATAATGCACATGAGTGCAGTTACATGCAACCGCATATATGTGAAAGTCTCAGGACAACATTCAGGGTGTGTTCAGTCCACAGGCTTATAAATAAAGCACTTCCATCTACTGAACCTTTTCAACAGCTCCTGTGATTTCTTTTTTAGAGTCATTCAGAAATGTGAATCTTCAAGAACAATTAAAATTAACTTTAATATTTGATGTTTTGATTCTCCTAGCCATTTAAAAGCAGTTACTCATTCACACTTACTTTGTAAATCCACCCATATTTAAATAAAAGTCCTTTTAAGTTTCAGTTTTCTGTCTGAAAGTATTTCCAGCAGGGATCATTTCTAGTCCCCAAAAGAGTTTGTTAGGAAGACCCATAGTTTTGTACTCAGAAAGCTGTTAAGAGTTAAGTGTCCCTAACTATAGAGTGGCCAACCCATTTGCAATTGCCACTAGGTGGAGGTCAAGCCACTTCTTCAGTTGACCTTGTCCCCATCTGCCTAGAATCCTGGTGTGAAAAGGGGATCCAGGCCTGCTCCCTGCTGTGTGTGGGCCCACATGCCTTCTCAGATGCCCACAGACATGCCTGACAGCTGCACACAGCCTTAGCCCGGCACTTCTGAATTTGGATCTCAGCCAGGAATGCAGAAGAAAAGATTGGTGACCTCACAAGCGCAGCCAAGCTCGTGACAGCCTGGCCGTGCCAAAGCCTCTGTGCCGCCCCGAAGCCTATCCACATAATCAGTCTTGGAGATACATTTTCTTCTCTAATCTTTTCTGCCAGCATTTTCGAACAGCTCAACAGCTCTTGATGTTGTTTCTCATTTTAATCACCCTCCCTCGTGCTTCAGATGTTGGATTTGTTCAGGAGCCCCAAATTTGTATCTCTGTCCAAAGAGGGGTAGACATACCGTGCAGGAGTGAGGCGTATGGAGGACTATGCACCGAGTCGTCATTGGGAAAACAATCCCTGTGAGTTGATGTACAAAGCACAAGTCTATACAAGACAGCAGACATCGTTATGAGCAGGGGAATCTCAGCACAGTGGCCGTTTATCAGTGTTCATCTTCACCATCGTGGTCCAGGAAGGGCTTCATCAGTCCGGAGGAGCACCTGGACACCCTTCAATTCAGAAAGGGGGGGAAAAAAGAACTGAATAATACTTGAGTCCATAGCACTGGATGAAATATGTTGCAAC
Source organism: Phyllotis vaccarum (assembly GCA_033318265.1). Lineage (NCBI taxonomy): Eukaryota > Metazoa > Chordata > Mammalia > Rodentia > Cricetidae > Phyllotis > Phyllotis vaccarum. The sequence goes on from JARWLC010000015.1 coordinate 31,182,253, forward strand.
TATATATATAGTTATCATAAATAACTGGGATATAACCACATGTATGTACCAAAACTACAGCTCATAAATGCTGAAGCTGTGTAGGAACTGGTGCTTAACAGTTGTTAGGCTCTCTGTTATAGTATAATAAGTTTCCTGACTTCTGTGTGCTATCCATGTTCCCTCAAGTCTCGTCTCCACTTCTTTTCCCACATTGTGAGAATGCCATAGACTTGCCTTTCCACATAAGGACTATAGTCCCAGTTAGTAAGAAAGAGAAGGGAAAGGGGGGTAATGGGGGAAGATGGTAACCTGCCTATTTGCTCTGGGAATCATAAGATCTATGTGTTCAAGTTTCAGAGAAAACTGTTGAGGTTTGAGATAAACCTGGGCTTTCTCTGCACAGCTGGTACTCACATCCCTAACCTCTTACAGGAAAGGAAATATTGCTGCATTTCATCTCTATTCTGTAGCAACACATATTTGCACAGTAAGCTACCAAAGAGGTAACTTCTTAAGGACTCCATAATGCACTTGCTTTATTTTTTTTTAAGATTGCTTTTTGAAACACTTAAGAACACATTTGGGTGGAAAGTGAGCAATGACATCCAAAGTTGTCCTCTGACTTCCAAACCCACGCTGCCTATGCCCTCTTAACATACACACTCAAATCATACACAAAAATAAAATCATTATTATAAAAATAATGCATTTGGCTCCACGTACCCAACTGGTGTATTACAACTTAGCTACATCATGAGAGCTATGATGATATTACTTGCATCTTTTAGATCAGAGTCTGTATCCAGAAGGGCCAAGATGAATGATGAGTTCCAAGATCCCTACTACAGCCAAAGCCAAGAGACATCGAGCTTAACTGTGGCCCCCTGTGTCATATTATTTGAACATCTACTTCAATGGCCAGCAACAGACCACAACTAGCCACTTTGCTGGATATTTCTTTTTGATGAAATGCATTATCTTTTCTAGGAGTATGATTCCAATTACTGTTTATAAATTTCTACAGATTACACACTTTCATTTTGAATTCTTTTGCTTTGTTTCCTAAGACAGGGTTTCTCTGTGAAACAGTACTTACTGTTGTAGACCAGATTGGTCTTGAACTCACAGAGATCTGCTTGCCTCTGCCTCTGAGTTCTGCCTTCAAGTTCTGGGATTAAAGGCACACGCCTCCATGGGCCAGCCATTTTGAATACTTGATTCACCTAATTCTGATTCAGTAATTCTGTATCTGTTCACATCATCACAAGACTTTTTTTTACCTTATTTGTTAATGAAAAAAAAAAAAACTTATCTGCCGTTTGTACAAACACTCTCCAATCAGTGATCAAAGCATTTGAACAGATCAAAGTCAAAACCTTAGTAGGGCTTCTCAAAAAATTTCTAGATCTTTATGCAAATTAAGTACTTAAGTTTTATATAAACTAAATATGGGTTTCTTCCTAGATACTCTGTGCTTTGTTCTTGTCATGGTAAACTCCCTGCAGAATTTCTCAGAGTGCATGTCCAACCTCATCATTGTCTTGAATTAGATAAAGGTTCAGCAAATCTAGTTTAGGGTCCATTTTTCTACTGTATCATGGTATTCGCAGGCTTTTAGTGCACTGTTTTTCCCTGAGTCCCCTGAAAGCAAGAGGAGCTTAATTCATCATTGGGCCTTGTGTATCCTGTATATACTGAGGACATGATAAAGGAACATATACTAAAATACAGTCACTTGCTCCCAAAAGAAAACTTCACCATCTATTTATGGATAGAAGAAATGTTCAGGATTTCTTTAGAAATTCTTTTTTAGTTCGAAGCAACTCTTAAACTTTGAGTCAGAATCCACATTACCTGAGGAGCAAGAAGAAATTTTTGAAGAGCCTTAGAGAATATTGATAAGGGGCAAGGTCACCTCTGACCTTCGGGATGACCCCTGATCCCTTCCCACTATCTGTTTTCCCTAAACCCCTATCATTCCCGGCCTCCATCTTTAACAGATTTATATAAAATATTTAAACTATCTTCTCTAGAAATGTTTTTAAATTACTTTTCTTCTTTATTAAAAAAAAGCTAGTCATTTAAATATTTTTCCTCTAAGACAACAACTGAACTATGTACATAAAAGGAGCTTCTTCCTGCTTCAACTTCCTCACAAAAGCATCCACTATCACCCAGTGAGTCTGCTGGACCTATTCTTCTGCTGAATTTAACTGCCAAGTAAAAACATTTTCCGTGTTTGTAAGTTATCAGTAGGTGAAATAAAGGAGATACAAGGCAGAAAATATATAGCCCTTGTACAATAAAAATATCTTTATTTAGTTCATTAGGGAGAACTGGAGAAAACAGACACAGTGTGTAATAAGAAGTTTCTGTGTCCTGGCTGGCTGGTGCAGAGGTCTGGACCCACAGTACCTTAGTCCCAAATAATGACCCAGAGGCTTACATTAATTACAAGCTGGTTGGCCTGTGGCTCAGGCATATTACTATCTAATTCTTATACTTAAGATCTCAGTGGTGTGGAAATCCTTAGACCCCCTTGCTTGTCATCTCCATAACCAGTCAGAAAGAAAAAGTCCATCCATGTTCTATCTGATCAGAGCCATTGTCTTTCCGGAAGTGAGCTGCATTGACTTGAGATGAGTGTTTCTACAGGAACAGAAGAAACACAGATACCACACAGGAAGAGCAGACATGCTGGCAGCAAGGTCACCCAGCATACTGTTCACTTCTTATTCTCCCAGCAGCAGTGGGATTCAAGTTCATTTATTACCTGCTGAGCATACAACCAGAGAATCAGGAGTCCCTTGTTTCTCATAGCAATAAAGGTAAACAAGAATGACACAGTAAAAACAAAAAACCAAAAAACCAAAATGGACCTAGGTATCTGCAATGGCTTTCTAACTATCATCCTATCATCCATTGTTTTCCTGTACTTGCGAACATGTGAGCATCTAAATAGGCATGGATGGTTACAGTGTGAACAACTGGCCTGCATCCTTGTACTTAGAGTTCAAACTGACTCCTTTCAACTTGCTTCTTCTTTAGTTTCTTTATTTTCTAAATCTTACAGATGCATTTGTTTCCTGATGAGCCAGCTGAATGAACATACCACAGAGCATTCATGAAATCCTTCCTAGTTCTGACTTACTTCTCAACAAAGCAAAAGACAACTTCATGGTTGTCTAGAAATGACCGCTTGGTAACTTGACCAGGAGGACTATGCGGTTGTTCTTTTGCAGACACACCAACAGCTCATTCTTGAGGGTGTAGCTCAGTCCTCAAGGGCTTAGCTGCTATCTGTGAGCTTCTGGGTTCATTCTGCAGTACAGAAAAGAAGAAAAAAAAATATAGCCCTTAGTAATTTCTTATGTTCAAGTTCATTCTGGTTCTTCCACGTAAACATTGGATCAGAAGGACAACACAAGCTACTTTCATAGTGTGTATGTGTGTATGTGTCTAAGTGTGTGCATGTGTGTAGGTGGATGTGTGGGTATGATGTTTTCATGTATGAAGTGTGTGTATGTGATGTATTCATATGTCTGTATTACATGCATGTACACATCTGTACACACGTGTGTATGGGTGTTTTGCCTATGCATGAATAGGTGGAGGCCAGAGGCTTTTTTTATATATATGTTTCTGAATCTTTCTCCATACTATTTTAAAGAGGAAGTCTACCACTGATCTTATAACTCACAGTTTCCACTAGGCTGGTTGGCCAGTGAGCTCCCAGGATCCTGTTGTCTTCAATTCTGCAGTACTGAGGTTACATGTGTATACAACCATAGCCACCCAGCTTTTCATAAATACTTAGAATCTAAATCAGGTCCACATACTTGCCCAGAGAATACTTCTCCCATTGATATAATGATTCCTGGCTTGTAGCAACTTCATGGTAAACATGCTAGTCCGATAATGCAACATGGCGCCAGATGAGATAAGAATTCCAGGCACATAGCGGCATGTGATAAACCAACATGGTGCCAGCAGAACATGTCACAATGGAGGGCACGTCCCTAGGTGTGGCTACATAAATCTGTGCCCATCCTCTCTTTGAAAAAGAGTTGCCACTCAAAAGTCTGTCTCTTTCTCTTCTGCTTCTCTCCCTCATACCTGCCCAGCAACTCTCCTGAATAAATTGTCATGTGGCATCTGGCAGTGTGTGTTTCTGATCTCATTCAGAAAACCAACATTTTGGAGCCGTGACTCAGATAGGTTCTCTCCTGGGTTTAGGTGCACATAGGCCAGGAGATCCTGATTGGGGCTCACTACCGGGCCACCTTCTATCTGCCCTGCTGCAGCTTGTTCAAACATCACCAGCCTTGATTAGTAAGCTTCCCTTTCTAGTCAGCGTAAATGTGAACTGTCATCTCTGGAAAAGACCGTTGATAGTCCAGCTTTCCAGTAGTACTCTAGTCTTGCAGAGGATTACCCCAGCCATGATCTTCATTGGCCATGGCTGTTCCTTCTCCCCTGATGCTCAGTTTTAGGCTTCTCTGCTATTGAAGCCCAGCCAGATCATTGGATCCTGGACTCCGTTCCCAAGGCTCTGCCCTAACGCCTACCCTAGGTGCTGATGAGCCCCTATTGGTAGCTGTGTTGGACATCCACCCTAGATAATGATGACTGCTTGTGGTAGCTTAGCATTGGATTTTTATGCCCACCCCTGAGAACTAAAGAGTGCGTAGGGGTGGCAAGCGTTGGTTAGGGCTTTGTCCTGACACCTATACTAGGTGCTGAAGAGTGTCTGGTGATAGCTAGCGTGGTGTCTACGCCCACTCTCATGGTAGCTAGCATTGTTTCAGGCTTTGTCCTAACACCTACCCTAAGAACTGATGAGTTACTTATTGGTAGTCAGCCTTATTCCCCAAGGACCACTCATTGGCTGGGTGACAACTCAGATTTAGTGGTGGAATCCCTCCCCTCTGGGCCTCAATAATAGAAAATGAGCCAACAAAAAATTTTTCTCCATCCTCACCTCTAGGATGCGTTCTTGAGACTCTGAAGATGCCTAGCCTTTTTGCCTTACCTAGATATCACCAAGATTATCTGTTTTTGCACAAAGAAATGGCCTAAGTACCCCTTAGATAATAACTCAAAATAGCCACCTAATGGCTACTGGACCCCAATATTTTATGGGAGCTAACTTTTGCAAGCATTCAGGGTGAATGGAAAACATTTTTCTATCTCTTTTCATATCTCAGCTCTAAACTTTCTCTTCTGGCCTTCTGTTCTTCCGCCATCTATTTCTAGCCACACGACCAGATCCTTCTCCGGAACCCCTACATTTCAAATCTCAATGCTTACCTGCAACTCTTCCAACCTTTTACTTTTGGGTAACTCCAAACCTGGCACCAAATTTACCCCACTGGTCACTTGCTCTCATGCTCCTAAGGATCCTCATCCAGTTCTCGCTCTGGGGGAAGTGGTTGGCATAGATGGGATAGTGAAAGTTTATACCGTTTACTCTGTCAGACCTTCTCAGGCGGAAAAAATTTGTGCTCTAGAGCAAAGACAAATTTGGGAACAGGCCAGAACTCATGAAGATGAGGTTCCTCAGACAAATATAGTATACCCCCCAGGAGCCAAGGCTGTCCCAGATACAGAACCCCACTGAAATTACAAAACACCAAGGTGGGTCTTACCCAGAGACAATTTTGTGACCTGCTTACTGGCAAGTCTGCGTAGAGCTGCTCCAAAGCCTGTCAGTGTTTTGTTTTTTGTTTTTTGTTTTTAAATGCAAGAGATAATACAAGATAAACAGGAGAATCCATTCCAGTTTTTTAAATGCCTCACAAATGCACTCTCACAGTATACAAATCCTGAGAGTGCTGAGGGAAGGCAATGTCTCATGACCCATTTTTGCCCAGAGCTACCCTGACATCAGAGCTAAACTTACATCTCTTGAGAGGGGACCACTGACTCCACAGGCAGAAGTCTTAGTGCTGGCTTTTAAGGTATATCACAGGAGAGATGAAAAAACACGCCAGGAAAGATACCTCCTGTTGGCAGCTTTCTGACCAGCTCCTTCTTCTTCTCCCATGGCAAGAGATCTAGAACCCCCAGTGCAAGCTTGGCCACTGGTCTTGTTCTTGACCAACCTCACAGAGGCTGTTCAGGCCTTGTCCTGGGGATCATCAAGGGAAACACTGCTCTAAGTGACTGTCCCCAAGCCCCATGTGGCAGGGGAGCATTACACATGGACCATTCCCCGGCTGATCTCCTAGGCCTGGATGTGGGCAATTGATGCTGCCCTGGCTTCCCAAACCCAACCATCATCACCACAAAAAGAGAGCCTTGGGTATTCATAACAGAGCAAACCATCTCCTTCCTTGGGGACACTGGTGCCACATACTCGGTCCTGCAGAAGTTTTGGGGTCTACCTCTCTTTCTAGCCTCCATTGTCAGAGTGGAAAGCAAACAATTCTGTCCTTATCAAACACTGCCACTTAATTGCATTTTCAGAGATATCCCTATCACTCACTCATTTTTGATCATGCCAACCTGTCCCATACCCCTAATGGGAAGGCATTGTTTAGCTAAAGTAGGAGCTATCATTTCTTTTAGTCACCACATTCTCCTGAATCCAGCCTCGCCTCCTGCCCCACCTGCTCCCTTGCTCCTCTTGCTCCGCCTGTCAGTGGCATCCCCCCATACCCTCTTCCAGCCTCCCAAGTGGACCCCCAAGTGGGCAAGACCCAGAATCCTTGTGTAGCTGGACACTTTTCCCTAAAATTTCCCATCTGAGTTTTCCATTCCAGCCAGCTTTTCAGAGTCAAAGTCGAGACAATTACTGGAAACAAAAAGCTTTGAAGTATTTCGCCTAGCCCTTCCCCTCCCAACCCTCCAGCCACCACTTCTGGAGAATGAAAAAACCCAGAAGCCATCTTGCCATCGGAAAACAGTTGACAGCCACCCACTGAGGACTAGAGAAAGGGAACCAGGAGCCATTTTTAGAGCCAATAACTAGTAAAGCAGATCATTCTCCCATTCTCCAGGAACAAAGAAAAGAAACCAGAAGCCATTTTAACCTCGGAAACAAGTAAACAAAAAAATATGAGACATTTTAACCTCTTCCTATCTCCAGACCTAGCAGAGATCCACAAACTTCATTGTGCAGCTGGAGTCCCTAGAAGGAAGAAACACAAAAACATCTACCTTAAGGTTTATTTAAAGTATAGACAAAGCCTAACTTAAGGTTATACATGTCCCAACTTCAAACCTTCTTTCTCTCCCTTTTTTCTCTTCTCTTAATCTGACGTCCAGATCCTGTAACAGCAGAGCACCCTCACTATATCTGTCACTTCCCAAGGTTCTCTTGCTAACTCAGTTTTTTTTCCAAGCTCCAGAAAGATCAAAATTCATTCTTAAACTCACCCGGACTGCCGGACTGCAGGAATGAGCCACACAACCCAGCAGACCAACTGCCAGAAGATACAGCTCTCTCATCTTCTAAAAAGACAAACTTTGCTCTTAACACAGCTTAAAACTGCCTTAAGAGATCCATCGACCCCGTCCAGGTCCAATCCACTTTCCCCTGTGCCCCCTACATGAACCCGGCTTTCTTTTTTATAATAAAAACAAAGGTGAGATGTAAGGATTCCTGGAACATAGCAGCTATGTGGTACACATGCTAGTCCGATAACCCAACATGGCGCCTGGTGAGATAAGAATTCCTGACATGTAGCAGCCATGTGGTAAACCCAACAAGGCACTGGCAGAGCATGTGGCATAGGGAGGGCACACCCCTAGGTGTGGCTACATAAATCTATGCCCACCCCTCCTCTTAAAAGGAGACACCATGTGAAAATGTCTCTTTCTCTTTTGTCTCTCTGCCCTTGTACTTGCCCAGAAACTCTAGTGTGTCACAAAATCAACAATTGAACCATTACCATTTTGTGGTATTATTAGTATGGGAAAAATTTAATAATAATTTTTTAAAAACTTTTGCTTTCTCTGGTTCTGTAATAATCTGAGTTTAGTGCTTATTTTAAAAAATTAAATTTTGATTTAACATTGTCTTCAAATATCTTGGGTTTCCCAGAAAAGAAGAAAATATGATGCATACAGAGAATGCTGACTCCTGTCTTTTTCAGACAAAACAACTAAACTCATAAATCAAAATTACCTGTACTATGAGCCAAATTTACTAAATGCTGAGACTTAAAAAATTTTTGAGGTCTTAGAACTATGAACAAGTATATTGCTTCTTCAAAGATCTTTCTCTAGAATAGTATAGCTTTCTGATAACTCAGTTAGTTTTAAAAATTCCCCAGACCCTCTTTTTGGTGTGTGTGTGTGTGTGTGTGTGTGTGTGTGTGTGTGTGTGTGTGTGTGTGTGTGTGTATACATGCATGTGTGTATGTATGTACGTATGGTATGTGTGTATGTGCGTGTGTGTGCATGTGTGTGTGGGGTGTGTATGTGTGTGTGTATGTGTGTGTGAGATATATGTCTCTCTGTGTGCGTATGTGTATCTGTGTGTTTATGTGTATGTTTGTATATGTTTGTGTGTGTGTGTGTGTATGTGTGTGTGTGTGTGTGTGTGTGTGTGTGTGTGTGTGTGTGTGTTTCCCAGAGCAAACAAGGAGAGAAGTGGGGGTTTAAGGGCTGAAAAACATTTAGCACTGGCTATGGACACATTACAGGGAAAACCAAGTGTCTAACACTGCATGCCGGATGTCCTGTGGGAGGTACTCAAGGTCACAGAGCTGTCCCCAGCTCCCAGGTCCTGCTCCATGGCAGGTGTTTCACACTTCCTGTCACTATGGAAGGGTCTTCCCTCTGCTGCCAGAGACAAGATGTTGCCTCACTTAATCACAATGCAGTCCTTCCTTTAGCAAAATCTCAAAGTGACATGCAGTGAAGTGCCGAGTCTCTATGGAGACATTTAATTAAACTGCAGTCCCTTTATACCAGCACAAATATTGTGAGGGAAAACAACTCAACTCCTCTGACATTTTTGCAAATAGGTTTTGTGGAATCCATTGTGTTTACTTTCACTGACATTTGTTTTTCAGTCAATTATCCCACATGGTTATTTTTTCCCTCTTATAATTTATTGCTAGCAATTTATCCATAAGAATAAATACAAGTAATTCCTTTCTTGGGTACAAGCACCCAAGCCTAGGTTAATAATTGCTGAAGAAAATAAACACCCATCTTACCCCTCCTCTTTCTTACCCTCTACTTGTAGCTTGCTTATAAATCAGAGAGTGGAACCTCGAAGACATTAAGCCATGGGGGTTTCTCTTCACATGGCCATACAGCTTTGAGACATAACAGATTTTACTGGATAGCCATCTGCAAGGTAACTAAAAGTGGCAAGCATTTGTTTTTTCTCCTTGGTACCTCTCTGCTTTCAACTTTTGCGCACCCTAATTTTGGAAATGTCTTTGATTCTACTGAACCCTATATATTTGTTTATTGGTTGTACACACATACTTAAGTGTCATTACATACATGTGAAGGTCTGAAGACAAATGTAGGAGTCCATTCTTTTCCCACTATGTAAGTTCATAGCATCAACCTTGGGCCATTAGGCTCAGTGGCAAGCATCCTTACCTGCTGAGCCATCCTGCCTGCCCCCTGCTTTTGAAAAATTTTGCGAAGTCTTCAATCCAAAATTTTCATCTTAAGAATTATACCTCAGGTTTTCTTCCCTGAAATGTGGAATAAACACTTTTTTAAAAGGTAGTGTAGAAAAAGTTGAAAAATGTGTGAACAGAGCACATTTCTCCTACTGACATGCACATGAAACACACTGACAATCTAGTTAGAAGCATCAAAGTCAGTGGGTTGGGTTGGGGCTGGTAGTCTACAATCCTAACAACCGCCTGGATACTAACCCTCTAGGACAACACCTCACACAAAAAACTGCTCTGAAAACTATTGTGAAATAATCATTCTGTGCACAGTGAAGATCTGTCTTTGCCAAGCTGCCTTCTGATTGATTTCATTTAGTGCTGAATGGTCAATAACTAGACAGGAAGATGTTAGGCGGGACTTCCGGGCAGAGAGAGGAAGAAATGAACCTAGGTGTGGGGGAGGGGACACACCAGAGAAGACTGAGAGGAAATAAGAGATGCAACATGGAGGGGAGGTAAAAATCCATGAGGCAAGTGTAGATGTTTATTTATAAATGTAAATATTAGTAGGTTAATTTAAATTAGAAGAGCTAGTAGAACAAGCCTATACTCGTTTTCACAATTAATAGTATATCTCCATGTTGTTTGAGCTGCAGCCCAAAGAAAAATCCATCTACATATGGTTGCAAATGTGGAGCTTGAATATCCAAACATAGGGTTTGATGGATGTAGCTTTCTAGTCCTGCAGTTTCTCAGATGAGCTGGTGCTCAGCGTACAGAGTTACGGCTACTGGTCACTGCATGCAAGCTGGAGCCAGCTGCCAGCACCATCTGCCAGCTCCATGCGCCAAGTTGAGTCCTGCAGTGGTGGCTGACATGACAGTTTAAGATTTGTCTCATGCAGTCAGAGAATGCTGCAGGTGCTCAGTGAAGACAGATCCAGGCAGAAAAAAATCTCTACACAGGTTGTTACAGTATGTTTAAAAAAATAGGCTTAAAAAAGAAGAGAAAATGGATATAGACAGTCATAAAATAGTTATAAATAATAAGAGAAAGTCTTAAACATAGAATAAAATGATATAAAAAAGGATAAGCCATGTAAAGATGGAAAATACACAGACAGGGCCTGAATCCTAGATGGTGTTTTGTTAACTTTAATTTTTTTAATGCTAATGAACAGAGAATGACAGTTGCTGAGAGACATTGGATTGTGGGAGGGACACTGAATTAAACCAGTTTATTTACTCTAAGAATGTCTTGGCTTCAAAATGCAAGACAGAAGGTTTCCACAGGAAATGGAAACTACAAATTCTTTCAAGTTAAAAGATCAGATTTAACTGGGGGAGACCTCCTGAGGATCTTCGCTACAAATACGAAGGGAAAAAACCAAGAGAGATTTACAAAACAGGTAACATATATTTTACCTAATCAAACATAAAACAAAAAATCATCTTTGTTGGCTTGTGTACAATGAGTAGCCCATACTGGTGCTAATACAGATATGTATGTTACAGATATGTTTGAAAGTTTGTGTTTTCAGAGCAAGAGAACCAGATACCAATAAAAATGGATTGTCCAGGTGACCCAGTTTCTCAAAGTGGTTCTGTTGCAGTTTCCTTGGACTTCTATATTCATAACAGCTTCTGATCTGCTGGTTGAGATGGTCCAACCTCACAGATTACTTTATCCAGGACTATAAGTAAACCTTGTGCTTTCCAATTGCACAGAGACTGGACAACAAATGTTACAGCTAGCTCTCCCAGGACTTGACTGTTATTCCGATTTTTTCAGGGTCTCCTAAAGATGTCTGTTAGGATTTCGTGTGTATTTTGGCATGGTTTGCATATCCTCAGTTGTCAGGTGGCAGATTTCTATGGATGCAGGTGGGAACACAGCAGAAAGCAGTGGTGGATAGTAGGAGACTCTTAATGGCTGTGTCTATGTAGAAAAGAGCGTTATTTTCAAATAAATACGGTTATGAATAACAGAGAGTTTATGATCATAACAGCAGAACAAACAAGAAGAGAAAAAGACGAAAAGAAAAAAGGAAGAAAGAGAGAGAAATTGGGAACTCCCACAAGAAGACAAGGTTGAGAGAAAACAAGATGCACGTAGGAACCTTGCTTTTAAGGGAGCCTGATGTCAGAGTCAAGGGGAGGGCATGGCTTGACATCAGAACTCAGAGAACGTGGCTTTCAAAACTAACAATGCCATCACCTTAGACAACAAAAAACATTATAAAAAATACAATACCCACATTACTAAGAGATGCGGTAGATGATTTGTAGTCATTCAATGGGCTATGAATGTTTGTCATCATTTAGAGGGGTTATTCACAAGTTGTTATCGGTCATGGTCAGGAAAAAGCTGCACAGACGAGATTAAATTCGGGGATCCCTTTCTGAAGGGAAAAGGAGTATATAACAGAATGATAGGAGAAAGGGGTAGATTATTGAGTCTACTTTTGAACAACCGCTAGTCTCAAATATTTTACATTGGTCTATATATACATTTGTTTTATATATTGATACAAATTTAAGGTTATTATTGTTGTGCTGTATGTATGTTTCTATTCTTGTTTAAGGCTATTGTATCTATATAGCTCATTTTAAAAATGTAATGTACAGTCTCAGTATTTGAAAGTTACTTAGAAAAATAAAAAAATTAAGGTTATTAGTCATCTATAACAATCAAATCTATAGTCATGTGAAATATGTTTTCAAAATCATACAGAGATGTATTTTAGATGGATAGGTGATCTTTGAACAATTCAAAGACCTATAGAATATAGCATTTAAAATGTTTTAATAATGTAAGTCTTTTCATGACAATGAGACACATCTGTCCTGGTAGCACCAATTTAATAATAATAATAATAGTAATAATAATAATAATAATAATAATAAGAAGAAGAAGAAGAAGAAGAAGAAGAAGAAGAAGAAGATGGGCATTGAAGAACCTATGGAATCTGCTTTCTTCATGGCAAAGTTAGCCACTGGAAAAAATTTGCCCTTACCTTGACTGCTGACAGTATGCCCTCCAAACTGGACATCTTGCTCTTTGGGTAGCTGCTGGTGTTTGCCCTGACTGTACCCTTCTGCCTCTGAGACCTCAGTTTGATTCTACCCAACTGTATCCTACCTTACCATAGTCCAAAACTTCCTTATTATCAACCTATGAAAGCCACACACATTCCCAGTGTACAGAAGAACATCCCACAGCAATGACCTTCTTCCAGTTCCCTCTCTAAATCTGTCATAGATGATGTCGCCTGTAATTTCTCAATGTTCTTCAGCCAGGGCTCGGGGATTTTCTTCATTTCTTTCCCTCCCCCGACCTCTTCCATGAACACCATTCTATATTTTGTTATAATTAACAACCACATGGAACACAGTCCCCACCCGACTCCACCAGCTCATTTACTCTGCTGTCTGTACCCAACAATTCTTCTGCAGATACTAACACATTGATCCTACCAGCTAATTTTTCAGTACTACTCACCTCCCTGTCTTCTATTCTTACCCATCTTAAAAAGTCTTGTCTTAAATGTTACCTTCTCAATCAGGTCTGGTTTATCCAACTGGCTAGGATTGCCCCCTGACTCCACACAATTCTCTATAAACTATGTAACTCTGCTCTTTAATTGCCCCCCTCCTGCTTTGAATGCTACCTTCTACACTGCTATCATTTCATGGTCAGTTCTTGTTGTCCAGAGTGTTACTTATTATTATCATCCTCTCCTTACCAGACGATAAGGTCCCTGACCTATCTAGTCTGTTCACTGTTCTATCTCAAGCACCTGAAACAGAACCTGCTTAGGGAAAGCAACTGACACATTAAAGCGAATGCTTTTCTCCTCTTAAAATAAGGACATAAATATCTTCTCTGCTCTTCAATGTTGTTGGTATGTGACACACACAAGAATCCTAAATAAATATCTTTCACTTTTCAAATAGACATTTTGATCTTTTTCTCCAGATAAGTATAGGAGCTACTTTACAGTAGTAGGCTTAGCAAGAAATACTTGGTTGTTAATGCAGTGAAATTATCACATATCAGTATAGATATTAACAACTCAAAGGTCAGAGTAGGGCTGAGGAGGTGACTCAGTGGGTGACATGCTTATCACATAAGTGTGAAGGTGCCAGATGTGTCAGTATGCATCTTTAAACTCAGTGCTCCTGTGATGAGATAGGAGCCAGAGACAGGAGACGCCCTGGGAGCCTCAGGCCTGTCAGCCTGTCATCTGTAGCTCAAAGCAAACATCATAGAAATTCTACTCAAGCAAGAGCCTGAGGCACTGGTAACATGGCATGTGCTTCTGCACACACACACACACACACACACACACACACACACACACACACGTGCATATACATCATATACACACTCACACCCATTTTGGGCACACATATGAACAAAAAGGGTAACATCCCTTTTTCAAGGCATAAGTAATTTTTTTTTAACTGCAGTGGGAGCTTTAAGGAGGAGTGCACTGAAAAAATATGCAGTCTGAAAAGAAGTGTACCCTTGACAGTTAGATACTTCTATCGGTTTTACGTAGAGCACTGTGTCTCAGCATATAGTAAGCATTTGACAGGCATTGGCTGAGTAAATAACTGTGGGAGATAGCCACGGTCTCTTCTGCACCTTGTCTCCTATATTCATGTCTTTGTGCACTGTCTCTCCTCACTGATCAAGGCTCGCCTGGTTAGCAATCAGACATCAGTGCTGACTTCCGGTGGTGACTTAGACAAGAGTTCAGTATCTGTGTCCCTGGGCAGCACCTGAGTCAACCTTCAGGAAAGATTCCGTGAGCAATCTGTAAGTTTTTACTAAATGTGTCACCTCCAGAATCTGCTAACTGAAGAATATGTATTGTTTTCAACCACTGACCTTGGGTGTGATTTGTTATACACCAACAAACCCACATCAGTAAGTGAATAAAGTAGCAGCTCTCATGACAGACCTCTCATGCACCACTCAGATTTTTAAGGAGGCATAATGAGTCATTATTCCTCTAAATAAATGCTGTTATAAGGAAAGATGATACAGGTGTTTTATATGTAATTATAAGATATGAATTAAACAGTTACATCTTTCTGAATCCCTATGAAAAAGAAAAAATTCCCTAGACCAGAAGAATAAAAGACAACTTTGTCTGCAATTGGTCCTCCAGCTTGACTGGATGTTGGTCCCGTATGGTGGGAGATGAGGCCCAAAAGCATGGGGGGGGGGCTACACAAAAGCCAAGCCATTTCTTTTCTCCTGTAAGTTTAGACAGCCTCTCTGTAGACTATGCCCAGAAGGTACAATGGCAGAAGGCAGGGTCTATTATGTTTCTACTGTAGAGTGGTACACTTTCTTACTAGAAGTTGCCCTCAAAATGGGAAGCAGGGAGCTTCTACATACTGAGTGTGAGTTGAAGCTATGAGTTAGGCGGGTGCTCACCACCTATGCCCATCCACTTAGGGCATCTCTGGCTACACACAACCTACCAAGATATTTAGCCCACAAATTAAATTCCAAAGCTATATCATACTTGGAGACAGCACTGGGGACTAGATTCAAAGTCCTCTTTGATGAATTCCACAATCTTATTATTTGAAGCTTATAGGTTGTTTTTTTTTTTTTTTCCAAAAAAAGGGAAGAGTTTAATTATATCTAGGAAATGTAGGTAGAGGGCATATCTTACTATAAAGTCATTCTGTTTTGTTATAGTCTCTTTGAGTTTGGGGAATATAGGTCCAGAGGAATTATCCCCAAAATCCTTAAGACACTTAAGAGTAGATAATATAGATAATGTAGACATGCAGAAGATACATGTATTTGGTAAAATAAGTATAGCCAAGACAGCACTTCTTAAACTTGGCAATGAATGCATTTTATAAGGCATAAATAGGAAGGAAGCAATTAGACTAAAAATACTTCCTCCACTGTGCTAAATTGTTTTCACTTACCAAAGGCTAGGCTTTTATAATTGCAAAAACCAAAAACAAACAAAAACCAAAACCAAAAAAACCAGCGTCCCCAGCCAGTGCCTACACGTCCAATCTAGCAGCTCTAGTAAGGAAATTAGGTGAATTTTAAACATTTTTATTTCGTTTTCAGAAAAGATAGATATCTGACTCTTTTGGATTCTATGTGATATTTGGGTTTCTATCATAAAACTGTTGGTGTTTTCACAATGTGAAAATTCCGTATATTAATTATACTGTGCATGTGGTTAACACAGACACTATCAAGCCATTTCGGTGAATTCCCATGAAACATGATCCTATGGGCCTCATCTTTCCTCTGTCTACACTCACCCCCTTGATGAGCTCACTGCGTAACTTGGCTTTCAACATCGTCTATACACAATGATTCTAAATTTCTATCTGGGGTGCAGACAGCAACTCTGGACTGCAGACTCATATATCTACATACCTATTTGACAGCTCCATTTAAAGACCTAATACACATTTCACACTTATCTCTTCCCAACCCAAACTCCTGATTTCCCCTTCTCAGGCTTCTCCTCCCATCATTTTCCCTTCTCAGTAAGTACGAGATCCCTCTTCCCAGTTGCTCAGGCCAAAAATCTGGAAGTTATCTTCTTGTCTCCTTCTTTCACATCTGATGCGGAGTCTGTCTGCAGAGCTGGCTAATTCCGAGTCCCACGCTGCCAGAATGACTTCACATGGTCTCCACCACAGCTGTGCTGCCCACACGGCAGTGTTATCTCTTACCTGAATTACTCAGTAACCCTCTAACAGGACTCCTGCCTCTGCCCCTGTTTCCCGTCATCTACTCTGAAGGCACCCAACAGTGGGATGATGAAGTAGAACAAGTGAATAAGTAAAGCTCATCCTCTCGATGTTTAAAATTCCCAAATTAAACTCTGCCTTGGCAAACTAAAGTTTACAAGGCACTACACAACCTGCACACTACCCCCACCCTGCTACCCTTCCACTTAGCCCGAGTTCTTGAATAAGAGGAACAATAGAATGTATGGACAATAACGAGAGAGGATTGATTCTGTTGTCTTACACAGTGGGAAGCTACACGGTCTCACAGTAGCTATCTGCAGACTGGAAAAGCCAGAGGGAAGCTGGGAGATGCAGAATAAGAAGAGCCAAAGATGCAGGCCCACCCCAAAGCTAAAGATGTGGCAGGCCCCTCAAGAGAAGCTCCCCCTCTGTGTCCCAGAAAGTTCACATCAAAAGACTGAAGACTGTGGAGTCGGCTGTCTACTGAAAATAGCAGCAGCAAATTAACATGAACTCAAAAAGCAGCGAGAATGCATGTGTACAAAGCTCCCTTCTTCCATCTGCCAAAACCCTCAGGACAGAGCAGGTGGGGCTGCCAGCACGGCCAGCACTCAGAGTGAGTCTTCAAACCCAGTTCACTGACCCATCAGCCAATCTCAGGAAACACTCCACAGACAGGCGCTTCACAATTTCCTAACGGTGTTTCAGTTCAGTCAAATTGACAACTTAACCATTACAAGCCCTTGTCAATCTGTCACCCACATGTATCTCCTTAAATCACTCTTACTCTCTAAGTAAACAGGATAACAAGGTCATAATTCTCTTAACATGTCATGTGCACAACCAAAACAGAGTAAGTCCCTCTCATGACGATGAGACAATGTTTTAATGATGCTCACTCTTCTGACGTAACAGAACATCAATCTCATCATGTCAGCGGACACAAATACTGGTACAAAGACCTTCAATCATACATTACAGTGTAAGGGACTAAGAGAGAAAGCAAAACAAATATAGTCGCCTAATAAATGTATATACGTAAAAGATTTTATTAAAAATAATAGGGAAGACTCACGATTGTTATGCCCTAAGATTCAGCTCCTACTCTTTCCATTGTTCGCTTTGTCCCCTTTCAAACAGCAGAAGCATCACACTAACAGGCACATTTTCTCCCTCCTAACAGGTAGTCTCTACTCCATTGTCCCCATAGGACCTCTCCAGAAAGTGAAGAGGTCCTCATTCCCACCAATACCCATTCTTCTTTAATTCTGTTGTTTTTTATTATCATTTTCATACCATACAGAATAAACATTTTGCTTTTTTAACGCCCTTAACTAGAAGAGCATCTCCCTGGATATAAAGACTTGATCCATTTTGTTCAATGCTGCACAGCCAGCTCCCAAAATCTGCTTATCAAATAGCTGACACTCAAGAAATCAAAACAAAACCACTGAATGTATGACTATTAAAGACCTAGAAACCTATTAGCTCAAATAATTGAGTAATTAGTCGCTGTTCTAAAATAAGAAAACCTCAAAACTCAATACAGTAGTTTTCACTAACAAGCATATTAGAAACAATCTCTCTTTCTCTCTCTCTCTCTCTCTCTCTCTCTCTCTCTCTCTCTCTCTCTCTCTCTCTCTCTCTCTGTGTGTGTGTGTGTGTGTGTGTGTGTGCGCGCGCGTGTGTGTGTGTGTTTAGGTGGTAGGTATATATTCAGGCACACGTTTGTGTGGATACACATGTGTGATGGTATGCATGCATGTGTGAAAGCAGGGTGTCCACCTTGGATGTTCTCCAAGAGCCACCCACCTGTTTTTCTAAGAATGATCACTCAGTGACCTGAGGCTCACCAGCAGTCTGGCTGGCCGGTGAGCCCCTATCTCTCATGCTGAGTGCTGGGATTATAAGCATGTGCCATTATGTCCAGCTTTCTTTACATGGGCTTTGGGACTTGAACTTGGGTCTTCATGCTTAGTTACCAACTGATCTCTCTAGATCCTTAGAAATAAAATTTTAGAAGAACGTGTATCACATTTTCACTCTAATTTTACAAATCACTTCTGCAAATGATCTCTAATATCACAATTCTTTGGAACCAAACTGGTTAATTAGTTTCTTATTTTCTTCCACACCAAAAAATTCCATTAGAGCAGATGTTCAAATCACTATTTAAAAATAGATGGGCAAAACATTGTAGGTTTATGCCTGTACCACCCACACCCCTGGCAAGAAATATTTCTAAAGAACTGAATGGTTTCGGAAGAGAAATATGAAAGCCCTGAACAAGACACCAAGGCCAGCTAGGGCTTCAGAAGAATAAATGCAGTGTACTCAGTTAAATTTGAATTTCATGATAATAAAAATACTATTTTGGGAAAATTATTACAAAAATAACCAAATCTGGTAACACTCAATAAAAAAAATATTTTCTTTCTATCACTAAATAGGAAAACATTGAAAAGAGAGTTAATTGAGAAAAATGAAAATTTTGTAAAATTTGGATGTCAGAACCAAACCATAGTCATGTACACATACCTGATTGTGTGTGGTCTATGGGCATTTTAACTATAATAGCTCGGTCAGTTAGTGAAGCTAAGGAAATCTGGCCACAAAGAAATATCTACTTTCTGAAATAGAAATGTTATAACTATTTGTTCCTCTCCTGACTGAAGGAGCAACCCAGGCAATATTTCATTGCAAGGACTCTCTGCCACAGCAGAGATACTTCATTGCTTGGTTGAAAACGGAAGTGGGAAGCAAGCTAAGAGGAGAGAGCATGACAGGTGTGGACCCAGGTCCTCAAAGAACTGTCCTGAACCCACCAGCCATAGCTTAAAGGGAGATTCCATTTAGACAAGGTGCCCATGAGGGAAGAGGAAGATTGAATGGTTGGTTTTAAAGATGTAAAGGGGTCAAAAAGGGTCCTTTCCCGACTATAAAGAGAATATGATTAGAAGCACATTTCCATGCACACACGCACCACACAAACCAACAAAGACAATAAGAAAATTAAAGATGATAAACATTAGCAATAGGAGCAATGTCTTAATTCACTTGCCAAAGAGTGACCTAAGACTATAGACATGAATTCAAGCAAAGATATCATGACATGAATTCAGGAAAAGATAGACATACAGAGTGGGACCCATTACCCATGCGTTTACCTTAGCTGAAATTATATAAGCCCATGTCAGGAATAAATAGTATATACTATAAAAATATAGGTTTAAGTATGTGATGCTGTGGAGGGTAAAGAACAAAAGACAGAGACCATTAATATAGCTAGAGATTTGTGTCTAAAATGACAACTCTTTATTCACATTCATCTCACAATTAATTATAAACTCCTGCCTTTTAAATAAAAGTTATCAGACTTAGAGCCGGACAGATGCCTTAACAGTTAAGAACACTGGATACTTCTTTAGAGGACAAAGGTTACATTCCCAGGCCCCACATGACAACTCTCAACTGTTCTAAGGGATCTAACATCCTCTTCTGGCTCCCGTAGCCACCAGGCACATATGTGGTGCATAGGTAGGCATGCAAGCAAAACACCATACATATAAATCTTAAAAATAAATAAGTTATTAGTCTCTTACTCTTAAGGCCTAGAAAATCACAAAGTAGATAAACTATAAGCTTTTCACATGTCTAAGTTTGTGATCTAGCTTTACCCTCTGCAGTAGTAGCTCAGTATGTTTCAAACACAAAGACAATAAGATACACCGCCCTCTCTCCTCCTAAAAGTTTCACCAGCACTGGAAAAAGTGACAGTAATGTTATCACAGATATAACCTAAATGATATCCTGAATATATTCAAAAGTAAACTGTATTTGACCTTCAGTGAATAACTATTTAGAATCAAATACTTAAGACACACTACACTCCTAATCTCCATGGCTGTGTTGGGACTGGGACGGATTCTTTCATGTAACTTCTCAAGGACAAAATCTCCCCAAAGCATGGAAGCCCATATTAGTATTTACCATGCCAACAACAAAACTAATAATGCCTCTATTAAGTCCCCAGTAGCACTAAGAATTGTGTTTTTAAATCCATTTTGTTGCTTTGATTTGTTGATACATTTCCAGACTTATTCTCAGAGCTGGTCAAGATAGCCATTCACTCATTCTCAGTGAAGGAAGCTCAGGGGATAGAAGCCACTCATCAGTGTGATACATTCAAAGAAGGACAGCTGCCACACTTCAGTCAAGCAAATATTGAGGTCCTGCTTTTTGCTGAGGGCAACTCTGGGGATCAAGACAAATAATAACCCTGGTCCTGTAGGAGCTCACAGTATGGTACCATAACAAAGAAATATGAAGGTATTATGGTTAAATATTACAGTGGGTACTAATACTCAGTGTGATGGGTCAACAGAATCATAAGGTATGGTTTGGAAACACCTGTGTAAGAGATAATATGTTGATCTTTCCTAAATGCCCTTGGCACTGATACCAAGAACCATCAGCTATACTAAGAATCTCCTTCTATCTGGGAATAAGAGAGCATAGTGTCTAGCCTGAAGGAGTTTATAGCCTCATACTGAGAGATAAACACATTGGCCCAAATCTATTGACACCCTTGGTGCACCTTCCTGGGAGCAAGTAAGCCATCTTCAAAGCATCATGTACTATCAAATTTCTTTGTGGTAGATACTTCAAAGATATATATTTAGCCAAAAACAATTTTATCCTTTGGAGAAAAAAAATACATGAGCATTTTTGTTTGACATGTTCCTGGGAAAATGTAACCAAATGTCTATTCGTCCTAGCTAGGAAACCAATGACAGACCAAAGTAGGAATGCCATTGAAGTCCAATATGGTGAAACCATGAGTTTGTTGTGCTGATAGGAATATAAGTGACAAGTTGCTTACAGGAATACAAATGACTCAAAAACAACTTCATGACCAAAAGCCCACTCCAACATGGTCATCACCATGAAAGCTGAAACCGTAGAGCACACTGTATAACCTGCAGGCAGCTTATTAGAGTGGAGAGTCCTTTCTAGGCAACTTAGCTTGTTTGTGCCATTTCTAGGCAGCTCAGCTTTGTTTGAAGATTTTACAGAGAGCTCAGCGGTTTCTGTCTCTTTCAGGTGGCTTGGCTAGTCTGAGAGTGTCTCTCAAAAGTCCTTACAGATTATAAAGGCCAAGGATAGGGGGAGGACTCTGTGACTCTGGTCAGTTTTAGGGACTTCCTGAAATCTCTGAAGTGTGTCACTTCCCTTTAAAACATAATATTGTTTTATCTACATTTTAATATCCTGTATCTTAATGAGCATTCCTCCAAGATGGAGGTTTTCCTCAGAGGAAATTACTATATAACAAACACAGGCAGAGGCTATGAGGCCATATTCTTACATGAAAGTGATACCATGTAAATAGCCAGCTGCTTCAGAAGAAGGTATCTGATCCAAAACAGCACTCTCATCAGAGTCCGAAATTCCAAACAGACACACAGAGCCAACAGGGTGAGTCAAATTAATGACAATGTCTGTGATTGATGACACCAAGCTCCTGTCATCAAAAGCCCATAACTGCTATGTCTTCTATTCTTATTGTGCTGCCTTCCAGACACCTTTCCCTGGTTATAACCCTCTTGCATCCTTCCATCTCCTCAGACCAACTAAATCAGTCCTTGCATTTAATTAGAAACCCTCACGTGGGTTGTCTAGCCTCAGAGTCCTCTAACTGCCTTCAGTCTAACGGTAGCTCTTCAGACAATTACTGCTAATCAACAGATGAAACACAAAGATTGTCTTGTTATGTATACTCCACAGAGGCCATTTTTTAGGAGCTTAGAAAACTAGAACAAAGAAGCCGGATGGCGGTTACACATGCCTTTAATCCCAGCACTCAGGACTCCAAGGTGGGCAGATCTCTGTGAGTTTGAGGCCAGCACGGTTTATGGAGCAAGCTTCAGGACATCGAGGACTACACAGAGAAACCCTGTCTCAAGCCCCCCCAAAGGAATAGAATAAAGAGAATTAACTCTGCCACTGAGATTACAACAATTGTAAAAGAACAGATATTTGGAAGATTATGAACACGTCTTAGATTACATCACATCCCTATCTAGATCTCAAGTTCTTAGCTCTATCATTCTCTTAACCAAGTGTACAGAGCTAGAAAATGAGAGAAATTTGAAATCAAATATGGATGCTTCCAAGTTTCACCTTTTTCAAGTAACAGGTAAAATTACCCATGTGTCTTTTCATTCTTCCATTCAATCAGCAGTTACTGACTGGAGTCAATCTCCAAAATTCAACCTCACCCAAAGATTTTGGGTGCCATTTATAGACATTTTCGTTTGTTTCAACTGTGAGATAAACTGTCCTCTAGTGGATAGAAGCCTGGAACTGTGGCTAAATACACAGAAAATCTCATACCAAACTTCCATCTAAAACAGCAAAATGCATTAAAGGTGAGAAATTTACCGTAAGCAAAGAAAACAGACAAGTGTTTTGAAGAATGTATGGTTTAAATACCCAAAACTAGAGATTTAAGGAACTGTCTCATGCTACAAGATATACATTGGAATAGTATGCAGTCATTAGTTATACCCAGATCTCTTTTTAAATCTTTTAATTTTTGAGAACTTCATACGTGAGGACTGAACCTACATCACTCCCCATAACCAGATCTTTTTGTGTAAAATATATTTATAATGCATTATAATTATCATACAGAGTATGGTGCCATTTTTTAAATTAAATATGTACAGGCTTATATGTATGTATGAAGAAACCTATAGTGCTATATACCAGTAAATTGGCTATTTTCCTATACTAAGGGAGAGAAAAAGTGAGTTTTCATTTCCTCCTTTGCTCTTGGGACATGTTTCTAAATCAAAGCTATCAATTTTGATGGGTTTTTTTGTTTGTTTGTTTGTTTGTTTTTAAGTGAGGTGGACTGTCCTCATCCAGTCCATGATTCCTCTTACAGAATATCTTGTTTTAGTTTCTTATATACCCAAAGACAAGAAGCCCTGTTTCATTAAAATAAACTCAGAATGTTTATGAAACTTGGATACATGTTTGGAAAGGCTAAGTACATTGGATAAAGGCCTGGAGTTTCTCCAGAGCCTCCTTAGCTGAGCTCTAATTCCTAATTCTTGCTAGTGTCACCCAGGCCAAATGTCTTATAGCTGGAGTCAGTTAATAATAAGAACTCTGTACTTGTGAGCAGACCCAGATAGCAAAATAATTCACAATTCTAACTGTGGGACATGACCAGACACACAGAGGAACTTTATAATATGTATAATTTTTTAAACGTATTTTTGAGTCAGAGTCTCACTAAATAACTTTTGCTGTCCTAGAATTCACTATATTGATTATCGGGCTGCCCGTGAACTCACAGAGAACTGCCTGCCTCTGCTTTCCAAGTTCTGGGAATTAAAGGTGTGCACCCAAACTACATTATTAATAAAAAAAAAATCATTGAAGGGACGTACTGAAGAAATGGATCAGAGGTTAAGAGTGTTTAGATGGAATCTCTAGAGGATTCATACTTAGTTCCCAGTACCCCATCAGGCAGGGGATCCAGGGGATCCAGTGCCCTATTTTGGCCTGCATGGACACCTGCATGACCATGGTTCATACGTTAAAAAAACAAACAACTTTAGAGTCGGGAAATTGTTCTGTGGGCAAAAGCTCTTGCCATGAAAGCATGACGACAATGATTTGATCCTGATGTGAAAAGTCCAGATGTAGATACAGTGACAAGTCTGTAATCATCTTGCAGTGAGGAGGGAAATGAAGACGGGGAACCAACAGGAAGCAGAGACAAAAGCTGGAGAGAGTTCATCTCAACAGTTGGGTGGAGAAGACTGATTCCAGAAAGATTTCTTCTGACCTCTACATGTGTTCTCCAGTATGTGGGCACGCATACACATACACACTCTCACACACCCAACAGAAAAACACAGGCATGATATAAATAAATAATTTTACCTAGATAACTAAAAGCATATTATAATTATAATATTTATTTCGCTTACAGATTCATTTCTTTGAACAAAGTCCTATTGTTATTAATGACTAAAATATAAAGTATTATATTTTATTACTACATTAATGTTAATATTTAAGAAGCATGAACCATATTAATTTTAGTAGGACTACTAAGAATAGTTAGAATAGCCCAATGAAGGAAATAATATTCTTTTTCCTCAGAACCCAGGGAAAAGAAGAATTTGATTGTCATCTGGGCTGTTAACTGACAAGAACAAGTTGGTCCAGATGTAGCACCAATTCTAATTGGTTTTAATAATAAAAACTTGAAGCCAGATATCAGGGTAAATGCTAAAAGATCAGAGACAGAGGAGCAAGCCACAGCTACCTCTCCTTTCTTCAACTCCTCAGCTGAAAGTGCAAGATCCTGTTTCTAGGAATTCTCAGTCTGAATAGGCTGAGTTCCTGACTCCATCTGCCTTACATTCCTGTCTCCAGCTCCCTAGTGCTGGGATTAAAAGTGTAAACCACCTTTAATCCCAGGTGTGTGGTGGTGACTCACACCTTTAATCCCAGCACTAGGGAGCACTAACTCTGTTTCTCTTTTAGACAAATGCAATCTCAAGCCCAGAGTGGTCTTGAATTCCTGATCTTCCTGCTTCTTCCTCCCAAGGGCTGGGATTAAAGGTGTGTACTACCTCTGCATGGGCTCTATGCCTAACTGTGGCTGGCTCTGCTCTCTGATCTTCAGGCAAGCTTTTTGTTAGAGCACCCACAAAATATCACCGCTCAGAACCATCTTCTGGGGGTAGGGGGGACTCTAAAGGAGTACATCCCTTGCCGCTGCATATTTCAAAGTGTAAAACCTGAGAGACAATGTGTATCAAATAAATATTGCCTGGACATCAGATGATAGAGCCAGCCACAGAGTTAACCACAGAGGTAGTCAGTGGTGACACGAATCATTAATCTTAGCACTCGAGAGGCAGAGGTCTGTCTGCATCTTTGTGAGTTCAATGACAGATTGGACTACATGAAAGTAATCCGGTCTGGAGGGGAGAAACACAGCCAGGCCATGGTGGCACACACCTTTAATTCTAGTACTTAGGATAGCACACCTTTAGTCCCAGCACTAGGAAGGTTGGGAAGAGGAGTAATATGGCTGGCCAGAGAAAGGAATATGAGGCAGGAGGAGAAAAGAGTGGGACCCTTCCAGTTTGTCCCTGCATCTCCCTTCCACTTAAGCTTCCCCTGTGCCCCCCATACTCCCCTGTGCCTTCCCTTTTACTGCTGTTGGGGTCCCTTCGGTTTCTGACTCTCTTGCAAATCCGTTCCCTTCCCCTATTCAGTCTGAGGATTCACGGAAACAGGATCTTCCTATGGCCTGAGGATTAAGTAGAGGTGGGGAGTGGCTGTAACTTGTTCTTCTGTCTCTCTGATCCTTCAGCGTTCTCCCCCAATATCTGCCATTGGGTTTTTATTAAAAGACCAATTAGGATTCGTGCAACAAGACTTACAGGGAATTCTTTGTTGTTTTTCCCCCATAGGACACTCACTATCTTGGCTTCCCTCTTTTGACTTTCCTATAAATGAAAGAACTTGGAAATAAAAACATCACACACCAAAATTATCTAGACTCAAAGACTATATTACACAATCAACTTATATACAGTTAGTAGACTTGGCATTCAAAACAGAAACTATAAAAGCTTCACATAAATTTCTACATTTACTTACCACCAATATAAAAAAACACAACAGAATTAGAGCTAGATAAACATTATATATGTGTATATATGTATATTTGTGCCCATTACTTATCCTTACCCCATTCAGCATCTCCTTCTATTTGCTTTTCTGTACTCTATTCTTTCTTGATATATTGTACCCACATGTACATCTATCTACATATACATGTTTACTGGCTAGAATCTGCATATGAGAGAGAAAATGGGGTTCATTTCTTTCTGAGATTGTATGCTCTCACTTAATTTTATACATTCTAAGTCCATTCATTTTTGTTTGAATTTTTAAACTTTCTCTTTACAGCTAAACAGTATTCTGTGTGTGTGCATGTGCGTGTGTGTATGTGTGTGTGTGTGTGTGTGTGTATGTGTATGTTGTGTAATTTCATTATCCATCCATTAGTGAATAACAAGGTTAATCCTAATTCTTTGCTATAGTGAATAAAAAAATAATACACTAAAAATCAGTTTGAAGATTTCTCAGAAGATTAACACTATACTACCCTATAACCCAAGTATTTCACTCTTAGGCTTATACCCAGAGAGCCCCATACCCTACTGTAGAGATATTTGCACATCTACATTTTTTAATGTCTTCTCTAATTTGGCTCTACAACTTTGCATCTCTAGAAGCCTGTTTGTTCTTTACTTTTTTGTGAGGGCAAAAGAGTTTTGAGAGCAACTGAACATACACATCCTAGACCCCAGAAAAGGACTTCTTGCTGTTTCACTCCTCTGCTCTCAACATTCACGACTACTGGAGAGACATTTCTATAAAGCTCAGAAAAATAAAATGACAAATCAAATTGAGTTACATCCCAAGCATTTATTTCTCTCTTCCCACTATACATACTCAAGAGCCTACCTTTAAACTAATTCCTGTGCACATTTTCTCACTCCAGTCAGAATGGCCATCATCATGACAACATGTTAGCAAGGAGGTGGGAAATGAGAGGGACTTACTCACTATTGGTGGAAGAGAGGCCAGGCTACTGAAGCTGCAGCAAAATCAGTATGGAGGCTTCTCAAAAAGTTAAAAACAGAACTACCATGTGACCCAGCCCAGCAGCACAGCCTCTCTCTCTCTCTCTCTCTCTCTCTCTCTCTCTCTCTCTCTCTCTCTCTGAGTCAATGGCTACAAAGTATTTAGAAGCTCTTAAGATATATTGCCACTGCTTCCGCTTGCTCAGTGAAATCAGACAGTAAGACTCTATTGCTAAACTACCATGATATCAACCTGACAGGCAAAATATGTCCAAGAACCCAGTAATGACACAACATTTCCAGGAGTAAGCAAGTTTCTCCTGGTTATATCTATTGACATTCCATGAGGAGATCCACATGGCCAGTGCTGTAAATAAAAACTGATGGCAAGAAAGGTCACAGGCAATATGGGAGAAGCTAAAATTTATGGCTTACAAAAAAGACCTGTTAATTGCATTTGAAATACTTGTTAACACCCATAGACCAGTACAGCTATCAGCCTTAGCCAGAGAAACCTCATTTAGCAGTGAGTAACAGTTAAACAGACTGATAACCATATGAAGTACTGAGAACAAGGCGCTTCTGGGTGCTCAAACAAAAGCGTGACATCTACATGATCCATTTTCAGGCATAGCGGACATTATGGAAGAGGGGACAGAAAGATGGTAAGACCAGAAGATGAAATAATGGAAGAATATTATCGAATACTTCCTCTTGTATGACATATAATCATGAACATACAGCAAGCAATGAGACCTTGGAGGCAGGGGGGAGACTGGTAGGTAGTCAGGGGTCAGTAGGAACACAAGGGTTATGAAAGGAAGTCTATTGGTCCACTTCCTGTTGGTGTCCTTGGTCATTCTACAGTTCTGGCATCTCCAATATGCTGGGATTTCTACTGCAACTGAGGCTGTGCCTTCACCAGTGGCCTCTACTTGTCTATCATAGTTCTAAGCCTCAGCTTCTCTCTATGACCATTTCAGTCCTGGGGGCTCCACTACAAATGAAGCTTCTCCTAACCTCTCCTGGGGAACGCCAACCTTGCCACACAGTGTCAAGCCTCGACTGCTCTCATAAACCCCCTTATCACTTCAAAATCAGTACCATGTGAAGAGTTTTTACACATTGTCAAGTTTAACTACCAGCTTGAGATGCAGCCTTGAACCACAGGATGCCACTATGGACCACAGCTTCTGTGCACCAACCCTCACTAAAAACTCCTGTGTCAGATGGATGACTAGTGAGTAAATATTTCAATCAATAAACATTTAAATAAAATTTAAAGTTATGCATTGTCTTTCTTTTTATAAACTTATACTTTTATACCAACATTTCTTCCTGAAAATTGACACCAATTTGTCTGTGTATTTGGAAGGCTGAGGAAGAGCCTGCAAATGGATTGAAAAGTTTGAGGTTCAATTATGTACGCGCGCGCGCGCGCCGCGCACGCGCGCACACACACACACACACACACACACACACACACACACACACACACACAAACCTCATTGGCAAATCTATTTGCCAATACTTCACTTGAATTATAAGTAATCGAGAATTCTGGGGGCTAGAGAGATGACTCAGCAGTTTCGAGAACTGACTGCTCTTCCAGAGGTCCCGAGTTCAATTCCTGGCCATGACAGGGCAGCTCACAGCCATCTATAGTAGAATCCGATGCTTTTTCTGGAATGAATATGTACATGCAGACATAGCACTCATAAACATAAAATAAAGAAATCTGTAAAAAGAAAGGGAAGGAATCCTACAAAACCTTGTGAAGTTATTACTTTCAAGAGTAATAAAATGGTACAAGTTGCATTGGTTTCTGTAAGTGACAAATTCTCTGATTAAGGTAATTAACTCCTTTGGCAACTAAACAATTTCCACTCCACTGTTGCAGGGAATTTCATCCGCAAAAGGCAATAAACACCAGCCCTTTGCAAATAATAAAGGTTTTCATACACAGAATGATCTTCCAAAGCAGTTGTCAGTTAGAGAAAAGGATACAAGTGCCCAGAAATTGCAGCTGTTCAATCAATTTCAAACGAAATGGCCTTTAGTTATCCAGCCAACAAGAGAAGCAGCAACGAAATAGTTTCAAAATATGAAAAATGTTAGTGAGGAAAACTGTAAGAAGGAAATACGTTATTCAGAATTCCCTTCGGTATAAATAGTAGGAATATACTTATGGTTTTTATTTCAAAACAAGCAAAGAATGAATTGAAAGCACAGTCCACATTGGTATTCTCTATGCTCACATTTTGTCACTTAGTACAGAGTGAGAAGTTTTCACTTAAATTTTCTTATGCTTTAGTTACACTTACCAGAAAGAATGAAATGGCTCTTCTGTATATACTAAAAGCACATTTCTAATTTCTTAAAAATCTTAATTTATTAAGTCCTGGAAATATTTATTATTTAAATTAATTTTACGACCATTAGGAAGGCTTTGAAGGATGGGAGATGTAGTAGGAGAGTGTTTAGTTAGCATCTTCAAGGCCATAGGTTTGATCTCCAGCTCTATGATTAAATACATAAATAGAGTTCTTTTAGGATTACTAAATAAATGTGGCTGGGAGTTCAGAAGCTTTAACTACACAGTTTTTTGACACTTGAGTTGCTACCTTGGAAAATAATTATGGAATTGTGATAAATTTACGTAGAGACTGATTTCTAAATATTGACATACTGCTGGGTGGAGGGGAAGAACTTCGAATGTTCCATAAGGCAGGAGGACAAGCATCATTTATAACTTACATAGTTTATAAAGAACTATAGACTATAAAAGTTTGAAAGGCTCACCACGTATAAATGACAAATGTTTAAGGAAATAGTAATGTAATAATTAGACATTTCCATCCATATTTTTTCTTTTCATAAGTAAGTACAATTACTAAGTAACAATAGAAGGTAAATTCTTAACTGTTCATTTCTACTATTTCCTATCATTTTTCTGTAGTATCCTCTGTTAGGAAATACTATCAGGACTGAAAGTTTTGTTCCTAGTTCTGACCTGATATCAGTGCCCATATTTCATCACAGATCAACACTAAATAGTGATATGAAGTTGAATCGACTTTAGATCTTTGTTCAGTAATCATTTGTTTTCTATCATTGTCAATGTGTTTAATATGCTATCTATTAAGTCTTATTATTATCTATTACCTTATAATTCTTAAATGCTTACTTATCTCAGAAATCTGATTTTATTTCATCAATTTATTTTTTCAGGTCTGAACCTAAGGCTGTGTATCTCTCCCATAAAAACAGTGTCTTTAATAAACTAACACTGTTGAATGGCCAGGAAAACATTTTTGTCTGTCACTCACTTTTTAAAATACCAACTCTGAAGCAAGTGCAGGTCCCTCCTCCCTGCATCAAGGCTGTGCAAGGTGTCCCACCATAGGTAACGGGCTCCAAAAAGCCAACTCACATAGGGATAGATCCTGATCTCATCACCAGGAGCCCTTCAAACAGACCAAGCCATATAACTGTCTCCTGATGGGTTTAGTCCAATTCCACACAGGCTCCACAGTTGTCCGTTTGAAGTTTGTGAGTTCCCACAAGCTTGGTTCAGTTGTCTCCATAGACTTCCCCATCATGATCTTGACACACACCCCTTTGCTCATATAACCTCTCTTTAGCAAGACTCCCTGAGTTCAGCCTGGTGCTTGACCGTGCATCTCTGCATCTGCTTCTATCAGTTACTGGGATTAATAATGGTAACTGAGTATTCACCAATATTACTATAAGGGGGACTGGGCAGGTGGAGGAGGCATGAAAGGGGGATCTGTGGTTGATATGTAAAAAAAATTCTTAAATAGAAAAAAAGGAAGGTAAAAACAATACCAATTTTGAGCAACATTCAGAATCCTGTGTGCTGGGAAGTACATGGAAAACAAAGCATCTATTTTTTCTGTTCTTGAAAGAGAAAATCTCCCTGCCTGGTCAAACCCAGGACACTGTCATTAAGCCGCAGACCTGTGTGACAAGTGACATGTTTCTCAGTGAAAGGACTATCATATCACAAGCCCACTTCTCAGTTGTAAATGTTGTCTAGCTTCTGCTAAGCCTCAACTTGGAGATTATGCCTGCCTTTCAAGAGGAAAGTTGTCACATGTCTCAAAGGTCATGACCACCAAGACTTCCTTCCTTGCAAATTCTGAAAGTGCCAACCAGTTAAATAATTACTTGTCTTAATTTTTTACAATAGACTAAAATATACTAGGTGGATAGCATTTATCTAACAGCAACCTGCTGAGTCCTTAATGAATTCAAAACAATAAAATATCTTCTAAATTACTATGATGGTTTATTTCTAAGCCTGGGTAACATCCTTGAGATGAGAGCTACAGTCTTCAACTTCTCTTCACACGTTAGATGAGATGTGTACAGCATGGCTTTCCAAGCCTCCCGACTCACTGTAATTACCTGGAAGCTTGAAAATCTACTATGCAGGACTCATGAGACTGTAACCTAATTGGTCCTGAATGGTCTGGAGTTTATCAGATCCTCAGATGTTCCTAATGTGAGGCTACATTTGAGAGGACCACTGCTCTGTGAGAATACTAACCGCCACAGAATCTGCAAGCATTAGGTTAACCCTTCCCATTTGTGTCTGGCATGGTCAGGAGATGCTATCTGATAAGCATTACAGTTGTCAGCGCATTGATCCATGAACTGACAACACTGTATGCAATTTTGATAGCCTCGGCATAGGCATTATTAGTCCCATCCCACAGATAGAAGAAAATGAAAGTCAAAAGGTATAGACTGTTAACCCTAAACCTCCCATGAATAAATAGTAGTATTGTTATTGTTATTTCAACCCAAGTCTCTTTATTTCCAAAACACCCACTGGTTCCATATCACTCCAAAAGTTGAAAATAAGTTTTCAGAAGTTAAATATTTTCTAGGTGTCTTAGAGTTTCTATTGTTGTGAACAGCCACTATGAGCATAACAACTCTTATAAAGGAAAATATTTAATTGGATGGCTTACAGTTTCAGGGGTTTAGTCCATTATAATTATGGTGGAACATAGTGGCATACAGGCAGACGTGGTGCTGGAGAAGGAGCTGAGAGTGGATAAGGAGCTACATCTTGTTCCTAAAGTCAAAAGGAAGAGATCTGAGACACTGGAAATGGCTTACACATACATGAGACCTCCAAGCTTGCCTCCACAGTGACACACTTCCTCCAACAAAACCACATTACTTCAACAAAGCCACATTTCTAATATTGCCATTCTCTACAGGCTTGTAGGGGACAATTACATTCAAACTACTACTCTAGGTAACAGCATGGCTGAAAAAGTCCCATGCTTAACTCTATCTTTCAAAACCTCGTTCATTCACATTGAATTTCCTTCATTGAGAAGAATTTCAATTTTATTCCATTTTTTTCTAGTCAGAGACAATTGTGTAAAATGCTCAAAAATTGTTACACTGTGTCATACATTTTGCTCAATAATGAACGTATGTCTATGTTACTCAAACACAATGGAAATGTTTGTAGAGGAAAAATACATGATTCAGTTGGACAACTTCCAAGTTGCATTAACAGCTAAAAAAAATTAATGAACTCTTTCTAGGATTTTATTTTCATGGAGAGGAGACTACAGAGTATCGGTGGGCAAGATGCTGGGCAGAATTTGTTGGGTTTTCTTGTACTAAGCCACTGTCTGCAGTCCGTCTCCTCACAGTGTTTTTCCTCTTCTTATGTCTGTCTGCATCATTAAGGCCTTGGCTTCCTTTTTTAAAGGCACTTGGCTTGTTTGAAGTGTGAAAAGTGGAAATAACATTTTATGAGCCAAACCATAGGTAGAGATAGGACACCAGACCATCATCTCTCAAGTCTGCTTCTCTTTGGTTGTTAATTTCTTGCTCCCATGTGGCTGTGTGGTAGACAGTTCCTCACCACTTAGCTGGAAAAGAGCCACTGTCAACTCTATATTCAACTTTTTCCTGGTTCATGACTCCATAGTGAAAAGCTTTCCCCTCCTGCTAGAGTGTGAAGAAATGTGGTATCCTAACGGGCCACTGTGGTTCCATGTGGCCATCCCAGTGCCGATCTTTGTAGCACAAATACCCAGACTAAAATTATATATCTACCTCTATGAACAAAACGCTAATTCCATGTAATGACCACCCCACCGGAACTTCACAGTTGGATTCCAGAAGGGGAAGGAGAATGGAAGCCAGAGGAAGGAATTCAGTGCATATAAAAATAGCAAACACCTATTATCCTAACAGTCTGAAAAAAATACCCAGCTATAAAATGTAGTTTGGCTTTTTTTTCCATAAAGTCTTAAGCAGGGCCTCATATTGTGCATTCAAGTTCCCAGATGATACCAGGGAACGCTGCCTGTGTAGACAAGTGCTGGCCTTCTTTCTATATTTTGCACATAATTATCTAATGTGGTAGATGCTCTAAAGCTTGGGGTCCCCACAGAGATGAAACACAATCTCACATGCTTCTTTTGAGTGTGGTGCCTCCTCAGGGCCAGCTGTGTTCCCGTCACAACACTGAAATAGAAGAGGTGTTGTGTGTCAGGATTGAGACATATTGGCAGAACTCTGATAAAAAACACTTTACAATTTCGTATCACCTTTCATTCCAAAGTGTCCCAGAAGCTGTATCCATTCAGCACCACAGAAAGATGATATAAGTGGCCGAGTCTGGGGATGAAGGAGGTGGCAAGAGATGGAATGGGGGTGGAGAAATATGTGAGCTCAGGACAGCGAGACATTTCTTTGTTAAAGGTAACACACACCAAATACGAAAGAAAGGGGAAGGGAGGTCGGCGAGGAATGCAAATTAAATTATATAATACTCATTATGGAAAAATAACAGTGTCTAGGCTAATGTTCAGAATCATTTTCATAATACTAGCCTGCAGAAGGCAGAGAAAAGTAAAGGAAGATCAGAAGTAGCTAATAAGGCTAAAATTATCAGGAAATCTACAGAGTGTGGTCTAGTAATTTCAGCTTTGTACAAGGCAGGTTGGGTTTTCTCTTCAGTGACAACATCTTAAAACGTAAAAGGCAGCTTTCTGCAATTTGTATTTGTTGGTATTAGAAATAGCCTTTTCTCAGTTTTTCAGATTAATAATTACACAGTCCAAGTGTCTGGGTTAATTTAATTTAATGCACCTGATGACAATAGTATGGCGAGTCTCTATATGTCCTCGTTGGAGTGAGTCACCTTACAGCAGAGGTTGAGAAATGGAGATTTTGTTGGTTGGTTGGTTGTTTAATTTTATTTTGTTTCTGAACAAGTTCTCACTGTGTAGCTCTGGCTGTCCTGGAATTCACTATGTAGACAAGCTGACATCAAACTCAGATGTCCATCTGCCTCTGTTTCCCCAGTGCTGGGATTAAGGCAAGTGCCACTACACCTGACTGAGGAATGGAGATTTTTAATGGCTTGCTCTTCTTAAAAGAGAAATTCACTTTTTAACAGCGCTAATTCTCATTTGTTATTAAGGACTCTTAACAGGCTTCCATGGCTGGGAAGGAGCACCATTGCACTACTACTGTGACCTTAGCTGGCTAATAAGTGAAAACCCACAGTTGCCACAAGATCTCCTCATGACATCGGCACACAGACACCTGACAGAAAAGGACATAACCAGGTTGAAAGGAAAAGGGGGGAAATTCTGTTATTTCACATTGGTTCAAGCGAACCAATCTGAATCTACTGTGTAAAATACTTTAGGTATCTCTTATTTACGGATCATTCAAAGAAACCTCAACATCCTTAGGGCAAAGAAAAGCAGGGTTATTAGACCAGCAATGCATTTGCTCACCATCTTGCCTTTCAGACACAGTGGTAAACCATGCCTTGGTAACCAGACAACTGTACTCATTCTATCAGGGAACATGCTTGTAATAAGTGTTAGAGCCCCACCAAAGGAAAACCAGGCTGCTCAGAAATCCTAGAGGAGTTACTTTCTTAATAATGTACATTCCACCTGTCCATTCAGCAATTTTTAGCTTGAAATGCTGTTTCCATGGCTTCCACCATTACTTCAGATTCCAACAAAGTCCTGGCCCAAACCCTATTTTTGTAAATCCTGGAAAGTGCCTCATGTCTTTAGTTATCTCTTAGGATTCTGTCAGGTCCACAGCCAGAGACGGTGCTGCTGGGCTCACTCCAGAGGAAGGTGGCAGTTAAGTGCCAGCTTCAGATAAGGATTTACACTCAGTGGCCAGCTCCAGACCAATTACAGATAGGAGGTAGGCAGAGAGGAAGGCGCTCACAGAAATCAGTCAATGAAATCAGTCAGACATGGGATTGAGAATTTTCTGGTTTGTTTTGTACTTGAAAATAGCACAAAATTAAAACTTCACATACACTTTGTAAATGAAAACAATTATACCAGCCTAGGCGAAAGATTCCCAATTACATAAACTCTTTTTAGACTGTCCATCATCTTTGTTGGATTTATCACTTGGCTTATCTGCTCAGTGTCCATCTGCTTCCTTGAAGATTTAAATTGGTGTCAACCACCCCCATATGCATGAACATTTACTCCTTCTAGATATAATTCTAAAACGTGGAGTCTGGTGGTACCCAAGATAACATCTCTGCCTCTTGTGGCTTACAGCCTAACAGTATTGAGATGATCAAACTCCATTGTCAACCTGATGGGATTTAGAATCTCTGTGGCAGCAGACCTCTGAGAGTATCTGTGAGGGTGTTTCAGTGGAAGTTAAACTGAGAAAAGAAAGCTGCTCTGAGTGTGGGCAGCACCATTCCATAGACTGAGGGCCCCTGGACTGGACTTAAAAGAGAAAGTTGAGTACCAGCACTCAGCCTACAATGGCTGTGATGTGACTGGGTGCCTTGTGTTCCTTCTACTGTGATTCTCCCGCGATGATGGACCTACCCTCAGTCTCTGAACTCTGTTGCCTCTGTCAGGTATGAGTCCTCAGGAATGAGAAAGGGTAGAAACACAAATATGGCCCAGCATAGCAATGATAAGGGAATCATTCAAAATGGTAAAGGAGAAACATTGTAATTAAATTAAATTAAAACATTGTAAGTTACAATCTTACAAATAAAAAGGAATTGGTAAGACAATTCTATTAGTGTCTTATGATTTAGGCTGGCTTTTCACTTGCAAATAGAATAAAGATAAATTATGGGCTTACTGATGTAACGAAACCAGTTTTCTTCGAAGTGATTGACACATTGTTATATGATGAGCTAAAGAATACAGCACAGGGAACCTGAGCAGACAAAAGCAGAGGGAGAGGATTAACTGATTGTTCAGTCCACTGAGGGTGGGGAGTCCCTAGTAGGCATTGGTTGGGGCAGCGAAATACAAAGTAATAAGGTCATTATTATAAAAGAAATCACCCAACTGTTTGGAATACAGGTGCAAGAAATGTAAAATCATAATTAGATTGTGTTTCATATTTACCAATTTTAAGACAATATTCATAAAGTAGCTTTAGATATATCATTGTTCAATGATTATGAATCCAAATGCTACTAAAAATATTAGCCATTGTTGGCAAAGTATGCACTGAGCAGAACGCTGTGTTATTATGTACCTTTTACTTTAATTCTTTGTAAAAACAAAAATAAAACAAACAAAAAAACCCCTCTGGATCATGTGCATTGATATAAAGGGAGAAAGAATGAAGTTGAGAAGTTCCAAGGCACATAGAGGCGATGAAGAGCTGTGGAATGCTGACATCAGCACACTCGGTGGTATGATCTGATAGGGAAGCCAGCACACCCGCTGCATGGGTCTGATAGACCTGGGTTCTTCTGTTCTAGGGCTGCCATGCTGTTCTCGACAGCTGTCCTCTCGAGACAATGTATCTTGAGTTAAGGCTTGAACTCTGGTCCCTGGGTTCTAGACAACCACTTAGTGAGTGAGTAATAACTATTTGCCCTACTAAAGGCTGGTTAGGGTCATTACTAGCAGATACACACGGAGTTTTTGTTTTCATCTTTGCAGTAAGTAGTACAGTTAGAACAGGTTTCAGACTTTGTTCTGGTCTGATTAATAATGTATTATATCCTTAAACTGTAAGCTAAGCAAACATTTAACTTTGTATGCTTTGTATTTGTACAATAGGAAAAAATACACTTCTTAGAAATTATTTGCACTTTCTGGACCAAATAAGCTTCAATTATCTACATTTTGAATAACGTTTTCCATTAAGTGGGAGAAAAATCATTATGTACAGTTGAACTATATTTAGAGTCCCCTGAGGTTTATCTGACCCGGATTCATTGTGACCCCCTTCAAGGAAAGTTTGATGTATAAAACAATGGTAGAGGCATCAAACAAAATTAATAACTGAGTTAAAATGACAATCCATAAGGCTAAAAATAATACAAACACTACAGATGATTTCAGCTGGTTTCGTCCCGCTGACTGATGTTGATGGTCTGGCCTCAGACTAACATGCCAAGAACAGAATATATTGTCATTTGGCTGATATGTGGAAACCGATGCCATCTATTACACGATGCTGGGTATAATCCTAAATGACTTGCCATTTAAAATAGGAAAGACCGTAAGACAATTCGATTTTTTTTCAGATTTACAACCCAAATGGCCCCTTTCTTTGGTTCAGCACCCACAATAGGAGGCTTAAGATAGTTCCTAATGGTAAGAAGTACATTAAAAAAAAATCCATCCTAGGACAATAAAATTGTCAGAAATAATTCAAATAGATAAATATTCGGTGTCGAGAAAGGGGAGTCTTAAGATTGCCAAAGATTTTATTTCTGCATCTTCGATATTTTGTACAATTGTAATAAACAGTCTGACCTCACTTATGAAGTCTGACTGAGACCCATGAACCACTCCTGCCCCCACTTGGGTAACCTAGTAAATGTCTCGGAGAGGAGCTGGTGACTACAGACTGCACAATCCCTGATCCATGGGCAAGGACCCTTCCCGACTCTCCCTCACTATAATAACACATTAGCAAGATTACTTTTCTACTTTCTACCATGGACCTGCTCATCTGCCTTATGCTCTGCAGAAAGCCTCACTGTGTCAGTAAAAAGCTGTCATTTGTTCTTGGTCATATGTGATGTCAACAGCCAACTTAGGGAAGCTTCATCTACCTCTGTAACATACATATAGCTGTGAGGCTTATACATGTGTACATATGTGTATGTATATAAATTGAAAAGTATAATAAGTACAATTAAGATACTGACAATGAACCTTATCAACATATACCATCTCTCCTTCCCCCAAGCTTATGTTCTCTCTCTCTCTCTCTCTCTCTCTCTCTCTCTCTCTCTCTCTCTCTCTCTCTCTCTGTGTGTGTGTGTGTGTGTGTGTGTGTGTGTGTGTGTGTGTGTGTGACTGTAACTTAAGCCCAGAGATCTGGGCACACTAAGTAAACATGCTACCTTTGAGCTATATTCCCAACTTCCTAAGATACTTTTAAAAAATAATTTTATTTCAAAACATGGCATACACTAAAATGCTACTTTTGAATAGTTTCTAACTTGTAAATGTATAGTATGAATAACCAATGGAGAGGAAATTTATCAGACTATAGAGGGGAAGGCCAGGCTAAGCACCCTCTCAACTATTGCTTTGCCAGGTACATCTCTGTGAGTTCTTGGGTATGTCCCTAGCACTGAGTTTCTCTGTAACCCCACAATGGTTTCCTCTAATTGTCATTATAAAACCTTTATCCAGCTGATAGAAGCAGAAGCCGAGATCCACAGCTAGGCATCCCATGTGGAACTCCCAGTCCAGCTCAAGGAAGGAGAGATTATATGAGCGAAGGGGTCAAGACCATGATGAGAGACTCACAGAGATGGCTGACCCAAGCTGACTCTGAAATGACAGCTGGGGAACCTACATGGGACTGAACTAAGGCCTCTGAGTGTGGACACAGTCAAATAATGTGGGCAATTTGTGGGGCCTCTGGCAGTAGGACCACGATTTATTCCTGTTGCATGAACTGGCTTCTCAGAGCCCACTCCCTACAGAGCGACATCTAATTCAGCCTTGATACTGGAGGGAAGACTTAGTCTTAACTCGACTGGATATGCTAGACAGAAGTGACTCACCCTGGGAGTCCTTGCCCTCTGGGGGCCGGGAGTGGAAACTGAGAGATGACTGGGAAGAGGGGAGGGAGGGGGAACAGTGGTGGGTATGTTAAAACATTTTTATAAAAAGTTTTCGGGGGGAAAAAAAAGAGGGAGAGAAAAGAAAGTGCTAATTCCCTATACCTCATGACAGCATATTCAGTAAAGCCTACAGGGTCCCATTTTAAAGATGAAGCATAAAGGATGGGAGCAAAGCGCCCGAGCCACAATGCTGATGAGTAAGAACTGTAAACCCCTAGGAAACAGGCGTCTGGAACCTTTTGCCTACATATCCCATCAGCTTCCTCTTCAATGAAGTTAAATAACACAAAATTGTATCATAATTATAGTCTTTGCTAGATGCATTACCTATTAAAATTATATAAGCATTTTAAATATTTTTAAGCCCTGAACTGCAGCATGCTCCAGACTGACAGTTATGATGGTCAAACTTGCACAGCATCTTTTTTTTCTAACAATGGTTTGATTTCCCTTCGTGCAGACATCTTTCCCTTATGTAGCCCATATATATGTATATATACACTAAACATGTCTCTTCCTCACAGAGTGAATCTGATTGGCTAGAAGATAATCTCAACGCATCTGTCATAGTGATTGGTTTAAGAACACAGGCAAGTCAATCATCATGTGGCCCTGCCCTGATACAGGGATTAGTGCGGGAACGGACATGTGATATGCTTTAGACACCTGGAATCAAAGAAAGGTCACATAGAACTCCTGGGAAATAATTTTTCTCCCTTTTAATTTAAGAATAAAGCCACCAGGAAAAGAGTTTTCACTTTCTCTGAAAGTCATGAAATGGAACGGTGAGGCTTATAGTAACTATAGTCAGTCTGCATGTGAAGCAAACCGGAGGGAAGATGGACCCAATGCACGGAGGGGGCGGACAGCTGAGCAAACAAAAAACCTGCCTGAGCCTCCGGATTAAGCCTGCCTCAAGCTGCCCCAGCTGAATGTTCAAGGCAGCACTGACAACGGGAGGCACCAACGCTGTTTGCTGTCTAAACTAGTTTCTCTTTCTTTTTCTGTTGCTTATAGATCTAAAATCAGATCGCCTCTGGTGAGTTTACAATGCTCCATCCTTCCACAGACATCCACCTGTACAGAGCGATGGGGATCCTGGCTGTCATGTCACATTCTTTATTCGTGCTGAGAAGAACATTAATAAACTTTCCCTGGGGAACTGTGCCTGTCAGCCGGCATCCTCACTTCCAGAAAGGGTATTTACTGCCTTTTCACACTATGTCCCTGTCACAGGTCACCCGGGCCTTTTTCAGTTTGGTCCCGGTACCATGTTCTTAGGAAGTTTCCTCACTTGGACGAGACAAGGATGAGAGCTTCATTCCCTAGGCCCCTGTGACAAGAAAACTGTGGGACCAGGAGGAAATCACTGAAGGGTGAAACAAAGACAATTTTGTTGAACACTAGCAGGAAGGGTAGGTTAAGGATACTGCTCAGAGCCTGGCATGCAGGAGGCATCGGGGCCAATCCCCTTTGCCAAGTGCAAGAAAAAGGTATCCAACAACCTTACATGACTGATTAAACCTATTCCAGACACACCAAGGAATATTATATATGTTTTTTTCAATGAAAATCTAGACTCTTAAGGTAATTTGGCTGTTATATTGGAAAAAATATAAATGTGTGTAATATTTATAAATTATTTTCAATAGTCACATACCAAGAGAAACAACTGACATTTTTTTTTTCTTATCTGAAGCAAATAAGAAGGTTTAAAGCACCAGAAATAGGTTACTAATCACTGTGGTGGGGAAATAGATATTTTTCTTTCTTTTTTTCCACTGCTTCAGTGGATACAAATTATTTTATAAAGAGGCTGTTAATGTTTCAGCACAGAAATGCTGAAAGTTATTCCTGTTGACCTCATATCTAAATTGGCATGTTTACTTGAAATCTACACAAAGAAGCTGTCAAGAGAGCAGTTGGTATTGCATTACTTAAAGATTTCAATATCTATTTTCCCAAAGGTTTCCTGGGCCAAAGGAGACATCTGGTATCCAAAATAAGACCTCACACCCCATAAAATTTAAATACTGCCCCTTGGTTGCTGAGAAACAAAAGACCACTGGTCAGGTCTTCTGGGTCACTTGGCAATCTTTCAGTCTCTCCCAAAGCAATAAAACCATGCAAGAAATTATACATCTGGGGAGAGAAAAAAAGAAAGGAAAAGCAAAAATCTGAATCAGCCTGCCCTAGCCATGCTATGCAAGAAGAAAGAAAGAGGGCAAAGCATGGGTAATGCTAGCTTGGGATCTGTGCATACCTTTCTGAAACATTCAACTTGAGGAGGAAACAGCAAGAAAACAGCATAGGTGCCTGAAATGTGTACATGGAAGAACTAACAGGAAGCCAGACTGTGGGCGGACACAAAAGGGTTAATGGGAAGACCAGAAGAAAAGCAGACAGGGAACACAATGAGAAAGGATATTCCCAGTGGTGTCAAAGCCAGGGATGGAAACCCCAGCTCCCAGCAAGATGCTGGGAAGGGAGGTGCATGACAAATGTGTGCCACCGAGATAAATCATCTCTTCTAGATCTTCTGCAGGAGCAAATTTTCCAGAGATTTAGATTTGGTAAACAGACCAGGCTGAATCACAGTGAGGAACTTATAGGGGATTTGAGATGTCAAACACACAGAAGCCAAGGTTTGCCCGTAATGTTGATAATAACACTAGGCATGGCTTCTGGGTGTGGGACTTGTTTCAAATAATTGTGGTACACAGAGGCCTTCCTTGGAAATGCAAGGCAGCACATTAATTTTGTTGTTGTTGTTTTTAAGCTGTTAAATACAACAACAATTTGTACATGATTTCTACAACTGGATTCACTTTTGCTCAGACTTGAAAACTATGTGTTGTATCTCTATACATTCATAGTGATTATTCGTGTGTTTGGAATTTGAAAACAACTCTGTGTATTACACTACCAAAAAAGTATCAGAATGAAAAAAGACATATTTGAAAATAGTTAATATTTTCTGACAGACTATAAACAAAGTTGATTAAAGACATACCTAAATACAGGTCACCAATTTGTCAGATTCTTACCTGTTTTACATATCTTTGATGTGATTTCCCCCCCAGGTTTGAGATCCCTGTGGCAGAACCTGACTTGAATGATGGTTTGAAGAACTACATTTTAAAAACCAAATCCAGCACCCAGCATCCCATCTGACACATTGACAACATCCAGCAAATGCCTCTGATAGTTCTGAAGCTGTGTGCAATCTTATTAAGATGATTGTCATCATTATTGCCAATGTTTTTAATCAATCAATTGAAATCAATTTTACAAAGAAAATATTATAGCATAATTGTTCACTGTATTTCTTATGTATCAGGTCCCTGAACTTGTATAGACAGCATGTAGAACACAGTTCCTGACACTACCATGGCCCCTTTGCCTGGCCAGCTCCCATGCTCTCCCCCACTCTGATTAAAAGTCTTCTTCCTAGAAGTGAGCCCTTGTTGGGCTTGAAGAATGGAGTTGGGCCCTAGAAACATGATTTTCACATCTGCCTTGCACTTCTTATCCTGTTACTGGGACCAAACCATTGACAAGAAGCAATGGGGAGAGTTTATTTTGACTTACAGTCTTCTGTGAGTCACTCCAACATAATAGGGCATGCACACACAGGAGTGTGAGGTGGCTGTTCAGTTGTATCCGAGGTCGGGAGGCAGGGATTAGATAGAAAAGAGATTTATAAAGTCTCAAGATACTACTCCGAGTAAATGGCTTTCTCCAGGGAAGCTCTGTCTCTTAAAGTGTTCACAACCTTCCCAAACAGCACCACCATCTGGGGATGACATGTTCAAACACCTGAGCTTATGGGTGCCATTCCACATTCAACATACAACTCAACTACACTTACATGGCTACCTTATTGATCTTTATTTCCCTCAATTTTATAATACAAACAGCAAACACTGACACACACACATAATTTTAGCCTAATGAAAATAAAGAAAAAAAAATCTCATTGTCCTTCATCTGTAATATAAAGGTACAGCCAAAAGACTTAGTTCCTATTAAGCGTATTTTTGATGAATAAAAGATCTTTGGCAAATAACCAGTAAGAGTGTTAGAAACCTGGGGCTGGAGAGACACTTCAGTGGTTAAAAGCATTCTTTTCCCTTCAGAGGATCTGGGTTAGATTCCCAGCACTGACATGGTGGTCCAAAACTGTTTCTAACTCTTCTCCCAGTGGATCAGATGTCCCTTATGAACTCTTCTACACACATACAATACATAGACATAGGCAAAACACTCATACACAAAAAAACAAAATATAAAACTACCAAGAAGTTCTGTGTTAAGCCACAATCAGAGGTGTCCCACAACTAATAATATCTGAAACTCACTCAAGAGTTGCCAAGACTTTCCTGATAAAAGGAACTTGACAATACGGAAGTGAACTTGACATACTTCTGTAGATCTTTGAAGTCATTCGTTAAAGAAAGAAATTTAAATTCTTAGACCTCAAACAAATTTGTGTGAATGTTCCCCTTCTTTCCTGAGCTGGGCTGTTTCAGATGGTCCTCACGTAAAATTCATATCCATGAGGAGAGTAATAGAAAGAGATAATCAGAGCTGTGTTGGGAATTTTAACTAAGAGAGACATGAGGGCCTCCAAGGGCCTCTGATGTGCGCTGTACATAGATCAAAGAAAATGAAACAGCCTGACATACAAATGACAGGGAATGTAACACCCGTCTGTCTCCTGCTGCCAAGTTCACTAACAAAAGACATCTATTCACAGCTCCCTTGCTTACTTCTAAGTCTGAGTTGGGCTGTGATTAAATATAAATATGTGTATCTTCCATTTACAACTGATACGAACTCCTGAATTTGAGATAAACCAAGCATGCCAGATCATATCACAACTTCGTGATTAATTTAGTCTTTTGAAATAATGCAGTTTCTCTGAGAGCACATGCACACCACATCTATCAAACAGACAAGATGATTTGTATGTAACTTCTAAACTTCCACCCCACAGCATCTAATTGTTTTTCCTTTTGGCAAAAGCTTTCTGAACACCTGTTGAAGTTATTACCGTCCTGTCCTTTGGGGACTTGGGTAGATCATCTCCCTCACACACTGCATTTTTCTCAGCGTTCACAAGGAATGTCATAGAATCATGACTGCACAACCAGAGCCATTCAACAGGTGGCTGGATTGGTTTGACCACTCACTCTTCCCCCAGTCCAAAACCAACACACCGGGTTTCCTTTTATCTTTCCATTCATGTCTTATTCTTTCCTTTTTCCCTTTTCCCCTTTATGCAAATGTATGAAGGGTAGTTCATATTTAACATGCTTTCTGCACAGGACAAGAACTTTGCCTAGAATAAAAAGTGTATAAGGCTTTTCCTCCTCAAAGCTGATGGAGGTAACTGAGGACTGATACCACAGTGTCAGTAATTCCATAATATAATGATCCAGTAATAGAATCACAAGAAAGCAATATATACTATACCATTCAATGGATAC
Organism: Phyllotis vaccarum; assembly: GCA_033318265.1. Classification (NCBI taxonomy): domain Eukaryota; kingdom Metazoa; phylum Chordata; class Mammalia; order Rodentia; family Cricetidae; genus Phyllotis; species Phyllotis vaccarum. The sequence goes on from JARWLC010000015.1 coordinate 31,226,884, forward strand.
TGTGACCATTTTCTTCTGAAAATCAAGGAAGTCTTAATGTGTAAGTATACAATGCAAAATGTGGCTTTCTTTCACCAAGGTAATGATGGAAGTAGCATTAAGGCTGTATGTGTGAGAAACCTTTTTTTTTTTCTTTATGGTTGATGAGGTCCAGGACCCTAGAGGAAAACCTACTATTGCCACCTTCATAAACCAGAATAATTTCTAACTGCATCTAACTATAGATACTTACACTCACACATAAGTGTAGTTCTCATCCATCATCAAAGAAACTTCATTTTTCAGCAGAGACCATTATAGAAACCCACATTTGGTCAAAATGAAAAGAACAACTAACCAAAAGGTGTCTGGCCCCAGTTAATACCACACATTACATCAAAGGCTCCTGGAGCACCATGGAACTGGGGAAGGAAATATTGTAAGATCCAGATGGTCTAGAATGTCTGCTAAGAGACAGTGCTTTCTCTATATAAAACCAAGCCCATGAGATTTCAGCAATATGGCGACCTGAACAAGGCTAGTACAATGTCAATACCAGTCGGCACACTCACATGGATAGAGGAAATTTCACAAGTTCCTTCGCCTAGATTAAGAGCTATAGACAAGTAATGGCAACTGAAAAAGAGATTTAGGTTTCTCCATGGACAAGGGCCCTGATAAGCTATTCGGTCTCAAGCAATCAGCCCTTAAATGCTTATGCAAAGTAACATTAATGGATTCAACAGGATATATAGATATATGCATATTTGATTTTATCTATAAGAATATATGCTTGTGTGCACACATTTCAAGAAGAAATCAAGATCATAAATTGAAGAAAGAATAGAGGGAAATAAAAGGAGCTAGATGGAGGAAGAAATGATATAAATACAGTCCTCATGCATGCAATTCTTTGTCTTAGCTGGTGTTTCTAATGCTGTGAAGAGACACCGTGACTGTTGCAGCTCTTATAAAGGAAAAATATTTAATTGGGGTAACTTACAATCCTGAGGTACACTCCATTATCATCATGGTACAAGACGGTGGCATGCAGGCAGACATGGTAGTATCCTATACTTTGAAGTCAACAGAAAGTAAAATGAGGCGCTGGGTAGAATGTTGAGCATATATGAGACCTCAAAGCCCACCTACACAGTGACACACTTCTTCCAACAACACCACTACTCCAACAAGGCCGTAATTCATAATAATGCCACTCCCTTTGGGTGCCATTTTCTTTTAAACCATATTATTAAAACATTTTAAATAAAAGCATTTTTTCTTAGACATAATGAGGGTCTTGAGTTTGATGGTGCTTAGCAAAGCTTTGATTGTCCCACCTTCCTACCATGAATTCTCAGCCAGAGATAAAATCTTAAATTCTAAGACTATGGTCCCTTTCCTGTAAAACTAAGACTTTCTGCTTCAGGATTCTAGTAGGAGTCAAATTTACTCCAGATTAATTAGTGGAAAATGCCTACTAAAATACCACAGCATGGAAACAAAAAGAGAGAAAGAATCATATGATTCCTAGTGACTTCAGTAGCAGAAACCTATATTGAGTAACAGGAATGGGTTCCTGCGATCGAAGTCACTGAAGATGTCCTGGAAATCAGGCAGATCTGATGCTGGGATGGAGGGACTATGCAGCATAAGAGCTGCCTCGGAGACATAACAGGAGAAAAGCAAGTGAATACTCTGGTCTCTCTCCTTGACTATTAATTTCCTATTGGTCAAACCCAACTAAACACTAGACATCAATTGCAAGGAATTCAGTCAGATATGAGCTCTGCATGGATCCATCTCTCAAGTACAGCACAAGTTAGAAAATGCCAATATCTGAATCATACATTAAATACAAGAAGAAAAGATGATATGAACAGACATATCCAGGTAGGGATCTCACTCGGCAGCACTTATCCTCAGCAATCTGTCCACAAGAATCATAGGGAATTCTCCAGATGAAGACTTTATTATATATATATATATATATATATAACTTTTCTTAGTTGGTATTTCTATTGCTATGAAGAGACACCATGACCATAGCAACTCTTATAAAGGAAAACATTAATTGAGGCTGGCTTACAATTCAGAGGTTTAGTCATCTGGATAGGAAGCATGGCAGCATTCAGGCAGACATGGTGCTGGAGAGGTAGCTGAGAGTTCTACATCTTGATCTGAAGGCAACAGAAAGATAACTGCCCATCGCACAGTGACTTATTTCCTACAACAAGGCCACATATACTCCAATAAGGCTGTATCTCCTAATAGTGCCACTCTCTCTGGACCAAGAATTCAAACACATGAATCTGTGAGGTCAATACTTATTCAAATCATCACAATACTATTTCACTTGCTTGTCTCTCCTCAAACCAAAAAAGGATCCCAAAAGAACTATTCTGAAAGCTTTAAAAGATGTGATCGCTACTAAAAGACTCCTGAGTAACATTCTTTCTGGGGAACCGTAATCTTATGAGTGAATCCTGTTCTGCTCTTGGATCAGTTCACCTTTGTTCTCAGAGTTTGAAGGCATGGACTCCATCTGACCTTCTTGAGATGTAAGAACAGGTTGCTGTCCAGAATTGTGAGTAAAAAGACATGAGGTTCTGGAACATTTCCTATGGATTATATGGACATTGAAGAAGGCTCATGGTTAGGGTTAGATGTGAAGCAAATAGGAAAATATTAAAAATATTATCCAGTATGACAAGTGTCCTGGTCCATGAGATACCAGGAGAAAGAGGCTCTGTAGATAGACCAAAAGATTTAAGTGGGAATATGGTGGAAATTGCAGAGTGAAGATACACTGTCAAGGGCTGGAAATATTACTCAGCAGTTAAGAACACTAGTTACTCTATCATGAGGACCAGAGTTTGGGTCCTAGCAGCCCACAATACCTATAACAAATTCCTTCCAGGAACCCAACACCTTCTTCTAACATCCTCTGACATTTGCACATAGAAGTGTGTACAAACTCAAACTCAACAAAACTTATGCACAAATAATAAATAAATAAGCAAACCCAAGATTGTGTAGTAGGCGGCTCCAGAATTCAGACAAGCTTGAGATAGAAAGATAAAGGAAGATTAAGCCAGAAGCAGAAGCAGGATCTGTATTAAAATCACTCTAAGAGACTCAGTGACACAGATTCTGCCCCATTCCCATCAGAGATCACCATTCCTCCAACCCCCAATCACACAGGACTGTCTTATCTCAGTCAAATAGAAGAGGCTTTTGAGACAGCATGTCTATGAGGCAAGAGCCGGACAGTATAAGGAAAGGCAGGGACATCGTGACAGTGACCCTCACACTGGGAACTCCAGCATCTTCGTGTGTGAGCTAAATTCTTGAAAAGATGCTTTTTGTCCTAAAAGAGAGATACTGATGGGGAGAATCAGGAGAGCAAATGTCAAAGGAGGAAAGACTTCCTGTCTAAGGAATACTTTTTATTCTTTGTCTGAATTCTTATGTACAGACATGGCTCATTGAAAATAATAAATACATAAACAGTTTAAAGTGTTGTGAATGCCTCAGAAAGATAAGATGGCATTAATTCTCTCGAACAAGAGTGGGATGCTACAGCAAACAGAAGATTCTAACACCAAAAGAGACCTTTTGGAGCTGAAAAGATGAATACAAAAATAAAGTGTAATATGATTAGAATTTACGAAGAAGAAAGACAAAGGTCATAAAAAATAATTAAGGAGCACTAGGAAGACAGGCAGGGAGTCAAGGCACCACCATCAAGCCTGGCACTGGGTTTCGATCTGTTGGGCCCACATGGTAGAAGGAAATCATCAGGTAACTACATGTCCCAGAACACACATGTATGCATGAGCACATGCCAACAGAAATAATAAGAAACAGATGCGATGAATAGAGTGTGTTTAAGAAATGCTTGAGAGTGGCCAGAGAGACAGCTCGGGGATTACGAGCATACACTGCTCTTGCAGAGGACCTGGGCCAAGTCCTAACACTGACATGAAGTAGCCCACAGTAGTCCATACTTCCAGTTTCAGGTGCTCTGATACCCTCTGGTCTCCATAGACTCCTATATGCATGCTGTACGAATAAACTCGTGCAGGCTTACACTCATAAGCATAAGCTTTTAACCTCTTTTACTTAATATTTAATGATCAAAATGTCATCTCTTAAAAGTAGAACTAAGAAGCTATTTTCCAACCTAGAATTCTAAACCCAGTCATGTTGACAAACAGTTTCAAGAGCAAAATAAAAATATTCAAAGTAACAGAGCATATTTAATCCCTACCACCTTTTTTTTCAAGCACCTAGTAGAGATTGTAATTAAAAATTTACAAAATTAAATAGTAACATGACTCCAATGTAAGACCAGCCACAATGCAAGAGAAAGACAAAGTATCAGTCTACAGAGTGAGACGGGGAAGGTTCTCCCTAAAGGATGCATCCAAGAAATAAAACAACAAAAGATAAAGAGGATGGAAAACAGGAATTAGGAGGAAGAAAAGTGAGAACAGTAAAGGAGACAAGAAAGATAATATTTAAATCAAAAAAAGACAGTTTTAGTTAATGAAATATTGGGGTAGATTAGAGAAAGTATTCAAAAATCAACTTGAGAGAAGCAATGTTAACTAAGAAATAATGTAATTATTGAAATATAGAAATATGGCTGACATATTTCTTTAGTTGTAACACTGAGTGCTGCTTAAACTAAAAGTGATGAGGTGAGGAAGCTGGAGACAGGAAATGTGGCCAGAGGAAGGATGGGTAGGATGCTTTCAGGTTCTGAGAGCTCAACCCTCCATGCTGAATCTAACTGATGTGAGTGGTTTGGGGCATTATTTCTAAAAATACAAGTGAATCGTGGAGCAAATGGTTAAAAGAATTGGTAACAGATGGTTCTGCAAGGTGAAACTTGGGGAAATTTTGGGTAAAGCCAGATATTTTGCCAAAAGATTTTAGTATTAGTCAATTTCTGAATATGTGTGTGTGTGTGTGTGTGTGTGTGTGTGTGTGTGTGTGTGTGTGTGTGTGTGTGTGTGTGTGATATAGAGGCTTTATATGTTGGAGACCAAATGTTAAATAAAAGATTAGTCAAATGTAAAATAAATGTTTCACTTTACATGAGTGGAGCTAAATAAAGAGAAACCAAGTAATTAGAATTTCACATTGATTCTGAGAGGAAACCATTTGACCCACACAGAACAGGAAAGCTCCAAAGTACTACATGCAACATAGTATAGCACCCAGGAGACACTTCCATGTTTGCTTACAAGACTTTATCTATGTTCAAGTCAAACTTATTCTGGGGGAGCTACAGTATGGGTCAATTTAATTTGCATAAGTAAGTGATATTGGCCTTTATGGGTACACTGGAAAATTATGACACCTGCTAATATATCATTTTCTCAGAGAACTAAAGGTGAAAATCAGTGAAGCCCTAACAGTTCTGTTGTAAAATATAACTTGGACAAGGCTTTTCATGCCTTCCCAAAAGCAGAAGTTTGTGGTAAGGGCCTCATAGAGAGAATCATGAACTCATAAGCAAAGCCATGGGGTAATCAACCAACATCCAAATAAAAAACTAAAAAGGACAATTGATAGTCCTATTCTGTTGATACTTATCCAGGGTTCAAAAATATTCTATAAAATGTGTGTGCTCTTTCTGTGGTCAAGAAAGTAAGTGTGATACAAAGCACTGCCAATAAATGAGATCTGTCTTTCTTCTCTATACAGCACTGTTGTGATCTACTGCCTTCCTGAGGTCACTGTATGCCATTCTGTCTAATAAACCTCTAAGATGTAATATTTATAAAGAGCAACATAGAAACTTTCTATTGCAACTTCAGAGATAGTTACTTCCAAATCACTATTTGGTAGCAATAACACACAAAGAGGGTGTGGAGTCACTGTTAGCAACCTTACTTGTCAATATTGTGCTAATATTGGCAACCTCAATCCTTACAATGAAGAATAACAGTCAATACATAACAAGTCCCTGGTAATTTTCTTTGTTATCATTATCTCCACATAGCTTAAAGTTAGGAATGGTTTGGTATATGTTGCTTCTAATGCATCTATTTTTCACAAGTTTAAAAAAAAAAATGGTAGTAAAGATTGCCAGGAGATAATCAGGAAAAGCTAAAGTCTTCATTCCAGAAAGATGTATGCACTGTTGCCATTTACAAATATTCTAACAAACCCTGTCTATACATGTGGTTAGCAGCTGTGGTAGTTTGAATAAGATTGTCCACTCTAGGTCCACAAATTTGAATGCTTGGTCATCAGTGAGCATCTATTAGAAGGTACGATCTTGTTCGAGAAAGTGTGCCACAGGGGTGGACTTTGAGCTTTTAAAATCCCAGTGGCTTTCTCTTTTTCTACTGACTGTAGCTCCAGATGTAGGTGCTCCTTCTCCAGCTGCATGTCTACCACATGCCGCGATGCTTCCTGCCATGATGATAACACACAAAACCTCTGAACTGTGAACCAGCCCCAATTAAATGTTTTTGCTTTGTAAGAGTAGCTATGGTCACCATGTCTTCATAGTAACAGAACACTGCCTAAGACAACAATTAAGTTACTTTGTGTGTTCAGAACAAGAAGTGTGTATTCCCCAGGCCAAGCATTTACTTGCAAAGCAAAATCACCCAATGTTTCTTTCCATCTAGCCCTGAGACCAGTGTTCAAAATGCTGTTCTCTCTTGTCACCCGGATTCTGGGTGACTACAATGTACAGAGCTTTCCAGCAGCCCCAAATGAAGATGGCATGGACATTTATATACTGATGAGTTTACACAGAAAACTTGGCTAGAAAGGGAAGTGAGGTCAACTCTGTGTGTGTGTGTGTGTGTGTGTGTGTGTGTGTGTGTGTGTGTGTGTGTGTGTGTGTGTTTGCGTGTCCTGGTAAGGGGTGGAGATAAGGACACCATACTCATAGGATAAAGAACCAAGAATAGGTGACTGTTAATGGTGCAACTCTTTTGAGTTGGTTATGTGTGTTTTTAAAATCCATTTTTCTTAAGGGAAGTCATTATTGTCTTGGAAAGACTTTTATCATTTAAGCTATGTTACAATAAGGTTCCCTGGTCCCAGGTGGCAGGAGTTCCAGACCCTGAGACCTGTAGTCATTCCCAGACTGCTTAGCCACCCCCTGCTGCTTATCCCCCCCAAATGATTCAGATGCTTATATTACCTTCATGCTGTTTGGTCTATGACTTAAGTACCTTGCTAGCTTGCTCTTTCATCTTAACCTATTTCCATTAATCTGTCCTGCCACGGGCCCATGGTTTACCTATGTTTCTTACATGTTGCTCCTTTGGGTAGCTGGCTTGATCTGTTCTGACTCCTCCCTCCTTCTCCTGCCTATTCTGATTCCTCACCTACTTCTTCTATGGTGCCTGTCATGCACCAAAACAGCTACTTTATTTAAAGATTGATATTCACAGCATACAGAAAGACATTCCCACATCATCTCCCCGTTTCTGTCTAATAAAAAAGGAAGGTTTCAATTTTAACATAGCAAAATTACATATAACAAAATAGTTATCAAGCAAGAATTACAGTTATAACATCTAGTCTATTTGTATTTAGCAAAATTAAAGAAAATACTCTATCATCTACCTTATCCTTGTAAATCTAAAGTTTCATATCCAGTATACCTTTTAAAATAGCTAAGAAAAACTATACCTATAACTATCTAATCTTCAACTACATCAAAGACCACAGAAGAATATAATATTTACCCAAGTAAACGGGAAGTGCAAGCAACTTCCAAAATCTAGAAATGACAGAGATGACACCTATCTGCCTGGACAGTTACCCAAAGTTCCTTTATAAAGTTGGAGCATCCATCTTAAACCTCCAGGCCCAGAGTCTCCTTTCATTTCATGGAAACAGGAAATCTGTTCTGCCCATTCTGGTATAGTTCATCAATCATCTCTCCTTGAGTCCTGAAGAATGTCTGATAGTTTTCTCTGCAGAACAGAGACCCTCTCAGCTTGTTCTGCCAAAGTTCAGAGGTCACTTTCCTGTGGAACCTGCATGTCCAGTTTAAATAGCATCTGGTCAAGCAGTCAATACAAGAACAGGTTTTTGTCCAGTGGCTAACCATTGCCACAAAGAAAGCAAACTCCATATGGAGTTTCTTCAGTGCCCATTTTTCTCTTGAAGTAGATTGGTGCCACCAGGATCAAATTCATCTCACTGTCCAGAAAAGTCTAAGTTATTAAAATAATTTTAAATGCCATATTATGTAGGTCTTAGACATGTTTGAAGATTACCTATCTAATTAAAATATATCTTTGTATACCTAAAAAATCCTAATTAACATAACTAAAGTTGGTTTTCATAAGTAACTCTTAGCCTGCATTTCCAATTTTAAATCAGTTACATGAACATCATACCTTAAACAAGAGTAAAAAAATACATACAACATAACAAAAATTGACCTTAAATTTGTATCAATAAACCAAGTCCACACCAATGCAAAACATTTTTAGATTAACAGGAGATATTTTTTGAGTAAAATCAATAATCTATTTTTTTAAAAGATCACTCATATATCATATCTTCTTTTTTTTCTTGGAAAGAGATTAACTATGACCATTAACCATATATCATGAAAGCAAACATTTATAAACAATATTTGGGGAATTTGGGTGTAGTTTTCCATTACTACTTCCTGCTGATTAAGGGGCGCTGGTAATCTTTCAGGTTCTTGAGACTGGATCATCTTAGTCTGCAGCCCTGAAGCTGATGTGGCCATCTCAATTTTCAGGGGGTCTTGGTTGATGAAACCATATTTGCCTGGAAGCAATCCACAAGTTCTCATCTTCGGTGGAAACAAAAGCAGAACTCTTCCAAAGCAATGAATCCTTAGACACAAATTTCAAAATCAAGATTCCTTTAAAATACATATTTTTGTTTAACTTAGCAGATTTTGCAATCCATTATCTTTCTGTAGTTAGTTAATTAGCAGTTAAAAAATTAAAAGAAAACACAATAATAACCATAATCAAGATTCTGTGTCTATTTTCCATCTTTACATGGCTTATTATATTTTTATTACTCTATTTCTCTTTTTTAGGGACTTTCTCTACCCTCTTTCTTTTCTCTCTGAAGCTTATGTACATTTTACACACATTGTAACCCATTTACAGTTTTTTTTCTGAATCTGTTTTATTGTGAATCCTTAATCATCTTCCAACCAGAATAGCTTTTAAAATGCTACCACTTTGTTAAAGAGCCACATAGTTTTTGTAGATAAAGCTGAATCAGTAAGTTCTTTTAAAGGGATCGCATCTCTGTTTGCCGCCAGTAAACAGAGCAGACCCAAGAAAATGCTGCTACTACAAAACCATCTTGGACTCCATTTCCTTTTTTGTTCAATATAAATGTAAACCTTAAATCAATCACATACTATTGAGTCTTCTGTGAGACTTCGGGAACTGGCCTGGTTGCAGCTTAAGCTCCCTGCCACCAATCTGCCGATGCCATTTTATGTGTGGCAGGAGGCCACACTATCTGTGCAATGACCCACTTCAGATACATAATTTGAAATCTGCTTTGGCTCAGTTTCTGTGATCTATGGCCCTTTCTAATCTTTCTCAGGCTTTATGTGGGTATTTGCCCCACACTGGGACGCCATCTGTTACAATAAGGTTTTCTGGTCCTAGGCAGCCAGAGGTCCCAGACCCACAGACCTGTAGTGCCAGACCACTTAGCCGTCCGCTGCGCCATTTGTTACAATAAGGTTTCCTGGTCCCAGGCAGCCAGGGGTCCAGACCCTCAGACATGTAGTCAGTCCCAGACTGCTTAGCAGCCCGCTGCTGCTCAGTCCCCAAAAATGATTCAGATGCTTATATTAACTTTATGCTGTTTGGTCTATAGCTCAGGCACATTGCTAGCTTACTCTTTCATCTTAACTCAACCCATTTCCATTAATCTGTCCTGCTATGTGGCCCATGGCTCACCTGTGTTCCTTACATGTTGCTCTTTGGGCAGCTGGCTCGATCTGTTCTGACTTCACCCTCCTTCTCCTACCTATTATGATTCCCCACCTACTTCTTCTATGATGCCTGTCATGTGCCAAAACAGCTCCTTTATTTAAAGATTGATATTCACAGCATACAGAAAGACATTCCCACATCAGAGCTACTTTCAATAGATTTATTTTTCTAATAAAAACAGTGGTGGTTGAAATTATGTATCAGAATACAGCAAGGCATATGGTGCCTGGTGACATTACAGTCACCCCTTACAGAGGAGAACAGGAGAAAAATTAAAGGTATAACTCTTTACTGCATAGCCCAACAGTTAAGCCAAATAGTTGCCAGTGACCAACTCAACAATCTCACAGAGAAGCCTGATGAACATAGTGTGTCATAATAACTCTTTCAAGACTATTTGATGAAATGGATGCTGCTCCTCCTCTGAACAAAACAAATGCTCAGATCTACGTAGTAAAAATATCTACATAAAATATGTCATCGATGAAAAATGTATACATGATGAGATCTTAACCCAAGGAGAATGTACACTAGGCCAAGCACAGCTTATCTGGTATGTACAAGTGTTGCAGGGAAGACCTGAACACCTGCATGAGAATTTGATTACTTAAACAGGCCTTTGTCTCTTCTGTCAAGTCCTTGTGGTAGCAATCCCTCGTTCTGACACAATAATAAGAGAACTAGTTTTTAGTTTCATGGAGCAAGCCAGGGCTCATATTTGATGTGTGTTTCACCATCTTCTTTCAGGAGACAGTAATTACTGCAGCCCTTCACTGGAAGAGGATTTGCCCCTGCAACTTGCACTGATTTGTGTAACTAGCAGTGAAATGAGCTTTACATGCCTTTCTCCCAAGGTGGTCTCTAAAAACCACAGCAAAATGATCATCTGCAAGCTGAGCTCATGGTAAGCAAAATTCAGAGCCTTCTTCTCTGAAGTGGAAGATTCCAATCCCATCGTCCTGATTGCTCTTCTAATTACAGACTCCAGTCACAGCCACAGTACCCTGCAATGGCAGGAACTCTGTGACTACTCACCACACCCCATCCCCAACATGAGGCTCCTGTGAAACCCAAGGCAGAACTGTCTCAAATCCATACTCTTGCAACGATTAACATTTTCACTCATGTGAATTTCAATGTCTACCTCATCTGTCCTCATTATCCTAAAGATACCTTTCTTTTTCATATTGTGTCACCAGAAAAATGGGTTCCTTTATTTTCTCAATAAAAGGATAATCTACTCATAAACACTTACATAAACTCCTATAAATAGACTCTGAGGAATAATATAGCAACTCAGATATTAAAGCCACCAGGATTTTGCTTTTCCTTTCTCTGCTCATTTTTCTGGAAGTAAGATGAAGAGAACAAAGGGTATACAGCAGGCAAATTCCCACTCCTTTTGTTGGAGAGCTAGAAGGGCAGTTGTGGGAAGACTATGGGAGCCATACCAGGAAACAAAAGATACAAGCAAGTATCTCATCAGGAAAATCCCCCCAAAGCCCAGAAGGTCATCCCAGAAAACCTCAGCTGTAGAAAACACTGGCCTTTGCCAACACTCCTCCACCTCAGCATTTGAAGGAAGAACCCAATGTCCCCCAAAGACATGCCTCTGTCCAAGGCGCTGTTCCAAGAAATAACCAGGAAAGCTTTATTAGAAACAAAGGGTAGAACACAGTGCTTTGTAATCCAATAGCAGCTCCTACTCCATTTGCTTAAATTGCTTTGCAAATACAGTGTTTTGCAGAGAGGCTTTCCAGAAACCATGAAAACAAATGAGGCACGAGTCTAAAAGCCTGCAAGGCAACATAAACCAATGGAGGAGCCAGAGACAATTATTGTGAATTGATCCCTGTGATGTAGCCAGTGTCCCCCAGGTCCAAACACCCCTCAGCCTCTAGGAACAAGGTGGCCCAGCTTTCCTTGGAGATGATTCAAAGTATGCTAAAAAGAGCATCCTCAGTGAGAGATGAGATAGGAGAGAGAGAGAGAGAGAGAGAGAGAGAGAGAGAGCATCTACACCTGCAGTTACAACAGGCCCACTGCCTCCTCAGTACAAGACTGTGACACTAACGCAAAAGACTCAGTTTCCATAACTACTAATACAGGCAAAAAAGATCAGCTGCCTGTCTACTCTTCACACACACACACACACACACACACATACACACACACATACATACACACATACACACACATACAATATATTCACACACACATGAACACACACGCATATACACACACATACAATAGACTAATGCACACATGAACACACACACACATGCACACACACATCCACACACACATGAACACACACGCACACACACATGAACACACACACATGAGGTACCTTTTAATTTTCATTTTCTCCATATAGCCCTGTATATCTAAAATGTCTTCTGAGTGGGAAAACAAAAAATACTGTGAGCAGACAAAAAAGAGTTGAAACTTACAATTTTTCTAGCATTTATAATGAAACAGTCTTTCTGTCTTCATTCTGACAGGTTTCTGCCTTCCTCACTAGCAAAGATCCTAAGCCATGTGGGGAGAGGTGTCCCATGATGCCACACAGCATCAGAGATGAGTACCACCCTCTGTAGAACTCATCTCCGTATATCACAAGTTCCCTTTCTGAGCAATTTTGTAGAGAATGCTCTTCTCTGAGAAGCAGAAACTAGCGAAACCTGCCAGTATCAACTAAAATCAAACTCATCCAGTGGGACATTTTTGAGAGAGGTAGATCTGTCTGATTCATTCTATTTCAAGGTCATTACTGCCCCAGATAACTGCTTACATTCATATATAAGTATATGTAGTTTGTCGGGGATGGTGGCTCACACTTGTAAGCTGCTTACCCAGAAGCTAGGACAAAAGGATTCTGATTTCAAGGCTAGTGTAAGGTGCATAGCAAAGATTTTGTCTCAAAAATAAATACAAAATATAAGTAAGCATATTTTATGTGTTTATATATATTATGTGTATATACTGTATATGGTATATGCATATACCATACTTGTATTATATATACATATTGTGTGTGTGTGTGTGTGTGTGTGTGTGTGTGTGTGTGTGTGCATAGCTTGAATACAACAAACTATGCAGAAGTATATAATTTAACCTTGTTGGAAACAGATTCTTAAGTACACTTTACCACTTTATATTCTTAAACAAAATGTTTCCAAACACTCGATAATGTACTGTTGAGTTAATTTATTTGAAGCGTGATGGTTAGCTTACACATAAGGAAACTGAGGCAGCAGAACACATTACACCTATCACTACCCTTCAGAGTTAAGAGTCTACTGTTGACAATACTAAGAGATCACAAGGCCTGTGAGTTACAGTGCTAGATTAAGCCTTCATGTCCTCCCAAGTCCTTGCTTGATCAAGAAACCAGCTTGTCATTCCCACAAAGTCATAGAGGTGGGGAAATCTCCTAAAATGTCACAGGCTTTAAAGAAAGCCTATCTTTATTTGATTGACTCTTTATCTCAGACCTCCCTAGCTCAGATCAGCTGTCTGCATATTTGTATGTTTTGAGTATAGTCAAGAGCATAGAACACAAAAATAAATCAGACCAGAATGATTATCAGTCTAAACGTCACTAGAATACAAAAGAAAGCACCCCAAGGAACAAGCGACATTAACATTCTTTCTTATCCCAGCAAGAGAGCCAGACTCAAGCTCTACTCATCTGACCCTCTATTAACATGGCAGCACAGAGAATGAAGTGGCTGCTCTGACAAATCTGGACCTACCAGTCCTGGGGAGCCAGCCCAAGGACTTTTTGTCACTCATCACCCTCCCCACAAACCCCAGGGTCTGTAAATTTCTGTTTTACTATACTGCCTTAAATTCTTTCCAAAACAATATAAAGAATAAATTAATGACTGGGTAAATGGAAACAATAAGAGTCAACTTTGACTTTAGAAAGCGCTGACACTGAGCACCAGTCTCTGACATTTATTAGGTGGGTGACACTAAGCAAGTGACTTAGCCTCTCTCAGCTACTTAACCTCTCTGAGCCTAGATGGCCTCATCTGTTTAAAAATGAGCAGGGCTGCCACCCTCTTGAAATGCTTAAAAGAGAATGCACATAAAGCACCTGGTATGCAGCAGACATCTAGTCAATTTAGCTATTAAGATTTCTAATCAGCCTAAGTCACCAATAAAACCATTTTGTATAGCAATGTTGTTTCAGAGAGCTAGCCTGGTTAACTTCATCACATGCAGATGAAGCATTTTATTTGGACACTTTGGAGATAGTTTGCAGGCACCAAATTATTTTGTCTAGTATTAAATTGAATTTAAGGGTGGCCAAAAGACCAGATGCAATGCTAACACTCTACATCTCCACACAAATCAAGGTGCCTTTCACTGTCCCTGAAAGAAAAGACGGGGCCCAAGGTTTCCTTACTCTGATTCTCAGGGCCCTCTACATGATTCAGTGTAATAGTCAAGCTTTATATCTAGTTACTCTAAAGTGTTTTATTTTTGAGAATTTGGAAAGCACTCTGTTAGAATAGGTGTTGCAAGATTCAGCTCGTTGACTCCATGTGACATTGTACATGCTGCTTGAAACTGCTGAACTATAAATTCTCATGTCAGATGAGCAGTCTGAACCAGGTTTCCGGCTAAGCACCTCCTTTCACCACATCATGCACTTTGTGCCTTAGAGATGGCTGCAGGGGACAGGGGAAACTCTAGGTAGAAGAGGGAGATAAACAGAAAAGCTATTGTCCTTAACTTGGAAATGAGTGAACCGAGTCAGGCATCTGAGCACTAACATTTTGTGTTCTTATCACATAAACATTTTATCATAGGCTTCTTCTCACCTTGTTCCTATCCCTATATTGACATAAAATTTTCCTGTACTGAGTGTTGAGTAATTGTCAGCAAAGAAGCCAACACATGAATGCACAAACTTTTTTAAAGCCCAAGCTTCATAGTCCAATAGTCAAATAACTGTCTTGGACTTTGTGTCTTGCCCCCTAGAATTCCATAGCATGGATGCATGAAAACCATGATAGGCACCTAGAAACATCTCCAGAGTGATCTCAGGAGGACCAGACTCTGAAAACAGCAGCAGTGGTGACTGATCACCAGATGGAAAAAGGCTAAAATTTATTCTAGAAAGGAAAGTAAATGTCATTTTCTAGGCTTCCATTTCAAATAAAAAAGGTAGTGGAATAATCAGCAAAATGCCAAGAAAATTAATTCAATATGCATAGAAGATAGAATTCCAGGCGGATGGCAGACTTTAGAAGTCCACATCGTCATAAGCGAGGGAGTCGACAGTAAGGGTCCAAGAACTTCTGTTTTAGTTTTACACTTACTTTGGATGAAGCCACAAACTTTGCAAACCATATGACAAATACTTTCTGCTGGATATTTTTAATTTGATCTAATTGTTCTCGACAGTTCCTTATACCACGTTATGCATTATGCACATTAAAGATGGGCCGTGGGTAAGGGAAACTATTCCAATGGGAATAGAAAACAGAAAAGGATTTTTTTTTCTTTAAATCTTAAATAAACTATCTTATGCAAAGCTGTGTTGCTCTATGCATGAGAATGAGAAGGAAGGCTATCCGGAATCATACTGCAGTTTGGTGTCCAAAGGATGAGCTTGTGTTAACCTTTGGAATAATTCAATTAATTTCCACACCCTCGGTGCATTTTATCTTTTAAATTATGTTAGATTGGAGGCCAAATTTTGCTTAAGGAAACTTTCATTGAAGCTTCACTTAACAAGCTCACTGGTTACACTAAGCTGTCTGAATGTGTTCATACTGCCAGATTTTATCACATTTCTCAGTTCATGCTCTACCTCTAAAGGGAATAGCAGCAGGCCCCCCCCAGGACCTTCCTTCTCTCTGAGGAGCATAATTTCTGAATATCTTCAGGAACCCTTACAAAATAATCTATATGTCCCCTGAGCCTCAGCAACTAGAGGTCCTAGGTAACATTAACGTCCCACTAATTGTCACAGAAATGTCAGAGGCCAGTAATGCATGAACAATCAACCAGCTGTTTGGAATTCTGAAACGCATTTGCCAGTCTGCCAAATACTCTGTTTTGGATCATACCTCATATGCTGACAGTTGCTCCAGCCACACCTTGATATGGACCCCATAAAGGTCCTCTATTACAATGTTTGGGAAAGCAAAGCAGAAACATGCAAAAAAAAAAAAAATTCACCAGATTCAACCACTTAGTAAAATATTATATTGTTAATTAAAAAGATTTTATATGAGATTAGGAATCAAAACATCCATAAAAGAGCAGAGAAAAAAATAACAAGAGAATAAATATACCATTTAGATATATTCATGAAAAACATGGAATAGGAAAAGTTGGTATATGCTTGAAGAGTAAATCATGAGCCTAGAGCAGAGATGGGAAACTATAACTCGTAGCCTCCTTTATAAAGTTTTGTAAACACAGTCACCCCCGTTCATCTGCATTCTACCAATGGTTACCTTCACATGACAATAGCAAAGTCTCAGCATTCTAGCAGAAACTGGCACTTAAAGTCTGAAAGATTTGCTCTCTAGGCCTTAAAATGTTGGACAACTTCTGTCTTTGACCTTAGGAAGCATCATGAAAAATAAGTCTCTAATTATGAGCGAAATCTCTAAATGTTAAGTGTCTGATTATAAATGTATCATGAACTTATATTTGTAAATGATTCTACACTCTAGGCTATGTTCAGGTGGCTTTGATTTCACCATCAAATTGAAATCTTGGAGAAGTCTGTCCTTTCTATATATCATTGAACTTTTATATACAAAGCTAATGAGATAATGAACATTAATTTTACATATGTAAAGTAAACAAGATAAAGAACAGCCTTTAAGGGGTGATATTTCTTCTTGAAAATGCATTGCAACATTTTGCAAATAAACGCTCAAATTCTGTAAACACAATTAGGTTAAGATGGCAGGAAGGCTTTTATTAGGGCAACAGTATAAAAAAATTAAGAGTGGGTATTGTCAAAGGTTGCTACGACCCAACGCTTTAAGAACCATCTGCTTTTCTACTAATTGTGACACCCAACTTTTGTTGCCGCTGCTGACGAAGCAATGTGATCGCACATTGTCTCTTAGATCTGCAATCTTTCCTGCTACCAGAAAGCCCATCATTACTCACAGCTGAAAAGACATTGGCATGTCTTCCATTGATGAGTTGTACAATCTTTTTGTGAGGAAAAAAAAAGGAAACTCCACCACCTTGGATGCTTTGTGCTGAAATGGATGAATAGTTCAATAACATCCATTAAAGAATAGAAAAGAAAATTCTTAAATCTGAAAAACAGAAAGAAGTTTAGCTTCATGACCACACTATGAAGTTTAGAGTCTTCAAATTATGAGTTCTTTTTGATTTACAAATCCAAAGCACATTAAGTGAAAGGACTCCAGGACAGTAGCAGACAGTGATGTTGGACATCTTCCCTCTGCCTCTTCCTAAGGGAACTGAGGCCATTTACACGTCCAGATCCATCTTTTTGCTTTATTTTGTGTCTTACTGATAAAATGGGCTATTGAAGACTTGGGTACCACTTCTGATGTGAAAAATACATGGTAAGAGGCATCGTCCACTCCTGAACGCTGTTCACAACTATTTCTCACATAGAAACATGGCACAGTGACCAAAGATGAGAGGTGAAAAGTTACAGCCTGTACTCACTGACAAGTTTCATGGGTCATCAGATCCATTTGCAAAAATTAACCTTAAAAGATTAGTAAACTGTTTCACTGAGTTAACACTTGTAGTGACCGTAGGTAAACCTTTCTGGTGCTTGGGCATCAGTTAGAGCAATGTCAAGAAGCTGTGCTGGAGGCCAGTGCACTCTTTCACAGAGCATTCATAGCAGGGATAGCAGTACCCAGCCAATCTCACTGGATGAGTCTGAAAACTTTTGATGTCATGAACTCTTGAGCCATGGGTACATATCTCTTAATATTCTGTATAAGAAAATGTTAAGAATGTATAGAGCATTTTGGTTATGCAACAGCATGGTGCCTTGGGAAATGCACTCCTGACTGAGCTGTGAGCTCACTAGATGTTTATTCCCAAGGACCATCATCTTTACTTTTAAGATGACTGACAAGCTGGCTGTTTATCTTGAGATTTGGAGAATTTTCTAGACAACACACAGTCAACCTGGAACTTCCAGAAAACAATTCCCAATGAGTGTGGGTGTATTAATCTGAGTTATCTAAAGGAACAAAACCAAGAAACTGGATAAATAAATACAAAAGTTGCACAAAGGCCGCATAGTCCCTTAACGGCTGGCAACTTACTGAGAGTTTCGAACTGGTAGCTAGTTGCTCACACCAAACTGAAAGCCTCCAAACAATAACACAAATGATCCAGCTCCAGCCCAAGGCTGAAGGCCTTGAAGCTTCCTATAAAGCTGTTATACTGACTCATGCTCAAGGCTAAGAACGTGTCAGTGGCAAAGGCAGAAGCAGAAAACCCACCTGTACAAGAAGAATCTAGCTGCAGACACACACACACACATACACACACACACACACACACACACACACACACACACACACACACACAAGCTTCCAGTTTTTGTCTTCCAGCTTCCACTGTGCTTGATGAGGTCATTCACAATCAGGATGTTTCTTTCCGGCTCAGTTAACTGGCATACATGCCAGTGTTTCCAAAAACATCATAGACACATGCAGAAGTATATTTTACAGATTTCTTAGAAGCCGCTCAAGCCAATCAACTTGACAGTCAATCACAGTCATCTATGATAATAATCAAGTGTTGGAGAGAATTTCAAGTTTTTGGAAAACATATAGCCATTTCTGTGGGCCAGAGAGTTTTCCAGAGCTTAAAGACTCTTAGAGGAGACCTAATAATGCATAAAATGTGAGGGACTTTTAAATAAATAAATAAATAAATAAATAAATAAATAAATAAATAAATAAATAAATAAATAAATAAATAAATAAATAAATAAATAAATAAATAAATAAATAATAAAGTAATGGATCAATCTTCAAAGGATTTGAAGATAGACAGACAGATAATATAAATTAGACAATCTGGCATATGAT
Organism: Phyllotis vaccarum; assembly: GCA_033318265.1. Taxonomy (NCBI): domain Eukaryota; kingdom Metazoa; phylum Chordata; class Mammalia; order Rodentia; family Cricetidae; genus Phyllotis; species Phyllotis vaccarum. The sequence continues at coordinate 31,245,935 of JARWLC010000015.1, forward strand.
GAAATGGGTAATATTCTAAATGATCAGCAGATGTTACAAAATCACGAAAGATTCATTAAAATACAAAGCCACACAATGTACTTTAGTGCAACAGAACACACGTTACTGTGATGCCAGTTCCACACTACACACAACTACAACTTGTCATATTTTAGGATGAATCACAAAAGATGCCACAACTATACACAAAGACTGTTAAAGTACCCTCTTTTCCAGTGCATGGGTGTGGAAGGATGAATGTTCTAAACATACCTCAGTCCCCAAAACACACAGCAGTAGACGATGTGCATGGAGAAGCCCAGCTGTCTTCTATTAAACCAGACATTAAAGGGACTGAGAGAATGGGAAAAAATGCATTCATCTGCTTTGGAGCAATGTTTACATTAAAACTATGTTCTCTATTTTAACATGTAAATAAGCTTACTCTTGTTTTTAGTGAAGTAATACATAATGTCAAAATCATCACCAGAATAATTTCTTATTGATAAATACAAGTAAAAATACTTTTAAGAGTATAAGGGGTCCTGAGCTCAAAACTTCAGGGACTGTTTGCTTAGATATCTCTCTCTTTCTCATAAACTATTTGATAATTTCTAACACTCTGACTAGCAAGAGTAAAAATATATAAATTTTTACTAATAATTGAAACAATTTTAAGAAGTTGGTAATGTTATATACATTTTATATAGTTATATAATAGTTACAGCTTTGCCAAAAAAATAATATTCCTGTGAAAATAATATTAGAAGGTGCTTTCTTGCAATTCCATGCATCAGATGGTGTGTATAATTAATTCATTGTATTAATTTGCTATTCCTTAGTGACACGCAGCACAGAGCATCTTTCTACATGTCTGTCATCAGTGTACCTTCTGCAGTGAGGTATCTGCTCACATCTCTCACACAGAGATAAGCTTTAGTTGCCTCGAAGGCTGTGACCAGTACGTCTTCTCTTATTTCAGGCTCCACAAATAAGCACAGCATGTCACCAGTTCCCACTTAGTCTTCAAGCAACACATTTAACTAATCGTTCCTCACAATTGCTTCCCCAGCCCACTTATCACCGTCTCTCTCTCTTCCCACATTTCTTCCCGTCTTCTTTCTAAGAACTCACAAACAGCCAACCAAATGCCAACATGCCTCCCCCCTTCCCTGTGGATGAGAGGGATCTGTTCCCTGCTCTCTTAGTGTTAAAGTATCTGTGTATATCATGTATATCAACTCAGCATTTATCTTGGTCACATTCAGATTCCTATACCAGTTACTCTTATCACTGTGGCCTTCCTGACATCGAAGGGGAAAATACTATAAGGCTGATCTTGTGGCATCATTGATGTGTGAGGCCTAAGAGGGCCTCTGAATGACAGTCCATCACAGTGGCGTGCTCACACTGACATGCACACCTTCACTGTTTCAAGCCACAATCATTTTAGTTACCTAAATTTAGTCATGGAAATAGCATGTAATTTGGTTCAACACCTGACCCTATTTTCAGGGTACAGTGCTCTCTCCAACACTTCATTCTTTTGGAGTTTTTGTTCTTTTGTTTGGTTAGTTGAGTTTTTTAAACATCATTTCTTTATTGATTCTTTGGGGATTTCACATCATGCACCATCCCAATTCCGCTTACCTCCCAGTCTCTCCATATTCTCCTCTCAATCTCCAAAAGAAAATTTTAAAAATCAAAACAAAGCAAACAAGAACAAAACCAAAACGAAACAAAACAAAAATCCTCTTTGATTCTTCATTTTTCCCACCTCTCCCACACCTCCCTGTTCATCCTTCATCTTTTCCCGTCTCTCACACGCCTCTGTTCATCCTGGTGGCATTGGGAGCCACAATATGCCATACAGTATATCCTTTTGTCCAATCAGCTTTGCTAGCAAATAATCATTGCAATGAGACACTAGTCTGGCTCAAGAGCTCTGGTTTCCGGTACACCATCATCACTGGATCCTCATCAAAACTCCTCTGGGATATTCCACATCCACGCCAAGTTATGGGGATCCTGCGGGTATCATTCCACAGGACTGGTCCCTTCACAAGTTCCAGCAGATTACAGATGGGGTAGATGTTAGGATGGGCCAACCCAAGGCCTGGCTATGGGCCTGGGTAGCAGTTGAGCTGATCACTACTGGTGCTAGCCTCAGCTGAGGGGGGTAGAGCCAGTTCCCCTACGTTCATGCCATCCAGGTCAGTTCTCCCTTACCTGTGGTAAAGGGTGGAGCCAGCTCTTTTAAGTGCAGAGGCCAGCTTTCCCAAGGCCAGGGAAGAATGGGGACAGTTCAGCATGGGCCTCAAATTTCATCACTCATGGTTCCTACAGACACCAAAATAGACCCCAGCTGCAGCTGGACCATGGACCCAGAATTGGTCCTTAGCAGCAAGCAGCTCAGGACCAGATGACACCTCAGCTCCAGATGGAAGCATCGGCCACTCAGATCAGGATGGCCCTGGGATACCAACAAGGCCACAGGTAGTAGTCACAACATCGGGCTTCCATGTAATCTTTGGTGGCAACTCAGGCCTCTTACTTCATCACAGACACTAGCCATAGTGGACACAGATATGGTCCTCAGCAGCAGCCAGGTCTTGTCGACACCATTGCTCCAGGTGGCAATGCAGCCCACTCAAATCAGCACAGTCCTAGCAGCAGTGTGAACCTCAGACACTAGCATGACCAGACTCTGAGCATCCACATGGCCTTAGATAGTAACAGGAGCCTCAGACTTTAACACAAACTCTAGCTGCAACAGGACCATAGATCCAGACATGGCCCTCAGCTTCAGCTCTGGCTCTGGTATCACCATGGCATTTGGTAGCAGCAGGGCCACTCAAATCTGTATGGCTCCAGCTGCAACATGGCCCTTGGCCACCAACATGGACTCGGGTGGCTGGCCTGACCCTGGCCATCCAAATAGCCCTTAGTGGTGACAAGAGCTATGGACATCAACCCAGACTTTGGGTGATACAGGGCTACAGACCCAGACATGGCCCTCAGCTGCAGTCCAAAACCAGATGAAACCATGGCCTCAGGTCCATTGAGGCCACCCAGATTGGCATGGCCCCAGGGGCATTATGGCACACAGACACCAACATGGCACAAGATGGCAGCTCAGACCCTTGGAATCAATATGACCCTCGATGATATAAGGAGCCACGAACATCAACACAGACCCTGGCTGTAGTACAGCCATGGACTCAGATATCACCACTGTAAGAGGAAATATTACGTGTCACTCAGATCTGTATGGCCCTGGCTACAGCATGGCCCTGGCTGCAGCATGGCCCTTGGGCACCAACATGGTCCCATGTCACTGATGAGACCATGAGCAACCACATGGCCTCCAATTGCCACAGGAACCACAGACATTGACTCAGACCCTGGCTTCTGTAGCACAACTGATCCAGCCATGGCCACAGGTGGCAGCCCAGAGACAGAGTACCCTTGTGGTCTTTAGTGGCAATGTGGGCTATGGATGTCCATACAGACCTTGACCGTGGGGACCACGGACCAGATATGGCTGTTGGCAAGAGCACTGGCAGACATCACTATGGCCGAGATGGCAAGCAGGCCTCCTACATCAGCCTACTCCTCATCGCCTTCATTTCCTCCATTCTGCCTTCTTCCACAGAACATGAACCATTCACCTTCTCTCCCTTCTATCCACCACATATGCCAGACTTTGCTGACTTCCCATGGGAGGCCTTACCCTCTCTGAGGAGTGAATGGTGGGATGGGGATAGGGGAAGCTGAGGGGTGAATGGGAGAAGGGAAGGAAGGGGAAACAGTAATTCGTATGCAAAATGAAAAAGAGAAAAAACTTTTAAATTAAAAAAATTAAATAAGAAGAAGAAGCAAACAGAAAATTAGGCTGGATACAAACCATGAAGCATTACATTAAATGATAGAGAGAAATTAATTAAAAAAGGATCTGTCTTTGACATATTGACAACCCATTCTTCCACCTACATCACCCGAGGTCTGCCCTCTCCCAATTTCAAGTCCTCTAATTTGTTGTATGTATTTATGGTTTTAGGGCCAGCATCAGTTAGCCAAACACATTAATTTCTCACTACAACTTCAGTACAAATACTAGCTCCAGGAAAAATAAAGTTGTATACAGCTAGCTCATATTTTCATATTTACTTTATGAAAATCACATTTTTAATTGGAAGCTAATAAAAATGAAAATAATAAATTCTCTGCATTCTCAATGTGTATAAAAAATTTAATATTTGAATTAATAAGATTAAAAAGGTTCTCATCTGAAACATTCACTACTTCATACTGAAAATTCCTAGATCATACATCCTATTTTAAGGGACTATCTTTTTTAATAGAATGCTTTTTATTAACTGAAAATTTCATACAATACATTTTATCATGTTCACAACCCATCTTCTGCCTAAATACAAGATCCACCATATCCCAACTTTTTGTCTTTATTTTTTTTTCAATAACCCATGGAGTCCAACTCACGTTATGTACTCACGGTTATAGGGCCATCCACTAGAGTCTGGTCAACCTACCAGGGGCCACACCCGTAAAGAAAATTGAGCATCTCTTTTCTTGACGTCATCACCTGTCAATAGTTCCTCGGTTAGGGTTCTGGACTCATGAGCTCCCCATGCCTCCGTGCTAGAGCACTGACTGGCTTGATCTTCAGCTCTTGTTCAGGCAACCACAGGCACTCAGCTCATGAGTACAATGGCCCTGTCATGTCCAGAAGAGACTTTTGCTTCAGTCCTCCCTGACTTCTGGCTCTTATAGTCTACCCATAGTACTGTTTTGTTTTTTTTTAATTTAATTTATTTTTATTTTATGATTGGCCTGTGGGCATGCCTATGGTGCATTTTCCTTGACTGATGATTGACTGGGGGGGGGGGGTCTCTGTGGTGGTGTCACCTATGGGCTGGTGATCCTGAGTACTATAAAACAGTTTAACAAGCCATGGAGAGCAAGCCAGTGAACAACACTCCACCAGGTTCCTACCTCTAAGTTCCTGCCCCTACTTCCCTGGATGATGAACTGTAAACTGTAAGATGAAATAATCCCTTTCCTACCCAGGAGGCTTTGCTCATGGTATTTTATCACAGCAGCAGAAATCCTAAATAAAATAGTGCTCCATTCTTTTAAAAACTACCCATTCTTCTTTAAAATTTTACCACTATAATAGATAGACCATGATATTGAGATACACACACAAACACACACACACACACACACACACACACACACACACACACACGCACGCACACACAATTATACTGTTTTTTCCTCAGGTGATCTGAAAGCATTGTAACATCTGTCAGCTATGTTTGCTCTGGATACCCCCTCCCATGGGTTTTTCTCCCACATCCCTGAACACTATCACGGTTGCCACCCATTCTCTGAACCTCGTAAAATCTGGCCTGTGTTCACACATTTACAAATTACATGAGAAGAACAAAAATCAATCTTTTCTATCTTTACCCTATGAACAACTGACTAGTCTTAGCAAATGTTAAGCCGCTGGGCTGGATAGTATTTGTTTCAGGTGGTTTTGCCAAATTTCCTCACCAATGTTTAAATGAATACCTTCATGGTTGTATCATTCCTGTGAAATTTTTCTTCTAATTCATATTTTCTGGTTAATCTGACAAACCATTGATAAGCTGGGTTTTAGTCTCTTGCCACAATTTAGCACAGTTTCAACAACACACCTTTATCATTTCCTGGTTTCTATGGAGTAACTCAGTGGATTCTCTGGTGAAGGTATTCTAAAACCTTAATCAAGACATCAGCTAGGACTGTGGACTCATTTGAGGTTTGACTGAAGACCCACTTCCAAGCTCACATATAAATGGCAGCATTTGGTCCTTTACAGACATTTTCTGATGGCCCTTGACTAATCTTCACGATACTTGATCCCCTCCACACTGGAGCCTCACAGTATAATATCTCACTTCATCGGTTCTTCAGAAAAACGATCTTTCCAGACATGCACTGAAATCTTCTAGAACATAACCACATATACATGATCACTTACATCTGGTCACCTTAATTATATTCTACATGGCTAGAAGTAAACCACAGTACACACAAGTCAGAAGCATTAACCAAAGGTATGAACACCAGGAATTAAAATCATGTAAGCCACAAAAGTTTCTATGCTAGTCTGATAAAATTACTGGCTCAGCATGAGAGAGCTTGCATATCAAGTCAAGATAATTTTCATGTTGGTTCCAGACATCTTAAGGCTCTGTGTACATAGTGCTGCAAAGTGTACAGATACAGTAACATGCCAAATTGCAATAATGAATAAGCAATGTTGAACATGAAAGGAAACTTTCTTATTGTATATATCCAATATCTGGCCAAAATCAAAAGGCTAATCTGCTTTGTCTCTAGTTAAAATGCTTTTCAGAGGCCTAAATAAATAGCCTTACAAATGGCAGAGTTTCGTAAATGATGTTTATGACAACATCTGGAGCTAGAAAATGAATGGATAAGGCATAGTTCAGCATCATTGTTAGTGCCTGACTGAGTTATGCTTACAGGACCCTCCTGCCCAGAGCATCTCAGGGGTCAGTATAGATAATATCCATCCAAAAAAATTGTAATTCCCCAAATATATGGAGTATTTGGTTGAGAGGTAGGGGTGGCTGCAAAGACTCTTTGGAAAGAAAATTTAAAGAAATTCACAAGAAAATTTTAAATGGAAATCTGTCATCAAAGTGTAGTTAAGGTGAGCTTTCAAGCAAAAATGTTCCAATGTAAATTGAGCAGAAATTCCAAAGGCTGTGTTGGTTAAACTATTTTTCAAAAGTAGAATCTGATTTAGTGAATCCCCAACTGAGTTTTCGTTGATATGTCAAGTTGGTTCATACAAGTCATCTTTCCATTCATCTTTAGAGAGATACCTAAAAAAATTAAAATTTCTCAATTTTAATAGTTAAACTTGAGAATTTTTAGCAGACATATTTAGTAGAAAATGCAGTTTGAATTTTGACTGCAATATGCAATAAGATATTTCTCACAACTATGGCCATGAGCAGAGAGGTGGATCCCAACTATCCACACAACCACAGGGTGACATAACGGATATTCTAAGAACCTTGTGATGCTAAGCTATGATATTTGGTATGTTAAGTATATTCTGTGCATTCCGAAGAGCACTTGCTTGATAATGGATTTATATGATGGTTTCTCCACTATAAATGAAGGAATAGCCACATACCTCAAAGAGGTGCTGGATCCTATTCAACAATCCCTCTAAGTTTTCACAAGACACAGGATCTGGAGGATTTTCATACTCGGAAAAAAGTTTTAAAAACACTAATTCCCGATCAACAATTTAATAAGGTTTTTTATTTTAAAAACTCTAGTTGTTTAACAACTTTATATAATTTAACTCTACCTCCCCCCCAAAAAAATTACTTTGGTTTTTCTCGAAATTTCAGAACTCCACATCACTGTTTTACAGATATGTCTCAATGTCTAGAACAAAATCTGTTATTGTAGTTTTTTTTTAATAAATATTAGATGAACAAATGAGTAAAAAAAAAAAAAAAAAAAAAAAAAAAAAAAAAAAAAAAAAACCCTCAAAAGTCATAAGATCCGGGGCCTATATGTGCGTAATCTTCCTCCCTCAATTCTACCCATGAGTCTTTTCTGTGTTTGCGCAGAATGTCAAGGTGACAAAATCTTATTCATACCTATTACTTCATCTCACTCTGGATAAATGATGCTCCGTGACCATTAGTATCACCCACTTAACAGATGGCAAAACAGAAACTCAAAAAAAAAAAAAGAATCAATAAGACAAATACTGAGCAGCAAGCTGTGGAGACACTGGCGATTGCGTATGCCTGACACCAGTTTTAGGACTGATATGACAGAGAACACCTTCCCAATTATATGCCAGCATAAGCTGTCAGTCACTGAATTAGAACCTCTCCCCTTGGCAAGCAACCCTGAGCAGCACCAAGTGCCCAGTTTAAAAGAAGGCAGTCAGGGATCTCCTTCTGCTCTCTACCTATCCATTCTGTGCTGGATCCTCTCTGTCCTCAAGATCCAAACAAAAGCCTCCTCACACTAGGATCTCTGCATCAGCCCAGGGGCTGTTTTAAAAAGAGACACTGTAGTTGCTAAGGCTTGCGTGGAGGATGCAAACATACGGCAAGACCGAAGGGGACAAAGCGCCACAGCATCCTTTTACACTGCTTGTTTGACTACGCTTGAAAATAAAGTAATGCAATGAATTCCCTTATATGGACCGGGGAGGGATGGGGAAAGAAGTCTGTATTTGAAGGAGGAGTTATTTTTATCTGTTTATTCTAGCTTTTCAACACTAATAAAATATCAAGGCATTTCCTATACAAAAACAGAGAGGGAGGAATTTTGAGATCAGAGCAGGCTTCACCGGCCTTAGTAATACTCTTTGTCTTGAGAAAGAAAAGAAGAAAAATAAGTCAAACTGAGGCTCAGAACTCATTTGTTACATAAATTGTCTCAGAGCCAGTTGTCTTAAAAGCCAATGAACCCCATAGTAGAATGGGTGTGTTGGAGAGATCATGTAGTACTCACTATATCCTAGTATTTATATTATGGCACAAATACCCTACATACTAGGGCATAAATGACATGTCTGTCTTTCGCATACAGCAATCTTACTATAAGTAGGTACAGACATAGTAATGGTGATGGCTATTCATTCCCAGATGGAATGAACTATAATCAAGAAATGGAGGGCACACTGTGATCTGATCTTGAGACAGGAAAACAACAGTCCTTTGATCTGGATCCTGAGGCTGGATGACATAAACCTTTAATCCAGACCTTGAGGCTGGAAGGCACAACACCTTTGATCTGGACCACAACATCTAATGGAAGCCTATAGCAGAACAATAGAAGAAGGAAGGGTCTTTTCACCTGCTTGGCCTCACCTCCGTCAGACCGTCCATTCCTTCTTTGAGATCCCAGCAGACCAGCTGGGGTACCCAGAGAAGAAACAGTACTGAACTTAAGCCTAGTGGGGCAAGGAGACGTTTGCTTGGAGTATTGAGCCAGACAATGGTGTCCATGGTGAAGGATTTAGTGAGCATGTGCAATGTCACACAGGCTGAACTTTACTGTTATTCTGGTATTCCAAATGACTTCCAGAAGTCAACAGAAAGGTAGAGATAAGACTGGCTGAGTTGGACAAAATGACAAACAGCTTTACAAGGCTAGCAGGGAAATCTGGCCATTGTTCTGGGGGGTAAAAGTGAGTTGTTAGAAGAGCAGTGGAAATTAGAATTTAAATGAGCCTGAGGTAGAGAAGAGTGTTGCATGAACAAAGGAAACTCAGAGCCAGATCTCAGGGAAAGGCTGAGATATCAGAGAGTAAACACCACAGTCAGATCTCACCCAGCTGTCTTCCAGCTTCCTCAGCCTCGCTCCTCCTGGCTTCTTCTGCCTGCTCTGTCTTTCTATGCCTGTTTTAAATACCTTCTTAGCTCAGTTGCTTCACAATCAGGTTAAGATTAAAGGTGTGGCACCACCGCTGCCTGTCTGGGAGGCTGGAACTCCCTCTGTAAACTAAGATGACCTCAAAGTCAGATTTGATGGGATTAAGAGCATAGGTCACCACTATGATATTCCCTGTGCTGGGATTAAAGATGTGAGTTACCACTGTCTGATCCTCCTAGACTGACTGTGGGTAGATCCCTCTGATATCTCAGACTGTTTTTATTAAATTTGAAACATATCCCCACAGAAGAGGTTTAGGAGATGGCTCAGATTTCACACACACACAAAATATACCAGTATTATGTAAACTAATACTCATAAGAAATAAGAGCTTTGGGTGGCAAATATTGTAAAAATCTGTAACTGTCAGCAGAAACATTACTGGATGGATAGGTGAGTGGGTGAATGGATGGGTGGGTAGGTGGGTGGGGGGATGGATGAGTGGGTGGGTGGATGGGTGGGTGGATGGGTGGGTGGGTGGGTGGATGGGTAGGTGGATGGGTGGATGGATGGATGGGTGGATAAATGGGTAGGTGGGTAGGGGGGTAGGTGGGTGGATGGATGGGTGGGTGGGTAGGTGGGTAGATGGATGGATGGATGGATGGATGGATGGATGGATGGATGGATGGATGGATGGATGGGCAGATGGGCGGGTGGGCAGGTGGGCGGGTGGGCGGATGGGCGGATAGGCAGATGGATGGATGGATAGATGGATGGATGGATGGATGGATGGATGGATGGATGGGTGGGTGGATGGGCAGGTGGGTGGATGGGCGGGTGGGTGGATGGGCGGATGGATGGATGGATGGATGGATGGATGGATGGATGGATGGATGGATGGATGGATGGATGGATGGATGGATGGATGGGCGGGCGGATGGATGGATGGGCGGGCGGATGGATGGATGGATGGATTATCTGAGCTTATGACAAATAACAAGATTCTGGCTAAGCTGAACTAAAATCTACTGTGAGCATTAAGACTCACCCAAAAACTGAAGAAGAAACACAGAAAAGTTAGTGTGCAAGGCTTAGGAAGACATTCGAAAAGCAAGGAATATGTTTGGAGCCAGAGGGTTATGCAGTAGTTGGAACATTTGGATCAATTTCTTGGCTTGACAAGAAAATAACTCAAGGTGGTTGTTATTTTGTTATGCAAGGACAAGCAATGTCACACACCTCAAAGCACTTCTGAAAGTGGGATTTGGAAATCCAATCTTCTGAACAGTTTTTCAGTCAGATACATCAAGAGTCACTGTAATTGATAAATAATGGAGAATCAGCAAAGATATATTCTGCCTCTGTGAGAGGAAGAGGGACATATGACCCAGAAAATGTAGATGAGCATCCCTATGCCATCCCTTACTATTGGGATGACCCTGAATGCACATGCATATGTTATTCCTCACTGCTGGGCTCTCTCTGAAAGCACATCCATATACTACCCCTCAGTGTTGTGTTCACCCTGCGTGCATTCCTATTCTGTATGAAGTTTCTGGCCTGTCTGGCCTGTGGTCCAGACCTGCAGACCCAAAGACCCACAGATCCACAGAAACACACACAGACACTTATATTAATTTTAGGCTGATCAGCCTAAGGCCCAGGCATATAACTCGCTAACTCTTTACCCTTAATCTAACCCATGATTCTTATCCTGTTCAGCCATGAGGCTCAGTACCTTTTCTCAGAGCAGCATAGTTGTCCTCTGCATCTGCTGACTTCTCTGGCATCTCTACTCTGTTCTTCCTGTTCCCAGAGTTTTCTTAGTCTGGTAGCCTCGTCCACACTTCCTGTCTGCCTTCAGCCAATCAGCGTTTTTATTAAACCAGTAGGTGGGACAATTATTTACAATGGAACAGAACACAATCCTACTACGTTCCTATGCCACTTCTTGCTATTATAATAACCTGAATGCAAACAAAACAGATCTTTAATGGAAAAAGAAAGACTCCTGTTCAGAAATAAGCAGTGATAACGGAGGCAGGCTGTCCATGTTTCTATTGTGCTCACAGCCCTTTGCCTTCCTTGGAATGCCCTCGTTCTTACTTTAGAATCCCACGAAGCATCACTGCTACAACAGCCTTTCCTTTTAGTTCACAGTGAATTGACTTTTCCCAGAAAGATACAATTCATAGCTACAGCATCTTTTTCGTAGGAGAAAATTTGCGTTCTCCTATAAGAATGTATGATTCGTCTTAGACCAAGGCTACCAAGAACTCAAGACAGGAGAAAAGGAAATACAAAAAGAAATTGGGTGTGAAAAGTGGAACCCTACTTTATTTGTGGCAGCAATAATTAACTGCTCTCCTAAACCTAGTAACCCTTTGTCTTGAACAAGAAACCCTCCAAAGTCATTCATTATTGTTAAATCACATTGCCTTACATAGTATGACTTATGACTAAGTTCTGACTGAGTGTTGAAAATGATGGACTGACAGCTAGACAATTATTGAAAAAACATTAATTCATTCACCACCCAAACACACTACACCACACACACATCAACTATACATACACCATAAGCATCACACATCAACCACACACACACATTACACATCATACACATACACACACACATCATAAACACCACATATCAACCACACACACACCATAAACACCACACATTAGCCACACACACACATACAAACCATAAACACCACAAGCACACACATTACACATCACACACATACACACACACCATAAACACCACAACACACACATTACACATCACACACATACACACACACACATCATAAACACCACATATCAACCACACACACACATACACACACACACACACACACACACACACACACACACACACACACACCTGTTCTTTCTTCCTACAGTCTGAAAGGTGAACTATGAATTTCAGTAATTTTCTAACAAACAAGGTGACTTTGAAGAGAAGAGACATTCACAGTGTGGTGAAATGGGGTGGTAGAAAGAGCCTAGGCCCCTAGTCCTCTGCTGACCATGACAGACACCAGAAAAGTCCTAGATCCTCCTGTCTGTTTCTTTCCACATTAAGGAGAAATGAGCCTCTCAACATATCATCTAAGGCACTGGCTATTAATGGCACTAAATGTAACTGTGATAGATGTTAAAACACAATTGGGTTGAATTACATAGCGCATGCAACATTAATTCTTAATGTTCCTTTGGCACTTACCATGATAAACATTTTCTTAAACTAAAAGAGATTTAGCCATTCTCCCATTTGCTTACTTATAGGAGAAAGGGCAGGTCAGTGGAGGAACAACTTTCTAAAAATTACAGAAACTGACTTTAGGTAATAGCCACTTTGACTTCCTTTAGTAATAAAAATTCAATCTCTTGCTCCCTTTCTACCCCAGATGGAACTTTATCTTGAAATGTTTCTGTTCAGCTGCCCTTAGTGCCGGGAATGTAGGAGTCAGTCATCACACCCCGTGAAGCATTTGTTCTTAATCTTTAAAGTAAGAGATTTCAAATTGATGGTCAAAAGATTTCTCCAATCTCATGCATCTTCTGTTTATCAAGGGCTGTTGAAAGTATCCAAAATCAGGGTGTAGAGATGGCTCAGCAGTTAAGAGCACTTCCTATTCTTACCAAGACCTGAATTTGGTGCCCAGCACCCACAGGGTGGCTCACAGCCATCCATAGCTCCTGACCCAAGGTATCCGATGCCCTCTTCTGACCTCCATGGGGACCAGGTATTCACATACATACCTTCAGGAAAAAAAACCGCTCATACACATAAAATACATCAACCGTTTTCATTCATCCAAAAGCTCAATTACTGTTTCTCAAGCAAATAGCCCTGTGCCAGGCACTTAAAAAATGATAAATGAAGCACAGTACAAAACAAAGAAGATTTAAAGACAAGGAAACCGATAAGCAGAGAGGTTAAATAAGTTGCTTTGGGTTGTCTTATTTATACCTGACCTTGCTGAGATGCAAACTCAGGAAATCTCACTGATTTCTAATGTTACCCACCACCCACCTTTCCAATGAATTAACCCCACAGAAGCAAGAGACAATTTGTCCATCCAGTGCAGTGCTAAGGGAACGTGGACATTTTACACAGCCTTTGAAATATCCCTCACAAAATTCCTTTCCAACATCCAAACACAGTGTTGATGGAAATCTCTCAACACAATTGGGGTCTGGGGAGGGAGTCTCGGTTTGGCGGGGGCTATCCTAGAATGTGATCTCCTCAAGAGGCAGGACTCAGTATCTCCTGAAGAAAGGTAGGTTCTCACTCATTCAAATCAACCAATTTTTATTTTAAACAAATAGATAAGTGGCTACATAAACCTGTGCACCTAAGCCTTTCAAGCTGGGGAGAACAGAAGTCTTGCCGCTGGGGGCCATCAGATGTACAGAGCTCTGGCATGCCTGGTGTGGGGCTCCCATCCCTCAGGGGCTCCAGATACTATTCTTTCTGGATTTCTCACTGTACATAGATTGTATTTCACATAGAAATTTAAAAAAAAAAATTAAAATGCCTCTAAGCTTCTTCTACACGATATACAATATATTTTCCAGATAAGCAGGGCCTTCATATTAACCATAAATCAATTGTGTTTATCCGTAGCCAAAAAAGGACTAGAATGTTCTTTCCTCGTGTTGAGATCCAGCCTGATCTTCACAGTAATTATGCTGCCTTTTGTGTGAATCACGGTTCTTCCACAGTTGTTAGCACCGGGCTTGCTCGCTCGCTCCCAGCTCTGCAGCATTTGAGATGATCCTTACACTTGGGGTAGGATTTGGGGAGGTATTGAAGTAAATCCTTTTACTCACTAGACTTTCCTTTTTTTTGTATCTCATCTTTAGTCTTTTTGTTCATATTTTACAGAAAACTTCTGAAAGCTGCCGTAAGCAGGGCAAGAGCACACTCTGTAATCTTCCTGAAGCCAGGGAGACATACTCAAGGATGGCGAAGGCTCCTCACTTGCTCTAATTCTCCCCTTTCCCTTTGGGGACACAGCATATCCACCTTCCTCTTCTATTTCTCTGACTATACAGTTATGCTACTATGCTGTGCTCAAACACTTTCTGATCTCGGAGTTTTCATATCCAGTCATTATCCAAATATGCACAAATAAATATGATTGTTCCCTGCACATCCTCTGCATCGGTGTTCAGGAAGGGCTACATGGAGAGGAAGGAATCTGCGGCCCAGTCACCTCCAGTAGCACATATTCCCTGAAAACTAAGAAGGCGCCAGGAAGCCATCTCTGCAATGTGAGGCATGGTCTTGGGATTATGATATTAATTACTCCACTGTCGCAGTAAGGAGAAACAGGTAGACCTGGGACAAAGAGGACCATTTGAGAGAACCCACAAGCCCAGAAGGAAACGGAAACTCAGGAGCCACTGTGGACACTTATTACCGCATAGAACACAGTAATAAAAGTAGAGAGCTAACACTGTGCCCTTGCCACCAACACTTAACATCCTCGGTAACTGTGCCTAGTAGGGTTGGTTCTCCGGTCCTCCATGCAAGGGCTACCTTTGCCCGGGCAGCCTGTATATCTGTAAGATGGGTGAGGTTTTTGCTTGTTTGTGTCTGTGTTTGTTTTAGTTAGCTTGTTGGTTAGTTTTCCATTTGTGAACAGTCCCCGTATGGGCTGCCCGGTCTGCCCCTCCACCACCTAAAGCTTCTTGTGTGGAGCTGTCCTGACACCTAGTGGCCAGATCGAGGAATTACTGGTTCCCTCATAAGTAGTCTAATTTAGAAAGTGTGTTTACAATCTTACATTCCAAAAGAAATTTTAACACATTGCTTAATAATCTATCACTTGTCCCCTATAAACTGTTGGCTCGTTAGTTGTGATTCTATTCCTATATTATGTGTAATTTTAAAGTATCAATTGCCGTCAACCGTGGCTCATTCTGTGCCTGTGTGAACTCATCTTAAGATTTCACTGGGTCTCACTCCTCTAAGAGTTCTTATTGTTAAAATAAAATACAGATGGTTAAATCACACACTAATCTAAATGAGAGTCTGTGAATTAATAATACCTTTGTATTGTTTCAAGTACATTTCAAATAAATACAGTGAAACTTTATTTACACGTAAGCCAGCTTTCTATTCCTTTTTGCTGGTTAATTGAATTGTCTTCACAGAATAAAAGCTACACAGAAGTAACTTAGACTTTTTCAAAAGAAAAGAGTAAAGGGACTAATAGGTTGTAGTGATTTCCAGTAGGTTCTGTGCTGACTATGATTCCTGTGGTTTCAGCTTTAAAAGAGAGACGTAGAGACAGGGAGAGCGGGAGAACAAGAAAGAGAGAAAGACAGAGTTCATGGAAACGATATAAAAAGAAATAAAATATAATCAATAAAATAAAAAGAAAAAACAGTATACACCTTTTACCCTTATATTCTAGTCTTAAAAAATTCCAAAATATGCTACCTGAGACAAAAACGGACGCACCCGTGTTTATTCACACTGTGATCCCACCAGCAGAGTTGGCCAGCCTGAGGCCGGGAAGGTCAGGGACCGTAGAGAAACAGCCAACACAGATGCAATGTGGTCTCACCTAGTTCCCATTCCTGGAGCTAAAGGCCCTTCTGAGGTCATGTGTGGTATGTGCTGTGTCCCTAAATCACCTGCCAGATCAACGGAAGAGGAAAGCAACCTGTGTTATGTGTCCATTGGCCACCATCAGTCAAACTTTGTCTCGTACAACGTAACATTTCCCCCTCACACAGTTTGCCCATGTGTGTTCAAGAGTCTCAGACTGTAAAGTCATGGAAACAGCCCTAGGTGGGCAGAGGCAGGATATTTCTGCTTACTCCCTGACTTGGTGCCTGAAATTATGACTAATGTGTAAAATGAGGCCAAGTGGATCTGCAGTGCACACAAAGGATGTGTATATAACACTAGACAAATTTGTTAACAACAAATAGGCCATACCCAGCTCATTGGTAGACGCTTTATTAATGATCACCATTAAATATGTTAACTAAATGACGTGTTATCACTGGACAATACAAGCATGCATAGAAGGTTTTGGTTTTTGTTTTCTTTTATTTCTTAGAGAAAGAAGATCTCACTTTGTAGCCCTGGCTGTCCTGAAACTCATTATGTATACGAGACTGGCCTTGAACTCACAGAGATCTGCCTGCTTCTGCCTCCTGAGTGCTGGGATTTAAAGACTCTGCAGCATTATGCCCATAATATAGAGGGATGTGGACGGAGAGCTAGAATCTCTTCATCTTGGTTGGAACTGTTTTGGTGAGATTTAAAGAAAGTTTATGTTATGAACTGTTGGAGGCCGCTGGCTCCAGCTCCTCAAGGTGGCGCTATTATCTGGTGCTGGCCAACCCGCCTGAGTCAATAGAGAGCACATGCGCTTGGTAATCTCGCGAGACTGGTCTGGTTTCTCCGCCTTTCCCGTGGCGTCATATGGGATTCTGAACTACGACCTATAGGAAGATGTTTCGTCTAAAGCAAGGGCCGTTTGGTCATCTTAAAACCGGGTACTTCCTACCTCGTGCTCTCTCTTCCTCTTTCTCTCTCCGCCCCGCCGTGCGCACGGACGCCGGCCCGGCTCCTGGGGCGCGGGCTCTAGGCCACGTGGCAGATGGCCCCGGCCCGGACCACGCCGGGGCCTAGCCTAGCTCTCTCTGGCTTTCCTTTTCCCCGCTGGGGCCCGCCGCCGCTGGTTCCTGCGCAGCGGCCCCTGCCTCACTGCCGGCCCTCTGCCGGCCCTCTTTCTCCTCCCCTCTCCATTTTCCGTAAGCTAAATGCTCTCCCCCAAGATACATTAAAACTGTACTGCAGAAGGATCCTCAGTGTGTGCCGTGTCTTTCCTCGTGGGCGAGAGATAGGCGCGGGACAATGAACTGCTGTGTGGAAATATTTCTAATCTCACAGAAAAGACAACATTTAAAATCAATTACCTTGTGCTGAAATCCTGATATGGTGAGACTAAGTTGACCCTGAGAAGAAAACCTGCCAGACTTTTGCAGAAATCCCAGGAGCAATTGGTTTCCCGAAAGGGGAGCACAAAAGAAAATGAGACCTAGTAACAGGAGAAAAGTAGAGTCTTCCTCGGAGTCTCAGAAGAAAGCCGTCCCCAGCGATACATCGAGACTTTGCTGAAGGGGAAAATGTACTCCAAATTATTCCTTCCCTCAAAAATGAAAGCATGGTGGGGGTTTTAGCGCTGTTGCCATTGGATTCGAGATGATGAAGACTTAAATATGAGGAAAAGAAGAAAAAAAAAAAAAGACAAGCCACAACAGTCCAGCACTCACTGCCCCTGGCCTCTTGGGGGATCCATTACAGAGAAGAAGTATGTGATGGAGAGACGGGGGAAAGAGAAAAACGGAGAAGCCAGTGCCCTATGAAGATGGTGGTGATAAATGAGAGACAAAGCTGAGGTCTACTTGATGTCACTGCCCAGTAGGGTTGGCCAGATGGTGTACAACCAGAGCTTATGCAGACTCAGACCCAGCCCCTAAACCTGCAGCCTGACTATCGGATACCCCTGGTTCTGGGCAGCAATGGAGGCTGGGAACGAGGAAAGATTCACTTTCTGGACTGGACTTCCTCAAAGGACAACCATGGTCCACGATGCCACTGGAAGCCATGTTGGTGTGAGTGGTCCATGCTGCAGCCCAGGCTGCATGTGGAGTATGAATTCTGTGCCGCTGCCTGAAGCCTTGATGATGTCCTAAGACATTCCTGTGTTGGGTGCCATGCTGCCGTGAGTGACTTGTGTAACCAGCTGAGGCTGTATCAAGGCTTGTAGCCCGTGAAGCCACTGAGAGACCTGAGTAGTCAATGGTCCTGCCACAACCAAGGATCATATTGATGTTTATGTCCAATGTGTCACTACAAAAAAAAAAAATTGGGGTTCTTGTTTTAAAAAGAGAAAAGGGAATATGTAGTGGATTTATGGTGTTATGTTGTAAATAATTGTCCTGCCTATGAGTTTAATAAAAAGTGCTGATTGGCTAAAGGCAGACAGGAAGTGTGGGTGGGGTGGGGTAAGAGTCTTCTTACCAAACTAAGAAGACTCTGGAAACAGAGCAGAAATGCCACAGAGACTCCAGAGTTGCCAGAAAAGACAGAAGATGCAGAGGACAACTTTACTGCTCTGAGAAAAGGTTCTGAGCCCAGTGGCTGAACAGGATAAGAATCATGGGTTAGTTTAAGGATAAATAATTAGCAAGTTATATGCCTGGGCCTTAGGCTGAGCAGCTCAAAATTAATGTAAGCATCTGTGCGTCTCTGTGGGACTGCGGGACTGCGGGTCTGAGGGTCCCAACCTTGAGGCTAAGCCTGAGGCCAGACTACATGCATGTGTAGCAGATACACACACACACACACACACACACACACACACACACACACACACACACACACACCATAAATAAATAAATGCAAAAGAGAGGGGGGGAAGCTTATGTGAGTAATACAGAAGCCTTCCAGCAAGTTTGCCCTTTGAGAGAAGGGGGAAAGAAAGGGCATGTATGAAAGTACCCTTTAATGGAATGGAGCCTGATCTTTATCTATTAAGGGGAATAGATGGAAGATGGGAAGTGGAGGAAGGGGACCAGTGGTTAGGTATGGGGGAAAATTAATAAAAAATAAATTTAAGCACAAAGTAAATAAAGCAGGATAGATTTTTCTGGAAGAAATGAAAGCTACTTAGGGTGGCTGTCCTAACATGCCGGTGTATCGAAAGGTTCTGCCAAGGTCACACAAAGGAGGACATGGAAGAACATCTGGAACAAAAGACCAGATTGGGTGACCAGGGAACAATTCAATGGCGTCTTGGGGAAGTTTCTATTGCAGTGATAAGGCAACTTGACCAATGCAATTTACAAAAGAAAGCATTTAATTTAGGATTCATGGCTTCAGAGGGTTTGAGTCTGTAACTGTCATGTCATGTTGGGGAGCTTGGCAGTAGGCAGACAGATGTGGCTCTGGAACGGTTCTGCAAGAAAAAGGTGAGAGAAAAGAGAACTAACTGAGAAAGGATGGGCTTAGGAAACGTCAAGGCCCGACAACAGTGACACACCTCTTTCAACAAGGTCACACCTCCTAATCCTTCTCAAACAGTTCCAGCAACTGGGCACCAAGTATTTAAATATATAAGCCTATGGAGTCCATTATCATCCAAACCACCACAAGTAGCTTCTGAGAAAAGTGTATGAGATACTGCCCAGAGCTTCTTAGGGTCAGATGGGAATTTGAATAATTTGGAATTATGGCCAATTGGCAAAATCAAAGATGAATCTCAGTGAGACTATGCTGTCATAACAAGCATATTTAAAGTTAAACTGGCCAAAGCTGCCATGTGTCTAAAATTCACAGAGTCCTTGAACCATATCCTCAAATTCCCTTATATTCCTTGACCCCAGGATATTTTCCTTCTTGCATAAAGTTGAATACATATTCATATTTGTTCTTTATCTTAAGACCCAAGCCAGAAATATCATGCCTAACTTTTCAGATAATTTTTGTAACAATATGCAGACAGATGCTCATAGATCTGAAGAAGACCGGGCTATGTCTGCTGTGTTTAGTTTGCCTCAGTTATATCTAGATTATTATGAAATAATCATTCTATCATTGTAGAATTTTTCAAGGAATCTCTATCAACTAGAAGTTTTCCTTTTTCATTTTAATTCACTTGCTCATGGTTGTATCCTATGTCCAATCATCTACTCCATGAAAGTTTATGATTCCAACAATTATGCTTAATTTGCTCACAGTACATGATCCACAGTCAAATCCAGTTTTCCCTAAATAAATTACCCCATAACCCAACAGATTACAAGAAATTCATCGGACATCACCACAGTTTTTAAGTAGTGATCCTTTGCAGAATGAGGCACCCACACACTGTAGAGCGTAAGGGTGGATATGGAATCCACAGCTTCAGTGTAACTTCTACTCCTTTCTATTTATTAGGTTTTATATAACTGTAAGAATCTGTGAGAAACAGGCATTAAAATTACAGAGTATCTTGCTGTAATTTTACATTTATTCTGTGAGGAAAGAGAACCAGTTCAAATAAGCCTTAATTATAAACAGCCCTCAGCATAGAATGTGCTAATCTTATCTACATCTAGCTGTTCATCAAATCCACTCTGATAAGTTAAGTTCACAAACTATCATAGAAACAAAAACAATTAAGTATACCAAAATGTCATAAACAGAATCTTGTTGGGATATTGTATTATAGCAAACCAGTTAATCTTCCAAGTTGGGCCATGTGGAGGAGTCTATAAAACTTTGTATTGGCTTGACCACTTTAAATATGGAAACATAATCTTAACTAGTACTAATTTAATTTAATAAAATAATTTTAACATGATTATTTCCTTTTTAAATATTTAATTAATTTAGCCAGAAGAGGTTGAAGCACAACAGAACTGGGATTAAAAAGAACTCATGTACCAAACCAGCCTTACAGAGAGTACTTGAAGTGATCATTTGGGCTGAATAAGGAAATAATCGTAGCCAAGATGCTACAGAGAGAAACAAATGAAGCTGTAATAGCTGAAATGCAAACTAGAACTAAGAAAATAAACAGGGGAAAAACCAACAAAGTAATAGCAATCAACACATACCTCTCAATGATACCTTTAAATATCAGTGGCCTCAGTTCCCCAATCAAAAGACACAGGTTAATTGAGACAGTTGAGAAATATAATCCATTTCATTTGCTATCTAAAAACGGCATACCTTCCTTGAAAGTGATAAACTATTCCAAGAAAAAGGGGACAGAAAGCAGGCAGGTGTCTCTCTCCTTATACCTGTGTATAAGACTTAAAAATCAATCAGAAGAGATAAAAAGGGTACTTCAATCTAATCAAGAAAGCAATTAACTGAAGAGACATTACAATTATAAACATGTACTTCAAACTCTGACACATTCAATTTTATGAAAAGTGTTTAACTAGATTTCAAGCCACAGATTAACCCAAACTCACTTTCTCCTATGGACAGGTCACCTGGATAAACACTAAACAGAGAAACATCAGAATCAATTTATCTCATATATCAAACAGGCCCACTAAACATCTTCAAAATTTTCTAACCAAACACTAAACAATGTCCTTTCAACTCTTTAAAATCAACAAGACTGACAGACTTTTAGCCAAATTAACTAAGCAGAATGAGATGCAAATTAATAAAATCAGAGAGGAGCAGTTTGTACAATAGATACCACAGAATGCAGAATACTTTAAGGGACTACTTTAAGAACCTGTACTCTACTGAACTTCCACAAGAAGTGGGAGAATTTCTAGACACATTCAAAGCGTCATAATTAAACCAAAAAGATCAACAACTTACATAGACCACAACAAACAAGGGGGATTGAAACATTAATAAAAAGCCTTCTGACTAAAAAAACTCCCTGGTCCAAGATTTCACCCGAATTTCATAGAACAACTGATATTTCTCAAATTACTCCAAAAAAAAGAAAGAAAGGGAGGGAGGGAGGGAGGGAGGGAGGGAGGGAGGGAGGGAGGGAGGGAGGGAGGGAGGGAGGGAGGAAAGTTTCCAAACTCAAATAGGTAAAGTATTCTAATATGGAAGCCGGGTAAAGGCCCTCCGGAGAAAGAGAACTATACAGGCTTCAGGCCAGATGAACAACAAGAAATAAAAGTCAGAATGGAAAGCCGAAGTGGAGAGATGCTCAGCAGCTAAGAGCACTTGCTGCTTTTACAAAAAGACCTGAGTTCAATTCCCAACGCCCACATCCCGCAGCTCACAACGTCCTGTAACACCAGTTCCAGCCTTCTGGACTCACACACAGACATAAAGAAAATAAATCTTTTTTAATAACTAGAAAGCTATCCTCATCCAAAAAGTCATGGAACTATCTCACTGTAAAGCCAAGAGCCTGTACAGCTGGCTTTCAAGCTGAGCTTTTTGTTTTGTTTTGTTTTGTTTTGTTTAAATTGTACACATGAGTTTGTTTCTAGAACTGCTTCTGCTCACAGACAGAGATCAGCTCAGCAAACTGTATATACTCCTCTGCATCCGCAGAGGCTAGCAAGGCAACGGCAAAGCAGACTCAACACAGCGCCTGTGCCAACAAAATCCTCATCTTAAATTTCCAGGGAAAAGAAACAGACCCAAAGACAGCTGTTAAGGAATTCTGGTAGATTCTCTTCAGAAAGAAAGCTAATAGGTATAATAAATGACCCAGGGCATGGATAGGAACAAATTATCTAAATAAACTTAAGAAGATATTATACATGAGCGGTGGAGCCAAACAAACGTGAGCCTGTAAGTCATAAATGCAGATTCCGAGGCCGCCCAGCTCATTGGAAGCTGTCTGAGCTCACACTTCTCTCTCCCTCTGTCAGAGTTATTAGACTAGCCTCTTATGCCATCACGGTTACAAGTGTAAGCAAAATAATTTTATGAAGCAATATTTTGTCTTATTAAACACTGCCCCAGAACATAGTCCAGATTTCCCTCTTAGGAAAAGTGAATGAATACTGGAGCAAATGGTTTACATTAGACTTCTTATTTAAATTGTCATTACCATGGGCTCTTAAATCACCTAATGATTCATTTGCTTAGCAAACAGAAATCAGAATGTTTTAAGATAAACTCTAACTTACTACAAATCATAAAATTATTTCCATATAAAGTCTGTTTATTAAATGTGCTAAACTGTTATATGGTCCCTTAAAATTTATGGAAAGACAAAGTCTTGCCTGGTAGGAATACCTCTAAAAGCAGTATATACTTAGAGGGGGCAGGGGAAGCTTCCATGCTATAAAAAGAGAGAATTAAAAAAAAAAAAAAAAAAAAGAATATCTGAACTATCTAAAGAATTGAATTACTACATTCAACCAGAGCCAAGATGGTGTCATTTTACTTGGAGCCATGCTCAATGGAATGATTATAACTTTAAACTTTATCTTTCAGACGCTCATTATTTTTGCAGATTCTAAGACAAGATGTTTTGGATTTCTTCATATACTGATTGTAAGGAATTTAGTGACTAACTGGAGTTTGAATGTGTGTCGCCTTTTCTCTGGTTTTTGAATGCAAACAAATTCCTTAAAAGGATATTTTTACAACTGACTATGGCTTCCAGCAAAAGACCATAAGGTTAATACTTCTACATCACTGAGACATGACTGTTAATTGTACATATTTTAGCTGCAAGCACAATCACAGTCTTCCCTGAAAGGAACCACAGATGGTTGGGCTGGTTTAGCTTGCAACACCTCACATTCAACCACTGGAAAAATTATTAACCACGAACGCTGCGTTTCTGCCCAATAACAAGAACTTCCTAGAACAAGGTCATAAAGCTGCAGCGATGGGCAATCATTACTAGCTTTCTCACAGCACTTCAGTACAATTAGCTAGGGAAATTGTACAAAGCATGAGAGTGCTAATGGAGCCATCTAGAAGGTTCTTGAAAACTCTTCTCTGAATTGGATTACTATAACACTCCATTATTTTTATTGAAAGGGGGAGAGAAGGAGAGGGAGGGAGGAAGAAAGAGAGGTGCTTCTCTGGATTTGCTATTTGCTGTATAGATATATAAATACTTAAATGCTTATCAAGTTTATGCCTGTTCTTGAGTGTTCCTTTAAAACTTTCCTGGAATTCGTCAAAGGGTTATCAATTTCAAAGAAATTACCACTTGCAAATACTTTATAACAAGCCTGTGAATATGTAGTTAGTGACTCTGGTTTACTCCCATATCTCTGCAGCATTAACTGGATGTGAAGTCATCTCCAGCCTCTTTTTTCTGCCAAGCCAAATATTCAGGAATGTACATAACACAGACATCGAGTGGTGTTTGTCTTCTAACTAGACTTAGCTTTTGAAGTTATTAATTTTATCACATCAAGGCACATGATATTTTTCTGACTGCCTCATGAGATTGTGATAAAAATTATAGACTAGTAGATCTCTAAAAAAGTATTTTATCTCTTTAGATACAGAAACTAACCAACACGGGATAGAGCTAAAATATCTTCCATTTGTATGTCATACATATTTCAGTCTATAAAGCCAGCGGTACACATCACTGCCATGACTCACGGACCTACATTTTGATGAGAACCAAAAAGAAAAACTGCAGATTTCCATGAGAACATGAAGGATGTTATAAAATCTCTGATCTAAGTGCAACCCTGAAGAAAACTACTCTTGGAAGTGGTTGGCTTCCTCATTACCCTCACTCTTGACAAGTATGATATGCTGCATACTATAAACTCCAATCTCAGTGAAAGAATGGGACAAAAATTATGGGTTACATAATTTTCAATTCGTAAATTCAAGATTATTTGATATGTACATTCTATTCTTACCAAATGTCAAGCGATTAATAATGTTCAATTTGAAGAAAAATTAATATCTAGGACATAGATTTATTTTCTATCTCAATTCTCAGAAGCAATTATATGTTGTAGGCATAACTAGTTTTTCCAAAAAGGCAAATAAAGCTTAGATGATGTGTGATTTGCCTAGGACTATGAAGGTAGTCATTGCTGAAAGCAAATTTTTGACTGAGGACTCTTTAAGATACCATATCTAAGTTTTTCCAGTATACCAAGTACATCTTTACACAGCACTCAGTATTTAGGAGCTGAAAAGCAATGTTGGAAAAAGCTGGATATATAACTCAACACATGACTCTGGGGTACCACTGTGGATTTCCATCTTACAAGGTTCATTGCAAGATAAGGAAGCAGCCAGGAGATCAGTAGTAAATCCTCCAGTGTCATTCACAGAAAACACCCCAGAGCCATTAATTCTGGCCTTGGCAAAGTGTATTGACTCTTTACTTTCTCTTCTCTGGTTTTCATTAAAAGATGATGCACATATAAATCAAAATCCAGGACATCAAACTGCCTAAAAATATAGCATGACTCAAGGGGACCAGCGTTTATCTTAAAATGCAATATGCATTGTAAAACAAATTATTTCCAATTTTGATGTTGTATGTAATGAAATTTTGCATTATGTTAATTCTAGGAACAAACTATCTCAAACATCCTTTGGTGTGCTTTTATAAATAAATATTAATTTTTATCATATATACATTAAATGTACATATATATATAGGCAGTATAACACAATGCCTATCAAGAACTTTAAATTAAAACTGACTAGAATTTCAATAGCCATATTGTCTTGCAACATTCTTAAACTACATCTCAGTTTCCTCACTTACAAACTCGAAGCTTATAAAAATGGTACCCACCACAAGCTTTACTGTGAGAGCCAAAATCAATTACTTACAACAATAAGTATGACACAAGGTAAGAACTGAATATAATTACAGAGATCACATTACTTTAAAATGAGCATCTATGTCATTGACTACATGGAATTTTAATAGGCATGAACAATAACATTATGATGATCATGGACAATTATCACAACCATATTAACTACCTTATTGGTCATTATTGCATACAGTCATTTGGTCAGAAGCCAAATCTGTGCCTAAAGACATAAATTAGATTTTTGAATATATGGGAATAAGATATTGAGGAATGTGAAGTAGAGCTTTGAGCCAAAATACACCTGACCATGGAAGTTGAGTGGAAGTTTATCTAACTGAAACATACAGGCAGGCCTTCAAGTGTCTTAGAAAATTGTTTCTGGCCAGATACCAAGGAGTCTGAAGTTTCAATATGACAAGAATCCTCCTACTGAGAAACTACCCTTCCCTTCATTGCTCCACTGTGAGAACATTCTTCATGCCTGGATTTTTCAGCAGTATGCTATATTTTTTAGGATTATTTGTGAACACTGGTAAGTTGGTATTTCTTAGTTTGGATAAGCTGCATATCCTAGAGGTGGCAGATTCTGGGACAGCATGTCTCAGCTCTGTATCCCAGAGAGGAGTATAGGTCTTGGCAAGTATGACAATGACACATGAATAGTACTATTGAAGAAAACAGTATTCATGGTGAAATTGATTTATAAAATTATCTACAAGAAACAAAATTGTAAGAGACCACACTGTGGTCTTGTGTAAAGTCTTCAGAAGAGCTCACTTTTATAACTTTTATAACTTTTGATATGGGTGGACATGTCCAAGCCTGAAGAGTGCAGGGAAAAATTAGTGTTCTACTGTCAATGACTCCGTGTTTTTTTTCCTTGCAAATTCTGCTGAATAGTATGAACTCAATTAGAATCAAAAAAGGAATTTGATTCATTGATGACAGGTGAAACTATCTCCAATGTGCCTACAGTAATACATAGGAATGATTGAAGATGAATTATTGGAGACTTTTGGCTTATGTGGTCAGATAACAAAAAAGGGTAGTGAATCACTGAGGAAAAAAAAAAATGGATTCTTTCCCATTAGACATTTTCATGTTCTAGTCACTGTCAGTTATATGAAGTACCTTTGAACACTATGACTTCAAGTGTGAACCTAATTAGTCTTATCAATAAAAACCATGAGTCAAATATTGGGGTAATAACCCAAAAGATCAGAGAAGCAAAGGAGCAGCCACCAATGACTTCTTACCCCCTCAGATCCTCAGACTGAAAGGGCAGGCCAAGATCCTGTCTCCCTCGCCTTATATTTTTGTCTCCAGCTCCTGATTGTGCTGGGATTAAAGGTATGACCCTCCCAAGTGCTGGGATCAAAGGTGTAAGCCTCTCAAGTGCTGGGATCAAAGATGTAAGCATTACCACTTGGCCTCTATGGTTAACTAGTGGCTAGCTCTACCTTCTGATCTCCAGGCAAGCTTCATTTGTCAGAACACAAGCAAAATGTACAACAATAAATTCCAATTATGAGTCATGTTTATTTTTAACAAAATAAAGTATAATAAGATAAAAACAAAAACCAGTGCATCAAAGTTGGACAAGACAAACCAGCAGAAGGAAAGAGTCCAAGAGAAGACACAAGAATCAAAAACCCACTTATTCACACAATTGGGAGTCCCATAAAAACACTAAACTAAAAGCTATAATTTATACAAATAAGACTTTTTTAAGTTCATCACCTTAAAGCATCTATGTACTTTTTGGAACTAGTTTTTAAATTTTATATTGTATGTTCACCTATAGAAACTCATACATACACCTATACACCTACGTTAAACATATAGTTAACAATTCACTTACAAATGATAATTTAGAATTTTCAAAAATCTTAAGCAAATTTGCTTAATTTGCTTAAGCAAATGTCACACATAAGGCAAAATCTCATGTTTAGGAAAAATTTTTAATTAAAAGGTAATTTTAATGTAGAACAGTAGTCACTCCAAATTGGTAAATACAAAGCCCTTTCACTATATGTTCATATAAAATTTTAAAATATTAAAAATATTTCTCTAAATGGTGAAAGTTTTTATGTGATCTGAAAAGAAACCAGAGTCTGAAACACCATCTTACAACTGACAGAATGACTAAGATTAAAAGCACTGATGACAGCCTATGCTGGAGGTAATGTGGAGTAAAGGGAAGACTCCTTCATTGCTGGTGGGAATGTAAACTTGTATAGCCAATTTTGAAACCAGCATGGTAGTTCCTCAGATTTCCAACAATACCACTCTTGTGCATATACCCAAAGGATGCACATTCTTACCCCAACTTTGCTCATCTATGTTCGTAACAGTATTATTTGTAATAGCCAGACCTGGAAACAACCTGGAAGCTTCTCAACTAAAGAATGAATTTTTAAAATGTGGTACATTTACACAACAGAACACTATTCAGTAGTTTAAAAAATGGCATCCTGAAATTTCCAGGAAAATAAATGGAACTAGAAAACAGCATCCTGAGTGAGGTGACACAGACCCAGAAAGACAAACATGGTATTTACTAACTCTTCAGTGGATTTTAGATATAAAGCAAAGGATAACCAGGCTACAATCCACATCTCCTGAGCATCTAGGTAACAAAGAAAAACCTAAGAAATAGATCCATGGACCCTCTTGAGAAAGAGAAATAGAGAAGATTTCCTGAGTAAATTGAGACCATAGTGGGGAAGGGCTAAGAGGAGGTGGGAAGAGAATATGAGGGAATGAGATGGTTGAGTTGGGGTAGAGACAGAGAGGGAGAATAATGAAAGAGATACTTTGATAGAGGGAGTCAGTGTGGGGCTAGAGAAAAAAAAAATGTAGTGCTAGGGAAATACCTAAGAACTCACAAAGATGAGCCCAGCTATGACTCTTAGCAATAGTTCAGGGAGTGCCTAAACTACCCTTCTCCTATAATCAAGTTGATGATCACCATAACTGTCATTATAGAACCTTCATCCAGCAACTGATTGAAACAGATGCAGAGATCCACAGCTAAGCACTGGGTCGAGCTCCCGGTCTAGTCAAAGAGAGGGAGGAGGGATTATATGAGCAAAGGGGTCAAGATCATGATGAGGAGACCCACAGAGACAGCTGACCTGAGCTATTGGGAGCTACTGACTCTGAAGTTAAAGCTAGGGAACCTGCATAGAACTGAACTAGGCCCTCTAAATGTGGATGACATAAGCAGTTTAAAAGGCCTTTGGCAATGGGATCAGAATTTATTCCTAGTGCCTGAACTGGCTTCTTGGAGCCCATTCCCTATAGAGGAATGCCTTACTTAGCCTTGATACTGGGGATAGGGGCTTGGTCCTACCTCAACTTGATATGCCCAACAGCATTGACTCACCCTGGGAGTCCTTATCTGGAGTATGACTGGGAAGAAGAAAATGGGAGAACAAAAGTAGGTATGTTATTTTTAAAAATATTTTTAAGTAAAACCACATATAATAATAAGAAGACCAAAGAGTTAGAGGATATGTTCACACATCTAAAAGTTTATACACAGGTATTCATAAAGTTCTGCTCTGTTGTACATACATATATATCTGCATGAATCTCCTGCAGCATTGGCCCAGGCACTCTCATCCTGATGTGGAATTTATAAAGGGTTTTGCTGGACTGCTTTTCTTTCTAAACCTTGCATACAAAAATTTCTCAGTCCTAACAAGTAATAAAGGAAGACTTAAAAAATATTAAACAACCCAAAGTCAAGTTGGAAAGTGTCACAACTTAGGTTAAGACCCATATGTGTCTCCAAAGTCCACAGTGAAGAAGGACATTTGATAGAGGCCACAGATAACACCAACAGTATATATACTGGTCCCAGTTCAACCTGGCTGCCATAGCAAATATGCTACTTAGTATTTTGTCAACTTGACAAAAGCTAGAGCTTTCTGGGAAGAGAAACCCTCTACTGAAAAGATGTCTCCTTCAGACTGCACTACATACAACTCTACAGAACATTTTTGTAATGTGGGGTGGTCCTGGGAGGTGTACAAGTGTACCGCTGAGTAAGCTATGGTGAGCATACCAGTAAGCAGCATTCCTCCATGATCTCTGCTTCAGTTCCTGACTTTGGGTTCCTGCCACCAGCTTCCTCGGTGATGCACAAGTGATTTTTAGGGTAAAATAAGTGCCCCCTCCTCTCATTACTCTTGGCCATTGTGTTTTATCACAGCAATGAGATGAAACCAAGACAACAAGGTTATTGGTAAACCAGTTTTCCATATCCAACAGCTTTGGATATTTCGTGAATATCTCTGGGTATCTCATGAATATGTAGAACATACACATTCAGCCTTGGGTTTTTTGCTGTTGCTAACTTGAATGGTTTGAAACAACTGTTAGATTTTTGAAGTGTCTGAGCAAAAGTTGACTTTTTAGAGTAAAAAATAGTAATGTAGTCACTTCCTATATGTTTGAGTCAACCAACTAAAGACTGAAATATTAATTTTAAAGCCCAGGAAGTTCCAAGAGCTAAACTTAGTGCCCTTAGTATATACTTCATCTGTACAAGTGAGGCACAGTATGAGCCCCTGTGTCAGAGTCCACACCAATCTCTCAGTCACAGTTTCTCCCCAATACTTCCTGTCACTCCTCACACTCCCGCCTGTACGTTGTTCCCGGGCCTGCCATGACTGTGTACATATAAAATCTATAGATTGGCTGTCCTCATTGGTCCTTAAACATTACCATATAACAGCTACCTATGTGTATTATGTATTATTGTAGGTAATGTAGGGACAATAAAGTATATGGGGAGATGTGCATGAATAACATACAAGCACACTGCATGTTGTAGAGGGGCCTTGAACATCCACAGGCTACTGAGAAGAGATCTTGTCACTAAGGCCCCATGGATACCACCGGGTGACCTTAACTTAAAGCTGCATTAAAAATGTCGTGCTACAGAGAGGAGAACTACTTAAATTTTGTGAGGAGTGGAGATGTGATCCATGTTTACATTTTGCTAAATGCAAAGGGAAAACACAATTGGCAAACCCAATTGAAAATGTCTATTAAACACCATGAAGTTCATGTTCTTACCCAATGTCTAGGGAAAGGGTGCCTTTGCTTTAAGGGAATAATTGGGGGAAGGCAAAGGCACTTTGAATTAAAGAGGAGTCTCCCACTAAAGTCATAATAACACGGAAAGGCATAATGCCATAGTGTGCATTTTATTTTCTAGGGATTAGTAGCTTTTATTCTGAGAAAAGTATCCTGTGCTTCTGCTTCTCCTCAAGCTACTCAGATGGTATTTTGACAGTGATCTCTGTGTCCATCATCACACTGTTCTGAAGATGCTGGCCCAGCACACGTAAGCTCAGACCTTTGCATAGGGCTGAACCACACAAAAACTTCAAAAAAGTATTTTAAGAAATTATTTCAAGTATCACCATCTTTATTACTATTGACTATGATGTAAGCTCTGGCAAGAAATTCTATTTTCAAATCATTTCTTCATCATTGTCCATAAAGGCTCCAATGACTAAATTAAACATAGTATTATTTAATCTGGCTTTGTTTTGTTTTTCAGACAGGGTTTCCGTGGGTATCCCTGCTGCCCTGAAACTCTCGCCATAGACCAGGCTGGCCTTGAACTCAGAGATCTGCCTACTTCTGACTTTTAAAGGGCATGTTGGTGGGGGGTTTGAGTAGCTTAAAGAGATGGGTCAGCAGTTGAGAAAACTGGCTGCTCTTGTTGGGGACCTGGGCTTGTTTCTCAGCACATACACCTGTGGGTACAGATATACATAGCCAAAACACCCATACACATGAAGTAAATAAATTATTTCTTAAATCTTAAAAAAAAAAAAAAAAGATGGTAGTGGTGGAGCTCTGATGAGGGAAATTTGAACAAATGCTGAGCTTTAAAAAAATCTCTTTAAAAATGTGCCCAAGATGAGAAGGGCAAAAGACAGTGAAGTATCACTAGATGAGAATCTAGGAAGAATTGAGGAGCAGGACCTGGAGAAGATTGACAACCAAAGAGGTAAATCTGACCCTTGAGCTACTCATCCCTAGGGAGATTTGAATGAGTTGCTGAGGGATTTTTGTGCCCATCCTGCAGAAGTAAGGCAAGATGGTAGTGTGCAGGGCACTGACTTTCTTTGGGTGAGTGATTGTATGATACACCTAGACTTTAACCTGAACAGAAAATAGTGTAATATACCTATTAATAGGAAAAGTGGTGAGTTACGTTCAACAGACACATTTAAAGCAAAAAAAGGATACAGAGCATTGGACATTGAAGCAGGATAAATGTTATGTTGTTGCTATGGTGTGGCTGTCTCCACAAGTTCATAATGAAACTTAATCCCACAGCAAGGTATTAGCAGGTGGGACTTTGGAGAGGTTAGGTAATGAGAGCCTCACACTCCTGAGTCATGGATTAGTGGATTATTAGGTTAATGGGTCATCTCAAGGGCAAGTCTTTTATAAAACCCAGTTTGGCATATCTCTAGCATGCTGTCACCCAGTCACGCCCTATTCCATCTTAAGACTTTGTAAAGCCTTCAGTCAGCAAGAAGGAAGCCAGAAGGACCTCCATAGACACAGCTGCCTGGTCTTAATTTCCCAGGCTCCAGAACACAATAAACGTCTTTTCCTCCTAAATTATCCAGTCTCAGGTGTTTTGATATGACAACACAAATCTGACCAAACCGTATTAACATGAAGAATAGTTCATTACTATATACTAAAGTTAAAACAGCACATCTTGATAGTAAAATTTCAATTTACCAAGAATAATTCTAAATGAATATACTCATGAGGAGGTAGCCACATAGTATCTAAAACATTAGCAGTAATATGTGGACAAATGCACAAGTCTACAATCATACTGTAAAATCCGAATGGGCCTCTTTTTGTTGTACAGTGAACAGAATTCCAGCAAGCAAGAGTTATGGGAACATTCGATTCCCAAACCAAGCCTGTCTGACAGATGCCAAGCACCATGTTCCACAAGCAGAGAGCATGGGGTGTAAGTACATATGAATCAGTTATAGAACTTGACCTTCCTTTGAGCCATAGAGCAAACTTCACTACGTTTCTCACGACTGAAATCTACAGTTCTAGCCAATTAAGCCTGATGGTCTCCCTCCTGTGGTCCCAGTGCTGTAGCGGCCTCAAGCAGGAGAGCCGCAAAGTCCAGTCTAGATTACCTAGTGAGTTCTGTGAGATAAAGTCAGAATCTCTTTCAAAATACAAAGCCAAGGTACCGTGATACATTGAAATTCTTTTCCTCTTCACCTTCCTCCTTTTCTTCTGGGGTTGTTTTTGTTTGTTTGTTTGTTTGCTGTTTTGCTTAGTTTGGTTCGGTGTTTTTGAGACAGGGTTTCTCTGTGTAGTAACAGCTCTGGCTGTCCTGGAACTTGCTCTGTAGGCCAGGCTGGCCTCGAACTCATAGAGATCTACCTGCCTCTGCCTCCCAAGTTCTGGGATTAGAGGTGTACACCACCAGCACCCAGTGGTACAATAGATTTTAATTTTCAGCAAAATCTCTAAATTAGAAATTCATCTCTATACTTCAGCATGCACAAATTCAGTGTGAGCTTAATAGAAATTCTAGCACGTGCTTATTTTACTCTGTAGAATTATAGTATTTAAAAAACTAACTCTGAACTTAACTGTAAATAACGAGGGCTAAAATTATAACCATATTGAGACTTTCATAAAACTGCACTAATTAAATACTATGGTACTGGCAAAGGATGAATTAATAGACTTGTAGGAAAGATTAGGAGCCAAGAAACTTTCATTCACCTTTGGACACAAATTCTTAACAAAGATAGAAGCACAAAATAGTGAAAAGCAATGATCCCATGAAAGTGTTGACATATCTGTATGTCTTGCTAGAGAAGAAAATAAAGTGTGGCTTCGCCTCACACAAAATAGAAAACTGACGAAGGACACCAACATGGCTTCTGAGAGAGACTGTAGGGGCTATTCTGTAGCTTTAAAGTAAAGAAAGACCAACCGGGAAAACTATTATTAAAAATGACTAAAGTGCTGGGCTTCATGGATTCTGGGCTAGTCACAAAAGAGTTATATACTGAAGGACACTTGGATTTGTTACGTATGAATACCTTTGTCATCCCTGTGACAAAAATCTGACAGAAGCAGCCCAAGGACAAAGTGTTCATCTGAGCTCACGATTTCAGACGGGTCAGGTGGTGTCTGGAACAGTTCGTGTTCATGCCCATGACTTGAGCAGAGAAACATGGCAGTAAGAGCAAGCTGTCTGTGATTCTTGGCAGAGAAGAGAAGCTAAGAAGACTCTACAGTAGGTACAGCCCCTAATGCCACAGCCTAATGATCTACGCCTTCTGCTCAGGCTCCCCTTTGTGGTAGAAATATTTAAATCCCACTACACCCCTTCTTCCCTTGCATCACATTACAATAAACCAAGAGTTCACTCTATCTACACTCGGAGGTGTTCCTCAGTAATCTGAGCCTTTCTTCATCCAATAAACTTGATAATCAAGTTAACCATCACAAACTTCCTCTTTGCAAAACTTTCCAAAAGAGTTTGGCATGCAGAATAAATCAAGGCTGGAATCTAATAATTTTAGACAGTAATGTGGGAAAGAGGGTAGATATCTTATTCACAGCAAGGTCTTAAGGGCCAGAAATACGAAGTGTCCAACATCACGAGTCACGAGGGACCAGGAATGAAAGGTTTCTTGAGAACCCACAGCTAAGAAGGATGGCAAGAAAGGCTATCCTCACTCTGGTGTCACTTCTCTGGGTTGAATCTAAGACTCCTGTTTTGAGTGTTTGCTTCTTGGAAAGTGGTATTATTTTCAAGACTGTGGAGTCTTTAGAGGGTGCAGCATGGATAGGGAAAATGTTGTGGACTTTTGAATGTTTTACCTTCCCCTGGTTTCAGTCATGCTCTAGGATAACTGGCCAGCTGCTGTATAAAAGCTCTTCTTCATACACCAACCAGAAGGCACACAATCATAGCCACAGCATACTTTCCCCACAATGGCAAACTGAAGTCCCTCTGATACAATAACATAAATAAAATAAGCCTTCCCCAAATCTGGTTGCCTCAAGAAAGTATTTTGGTCATTGAAATGAGAAAAGCCAGTAATTGATTACCCATATTTAAAAGCATATAGAGCAATAAGATTTATAACACTGGTAAAAAGTAAATTAAGTAGAAATATTGCATATATTATAGAACATAATTGCATAATATGGTAGAACGGTCCTTAAATGTGTTCATACATTAGCTTTCTGTTCCTATAAAAAATACCTTAAGTAATTGTCCTATCAGGAGAGAAAATACATTTTGGCCCACAATTAAGAAGTTTCCAATCATGATGGGTTGGTATAGTAAGAGGTTTCTCACCCGGACTTTTGGGCATAGCCTCAAGGTTTAAACCCACAGGCCCACAGACTCATAGAGACACACAGACACTTACATTAATTTTAGGCTGATCCACCTAAGGCCCAGGCAGATAACTTGCTAACTCTTTGCCCTTAATCTAACCCATGACTCTTATCTTGTTCAGCCATGGGGCTCAGTACCTTTTCTTAGAGCAGCATAGTTGTCCTCTGCTTCTTCTGGCTTCTCTCTAACATTCTGCTGTGTTCTTCCTGTTCCCAGAGTTTTCTTAGTCTGGTAGCCTCGCCCACACTTCCTGTCTTCCTTTGGCCAATCAGCACTTTTTATTAAACTCATAGGCAGGACAAAAAAAAAAAAAAAAAAAGGCTGGAAGAGGTGGATCTGTCTTCTGATATCTCAGACAGTGTAATAGTCCTGGCTATCCTGGAACTTGCTTTGAAGACCAGGCTGGTTTTGAACTCACAGAGATTCTCTTGCCTCTACTTCCTAAGTGCTGGGACTAATCGTGTGAGCCATGGCTTCTACCTTTTTTGTCTTTCTATGGCTGCCTTAAACACTTTCTCTGCTCAGTTAAGGCGTGGCACCACTGCTACCTGCCTGCCTGGGAGCCTGGAACTCCTTCTGTAAACTAAGATGACTTCGAATTCAGATTGGATTAAGGGCATTGGTCACCACTCCTGGGATATTCCCTTGCTGGGATTAAAGGTGTGAGTTACCACTGTCTGATCCTCCTAGATTGACTGTGGGTAGATCCATCTGACATCTCTGGCTGTTTTTATTATATTTGAAAATATCCCCACAGGTTGGTCCTATTGTTTTTAGACCTGTGATAAAGCAATGCAATTTGGAATCCTGAAATCATTCACCTCATGACCAGGATGTGAAAGAGACCAAAGTCCCACTATGTCCTTCAAGAGCATATACCTGTAACTTCCCTTTAGACCTCATATCTAAAGGTTTCTACCACTTCCTAATAGCACCAAGCTGGGACCAAGCTTTAAAGAATGTGCCTATGGAAAACATTGTAGATATAAATTATAACAACATATAAACCTTCCCTATTTATAAGTAAATAACCAACAATAAGAAATGTACATGTGCTTCACAGACATGTTAAAGAATGTTTATAAAGACCTTACCCATGATGCAAAACAATTTGAAATATAAATGTCAACCAATCAATGGAAATTGTAAATTATGTTCATACAGGGAAATTCTATGAAACAATGATGTCAAAAGACTGGAATTCAAAGTGCACACTATATGATGGTTCTTAGAAGCAAAACCACTGATATACAAAAGACAATTTACAAAAGAAATATCAATTTAACTTACAAAAATAGTTTTAATTAGGCTAAACTGCTGTGATTGGGGACATTTACTTGGCTACATTTATAATAAAAAGCAATGAGATGCTTATGATATTAATGCGGATATTAGTTTACTTTAGGAGGCATAGAGGAGGCAGCAATTAAAGAGAAGATGGAACGGGGGATTGGAGAGAAGCAACATTCCTTGTCTTAGAGGTTTGCATGGGTTTTCACTTTGTAATATATCATCAGGCTACAATTTTACTTTGTCAACTATTCTGTGTGTGTTCTACTTCTCAGTCTGAAAGTCCTTAAGCAATTGATTACCATACTAGAAGTGAAATTAAAATTGTACACATATACAGCTTTTTGAGGCAACGATGCATACAAAAGTGAGCAAATAAATGTTAACTTTGCAGGGCTAACTTTAAGAAATAGTGTCCAATAAGTAAGCCAAACAAGTAGTGTAATAGTATCAAATAAAATAATAGCTAAGACACATAATATGGTCAGATATTATGCCAAGTTCTTTATATATAAACATTTAATCTTACAAGTCATATATAGAAAGACATATCTGAAAGACATCCTCCTTTCTAAATATGAATCATAGGGATGCTATTTGTGAAGAAAGGCAGCATAAAAAGATGCCGTGAATGATCATCACTGCTCCCAAGGGTGTGACCTTTCTGAACATTACAGGTGTCAACAAACAAAAAACGTTTGTCAAGGACTTGATGTCAAGGAGTCAAGAAGAGATTAAGTACTTTAAAAAAGATGAAGTATCTACTCATCAGGTCAGGGTGAGGACAGTAAGAAGACTGTAAAGAAACAAAAATGAGTGAAAATCACAGAATAATTGTTAAATCTTAATTTCAATCTATGTCTCCTAACATTTTTTTCTCCTCCCTTAAAAAAAATCTTCCTTAATATTTATGTCTACAATGTATTTCTTCTTAATTATTAAGATCCTATCATACTGTTGTGGCGGTAAATCTGGGCGGCTAAAGAGTCTAGGGCTGCAAGTCTGTGGGTCTGGACCTCTGGCTGTCTGGGGCCAAGAAACCTCATTGGAACATACTGTCCGCGTAAGTTTTTTTTGTTTTTTGTTTTTTTTTCCTTGTGCTAGCTGCTACTATGCCTGATCATGTGAAGTCATAGCTACAAGCAGCCAGCAAATGCACCACGGCTGAAATAATGGTCCAGCTCACAAAGACACCATTAAACACACAGACCTTCCAATATCTTAAGAATATCTAGGTCTATATAGTTTTACTCCTTTCTAATGCTGAGATTTAGGACTCGCTGAGGACTGTGTTTTGATGATGACAACCTAAATATGCAGCCCACAATTTGGCAGAAGAAAACAGTTTCCTTAGATACTAGAACAGTCTACTGCCTTAGATTATTTAGATGGGTCTCTTTAAAATCGTTTGGATCTGGTGTGGATTCACTGTAGCTGCTGAACTCCCCAGTGCTCTCCAAACATAAAATAACTAACTATCAGTGGAGGAGGTTATTATTCCTATGACTTTGATTTAAAGATCAGTATGCACAAGTAAGTGTCAGGTTATTGATGGGTATGTGGGCAGCTTACTTATTATTGGCTACAGATACCAAAAAAAGAAAGAAAGAAAGAAAGAAAGAAAGAAAGAAAGAAAGAAAGAAAGAAAGAAAGAAAGAAAGAAAGAAAGGAAGGAAGAAAGGAAGAAAGGAAGAAAGGAAGGAAGGAAGGAAGGAAGGAAGGAAGAAACAAACAAACAAAGAAAGGAAGAAACAAAGAAAGAAACAAAGAAAGAAAGAAAGGTTGACTCCCCATCCCCCATAGTCATTTAATAACCTTACACCAACACAGTGCAAGCAACTCTAACTAAACTTTTTTAAAAGAAAGAGCAAAAAGGAC
This sequence comes from Phyllotis vaccarum, assembly GCA_033318265.1. Taxonomy (NCBI): domain Eukaryota; kingdom Metazoa; phylum Chordata; class Mammalia; order Rodentia; family Cricetidae; genus Phyllotis; species Phyllotis vaccarum. Next base: position 31,284,267 of record JARWLC010000015.1, read on the forward strand.
ATAAAATAAGAGGGAGACATTTTGGAGAAAAGATAGGGTTCAGAGGGAGAGGGATGGGATAGGAGAGTAACAGGGGTGAATGTAATCACAATATATTACATATGCATGTAAAATTATCAAATAATAAATTGAATAATATTAAAATGTTTAATTAAAAATCTTAAATTAATATGGACTTCTGTTACAATGAAGTTTCTGGCCTGGCTGCCAGAGGTCCAGACCCACAGACCTGCCGCCCCAGACCCTTTAGCCGCCCACTACTGCTTAGTCCCTGAAAAATGACTCAGATGTTTATATTAACTTCATGCTGCTTGACCTATGGCTCAGACACATTGCTAGCTAGCTCTTACATCTTAACTCAACTCATTTCCATTAATCTGTCCGGCCATGTGGCCAGTGGCTCACCTGTGTTCCTTATATGTTTCTTTTTGGTGGCTGCCTCAATCTGTCTCTGACTCCGCCATCCTCATAACTAATTTGATTCCACACCTACTTCTACGGTGCCTGCCATGGCCAAAACAATCCTTTATTTGAAGCATACAGAAAGACATTCCCACATCATCTCCCCATTTCTGTCTAATCATAAAGAAAGGTTCCAATTTTAACATAACAAAATTACATATAACAAAATAGCTATCAAGCAAGAATCACAGTTACAATTATCTAGTTTGTTTGTATTTAGTAAAGTTAAAAAAATACTCTATCATTTACCTTATCCTTGTGAATCTAAAGTTTCATATCCAGTATACCTTTTAAAATAGCTAAGAAAAAAACTATAACTATCTAATCTTCAACTACATCAAAGACCACAGAAGGATATAATATTTACCCAAGTAAACCGGAAGTGCAAGCAACTTCCAAAATCTAGAAATGACAGGGATGACACCTATCTGCCTGGACAGTCACCCAAAGTTCCTTTATAAAGTTGGAGCATCCATCTTGAGCCTACAGGCCCAGACCCTATTTTAATTTCAGTGAAACAGGAAATCTGCTCTGTCCATTCTGGCATAGTTCATCAATTGCTTCTCCTTGAGTCCTGAAGAGTGTCTATGACAGTTTTCTCTGCAAAGCAGGAACCTGAATGACCATCTTGGCTTGTTCTGCCAAAGTTCAGAGGTCATCTTCTTATGGAACCTGCATGTCCAGTTTAAACAGCATACTGTCAATCAGTCAATACAAGAACAGGTTCTTGCCACAAAGAAAGTAAACTCCATATGGAGTTTCTTCGATGCCCATTTTTCTCTTGAAGTAGATTGGTGCAGCCAGGAACACATCTGTCTCACTGGACAGAAAAGTCTAAGTTCTTAAATTATTTTAAATGCCATATTCTATAGGTCTTAGGAATATTTGAAGATTATCTACCTAATTGAAATATATCTTGGTATACCTAAAGAATTCTAACTAACATAACTATAAATGGGGAGATGATGTGGGAATGTCTTTATGTATGCTGTGCATATCAATCTTTAAATAAAGGACTGTTTTGGGCCATGACAGGCACCGTAGAAGAAGTAGATGGGGAATCAGAATAGGTAGGAAAAGAGGGGCGGAGTCAGAGACAGATGAGCCAGACACCCAAAGAAGAAACATGTAAGGAACACAGGTGAGCCACGGGCCACGTGGCAGACAGATTAATGAGAATGGGTTGAGTTAAGATTTAAGAGCTAGCTAACAATGTGCCTGAGCCATAGGCCAAGCAGCATGAACTTAATATAAGCATCATTTCTGGGGACCTGATCAGATATAGGCAGCTAAGGGGTCTGAGGCAGCAGATCTGTGGGTCTGGACCTCTGGCCGCCCAGGACCAGAAACCTTATTGTAACAGACTTCCAGCAAGGTTATCAAAGTAAGCTGCTCTGCTAACTTTGACTAAAAGGTATCTAGAAAATAATTTTTTTAACTTAATAAAAGGTTTGAAGGTTTTGTCTTCTGTTTTTACCAGTGATAATGAAAACATACAATAAAAGAAGTCATTTTGTTAGTATCTTATTTTCCTAATGAGTTCATATGTTTACATCATGGAATATGCATGTATTTGCCCTTTCCTTATGCTTTGCCAATAACAAGGTCACCAAGCTCACAACAAAAATATTAAAGTGAAATTAAAACATTTTTTAAAAAGAGTTATTTGTCATGTATACAGTGTTCTGCCTGCATGTATGTCTGTATTATAGAAGAGGGCACCAGATCTCATTATAGGTGGGTTGTGAGCCAGCATGTGGTTGCTGGGAACTGAACTCAGGACCTCTGGAAAATCAGGCTGTGCTCTTAACCTCTGAGTCATCTCTCCAGCCCCCCCCCCCCCCGCATTAATTTTAAAGATTTAAATTTAATCCTAAAGATGCACCAAAATTCCACTTCTTTCAGTCACTTCTTTACAATATGACCAAAACTCAAATGATAATTGATTCTAACAGGGAACACTCCATCCACCAATTCAGAACGGTGTTGTCTATTGGAAGTGCATTATGTGTTTGTTTCTGATGTTTTGAGACAGGGTCTTGCTATGCAGCCTGGGCTGACCTTGAACTTGCCGTCCCTCTACTTCTGCCTCTCAAATACTGGCATGCCTCTCCTTATATGTTTTCTGTGTGGTTTGCTTTTAAGACAGCATCATACTATGTGGTCCTGACTGGCCTGGAGCTTGCTATGTAGACTACACTGACCACAAACTCACAGAGATCTGCCTGCCTCAGCCTTCAGAGTGCTAGATTAGAGGCATGGTCCACCATGTCTAACTAGATTTTTTAAATTAAATTGTTGAGATGACTGCAGATTAGGTCGCTTTAAGGAAGAGCATAACAATAACACATTCACTGACTCGATTTCCCCTGTGGTCACATTTTGAAATCTGAATGACATCACAGACAACTCTTACCAGGATCCCTGATATGATGCTTCTCTGACCACATATCCCTCCTCTCTTCCACTTTCTCAAATAAAATCACTAATCTGGTCCTCATTATTCTTACTTTGTAACTTAAATATCCTTGTTTAAACAGGATCAAACTGTGTGCGGCCTTTGGGGACTGGTTCTCGTTACAGAGCATGACAGTTTATTCCTTTTCGTTGCAGAGTCGTGTTCCCTAAGTATGATATACCATGTTACTGGAGCCATTTGTTTGTTGAAAGACATCTGGGTTGCTTCCAGTGTGCGATCAATTACAAAAAAAGCTGCTAAAACTCTTAGGTAAACATAAGCACTTCCCCCTGTCAAACACTCAAGAGTCTAGTTGCTGAGTCACGTTCTAGCTGCTTAATTACACTTTCAAGAAACCATGTTTCCCAAACTAGTCGTAGCCCTCTGTATTCCCAGCATCAAAGTATTGATACAGTTTCCTCATAACCATGAACTCCTATGTTTTAATGTCCATGGGCTGCTGAGACCCACATATTTAAATAATGCATTTCTGTAAGCAGTTTCATTTCCTTACAAAATGGCTCATTTAATTATAGGCAAATAACAACAAATAATAAAGCTTTAGAGAGCTAACAATAAAAGTCCATCAACAAATCAGGTGACAACTCCATATTCTTTTTCATCTCCCATTGGTCTCTCCTACAATTTTCAAGAATAAAAGACTTGTTTCTCAAACAAAACGGGGAGGGGGGAGGCATCTGAAGAGCTGTCTCAGTAAGCAAAGGAACTTCTTCATAGATATGAGGACCAGGTTTAAAACCACAGAATCCTCATAAAAGCCAGCCATGGTAGCATGCATGTAGTCCCAGTACTTTACGACAAAATGGCAGGCAGTGGCAAGATGTCTGCCAAAGTCCAGAGGCCAGTGAGCTGGCTAATATAGCAACAAGCACAAAGTGAGGACCAATACCCAAATCTGGTCTCTGACCTCCTCGTATGCAACACACACACACACACACACACACACACACACACACACACACACACACAAACTTTTTAAAATCTTAACATGACAAAGTGTATCTTTCCCAACCGCATAAGTAGTAAAGCTCACTGAATTTATCTTTTTTTAGTGTATCAAAAGAAATCAGTACAAATAAATGGCTCAAAATGAAGTAAATAACTATATTCTGTAACAACTAATTAAACATTTCAAACTGGGTTAAACTTGATGGCACATAGAAATGGTGATCTTCGGGGAAATGTAACTGCCAATTAGCTGGCATGCCTGGTCCACATTGCACATCTGCCATTCTGTTCTGCTGTCCTCAATCAAACAGCAATCAAAACCCCCAAATAACAGCTTTAAAAGGGCATCATCACGTGAATTCATCATGTCATCTTCTCCTTTATTTTTACCCTTTTTAAAAATAAATTTATGTTTTCATATTAGTTTAAAAATAACCAAATATTATATTGCATCTCATAAATACACACACAACTATTTGTGTTATTTAAAATGGCCACAGGGGAAATAGAATCTTAACACTGTATTTATTTGACACAAAATTTTAGGGAACAGAAAAATAGGAAGATATGTCATAGAGAAGTAAAGAGCCACGTGACAAGTGTAATTAAAATTGTATCAGTAATTATAGCCACTGAGTTCATTAGACACGGGGATCAAAGAGGCTCTGATATGGAATAATAATGCAAGAAACAACTATTTGTGTTTTATAGGTGACTTACTGTATGTTTTAGGGTTCTCTGGAATAACATAATAATAGAAAAATATAATTTATAGATATAGATTTTTATTGTTTAAAGAAAACTTGGAAACTTTTGTTGGTTTGGATGGTGGATAAGTACATAAGTTTAGTGTGAAGCTTCACAACTTCTGAATGTCATTCTAATTGTATGTAAATTCATTTAAGTTTGGGTCTGGTTAATTTCCGTGTGTCCTTTCTTTTGGTGAACTTTTTTTTCCTCTGCTTCTGATTGTTCATCAAACTCAGTTTTAACCTCTTCATGGAAGAACTGCTAATCGCTTGAAATTTTTCACGAAAAAAAATTCATTGATGCACACTCAACTCCCTACCTAAAGAAATCCCCTGGATTACACACCTATTCATCCTATAACTTGGGGAATTAAGCCTGGGTTTATGTTTAATAAAAGCTTGCTAAAACGCCCATTATACCCTTCCTGAAATATGCATTCTCACATGAAAAGCAGAGGAGCAGGAAACAGTGACAGAACGAGAAAGACAGCTCGGCACACTGAGAATAACCAGAGCTTCTGCTCTCCGGTTCTCAGTTAGCCTCTGCTTCCCATACCTTGAGAAACATCAAGTTAAAAGAATGTGACTTGAGACCACAAATAGGGAGCAAACCCACATAGATTTACAGGCCTGTGAGGCCATGGTGTTGCACAGCTCAAGCAGAAGGTTTACATTCATGTAAGAATGGAAATTTTCAACTTCTTCCAGGAGCATCTGTTTCTACTGGCTCGTCTTGGTTTGAATTATTTATTGCAATAACCTTACATTTATCAGCTTACCCTTTGGATTGGCTCCAGAAAAATAAAAAGATAAAATGGCAAATATTTAGAATTTTTTGAGTAGAGCAGTAGAATGTAAAGATTAATTTTCCCATTATGTTTAGGTCATTTGGGGATCTGTGTTATAATTAAAACAATGGGGGAAAAATCTCATAATTAACAGAGTTTAATAAGTTTGATACAGTTATTTAATTGGTCTACAAGACAGCATTATTCATGGTAATCTATATATTTATGCAATTTTTATGTTTTGTCTGCATGTATGTATACACACCACATGTGAGCAGTGCCCATGGAGGTCAGGAGGCAGAGATCACAGGAAACTTGAGTTACAGTAAACTACCATGTGTTTTCTGGAAAACAACCCAAAACTCTCAATGTTCTCTTTAAGAGTATTAAGTGCTCTTAACCATTCACCCATCTCTCCAGCCTACATGTTAATTTTTTCAATAATAATAATTGGTGAGATTTTAAAACTAAAAACTAAACTTAATTCCCCACCACAGACCACAGTTAACACAGGATATTTCCTTTATCAGTCTGCTAATGAGGAATGGGAAGAAAAAAGAAGAGAGATAGAGTTCCCAGAACCAAAGGCAAGACATTAAAAGCTGACAAACAGCTATCTGTGGATCTTTATGATCTGCCCAATCTTGGCATCTTAAGAAGAATATAAATGACTTCTGAGAGGCAATGTAAAAGATAAACCTCATGTTCTGAAGGGATTAAGTGTGGAAATGCATTCCCAAGAGACAGCAACAGTGTGTGGACATGCACAATAATATTAATCTTGGTGAAAGTTAGTCTTCTAAAACAGGAGGGAAAATGCAAGTCTTTACATATTTCAGAACTTCATTTATTCCCTCTTGGCTTGGTAACCCTGGGTAACAATGCTCCAATGAAGATACAAATTTAGAAAAATCATTACAGGGTCTGTTGGCCAACCAAACCACTTATAGCAGAGATGACATCCAACAAACTAATTGAAAATTAAAAACAACCAGTGCCAACAGTGCATCTGAAATGCCTAATATGCTGACTGTCACTGTTTAGCTGGAGGGTGTTGACGAGTTTTCCCTTTTGAAGGCTTTGACAGAGAGCTGATACTTGCTCCTCGTGACTCATACATAACATTGCCAGCACCAGAAAAGATCAAAATTGAGTATAGTCTCCATTCTGCTTCACATTACACACTGTCAAAGTAAACAAAGAAAATCTTCAGTGCCATAAGGGGGAGCCTTGGTAGTCAATTTTCACCTTTGGGGCTGTCATCATGCCACCTGCAGACTGTGAACCTGACCACTCCAATTCCAGTTCACTTTCTCAAGAAGCCCTGTCAGAGAGTAGCTCTGACAAGTGGCTCAGGCAGGGACTCCTTTTAAATTAAGGCCAGAACACCTAGCCCAGTCTTGACTTTGGGATGAGGAAATTGGACTTGCCTGGAGTGGATGTGCCACACTGAGTTGACCCACCTTGGGCCTTCTTGCGCTTTTGAGAGAGGGGACGGGGACGGGGACGGGGACGGGGGGGGGGGGGGGCAGGCTGAAGGCTAACTGGGAGGGATTGGGAGGAGGGAAGGGAAGGGAAGCAAATGGATTTTAAAAAGACATTTTTTAATTTAAAAAAAATTATAAAATGAAGAAAAAAATAAGGCCAAACTCAGAATTCTTCCCTTCTCTCTTTTGCCTTGGCTTATTGATGCTCTGTTTTAGGGTCTACATTTTTCCTCTATCTATATCACATACGGGTATACATATATTTTTTAAACACTTCTATGAATAGGGGCTTCTGAATGTGTACTCATTCCTGTGCTCATATAAAGGCCAGGGCCTCTTCTGTTGCCTATTCTCTTCAGAGTCCCTCCCTGAACTCAACAACCACAGCTTTCCCAGAAAAGTCATTGGCCAGCAAGCCCCAGTAATTTTCTTGTCTCCAGGCCCCCATTCTAGGCACTGGGGTCACAGGCATAGGTGGTCATGCCTCCCTTCATTACATAGGTGCTGGAGATCTGAACTTGGGTCTTCATGGTTGCATACAAGTCTTACTCCTGAACATCTTTCCATCCTCCAACGCATCGTTTGAAGACTTAGGACTAGAACAAACTAAGAAGCAGTTCTCCATTTTAAAATGTCACTTTCACGAATATCAGCTTTTTCAAGCAGAATAGACAAACATTTCTACAGCTGAAAAACTAGACTAGACTCCCGAGAGTTTGGGGAACTATGAAAATAGCCCGATGGAGGCCTCCTAATCCCATATGACCCATGTTTTTGTAAATATGAAATATGTCAGGTCATGAGACATCTGCAGCTTGAGCTAAGATGACTTTAAATCTTTATATTTCAGTCCTCTGAATCTTTATGAGTCTTTAAAGGGATGTACTCTATGCCTAGCTCCTGAGGGGCCTCTTCCGTTTTAGAGTATCAGTTACCCATGGCCATCTTGAGATTCTGTATTATTTTAAACTTTAGCATATGCACACATGTGTGCATACATGTTGTGGCAATTGTGTAGAGACCAGAGGGCAATTCTTGAAGTCAGTTTTCTCCTGCCATTTCTTAGAATTCAGAAATTCAACTTGGATCCATCAGGGTTTCTCCCAATTTCCTGCTTGTAATGTTTATTTTATTGTATTTTTTTTGACAGTATGACATAGCAAGTGTGAGGGAACCTCAGTTGAGAAAATGCCTTCATCATATCGACTTGTGGGCAAGAGGTAGGGCATTTTCTCAATTAACTATTGATATGTGAGGGCCAGGCAGTACTACCCTGGGTCTGGTGGTCCTGGATGCTAAAATAAAAAATAATTAACTAATTAAAAGCAGAAAGAAAACCGTGAGGAGCACAGCACTTCTCCACGGCTTCTGCTTCAGTTCCTGCCTCCAGGTTCCTGTTCTGTTTAAGTGTCTTCCTTGGTTTCACTAAATTATGGACTCTGATCATTAGGGTGTGTAAGCAAAATAAACCCTTTCCTTTCCAGGTTGCTTTTGATCTTGGTGAATTTTCACAGGAATAAAAAGTTGATTGGGATGTCACGGAATCCCTTATTACTGAGAAAAAGAACTTGAGAACTTATTTTTTATTTTCAAATCCAGTAGTCAATGAACAGAAAGTGTGTTGCGTCTCTAGATTCCCTCAATTTGGTGGCCAGGCATTTCCAGCTATCTGAAGAAGGAAGAATTACAGTGTAACTTCTGAGTCATCAGTTCTTTGTTCAATAGTCTCCAGGACCCAACCTTCATCTTTGGTAGCAGTTCCCCATGCTGCATTACCACAGTGTCCAAGGGCCTCACCTTCTACTACAAAGGCAAAGGAAGAGAGATCACAAGATTCTCTGCCCAATGACATTGAAGACGTGGATGTGTTGTCTACCCCCAAGCAAATGTTTCCATTTGGATTATAGAAGAATTATGTCCTAGACATGATTTCCTGTCTTAAGCACTTGAGAGACTGAGACAGGAGGATTTTGAGTTGGGGGCAGCCTAGGCTACACAGCATTATTTCCTGGGCTAATGGTCCAGGTACCCTACCCCTCACCTTACCCTCCTGGCCTAGTGATAGACTTATGCAGAAAGAGGTAACCATACTTTTCACTGTCAGGTCTGCCCAACAGAAAAGCATGATAATCAATACCTACAGACCTACGGAGTAAGTCATCCAAAAGAAGTCAGCGTACATGAATCAAAACCTCATAGCCTAGTAATATGCTTGATTTTTATGTTTTTTACATACCAATGAGTCAGACACAGATCAAGCCAGAAGCCCAAAGAAACAACATGTAAGGAACACAGGTGAGCCACAGGCCACATAACAAAACAAATTAATAAAAATAAATTAAATTAAAACAAAATAATTAACAATATACCTAAGCCATAGGCCAAACAACATGAAACTAATATAAACATCCATATACTCATTAAAACATTAAAATTAATAATCAAAATAAATAACAACCAACAAATCTAAACTATAAAACTAAATAAACTGAAAACCTCATTACAACACAGTTGGGTGAAGACATTTTTATTTTAACCCACAATTCAGGAAATAACTATAGTCACAGGATAGACCTTTCAATGATTTTAAAATCAGCTTTTAAAATGGGAATTTGCCATCTCTTTCACTATGAATGTGTTACATCAAGTTTTACCCTTAAGAGATAGTTTCTTGCCAGATGTCGATATCACACATCTTTAATCCCAGCACGTGGGAGGCAGGGACAGGAGAGTCTCTGAGTTCAAGGCCGGAGTGAGACCAGAGACCAGCACTCACTCTGCTCTACAGACTGAGTTTCAGGACAGACATTGTTACTCAGAAAAACCATGACTCCATAAAATTAAGTTACACTTAAAAAATTATTTTGAGGGACTAGAAAGACGACCTAGCAATGAAGAGAAATGGCTTGCTCTTCCTATAGCCTGGGTAAGATTCCCAGCAATCACATGGCAGCTCACAGCCATCTGGTACCCCAATTCAGAGGATCTGACATCATCTTCTAGCACCTCCTCAGGCACCAGGCACACATATATGTATGTGCATAGGCACAGACACATATATATATATATAGACAAAAAATGCACATTAAGTAATAAAACTTTTAAAATATTTTAATTAAGAGATATTTTTCACCTCCTAAAAGGAAAGCAGTAAGTAGAAAAAAATCACCAACAGTGAAGAAAAGATGGACTTTCCCAGCCTGTCTCATAAAGAGTTTTAAAACAATTCTATTTTAGAGTTTTAAAATAATTCCTATTAAATATTTATTAAGTCACAAAGTGCTAAGCAATATACGTCAACGTTTAATATTTTAAATGAATCATTTTATTAGGAAGTCATCACCAATTTTTGAGGAAAAAGGGGGAATATATAAAGAATAATAGGAAAGGTCTTCAGAGCATGGGTAAAATTATTTCTAATCCAAAGTCAGACCATGTTCACATCAGTTGCACCAGATGAATATTTACCAGCTAGTCAGTTTCCATATCTAGTTCTAAAACGCCATTGTCATTGATGCAGAGGAGCGATTAGCCTATGGCTGAAGAAAATACAGGAAGGAAAATGATATTTGAATGCATCCCATCACCTGCCATGGTGACATGAAGTAAGGACAGCATGATGTGTGGGAACCATTAGCCTTGCACTAGCCTTTGGGTAAGATGTTGACTCTGTTCCATTCAGTGTTTGTAATTCAGGAATTAGTGGTGGGGGATGAATTCAGTTCAGGCACTAGAATACTTACCTAACATGCTCAGATTCCTGAGTTCAACCCCAAACACCACATAATGGGGAGGGGGAGGTAGTGCTCACTCTAATCCTAGTACTCAGGCTATAGAGACAGGAGGGTCAGAAGTTCAAGGTAATCCTCAACCAGAAAAGATAGAGACCAGTCCAGCAGCTGCTTGAAACCCTGCTTTAAAAAAAAAAAAGGAAGGAAAGAAAGAAAGAAAGAAAGAAAGAAAGAAAGAAAGAAAGAAAGAAAGAAAGAAAGAAAGAAAGAAAGAAAGAGGGAGGGAGGGAGAGAGAGAGAAAGAGATAGAACGAAAGAAAGAGAGAAAGAAAGAAAGAAAGAAAGAAAGAAAGAAAGAAAGAAAGAAAGAAAGAAAGAAAGAAAGAAAGAAAGAAAGAAAGAAAGAAAGAAAAAGTTAATTGTAAATGTGAGACAATATTTTTCATTAAAAATTTATCATCAGAGTGATTGCAAAGTAGCAGAAGGAACCAGATTCTGAACAGAGAGGTATGAGCAATAGAAGTTGAACATTAAGATAAAATGAGAGTTTCCTGATGTGATACTGAGAAATAACAGATTTCTCCCTAGATGTAGCTCCTAGCACACAGGCACTGGTGGAACTCTAATATTCTGACTTAGAATTTCTGCAATCTGTCTCCAGGCAGCAGAAATGTACTGAGCAGACCCCCGGGGTCAGATAAGTCAAATCCATGTCGCTAGTTATTATGGCTGTATCAGACCCCTGCGGCAGCTTTAACTGCCCTGACCCCTAAGTAACAGTATTGTTTTCAACACTCCAGATTTTCTCTACTTATCATGAAATTGTCCAAAAAAGGAAAACGAAAGCAAAACTTCAGATTTTATAAAAGAAAGCGTCAAGGAATATAGTCAGGTCATAAAACATTTTATCTCAAAGACTGCAGGACTCAGTACCCTTCTCTGTAACATCGTACATCAGTGGTGGCTAAATGTCAAAAAAGATCACCTGACCAAAGCAAATGACTTTCCTGGTGCCATAGCTCCACCCAGTGGCAGCTAATGGCACAGGCCACCGGGACGCCAGTCGCCAGCAGGACCATGCTGTACCAACAAGCATTGTTTCAGAGTGTTCGCCGTATTTCAGAGGTGAAAACTTGCTTAAGAATAGAAAACTAAACCACTTCTGACCCCGCAGTTACGGCTACAATGTGTAAGAAAAAAATTAGGTCTTCTCCAGCCAATAGAACAGAAGGTTCCATCACTGTTTATCAAGGAACAAGTACTCCCTGAGATTAATCCCTGAGTGCTCATCTCTGTGTTTTTACAGAAGACGTCTGTGAAATTTCCTGGAAAATGTAACTGTCTTTGAATCGTTAAGTTCCATGAAAAAAAAAAAAAGAAAAAGAATTCTTATCTTGCCTGGTTTGCAGCTGTATGCTAGCCTCCAGGGGCTGCCCGGGTATTGTGTTCTCAGAGCATATTTACTGAGTTAATGAAGAAATGGGATTCCTCCAAAATCACATTAGAGACGTGCTTTTCACTGTGTTCACAAAGGCTACTGGAAATCTAATAAGGAAATAAACGCTCCCCAATATATGCACATAATTATGGAAACGGCTTTGATGGGCCGTGATTTTTCCCGTTTATTCTGCATCTGTGTCTTGGGCTCTGGTATTCTGGTACTCTGGTCTAAGGAGCACATTAAAACAAGTTCACCTTTGACAACAATGTTATGACCACGTGTACAACGGGGAAACTGAGACGGTTGGTGTGTGTGTGTGTGTGTGTGTGTGTGTGTGTGTGTGTGTGTGTGTGTGTGTGTGTCTGCTTGCTTTTCTTCAGCTATTATTATTTTAGACCCCAATCTGAAGAGATCAGATCTGGGTTAACTGATAATGAGGACAAAAATCAATAAAAGGAAGAATATCCAGTCAACTCTAGGTTAGAAAAAAAAATCTGAGAGGGGCCCAGAACAAGATGAACAGGACAGCAGTTGCAAGAGCAGTGTCCCAGGGTGTGACCAAGGTTATCGCAACAAACAGTATCTAAGGAAAGTGAGATAGACCAGGCAGGAAGGGACCATCTGGGGTCCTGCTCCAAAACCTGCCCACATACTTCTTAATTCTTTTATTACGTTAATTTTCTTTCTTTTGAGACAAAATCTCACTCTGTAGCCCATGCTGGCCTGGAACTCACTATATAGGCCCAGGGTTAGATCAAACTCAAAATAATCCTCCTGCCTCAGACTCCTATATGTTGAGAAACAAGCAGAAGTCATGTTCATGTATATTTTAAACATCTCTAGATCAGTTACAAGACCTAATATAAATGCCTGTAGACACTTTTCATGCTGATAATGGTTTAGAATATTGACAAGATCTTAAAAATATGCCTGTGTTCAGCACAGAAACATCTTTATTCTAAATGTATGTGATGGATTGTCCTTACTGCCTGCTTGGCTGGACCTAGAATCCCCTAGGAGGCTGGGGAGGCACAGCTCTGAGTGTGTCTGGGAAGTAATTTGCAGACAGAATCAGCTGAGGTGGGGAAGAATCATCCCAAATGTAAGCAGCACCACTGGTGAGCTAGGGGTCCAGAGAGAATAAGGGGGGGGGGGGGGAGTCAGTGCAAGATCTCTCTGTTCCCCGTTTGTTACTGAGTGACAGGTCCCTACCATGTGTTCCTACCACCGTAACATTCTGCCTGAGCACATGGGGTCAACTGACTATGGTCTGTGTCTACGAACAAAAACAATACATCTTTCCTTAAAAAAAAATGATGTTTTTATTTTTTTATATGTGAGTTCTGAGTGCTTTGTCTGTATGTTTATAGGTGCATTGTGCTCCATACTGATACCCACAGAGGTCACAAGAAGGGAGAAGTAATTCATTCAAGTTTCTTTGAAGAGTATATTAAATAAACGTGCGTTTTTGTTTCTCTGTGCACATATACGTAAGTGGAAAGATTTTTTCGGCCAAATTTAGCACAGGATGATGTATAAAGTACTTGATATGCAATAAATCTTTCTTTCTCTGAAAAGTCTACTGTATCCATGAAAGTAGAAACAGTCACACACTGATGAACGATGAGAACATATTCTATGATGTGTAATTAGGCACCTCTTACTTAGGCAAATATCATAGCACATGCTTACAGAAACCCAAATGACATAGACATAGCCCACTTCACATCTAGTATCCCAATGTGTGTAGTACAATGCATGATAATATACATTATATCATATCCAGAACAATAAATGTAGTTTAGTACCCATAGTAGAGTACATGCAAAATGGTATAGAGATACACTAAGTGCAATATAGTATAAGTAGTTCAGTAAGCTCAGTTCAGAATATGCAGTACTGTTGTATGAGGTTTCTGGCCCGGACTTTCCAGCCTACAGTCCCATAGTCCCACTGAAACACACAAAGGCTTATATTAATTGTATGCTGATTGAACTGGGGCTCAGGCATATAACTTGCTAACTCTTGCTCTTAATCTAACCCATAATTCTTATCCTATTCAGCCATGAGTACCTTTCTCGGAGCAGCATAGTTGTCCTCTGCATCGTCTCTGTGGTATCTCTGCCCTGTTCGTCCTGTTCCCAGAGTTCTCTTAGTCTGGTAGCCCCTCCCATACTTCCTGTCTGCCTTTGGCCAATCAATGTTTTCTATTAAACTAGTAGGTGGGACAATTATTTACAATGTAACATCATAAATTCCCTACATATCCCCTTTTCTCTTTTTAAAACAAGAACCCCTGAATCTAATTTCCTTTGTATAATTCTTTTCACCATTATCTATAACAACTTGTAACCAACACTAAACAAAGACAAAAATTCATAATCCATTTTTGGGGAATATGAGTGTTGTTCTCTAGACTATTCCTGCTGAAGGGGGATGTTGGCAATCCTAGGGGGATCCAAAGAAAAATCTAGGATTATGCACAAGTCCTTAGTAGAGTAACTCTAAGGCTGGGTCATCTCAGCCAGTTTCCTTGAAGTTGTTTTGGATGCAGAGCTCCAGTGGAAACTGCAACAGAGGTGTTATAAAATGACAGATGATCTGAATCATCCATTTCCATTTAAGACTTTTCAGGGGGTCTTTCTTGATCAAACTTTATTTTAGTTAGCCAGGAATAAATCCACAGCCTCTCTTTTTCTGTGAAAATAAAGAGAAAACCTCTTCTCCGAAGTAGCATATCTTTTGATTTAAACTTTAAAGTCAGTTCATTTACAAAATACATAGGTTGAGTTAATCCAACAACATTTATAATCAAATGCCTTTTAGCAGCTTTGACTACTTCATTTTCAGTCAAAAAACTCAAAGACAATAGCATATGTATCCAGACACTCATTGTATTTTTCATTTTTACATGGCTTACTACTATTTCTTTTTACTCTATTTCTTTTTTAAGGACTTTATCCTTTTCCCTTCTTCTTTTCTCTCTCAAGCCTACACATATTTTTATAAACACACTCTAAACCATTTATAGTTTTTTTAAAAAAAAATCTGTTATTTCATATCTTATTCTGTTTCTGACAATATCTTTGCTTGGTTAGGGTGACTGACTCCACCCAGTTTCCTCCATTTCTTCCTGTTTCTGATCACACCTTTAATCTGTCAAGGTGTGTGGCTAAGGATTAAAGGCTTCACTAGTGTGGCTGAGTGGCTCCACTCAGCTCCTAGTCTAGCTTCATAGGATTTATCTTTTTAGCAGAGGTGCTGATAGAACCCACAATTACCACTCTGGGGAATTTTAGGGTTCATATAACCACCAATAAAGCACTGCCATCTTCTGCTCATTAACTGTATTTAAGTATTTGGCAGCAGGGCCTCACAAGTGTTTTGCCTCTAAGGCTGAATCAGGAAGGCTCTCTTTAAAAAGCTGCACCTCGGCTTGCTTCCAGAAAACAGGGCTGACCCAAGAAAATGTTGCTGCTACTAAGAAGCAGTCTTTGACTCTTTCTTTTCTGTCTACATAAACAGAGAGCTTAAACACATCATTTACAACTTGTTGCTTAAATCTAGGTACCTGTGAAACTTCAGGAACTGGTTATGTTAAACTGTACTCCAAAAGACCACCATTTTTAAGCTCAAGCCCACATGCTTCACCAGGGTGTCTCTGTACCATGGCTCATGTGAGAGACACAACTTGGGAGATGTTTTATGCTCAATTCCATGCTCTAGAACCCTTTTAAATCTCTCTCTAGCTTTATGTGGGTGTATATCACCCACATTGGGCTGCCATTTGTAGTATTAGGTTTCTGGTCTGGATTTCCCAGCCTAGCCTGGTGGCCCAGAAGTAGGCGGGACAATTAGTTACAATGTAACATCATAAATTCCATACACAGTACCATATAAACTATAATATACACAGTGTAGTATAGGAAATAATATATCATGTATAGTACATGCACTATGAGTGTATATATTGCATATGTCATATGCAATATAGTGGAGACAATATAGCCAGCATAAGACAAACAATATAAAAGATATAGTATGTCTAGTGTAGTATTTCAACACAGTGTATACAATATAGTATGTCAATAAAGCAATTCAGGATAGTGTATATACTAAAGTGTACAATGTATAGTATATATAGTATAGTGTATAATACATACAGTATAGCATATAATGTATAGAAGATGCAAAATAGTGTGTTCACTATCATATACATAATATAATACATGCAGTATAGTATAAGCAGCACACACATGCAATACAGTAAACACAGTATAATATACCAAGTATAGTACATGCAGTATACTACAGGCAGTACACACATGCAGTATAGTATACACAGTGTAATACACCCAGTATAGTACAAGCAGTATACCATATGCAGAATAGTGCATTCAGTATAGTGTACACAGTATAATACATGCAGTATAATGAATGTAGAATAGTGAATTTAGTATACATAGTATAATACATCTAATATAATACCTATAGTATAGTATAGGCAGTAAAATACATCCAATATAGGACATACAAAATATGCACTCTAGTATATCCATTACAGTATATACAGTATAGTACTTGTAGTGGATATATGCAATATAGTATAGACAGCATAAAATACAGTATAATACATGCAGTATAATATACACCGTGCAGTATATGTAGTGTAATATACACAGTATAGTACATACACCACAATATATAGTATATAATACATGCAGCACAATGCATACCATATAGTACATGCAATATAGCATATGAAGTAGAGTATATGCAATTCTTCCTGCGTATGACTGTAAATTCCTTCTAAATTATTTTTCAAGCCAGAAAAAAAGCAAGTAAGTATTCATTCTATTCTAATGTATTTCCTTGGCTATCAGTTCAGTTTCAATATACCTGACTATTGACAGGCCAGCCTTTATACAAAGCACTGTTTTATTATAACATTAACTATAAATGAAAAGGATGAATAAATTACTCTGCATAACAAAAACCTGAAATTTCTGCTAATCTTTTTTCTGGGTATATCTGAGCCATAGTGAGTCCTAATTGTTCAAATAATGTGGGTATTTTGTTTATTTTCTCAAGTAAAGTCAAATCTATTTCATTCACTGTGGCTAATGTAATAAGTGGCTTTTGTGCTACTTAACCACATAAAATCCTTCAACAACTGTACACTGTTGAGGATTAAGAGTCTAAGTACTATATGCAAGCCTCAAGGCCTGTAAGGCATTTTCACGTCTAATTCTTGAACACACCCTTAAAAGTCTGCAAGAGTTATTGCAACCTCAGGCTCCTTTGCAACCTTATTGCTGATCACAATCTCCTTTGGTGCCAAGGCTCAGCCTCCAAACCTGCTCTCATTGGCTTGGTTCTGACCACCAGAACTGCCTTCCCTATAGAAATACTTTTTCTCCCTGCCCTAAGGTTTATCATTCATTCTTGGTTTAAAAGACTTTCTTGGGGCCAATATTACATGTCCACATCACTGTCTCACAACATTTTCTGCATCTTTACAGAACTTAGGACAAATGATATTGTCTGTGTAAGGCTGCCCAGTGCTTCCCGCCCATGCAAAGAGCAGGCACAAATATTTACTGCTGCATGCCAGCATCTGACTCAATACTTAAATATCCATTAAGTATTTGTCTAACAAATGGATGAACATTTTATTTGAATTCTTTTGCTTACTATCAAGTTGTAACTCAAGTATTTTATAAAGGATTCAAAAGCCAATTGAGAGACCTGACATTGGTACACACTCTCAGCCTAGACAAGTGCTAACTTAATAAGTATTACTTGATATATGTCAAACAACATTTAGCTCAGCCAATATCTGGCCATAGAGTCATAGGATTGCTAATAAAAAAGAGATTTCTCCTACTTCTGAGATATTCCTTCTGAGTTTCTCACAAAAAGGGAGAACACATAAAAGAAGTACTGGAGCATAATTCTATAGCATCATTGCCAATGTGGCTCGTGTAATCCACTCAAGATGCTCATTTGCCATATCCCCTTCTCTACTGAACTGCATGCTACCAGCCTACATTAACAAGAAAGCCCCTCTCCCATCTCTGACCTCCACCCACCCCCGCCCTCCCTGCACTAAGGCTGACCCATCTCCATGCCCGGCTCAGGGAGAAGCAAGGCCATCTTCTCAGCCCGATAGTACTGATGTCACTTTCTTGTTATCTCTGAACCCTTGATGGTCACACTTGAGTGTATGCAAACTCCTCCAGGCTCAGTTCCTGTACAGCTCCACGCCCCTGTGTAAATGCAAGCTCTCTTACTGCCTATGAGGATGTTTAGACTTTCTTCATAAACCATAGCGATTAGGCAGAGAGGCTGAGCCTATAGGGATCCTGGCAGCTGCAGATACATCACATCACATCGCTCAACATTCCCACACAATGACCCACAAGCGGGGGGTCCCAGTGCAAGGTCACATCCT
This sequence comes from Phyllotis vaccarum, assembly GCA_033318265.1. Lineage (NCBI taxonomy): Eukaryota > Metazoa > Chordata > Mammalia > Rodentia > Cricetidae > Phyllotis > Phyllotis vaccarum. Next base: position 31,302,806 of record JARWLC010000015.1, read on the forward strand.
TGGTGTTTCTTTGTCCATACCATGGTTGAAACCTTGGGCAAGATTTTTCACACAAGAACTCTTCTTCTTTCTCTTGACCAATGCAGCAAGACTAAACTTGTACCTGACTCCATAGCAATTTTCCAACATCACACCATGTCTGACTTCCTCCTCTGCTGTTCTTCCCTTCCAAAAGACTCACCCACTAGATGGCTCTGCAGACAAGGCCAACAGATGAACAATCTGCAAGGTCCAGGACAAAATGAAAGTTGTTTACAAAAACAGAACCATGTATCAGTCTAAGCATTACAGTCAAAGCTTTTTATTTTTCCACATCACTTTTTCCTGGTGTGTTCTTGGTTTTATTTAATTAATGTATTTATTTAATATATATTCATATACAATATTTTATAGCATATTTATAATACTTGTATATAATATGTCCTAAATACTATTTATTTAATGTCATGCTCCATTGAGCCTAGGGGTATTTATATGGCTAGTATAGCCCCAAGGTACCTCCTCTAACTTTTCAGATGGGACCTATGTCCCAACAGCCAGAAGCTCAAGAGTTAGGCTGGCCAGAGACGGGAAGGTAAACCTGCCTTGTCCATGGCCCTGTTGCCCCACAACTACAACCCCCAGTGCTCAGATGCACTCAGCACCTGGATGGGGTGGCCAGTCTCTCCCCTTCCAACTCATACTGTCAAGCATATCATGGAGTTACCAGCCTAGACCAGGAACAGCTACCACCTCGTTCTACTCCAGGACATTGTGGGTTCCACAAAAACCATATGCCTTATATTTTTGTGGCCAGACCCCTAATAAGGGCAATGGACTTCAGCTTTGTCTCAGAATTTCTATTGCTGTAAAACACCATGAGAAAATGCAACTATGGGAGGAAATGATTTCTTTTATCTTACATGTCCTGATCACAGTCCATCATAAAGGGAAATTGGGACAGGAAGCTGGAGACAAGAATGCAGCAGAAGCCATGGAGGAGTGTTGCTTACTGGCTTGTTTTTCGTGGTTTGCTCAGCCTGCTTTCTTATTGCACGCAAGACCACCAGCCTGGGGATGGAGCTACTCATAGAAAGCTGAGTCCTCCCTCTTCAATAACCAATCAAGTAAATGGATCACAAGCTCACCCACAGGCCAATCTAGTGAGGGCATTTTCTCGGTTGAAGATCCCTCTTTCCCTTGTATTGAGTTGGCATAAGACTAGGTGGTACAAATTTAATGCCCTGTTGATGTCAATGCTGATATCATTATGCTTCATTAATCGTATTTCATGCTGAATTCATGCTGGGTTTGGTTGTTGCAAGAAGGATACTAGAAAAACTAGTTTATTTTTATATATAGCAAAACCCATAGGGCAAATATTTAACTTCATTTTGTGGCATGTTTATTGTAACACTGCTCCCTTCTATAATGATAATGATTTTATTTCTAGTACATGAATTCATTATACAATCCACAGATGTTTTGTGTGGCAGCTTCAATAACAAGAATATTGAAATTTAATAAAACAAAATGGAAAATTTTTGTCACCTTCTACTTTGAAGATATGCTACTAAATGAATTGACCAACCTAATTATTATATAGCAGTGACTCTCTGGAGTTATGTTTTTGATTTTGATTTTGATTTTGAGCATGGAAATTTTATGAAAAATCTTACCTTCAAAAATATCTGGACTTTCCGTGTATTTCAGTAGCAATGTGCCTTTCAATAAATGATTAAAATTCTCCCAGATCCCTCACAATGAACTTCATCATAGACCCTAAGAATTGAATAAGATGAACTTGTCTTAGACTATTGGTTCTCAGCCTATGGGTCGTGACCCCTGGGGCAAACCTCTGTCTCCAAAAATATTTACATCATAATTCATAACAGTAGCAAAATTATAGTTATGAATTAGTAATGAAAATTATTTTATGCTTGGGGGTCACTACACGAGGAGGGTCGCAGTATTAGGGAACCACTTGTCTTAGACCTTAGCAGTTGACCCAAACTTGGAGCTCTCAGGCCATGAGTTCCTATCTGCAAGATCTCACTACTACACCTCTCACTTCAAACTTCATGGCGGCTCCTCTCTCCATCCTCCCATTAAGTTCCTCCCGGACTAAGTGGAAGCCATGACTTTCTGCTTCATGCATCATGTCTGTTTAACATGGTGAACTGCCTCGAGCTTCTGTCAGTTCCATGGAAACTTAGCCGACTTGACATCATTTTAATGTGCTGGCTCTTCTCCCTCAAGTGCTCACATAGTGTTGCCTGTAAGGTTGCCATGTAGCCCTTACTTGAGTTGATGGCTCTCACGGGTAGTATTGCCTTGGATTTCCCTGCAGAAAGTCTTTCTGAAACTCTATTTCATCTCTGTAGTAACTTCTTCCATTTCTCCATCTCTCCTGTGTATTCCACCCCCAACCACAGCTGGGTCGTTCCTTTCATACTACAGGTATATCCATCTTTGCCCTCACTGTTCCAAACAACAAAGACTTCTGGTCCCTTCACAGCTAAGGTTGTGTCCTCCTTAACTCGGGGGTCTAGGAGTTGTGTCTTCTTTATGCCTCCTCATCTGCATTGCACCTCTTTCAACCTAATTACATCCATCTCAGTATGAGACTGTGGGGCAAAGATCATTTCCTTAAAGAAAGAACCCTCATTGCCCAATTGTAATCAAGTTCCTTTGACACAGTTTAATTCCCTTGCTTCACAAAACTAATCCAAGCTGTAATTATTCATAGTAATTATTCATGTCATGATTCACTGACTAGTTTTTCTCCTTATTATTCTTAAGGCTTCAGGAAAGCAGGTGTCTTGATGCTTTGACTGGCATTATGCCCTCAATGTATTACATAGATTCTAGAATTAATTTTATGTTCAATAAATAACTCTTTAAGTATTTTAATAAACTTGTTTGATGATTATATCCGTAAATCTTTCTTTCCAAACACTATTGAAGCCTCTCCTCTCTGTGATAGTGTGAAATTTGGCTTCTTTTAAAATGCATACGTCGGATCTTAATCTTCAATGTGACGATATTAACAGATGGGGCATTGAAGACATAATTAAATCACCAAGGCTCTGTCCTCTTGAATAGGATTAGCACCCGTGTGGAAGAGACTGAAGGCAGCTGCCTTACCCTTCCACCATGTGACAACACAGCAAATAGGTGCCACTTATGAAGCCTTCATCAAACACCAGATTTAATTATTGATCTTAGACGTCCCAGCCTCCAAAGTTGTGGGCAATACATTTCAAATCATATAAATTATTTATCCTAAGTTGTTTTGCTATAGCAATAGAAGACAGATGGAGTCAAGAAAAAAAGACATAAGAATCTTCCAGGGTGAAAAAAGTAACTTTAAATTTTCTTCATGATAAAATGATGCAAAAGAGAGAGAGAGGAGAGGATGCAGGGAAAGAAATCGACTAAAGAACTGAAAGACCAGCTCCTATCCCATCGTCTCCCTACAGTGAAAACTGGACCTGAGAAATTCTGGATGGAGCTCTAACATCATTTAGTTTTCAGATCATTTTCCATTAAGACAATTAAGAAACCTTTCAGAGGGAAGTCTGCTTTATATTGTGACAGATATTTCCAATGCTTTTGAGCACCTGTTTAACAAATAATATTCTATTCAACTGACATCTGACAGATTGTGCAGTGGTCTGCTGTGGGATGGTTTTTCTGTAGGCTGTGAATATGTGTTGCTCTTATTGGCTGATAAATAAGGCTATTTTGCCAATAGCCAGGAAGAATAAGGTTAGTCTCTACATTCAAAGTAGTGATGGAGATGAAGAAGGGTGGAGTTGGGGCAGATGCTGGAAACCACCCAAGAAGCAAGAACAGGTAAGCCACAAGCCAGTGGCGATACATACATTAATATTAATGGGTTAATTTGAATGTAAGAGCTGTCTAGTAATAAGCATGAGCCATCAGTCAAACACTTATGATTAATATAAGCCTCTAAATGATTATTTGGAGGCAGCTGTAAAAATAGGATAGGGCAGAGAAACTCTGGTTACAGTGGTCAGCATATTATATAACTAGCTACCTTAACACCACTCAAAGAAAAGTGACCTCACCAGAATGAAGCAAAGCCAAGGCTAATGGCATTTGGAAATGTGGCTTAACACCATCTTATTTGCCGGATGAAAAGATAATTAATATAGCATAAAATATGCAGTCAAGTATAATTTTATAATAGGAAATTTGATTATCTCTTAATAATTAATTTCCCATGGATTTTCTTTGTATCTTTTCCCCAGAAGATATAGTTATGGCTGATGTGGGAATGTCTTTCTGTATGCTGTGAATATCAATCTTTAAACAAAGGAGCTGTTTTGGCCCATGACAGGCACCATAGAAGAAGTAGGTGGGGAATCAGAATAAGTAGGAAAGGAAGGGCGGAGTCAGAGTCAGATCCATCCAGCCAACAAGGAAGAAACGTGTAAGGAACACAGGTGAGCCACAGGCCAGGTGGCAGACAGATTAATGAAAATGGTTTGAATTAAGATGAGAGAACTAGCTAGCAATGTGTCTGAGCCATAGGCATGAAGTTAATATAAGTGTCTGAGTCATTTTGGGGAGCCTAATCAGTGGCGGGTGGCTAAGGGGTCTGGGGCCGCAGGTCTGTGGGTCTGAACCTCGGCAGCCCTGGACCAGAAACCTTATTGTAACAGATGGCTTTTTTCCCCAGGGGGTTACATTTTGTCCCTTCCCAATAGCTTTCTATTCCTATTATGTATCTTCTATTCAACTATTTACCTTGGTTTTATCTAAATAAAAGAGTGAGGAAAAATAACTACTTCTGTAAATTGTTAGTAGAGTCTGCCAAGAGGAAACTCCATCAGAGAAATAAATTCCCTCTCTTTTATTTACTTATAAATACTAGGTGATAAGTTCAGCTGGTCCTTTGGTAGAAGAAATGTTCCTTAAGCTCCTGAAGTTGGTTCCCACTGATCTTCCTACTCTAGGGATTCCTGTCCATGTGGAAAGATGTCTTAAACTGATAATTTATTTTGTAAACCAAAGAAAAGCATTATGTGGCTAGAGTTAGACCAAATGTTTATTGTGTTTTGTGACTATAATACTACTAAGCAAAGCAGAGGAGTACCTTCCTTAAAGTTGAAAGTAATCATCTCATTTGGAGGGCTGGTACTTACTTTGGCTTCCTAATGACATTTACCCACAATACTGAGCAGAAAAAAATGGAGGTAAATCTCAGCAAAATATGTATGTGGCAAATGTTTCAGTGATTAAAGAAATTGCAAGAGGTTATTAAAACAAACAAGAAGATGCATAGCGAAGGATATAGGAAAAGAAGTGGGCATGCCTCAAGGTTTCCACAGTAAGCACAAATGTCAAAGAATGTCATTGATAACTATCCTGTGTGCATGGATGTACCTTTCAAAACAGACTGTGGGGAGCTTTCAATGAATTCTGTCTGTGTGCTGAAGCAAACCCAATCTAGTGGCTGCTGCACACAACTGACCTAACAACAGAACTAACATTGACCTGTCTGGGGATTCAGTCCATGACACACAAGACTCTTTCAATGAGTAAAATCGGAGAGTGTTCATTCATTTGGGACTTGATCTAAGCCGCACAGACTCAAAGACAAAATCAGACAGTTCACCTAGTTCAGCAGATGTTTAAATCAAACATCAAGTATACTGACTCCTCAAAAGATTAAATATGGAGAGGAAAGATGACTCAGTGAGTAAAAGATGTTTTCTTTCAAGCCTTATGACCTAAGTCTGACCCCCAGGACACACATGGTATAAGGAAGAAAGCTGACCCCTATAAGCTGTCCTCTGTCCCTCGCATGTACTCAATGGCATACATGCACATGCCATACAAAAATAAAGAAATAAATATTAACTATAGAATTACAGTTAAACAAAAAGATTGAAAACAAATATTTGTGCACCTGTGCCATGGCATGGCATTACTTGCACAGTCAAAAGTTGAAAATACAAATGTTCATAATTGACTAATAAGCATAAAATATGATATGTGTCAAATCTATAAATATCTCCTACTATATTTATACAATGAAATATTATTTAGCCCAAGAAAGAATGAAACTCTGGTTCATGCTACAGTGTACCTTGATCTTGAAGACATTATGGCAAAGCAACTGAGCCACTCACAAAAGGATGAATGTCATATGAATACGTGTATAAGATCAATATCTATAATAGTCAAAATCAGACACAGGAAGCAGAATGGTAGTTTCCAAAAGCCTGGAAGAGAGATGAGGACTTCATAGACACTGGGTATAGAGTCTCTGTTCAGAAATAAAAGGGCCTTCAGGAGCTCAATGGCTGTACAACAATGAATGTGCTTACTGCTCTAATCTGTACCATAACATGGTTAAATGGTGCATTCTGGACTGTGCACGTTTAACCGAGTGTCTAAGCCTCCAAAATAAATATAAGTCATATAAAACTTCTAAAAATCAGAGAACTAAAAAAATGTTTTCATGATTTTCAAATCCCAACAGAACTACTATTGACATGGTGGGAAAAAATCTCAGTCAAGGATTTCAAATGGTATGCATGGCTCTAATGGCCCTCAAGAGAAAACAGGAAGTAGATATCTCAGCAAAGCCAGATTTGAAGGGATCTTAAAACACCTCCCAGTTAGATACAAAAAAGTAAAGTAGAAGTCCCGATGGAGGATAAAACAACTTCTTCCAACTTCACAAATACAATTTGACCTCCTGCAAAGTACAGTTTTACCAAAGCTCATGCTCATTAGTGCAAAATCAGTCTTATGAATATTTCATCCTCTCCCTAAGGAAAATATAGTTGACTCCTAAATATTTTAAATGTATCCATTGAAACCAATGCATGTCACATTTGATGCCCTCTGAAGAGGCAGAAATGGCACAAGGCCATAGTACATTAACAGTTGGCACGTAGATTGGGGCAACAAATATCTAGGTGGAGGGGACCTCTTATAGGCTTCTGTGTTTTGAAAGTGCCATTTGAGTCAAACATTATTGTAACTAATTTGTGTTTTTACATCGTCCCTCATACACGCGGATTATTCATTTCTACGTGGTTTATTTGTGTGTATGTGTGTGCAAATTTGTGTGTGTCCATGTACACATAGAGAAAACCTGCCATTGTTTCTCTCCTTCTCCTCCTCCTTATTCTTTGAGATATGATCTGTCACAGCCCTGTAGGTCACAGAATAGGCTGTCCTGGCTGACCAGGCACTCTAAAAGAGCTGCTTGTCTTCACATCCCCAGTGCTAAGATTATAAGCACATGTCACCACATCCCAAATTTTACATGGGTAAGAACTGAAGTCAAGTGGTCATGATTACATAGCAAGCACTTTACTGACAGCAATCCTTTCCACTCTTGATCTAGAGCTTAACCCATTAGAATTCAGCTTGACCTGAGCATATACACAAGCACTTTTTCTTTGTTCCAAGTTGGTGTTCATTAAGATGTTTCCATGGTCCACATGAAGAGTATGGGATGTTTTCAGTATATATATATACTCTTTGAAAACATAACCTGTTTTTAATCTATGTGGATAGTCTCATTCACATTTCACATTCCACAGAAGGCTACTTTGTTATTCCAAAAACAATAAAATAGATAAATAAAAAATCATAGCATGCCTTGGCATGGTCACAACTTTATTAACATATGGAAAAGACTATAATCATTTAACCAACAAAGAAGCATGTTTTCTTCTTGGTGACCTTTGACCTTATTTATGTGGGTGTTCCCTCCTTCCCCAAATGCTTATTATTCCTTTATTATGTTCTTAACAAACGAATGAATCATCTGCTCAAAGGCATGCTTTTGGAACACATATTTGAAACCTGAGTGACTCATGGCTGTTGCTTTTCCTTTGATTTTATTTCATTCTGTCTCCCAAGCACATTCTCCATTCCCTGATCCGGCCATGTTTTTCCTTTGAGGGAAATGTTCTTCTTATGAACACTTAGTTGTCCTAAAACTTCAAACTACTTTAAAACTTCCCCAGAGATGTCTTTAGGGATCCCTTCCCATGTCTTAATCACTCATTCCTGCGTGACAGGAGGGTCTTTACAGATATCTATGATTCCTCTTTCACCACATGACAATGATTCCACACTCAAGAGAAAATGGAAACTTAATCTCCACTGCCTACCTGCTCTTCTTTTGTCAGAAAAACAGTATCTCTCTCTCTCTCTCTCTCTCTCTCTCTCTCTCTCTCTCTCTCTCTCTCTCTCTCTCTCTCTCTCTCTCTCTCTCTCTCTCTCTCTCTCACACACACACACACACAGTGTTCTGTTCCTGCATTGTTGTTGGTTCCTAAACAGTACCATGTGTAATAGATCACCAATTCACTTTTATTAAGTATTGAAAATTTGTGTTACAAAAGGTGGTCTTTTACTATACAGGAAAGGCTGAGATTTAAGCCTAGTTCTGCATCCAAAGCCCCTGTTTCCCATCCACAGGATCTCTGTGTATCACAAACTTCCTTGCTCCTTCCTCCCAATTACAAGTCCAGGCTTCCCTCTTCTCCCAACCATGTATAGTAGTAAAATATACCAATCTACTACATATCTCCTATAAATACTCCCTTGTTAATATTCTCCCATTTATTTCTTGTCTGCTACCTAAATTCAAAAGATCTAACAGAACCCCCGACCAGAAAGTCACCATGTGGAGATGAAGACTTTCAGGTGGAATATTGGAGAAGCAAGAATTATTTTATTGGTATCATGCTGCTGAAATTCTGGAAGTTTATTTTTATTCATTCGAGTCTGATATATACACTGCCCAAACTATAATTTTTATAACTTTCCTATGATTCTAAAATGTTACATGTACAGTGCAAAAAAATAAAATTAGAAAGTCATAAAGAAAAAAACTTATCTTCCTTATTAAGAGTTACAAAGCTGCTTTACAGCATTTATTATTGCTTTTCATTATACCTGTAGAATGCAGGAGAATTAACACATAGTAGAGAGAATGGAGAAATATAACCTGGAAGATAAAAATACTGATTTTTCTTAAGTAGAGAGAGAAGTCTTTGTTCTTTAGTGAATTATTTCACTACAAAAAGATGGTCCCCAGGACGCACATGAAAAACAGAATAAGGACAGGATTGAGTTGTCCTGTATAATTACTAGGATTTTGAGATTCCCTGAATAACAAAGATGAAAAAAAGAAAGGAAAGAAAGTTGATGAGAAAGAAAAACATGTTCATCCCAGTAAGAGGCTAAGACCTGGGAGAGTAATGCCAGGAAGAAGATGTCCACTGATGTGGGAATGTCTTTCTGTATGCTGTATCAATCTTTAAATAAAGGAGCTGTTTTGGCCCATGACAGGCACCATAGAAGAAGTAGATGGGGAATCAGAATAGGTAGGAAAGGAGAAGGGCAGAGTCAGAGACAGACCGAGCCAGCCACCAAAGAAGAAACATGTAAGGAACATAGATGAGCCAAGGGCCACATGGAAGACAGATTAATGGAAATTGGTTGAGTTAAGATGAAAGAGATAGCCAGCAATGTGCCTGAGCCGTAGGTCAAACAGCATGAATTTAATATAAGTGTCATGAGACATTTTTGGTAGCCTAAGCAGAGGTGGGCAGCTAAGGGGTCTAGGGTGGCAGGTCTGTGGGTCTGGATCTCTGGCTGCCCGGGGCAAAGAAACCTTAACATAACAGCCCACACTGAGCATTCTCAAGAGACACTGAAGAACATGAATGTCTAAATTCAGTCAGGCATCTATCTCTTTCTCTTATGTGTCTACGCCTACTCCATGTATTGGTCAGATCTGATGTCTACCTCATTCTTTAAGGAAACAATCTTCCTACTCACTGTTATCCTCACAGAAATGGCTGCCCACTTCTTCCACCCCTTCCCAACTGAACACCTTTCCCTGAGAGCCATCCCACATTAAACAGAGGAATTTCCCAACACTGTCACGAGTGGGGTGATGGCTGGGATCTAAAGCTTCCCACTTCAGCATCTGGAGTCTGGTCAGCTCTTGACCTCATCCTATTTACTCTTATAATCTTCCAGTTCTACATGTGCTTCGTGAAGATGTTCATCTTGTTCATGCACTGGGCAGATAGCACAAAAGATACCTCTGAATGTCCTTTTAAAAATTCCTGGAAGTAAAATTTCTGTCTTAGAGGCATGGACATTTTTTGCCTTTTGATGTATATTATAAAATTACCCTGTAGCATTATTAAGACAAGATGTGCTATAACCAGCCAATAGTAAGTGCTGTCAGGAATCATAGTACTGTGATTAATAAAAGAACACTACATTCTCTTTCTTCCCCATCATGGCCATATTTCGGGGAAATGGCTGTTTTCCTGTCTTTATACTACCGTCACCAAACATACACAGTGTGATATCACCTCTATTGTTTGTTTTTGGTTTTCGTTTTAATTTTGAGAATATGTCTTTTGAATCTTTCCAAAAATTACAATTAACAAGTTATTGTATCTTTGAGAATTTCATACCCATATTCATCCCCAAATCTTTACCCCTAACTCCTCTTGGATCTACTCTAGCCAACACTCTCACCTGCACCCTCAATGTTCTGTTCTGTTCTGTCTTCTTTATATCCCATAAACTTCGGTTTATACAATCTGTGACCTCTCGAGTGTGAGGTCTCTCACTGAAGCATTTTTATCTACCAGGGACAACACTCTTGCAGAAAACTGGCTCTCCTTACCCCAGAAGCCATCAATTGTCTATAACTCCTCAATTAAGGAATGGGGACTCATGAAACCTTTCCCACTCTATGCTGGAGTGTTGAGTGGCTTGATCTTAGTAGGTCATGTGCAAGCTGCTATAAGTTCATAAGGGTAGTGGACCTGTCATGTCCAAAAGACACTGTTGGGCTCTGGTGTCCACCATTACCTCTGAGTTCTGACTCTTATAATATGTCTGCTCTTCTTCTGTGATGGTCCCAAAGCCTTCAGGGATATGATTCAGATTTCCAGTTTGTAGTTGAGCACTCCACCACTGTAAGTTCCTGAATTAATCACTGCACAAAGAAACTTCTCTGATGAGTTCTGAAAGCTGCTCTGATCTATGGCTATGCAAATACAAATCTAGATGGAATGTTTGGTACAAAGTCCATTTATCAGAATAGTAATAGCAAGTTCACCCTGGGGGCCTGTGAGCCTCCCAACCATGGGGTACTTGGCCACAACCAGGTGTGTTGAGCCAGACTAAACCCAATCAAAAAGTGGTTGGTTAACCACACAACATATGCACCATTAACACACCCATGGGAATATGTCTTGCCACAGTGGTTATAATTGTAGTTCAGGGCATTCAAAGTTGTAAGACTTTTAATGACTGTCCTCTCCTAGAAACTTGTACAGCACCATTTAGAACTTTGAAAGTTGTCCAATAAGATGCATCTTAGTCAATACCAACTTGATTTCTACATGTCCTGTGATCAATGTGATGTCATCAGCAGTAGGGTCTTATCATCAAGTTTCTGCTGCTTCACCAAGAGCAATGACTAAGCAAATTAACAAATTCCATATGAGAGACATTTACCTTTCTACATCTTGGTTACCTTACTCAATATCCTGGTTTCTAGCTCCATCTTTTTTTATAATTTATTTTTTTCTTTACAGCTAAATAAATTCAAATACAATTCTATTGTATATAGGAAGTATATTTTTATTATCCATTCATCAGTCAATAAAAACCTATGAAGGTTCCATGCTTTTGCTATTGTGAATAGAGCAACTATGAATATGGATGAGCATGTGTCTCTGTAGCAGGAAATAGCGTCCTTGGGAATGTGCTCAGGAGTGGTATTTCTGGGAAATATGATAGATCTATTTCTAGTTTTCTAAGGAACTATCACATTGATTTCCATAGCAGCTGCACCAATATGTATTCCCACTAACAGCGCATTGATGTTCCAAGTTCTTCTCATCCTCACCTTTTGCTTTCTTAATCTTAGTCAGTACCAACTGGGGCAAGACAAAATCTCAAAATAGCTTTAACTTTTACAGAAATTACATGTGTATAAATGATAAGGATGGAGGACTGATGTGGGAATGTCTTTCTGTATGCTGTGAATATCGTACTTTAAATAAAGGAGATGTTTTGGCCCTTGGCAGAAACCGTAGCAGTAGGCAGGAATAGAGCATAGGTAGGAGAAAGGAGGGCGGAGTCAGAGAGAGATTGAGCCAGCTGTCCAAGGAAGCAACATGTAAAGGAACACAGGTGAGCCACGGGCCACATGGCAGGACAGATTAATGGAAATGGGTTGAATTAAGATGAAAGGGCTAGCTAGCAATATGCCTAAGCCATAGGCCAAACAGGATGAAATTAATATAAGCAACTGAGCCATTGGGGGGGGGGGGGTCTAAGTGGTGGCTCACGGCTAGGCACCTGGGATTGCAGGTCTGTCGGTCTGGATCTCTGGCAGGATGAGGCCAAAAACCTCACTGTTACAGAGGACTTGTTTCCACTAAGCTTCTCTGAGACTACCTAGAACTTTTACACACATTGTTTCATTGAATCTTTTCCATGCATTTGAGCAGATATGAGAAAACTTTGGGTTTTAGCTTATTACGATAACTAACGTAAACTGTTCAGAGAAAGTTTGAGATTTCTGCCTTCAGAATCAGCTTTTCCCCAACTGCAGTACTGTGCTTTTGAACTTTGTGCTGACTTCATATTATCCTTAAGAGTACACTATTGTATAACCATTTCATCAGAGATTAAAACATTCCATCCTTCAGGAAGCTCCTTAAATAAAAATGTAAACAAAATAGTTTCAGGAAGCCCCTGAAACTGACCAGATTCACTAGGCCCCTCCCTGCCAGTGTAAGCCATAAAAGCTGAATGAGAGTTTCCCTCGGGTACAGCAAAACCAAATGCAAATAAGGCTCTCAGACAAAATGAGCTGCAAAAGAAGACTCTGAGACCAGACCAGCTGCCTCAGAGAAGCAGAAATCAGCTGAGCTTCCTTGAAGTGGTTCAAACCAGCTGAGTCACCTGGAAAGGACACTCTTCAACCCATTGAACTGTCTTCTGGCTGTGAAGCATGTTCCAGGTTCCAACTTTCTGGGGTAGGCTTTGGTGATTCCGTTGTCTTTGAGTCCTCTGTGCTCTTCTAAGTACCCCCCTCCTCATATTTCTGTAAGTAACTCAATAAAACTCATTGGTTCACCAAATTGCACTTTGGTGGTATCTGTACTTTGGTCTGTCATGGGTTCCTTATCTGAGGTGATTAGATGTTTATGGTGCATCTCCCTAGAAAAGCTTTTGTCACACAACATACAGTGTGACCCAGAGGGGATCAATCCATCTTCTAATCATGAAGAATGGCTTTGGAGTAGGCAATATTAGAAAGAAATAATTCCTTCCTAAACATTTCCTTTACATGTTCATGACTGTCCAATATTATAACCAGTGTTTTTTCTTCATTCAGAGGAGGTGGGGCTATTTTTCTGACTGCTGAAGTTAAAAAGAAACTACTGGACATGTTGATTCTATAATAAACTGTGGGGTAAAACTGAAATGGTATTCCTGGCAACATTTCAGAAAAATAATAATATTAATGTTGATAATTCATAAAATGTTTTAGATGGCAAAATAGCTGAAAACTATTCATTATTCTAACTGGGCAGATTTGGGTAGGACTGAGAGAAGATTTGAACTTGAGAAGGTAAGAAACAGACTAGGGATGAATTAAAGCACTGAACTAGATGTTTCATGTTTGCCTCTGGCATTATAAAAGCTCCAAACTAAGTCATGAAAAATGATTTTACCTCTTATGAAAGTTAATATTGTCAACCTGACAGGATCTAGGATCACACAGAAAGCACGTGTTTGGACATACCTATGGGAGCTTTTCTAGATTAGGTTAATTGAGGCAGGAAGAGCAACCTGAGGAGTGGGAAGTGTCGTTCTTTTGGAACTGGAACGGATAAAAGGGAGAAAGCTAGCAGAGTGCCAGTGACCATCAGTCACTGCTTCCTGAATATGAAAGAACTTCAGCTTCCTCAAGCACATGCTGCCTGGCATCCCTGCCATGATGGGCTGGACCCTAAAACTGTGGACTAAGATTGAGCCTTTTTCCTTAAGCAATGGAAAGAGACTAGGATATCTCCACTGCCTGATGCATGGATATAGTTTCTCAATAGACTGTGTAAGTTCCTCCGGGGTAGGAATTACAGCCCTCAACAGTTTCTATTATCGTACACTAGGCATTTAATCATTGTTACAACTATAATGTAATTGCCCTCATTGTGGCTAATCTTGTGCTTTCTTCCAACATGTGCCTATGCTTCATTGACAGAATTATATTGTTGGCATTGTTTTAAGAGTCGAAGGAAAGTGAGTTTAGGATGGCACTGGTCTAGGATGAGGAATACATAGCATTCTTAAGTGTTGTCTACTAGAGAACTATAAGAAAATACTTAACCCACTTGCCTGTTAATGTATCTTAAGGTGATACGTGGAACGCCTTTTGTAGATAGGGCTGGAAATCTTGGGTTAAAAACACAAAGAAAGAACAAGAAGACTCACTGACCCAGTGATTACATTATTTTGCTGGTCCCTCAACCTATTGGAGGACAAAATACACAAGAAAGAATGGATGACCATGCTATCACTCAACCTTTCACGCTAATTGATATATTCTACGGCCAAGAAATGTAAAGAAGATTGTGGCTTAATAAAAGGTTTAATATGTAAAGTAGATGCTACTCTCAATTATCTATTTTTACATGTAGGGAGTGGCCCTGACTATGCAAAGGAAGTAGCACTGTCCGAGCCATTAATGGCACATTGACATTGAAGCCAATGCCCTGGCCTTGCTTCCCATAAAGGTCTGAGTGCACTAACCCAGCATACGTCCTGTCGATTAATGCAGTTGATACAGCCTTTCCCCTTCAGCTGGTGTCTTGAATGCCTGCAGCGTATACACCAGTGCCTCGGAAGTGCTAATGGACAGAAGGCTCACAAAGCTATTTGCTTTATTGATCACAGCTGCACCTCAAAGATTCTGACTCAGGTGTCCACTCAGCACGCTGAATGCAACTCCATCTCATCGGATGTTGAGGGCTAAGCAGGGCTGGGCCTGGTTGCTGCTTGGATGTGTGTCCTACATGATTCTGATGCAAAAATTCCATGGGCCATACAAGAAAAATCACTTGCTGTTTATGTTTCCAAGGTCTTCAAGGTCACAAATAGCCAGATTCAAGGTATGAACTTGACATTGGGATGCAGATTCTAATTGGAGTTTAATGTCACAGTTTAACCTTGTACACAAAAAGGGAAAGTAAGGGGAGAGGAAAACACGATCCGCAAAGAGAAGGTGATATTTGATCTGAGATTAAAAAGATAAGAAGGTATTTTCTAGCTAAAGAGACATGAAGAGAAACAGCAAAGAGAACAGAAAATGCATGCAGCAGAATAGCATGTGCAGATAGCAGGGAGCCGAACTATAAGAACCAACCACCTTTAGCCACTTCCAGCAGTGTCTGTGCTCAGAACCGTCCGCCCTATAGACGGGCTTCTCAGATGCAAGATCTTTACCACACACCCAAGACATATCTTAAATTGCAGACCTTGGGTCCTCATGCAGCCCTGCTAAGTCAGATTATTTTAAGAGAAAGGTGAGTGTCTGGACACTT
Organism: Phyllotis vaccarum; assembly: GCA_033318265.1. Taxonomy (NCBI): domain Eukaryota; kingdom Metazoa; phylum Chordata; class Mammalia; order Rodentia; family Cricetidae; genus Phyllotis; species Phyllotis vaccarum. Next base: position 31,318,441 of record JARWLC010000015.1, read on the forward strand.
AACAAGGGCCTGTAGATTCTAGGCAAGACAGCCACTATGGAACCCAGTGAGGGTTCAGCCAGTTCAGTCCTTCAAGGGACTCTTTGCCCCATTTGATATCATGAAAGATCCATCGGGAGAGGGGATATAATGAAGACAAACTTTCATGATCCAGAAATATGTTGGCTCCATAAATTTTCCATAGAGAAGGGGGTGAGTTACAGGATGGAGTTAGGTAAATGAGCTGGACTGAAAAATTCAGAGGCCAGATCTTCAGAAGGCAATGGCTAGACAAAAGGACAAATCATGCAAAGAGGGTCCTCCGTGAGATAGGGCAGAGGTGCCTTCTGATGGAGAGAGGCCCTGCCAGAGAGGCTGGTCATCCTAGATTAGCAAAGAATGGGCACAGATGCGGTTCAGGCAACAGAAAAAAGACAAAGGAACAAAACAAGAAACATTTTGTTTGCGTTGAAACATGATATGTCAATAGAAGCATCGAGAACAGATGTCATTGCTTGAGTTGGCACACAGGGGACAGAGTGGTGGAGGGGCATCAAGTCACCAGTTGTGTCACATAGATTGCGCTCAGTTAAATTCGGTTTCCATTTGTCTCACATACAGGACTATTCCTTAATACACCAGTAGGTGGTGTTATGGCTTTGAAAATAGGAAAGCAATGGGCCAAGTGGCCCTAATAATGTAAAATGCGGCCAACAGTCTAAACTGATCTTAACAATAAACATGCTAACATGGATTGGGAGAAAAGATTATCAGGCCTCAACCCTACAACAAATTCTAGGCAACTAGGGAAAGTTGAGAGCAGGAAGAAATAGTCTTCCCCAGGGAAGACTTGGTTATCCAATACCAAACTTCAACCTTGAAACATACATACAAATAACACATGGATTGAGCAGGTTGTACTTCTGTATTTCAGAGGGGACACACACACACACTTACAAACAATTACTGAAAAAATTAGGTCATGATTTGAAATCAAGCAAAGAGTTTTGAGGGAAAGAAAGAGTTGTTGGTTTATTTCTTTGTCAAGAGGAGACAGATAGGTGAGGAGAACTGACATTAGCTTTCTTTAGTTCTAATTCTGGAAAAAAATAAAATATACGATCACAGTGTTTGAGAGTCTAGAGCGTTAAGGTCATCTACATGGTACAAAAAAATAGCACCTTTAACTACAATCACAAAACTTGAAAGTGCTGGCAACTCTTGAGGGGTTCTGGCAAAGTAAAGAGAAATTCTACAATTCCTTAGAATGCAGATCATTCTAAGAGAAACAGGGCTGGATAAAACAGCTCTGGATGTCCGGGAGCCAGGGATTAAGTTTAGAGATCTTGTTTAGAGGTCAAGAGTGGAAGCCTCTCTCCCAGTGCATGATGCCTTTGAACTTCATCTCTATCCAAAACTAGTTAAATCTGTCCTCATGGGTATATTTATCTGTTCCCTAAACTTCTACTGCAAGCCTTGAATGGAAAACATTTTTTGATTTGATTTTCCATTAATATTTCACATATTGAAATACAAATTCAACAAAAACTCTAAATTGTCAATGACAAACATTTTTCCTTACAAACTGAAATGATAGTTTGCTTTTTGCATAACTTGTTCATTTTTTAGCCAAATTCTCTTTTGGGATATGTTTCCCAGAGATTGGGAGGATGGAACATTTAAAGGGAAAAAGAATCCTAAGGAATGGGAACAGTGTGTATCAAAATTTCTTGTTGTGATAAAAATGAGTTAAGGTCAAGCTGAGATGTAGACAAGTTCTAAACTAAGTATGTTTATACTCAAAGACTTTTGGCCCTGAACTGTCTACAGAAAGAGAAACTTTCCAGAGCCTCCTTCGTTAATCCTCAGAGAAGAAGAAAAAACCTCAAAACACTGTTTATTCTATCACTATTTATTTCGGGGTGGTTTTGAGGGCATTTATGTAAATTTATGGGACCATAGAAAAGAGAACTTGGAAGCTGTCGTCCCAGTTCCTGAGGAAAATACTTCAAATTGCTTTCACGGCCATCTTTTGTCATAACCGGATTTAGGGAATGGTAGGGAGTTCTTGCACACCAGGAAGAGGTGACATAAGGCTTTTCATGAAACTCCAAAGGATGTCATCTCAGAGTCACCCTCACTTGAACAGGTCACAAGGCACACCTTCCAATGCAGCTCTTGATGGGTCAAGAGAGACCATGCCAGGTTGAGGACCAAATCCCCTGGGCTCAGATCAGCAAGGTGCTTACTTCTCTAGCCCTTGGCTTTATTATCTATAAAACAGAGATCATAACAATAATTCCTACATTCTGGCTATCTAACATGGATTAAATGAGACAAAAAATATACCAGCTCTTAGTCTATAGTACCTAGTACAGAATAAACTCAAAGTTAAGTATTAGCCATATTATTTCCTATTCTGGAAAATGGCACTTCAGGAATAAGCCTGTTAAGAATTAGGCATGCATATGTGCGTGCGCGCACGCACACACACACACACACACACACACACACACACACACACACACACACACACACACAAAGATCTGGGGCGGAGAAGAAGGCACCTGTGGTTATGCTAAAAGCAACTTGCAGGTTTTGAATCATTGCACTTCTGTGACATAAAATAAAGGTTGGCAGCTATTTCCTGTGGAGCCTGGCTTGTGAGCTGGCATTTGGGAATTGGCTCATGGTGCGAATAGAAACAAACACTTCTTTCTGGTTGCAATCTTACGAACCTACTTCATTGTAATCTCCCTCCATACCAAACGCCTGTTCCCACTAACCAGATGAGAACACTTGCCTCCTGTGAAGTGGCCTTTCCCAGGTGTGATCCTTATAAAAATTGACATTTTAAAATTTTTGGTTCTAAACAGCAAGGTACATCATTGTACCAATGTTAAACACGTCTAGTTTCACTTCTGAATCTTATGACAATCAGAAAGACTATTTTTACTTCTGCTCTGTCACCCCCGTTCCCCCCAGACCATTTCTTACTCGATGGTGCATTATTCTGCTGTTGTTTTGTATACTCTTATCAACATTAACTTAACTCAAAATCCCTGTGAAGAATAGATTTAAATGTGGTGCCACATTTATCCTAGCATACGTAAGTTGTTCTGAATAAAGTCAAAGATTCCCCATCCCCACAACCTCATTTCTGCTTTTCAGTAACAGAGAATGGGTGGTTTCTCATGTGTCGTTCCAGAAGCTCACAGTAAAGAATGGAGGCGCATACAGAATGAAGCCCATTCTGCGATTAGTATCCAGCTCGTATGCTGCCATGTGACTTGGAGACTTTCACAAATCCCTTACCCCAGGCCTCGACTTTTAGGCCTGTTAATTTATGCTTCCCACCACCTGAACTGAAGTTTCCCCATATTCCTTTTCTAAATTATTCATCATTTCAATGTGTAGCCAGATGATGTCAACCATGACAACATCAAAAATGCTTCAGAAATACCATGAGCATTTCAGTATAATCAAACAAATGACTTTATTTGTTTTATGTGTGTGTGTGTGTGTGTGTGTGTGTGTGTGTGTGTGTGTGTGTGTGTGATCCCAGCCTTTGAGTCAAACAAATAGTAAATTCAAGGCCAGCCTAAGAAACACAGTGAGACCCTCACGGAGATAGGAGATAGTCAGGGACAGCACTGAATATCTCTAAGCCTGGAGCCTTGTCCTTGAATTTGCTTATATATAGTCTACCCTGGTGAGCTCACCACTTAATGGAAGCCTCAAACAAGAGGAAGCTAAACATGTAATTACAAATTATAGGCAAGAAAAGAAAACAAATAGGAATGTGTATTATATTGTAGAAACGAAGACCGCCTCTCTCGGGCAGACTATATAATTTGATGAGTAAAAACTTCATGGGGGGGGGGAGGTTAGCAAGGTGAAGAGTGGAAAGGAATCATTCCAAGCAGAACAATATGCAAAAGTACACAAAGGAGGTTGTCACCTAGGCAACTGAGAGTATCCAGTACAGCGGCACTTGGGGAGCAATGGGGGAAAGTACCAACCTTGATATTGTATTTCCTGTATTCAATTATTTTGTTTGCTAGTTTGTTGAGCAGGGTCTCTTTTTATGTAGTCCTGGCTGTCCTGGAACTTTCTATGTAGACTAGGTGGACTTTGAACACACAGAAATCCTCCTGCCTCTGTCTTCTAACTGCTGAGAATAAAGGCATACATCATCAACCACATCTTGCCTGTATTTAATTTTTAAAATCCAGGATATCTACTTTTAAAAGCAAAGCAAAACATAATCTACAAACGAATTTAGGTTTCATTTTCCTGTTGATATCATTCAAATAAGCATCTTCCTGTCCCACTCTGGCATCTCCTTCACCTCCACACATGGCTGTCTCTAGCTGTTCCTGTGCTTGATAATGTTCCATCTTCTATTCCAGTGTAGCAAGTGGTCTAAATGTAGTAGAAGGCAAGCAAGACAGGGGTTCCCCCTCCTTTTAATAAACATGATATATAAAATCTCTTCTTTTTGCCTGTAATTTCAGCATCTTAAAATAGATTCCCTAAACTGACGGTACTTCATTGACTGATAGATAGCTTGGCCCAATGCACTAATTGAAATCTTAATTCAATTTGGGATTGGTTTCTTTCCTGACACTAACAGCAACCCCACCCATCTTGAATGATGTTGTGAACATCCTGCTCCTTCATGCTCCTCTAACACATGGTCCACCCCAAAAGCTACCATTGTCAGGTCCCAAAGTATCCTCTATTTATAATTAAGAATCTTGAGACGTATCAAAAACACAGGTGACAGCCTATGCTAGAGGGGATGTGGAGTAAGGGGAACACTCTTCCATTGCTGGTGAGAACGTAAACTTGTAAAGCCACTTTGGAAATCAATATGGCAGTTTCTTAGAAAAGTGGCAATCAATTTACCCTATGATCCAGCAATACCACTCTTGCGTATATGCCCAAAGGATGCACATTCTTATCTCAAGTACATTTGCTCAACTATGTTCATAGCAGCATTATTAATAATAGCCAGAACCTGGAAACAACCTAGATGCCCCTAAACCAAAGAATGAACTTTTAAAATGTGGTATATTTATTTATACAATAGTGTACACCGCAGTTTAAAAAGATGACATCCTGGAATTTGCAGGCAAATGGATGAATCTTAAAAAATAAATAAATAAATAAATAAATAAATAAATAAATAAATAAATAAATAAATAAATAAATAAATAAATAAATAAATAAATAAATAAATAAATAAATAAATAAATAAATAAATAAATAAAAAAAAATAAAAATAAAAATCATCCTAAGTGAAGTAACACAGACCCAGAAAGAAATATGGTATGTACTCACTCCTAGGTGGATTTTAGAATCAAAGCAAAGGATAATCAGGCTGTAATACACAACACCTGAGCAGCTAGGTAACAAGGAGGAACCTAAGAGAGACATTCATGGACTATAACCCAAAGGGGAAATAGAGAAGATCTTCCGAGTAAATAGGGACCATGAGTGATAGGGGTAAGGACGGTGGGAAGAGAACATGAGGGAATGAGATGGTTGAGTTGGAGGAGGGACAGAGAGAGATAACAATGAAATAAATACCTTGATAGAGGCAGCCATCGTGAGACTAGAGAGAAATCTGGTGCTAGGGAAACACCCAAGAACCCACAAAGATGAGCCCAGCTGTGAGTCCAAGCGATGGTGGAGAGGATGCCTAAACTGACCTTTCCCTATAATCAAATTGATGACCACCCTAATTGTCATTATACAACCTTCACCCAGCAACTGGTTGAACCAGATACAGAGATCCATAGCTAAGCACTGGATCTAGCTCCCAGTCCAGGCTAAGAGAGGGAGGAGAGATTATATGAGCAAAGGGGTTGAGATCATGATAAGGAGACCCACAGAAACAACTAGTTTTAGCTATTGGGAGCTCACTGACTTTGGAATGATAGTTGAAGAACCTGCATGGGACTGAACTAGGCCCTCTGAATGTGGATGACAGCTGAATGGTGTGGGCAGTTTACGGGGCCTCTAACAGTGGGGCTAGAATGTATTCCTAGTGCTTCTTGGAGCCCATTCCCTATAGAGGAACACTTTGTCCAGCCTTGACACCGAAGAGGAAGGGCTTGGTCCTACCTCAACTTGACATAACAGACTGTATGAACTCACCCTGGGAGTCTTTACCCTGAGAAATGGATGGGGGGATGGAGTGGGGGAAATGGATGGGGGGATGGAGTGGGGGAAATGGATGGGGGGATGGAGTGGGGGAATCAGGAGGATGACTGAGAAGAAGGGAGGGAAGGGGGGACAGTGTTGGGTATGTTAAAAAAAATCTTAAATAAAATAAATAAATAAAAATATTGAGCTTTGTCTTTTATAGAACATAGAGACAATTGAACAAAGACACTCTCGTTTCTGAATGGCAGTTTGGCCGCACTATGGAGAGCTGATGAGAGGAGGGGTATCCTTGTGAGTTCTCACCTACTCTCCCCACAGAGTTCTTCTCACAAATGTCCTCTAGGTGCTATGCAACCTTGTTGATTTTGAAAACCATTCCTCACACCTGGGGCAATTATGATGGTCAGTGGGACGACTTTCAAAACCCCACAGTAGGGGACAATGCCACCTCTACTCAATCAATCTTGACTCAATGGTAGCAAGACATTCAAACCAGACTCTTTCCCCTTCAGTTTCCTCTGAGACTCCAAAGTCCAAGAGCAATCAATGGATGTTGAAATGCCAGACTTTGAAGCAACACTCCAGTGAGTATAATGATTGAAATGGATTCCACTGGCATAGCTCACCTTCTCACCCCCAAATCAGTCAAATGTTCAGGCTCAGAAAGCCTACTTTGGGGGACTTGCAGGTCTGGTAGAGAGGACAGGACAGGGGAAGTATTGAAAAAGCACTTCCAAAACTAGGCCTATGGGCTTTGAGGATGGGAGACTCAGAGATGGACTCTTCCTCCACAGCAAGAAAACTAAATATTCGATGTTAGGAGAGAAGTTGTTGTCTGTGAAAAGCAATGAGATGGCTGTGATGGGAAAGATCCGTGGTCTCAGTGAAAGTGGGAAAGGAAGTTTTTGTCTCTCAGGAATCGGGGTGGATCCTGGTACAGAAGGCGAGGAATAGTAAATAGAAGTTAAGACAGAAAAATCCATACAGACCATTGTTCTGCTAGCAGATTAGGGTGAGTGTGAAGAAACTCCTGTCCAAGCTCTTCTCCAGAGAGGAGCTCTCAGAATAACCAGGTCAGGGGAAAAAGGAGTAAGCACGGGGTATTTCATCTCTGACACGCTCAGATTTCTACTTCCTGATTTTGACTCTGGGGGTGCCTATAACTCCTTTTTTGTGTATGCTGTTTTCTCTGGGTTTTTTTTTTTTTCAGTACTGAGAATTGATTATTACTATTGCTGCTGCTGCTGCTCCTGATGATGATGATTAGACAGTGTCTCACTAAGTAATCTGTGCTGACCTCAAATGTGTGGTGCCCTCCCTCATCTTCCCATGTAGTTTCGATTACAATTGTGTAATATCATGCTCAAATGTGACTCACTTTTAGCCACTCACAGGACTAGATGAGAAAAAGCAACCCAAGCCGGCTTTCAGTTTTATGTGGAGATAGTAACTTTTGAAATTCTGACTCTACTAAGATTTCTGGCTTTGAAAATGTCCAGGCAGTAAGGAGAGCGGCCAGAAGCAGCCATTTGGTTTGAGCTCTTGCTACCATCATGGCATCCCAGCTGACAAACAGCATCTGCTACCTGGAAAATGAATGGAGATTCCTTCAGGAGATTCCACCCCAAATTCTTAAATCACTCCCTAGCCATGAGTCCTCTCAAGTGAACCCCAGAAAATGAGCCCAAATCACTGCAGCTACACTTCGTACATATTCCTAATTAACAGAATCCTTCATCACAATAAAATGCTTATCTTAATCTGCTAATTTGGGAGTGATTTCTTACATAGCAAGAATAAATATAACAAAAGAAATCTGGCAAACATTGACGAGTTTGGCTAATTTCTAGAATTCACAAGCTCCACCCATCTCTTATTTTACAGGTCCAATTTTCTTTTATTTGTCTATTATAGTTTGAAGTTAGTCCCCCACCAAATTCGTATGAGAGCCTAGGCCTCAGAATGACCTTCTATGGTAATAGATTCTTTCTGGGGGTAGTCAAGAGAAAATTCAGAGGAAGACTTTCGTCACGTGGTAAACCCAGTGACATTTTCGTTCAAGCCTGTGTTTAGATGAGTCTCTAAAACACAGTTGTTTTTAGTACAGTAAATCTGCGTAAAGGACTTATCCTTAAATAAATAGTAGAAAAGTTACAGAAGTTCTCTGTGCCTGGCTCAAAGTTCAACGAGAGTATAGTTAATTCAAAGTCACACAGTTTCTTTAACTATGCAGCCTAAGAATTCCTAAGAATGTGCATTGGGCATTCTGACCTTGTAACAGTAATAAGTAAGGGAGAAGAGGTCTTGAATTTGGAGGAAGTTGGAGGTGGAAACTGAAGGAGAAGGAGGGAGTGTAAATTATGTAAATGCAGTACTTAAGTATTAGATTATCAAAATGAAATAAGATATAAAAACATTTCCTGAGATCCTATGCTGTATGAAAGCTTTATTCTGCTTCTGATGTGTTTCATCTGGGACACTTGCCACCAATCTCAGTGTTAACATGCTTCCTAGAGTGTGCAGCTCTGGGCTAGGTCTTGGCATTGCAAAATAAAGTAGAAGTCTGGGTGCTTACAGGATGTCCCTGGCTAGGTCTCCAACCAATAGTGGAGGGGGTGCCAAACAGGACTTGCCCTATAATCATATGAATAACCACCCTAAGTGTCATCGTAACCTACATCCAATAATGAGTGGAGGCGGACGCAGAGATCTATGGCTGAGCACTGAGCAGAGCTCCTGGTCCTCCTGAGAACAGGGGAGGAGAGTCTGTATGAGCAAGGGGATAGGGATTATGAGGAAAAGTCCCACAATGATGGCTGGCTGGAGCTCTGGAAGCTCATTGAATCAAGAATAGCCACTGGAGATCCATCTGGAAAAGGAGTTAGGTCCTCCAACGGTAGGCAACTATCCATTGGCATGGGCAGTATGTGGAGCCTTGAGGGGTGGAATCAGACTATGTTCCTGTGTGCGAGCTGGTACCTTAAAGCCTGTTCCCTACAGAGGAACATTAACCCAACCTTGACTTTGGGATGAGGCAATTGGACTTTCCTGGAATGGATGTGCCATGCTGAGCTGTCCTACCTTGGAACTTCTCGTCCTTTGGGGGAAGGGGATGAGGGATGGGGAGCAGGAAGGCTGAAGCCTGACTGGGAGGGAGTGAGAGGAGGGAAGGGAGGGGGAGCAGGAGGATACATGGGGAAAAAAAGACATTCTTTTAATAAAAAAAAAAAAAAGTAATAAAATGAAGAGGAAAAAAGGAAAAGAAAAAAAGCCAAGAAGTACAGAGCAGCTCATGTTGAGGGACCAGTCTGCGACCACCATCCTCTCTTTACTTAGGAAACAGGAGCACTTTCCATTCCTTGCTCCTGATTCTCAGAAAATACTCCAAAGAAGTGTGGGCTACAACACGGGGGTTAGGGAAAGGGTTTCTAGAGATGGATAGGGCTGATTTTGAGTGAGTGGTTTCACATCTTAGCCCAGCAAAAATTTAGGGTTAAAACTGGAACTTTCGATAAAAAAGTAGACGACCCTGGACCAAAACCACAGAAGCCAGTACACTGGGAATTTAACATTATAAAGTTTATGTTCTTTAATGACAGTCCACAAAGAACTAAGAATGCAAAGCCATTAGTAGGACATGAACAGGCCGTTCACAGAATGAATATAAACTACAAACAAAAAATGCATGCTTGCATTTTAATTGTGAAAATGGAAATCAAACGGACAAAAAAGCCCATGCTCCACTCAGTAATTAGCATTTCTTTTAAAAATTTGATAGTACCCAAGGTTGATAGGAGCTGAGAAAAATGGACCTTTTTGTTCATGGTTAATGAAACAAGTTTCACAGTTTAAAAATTATATTGAGACTACTGTTTTCTACCAAGATCAAAACAAATTCTAGAGGAATTTCAGTTTAACGTGAAAGGAAGTTCAACAAAATGGGAGGATATCTTTAAAAATTAAAATACCACAAAAAAAATCTTTTAAGACTCAAAAAACACAACAGTTACAACTACAACAGAAACTTTCTAGAATGTGAGCTATGTTAAAGTTTATAACCACTCTTCGTGAAAAGACTTCAGTAAGAGAGCTGACAGGCCTCAGAGTCCTGAGGGAAGATAATCAAAACCCATGCATGTGTCTCCCTGCAGTTATCCAATGCCTCTGAACCCTGCAGGCATCTGCACACATAGACTCACAGCAGTTGTATCAGCGAGTACAGAACTGTGCAAGCTGAAGACAAACCAAATCCCAGCAGGGAAAGAGGAATTGAGTACACAATCCCACCCAAGCCATGGTGTTGTTGGCGACTGTAGAGGCTAAAGAGAGTGACAATTTTGTCTAAGAGTGTAGCCCCTGGTAAGCCAACCACTCTCCGGTAGAAGAACATTTGGGTAGCACAAAACTGTACTAACATGTACAGTCCAGTTGGGCACTGTCAGTTCCTTCCTTTGCTTATATCACAAAAAATATGTATATACCCAAATGGTATAGGATTCATAAGTTATACTTTAAAAATTAAATGCAACATTCACTTAAAAAAAATAGCACCGTGTTGTCTCCTAGGACTCTTTCAACTTCAGGTGTCAGATTGATGCATACAGTCCCATCTCGTGTCTTTTATAAGCCATAGAAACCAACTTGAACATCAGTTATCACAGCTCATTGGTTTGACCACCAGATGCTATGTGGATACTGCAGATGAGTTGAAAGTGAAGCGTAAGCATCCTCTTGACAACGCTTTCACTAATATCTCTCTGCGATCTCCAACCTGCTCTGTTTGTCTCCTAAATGCTGTTTCCAGTGCTGGCCTCAGGCTCTGTGATTTCTTCCACAATGTCTTCAACATACAAGATCTGATTTGCACACTTAATTTCCCATAACATTTCCGGAAGAGTCGCCCACTCAGTATCCTTCCCAGCCCTTTTCCACGACATGCCCCTTCATCAGTGGAGTCCCAAAACAGAATTTTCAGAAACAGAACACAATTGTGAAACGAGAGCCCAAACCACCTGAAGAACACTGTCAGTGAACCTCATGGGGCAGTTTCCTTGAAATCTGGACTCGATCCTGGCAGAATCTTTCACTCATAATTTGGTATTTTCGATATATCTCCAAGGCCACAGCATGAGTCATTCTCAGAGGAGGTGGAGCCACCATGGAAATCCATGATTCAGCCTTCGACCCTGATCCTGCCCCTTACTATTTGATCTAGAATACCTCATTTATTTATTAGGCTGGCCTAGAACTCTAGCTCAGCACTTTGTAATCTTCTTGTTTCTGCCTCCTGAGTATTAGGATCATAGGCATGCTCCTCCAAACCTGGCCATGAATACATTATTTAATCCTTATGAACCTCATTTACTTTAAATGTGAGAGCATATAAAAATATTTCTAAACTTTGGGGAATTTTCCAGGGAAAATCAGCTAAGCCTTACTGAGAAAACAGAAGCTGAGAGGGGAAGAGCATAGACTCCGATCAGGTGTCACAGTTGACAAGCTTCCACCTCTGTCTTCTCAAATCCCACAGCAATGGGGGGATGGGGAGATGAAACAATTAAGAGGAAATGATATATAAGAAGGAAAGTTTGCAGGAAAGTCCATCGGTCTGGAAATCATTATGCTAAGCAAAATAAGCCCGAAAGACAAATATCACATGCTTTCTTCTCTTAAACAAAGAGCCAAGATTTAAAATTGAGTGTGTGCTATGTGTGAGGAGTAGACCAAGAAACTGGAAATGGGGTCAGGAGAGGGAAAGAAAAAATTTTAAGGGAAGAAAGTAGAAAGAGAAAGAGAGAGAGAGGCATGAAGCAAAAGAGATAATGTAGAGGGGGTAGGAATATACTAGAGCTATAAAGGGTATGGGTGTGACTGGAGGGGAGAGACTAAATTAGAACAAAATATAATGATGCATGTGTATGAATATGTCATAACTGAAGCCCATCACCTTATATGCTTACTTAGAAATTTATTTTTTTAATAGGAAAAAAATGACAAGAGCATATGAGATTAGAGCAAATGAATTTAGTAGGAAAGACAGTGAAGTTGGAATTATTAAGCTAGTAACATAGCATCAGTGTCCACTGAGAGGTACTATAAAGACCAATTTGCTGTGTAGAGGGCCTAGGCCAGGTTATACCCATAGCAGTTCCCACAGTAAAGTAAGGAGAAGCAGAAGTTGAAATCAGGACTAGGACTATGTTGTGATGCAGTCAGAATTCCCAGGTTCCCTTCTCCCCTTCCCTTACTCATCAAACGCTAGAAATGGACCCAGATGTCTGCAGCCTCAGCAGAGATGGAAGGGGATGGAAGATGGGAAGGGTTTCTGACTACATGGGGATAGAAGGGAGTCTGAGTGTCCTGAAAGCCTAAACTCCAAACTTTATCTTCTACTCAGTCCTCAGAACAGCAACCTGACATCAATGGTTTCAACAGCTAGACACCTCAGCACTAAGATCTCAGCAAACCTGGCACATAACAGCTGTAATGACTTACCAAGTCCAGGAAAAAACGCTACTCACGAGAGGTGTTGCGGGGCACAGTGGGCATCCACAGAGCCAAAGGTGTGTGCAGAGTCACAGTGATGCAAAGCTTAGTCAGAAATGAACCCAGCTGTGTTACAAAGTAAGGAAAAGAAAGGTGCTAAGATGCAAGCCTATTTCATATGCAAACAATCATTGGCCTTAATGTCAATAGAAAACTAATCCAGACTGCATTTCCCCAAAACTCTTGTTTCTACAGCTCTGGGGGGAGTTTAAGTTCTGTCCCAACATGCACTCAGGGTTTGGAAGGCAGAAGTCAGGAAAATGCTTGTGGCTGTGTCTGCTGGCAATCAAGGTGTTGGATTGGTAAGAATGTTTGCAGGGAGTGGACTTGCACATTCCAATGTCTATTACTTCTGGGTTAGGTATGGCGCTTTGCAGAGCTGAGAGAACACCTTGACCTCTGTACCACACTGCTGTGGGGTCACCAAACCCAATAGTTCCAGAGTGACTTTGTGTTTGCTCAATTGTTGCCCTCCTGCCTTACCCCAACCATTTGCTAATCACTTACTACCATGTGTATCATCCCTAGAATGAGTGTAATCCCATAGACTGAACACAGACTAATACAAATGGAAAACTAATTCTCAATTGACATTGAAAGAGCAGAATGAGCCATTGTTTTAAATACAGAATGACCAGGGAGATGAGCTAGCAGAGTGCGGTCAGCTTTATGGGACAGGCCTAGGAATAAGTGTCAGTGAGTATGGCTACCAAACCTTTATTTACTCAGGCAGCCCCAAAGCATAATATAGATCTGACCTCATTCATTTAATATTGTTTTAACACTAGTGGCAATATACCACAGAGTTGCTTTTGACATAGATATATACATCAATTGTCTTCTCTCATAAATTTCTTGTGTCCGGTCAGTACCAACAGAAGCCATATATCCAAGGTGTCACAGGGTGTCTGACCATGCATTCCTTCACTGAGCTCTAAAAACAATATAAATACCAGAATGTGTTGACACAGACAGAATGTTTTCATGCTTTCCCACGCTGGTCCGTGCATTTCCAGCCATTTTGGGGACACACTATCTCTGTGATCAGTTTTGATTCTGCTGCCACTACATGAGTCCTCATGTGCTGCTCTCAGTCTGAGAAAGTCACACAAGGAGTCAGCATCTTATCATCCCTTTCTCGTCCCCATTCTCCAAATCTCACATCAAAAATACTAATGCACATATTTTCCCCACAAGCTCTTGAGAGAGGCGGTTGCTGAGGTTTTAGGGAGATGGAGGAGACTGACTCTGGAGTAATTGAAACATCTAGAAAGTATCATTTTAGATTCTTGCTCTTAGCAAGCCCTGAAGTTTTTCTCACAACTTGGCCTCTCTTCACACTGCTGAAACCTCTAGATCATTGCTCTCCTGGGCTCCACTCATAGGGGACAGAAGGGACATATATGAGCACTTTAATATTGCAAAGACACACAGCCTGTTACAAAGAAAAGAATCCATAAACACATGTGTAATGACTTAGCATGTGCACACTGCTAATGATTTATTCTGAATCAGCTCTCTCTCCTCCAGCCCAGCGGACCCTGATACTAGTAGATAGTATCTTGACTCAGAACTAAGGGATATTAATGAGAGAGACACAGGCAGGACTGGGGAGATGGCTCCATGGGTAATGTGCTTATCATGCAAGCCTAAGGACCCGAGTTCAAATCCCACAATCCTTGTAAAGCTGGATACAGTAGAGTGCATTTGTATTCCCAGCATTCTACTGCAAAACAGGGAACAAGAGGAACTGTGGGGATATGTACACATCCCCACAAGGAACCTCAGAAGCTTATGAGGCAGCTAGGCCAGTGTAGACAGCAAGAAACAACAGAGAGACAGTGTCTCAAATGAGTCAGAAGGCCAGGCCTGACCCTGCAGGTTGTTCTCTGGCCTACACATGTCTGCTATGGCATATGTATACCCTCGCTCATACACATCAACACACATACACACGTGGGGTGGGGAGGGAGGGAGAGTAAATAAAAGCACAGACATCACACGTCTTTAAGACATGGCTGACCACCTGAGCAGAAGAGCAAGCTTAGCCAAGTCGGAACCTTCTCCTGCCCCTACCCACTTCTACCTGTATGACCTGCAGGCTGGAGATTATGGGTATAACAGATTTGAGGATATTAATTCACTGCCTTCTCAGATTTCTGGCTTTCTGACTGAAGTAATTTTAACATTCAATTCCCGCCTCTGTTTATCACCTTCTAAGGGAACAGGTATCATGGACTGGATTCCAGTTAATAATGTGTTTGGGGGAGAGGAAGGACACAAGTCATGTTTTCTTAGAGAAAAGCACTGAAGTCACTCCAAACTTCTTTTTCAAATCCATCTGTGGCCCTGCAGCATAGAGAGAGCCAGCAGAGACTTTGGCTGGAGCACTGGTCAGCAACAGCACATTTTCAGAACAGAACTGTCATTTGAATGTGGGCTGTCCACCATGGATTTGTGTGTTTGAGTGCTTGGGCTCCAACTGGTGGCATTAGGGGTTGGTGCCTGCTGGAGAAAGAGGTAGTGGGTCCATGGGGGTGGACTTTGTGGTGTATCCAGTCCATCTTCACTTCTTTTGGCTCCCCACTTTCTGGTGTATCGGGGTTGTGCCGGTGAGCAGCGCAGCTGCAGTCCTGCTAGCTACGTGATCCCTGTCACTGTCCCTCTGAGGTACACACAGTGGACCCTTCCTCTCTCAAGTTCATGCCAGATGCTCAGTCGTGGCTGCAAGTGACCCAAGGTAAGCCGCCAAGAGAGAGGTCTTAATTCAAACCGCATGAAGAATGACTTCCTGGTTATGAGTACAATTGAAAAATAGAAGGTACTGCCAAGAGGAAATTAGAATGGGCCACCTTTGAAAATATTATGAAAAGAAAAAACAGCCAACCCCCTGAACTGTAGTATGTGGTTTCTGGCCTGGACTTTCTGGCCTAGCCTGGTGGCCCAGACTTTCAGACCACAGTCCCAGAGTCCCAGTGAAACACACAGACGCTTGTATTAATTGCATGCTGATTGACCTGAGGCCCAGGCATATGTTAACTCTTTACCCTTAAACTAACCCATGATTCTTATCCTGTTCAGCCATGTGGCTCGGTACCTTTTCTCAGAGCAGCATAGTTGTCCTCTGCGTCTTCTGGCTTCTCTGGGGGCATTTCTGCTCTGTTCTTCCTGTTCCCAGAGTTTTCTTAGTCTGGCAGCCCCGCCCACACTTCCTGTCTGCCTTTGGCCAATCAGCGTTGTGTGTAAGTGTGGTTGAATGGGTGGGGGAATCAGGAAGTAGAAGATGCAGCCTGCAGCAGACTCACCCAGGCTGGATCTTCTTGCCTTGCACTTCTCTAAGGAGATAGATACTCCAAGACCCTCCAGCACTCCACCCCAGGGGATGAGACCCAGGTCAGGACCACAGCCTGCTCACTTCTCACTTGGCTTGGGGGCTAAGTCGGGCACTTCGCAGTGTCCTTGAACAAGTCACTCTTCTTGGGGGCCTTCCAGGAAGAAAGCAAATTCAGAGGTTGGAAAATATACTCTTATTAGATCAACACCAGTGCAGTGTGGCTTTCCAGTTTCCCATATTCCTAACGCTGCCTCGGACTTTAATAACTGCTTGGTATATATTTATCTTCAGCCTTTTCTTTAAATTCTCAACTACAAAATTTAACAGTTTATAAATTCCAAAGGCAAGATTAAAGTTTGCTCTCTAGAGAATGAACTATATTATAGAAAAGGGCTTTTGTAATAACTTTTTTAAGATTTTATTTTAAAGTATGTGCATGGGGAGGAGGCATACTCACATAAGTGTAGTTGTCCATGGATTTCAGAAGAGGGGGTTGTATCTTGGAGTTATAGGTAATTTGAGCTGCCCAACATAAGTGCTAGAAACCAAATTTGGCAATACACAACACTAGCACTCAATCCCAGTAACATACCTTAATATAAAAATAGTAATTTAAAGATCAAAAATATTCTTTAATTTTAATAAGCCTAATATAAGCAGATCTTAACAGATGATTGTCTAGGGACAGCCTCTCCAATCTTTCGCTTCAAGCTTCCAATCCATGAAAGACAATGCACTATGGAACTTTCCGTTCTTTCTTCCAATCTTACCAATGCAACTGGAGATCTGACAGTCCGTACAGTTGTATGTTAAGCTTGGGTATCCTCCTTTATACACACAGATACATTTTGGTCTTTCCATTTTCATACAGACTTTAGTTTTTATAGCAGATTTGATGACTATGGTGGTCAAGTTGATTGGATTTGGAATCAAGTGAGAGATACATTGCTGGGTATGTCTGTGAGGATATTTCCTAGGAGGATTACCTGGGTGAGACTCCCCCAGAGTGGAATCAACCTTCTGGAAGTGCCCCAGATATAAACAGGTCTGAAGGGAAAGTAGTGTGCTCTTTGCCTATTTGCCTCTCTACCTCGCTAGGGAGCACATTAGCTCTGTTGTTGGTGCCAAATTACCATCCCTCACAGGCAGAGGCATCCAGTCATTTAACACAGACTAAAGACCAGTGCCACTCAGGAATCCTCCAGGCCTTCAGCACCAGATTGGGACACCTAAAGAATGGTACCTGCCTGGACCAAGCAGATACCAGACTCTCAGTCCCTCTAACATTAGACAGCACTACTGGACAGTCAGCCACAGCTGATTCAGCCTGGATCGTGTCAGCTAATTAGAAATTTCCTTTTCAACATATATATATATATATATATTCATTTGTTTGGTTCTGCTCTGTAGAGAGCCCTGACTAACAAAGTGTCTGAAAAGTCAATGCAACCTGACTTAGCACATCTGCTAAAAGGCCCTGCCTCTGTCTTTGTATATTTAGTTACTATAACAAAATATCAAACACAGGGTAATACTTAGACAACAGAAGGTTTCCTCATGATCCTGAAGAAGTCTGCAATCAAGATGCTGACAGATGTAGTAACCTGCAAAGAACTGCTTCCTGCTTCACCAGCTGCTGTGGTCTCACTGTATCCTCATGTGGAGAAGCGATGGCAGTCTCTGGTATCTTTGGAAAGATATGATCCCATTCATGAAGCCACTACCCATCAAGATGTATGCATTGCGGTTACCTCCTAAAGGCCCTTCTTTTAAATACACATCTTTATACAGCTTTCTCAAACCTTTATATTTTTAGCAGTTATGTTTATGGCTTTTATCTATTTCATTTTGTCCAACTTTATTCTTTTGAGAAGTATGTGTATACACACTCATGATTTGCAGGTAACTTGAAGGCAGCTAGAGAGTAGAGTACTGATGTGTTTTCACTGTCTCTAGTTTCAGTGTGTAAATACTCCTCCCTGCACAAATGTAAGGGGCGATGACTTCACAACCAGCTGAATATTTGACCACAAACTTTAGAACACCTAAAGAGCCAGCTTGATCACACTATTATGACTGTCCTGAATGCCCATGAGTAAACTGATAGCAAGTCTTTAACAGAAGTATATTTTAAAATTAAAAAACTTAAAAACTACTTTGGAGGAATTAATTTGTAGATTAACAATAAGGAAGTTGCTGTTCCTTCCTGTAAAAGTAAAAAAAAAAAAAAAAAAGATACACTTTTAAAAACCTAACTCAGTGAAAAATAAAGGCTAAAAGAGCATCAGTCATCCTCAGAGCAGAAAATAAGGTGCTATTATAACAGCAGAAAGGCTTACCCAGAACCCAGTAAGCCAGGCAAGTGAGCTGTGGTGAGGACAGGTGTTCCTTCCATGTGGACCAAACAGCATGGCTCTTCCTTCCAGAAGAGGTGGTCTCAGTCTGTGAACTGCACACCTTACTTCTCTATTCCTCTCAATTTGGAAAGAGGAAATTAATCTGTCTCTTTCTAGAAACTCCTCCGTGTCATGTGATGGCAGACAGAAGCATATCTCAGCCATGAAGGTGAAGTGGAGGTAGAAATCATAGTTTCCTCAAGTGACAAATCACTTCTCATACTTAGCAGCCATGGCATTTGAGAAAGATTTAAAATATCAAGTGTCTGCTGGGTGGTGGTAGTACAAGCCTTTAATCCCAAGGACTAGTGAAGCAGAGCCAGGTAAATCTCTGAGTTCAAGGCCAGCCTGGTTTACAGAGTAAGTTTCAGAGAAACCCTGTCTCAAAAAACCAACAAACAAAAAAAGTCAAGCTTTCTAAGTACAGGTCTGCTGGTCCAAGGTAAGATGTTCCTCCTACATTTGCTGACCGACCACAAGCTTTCCAGTCAATACAAGGCTCAAAACCACCAGCTAGAGAAAGCTGCACACTCAAGTTCCAGTGAGGTGACCCACTAATTCCTGGTGGTCATGAGAAAAAGTCAGAGGCTAAATCTAACATAAGGAGCACAGAAAAGCCTGAGTATCTTGAGAAAGACCCAAAAGTTTGAAGAAACCACTCTTGAAGAAGGCCCTACTTCTTCACTTAATTTTAAAAATGCAAGCAAATCCCTTTCCTTGGGCCAATTTAAATTTAGCTTTTTACTGTAACAAAAGTGTTTTATTGTGTTTAATTTACATTTGTACTTTCAGTGAGTATGGTTTTGTTTTAACTTTTCTTTTAGAAAAAAAAAAGATTTATGTATTTATTTTTAGCATATATATGTGTGCCTGAGTGAGTTGAGTACAAGCACCCAGAGAGGCCAGACAGGCATGGTTTTCCCTGGAGCTAGTGTTACAGGCAGTTGTGAGTAGCCAGATTTGGGTGCTGTCAACTGCTGAGCTGTCTCTCCAGCCCCCTGTTTTTTGTGTGTTTGTTTGTTTGTTTGTTTATTTTTGATTATATGACACTTTGCAAATTTTGTGTTCCTGGGCCTTACCTGTTCGTTTTTTCTTCTGCTCTTTAAAGCCACCCAGTGGGTCTGTGGAACAGCAGTTAACCGCTGTAAATCCAGGCTTCCCTCTGACTTTTCACTAGCAAGCTGTCCTCACAGAGCTATGTGACCCAGATTTGAACTGCTTGTCCTGACTCTAACCTTGCACACCGATCACCACACCTGATCCTTACACACTGACTCCCTGGGGAAGCTCTGACACCTGGGGGATAAGAGACACCTGCCTTGGAGTCCTGCCCGGGCTACTGTGAGCCATTCTGCCTGAGGACTCACCTGTCAAGAAAAGGAATCAGTTGATAATGAAAGTGCTTTCTATCACTTCTTTGTTTTGTCCTGTTTTCCTGATGTGACAAAATTCCATCCCTGCCCCCTACACGCCTTTTTTTCTCTCCCCAAAAGCCCACTGGCTGTGCTTGCTTCACAAACACTAGCATTTCCTCAGGCTTAAGAGCCACAGAGGAACCCCTTTGTTAAGTGCTGAGAAAGTGGGTGTTCTGTCCAAATCCAGAGTGAGAAAACCATGCTTAGAACGGAATTTTACAAAGTCTAAACATGTTTGGTTATTTTGAGGTCCGAACCATGACGGCCCCAATGGGACCACCCATGGAGTACTCCACTGTTGACTGTGGAGGTCACATTTTAAACTGAACATTGATGAAAAATGAGTCCTAAAAGTGGTGGATCCGAAAGGCATTTTCAAATGTGAAAGTCAAAGGATTTTCTCAAGAAGACAATTCTGAGCACAGACACTGGCTTTAAATATCTTGCTGTCTGGACTGTGGGAACAGCTTTGTTTTAAGCTCCTCCGAGAGAGGCCTGGGAAAAAAGAGTAAAAAAAAGCAACAAAGCCAGTTCGGGTTGAACGCACAGGAAAACATGTTTCCAAATACTAGAATTGGCTTG
The DNA here is from genome assembly GCA_033318265.1 of Phyllotis vaccarum. Lineage (NCBI taxonomy): Eukaryota > Metazoa > Chordata > Mammalia > Rodentia > Cricetidae > Phyllotis > Phyllotis vaccarum. Next base: position 31,338,867 of record JARWLC010000015.1, read on the forward strand.
TGAGACCATAAGCTCCTACCACTAAACGACTCAATCAGCAGTTAGATGCTGGAGTATTAGAAGCACATTCTCTCTCTCTCTCTCTCTCTCTCTCTCTCTCTCTCTCTCTCTCTCTCTCTCTCTCTCTCTCTCTCTCTCTCTCTCTCTCTCTTTTACATACCCTCCACTGTTCTCTTCCTTATCCTTCTTCTGCTCGCCCCCTCCCCCCAACCCACCTCCCATCTACTCCTCCAAAAGGGTAAGGCTTTCCTTGTCAACACAGGTTAACATACCAAGTAGAGGCAGGACCCATCCCTTCCTCCCTGTATCAAGGCTGAGCAAGGCATCCCACCATAGGGAGTGGGTTATAGTTAGCCAGTTCATGTATCTAGGATACTTTCTGGTCCTATAGCTAAGGGCCCATTTATTAACAGCTTGATCACTGCAACTGTCACCCTCATTCAGAGGGCCTCATTCGGTCCATACACTTAACCAGAACCGATCAACAGCTTTCACAAGCTCGTGCCTTTTATTTAAAATTCTAGAATGTGCCTCAAATGAAATGCAGTCAGTAAGTAATAGGTTTTCTGTACCCCAATAATAGGTTTCTCCAGTAAGCCAGATCTAGTCAAATTGAATAAGTAGAGCAGATTTGAGCGAAGCAACTCCCAGATGGGTCCTCCAACCCCAGAGATGGAGGCCAAAGAAGCTACACACCCAAACTAAAGCAGGGAGATTATATAGCCTGTAGAGGACGAAATTGCAGTAGTTGCCAGAATGCAGAACTGGGCTTTTTGGCACCTTTTCTTTGTTGGAGAAACTCTAAGAGGGTGGGGTTTGGAAGGAGGAATGGGGCTTTCCAAATCATGCAGGGGTGAGCTGGAGGTTCCAAGTGAACAGTAAGATATTAACTGCTGCTCCCCAAACTTTGGTTTGCATAGGAATCTTCTGAAAAAGAGATCTAGTGTGGACAACCAGGGTGGCACCAGGGATTTGGAAGCAGACAGTCCAAGGCAAGGAGCCAAGAATCTGCTTCTCTAATAAGATCCCAAGTAATGCCAATTCTTCTGGTCCGAAGGTCATGTTTTGAATAGCACCATAAATCGGAACTATTTATATAGATATCTGTGAAGAAATTATGGAAAATTAACAGGCTCTGGCAAGCAAAAAGAAAAAGTAATGTGCACTTGGTGTTCGCCTAGGAAATGAAATTGAATAGTGCAATGAATATTTCAAATGAAGGGAATTCTTCTGAAGCAGGCAGCTTCTGCTCAACAATGTGAAAACACTTGGAGGGGAGGCTAAGTGGTACATGTGGAATATCTCCTCTGATATCTCCAGTGCCCTCTTCATTAACTCCTACCTACCCAGTAACAAAACTCAAGTTGAGATTTCTTGGTTATAAGGACATCTATTTGGGACAAATAGGGCAATTCAGTTTGCAAATGTCTTTGCACTGAATGTGAAGCAAAGGCAGTCATCTTAAAAATATAAGCAAGTTCATAGGCTCTTTTTCAATCCTCCAAGGTTCATGTCATATTGTTAATTAAGTCGTCCTGTACCCCATCGATAGACTATGAGCCCCAAATCTTCCTCTTATTCTCGGCTTTATTAACACACTACCTACTGTACCATAATTTATAAATAATATCTCTTGGATTATAAGAGGTCTGATTGCAAAGTAGGTAAAACAAGAGAAATGTAACCAAGAATTGGTGAACTCTCATAGAAAGTAAACATAAACAAGTATAAGAAAGCTAGACCTGAGAGAGGTGGCCAAGGATGAACAGAGCTGGAAGGGCATTGGCAGTCCCTCAGACTTCAGTGGAAAAGGTGTAGTTTAGTTTCATTATGGAAATGGAAAAATGTTCGAAAGTTTGTCCTGGCCAGGTCTGATATGAGGTCATTGGGAAAGCATGAGGCTTTCCTACCCAGAGCAGGTGGTACTGCTGTGGAATAGTCACCAGAGAAAACTATTGCAGATTTATTCACTTGCAATTGATCATATAAATGATTAAGGTTTATTAAGGGGTTATATAAACACTCACTGGTGCAAATTGAACCTTAAGGCAATTCTTGGAAAATGGAACTGTCCTACACAGGATGGTCCAATCCTCTCCCCGAGAACACAGGAACAAAACAGGGAGGAAGGTCAGTGTGCCCTGGGTCCTCAGTGGGGTCTGGCTATGTCCCATTCAGGGTCCTATCACTCCAAAGCTATACCTCTAGGCTTCCCTAAATAACACCCTGAATCCCACTACATCTGTCCCTTTTGTCTAACTAAGAAAGTTCTAAAACTAAGTACAGACTATAGACAATAGAAATAATTATAAGATAATGTCTGGGAGAAGGAAAGGCAATAGCATAAACAAGATCAAAATACAACTAATAAACAACAAACATAATGTATATCTTAAATGTCTAGAATATTGGTAAGATTACTTCAAGGCTGTTTATCTTGAATAATATGAATCCAATACCTAACTGCTTTTTGCTAAGGTATGAGATGGTATTAACACTAGCTATCTAGTCTTCAACCCCATCAAAGACCTGAGAAGGAAAATATATTACCTGAATAAGCTGGAAGCACAAGAGAGTAGCTTCCAAGATTTAGGAGAAGACAGCAACAGTCAGCTGCTTCGACAGTCACCCACGACTTTTCAGCAAAGTTGCAGCATCTACCTTTTTTTTTTTCTGGCTACAGACCTAGGATATCTGACAGATCTCTTCAGAAGCAGGGCAATTTTGGAGAAACCATCTTATCCGGTCTTGGAAGGTTTCTGCAGTCTCTTTCCTTCATCCTGCTTGTCCAGATTAGACAGCAGTTGAAGCAAAGGCAATTCTTTGCCCAACAGACCATTGTCTGCCAAGAAAGACAAACTCTTGTGGAGTGTCCTTGATGCCCAACACCATCTCAGGAAAAAAGCAGTGATACCAGGAGTTATCATGCCTTTTATGGCTGAATTCTGAATAACAAAACATAAATGCCATATGTTCTAGGTCTATGAAGTGGTTGAAGACTCCTGTCTATCTGATATATTCTACTATATATCTGAGAAACATAAACAGCATGACTACTACATGGCAAACCTAAGTAACTGTGATCTGCAATTCTTATCATCCTAAAGACTGAAGCTTACTTTGTAAAAATAAATAGGTTACAGTTTTGAAAAATGGCTTCAAGTATAACAATCATATAAAAATTAAACAAAAGTAAATGTATAGTGCAAAATGACAACAGTATCCTAAATACATATCATTATACAAAATATCTAAATGGAGGTATACAAAACATCTTACACAGAAATAGACTATATGTATATATTATGACTAATATAATTAAACAGAGGTAGAAATTGCATAGTGTAAAGGACAATAATATGCTTAATATGCATTAATGTGCAAAATATTTTTATCAGAGGTAGAAGCATGTGCAAAATATGGCAATTACAGATTCAATTTTATATCAATATATAAATTACCTTAGACATAAAATAATTTCAGATTCAAATTTGTATTAATATACAAATTATCTCAATCAGCATATAAAATAATTTCACATTTGTATCAATATACAAGCACCTATATCAGTGCAAATTGTCTATAGTTCATATTTGTCTAATTATTTAGAGGTAGATACAATAATCTACCTATATCTGTCCTATCTATTCCCCTTTCTCTTCTTTAAAAGGGATTCCTTAGTCTATATTATTGTTCCACCCTCAACCCAAATATAACTTATAGCCACCCTATCAGAATGATAATTATCCATAACACTTAGAGGACAAAACTTATCAGGAGAGGGGCATAGTTTCTCATAAGGTTGCTTCCTGCTGACTTGTGGGTGGCGCTATCTCTGTGGGGTTCTGTAAAAACTAAGTCAGTGGTCAGATCCTAATGGACTGACTATAAACATCTATAACCATGCTCAGAGTACTGGGTAAGCCCATCTGGAAACCTTGTTAAACATGTGACATGAAGGGTAATCATAGAGCCCTATCTTGCAACCGTCCTGAATAGTCTATATTTCAAAAGCAGTCATGAGTGGTGTACACCAGCTTGTTTGTTTTGTTTTGTTTGTTTCACTGACCAGGTAAAATCATTGTGGTGGAGCCCCATCTTCTTTCTGGATGCTTTGGAGATTGCTGGCAGGAGAAATTGTTGTTTAGAGTGGAAAACCTAAACATCATTAATATCAACTGAAGAATTTATATTTTCAGGAGAAAATTAAGCAAAGAAGGTTTTAAGATGAAGAGGGAATACATACACAGATAGATAGGATTAGAAATAAAATTATAATTATATTGGTGCCTGTTTATTCTGTCTGTCATCTGTTCCACACCATGTGTCTTTTCTGATATGAGACAGAATCTCTTAAATTTTCCTTTATCGATGTGCTTGGGTTTATAGAAGGAGAAAGCCACTTACTCTGATTCCAAAGCCAGCTTGATTTATAATTAAATCAGAACCACATTTTTAAAAGAGTTATAGATATTAAACAATATTTGATAATTTACCCTGCATTGCATATTTGTACCAATAGGCCTTATAATCGTTTCATAATTAATCTTTCAGCATTAGGCATCTAAGCATCTAGCATCTTTTCAATTTCTTGAAGATGGTAATATCTATTCTTCTATAAAGACAGAAATGGAACCCTGCCCCAGCCTTGTTATGTGAGTTTTCTTTACCATGTATCCAATTGCCATATTGATAGATAAACCATTACTTCTCCTCTTATACTAAACCTTGGATATAAGTATTATCTATTTGTATCTGGTTTACCAAATTAAAGCATTTGATATCTCAATTCCTTACCCTAAAATTGGAAATGGCTTGACCTACCCAGTTCTCTTTATCATAATGGAGAGACTCAGCAATGATTGCATACTGAATTCATTCCTCTATGGGTGCATATCTGATCTTTAGTAGTATAAGAATTCTCATACATTCCAAATTAGCATGATCAAAAGCCAAAGAAAGAATTAATCGCTTTCTAACTTCTGGATCAGATACTGCTCTATGTACTGCCTTGGTCAATCTCTGCAGAAAGTCAACATACGGTTCTTTTAAGCCTTGCCTGACCTTGGTGTAAGGCTCAATTTTCTGCCCTGGGTTAAAATCTTTTTCCAGGCATTCAAAGCAGCAGTACGGCATAATAGCAATGTATGTTCACCATAAGTAGTCTGAACCTTCACATTAGCAAATGAGCCTTCACCAAGGATTTGGAATTGAGAGATGTCAAAGTCTCTAACCTTTTCCTGATGTTCTATGGCCCTAGCCTCTTCCTTCAACCAATTTCTCCATTGTAAATGTTGGCTATAGTCCAATACAGCAGCTTTAACTGCATCCAATCATTAGGAATTATTCTATTTTTTGTTACCATGCATTTAATATTTGTTTTTACATGTGTAGAATGGATTCCATGGAGTAATATGGCTTCCTTGATGTTCTTTATATCTCTCACATGAATAGGCTCATAATTGTAACCATTAATTCTGGAAATTCATGATATGTATTCTTTTTCTTAATGGTAACTGGGTAAATCATAGGAGGTGATAAGGGAATACTTTTTATGTTCACTACCTTAGGTAAATCACCCCCATGACCATAAGCTTTCAGTGATGGTTGTCCTGAACTGTTCTTAGTTGACCATGCTCTAATATCCCTCTCAATTATTGCAACATGGTCCTCCCATTGTTTAAATTTAGAGACCACTGACTTTTCTAGAGTCCAAATCTCTTGAATAGCCAATCTTTCTAATGATCCCATAGAATTAATAAGTTTCCTATTCTCATCATTAAAATAAGTCTATGCTTCTCTTGTATGGTCTTAACATTTGTGTCCAAGGAGGAAGATCTATCTGAAAGATTGTTGTAACCAATTTCCAGAGACGTAACTTTGTCTGCCAATTTATCAATTGTAGATTCCATATTACACACTTCAGAGAGCAATTGCTCATTCCATCATGCCAGTTAAATCTCATATTTAGTATAGTTATCAGGCCATTTTATGAGATATAAAATGTAGAATCAAGCTAAGAAATAACAGGACTGAGAGCATGAAGCCCTCAAATATATAATCATGGAAGAAGTTCTCAATCATAACAGTAAAAACATTTTTAACTTCTTGGGAATTTGTATCGTCTGCCATTGTTTATTCATATATATATGTATACATATATAGTAAGAGGTTTCTGGCCCTGACTTTCGGACCTAATCTCAAGGTCTAGGACCACAGACCTGCAGTCCCGCAGTCCCGCAGTCCCACAGAGACACACAGATGCTTCCAATAGTTTTAGGCTGATAGGCCTCAGGCCCAGGCATATAGCTTGCTAGCTCTCTACCCTTAAGCTATCCCATGTCTCTTGTCCATCCATGCGGCTTGGTACCTTTCTTTAGAGCTGCATGGTTGTCCTCTGCATCCTGCAGCTTCTCTCTGGTGCTCTCTCTGGCATTCTGCTCTCAGAGATTTTCTTAGTCTGGTAGCCCCGCCTACGCTTCCTGCCTGCCTTTGGCCAATAAGCTCTTTTTATTAAACCAGTGGGTGGGACAATTATTTACCATGAAACAACACAATATCCCTACATACATATGTATATATATTTAAAATATGTATTTTAAAAACTAGATGTAATAGTGGTGTTTGGCCAGCAGATGTTACAGTTGTAATTCAAGGTAGTCAAAGCTTAGGACTCAAATTTTCAAGTTCAGGTTTCTATGAAGATAACCTTACAAAAGGCAATTCCTCACAAAATCAGAATAATTTACTACAAACACACATTGAAGGACACACTGATATCAGCCATTTGTTCTTACAGACATTTTTCCTTGCTGGGCCACAGTAAAGCCACGGAGGCCAGTGAACCACTGCAGGAAGCAGGAAACACGGGCCTCTTGTAGCCCAGACCTGAAACCACATCTACATTGGATGTCAAACATTGCAGAATTATTTACTTGCAATCGATCACATAAAGAATTAATATTTATCAAGGGGTTATATAAACATTCACTGATATAAATTGGACATTAAGGCAATTCTTGGAGAGTAGAACTGTCCCACATAGGATGGTCCATTTGCTCCCTGAGAACATAGGAACAAAACAGGGAGCAATGGGTTCTCAATGGGGGATGTCCACGCCACATTAAGGGTCCTGATACCCCAAAACTACACCTCCAGACCTCCCTAAATAACACCTGAAACCCACTACAGAAGATCATTTGGGCATGAGTTTAACTCAATAGAAAATATTTATTATCCAGCCAGCAACTACACTGGGTGTTCAGGATACCAGTGTAGCACTGAGCCATTCTCAAGGTGAGCTTTCAAGCACATACAAAAAAAAAAAAATGTCCTGAGTTGGCATGCTTCAGTTAAGAAGGACAGTTAGCCAGAAATAGAACTACAGAAGCCAAAAAGCAAGTTAGCACATTTTAGACTTTCCCATACTATGGACTTTGATAGATTATGTCATTGTTTTTACCATGGCAGGTGGTGCTGTCTATATGTTGAGTTTTATGGTGTAAGTGGTACTTTCATCGTGGAGTCAGTGCCAAGTGATCAACCTGTTACAGTGCCAAGTTATCAACCTGTTACAGTGCCAAGTGATCAACCACCAGCATTATAGACAAGCACTGGATGTGGGAGCTCAGGGAACAGGCAAGCCACAGAGCCTAAAGAAAAATTAATTTTCAATGGATCCCTGTATTGTCAAGACTCATGCAAGCATGAATATAAGTGGGCCAGAAGCCTTTGGGGATCCAATTTCTATGACAGAAAATCTATATAAAGTTTTTCCTAGGATGGTTTTATACTGGAAGATCACCCAGTGACTGGACATTCTAGATATGTTGCCAAAGCAGAGTTTCCCAAGATACCTAACTGTCAGGGATAGCAGTAAACCTCTTTCTAACAGATGGTGCTGGAAAAGCTTAGCATTGAGTACATGGCCAAGGGAGATGGTTAAAATCCTGCCACTCACCCAAGAGTGTAATGAACAATGGATCTGGAGTTGAAGAAAATAAAGTAATAACTGACGTATTTGTAGATTATTTACTCCTGTAAGATTAAGAATAGTGGGGTTTGGTGTAGTTTCAAGTGCCTTTAACCCCAGTGCTTAAGAGGCAGAAGCAGAGGGATCTCTGTGAGTTAGAAACCTGAGTGATCTACATAGACAGTATCTGGAAAAAAAAGATGGAATTTTTTAAAAGTCTTTGTGGTCCTTAGTTATTGTAATAAATTATTCCTCAGTGACTATTGAGAACCCTAGAGTTATTTTTCTTCTATATATCATGTCTTGTTTGTTTGTTTATGTGTTTTGGCTTTTCATAACAGGGTTTCTCTCTTTGCAGCTCTAGCTCTTCTGGTATTAGCTCTATAGACCAGGCTTGCCTCAAACTCACAGAAATACACCTGCCTTTGCCTCCTGAGTGCTGGGATTAAAGGTGTGTGCCACCACCACCCAGTCTCTTTCACATATTACTAAAGAAATCAACAAGCTGCCCTAAAACTTATATGAATATGGGAAGAGTTCAGAATAGTCAACCGGTTTTTAACATGACAATTTAAAGGCCCACATTTCCTGATTTCAAAACTTACTATAAAGCTACAGTAACCAGATAGAGTGGTACAGTTAAGCATGTTAGTGGATTAGTTCTTTCTTCATTTCTGTGATAAAACACCATCACTAGAAGAGATTTATGGAAGAAAGGTTTATTCTGGTTTAGGATTCAAGGTAAGGAGGCATGGCAGTAGGCAGAGGGACAGTACCCAGAGCAGGAAGCTGACAGCTCTCATCCTCAACAACATTCACAAGCAGAGGGGGCTAACTGGAAATGGGTCAAGGCTTTAAATTATTAAACTCACTTCTAGAGACGCACTTCTTCCAGAAAGGCCACACTTGCTAAATCTCCTGAAATTGCTCCACTAACTGGGAACCAAATGTTCAAATGCCCAAGACTATGAGGAATATTTCTCTCTCTTTTTTCTTTTTGGCATTTTTTATTTAAAGGAGTTTTTTTTACATACCAACCATAGTTCCCTCTCTTTCTCCCACCTACCTCCAAGCTCCCCCACCCCATCCACTCTCAAAGAGGATAAGGCCTCCCATGGGAGTCAACAAAGTCTGGGGTATTAAGTTGAAGCAGGGCCAAGCCCCTTCACCCTGTATCAAGAACGACCAAGATATTCCTCTATATTAAATGGGTTCCAAAAAAAACACTTTATGCACTAGGGATAAATACTGGTCCCACTGCCAGAGGCCCCCAGAGCTGTCATCCATATTCAGAGGGTCTAGTTAAGAACAATGGAGGCTCCCCAGCTGTAAGTCCAGAGTCAGTGAGCTCCCAGTAGCTCAGGTTAGCTGTCTCTGAGAGTTTCCCCATCATGATCTTGACCCCTTTGCTCATATAATCCCTCCTCTCTCTCTCTCTCTCTCTCTCTCTCTCTCTCTCTCTCTCTCTCTCTCTCTCTCTCTCTCTCTCTGACTGCCCTGGGAGCTCAGCCCAGTGCTTAGCTATGGACCTCTTCTCATCAGCTGCTGGATGAAAGTTCTGTGTTACCAATTAGGGGAGTCATCACTCAGGGGAAGCCCAGTTCAGGCACCCTCTTTACTATTGCTTGGAATCTTTGCTGAGGTCATCCTTGTAGATTCCTGGGTATTTCCCTAGCACCAGTTTCTCCACAACCCCCAAATGGCTTCCTCTGTCAAGGTATCTATTTCATTGTTCTCCCTCTACTCCAACTCAACCATCCCATTCCCTCATGATCTCTTCCCACTTCCCTTTATCCCCACCCCCATGCTCCCAATTTACTCAGGAGATCTTATCTATTTTCCCTTCCTAGGGAGATCCATGAATGTCTCCCTTAGGGTCCCCTTCATTACCTGGCTTCTCTGGGGTTGTAAAGTGTAGACTGGTTATCCTTTGCTTAATGTATAACATCCACTTATGAATGAGTACACACCATGTTTGTTTTTCTGGGTCTGGATTACCTCACTCAGGATGATTTTTTTTCTAGTTTCATCTGTTTGTCAAGATGTCTTTTTTATTACTGCATAATACTCCATTGTGTAAATGTACCACTTTTTTATCATTTCTTCGGTTGTGGAGCATCTAGGTTGTTTTCAGGTTCTGGATATTGCAAATAATGTTGCTATGAACATAGTTGAGCAAATGTCCTTAGAGTATGAATGTGCATCCTTTGGGTATATGCCAAATAGTGGTATTGCTGGATCATGTGGTAGATTTATTTCCAGTTTTCTAAGAAATCATTATACTGATTTACAACGTGACTGTATGAGTTTACATTCCCACCAGCAATGGAGGAGTGTTTCCCTACTCCATATCCCCTTCAACAGAGGCTGTCATCAGTGTTTTTGATCTTAGTCATTCTGACAGGTGTAAAATGGTATCTCAGTTATTTTGATTTGCATTTCCCTGATGGCTAAGGGTGTTGAACAACTGCTTAAGTATCTTTTGGCCATTTGATATTCTTCTGTTGGGAATTATCTGTTTAGATCTGTACTCCAATTTTTACTTGGAAAATTTGGTATTTTGATGTGTATTTGTTTCTTGAGTTATTTATGTACTTTAGAGATCAGCCCTCTGTTGAATGTAGAGTTGGTGAAGACCTTTTCCCATTCTGTTGGCTATCATTTTGTCTTAATGACTGTGTCTTTTGCCTTACAGAAGTTTCTGAGTTTCAGGATGTCATATCTGTTAATTGTTGCTTTCAGTATTTGTGCTACTGTTGTTATATTTAGGAAGTAGTCTCCTGTATTTCCCCTGTATTCCTGATCTTTCCAGGACTTTTATCATGAAGGAGTGTTGGATTTTGTCAAAGGTTTTTTCAGCATCTAATGAGATTATCATCTGTTTTTTTCTTTCAGTTTGTTTATATGATGGATGACATTGACAGTTTTTCATTTGTTGAACCATCCCTGCATCTCTGGGATGAAGCCTACCTGACCATGGTGGATGATTTTTTTTGATATGTTGTTGGATTCGATTTGCCAAAATTTTGTTGCATATTTTTGCATCAGTGTTCATTAGGGGAGATTGGTCTGTAATTCTCTTTCTTTGTTGTGTCTGTATGGTTTAGGAATCAGGGTTACTATAGCCTCATAAAAAGAGTTTGGCAATGTTCTCTCTGTTTCTATTGTGTGGAACAATTTGAAGAGTATTGGTATTGCTTTTTGGTAATTTTGGTAGAATTCTTTACTGAAACCATCTGGTCCTAGGCTTTTTTTGTTTGTTTGGGAGACTTGTAATGACTGCTTCTGTTTTCTTAAGGTTTAGAAGTCTATTTAAGTGGTTTATATGGTCTTTATTTGATTTAAGTAAGAGGTACTATCCAGAAATTTGTCCATTTCTTCAGGCCTTCCGATTTTGAGAAGTACAGGTTTTTGAAGTATGACCTAATGATTCTGTTGACATCCTTGGTGTCTGTTATTATGTCCCCCTTTTCATTTATAATTTTGCTAATTTGGATACTCCCCGCCTGTTGGTTAGTTTGGATAAGGGTTGGTCTATTTTGTTGATTTTCTCATCGACTCTTTGTTTCATTGATTCTTCGTACTGTTCTCAGTTTCAGTTTCATTGATTCCAACCCTGAATCTGATTACTTCTTGGCATCTATTCCTCCTGGGTGTTTGCTTCCTTTTGATGGTGCTTTCAGCCGTGCTGTTAAGTTGTTGTGTGAGATTTCTCCAAATTCTTTACATAGGCACTTAGCCATGACCTTCCTTCTTAACACTGCTTTCGTTGTCTTGAATAAGTTTGGGGAGGGATATTTCTTATTCAAACCACCACAGTGGGCCAGCGCTTAAGATCATACGGTACTGACATTAAACCTGTGCAAAAATTGTTTGGGGGAAGATTATCTTTTGTCAAAAAGTCATTCTGAGACAAGGCAATGCCCATACGCAAAAGAATGTGTAAATCAGACTCATACCTCACACCATACACAAAGAACTCTCCAGTGGGTAATGGTAGCATGAGGACATAAAAGAAAAGAAGAGATGGCTGTAAATCTTACTGAGTTTGCATTAGGAAGTGTTGTGGAATGATCATTTTGTATGCTGTAAAGAACTGTCACTCGAATTGGTTTAATAAAAAGCTAACTGGCTGGTAGCCAGGCAAGAAGTATAGGCAGGACAACCAAACTAGGGTTGGTTGTGATAAAAAAGGAGGGGAAGGGTCAGAGGAGTCGCCAGCAGACACACAGAGAAGCAAGGTGAACTGAGAAATGTACCAAGCCATATGGTAAAATGTAGATAAGGATGAGTTAATTTAAATCTAAGAGTTAGGTAGTAACAAGTCAAGCTATTGGCTAAGCATTTATAATTAAGATAAGCCTGAGTGTGTTTATTCGAGAGCTGCTGGCAGTACAGAAACTTCCACCAAGGAAGTGGTTTCTTGGATATCAGATAAAAATTACAAATGTCAAAAATAATAAACTGGACATCATCAAAATTCAAAACTTATCTGGTTTAAGAGAACTCTTTAGAGTGGTATATTGTACAAGCTAAATAAATACATATTTTAGTGGTAATTTAAATGTGAATTAAACAAAAAATATAAAAATACAGCCCACAAATAAGAGAAAATACTTATCTTTCTGAGAAAGGCTGCACATCCAGAAAATACAAGGAACTTTCACAAAGGCACAATCAATACTCTAGTCTTAAGACTCTCAGAGCTTAGGGTGTAGCTCAAGGTGAGAGCAAAGTTTTGAAGCATTTTGAACCCTCCAGGGAGCCTTGGGGGAGACATAAAATGGTAAGTTACTTTGGAAAAGAGCCTGCTAACTTTTCAAAACTTTATGATGCATCTCATCAATTTCATCCCTGAGTTTATGCAGCAAAAATTAGAAATATACATACAAATAAAATACTTAAAGGTAATTTTGTTAGCAACACTATTCACCACAGACAAAAAGTAGAAATGACTCAAATGTCCATTTGAAACTAGACAAAATATCATATATTTGCTCTGCATCTATGGCCTCAAGTGAGAGTAGATCAAAAATATTTGAAAAAAAAATGTATCTGTACTGAACATGACAGCTTTTTTCCTTGTCACTAGTCCCTAAATAGTATAGCTATTAACATATTATTTATATTGCATTAGATATTTCAAATAATACAGAAATCCTTTAAGGAGAAAGTGCCTAGGTTATACATACTACAATGTTAAGGAATTTCTATTTATTTATTCATTTGGTTAGGTTTTTTGTTCATTATTTTGGTTTTTGAAATTGTTTTACTACATAGCCCAGGCTGATCCCAAATTTTCCCACCTTTCTTCCTTAGCCTCCTAAGTGTTAGGATTGTGAGTATTTACCACTACACTCAGCTCTCACCATGCATTTTACACATGAAACTTGAATATTTGAGGATTTTGGCATTCAGAAGGGCTCTCAAATCCAATCACTCATAGATTAGAAAAAAAGAACTAAACATATAAGATTATTAAAGAATAAAAATACTGTTGCCAAAACCCCTTCCCTGTGTTAAAGGAAACAGCATCTACCCCTCCTCCTAAGGTTCCAACAACAAACTGAAGTGTGATTCCACAAGAATCAGTGAGTTTAATTAAGCGTACATAAAGGTGTAGATGAAGCCCCTCCCCTAAATCTTTACCATCTATACCTTCTCATCCAATAAAGCCATATGCAACTAAGGAAAAATTCTATATAACTGGTAGGGATAGCTGACTGGAGTCTCAGATGAGGGCCCTATGACCTTTCTCATCTGTTCCTTACAAGGTAAGAACAATAATCAGCAAGCCCAGATATGGTGATCTTTTGCAAGCAAGCCTAGCAAGGCTCTTGAAGATGACCACAGTACTAAACATACAGTACTGGTACATGCTACAATAAACATGACTGTGAAATAATCCATCCAGCAAAATATTGTATGGTTCCATTAATATAAATTCTTCCAATGTGCAAATCTAAAGACAAAGGAGATGAGTGGTAGCCAGGGACATGGGAGATGGGAGAGTAGAAATGATGAGTATGGGTTGGGAGAACAGAAGACACGAAGCTTCTATAGGATGGTAAGTGATTGTGTGTGCACAGCATGCTAAAAGTCATCAAGCTGTATGCTTTCAAGGAGGCCGATGTGGCATCTAAAGTATTGCTGTATAAAGCTGTTAGTGGAAAAAAACTGACGTAATACTTTGGTGCTTACTGCCATTTCCCCCTTGGCTTTCCAAATAGTTACATACAGAAAACTTGTGCTAAAATATCAGGGGAAAATGGAATGCAATAATCTCTGACCTCAAGTCTGACATAGTCTTATTACAATTCCTAATTACAATTAGTGGTTGCCATGAACCTCAACAGATGATGTAATCAGTGGAACAGTGATAAAGCTAGAGGGTAGCATACCAGTGAGGCAGAGGATGCTTAAAGCAGCTCTCCAGGGGCTTCAAGTGTGCAAGGAAGGGAAGTGGGAACATGAGACTGATATTCTCATGTTTTGATTATTCTCCAAAATTAGCTTTCAAACAAAATTCCCAAAGGCTTATCATGACTAAATAAATAAATAAATGAATGAATAAATGAATGAATGAATGAATGAATGAATAAATAAATAAATAAATAAATAAATAAGTAAGTAAGTAAGTAAGTAAGTAAATAATGTGAGTGATCCCTGGAAAAATATCTTTATTAAATGCAGGTGAAACTATACCATGTGCATTTCTCACCCTTTCGAGAAAAATTGCACCTCCTTTGCACTGGGTTAAAGTACATGGTTCTAGCTATGCGTGTATAAATTATCCTTACATTTGAGTGTTTGACATCATTTGAATGAATTATTTACCTATTTAACAGCTTGGAACTTCTAATGGTGTTCGTATGTGTATTTTAATTACACCAGCTTCATTTTTCTCTGTATATAGTTAAAATACTGGCAGCTAAAAAAAGCCTAAGCTATTTCTGTCAGCCCTCTCCCGGGACTCTGCTCCCTAGTTAGGCAATTACTTAAAATTGAGCAATTGCAGTGTCTTTTTCTCCTGGTGGTTATGATTTCCAAACACTCACGCCATTTCCCTTTAAAGAAACAGTACAGAATAACGCAAAGGCTTCCCTTCGCTGGTCAGTGTGCTGCCTTTAAACACAGTCGGAAGTCTGTGGTCCGTGTTTAGATCGTAGCCTATATTTAGACTACCCTGGGGAGTCCACGGGTTGCAGGCAGAGCGTGTGTTCTTCTGTTAGTCATTTTAAGAAATATTTTCCCCCTTGGCATTTGGGGGCATGGAGGGAAAGCAAAAGGAATCACAGAGAAGAAATAAGTGATTGATTGAAAGCAGTAAGAAAGATCACGAGTAAGAAAACCCAAACTAATTCAAGTGTGTGTTTTCCTCCGCGGCTCTCCACAAGGGCAGACTGTTGCTGCCCCTTGCTCCAAGCACATGCTGCCTTTGCTCTGAGCATCCAAGCTCCCCTTAACTCTGGAGCCTGCTGCGTATTGATTGGTTTTAAACGTCTGTCCCACTCTCTAAACTGTAGAACAGAGAGCAACGCTTATTCTTCGAACAATCCTCTGGACAGTGATTTTGTAACTAATTGAAGTGGTCGTTTCTTTGGGTCGGACGTTGGCAAGATTTCTTTTTCTCTTTTCGTTTTTCTTTTTTATTCTAATCATCTTTTTGAGATAGAGTTTCTCTGTATAGCCCTGGCCACGTCAGCCAAGCACCAGTGACAAGATTGCTAATCACCCCCACCCACCCCAACCCTCAGGTTCTCCTATCAACTGCCTTGACTTCAAGAGATTTTATAAATATTTCTTATCGTCAGTGAAGTCATTTACTGAGCATCACAGGGAAACAGTGGCTGGAAATGAGCAATTGCTCATTAATTTTTAGGATGTCATAATAGGGACTTTAAAAACACATGGATATTTGGAGTTGGGGTGTAGCTTAGTGGTAGAGTGCTTGCGTAGCATGCACAAGGGCCTAGGTTCAATCCCTAGCCCCGGAAAAATAAAAAGGACCCTCTCTCAAAACAATATACAAAAGAATACACAGAAGAACAAAAATTTCAAACTCTAAATTTCATACTCTAGACTCCTAAAAAGTCTAACCTGAAAAAACAAAGATTTTGTTAGCTAAATGTCTCTAAGTAAAATAGTTTCTAGATCTCCAGTATGGAGAATTGGGAAGACTAATAATTACAATATTTCTGTAAAAGTAAATAAATTTAAGTGAGCAAAATTTCTCATAATTTCTAATCAAACTGATACTTGTAATATAAATCATGAATCTTTAATTTTTAAGGTATACATTTAACTATGATAAGTTCATCATCTATTCTCTTATTTAATTACCACAGAAAGCAGGTACCTGAGCCCCATCCTCCAGACAAGGAACCAGAATTTGACAGAGGTTGCAGTGCTACTGAACAACAGGACTGGAGTTAGAATCCACTCTGACTGCAGATGCTGGGCTCTTCCAGGTCAAAGTTCATGCATTTAACAAGTACTTTTTCTACTTCGAACTTTACTGTCACTCTATCTGTAATTCTGGCATAGCCCTAAACACCATATTCCCTAGACAGCATATCAACTATATCTTGCAAATCATTTAGGTGCTTATTAACACACTGAGTGATAATAACCATCATGGTTTAGAGAAGCAAACAGTATTTTCAGTGCTTATTAGTTAACTTTAAAACCTCAAGTCTTCTGAGACCAATTTTTAAAGAAATAGTTCACAAAGGACCTTGTCTTTGCATACGAAATAGCTGTAAATGTGAGGGCAGAGAGGCAACTAAAATAATTCTTTAAATAATCTAAAAACTACCCTGTACATTTCCAAAACCACCTGCAATCAAGGTTTTTAAAACAAAACCTTAAACAATGATTTGTGTGGGCATGTATGTGTTGGTGTGCATGTGTGTATAGGTTATATGTGTACGCAGGGTCACATGTACATAGGGGCCAGAGGCTGATGTCAGGGACTTCCTCAATCACTGTCCACTCTATTTTTTTGAGACATGATCTCTCACTGATCTTGGAACTTGACAACTGGGCCCAGGGATCTTCCTATCTCTCCGTTCTCAGCCCTTAGGCTATTGGAGCATGCTTCCACTCAGGATGGATGCTACGGTTTAAGCTTAGGTTCTCATGTTTCTCTGGCAGATGCACTACTAATGTGGGAATGCGTTTATGTATGCTGTGAATCTCAATCTTTAAACAAAGGAGCTGTTTTGGGCCATGACAGGTACCACAGAAGAAGTAGGAGGAGAAATCAGAGCATAGGTAAGAGAAGCAGGACAGAGTCAGAGGCAGATCCAGCAAGCCACTGAAGGAGCAACATGTAGGAGCACAGGTGAGCCACAGGCCACGTGGCAGACAAATTAATAGAAATGGGTTGATTTAAGATGTAAGAGCTAGCTAGCAAAGTGCCTGAGCCATAGGCCAAACAGCATAAAGTTGATATAAACATCTGAATCATTTCTGGGGGTCTAACAGGTGGGCGGCTGGGCCGCTAAGGGGTCTGGCACAGCAGGATCTGGGTCTCTGGCCACCCAGAACCCAGAAACCCCACTACTACACACTACCAACTGAACCATCTCCCTAGCCCCTTAAAATACAATCTATGTATGAATATAAAATATATGACATGAAATTTTCAACTGTTTTTAGCATTAAGACATGGTTGTCAGATGGTGGTGGCACTCTGTAGGCAGAGGCGGGTAGATCTGTGAGTTCAAGGCCTATCTGGTTTACAGAGTTGAGTTCCATGACAACTAAGACTACACAGAGAAACCTGTCTTAAAAACAAAACAAAAACAAAAAAGAAAAAAAAGAAATAGCTACTGGTTAAAAAACCATGCTTCTGAGCTCTGCCGTCAAGCCCCATTTAAAGCAAGGTTTCCACGTGCTTCTCTCTCTCTCTCTCTCTCTCTCTCTCTCTCTCTCTCTCTCTCTCTCTCTCTCTCTCTCTCTCCTCCCTCTCTCTCTCTCTCTCTCTCTCTCTCTCTCTCTCTCTCTCTCTCTCTCTCTCTCTTCCTTTGTCTTCTCCTGGGAGCTCCCCATTTCTCTCTCCTTTTTTTTCCTCTGTCTCTTTCTTGTGGCCTTCTCTGCTATTATAATCATAACCTCTCTGTTGATCATAACCATATTTATCTGACAATAAAGCTCTTTTCTACATAGAAACAGCAATGAGGGTCTCCTGCTATCTGCCACTGCCTTCTGCCGGTTCCCATGTGCATCCACAGAAATCCACCGCCAGATACTGGGTATATGTGAACCATACCAAATTTCAAACCTAAATAACAAAAGAGCTGGAAAAAAAATTCTACAGGTGTTCATACAATCCAGCCTTTCAGGTTGTCTTTCTCTTCTATACTGTGATTTACTTAAGTATCAAATTAAAAATATGGTCTTGAGGTAGAATGGACAGCCTGAGAATCCAGAGGGCTTCAGTTCGTTATAAAGGAATCTAGCTCCTGAGCATAATTCTTACTTCCAGACTGCCAAAGGAAGAAGTTAACTTACTCTGTATACACAAAACTTTCACAGATGTGCCTAAAGAAATGATAACAACTTAAGCCAATCAAAAACTAACAACAGTTTCAGGTAGAGGTGCATGTCTGATGTTAGTCATAAATTCCCTTAACTGCATTCTTTGTCACTGAAATAAAATGTCTTTGATATTTAAGAAAGAAAGAGAGAAAGAAAAAGAGAGAGAGAAAGAAAGAGAAAGGAAGGAAGGAAGGAAGAAAGAAAGAAAGAAAGAAAGAAAGAAAGAAAGAAAGAAAGAAAGAAAGAAAGAAAGAAAGAAAGAAAGAAAGAAAGAAAGAAAGAAAGAAAGAAAGAAAGAAAGAAAGAAAGAAAGAAGGAAATCTGCCACCAGAAAACCAGGTATATGTGAACCATACCAAAATTTTAAACCTAAATCATAAAGGTTTATTTTCTAACCCTGAAACCTAATATTCTACAACAGCATCCAAAATTATAGTGTAGATTTTTCTAGAGATGCATATTTGGAAAGCCAAACAAAATATGATAAAAGATATTTCATTAAATAGCCAACATGAACCACTTCATCACCCACTATAACACTGGTTGGGGCCTATGTCAATTTACAGGCTCAGGACATTAACCGGTCAAAAAATGTAAATAATTGTGGATCATTCATCTGTATTGTCCTCTGTCCTTTTATGAATCAGCAAATATAAGCCTGTGTCAAGACAGAATGAAAATTCTCTTTCAGAATAGAGGTCTTTGAAAACCTCAGATATGTTTCCTTAACTTCGATATTTCTTAACTCTACAACATCTGAGTTGGGTAAAATGCCTTATATTTCTTACAGGATTTTAAGCAATTAGGAACAAGGACTTAATCTGAAATCAGCATGCATTACTAACAAATAATAATAGTAATAATAATAATGAAAGATATAAATACTAAGTAGCCCATGCAACTAATTAGTCTGTTCTTGACGTGTTGGAAACAACAAGCTTCAGGAAAGAACTTAGAAGACACACGTCTTTTTTGTTTATCTAGAATATAATAAGACATAACACTTATAAGAACTACATATTCTTTTTCTCTCCCCAAGTAGGATGAAAATAACATAAATATCTACCAGGACATCACTATAGTTGAATCAAATACACACTCGAAACTAAAAGTCAGTAGTCATATAACATGCGTCTAATTTAAACCAAAGCTGCACGTGAATTATCTTGCAAACATGAAGTGTGATCCTTCTCAGTCAGGGGCAAAGCTCAGAGGCTGTCTCAGCACTAAGACCTGGAAACCTAAAGCCGTCTGGGAACAGGAAAGCCAGAAGGGGGTTTCTTCAAAACCACCTACACAGGGGCTGTCTTCCTGCTCCAGGATGGCCTGTGGAAACAGGCTTCCTGCCCAAGCCCAAGGAGCACGTGATGTCCATGGAAAACTGTGAAGCCAGCCAAATTCCCACCCACAGCAGCATCTGTCTTCAGAGCCCTGACAATCCACCGAAGCCAACAGGCTCAAAATGACGGCAGAAGAAACCCTTGTAAAGAGAAACCTTCAGCTACTTTGCAGATCTGCAGCCAGGCAGGCTCAGCGAACAATGAGTATCAAAATACAAGAGTCAAAAAGAGGCATTTCATCAGAAAAGGAGACGGGACAGACAAGAGAGAGAGAGTTTCTTAACTATGAATGGGGAAATGAGCTTGAAATGTTAAGAAACAATTGAAAAGGAAAAAAATCAATGCGACAGACAAAACCTATTTCAAAAGAGTAAAAACTAAATAATTGAGCAGTAGGAATCAAAATTGAGCCTTATCTGCCCATAATCATTAGTGAATGTTACTATGATGTGCCGTTTTTTAAAGAGGGCTTGTCCTTTAGTGCACATTTAAGCAAATTTAACCATCTTAAATGCAAATCTTTCTTAAGTCTATTGCACATGACTTTAACTTCTTAACTATAATTATTCTTAAAAACATGTGATTGGTGGCTCGCACTTCTAATGCCAGCACTCAGGAGGCAGAGGCAGGTGGACCTCTGAGTGTGAGGTCAGTCTGATCTACAGAATGAGTTTCAGGAAAGCCAGGGCTACACAGAGAAACCCTGCTAGAAAACCAACAAACAACAATAAGAAAAGAAGAAAAAGAAGGGAGGGAGGGAGGGAGGGAGGGAGGGAGGGAGGGAGGGAGGGAGGGAGGGAGGGAGGGAGGGAGGGAGGGAGGGAGGGAGGGAGGGAGGGAAGGAAAAATACTAGACACTGATTTATTGATTTGACACAAATGCCAACCTAAGGACACATGCTCAGTTCAGTCATCAGAATCCAGTGAGAAAATAAAAATGCAGAGAATAAATCTGATATTTGTGGGAAAGAGTGAGTGCTAGAATTTTGTGCTTTAAAAGAAAAAAAAAAAAAACCAGACCAAATAAACAAACAAAAAAACTCAGACAATTTAGATCCATAGTTCCTTGCAGGAAGCAAGAGTATAGTAGAATTCTGGCCTGGCTGTCTGTAATTCCAGGTACCTGGGCATGCGTTCACACATGCATTCCACACTTACTCATAGAAGGTCTAATATGTCCTAATATTGAACCTGATCTTATTCCACTGGGCTGTCTTAATTAAATGTTATACACTAAGTGGCAAATAAATAATAGGAATTTGTGCCTAGAGAGATAGTAGTTAGGAGCAGTGGCTGCTCTTCTAGAGGACCTAGATCCAGGTCCCAGTGGCCACATGGTGGCTCCCAACCATCTTTGACTCCAATTACAGTTGCAGTTCTGGGTTCTGTAGGCTCCACATACATCTGGTTGACAGAGAGACATGCAGGCAAAATCCATACACACAAAATAAAAATGGAAAGAATTGTATCATCAAATTCAGTGCCTGATGGAATATCATGTCTTGATTCATGGATAGCCATTTTTCTGTCTCTTATGGCACAAAAAAGCAAAGGAATTCTCTGCTGTCTCTCTTGAAAGGGTAAGTTTTAATATCTTAAAAAGAGTATCATACTATCGATTACATCTGAACATAGAAATTTGGGAGGGGGTACACACAAATACTTAGTCTGAATTAAACACCTAGTATGTGCTCTGTAAAATGAAGAAACAGAAAACACAGTTATTAAAGAACTCCCATTCAGTAAGAGGAGAGGCAGAAGTATATGATTAGGATACAACGAGGTCAGTCTAACATGAGGAACAGGGAAAGGGCTTCTAACTCAGCCTGAGCTTCTTGAAGCAATGATATCCAGGGGGAACTTCTGAATGCTGAGGTATTTGTCAAGTGAAGTCAAGAAGGAAAGGTGGAATTGGGAGTTGATGGTGGAAGATGAGGAAAAGATGGCCAGATTTCAGGGCTTATGCATGAAAAATTACGGTCATACAAAGTTACCGTAGTTAGATTTGCAAGATGATTTTCTGGTAAGTGGATTGTGGAATGGTCATGGTAGTGGTGGTGGCAGCGGTGGTGGTGATCATGGTGATTGTGGTGGTAGTGGTCATGGTGATTGTGGTAGTGGTGGTGGTCATGGTGATTGTGGTGGTGGTTGGTAGTGGTGGTGGTCATGGTGATTGTGGTGGTGGATGGTGATTGTGGTGGTGGTGGTGGTGGTCATGGTGATTGTGGTAATGGTGGCGGTGGTCATGGTGATTGTGGTAATGGTGGTGGTGGTCATTGTGGTGGTGGTGGTGATTATGGTGATTGTGGTGGTGGTAGTAGTGGTCATGGTGATTGTGGTAATGGTGGTGGTGGTCATGGTGATTGTGGTAATGGTGGTGGTGGTCATGGTGATTGTGGTAATGGTGGTGGTGGTCATGGTGATTGTGGTAATGGTGGTGGTGGTCATGGTGATTGTGGTAATGGTGGTGGTGGTCATGGTGATTGTGGTAATGGTGGTGGTGGTCATGGTGATTGTGGTAATGGTGGTGGTGGTCATGGTGATTGTGGTAGTGGTGGTGGTGGTCATGGTGATTGTGGTGGTGGTGGTGGTCATGGTGATTGTGGTAGTGGTGGTGGTGGTCATGGTGATTGTGATGGTGGTAGTGGTCATGTTTTGGGCTATAGCACAGCAGCTTAGAGGGAGGCAGAAAATCCATGCAGAGGTAAAGATGAAGATGAGTGGAGTCAAAGAGATGATACAGGCTGCAGCCACAAAAAACAAGATGTAATGGGATTGAGGTAAGCCACAAAATATGTGAAGTTGAGTTCAATTATAAGAGCTGGTTAGTAATGACCCTGAGATGTTTATAATTAATATAAACCTCTGAGTAACTATTTTATAAGTGACTGTGAGACAGTGGGTAAGAGAGCTTTGTCTGGATGAAGGACAGAAAAAACTTGAGACTACACATGGTGATAATGTTCATGGTGCTCATAGTGGCCCTTGTAGTGGTGGTAGCTGTAGTGGTGGTTTTGTTTGCTTGCTTTAAGATAGGATCTCACTATGGATCCCAAGATTGCCTAAATTTAAAATCCATACCACACTCTCCCAAATGCTGAGATTACAGGTATGCATGACCACACTCATTTTAGAATGGAGATTTAAGAAATGGAAGGAAATGTATGAGTCAGGGAACGACTTGAAGAAAGCAAATCTGATATAAAGGTGGGGCAGGAAGAACTAGAAAGTGTGAGGCAAGAAGGTTAGAAAAGATACCTCATGACATCCACAGTCCTGTTTTCCTTTGTCTCAAAAAATCCAGATAAATAAATAAGATGGAGAGATGATAGATAGGTAGGTAGATAGATAGGTAGATAGATAGATAGATAGATAGATAGATAGATAGATAGATAGATGGATGGATGGATGGATGGATGGATGGATGGATGGATGGATGGATGGATGGATGGATGGATGGATAGATAGATAGATAGATAGATAGATAGATAGATAGATAGATAGATAGATAGATAGATAGATAGATGGATAGATAGATAAAAAGAGGAAAAAGGTGAGAAAGGTAAGGTATGTCAGGGATGGTCTTATCTGGTAAGTCACTTATCCTTAAGCATCCTTCATGCAATGTGGAGCCCAGATGGCCTCCAAGGGAACTTCCAATGCAAAAGCTATGAAGCATTAGCGTACTGGTTATTGTATTATTCAGCGATGGCCCCAAAGCCTTTCACAGTTTGTCTCTATACTAAATGGTACTATCATAAAGTACTTTAAAAGTTTTACTTAGTGCTAACTTGAGAAACATGACTGTAACTGCTGACAAGACAATATCCTGCCTAAAGCAACCTCCCCCTTCTAACATTGCTGTTTCAGCTGTGTGCCATAGGTGTGAGTAATCACGTGCTTTTGAACTACGTAGCACACTCCATTTGCAAGTCCCCATGAGACTGGCACTGGGCTTTACTGTTTTGTTGGGATATTTTCAAATATAATAAAAAACATTTGGAGATATCAGAGGGCTCTACCCACAGTCAGTCTAGGAGGATCACAGTGGTAACTCACACCTTTAATCCCAGCACAGGGAATATCCTGGGAGTGGTGACCTATGCCCTTAATCCAAAATGAGTTTGAGGTCATTTTAGTTTACAGAAGAAGTTCCAGGCTCCCAGGCAGGCAGTGGTGGTGCCACGTCTTAACTGAGTGAAGAAAGTATTTAAGGCAGACATAGAAAGACAAAGAAGGCAGAAGTCAGGAGGGTTGAGGCTGAGGAAGTTGGAAGACAGTAGGGTGAAATCTGACTGTGGTGTTTCTTCTCTGATATCTCTGTCTTTCCCAGAGATCTGGCCCTGAGTTTCCTTTATTCGTGCAACACTGTTTGATGCTCAAATGCTTTATAAGCTTCATCAGAGCTTCAAAATTGAGAACAATAAAGGTTCCTTAAGTCTTTGTGCTGTCCCTTCACATAAATAAACCACCTATGGTGCCTTGCATATAAGGTACAAACATCACCTGGCATCTGTGTGCACCTGACTATTGTAGTTGTGGTTTATGAATAAGTAGACTATCTCTGAGGATCTAAGAAGCACTTATTTCTAAGTGGATGAACTAATTAATACTCAGGAGGTTCTAGAGTCATTTGGAAGGCCTTTGCTAACTTCCCTGTTCTTAACTGTGTTCTGGGTTATTAAGATTTGGAGATTTAGAAGAGTAGACAAGAAGGAAAACTGATACCTCATTGAATTTGATAAAAGAGGCAACCATACAAAAAAAATAAAATTAGCTGCCTTCTCTGTTTTTCAAGATATTTGCATATCTTTATTTATGCATCAGTAAAATGTGCCTCTTCCCAGAGGACTAGAAACCTGTAAAACTCTGTAAATAATTCTACAGGAATAATGTTTGTAATTTTTTTTAGATTTATTTTTTCTGGATTTTATGGCTATGAGTGTTTTGCCTGCGTGTATGTATGCACCATATATGTGCTGTGCTTTGTGCCCATGGAGGTCAGAAAGGGATACCAGATCCTCTGGAACTGGAGTCACAGATGTTTGGGAGCCACATTGCATATACTGAGATTGTAACCCAGGTCCTCTTCAAGAGCAGCAAGTGCTCTTAATCATGGGGCCATCACTCCAGCCCCTTGTAGGGATAGTGCTGAGATACATGTCTACACTTCAATTATATTGTCTTCTCTCATAATTAAATCACACAAAGGAGCAAATTAAAGCTAAATGGTATACTGTGGTGACAAATTTGTGCCATTCAGCACATCCTGGATGATTTTGATCTTACTTAGCTGTGATTTTTTTGAGGGCTATATCCTATCCACACATTTTAATCCCAGCCATGGGGGTGCTGCCCTTATCTTTTATAGGCCTCATCTCATGATAGTATCATATTGCCCATCAAGTTTCAACATGTAAATTGTAGGGAACACCTGAGGCCACAGCAACACTAGATCACCCCTCATATTTCTCACACCAGCCAGTTTGTCTTTCCCAGTACGTTCTTGTAGCCTTCTTACACAGCATGCCAGGCAGCCATCACCAATAATCAGTGTACTATTTGTAACCTATTTGTCTCCATGAATCTAGGCTTACACCTACTGAAACCACATCAGCCCATGCTATTTACAGTCTACTTTCTTGACCAGTTAAAATACAAATTCTATAAATCCCTTTTTAGTGTTTTAAATTTCTTTACAATCCAGCTACAAATGTATTATCTACATAAGGAAACTCAAGCCAAACCCTGACATGGACTGTCTTTCTGTATGCTGTGAATATGCTTTATTACCATTGGTTAATAAAGAAGCTGTGTTGGCTTTTGGCAAGGCAGCTTAGAGGCAGTCGGGAAATTCAATCAGAGAAAAAGAGAATGGCAGAGTCAGGTGCTGTAGGCTGCCGCCCAGAAAGCAAGATGTAATGAAACACAGGTAAAGCCACAGAACATATGGCAATACAATAGATTAATAGAAATGGGTTAAGTTTTAAGAGCTAGCTGGTAATGAGCCTGAGCCATAGGCCAATTCGTAATTAATATAAGCCTCTGAGTAATTATTTTATAAGCAGATACGGGACCATGGGTGGGAGAGATTCCTGTGGGCCAAGGGGCCCTGGTGGGGCAGAAAAACTTCAGGCTACATAGACCCATTTGCAGAACAATTATAACTTAAGATTTCCCCTTTACAATTAAAAATCAGCAAACCAAGTCTCCTTGCTTCACGTTATCAGTTCCACTGTTAGTGCTGACTAATACAATGAGTATAAACTTAGATGTTAATGATGTTTGGTGCTTTATGAATATGAAAATAAAACCTAGTCCAGACTTAAATTTTTACTCTCTTTTGCTATACCACCCCTACTCTTCCAGATCCTTCTAAATGTTCCCTGGAAAAGGTAGTACTCTTCTTAGAAGCCTATAGTTTTTTTCATGTGTCCACTGAGAACATCAAATTCACTCAGGAAACTCATACTCAGGAAAGCAAACACAGAGTTTTTCAACGAGGACCATGTGTTCAGCTCTATAGCTATTCATTGTGTTGTTTCTGCAACTTTCCTGGTGCTATAATTTTATTTAATACAGGGGTAAAAAAGCATGATACCTACTATTGGCTGAACAAAAATTACAGTCTTAAAATTGTAAGTGTCATACAATAGGATGAGATAGATATACATCAAGATATTTTTAAAGATTTTTTTTTTGCAGTGGGGGAGGATGGAGAAAGCAACTTTATGTGGTTTAATTACCAGTTACAAAGGAAGATGTACCATGGGAAAATTTCTTCTGTTCTTTGACTTTTATGAATTAACCTCTTCATTAAGAACCTTTTAATACTAATTACAATTAGTGTGGTGAACAGTAGCCAAACCATACAGGGTAGATCTAGAAGCAAAGCCACTCAGAAGTCAAGAAAGTATAAAAGTAGGAAGATGCTTTTTGAAATATCTACTTTGACCTGCTTATTTTTTCTGATGAAGAAAGCCAGAAGCAGACATTCTAAATGAACCGCCCAGACCTCCGCAGCCTGATCATAAAAGAGCTATTCTTTCTTCTGAATCCCAGAGTCTATTATTCTTACTCCTGTAGTACTTGATGAAAAGCCAACAGCTGACTTTACAAGCTTACTAAGTTCTGCTGGGTTGACTCTAGTCTTGGATGCCGAGATGGTTTTCCTGAAATCCTACATAAGTTGTTGCACATCAGTCCACTGGACAAGAAGTTGTTTTTCCTGTTATACAAACCAAAGTCCCAGAGTTGTGTAGAATGTAGTTTCTGGCCCCAGCGGTCAGAGGTCCAGACCCACAGATCTGCAGCCCCAGGCACCTCGCCACCCACTGCTGTTTAGGCCCCCCCAAAATGATTCGAACTCTTATATTAATTTCGTGCTGTTTGGCCTATGGCTTAGGCATATTGCTAGCTAGCTCTTTCATCTTAATTCAACCCATTTCCATTAATCTGTCCTGCCATGTGGCCCGTGGCTCACCTGTGTTCTTTACATACTGATTCTTTGGCAGCTGGATAGTGTCTCTCTGTCTGATTCCACTCTCTTTCTCCTACCTATGCTCCGATTTCTCTCCTACTCCTACGGTGCCTGCCATGGCCAAAACAGTTCCTTTATTCCACAGCATACAAAACAACATTCCCACATCAGAGCTGAATTCCACTGGTCCTGACTGGCCTGAGTTGGATAATGTGCCAATCTTCAAACCAATCATAGTGGTCACAGGAGGTGAAGAAGGATCAAATACATTTAAATTTTTAGTATGTATCAGGTTCTATGCTGCACCTGGAGTAAACTCACTGACAGCGAAATAATAGACTGAGCACTGGCAAAAGAGAGAATTTTATTTTGTTTTTGTTTGTTTTGAGCAGGGTTTCTCTGTGTAGCTCTGGCTGTCTTGGAACTTATTTTTTAGATTAGGCTAGCTTTGAACTCAGAGCTGTATCATCCTTCTTAGTGCTGGGATTAAAAGTGTGTGTCACTACTGCCTGACTAGACAGAATAATTTTTAACAGATTACTCTTAATAAAAAATTTTTTAAAAGTAGGGTGCATCCTGCTTCCTGGTAGTGATAAATATGCTTTGTCTTAAAGGAAAACAAGAGAAGATATATAGAGAGACAGCAAAATCCAATATCCACCTACCAATAACTACTGAAATAATAAGGTTAAGAGAAGATAAAAACTACTTTTAAAAGAAATCCAAAAAGGGCCAGCGAGATGGCTCAGCAAACCTGATAACCTGAGTTCAATCTTTGGAACCTAAGTGAATAAAAGAACCAGCTCCAAAATTGTCCTTGGACATGAACACGCATGCTGTGAAATGCATGTTCACACACACACAAAATTAATAACTAGGTATTTTTCAGTTTTCAAACTATTGTCTTGAAGGGAGAAGGGATGTATTTGTTCTCTTACGCTTGACAAATGAACTCGGGTCAATAAGCAGAGGAGGTGAGGACACAGATTGAAGTTAGTAGATGGACAATGCTGGCATGATGTCTCACAGAGAAAGGAGCTTGCTGCCAAATCCCAAGACCAAGCTTAATCCCAAGGACCCACACAGTGGAAGGAGACAATAACTCCAGCAAGTTTCCTCTGACCTTTGTGACTGCACTTAGGAGCCTTCCTTCACGAACAAGCAAATAAGCATACGTTTAAAAGAACTTCAAGTCAACTGGTGAAGACACTTGCTAGCAGTTAGACTTATCCAGTAAGTGAGCAGATGGTATGAGGAAGTAGTGAGTTTCCCACAGCTGGCAGCTGCCTGTCACTGTGATAAAACACTGACCAAAACCAACATGGGGAGGAAAGGATTTATTACATTTTACAGTTCCTGGGGAGCAATCCATCACTGAGGGAAGTCAGGGCAGGAACCTGGAAGCAGGAACTGAAGCAGAGGTGGAGGAAAACTACTTACTGGCTTACTCTCCATGCTTACACTCAGCTTGCCCAGAGGTGGCACTGCACTCGTGGGCCTGTCCACAGTAATGACTAAATTTAAAAAAAAAAAAAATTGCCCACAGGCCAATCTGATGGTGGCAGTTTTTCAACTGCGGTTCCTTCTTCCCAGCTGATTCTAGATTATGTCAAGGTGATTTAAAAAAAAAAAATCATAGAAGTCTTCAAATAGGTGACCAGCCATCGAGTGTCAAAGAAGGACTTCAGTACTGGGTGAAGATGGGCTCAAAGCTGCCTCTGAAATTCCTTCCCAGATCCGATTCTAAATTATTGAGACTAGTATGAATAAAAGATTCAAGCCCATTCCTGAACTAAATTATTCAACAAACAGTAATAGAACTTTCGCCTATGACGTTTGAGTCAACTAGGCTTTGGGCGATAACAATTCTTCTTTATAAGGAAAGCATATATAGATCTTGGATAATAATGCATTTTTAAATCAAAACATTACAATTAATTTTATTTAAAAAAGCATCATCCATAGTCATATTCTCTGAAGAAGAAAAAAACACATTTTAAAATTCTATTTAAATCTTGATCTATTTGACCGCATAATTTCACATCAGAACAAATTGTAATGCCTAATCGGAACAAAGCTAAGTTCTTTGCTGCTGTTTTCTGCCTTGCTGTTGTTTTGGAGACATGTTCTCAGGATGTATGGTAGCCAAGACGGGTCTCTAACTCACTGCACAGCCCCAGAAGGCCTGGCCTCCATCTTCCTGATTCCACCATCTAAGTTCTAGGATTATAAGCCAAGTCCCCCAAACCCAACAGTCTTCCACTTACCTTCTACTTTTAAATTGTTCACCATAAAACTTCATCTGATACTATATTTCTACTTGAACATCTTTATACAAAGTACTTTAAAGCATTTAAATTTTTTTATTTTTGACAAGTAATATGTATTTACAAGGCAATGTGACATTTTGGCATGTGGTATCATAGGATTATTATGTCAAGCTAATTAACCTATCCAGAGATTTGCTTACCATTTTTTATAACTAGAACCTTTGAGATGCCTATGCTCAGCAACTTTGAAGTGCATAATTGAGTGTTATTAACTATGATCACCACAACTGTACAAGTAGAAAGCTTGCTCCTCTTAGCCAATGGCAACTTTGTTCCCTTTGAATAATCTCCCTCTGGTCCAGAACACACCCTTTTTGAATTAGTTCCTATCTGGGCTTCGTGAGCAACATGGTACAGATATCTTTATAGATGAGTGTGTCCTGCCCTAGGAACGTCATCAGTGTGCAGAACTATCTTCTTTTAGCATTATCTACGTTCAAAGGCAGCAGCCGTGTGTGGAATGATAGTTTCTAATTGGTTCCTTTTCCTGTTTCTTCTTTCTCTGTCTCTCTGTACTTGTGAGTTTGATAGCTTTTGCATGCTTGTCTCTGCCCCTCCCCCATGATGACAACATTCTTACTACATGGGAAAAACCAGCAGGGTTCAGAGACAGAGGCAACACACCACAGAAAAGAAAGAAAACAGAAGGTGGGAATTAATTCTAAGAGGAAGGGTGAATTTTCTCCCCAAACAACTGAGTCTCTGGGATAGCTCGTTCGCATCCCGACCCACTGCTCAAGTTCGCTTTCGGGTGCTGAGACAAACAGCCTGCTCAAGAGCAACTTGTGGAGGAAAGGGTTTGTTTGACCTCACAGGACAGAGTCCATCACTGAGGGAAATCAGAGTAGGAATCCAAGACAGGAACTAAAGCAGAGAGCTGAGGAATGCCACTTTCTGGCTTTCTTACCCTGCCTGGCATCTGCTTTTCTTACACAGCCCAGGCCCATCTGCACACGGTGGACTGGATCCTCCTTCATCAATTACAAATTAAGAAAATGCCATGCTCACAGGCCAATTGGATGTAAGCAATTCAATTGCAATTCTCTCTCCTCAGGAATGCGTAGGTTGTGTCAGATTGACAAGTTAACTCTGACACCTACTTGCCTTTATCTGCAGGAACCCAAAACAGTGTGAGAATTTGCCAATATGCCCCCTTCCCTTTAAACTCACATAAATCAACAAAAAACTAGGCGTTCTGGAACATTTACTTATAATTTCAAACATTTCAAAAATGACCCTTCATTCTGAAGGTCTGACAAAGAAGAAATAGAAGGATGTGAATCATATAAGGAGCAAAAAGAAAAAATATTTTAAAAATTGTAAGAAAATAACACCGTAGTATGCCAACAATCACAAGGAAGAATGAAGTCCTGAGTAACTAACTGCATTTC
The DNA here is from genome assembly GCA_033318265.1 of Phyllotis vaccarum. Taxonomy (NCBI): domain Eukaryota; kingdom Metazoa; phylum Chordata; class Mammalia; order Rodentia; family Cricetidae; genus Phyllotis; species Phyllotis vaccarum. The sequence continues at coordinate 31,369,925 of JARWLC010000015.1, forward strand.
TTCCCAAAGTCAAGTAAGTATGGACCATAACGTTAGCCTCTAAAGCCACACCCTCTGAGCATTTAAACATCAAGCCCCATTTAAAGCAAGGTTCCCATGTGCATCTCTCTCTCCCTTTGTCTTCTCTTGGGAGCACCCCCATTCCCTCTCTTCTTTCTTTCTTTTCTTCTTCCTTTCTCTTTCTTGTTGTCTTCTCTGATACTATAGTCATGACCTTCTCTGTTAATCATAACCATACTCATCTGACAATAAAGCTCTTTTCTACATAGGAACAGCGTTCAGAGTCTCCTGCTATCCGCCGCCGCCTCCTGCTGCGTTAGCATGTGCTTCCACAGAAATCCGCCGCCAGATAACTGGATAAACGCGAACCATACCAAAATACACACAAGATCCTAACACACAACTACTTGTTCATTCTTCTCCCTGGAAAGATGAGGAAATGAAATTAATGAAGGAGTATTAAAAATAAAGCAGAAAGGGGGTGGCAGTGTGATATTAAAGCCATCCTTAGAGGAACTTCACAGACATGCAGTGCTACACGGGATACTCTTCACACAAACGCATGGTGCCACTTAATTCCTGCAGAAACAGGTAAATAGACTAATAAAATTGCAATCTGACATGTTGTAGTTGCCTAGGTAATAACAACCTTATATTTCCCATGGGCAAGTGGCTGATAGCTTTCTTTAGATGTTACTCATACAGCTCAGAGAGTAAAAATAGCTCACTCTGCCCATAAAATGCACTTGAAAAATGTATGGTCTGAATGTAATCTGAATAATGTCTTGTGTAGATACTATTATTACATTTGTAGAAAGATGTAATTCTCTAGGTCTCTAGGAAAACCAGGCTCTTGGGAACAAAAGTATATCATTTCAAAATGCTCCAAATGCATACTGTAGTAAAAGGCTATTTTATAGGACTCTTCCCATGCCTTGGTAAAAGTTTTTTGTTTTATTTTACTTTATCCAAGAGTAGCGTATTAGACTGAGGTGTTTAAATGGAAATTTCTTGAGAGTGTGGCAATATTCTGAGCTCAGTGCCTCCTAGCCTTCAATAGCAACCTACTGAACCCTAAATGACAACCCTTCTCAAGGGATCCAAGAGCCTGCATCAGGCATGGTAGCCTGTACCTGCAGTTTGAGCCCTCTGGAGGCAGAGGCAGGAGAGACTTGAATTGAAAGCCAGCTTCTGTTTCACAAGCAAGACCTTGTCTTGAAACTCGTGGGGAAAGGGGAGAAATCGTCAGACAGTATGTGCTAAAGGACTCATACACTGAACAAGCTAAGCTCTGAATGTTTCACCAGCCCATCTGTATGCATTCTGAGTCATTCAGTTTTCTGACAATTTTGTACCTATCTGACCAGCAGCACATAGCTGTTGGACTCACTGCATTAATGCACGCATGCCAAGGAGAGACTCAATGTCCTAAGGTCACAGGATTGACAAAAAGGACTAACGTTCTCTGTTCCACTACATATGATCCTAGACTTGTTTAGTTTTCATTCAAAATAAGATCTAATTGTGAAAGAAAACATTGTTTCTTTATAAGAAACAATAGTCAAAACAAAATTTCAAAACTGAAATGACATGTTGCAATTAGACCAAAGGACAGACACTCACCACAGATGCTTGAGTTCTACAGGTGACATTTTTTCTCCATTTTTTGTTAATTATATATGATAGTGAGATTCATCGTGACATTTTTATACATACATATAAGACTTTTCCATTATATTCTCTCTCTCTCTCTCTCTCTCTCTCTCTCTCTCTCTCTCTCTCTCTCTCTCACACACACACACACACACACACACACACACACACACACACACACACACACAATCCCCTTACCTTTCCCACCAGGCACTTACCAAACAGGGTGACATTAGCTTCTGATTATATACATATAACATTAGTACTGTCATCTAAAATTTTAAAGTCCTTTAAGACAGACATTAAAACAGATTCATTTTCTTTCTAATTTGTGATGTCTAAGACATATTTTCTTAGTCTTCATGGAGCGTGTATGTTTGGGAAAAACTACAAAAGAGCATTTGTGAGAGACTGTGTGAGAGAGAAACTGGGCTACATTACAAACTGTGGCAAATAGTTCGTGTGTAGGAAAGTATGTTTATGTGAGATAATGTGTACACAAGAGAGCTAGTGAGGGTTAGGTGTGAGCAAAAGTATAAGAGAATATCCTGATCACCCCCAGACAAAACAAATATTTAAAATAATGCTTCATTTTATGCCTATTTAATTCCTTGGCTAGGCTTGAAGGCATTTTAAAAGAGAATTTCCAAATGACTTATTCATCTCCAGACCTATGCATTAAATATGGAAATAATTTTCACTAGCAGTCTGATATGCCATCTACACCATGACATTTTTTCTCAATGCACAGATAAAATGCAGGCACAAGAACTTCATCTTTTAGTTCCATGTCCCTCAGTTTACCCTTATATGGGTAAGAAGAAGAAACTGGATTGCTGCTCTCATCACTGGGAGTTTTTAAACCATTTCTAGACAAATACACAATGGCAGATAATCACTAAATGGTTCCAGGGCTCCAACAAGCAGCACACACCAGAAAACAGAGAGAAAAAGGCACAACCTCTCCGAGATGTCTTAGGGAGAAGTAGCAAAATGAGAAAAGAAAGTAACAGAGACCCTGCATTTCTTTCAAAGGACAAGCAGCTGTCAGCATACCCAGGCACACCCCAGGGCCTGCGGCAGAGAGTATGGAGATATGTGTGTTTCCTGTTCTGTCTTCTGCACTCACAAAACCTCTCACACCTGCTCACATCTTCGCACACAGAGTCCCCTTCACACGGGGCAGCTTTTCTCAATGCTGCCCTCTCCTTTATCCTCTATTTTCACAGAGACTCTCAACACCTATGGTCTCCCATTCTATCTTGTCACAAGAGACGTGGTATACACAGTCCTCTGCAGTCTGTTCTGTAGTGATAAGAGTCCCTCGCAGGCACACAATTATACAGGCTTTCATAATGCCAGGCACAATCTCAGGCATCTAATGGCCTCTTTCACAACATCTCCATCATGCAGTCTGTTACAGTCTGTTACAATGTTTCTCTCTCTCTCTCTCTCTCTCTCTCTCTCTCTCTCTCTCTCTCTCTCTCTCTCTCTCTCTCTCACACACACACACACACACACACACACACACACTTTTTCTCACACATGTCCTCTTTTCTGACTCTCTCACACACAGAGACAGACGATAGACTGTGATGTGTAGTCTTTCTCTTTTTCTGTGTATGTGTGTGTGAGTGAGAGAGACTAAACATCTCAGTCTCTTGTGCACAGTTACTCGTAGACACACAATTGCACAGGGGCTCTCATAAATTAATAGCCAGTCAGGGACAAGCTCCTTCACATACCTCTATGGCCTCTCTCAGGCAGTCGGTTACAGTCGGTTACAGTGTTTCTTAGCTGCAGCTTCCTCACCTGACTCTCTCATCTCTTTCTGTGTCTCTGTCTGTCTTTGTGTCTCTTATACATACATACACACAAACACATCATACAGAATATCTGTCCGTGGTGTACAGATAGACCCTCAACTACACAGACGCTCTCATATACCTTAACAGTCTGTCAGGCACAATCTCTTTTACGCGCCTATGGATTCTTTCATAGACTCTCTTATGCAGTTACTTACGTGATAATGCTACATACACATCAGCCTATGGATTCTTTCATAATCTCTCTCACGCAGTTACTTATAGCGATAATGCTACACCACCTCTTGGTCCCGCCCCTTTATGGCCCCGCCCCTCCCTGGCTCCGCCCCTCCCAGAGTCCTGCCTACTCTACCAAGTCCCACCTCCATTGGGCAGCGGCCCGCCTCGGGCCCGCCCCTCCCTCCGTGGCCCCACCCCCGGAGGGCTCCGCCCCCGAGTTGGGGGCGGGGCGAGCGGCTGACAGGAGGGGAGGGCGGCTACTGCACTTCTGGCACCCAGGCCAGTGGGTGCGCTCCCTGGGTTCGCGTCTGTACGGGCCTCTCGAGCAGCGTCCCGGTGTGTGGCCAGCGGCGGCCGCGCGGGCAGGCGGTGTCGGCGGCGGCGGCGGGATGTGCTCGGCCGGGGAGCTGCTGCGGGGCGGCGCCGGCGGCGGGGAGCGCGACGAGGACGGGGCGGCGCCGGAGGAGCGGGAGCCCGGGGCGAGCCCGCGGCGCAGGCGGACGCAGGACGAGGGCGAGCAGGTGAGCGCGGGCCGCGGGCGGGCGGGCGGCTGGGCACGCGGCGAGCGGTTGACGGGCGGGGCCGGGCTCGGTGGCAATGCCCTCTAGTGCCTCACCTGAAAAGCACTCGGTAACTTGCGCTTCGTGGGCCCTCCGCTCGGATCCAGAGCCCTGCACGCGCCCTGGACGATGTGGGCGGCCGGCCGGCACGCACAGCCGGTGGGGAAGCATGTGTAGGAGCCCGGGTGACACCGGGACTCTCCCAGAGCAAGTTTCACAACAGCACCGAGCAGAGCTCAACTTTATTTTAGAAGTGAAAAAAGAACATTGCTTTCTGTGAACACCAAAGCGAAGGAAGCTTTTTCTAAGAGGCCAGACATAATAGAGAAACCGGGTACTTTTTAAGTTCTCTGAATCTGATCTCATTTTGAATGTAAAAATTGAATTCTACGTGGGACGATTTTTTTGCAGTTACAGTAATTAGCTATTCAAAAATCCTCCCGAGAAGCAGACCTTTAGAAACCACCTAAGTAAGCCTATACTACTGGAATAATCAAAGAACTGTCTCTTATCATCACTCTCCATTTGTCTGTTTTTTCTCACATTTCAAAAGCTTTAATATCACTAAAGAAACTAATACATTAATTAAATACATTAATAAAATAAAAACACATTACTTAAAAAACTAATGTGATGCTGTGTGGCCTTGGACTTGATCACCATATGGAGAGTATTGTTCACCCATGTGACAATATAGTAGCTAGTGACTGAAGCAAATAATTGGTAGCTAGGAACTCTTACTAGTTCCCTTCCTGGTGGCATGCCAATTTAACTCTACCATGCTTGACTCAGTAAATAAGGTGCTGATTTCCTCCTACCATTGCTGCTCAACTGGAAAAGGCAGCCACTAAAACTCCCTTTTCAAAAGTAAATGTACAAATGGTTATAATGGCATATGAGAAAGATTTCCCTTGAGCAGCTCCGGATTTTGGGACAGCATCAGGAACTATAGTCTTACTGAAATTGTTAATAGAACTAAGAAAAAACATAAAATCAAATATACATTCTAGAAAAGAGATACCGTATCACATATCTGCTTTCTCATTGTGTCATGAAATTTCCTCTGTAGTTGTTACATGGGTCATCTTATTTTTGCTACATTATTTATCTGTATATTCTAAGCTCTCACTGTCTGGAAGGAAACACACCTGGAATTTTCCCATATCACTACCTGGGGACCTCTTATCAGGAAGTCAGATTGCTGCAGACCAACCCACTGATGCAGAAAGCAAACTTGTGATTCATCATATTTTGGCAACACTATCAGAAAGCCTGATTTGTTTTTTGCAACCTGCAAATGAAATTTAAAAATCTATGCAGTGTCACAGAGAAACTATTTTCATAGATACAACACCTGAAGGAGAATTATACTTAACAACTATAAAACATGTCCGGAAAGGTCATTTTAATTTTTTCATTATGGAGATATTCTCTTGTTCATTGGGGGGGAGGGGGTTAAGGATACCAGGACTCAAAATTATAAGTGGGGTGATTCTGATAAAGGGCTTCCTATGTTAAAGTTTACATTGTAATTTTCCATAAAATCAGTGGCTGAAACTGAAAGGGAAGTTAAATTAATTAGTTTGAGATGAGGCAGGGGCTGTTTTCCTGCTGTCTCTTGGTCTGTTCAGTTGATCTGAAGTTCAGGGTCTCAGCCTCCTAGATGTTGAGAGGGAACTGAAGGTCACAGCCGTCTGAAATGCCTTCTTGATCTTGGGTGGGGCCAATGTGGTGAGTTCCAGAATCGCCTCACGAGAGCTTCTCAGCTGTTTGCCAGTTCCTAATCTCTCTCTGTTTCTGTTTCCTTATCTGATAAGAAGCAGGCCCCTCCCCTGGGTTCCTTCCCAGCCTATGGTCCCACATTCATCTCTCCCATCATTTACAGTTTGTCCTTAGCTCATACTTGGCTTGAAGAAAAAAGCTATGTAGTATTCTGACCTGAATCTTTGCAGGCTGGATGATAGACAAGAGAGGTCCGGCTAAAATCAAGTACCCTTAAGAAGGAAGCCATGAAAAAAAATAAATGTCTGATTAGAAGAAGTCAAGCCTCTCAGAGATAAGCAAGGGGAAGGCGCTATGTGTGCTGCTCTCCAGGCAACTGAAGAGACTGGGCTAGCTATTCCACATATGTTGATAAGTGTGTTCACGAGACTTGATCCAATTATACTGATAACAATGACCTCCTGGTGGTTTTGTGGAAGATAAATGCCTCAATTGATAGCTAGAAGGTGAAAGCTCTCTGGCTTTTATTCTGTCTGTAAAGTCAGTGAGTGGTATTTGCTTTATTAGAACATAGATTGCAATTCATAATAACTTGAGATGGCTGTATTTAGAGAGCTATTAATTTTAAGGTCTTTATTATTGTAAAAGTAATGTGTACTTCAGAAATTTGTAAATGCATGTGATGAAAATAAATGCTTGTAAGGAATTAGTCCACTACCTTGAACTCAAGCATTTGGTGTTACTGTATCTCTGTGTGTGGCTTAGAGATCCATGTATACATCATGCACTTTAAGGAAGTTTTCTATCTCACCGAATGTATTAGAAGTTAGTATTATTTCCCATGTCAGAAAAGTCCCAGGAAAGATTTTTGAGAGCTCCCTAATAGTCTTTTCTCCTAATAGAGTACACTTTAGGGCTTCAAACATTCTTTCATAAGCAATGCTGTATTTAAAAAAAAAAATCCTCTACTAATTATAACACTTCTGTGTTAAAGTGCATTCTTAGAAGTGGAAAAAGTCTGTCAGAGAGTCAAACTCCTGGAGGTGGCTTGAAACAGCCCAAAGCAGGATTTCAGCAAGTGTCCCACCTTTTTGTTATTTTGTTTGCTTGCTTTTTGTTTGAGACAGGGTGTCATGTATGTGCATCTCTGGCCGACCTGGAACTCTATGTGAAACAGGCTGGCCTGGAAAATACAGAGATCCCAGCTTCCTTTAAAATAATGATGCTTTGTTCTGTTCTTTGCCTCTTGCAATGCCTAGAATTTTACAAAGAATGGTACTGGTTTAGAAATGTAAGTGAATAAGGGACTTCCATGACAGTGTTTATCAAAGTTTTTCACAGATCTAGAAAAACAGTGGATTGGCCTATATGTCCTTTTGATCTTATCATTAGGGGTAGAATTTATTATGGATTCTGGATTGTTTGTACTCACAACTGAGGCTTTGGGTGTAAATTAGCTCTCCTCTGTGGCTTCAGTTTCTTCATTTGTATAATGAGAATGATAATGATGCCAGCCAAATGGGGCGGGGATCACAGAAGTTAATAATGTATGAAATACAGTACTCTTAGACATGTATGGTAGGTCCCTAGCATGTTAGCTAACGTGTTAGCCCTGAGACCTAATTACCAGAACTGAAAAGAAATCTGACAAAAGTAGCTTTAAAGATTTTCCACATCTACAGGGAGCCTGGGCTGAAGGTGCCCTGGCGTGTACCCTTGCAATTATGCATTAAGTATCATTCTTTGCTAACAAGAACTTTGATGCAGCTAATCTGAAGTAAGGTGTAAGGCCTCTCTAGAGATTTTCAGGTGGTGTTGGTGCCATGCACGCTTTGGCAAGGAAATGGAAGAAATACAAGTACACCAATCCACAGAATTCATTGTAACTGCCCTTCAGCAATAGTATCAGTAATAGGTGTATTGAAGGAATTATTTAAACAGTTTTTCCCCTGAGGTGTGCGTCTGAACTCTTGGTAAGGCAAGGGCTGTGCTCCTGGTCCTATTAGCCTGTGCCAGAGCAGAGGACCAGGCTCTCTAAACTCCGAAGCCTGTTCTCATCTTACACAGAGTCACTGTCATGGAGGAGCCTCTGATCGCTCTGTTGCTTTCCATTAGATTAGATAGCTCAAAACTAGCTATTTGTCTATCCCCCATTGTTTCTCAACTCCTAAAAGCAGTTTGCAAACAAAACTGCGAATTCTGAGTTCAGATGATCAGTAGTTCTCAGCTGGAGACAGTTTTGCCTTAGGATTGATGTGACAATGTGTTAACACTTTTGGTTCATACATGGAGTAGTGGGTGCTACTGGGTAGCCAGTAAAAGTGGCCAGGAATACAGCTAAACAGCCTGTGATGTAGAAAACAGTCCCCTTGGACTGGAAGCGTAACTATATTGAGAGTAAATAGGTGTTGTAGTGCACACTTGTAATCCTAGCCCTGGCTGTACTGTGAGTTCAAGGTCATCTTAGACTGTGTAGTGAGTGAGACTGTCTAGAAAAAGGGCTGCCTAGAAAATTAGTAAACACAACTCTGGATAGTCTGCAAGGTAACAAAAGGTTAAAGACAGATCAGGAAGCTCTCACCTGTGAATAGATAACTGCTACAGTGGATTCACACTGTGATAACATTGGGAGGTGAGGAAAGCCCCTTCCTGTATGCCTCTTTTTCCCCTTCTGGCTGACTAATGTGATCTGTTCTCTGCCTTGCCCTCTCTACCCTAACTCTGGATCCATGAATTCTTGCTCCTTTAAGGTATGTAGGTCAGGCACTTAGGTCAGAGCAATGGAAAGGAACCAGTACTGCCCCCCACATCACTAGTGCTGTGAGCTGTAGAATGTAATTGTTCTGCTAGTCTCTATCTCAAAGTGAGAAGTAAAATAGCCTGTGTCTTGTCTTGATCTATACAGCAGATTCCCAGTTGACCAGTTATTTCTCTGTTCCTTCCAGCTCGTCTAACTCATTTCCTTTTTGCTCTCCACACTCTTTTCTGCTTTTCCTTTGGGCTCATTCTCCCACGGCACTTCCCCTTCTATTCATCTTTACCGCGCTCTCTTTTTCCACATCTTCCTCTTTGTTGACATCATTCTGAAACAGCGAAGGTTTTACAGTGTGATAGTTCTGAGTTTGAACCCAGGCTCTACTGCTCTATTAACCTGAACCTGATGACCAGTTTCCTCATTTGCAGTAGGTATAGTGTCATCCACCTCTTAAGTGAGATATTCTTTATACAAAATGCCAGCACACAGTAGGTCTTCAATAAATATCAGCTCTTTATTTCTGCTTCAAGCTTCCACTTTTTCACCTTTCCCTCTGGATCTATTCTTATTTGCCTCAACTAATTGCATCACAGAATTGCATTTTAATAAATGTTCCTCTCTAAGGAATTATGGTTTTCTGTTGAATAAGTATTACAACTTTCTAATCTAAAAAAATAAATTGTTTTATAATTCTAAGGAAAAAAAACTAACCAACTTAATTTTTTTAATAAGGTTCTTAAGTTGATTATTTTTCCCTTTGGCAGAATAACCCCATATAACATTTCCTCACTTTCCTACTGGAGAGAAATGATAAAGCAAGATTAAAGAGACAACTAAAGACACCGTGACTGGCAAGTTGCCTCAGGGAGCATGAGCAGAATACCTTACCTTTGTTAGTGCCTCTACACCTTAGCCTACTAGCTTCAGTTTTTGGTCTCTCTGAGCTCACAGTCAGTGTTCTATGGCAACCATTATCTGCAAAACCACATACTTATGGTGTGTATGCACCTGTGTAAGGGAATTGATAAGATGTTTTCAGTTAGCTTAATTTGAGCAGATAAACTGGATTTTCAGTGAACTTGAAACAAAATATTTTCTACTCTGCAGTTTAGTGTTTCCTTGTACCTGAAGGGCTTTTCTTTTTTCATTTAACATCCCTGGCATCTGTGCTTAATCTTGGCCTAGGAAGAGGAAATGGCCTGCCTTGTTTGTGCCTGTTTTTTTACAGCAACAACTGTAGCTTATCAGAATTCCAACCAAATGGGAAGCATAGTGCAGGTGCTTTGAACTCTGGGAAAATGAAAAATAATTAGTATCTGCTATTGTAACATAATTGGAATTAAAATTTTCTTATATTTTCTTTGATGTATTTCTCTGTAATATCTGTTTTAGGGAATATTTTTCATTCTTTCAACTAGTAAAAATTATTTTAATCCTTTTGTTCATAGTTTTACCTACATATGTGCAGACTGTACAATAGATAGAGAATTGAAATCTAAACCTTTTATATTACAAATTTCCTAAATCTTATTCAGAATTTCTCTTTCCATAGATTTCAAAGGTAACTTTTCATATACCAGAAAGTAACTTTATACTGCTACAAATTGAGAATTGAAAAGGAAAGTTACATTTAGGAAAAGGGTTTTATTTTGGCTAATTCCTTTGTGGTGACTTCTAGCTTACTGTATGAGATACCGTTTATCATTAGTTCATGTAAAGTCTTGTCTTATTTAACTAATTTGATTTTTATCATATAACCATCCCCTTCTACTACAAGTATTTTACTGTCTTTGATAGCTATCAATGAAACTGAGCTTTTTTTTGAAAATCATGTTTTTCATATTTGTAACTATGAGTTATGATTTTAAGTCATGGGCTACACTTAGCTAAAATTAAAAATAAATAAAAATTCTATTAATTTTTCAGCTTACAGTAATTTCAGAGACTACTTAAGATCTGGCTAATGGTGTCATGATTTTTATCTATTCCTCAAAAAGTCCATTTGACTTTATTGGCTCTGTCTAGTTTAGAGGGAAATAAGCATAAAAGAATACTATAACTTTGCATATAGTGATAAATTACAAGAAAAGTATAAACACACTGGTAGGTTATATAACATGGAATGCTGTGATTAGGTGAAGTTTTATAAAGTTAGAAATTACAAATGTGTATCATTTTACATTTGTAGGAAATGAAAACTGTAACATGTGATGTCCAGTAAACATGAGGCATCCAGTCCTGTTATAAATAAAAGAACGTGGAAGTTGGGTAGATAGGAGGGTGGGGAAGGGTCTCGGAGAAGTGGGGAAGGGAAAAGAGTATGATCAAATATATTATTTGAAATTTCCTAAGAATAAAAACATAAAAATTAAAACACTTAAGAGTAACTTTTCACCTGAAGTTATTAAAGAATATAAAAAAGAGACTAATGGTGTGGGTGTGAGTTTATAGAAATAAAGTCCAAAATAATATTCTCAAAGAGGCACAAGTGAGTTCAGTCTTCCAGTGAGAAATCTGTTACACATCCCATCAGCGGGTCACTGTTAGTGTCCAGACTATAAGATGCATCTGTGCATCACAAGAGGGTTACAGAAAATTGAAATATAAAACAGGCTGAAGTCCCCCAAAATCTGCATCTGATCTGAAGGAGCACATTACAGTCACATCTCAAGTACACAAGAAAAAATGCATCCATTTATCCTGAGACAAGGTTTATAAGGTGTTATAATCATAGTGATATGTCCTCTATCCTCCCCCCCCCCCCCCCCCCCCCGTTTTTTGAGACAGGGTTTCTCTGTGTAGCCTGGCTGTCCTGAAATTCCCTCTGTAGACTGGAGTGGCCTTGAACTCACAGAGATAAGCCTGCCTCTGCCTCCCCAGTGCTGGGATAAAGACGTGCACCACACTGCCTGGCCCCCATTCCCTATTTTATTGTATTGGTCAGTTATGTTACAGGGTATTTGGCAGTGTGATGAAAATGGTTTAATGATTGCGACAGTTTGGGATGTTCTGTAATCAAGAGTCTGAGTCTTTAGGCACTCAGTATTTCAACACTAGATTAAAAGCCTGGCCATATACTAAAAGTGGGCTTTTTCTAACTACTTAGATCATATTTAACATTAATTACTTTAGAAAATGATTGTGATGATTATATTACAGAAAACTTTCTGCATTCTGTTTGTTGTTTGTTTTTGGCTTTACTTGCACGTGTTCCCTTGGTGGGTTTTCATCTATTCAATCAAAGATTTGGAGTAGAGTCGCCTAATATTTTCCAGGCCCTGCTCTAGGATGGTATACAAATAAAAATATGTTCAAATTTCTTTTTTAAATGAATCTGGCACTGAACAAAGGGTGAGGGGAACTAGTTGATCAGTGGATCATAGGTGTGGTGAAAAATAAAAGTGAAGAAGATGGCCAGGGAGGGCAGGTGTGGTAGGATTGCTGTTTAGAATGGGTGATCACAGAAGGGTCCATTGAGGTGTGGTGGGCCCGCTCAATCCCAGGCTCCCTTTTAGCAATTGTAGCTCTCCAATCCAGGCTCTCAATTTTTCCCACCCATCTTTTCAATGCTCTATAACATATTACTGCTTTACTCATTTCTACTGTAGCAAGTTCACATCCTTGAAAGATCAAAGGATAAGTAAATTATGGACATGTTTTACTTGTTATTATGATCATCATCATATATATGCATGGGTTGATGTGCCACAGTGAAGGTCAGTGAAGTACTCTGGGGGTCAGCTCTGCCCTTCCAGCTTGATGTGGGATCATAGTGTTGGGCTTGTGGTGGAAGCACCTTTACTTTTGGAGTCATCTCCCTGGCCCTGGACTTGTTTTGGTCAGTTTTAGTGTCTGTCTCTCCCTTCCTCCCTCTGTGTGTGTGTGTGTGTGTGTGTGTGTGTGTGTGTGTGTGTGTGTGTGTGTGTGTGTCTTGAAGGGTTGGGAAGACGACTTAGTGGTTAAGAGAGTTTGCTGCTGAATTTGGTTTGGTTTGGTCACACTAGCATGTCACATCGATGGTTCACAACTACCTGTAACTTTAGTTCTGGGGATCTGATACCCTTTTCTGGCTTCAGTGGGCACCTGAACACATGTGGTTCACACACATTTAGGTGTAAACAGATACTCATAATAAATCTATTTTAAATCTTTTCTTGAAAATTATAATCATACCTCATAATGCATAATAAAATTTTTGTTTTGTTTTTTTAATACCTGGTTATAATTTTGGTAGTAAGGTAGTTTGGAGTTAAATGTTTGATTCCTTGTTGAGAAGGGTGAAAATGAGAAGATACAGTATTTTGAGTAAAGTACATTAAAAACATAACCCCGCCCACACACACAATATTTTTCAAAACACTATGGCACCATTTGATGGATTGAGTTCAGAATTTGTTGTCAAAATGTTCCAGTGTTCAATCTTGGCTACTCAGGAACTCCTGCAGTGTATGTTGGTCCTCAAGAGTCTAATAGCACGAAGCTTGGTTATAGCATCTTGGTGATGAGCAAATGTCTTGAGAGATATGTACCGAATTAGTTTATTGAACAAATGGCTAATAAGCAAAGAAAAGAAGTGAAAATTAACTGACTATGATATAGCTTTAAGAACAAGTCATGTTAACTGTGAGATGGTAAATGCCTGGAATCCCAGCACTTGGAGGAGGTGGAGGCAGAAGGATTAGGAGTTCGTGGTCATCCTTGGCTGCATAGCTTATTTGACACAAACCTGCACTAAGTAAGACCCTGTCTCAATAAAGCATCTTCATCATATAAACTATATAAGCATTAATAACATCATTAAGGTAGATGCAGTCTCTCCCAAGGGAAAGTATGAAGTGAAATCACCTACAAGTAATGGTGTGAGTTCTGACATATATCTCAGAAGAAAATATCTTGGCCAAAGTAGAGCAAAGGATGAAAGAGGAAGACGGAGAAAGAGCAGCAGACTTTTCAGTTATACTGCAGACCATGCAGTTCACTAAAGCAAGGTATCCTGGGGAAAAAGCAATTTAAGAGCAGACGATTAAGCTTGATACTGAACATGTTGAATTTGAGGAAATGCTGAGCTGCAGTTGAGCATATCACTCTAGAAATCTGAAGATGGGGGTGGGTAGCTGTGTTTAAATGAGGATCTGTATGCCTACCTTTCTTTACACAGTATGCAGCCTGGTGACAGGGAATTACTTTGCATACCTCACAGCACTTGCTTGTGATGTGTAGTCTGGCATTTGTTAAACTGGAGCAGATTGATGAAAGGGTCTGTTTGTTTTTGCAGACTTACGTGTTACATGAATCATGGGTTATGAATCACCAGAGTTAAAAGTTTAGCAATCAAAGTTAGGTGGTACCCAGGTATAGCAAGAACGAGAGTGTGGTTTCCTGAAAGAAAGCAGCTGTCAGTCAGTCGAGTAAATCCATCAAGTCTATGCAGGCTTGTTTGCCACAAGTGGGGCATAGCACACCCTGAATAAAAAAACATTGCAAAACTTGTCACCACAGGGAAATGTTTTTAAGTTTGGAATGAAACTATAGATGTGTGTCTAAGTAGAAAACTTCTTGTTCACCTAAAACATCAAATAGACTCTGATAAAGCCAGTTGACTTTATATGTGCTATTTTTCGAAGATTTTTTTCATAAGAAATGCTATAAATCCATATTCTTTTAAAAATTATTCTATTAATTATTCACATTAACATACTAAGTGTTGAGTTTCACTGAGGCCTACTCTACAAATAAATATCATCTCATTGGTTCTCATTTGTTCCCCACTCCCCCGGCCCCCGGCCCTGCAGCTCATGTCTTCCCTTCTCCTTGCTAGCCTCCACCTTTGTGTTTCTTCATTGTTCTCTTTCCTACATCTAATAAGATTTCTTCCTCCCACCTCATGATCCATTTTATATTTTTGAGACTCACACATACATGAACACATACACAATTTCAATCTAGGCTCCACATAGGAAGAAAGCATAGCATTTTTCTTCCGAGTCTGACTTACTTCCCTTAACATAATGACTTTCAATTCCAGCTATTTCCTATATGTCAGTTTTAATTGGCATTTTCCTAATGACTAAGGATATGAAATACTTCCAAGTATTGTTTTTGCTCTATGCATTTTTTCTTTTAAAAAACTTGTCCCATTTATTGACTAATAGTTGGGTTGGGTATTTAATTTTTGTAGCTCTTTTTATGCCTATGCTACTAATTACATCTGATGTGTAATTGGCCAAGATTTATCCCCCTTATCAAACTTTATTTAGACTCATAGTAGCAGAAACAGCCTGGTACTGGCTATAAACTTAATTCTTAGAATTGTCTTCACGTCAGAAATAATTATCTTATAGCTTGACCTAGACTGTATTCAGTTTTGAAGAAGCAGTCTGTGGTTACTGAGAAGAATGTGTGTTCTATATCTGAAAACATCTGTTCCATTTGATTTGTTGTTTTTCAGTGATAGTGACTAGAGGTGTGAGTGACATTGTTGGAGTCACCTACTCCTTTTGTCATCTAGACCCATTTAAACCTCTATGTCCATCATGCTCCTTAGTTCTTTATGAAATCGACAATCCCAACATTGGATGTGTATGTTTACAGTTATTAATACACAGTAACCTCCTGTAAGTTTTCTTGGGAATTTTGATTTGACATCTACTTGCCATGCATGCTTGAGATTTCCACAGCTTGTTCCTTTTACCCCTCAACTCACAGTCTGTGTCTGTTTCTTGGAAACAACAGATAGCTCAATTTTTTTTTTTTAAAGTTCAGTTAGCTAGTCTGCATCTGTTGGTGAGTTGAGGCATGCCATTAACATTTCATTTTTTCTTGTGAGGTATTTACTAACTCTTGTAATTCTGATTGTTTTTCATGTTGGATCATTTGTTCTTTCCTGTCTCTCCTATTAGCACTAGGATTTAGCTGGTTTCTGTAATGGATGTGATGGATTTTCCTAGCTCTCATTAGCTCATCTGTCCTTCTGAGAGCGTCTTTCTCCCTCCTCTCCATGTGCCGCTCCTTTAAATATCTTCTTCAGTGCTGGCTTATCACCAAGAAGCCTTCTCTTGTCATGGTACGTTCTTATTTATCCATTATAAGGGTTAGCCTATCTGGAAATAGCAAACTAGGTTGGCAGTTATTTGCTTTCTTGGCTTGAAATATATCAATTCCAGACTTTTCTAGCTTTTAGAATTGCTGACAAAACATCTGATATTACTCTGTTGTTTCTACCTCTGTGTGGGACTTTTTTTTCAAAATATGCCTTGAACATTTTTTAGATTCATTTTTTTTTTTAATTTATGTGTATGTGAGTGTGTATGTGTCTGAGATGTGTTTCCTGTGGAGGCCAGAAGAGGGCATCAGATACCCTGAAGCTGGGTAACAAGCAGCTGAAAACCACCTTCATGTGGGTGCTGGGAACTGAATAGGAGTTCCCTGGGAAAACAGCAAGCACTTTTAACCTCTTAGCTGTCTCTCCAGCTCCAGATTTTTTTTTTTTTTAGTATCTTGACTATAACATGGATGGTATGGAGAAATCCTAATTTAGTTATATATTTTTGCTGTTCTGTATTTTTCTTGTGTTTGAATGTTGTGTCTTCCTCTAAATTTTGGAGGTTTCCTGCTATAATTTCCTTGAATAGATTCACTATATCTGTGGTGTTTATATTACCTCCCTCCTGTGTAGGTTAGATCATATCCCAGAGTTTTTAAATACTTCAGGCACGCATATTTTCCCCTGTTGGTGTTTGAATGTATTGTTGGTCCAGCCTTATCCTCCATTCCAGATTCTTTCCTCATGTATCTTTTGCTTCTCTTGGACAAGTGTGTTGGTGATGCTTTTCACTTTGTTTTTATTTGATTCATTTGTTTCTTTTCCAGTGTTTTGATTTGGTGATTTTGCTTTGTTTGGTTTCTGGCAGAGCAGTCTTTCAAAACTCTCCATATCCTCGATTAATTTTTTTTTTCACGTAGGTAATTTCTTCATCCATTTTGTTGGCTTTTCCTTCTCTGTTGCTGGCTTTCCTCTCCAGATGTTGTTAAATATATTTGCTTCTTTATATCCTCCTTGAGATCATCAATTTTTTTTAATCAAAAAACTATTGAAATTTTCAGCAAACAGTTTGCTTATTTCGGTATCTTTGCGCTCAGTAGTTTAGGAGTTGTGATCTGGGAGAGTCTTTATTCATACTTCTTCAATTCAGTTTGAGCATTTCCTTGTTTGCCTGTGCCTTCTAGCATTTCAACCTGAGAGCTTCCTGGAGAGTTGATAGAACAGTCTCAGTCCCCAGGGCTGGCCACAGGAGATAATGAACTGCTGGATCAGCTACATGTGCCCATCACTAATGCATCACCAGTGACTGTAAGATGCTTGGAAGTAAATGGATGAGAGAAAGATGACATGGAAAAGGAAGAAGCAGAGAAGCTAAGTTAAATGATGAAGAGGGAGACGAGTAGAATGTTATGGATAGGGAGGTGAGGAAGCAAGACATTAGGGGAGGAAGGGAGAAAAGCAAAAGGGAGACATCTCCATCCTGAAATGTCCAGAAACAAAATAGATATATGTGAAAGGAGCAAACGCTAAAGCAAAAGAGTGTTTTCTATCTTAAAAATGGTAAAGTCAAAATACTACCCCCTTTTTAAGGAAGATACCAGGAGGAGTCATGGAGCACAAAGGTTGAAAGAAGTGAGGAGGCTAAGGAAAAGATAATGCCTCAGAAGATGTGTAAGTAATGTTAGATAAACACATGCAGGAAATAAAAAGTTTTAAATGTGGTGTACTAATGTTAAAATCCTGTTAAAGACTGAGTGAAAAGTGAAGACAGCAATTCCTAGAGTCTTAAGAAGATACCTAGGAGATATTGGAGAATTCAAGGGAAGGGCAGTTGAACTTGTAGGTTCTTTCTGTGATCATGTCTGTACTAGACAAGCACTGGATATTCAGCAGAGCTGTCTACTGGTAGCTTGTTTGCTTTCTTTGCATACCAGGAGCCTCTGTACACTGGTGTGGCTAATGTTTTAGCTGAATGATGTCCTCCATGTGCACAGGAATGGGGGAGCTGACACAGCAGTGAAGGTGGTACCAGCGTAGGACCTATCTTCAGACTCTCCTGTGTTCAGCCCTCCACTAGACTGACACAGTCTTTGGTATCAGGTATACTCCGGGCACTTAGTGAACAGGAGATAAGGTGGCTCCAGAGTGTGCTCTTCCCACAGGCCTCAGGCTCTCACTCTCAGACCCCAGGATTATTCTCAGATGAGGAGACCTGTTGCTAGCCCCCGACAGGGAAACTGTGTCTTCCTCCGTCCTTCCCAGGCTGAGCCAATTTCTTCCATCCACACCCTTCAGCTTGTCAGTATCTGACTCCTGCACTTCCAGCTCTCTCTGGGCCTTCTCTTACCCAGGGGTTGTGCCAGGCCAAATTAAGTCTCCCTGACTTGGTCTGAGGCCTGTGGGGTTAGTTTTTAACAGTAGATCCTCTCTCAAGATGGCTCCAGGCCCTCTGAGTCATAGAGCATGACAAAATGGGATTTCTCTCCACTACTGAGCCATATGCCAGAGAAATTACTGTCTTACCAAAACCCACAGGAGGATCTGAGGCTCATGAAAGCTACTGACTTGTCCTGAGGGTGGGGCTGCCCAGCTTTTATCTGGTTTACCTAGTAAGGGCTTTTGTTTCCCCTCCTATGGACAAGGACCAGCATGGAAGAGGTAGTTAGTTCACTTTCACTGCATTCCTCATCCTGTTTTTCTGGTCCTTTCTGGTATCTTTTCAGTTCTTTGTGGCTTTCCCAAGCTCTTCCCTTATTTCTTTCTTTGGGATATAGTCTATTTTTTTCCTATTCTGACTGAGCTTCATCAGCTCACGAGGCAACTCTCGCCTGCTATCTCACGCAGAAGCCCTTCATTCATTCATCATACACTTTTTTTTTAATCTACAAGGGTGATAATGGAAAGCTATTGAAGCCATTTCCCCCGCTTAGCCCAATGATTGATAACTTAGACACTTCACTTAAGAATTGCACAGTGGTTATTTCAGAACAGCAAAGAAAAGAATCAGCCAAATCACTAGACTTGACAGAAAGATTGGTACACAGAACAAGGAGCTGCTGTAGTACAGGATGTAATGAGCAACTCCCAAGCCTGGCTGTGTGAGTAGTATTTGTGGAAGTGGGCCTGTGGAGACGGCTCAGTGGGCAACCCTGAGAACCTGACTTTGGATCCTCAGTACCCAGATTCTAAAAGGCTGATACAGCAGCACACACTCCTGTTATCCTAGCCTGCTTTACTGGGAGATGGGTAGCTGAGATAGGAGACTTGCCAGAAGATTGTAGACCACTAATCCTGGTGTGTGCAGCAGTGAATAACAAGAGACACCCTGTCTCAAACAAGGCAAGGATAGAGACTTGAAATTACCCTCTGACCCCCACATTCATGCCATGCATGCTTTCACACACAAACACATACCAGACGTACAACAAAACATAAATATGTAAATAGGGAGACAGGATTATAAATTTAATCTTAAACAGAAATAGTATATTTAGAAAGGACAATATAAGAGTAAAAAGACTTAGGTCAATTCACGTGAGAAACTGGATGAACAATTATTGAGAAGACTGAAAGGATTTGGGAACATGGGGAAAGTACTAGAAACCATGAGGCATGGTCCTCTCAATATAACAAGACATCTAAACACAATGTTTACCAACAGTGCACAGCAGCCTAGCAAAAGGAACGGGGGTCTGGGGGCTTTTCAGGAGGAATGAGGATCAACAGTGTCTGTAAACTCATAATTGTCATGATAAGCTAAGGCTCTCAGTCACAAGGAGAAAATACAAACCAAAAGAGCTAAATGTATAAGTAATTCAGAGGCTTTTGAACTTTGTAACTCCTTAGTAAAGATAGCCATGTTCACCTTCCCTTTGTGTGATGCTGTGTCCTGTTGCTCTCTGCATGTAAGTCTCCTCCCAAGGAGAGGATGAGACACTCTTCAAAGAGCCTTTCTTTTGAAAGGTTGAGTGGGATAATGGAGTAGATTTGGATTAAGTGGGAGAAGGGAAGACTTCAGTATAAAAGGCCTTAGTGAGCGCCTCCCAATTTCTTTTTCTCGTTTTTCTTACTTTTTTAAATCTCTCCTTAATGGATTTTTTTTTTAAGTTTTGATGTCTGTAGGCAGCCTCCCTATGATCATTGGAGCTCACTCTGCAGTCCTTTGCTCTGAGATAGTCCTAAGGATATTGTTGCAAAGTCAGGAAGATTTTGGTGGGGGAGGGATGGTAGCTAGCTCTGGTTGACTGAAATACATTTCTGACTTTACTACATACAGTTAGAAGACTGAGAAAATTACCAGTCTCTGATGTTTCTTATGTTTCTAGTCTCTTCTGATGATTTTTATTTTTGTGGCAGTCAGAATTGAATTTAGGGTACTTACTGAACTCTATCACTACTCTGCTTTATTATTGTAAGGCAGTCTCATCAACTTGCCTGAAAAGAACTTGAGGTCCTCCTGACCCATCCTCCTGAGTAGCTGGGATTTCAGGCCCATAACAACGCTCCTGTTTACAGGCTTGGTCTTTTTGCCAACTTCTCTTGCCTTTGTATTCATCTGAAAGATGAGGAAAGGATTAAGGCTGGAGAATAGTTTGGACTTTGTTTAGTTTTTAAAGATTTTAAATCCCGACCAAATCATAAGTATCACAGTTGAGTGTAGGTGCAGTATAATAGTCAGCCTCATGTAAGGCCGTTTCAGATTATTTTCAACTAAATACAATGGATATGTGTAGGTACAGTATAATAGTCGGCCTCATGTAAGGCCATTTCAGATTATTTTCAACTAAATACAATGGATATGTGTAGCTACTTAAACTGCTGTCAAAACTGATATATTAAGGCCACTAGAATACGAATGGTGACAGAATTGATTTTATATTGATGAGAAGGCATGTGCCGATTAGCACAGGGCCTTAAAAACATGGTCACTGGAGCCATGCTGTCAAATGCATCTCCTCCACCAGATAGAAGGTGCTTCTGACTAACTCACATATTCTCTTCAGCTTATTTATACCTTGAATATCAATAAAATTAAAACTTTGATCAAGGAGCACTAGATATTTAATAAATTTATTAATGACTGCATTATAAATATCAGTTGAAAACTTCATTTCAACATTATCAGTTGGCTTTAAGATTAACATATTTCATTTTGAGATAAAAAGAAATAAAATTGAAGAAATTAATCCTTGAAAGTAATTAAAAACTGAAGTAAAGGGGTCTCTTATTTGTCAGTGGATGGCTCTTTATTTTCTTATCCAAAAGAAAACTTTGTAAGCATGGCCACAGAGACTCTGATTACATGGTGGAGACCATCAACTTGTTTTCTATTCTTAGAATAAATTGACCATCGGCCCTGCAGAAGGTGTAGATAGGAAAACAGTCACTCTGTGACAGGGGGACATCAGTAGGTTTTTCTAAAGAAGCCTTCCACACCATCTGGTAAAATGAAATTGCAAGTTGTTCTAAAGTTTTTCAGTCAGGGTTTTTTTGTTTGTTTCTTTTTCAACCACAGAATAGGTTGTTCTATAAGAGAAGGCAGTTAAATACCTCATTTTTTAAAACATAAAGCTAAATATCACATTTCCACCAAAAATAAGCTTACTTAATACTAACTTCTATACTAGATTGCCAGCCTTTTAAAGTTAAGGTATAGTCATTTATTTACTGCATTATTAACACCAGGAAAGTGTTTGTTGAATTGATTTTATTGGGTAAACATTTTTGAAAGCAGTAAAATGACAGATGTGCTGAATGTAAGTGACAGTTTAAGGCAGTCTTACTGGTACTTGTCTTACTGTGTATATTTTTGTCCTGTAGGAATGGAATGGAGATCATTTTGACACAGAACATTCTTTGTTTAATTCTGACACCTGAATTTTTTAGTTTCCTGGCACTCTTACATATATGCTATTGATAGAAGATATTTTAGTTATACTAAAATGTTTTAACAAACAAATATGTATGTGAAATCCAATCTGTTAGAACAACTAGGGGAAAAATAGGGCTGTTCGCAGATTAAAGTCTCACTAGCTTTCCATGGGCTTCATGAAAGCTGAATCAGTTATTAGATAAAGAATGTGGTAGAATCTGCGGAGCTAAAAAGGGACATTGCCTGTTTATAGTGTCTGTGAGAAATAACGAAGGTGGAAAGAGGAGCCTTTCAGGGCTCAGAACTGTCTGACTAAAGAGATTATCAGAAGCCAAACTTTTATCCCCGAATTTGACCATCATATGATATTAAAAATAATAAACACTCAGAATGCTTAAAATTTCAGACTTATTTCAGAACACTAATTTTCAACCATCTAAAATCCTCTGGTTCAACCTTATAGAAATTGGCCTTCAATTTGCCATGAAAAGTCACTAATACCCACAGAATAAGGGATTCAGCAGACTTTCCCTACCATGCAGGAAAATTGGTAAGATACTAAATACAGCAATATTTTAAAGTGTCTGGAGTCATTTCAAAGGGAGACAGCAAATGCAAAAACGTTTGTTCAGGCAAATCTACTGTCTTCCTAAGAACAAAGTTTGTGGCTTTGAGTGACATCTCACTCCATCATGACCCCTTCACGGTACTGCTCTAGAATCTCCAGGCCCATCTCGGATCTAGAGCTAGAAATTTCACCTGGAAGTGGTTTCTAGTGTTTCTCGTCCTTTCTCCTTCACTTCTGGCTCCCTGGAGGGGGTTCTTTCCTGTGTAGGCATAGCCAGTGGGAGCAGCTGGTACCTCTTTAGCCAGCCTCCTCCGAAAGGGGGAATATATATAATTCATAAAGGAGCAGACAAAAGAAACAAGGAGCTGTGACCACTGTTTAAACTACACCAGGCTGGGCATGTTGGCACACATCTTAATCCCAGCACTCAGGAGATGGAGGCAGGCAAATCTCTTGAGTGTGACTTCAGCCCGCTCTAAATAGTAAAATCTTGTCTTCATTTTTTTTCCATTGAGGGAAACCATGCATAATGAAGAAACTAAAGGACTCCATGGGTTTCTTATGAGAATTCTGGAGCTAAAAATGCGGTAATCCAAATGTAGGTCAATAAAGCTATCCAACCTCAAGAACACTGGAGATACACAGGAGAAAGAGAAGACAGAACATTTAAAATAAAACTTCTCAAACTGAATGAAAAGATTTAAGTTATACAGCAAATTCAGGCAAATTCAAGTAGTATAAACATGGGTTACACAGACATGTGTTGGTTAAAATGTAGAAAGGTAAAAAACCCTAAAAGCAACAGGAAAAAAAAAAGTTTATCACATACAAGAGAACTTGGGGGAACTAACAACTGATTTATTAGAAACTGTCACTGCAGTCAGTACAGAGAAGAGCTTGGGAGAGAGCAGAGGCCTGTAGACCAGAGAGAGCAGTGGGGTTAAACAAGTTAAAACCCAGAGAGCTTTGAGCTGCCATTTATTTATTCCTGTTACTAAAGCTCAGTTCACTAACTATTCACAAATGCTGTCCAAAAACATTTCCCTTTTGTTAGTTATATATCCTGCTATGTGTGCCACAAGGAATTTACCTTTCTCATTTTGACTCTATGGGTTCATATTACTGAAGAAAAAATTTGTGTGCAGTACTTTAAAGCCGAGCCTTGGTTCTTGTCAAGAGGCTTATGAAGCCTCAGCTCTTTATGCATGGTCTCTAAAATATGATACTGAGGTAATTATTTTAAGGATTTTCTCAAAAATTTAAAGTCTTACCTGTAATTTGTTATCATTAAGAAGGATTTTGAGGGCCATAAAGATGGCTCAACAGTAAAGCTGCACAAGCCTAGCAACATAATTTAGTCCCCAGAACCCATGTAAGTGTGGGAGGGGAGGACCAACTACACAGAATCATTCTCTAATCATGGCATGTATGCCTTGTAAACCCATACAAACATCACACTCACACTTGCCTGCAACAATAGTAGTAAAAACAGGACATTTTAAAAAGGACTTTTAATAAGTTGGGTCACTCTAGTATTTTTGTGTCTGTCCTCAATCATGGAGAAATGAGGACTGTCAGGGCCTTGCTGAGGACCCTCTGACCATCCATTTGACAGGTGCCCTTCATTGGAGCCTCACAAAGAAGAAAGTGTGGCAAGAGCACAAGTGATTAATGAGAGAGCGGAGAAAACTCCATCTGCATCTCTGTCTGGTTACTGTCTGCAAAGTGGATTTGCTTATTGCAATTGTACTAGAGATAGTTCTGTTTTAATGTGAATTCCAGTCATTACTTTATAAGCTATGAAAATGTACTAGTCTACAAATAACTTTACCTCAATTAAATTTTTACACAAAAAATTTGATAAACTTACTTTTAAACTGTTAGATAAACTTTAAGACTGGTAGAAAGGATATAAAGCAAGAATCAATTATACAGACATTCAGTTTGTTCTGTTAATGGGTTAAACAAAATGTTACCATAGCCTTTTTTTCAAGAGGTAAAATATATGAACTGTATCTAAAAACTGAGGTATTCACCACTCATTAGATACTAGCAATAAATGGGGATGAAGGTGTGGGCCCTTGCAGACCTGACAGATGTGATGTGTAAGTCAACACTGGCAAATTCCTTAGCTATATATAAATAGAGCTTGCTGGAGAAGCCAATCAGGATAATTGCTGTGCCTGGCACATAGTAGGTGCTCAGGGTCAACACTTGGGCTACACCATTAATAGCACAACTGAGATCACAGTTTCCCTGGAAGTAACACAGCCCTGAGAAACATAGAAGGAGCCCAGAACTTGTGTGGATACAGAAAACACAGCACTGAGGCCATTAGGCCTTGCTAATTCGCCAGCACTGCCATGGCCTCCTCACGCTCTCCGAGTCTTCGGATTGTGTGAACCCCTGTTCAGTTCATTGCAGGAATCGGGTGTTTTCACAGAACTGCATCTGTGAAGACATTTTTGGAGGGCATTTTCCTAGTAATCTTTTTTAGATAGCCGCATGGAGCAGTACATAGCAAAACTAGAAATGATTACATTTGGCTGATAGGTATATAGCTATTCATTGTACTTAATCCTATCTAATTTGTATATATTTGAAAGATATATGTAATATATGCACTCACACACACATATATATATATACACACGTGCCACACGTGCACAAACACACAATACACATACGTGCACATGTGCACACACACATACACACATGCACACACAGATACACACACACACACACACACACACACACACACACACGCACGCACGCACGCACATACACTCATATACACACACACCAGGCTCCTTAACTACAGCTTGCCCATATCATTACCCTTCTTACCTTGCCATATCAGTCTACCAACTCCTATAGGATCCTTGCTGTTGCTACACCTGAACCTCAGATTTAACTAATCCCTGCCGGAGGTAAGTAAGTACTGTAACACCTATCTCATCTTCTGAAAACCCAAGGCACTCATAGACTTAGTTTATTTTACAAGAACATTAAAGTAAGTACCTATTGTTTTGGTCTGGGTACTTTGTTCATACTAAAACCACAAAAATATTTTTTTAAAAAAACCTTTAAGTGTCTAACACCTGAAGCACAGAGAGTACATAGATAACAATTGATTATAAAGATATTTTGAAGCCCTTTAATAAGAAATGAAAAACACTATCAACATTAGTAAACACTAGAGAAATCAAGATGTGGACCCAAAACAATTGCAAACTAAATCAAAGATTCTTCAAATGCTGCTGTGGAAAGAAATGGCTTAATATTAGACAAGGACAGCTTTGTATGTGTTAATGCAGTATAGTATCATGTAACACATAAAAGTATGAGAAGCTAATAAACGTAAGATTGATCCAAGCAAATTACTTTCCATTTTCATCTGTATGGTGTCTTTCTGGTCCTTCTATTTGCAGAGCCTAATAAGACCCAGAAATGTATGCAAAATTCCAAAGAATTTGTTTTTTGTTTGTTTTCATTTTACATACCAACCAAAGTTCCCCCTCCATCCCTTTCTCCTGCTCTCCCCACCCCACCCTATCCATTCCTCAGAGAAAGTAAAGCCTCCCATGAGAAGACTAGGAAGTTGAGCTAGGACCAAGTCCCTCCCCCTACATCAGTGCTGAGCAAGGTATCTCTCCATAGAGAATGGGCTTCCAAAAGCTAGTTCATGCACTAGGGATATCCTGGCCCACTGCTAGGGGTCCCACAAACAGATCAAGCTACACAACTGTCACCCACATTCAGAGGGCTTAGTTAGGTCCCATGAAGGTTCTTCAGCTGTCAATCCAGAGTCTGAGCTCCCACTACCTGGGGTCTGCTGTGTCTGTTGTTTTCCCCATCATGAACTTGAGCCCCTTTGCTCAAATAGTCCCTCCTCCCTCTCTTCAACTGAGCTCTAGGAGCTGTGCCCAGTTCTTAACTACGGATCTCTGCATCTGTGTCCATCAGTTACTGGATGAAGGTTCTATAAAGACAATTAGGGTATTCACCAATTTGATTATAAAAAGCCAGTTCAGGCACCCTCTTCATTACTGCTAGGAGTCTTAGCTGGGGTCATCCTTGTGGATTCCTGGGAATTTCCCTAGCATCAGGTTTCTCCCTAACTTCATAATGCCCCCCTCTATCAAGATATTTATTGCTCTCCCTCTCCAGCCCTCCCCCAATTTTGCCATCCTGATCATTCATGTTCTCATCCCCCATCCCTCCTCTCTTCTTCCCTCCCAGTATACCCAAGAGTTTTTAATCTATTTGCCCTTCCTAGGGGGATCCATGCCTGTCCCTCTTATTACCTAGCTTCTCTGGGGTTGTGGGTTGTACCCTGGTTATTCCTCAAAGGACTGTTTTATTGGTCAGCTTTTCATCGCTGTCAAGAAATATCAGAGACAGGCTAATTTATACAGAAAACATGTTTTATTTAGCTAATGGTTTTGGATCCTAAAAATCCCTCTTGTCTGCCTCACCTCAAGGTAGACTGCAATCTCAGGAGCAATGACTACGTGGCAGAACAGGAGTCCAAACGGGGTTTGCCTGAAACAAGTCCTCAACCTTTCTTAAAAATCCTCTTGAATTAATTGATCATTTTTAGAACTCCCACTTGGCATAACCACCCACTAAGCCCCACCTAATAAAGCTTTCACCTCCTGTCATCATACTGAAGACCAGTCCCTCAACACATACTTTTGAAGAATTAGATATCAAACCCACAGAAGTGGGTTGGAAACATTAAGAACTAGCACGATGTTCTGAATTGTGTTAAAATTGGACAATAATAAAAATCATTACTCTTGGAAGATACTGTGGGTATACATGGAAATTTACTGGGGCACTGACTTTTCTGCCTTGTGTAAAACTAATCTCATTTCAAACCTCTGTTTCCCCTGTTGAGATTCACAGGAAGCGTTTACAGTCTCAGTAGTATTTTGACAGGAAGCTATGCAAGGGCCCCATGTAAGCTTGCATAGCTAGCTGAGGCTTAAAATGAGAGATCACAACAGCAATGGTTAAGGACCACCCCATAGTGACTAGTCATCCTCCAGTCAGCTGTTAAAGTCTTAGCTTTCTGGAATGTCTTCACTGAGACAAAGGGGTCAGGAGCCCTGTTTCATGAAACAGGAGATGGGCAGAAAGGTGGCTCTGCAACCAGGCTCTCACAGAAAAGAAATAAAAATGTTCTTCATCTACATAGACACCTTTGTGCAATTCCAAGCATCAGGAGAGTGAATGGGAGGTGAATGAGCTGTACCCATGTCTTACAAGTCAATGGTCTAGTTGGAGATTTAGTAGTGCTAAGTCTACAAAAATCAGTAAGGGCTTTCTCTATTCTTAAAAGGTGGGATAGACAATATGTTCCCATCATCTGAACAAGTATTTTGTTCTACAACACAAATTTATTATATTCTATTTTTGGAGATCAGGAGTCTAAGTCAGGAAGGATGTGCTCCTTCAGAGGTACTCAAAGATCTGTCTTTTCGTCCAGCTTCACAATCTGCTCTGCCTACATCCACCACTCATGGCTACTCCCTCCATCCTCCAACCAGGAACACAGCATTTTATGCTTCCTACCAACTCCCTGCTGTAAAGGTTCTTGTGGTTAGAAGAAGGTGGGGTAGGATGGTACCCTTATCAGCATCAGGGCCTGACCTGCATCTGGAGACTACCTCTGCCGTGTGAAGTTATGTACTCATGAGTGGTGGGTGTCTTCATAATAAGTTTTTATTTACTAAATGATTACCAGCAGTGTGTGCGTTGTTATTTGGAGATGTAGTGAGATCATTGTTATCAAAGGTATTTACATGTTTCTTATGTTCATATCTTGGTTTGCCTTTTTTTAAGGATGTTGAAGAATCACAAAACCACACTGGCGAACCCATTGGAGATGACTACAAAAAGATGGGAACACTTTTTGGTGAACTGAACAAAAACCTTCTCAACATGGGCTTCACACGAATGTACTTTGGAGAACGAATTGTGGAACCAGTAGTGGTCATTTTCTTTTGGTTCATGCTATGGTTCCTTGGCCTACAAGCCCTTGGACTAGTTGCTGTTCTTTGCCTTGTCATTATTTATGTACAGCAGTAAAACATTGGACATTTGGTATCCGTGTGTGTAATTGATAAGGCTATACACTTCGGCTTTTTGAAAGCCAAAATAATTTGACATATTTCATATTGTGTACTAACTGTTTTGTAGTTAAAATTATAAATGAATTTCTTTAAAACACAACTCTTTGTTAAAGCAAGGATGAATATATTTTTTGACTATATATCAGCTTATTCAAACTCTTTTTCACTCCTGTGATCTGTACCTACCTTTAGAACCCTGCTTCCCCATGCCAAATCTGAACATCACCCAGCAGTGATGGGGAATTAGCACAGCATGGAGTTGCAGAGAAGCAATGTAGATCTTGTAAAGTTCTAATAAAACATTTCAGAAGAACAAGGAAAGGGTACCTAAGAATAAGTTTCAATTAGAAAACCATTCCATTCCCTCCTCCATTGAAAAATCTCATTTGGGAAAGATAATTTGTCCCTTGTCATTTCTGCACAGTCCAAAGCAAAGTAAATGATAACTGCCACGTATTGCCGCAGTCTATGAGAAGGAGTAGCTAGCTGTTTCCTGAAGACTGAAAATAATATATTAGTATTGGTAGTAAAGTTTGGGGTTAAATGTAAGTTTTTTATGTGTTATACTTGGGCCCCCATTGCATTGTAAAGTTAGAGACGATTCTGGTGCTCATTTCCTTTTGTGAGTTCTTAAGGCCTGGCAGTGCCTATAATTTTGTACTTGGCCAGTTGTATGTTTTTCCTAGAAACATTTTCAGTGCATTTGTTTTCAAAGTTTATAATTTTATAGTTCTTTTCTAACAATTATTCTAAGGTTTAAAACAATGCCTTTCCTGTCATGGGATGGAGTTTCCCCCAAAAAGAATGGTTCTATCTTATAAAAGAAAAAAAAGTCAGATAGATTTCTTTGACATCTGTATTGAAGAATACAAAAGTACAGAATGAAATCACATGCTTAAATTAAGAACTCGGTAGGCACTTGTAATATTCTGTGATTAAGCCAATTGGCTAGCCATGTTTTTAATGTGTAGTATGGAGTTTTATATTGAAACAAGCATTTCTTTATATATACTTTGAAAATAAAAAAATGACTTTGATATTTTGATTTTTGTTAAACTAAAATATTTGCACTTTTGTCTAAGAGTCATCTATTTGAACAAAAGTAATTTAAATACAAAAATGGGACAGTGAGGTATTTTTGTTTGGCAGGGCATTAACTAAAGTAATAGGGTGCTTACTAGGTCACTTTGTAAAGTTCTTACTCATGCAATTTTAAACATTATTCTGTAAGAAATTCTGAAACAAAATTATGAAAACAGGAGCACTAACATGTATTGTGCATCTGTGTATTGTATATAAACATAGGCCTCTAGAATTTGGCTTTTGAAAAACAAAAGTTTGTACTATATCGTGTTTTTATTGTGTTTCTTATGTGTTTGTAATTACCTTTCTGGGTGCAGGTGTTTGGGAAAAGGTCCCTTTTATGTACATTAGGATTGCAAGGTTCTAACAGAAGCCATGAGATTTTGCATGTGTGCACAAAATGCTAATGAGCACATTCTTCCCTAGTGCTACCAGGAAGGCTAATTTCCTTTCGAGATGCAAAATAAAAGATGCAGTGTACACAAGAGCAGCTCTGGTTCTACCAGTGCTTCTCCTTGTAAATGCTTTAAAAAAGACCTAGTGTTTATTATATACTAACCCATCAGCACTGTGCATGTGCACACTAGAGTTAATTGGTATATTTTATGAAGAATTAGGGTGCATTTGCTGTCACCCCCACATACATTATGGATTAATGTAGTATGCCATCTAAGCTTTTGCTTAGTATTGAAAAAAGTATTGATTTAAAATATTTTCTCTTATTCAACATGTGAGAATACCAATTGTACAATCCTACAGTGAAACATAATTTCTTTGGTTTGTGCTATAAAAAAACATAAATTCAAAATGATTCTTGATTATTTTGGTTTTAAGTGTAAGTTATAGAAACATTCCTATTCCAAGAAATAGCAGTTAAGTGCTCAGGTCCTCAAACTGATGGTGTGTGCAGCATCCATACTTTTAGCCTTGTGTTCAAAGGAAAAGTCAGGAGTTAGCACTGACCAGCCACACATCAGTAGATCCATTCTCTTTGAACTGAACAGTAATTCGTACATTTTCTTGTGTTAGGCTGCCACTGTAGTCAGAACAGAGTGCATTTGTATGCTGGAGCCGCTTGCACTGGTTAACAAAAGCCTATACTGTATGTTTTCCTACCATCAAGTTGGTAAATTTAATTGGCTATGGTGAAAATATCTACATCATAAAGTTGGCAATCACTACAAAGAAGGACCCCCCCCCCCCCCCCCCCCGCGCAGAGATCCAGTTGTTGAAAAACCTCAGCATATTCCCAATCAGCTACCCTTGAGGCCACATTTCCATGGCTACCACAGTCTTCAAAGAAAAAAAGACAACACGTGTTATGAAACAAAGGAGCACATGCATCATGTCCCCACAGTCCCCACATACTTACCCAGAACACCACTACACCTATTCTCTGTGAAGGCTAGACCATAATTATCTTTGAAGTATGTGTATGATTGAGCGTTTTGATGAGAGAAAATTTTTCTAGGCTATCAGTTAGCTCCAGACACACAAAGGATGAGCCAGGAGGTCAGAAGAACAGAGACGAGATTTAAGGAAACATGATTTGGGGCTTATATAAAGGCCAGTTTTAATTTAAAATCTTAAAAGCAGTCAAATCTAGGCAGTGAGAAGTCCATATGTCTTTAGTTTATAGCTTCTATTTAAATTGTCTCACAAATGTTTGTTGATTACAGATTATTGAAACTGCTTTTGCCTTACAAAGTGAAAAAAAAAAAACAAAAACAAAAAATCAATTTATACTTTCAGACCTATTAAAACTCTGGTTGGCCAGAACAAATGTGCAAATTAAAGATGAATACATATGTCAAGGCTTTGGCATTATTGGTGGATTTAATCTTTGGTAACTACTGTTTCTCTGCCCAAGACTTAAAAGGATTGGTGTTCCTTGGTGGTCAGAACAGCAGCCTGATCTCTCATTACTCCACACATCTCCTGTTTGCTATTTGTCTACTAGCAGCTCCTCCATCTGCATCTCTAGGTCAGATGGGCAGGCTAGAAGATCCCTCAGTTTAAGGGCTGGCTTGTTTGCTTTCAAAATCCCTCATTGGCACAACCGTCTCCTCAGCTACTGAGGAGGAATTGAAAAACAGTTGTTAGCTCCTGTCTCTCCCATACTACCCACATATCACCAATTGCTGAGTCTTTTGTCTCTAATGTCATTATTTTTCTACTTCATTCCCAGTGTCACTCAGTCCGTGCAGCCATCTTCTCACCTGGGAGAATTCTCCCCTGTGCAAATCCCAATCTGTCTCCCTTTTCTCATTGCCCCTCTATATTTCTGAAATATGACTGATCTTGATTTCAATGTTTCCAATGGCTTCTTGTTGCTCGTATAGCAAAACCTATACTCTGATAGCTGTGTAGCAGTTCATGGACTGTTCTTCCACATCTCATCTTTCCAAGACTCAACCACACTACATGCTTTTTATCAGTTCCTTGATTCTCCCAGAATTTTATATGTGCTTTACTCTCTTTAGCCCCAACTCCCACACCAACTGGCCAACAATGACACGGTCTACTCAACCTAAACACTATTTAACATCCAGTTTGGGCACCTCCTGCGTTTGGTTCCCTTTTTATGTAGAAATTGGTCAACGGTACTCATGCTATACAGCCTATTTGTCAGTTTCCTCTGTTAGATAGACGGCTTCTAGTGGGCAGAGAGTGTGTCTATTGCTTCTGTAGTTACATTGACAGTACCTACCAGGACACCTGGCATGAAATAGGTTCTCAAAATAATTGCCAAACAAGTAAGTCAACCTCATTTATTCACATCTCTCTGTTTATCCATTGACAAGCCCAAGGATGGTGGCTTGTAGCTTTATAGTAGGTGTGCTTGCCTTGCATGCTTAAAGCCCTGGGTCCCTTCCCTGGAACTAAGAAGAAGAAAAAAAAGGAATAAGACCAAAGAATCAGAATTCTTTGACTCCAAAAATAGTAAATGTTCATAAAGAGAGTGGTTGGTGTACATGTTAGTACATTATTCACTTGAGTACTGAGTAAGTTGGCTCAGAACGAATCATATACAGCATTGTTATGATACATTCACATTGTTAGGGAAAATGTACTGTTGATGCCATTTTTCAGTGAGTAACTGTTTCTCCAAAAAGAATATTTTATAATAGATATGTTTACTGATCCTACTAAAATTTTATTCTACCAATATCTTCAATTGGGTTTTATCTGCTAAATTTATTTTTTCAAAGAAACTTTAAAGCATGAGTTTTAAAACGTCTAATCTTGATATTTTAGGCTCTAGGACAAGTTCACCATTCCATTAGCCCAGTAGCCCTAATGTTCTATGTTACATAACTAGCAGATGAAATACTTTCTAAGCTTTCTAATAAACAATGTTATTTTCCAACCCTGCATTATCTTCATGGTAGGAAAACATGGCAGCATGTATGCAGATGTGGTTCTAGAAAAGGAGCTGAGAGTTCTTACATATTAATTCACAGGCAACAGGAAGTGGTCTGTCTCACTGGGTGTGGCTTGAGTATATATTAGACTGTAAGCCTGCCTCCATGGTGACAGACTTCCTCCAACAAGACCATACATTACTTCAAAAGGTCACACCTCCTAATAGCGCCACTTCCTTTGGGGCCATTTTCTTTCAAACTACTAAAAAGATGAACAATAAATTAGTCTTGCATATAAAATGATGGTGGTAATTTTCCTTATTGGGTAAAACATTTAAGTGTGTAGCCAGTTTGATTTGTTTTCACTAAAATCCTACGTGAGTTTTCCCTATACAGAAGCTTTTAAGACTCTGATTGTGTTCTGATAATTCCAACTTAAGTTGAAAATATCTTTCACGGATCAGAATACATTTAACCTTAACACACAAGAACATCATATTTAGCAGGAGATGTGATCCTATGGATGTTTTGAGAACTGTGGCTCATTGCCGTATCTCACAAGACTGCCTTCCTCATAGCCTGGGAACTGATCAAAACCAAATTCTGAAGTATAGTTTGTCCTGAATGGTATTGCTTTCATGCCATTATAAAGTTAAAAGTGAGCCAATGAAACCATGTTCATGGATAATCTGCAGATAAAGCATACGAGTAAGGCTGCTGTGCTATTTACTCTAGGTCAAGTTCCCTGGGAAGTTGGCTCAGAACAAATTAGTACACAGGAACATTTGGAGGCCTTGGGATCAGCACCTGACAACAACAAAAGACTGAACTCTGGATATTCAAGCACATAGTCACAACAGGCCTGGGGAGCATTATGGAGTACTTCAAAACTCTCAGAGCCCTTCAGCACTCACATACTGGCAGAAGGCAGTGAGTACTCTTTGGACAAAAATAGTCTTCAAATATGTCTGGGGGATGGAGGTGGTCAGCTAGCAGGTCTCAATGTAAAGCCTTCTTTCTCAAGGGGACAATCAGAGCCACAATAACAGCATCTACTCTAGACTCCATTCTTTCCTCCCCTTCCCATAGTGCCTGGGCCCTTCCTGTCCCGCGCCAACTTCTCGCCCGCAAGAAAAGGCACGGCACACGTAGGATCCTTCTGCAGCAATGTTTTAATGCTCCTTGAGGGAGAGCATTAGCCCACATAAAATGGAGACCCTGAGGTAGGGAAAGCCCAGCCCTTATATAGGCCAAAGACCTCCGCCTTGGACGTGTCACCTCTCTATAGGCTGCAGCTCATCATCCCACATGACGTCACGGGAGAGGCGGAGAGACCAGTCTCGGAAAATTAGCAAAGGCATGCGCCCTTGCCTTGATTACTGACTCAGGCCCTTGCCTTGATTACTGACTCAGGCCCTTGTCTTGATTACTGACTCAGGAGGGTTGGCCAGCACCGGATATTGGCACCATCTTGAGGGGCTGGGGCCAGCGGCTCCCAACATCTTCCAAAAGGCCTGTTCTTAGTTGGATGTAGCAGTGTACCTCTTTAACCCCAACAGTCAGGAGGCAAAGGCAGCCAGATCTCTGAGTTTGAGGTCACCTGTTCTTCTGAGTGCTATGTAAATACCTGCATTATAAACAAACTTGTCAAGGTGCCCAGATGGGGGGTTTACTTGTGTTGTCTAGTTTCTCTTACAAGTCAGATAATGAATTACAATAAGGTTTTTGTGTACTGTAATTGGTATGCCCAACAAGGATTTAACAGTATTAGGAACCGGTGATAAAATTGCATAAAATGTCACCAATGAAGGTTACAGGACATCCATTCTGTACACATAAGCTGCTTATATTAATATCTCACTGAATCCCTCAGGTGAGGCAAACAGTCTTCAGAGTTTGTCTTTGAGCTAGAGGGCTCAAGAATAGATATAGGTGTTTCCAGCATTCTGGTTTGAGCATTCTGGCTGTTTTAGTTCTCAAAGTGATTTAAATTGAAAAAAAAAAAGATGACTTTTAGAACATGTTTGAAATAAGATGTTAAATGTCAGTGAAGAACTCATTTATCATTTATAAAGAAAACATGTTCTGTGCCCCCACCACCAGCCTAGCATAGAGTCCCAACCTATTTATGACTTGGCTTTAATCATGATTTTCCTACTTATTTTTAGCACAAAGGATCTTTGCATCCAGATTTGGTAGTTCAGCAGGCACACACAAAAAGGCTTTCTCCAGTCTTGGTCTAGAATATTGTGGAGTCCTTACAAGTACTTTTAGCTTCTATTTTTAGCCCTGGAATCTTAGTCATATACCAAGATCAAGTAAGACAATGGGCCCAAAGCCAGTTATATACCAAAACTATAACAGTGTTTAGCCATAATTTCCCCTTTGCTTATAGGAAAATATTACAACTATGTTCAAACAAACCTTCAGATCAAAAGATTTCTTTATGTCAGATTTGAATTTTAGAGTTGGCTCTGATGTTTACTATCTGAGGGCTTTGTAAAGATCTTATCTATATCTTTTTAAACTTTAAATACCTGCCAGTGAAGTTAATATAACTAAATAAAGTGATTTACATGTAAAAAACTTTCAATCAGTTTCCATGATTAAGTAAGTATAAATGTTGGTATCAAAGACATGGCATTTGCTTTAAAGCTCATGCACTGAGAGCCATTAAAGCTTTTCTGTTGTTAGTGGAAGAAAAGTAAATATAATTCTACAAAAGAAATTGCATTTTCAAATCTTCATAATTTAAATCCTCATGAACTGTTACTGCTTCAGGAAGTAAAATGGTGAGGACCCCAGGGTTGAACAAGATACAGTGTCCTATGTGACCACATCTTCAGCTTTGTTTGCTTGAGAAACACTTAACCACAGTCCCACACAGTTTCTGTTGCCCCCTTTTCTTGCAGTCAGATGGAAAACCACACTCAGCAGAGTACCCACAATTCTGATGAATTTAAACATTCACAAAATTAAAGCAATCCTGAAAACATTTCTAACTTCTGTGTGACATATACCAAGAGTAGTATGGTATGTTTATAGAATCAGATAGAACATATAACACTTTGTCATCGAGGTAAAAGTTAAAAACCCAATCTACTAGCATATATCATGTTTTTAATGCACTGATTAAGATGCTTCACCAGTTAAACATGATTGCACTAGGTATAATCCACACTCAAAATAGTATTCTCACATTTAAAAAAAAAAAAATCCAACCTATGCCAGTGTCCACAGACGCAGTCAGTATAGGAAGAGAAAGAAGCTGAGCGATGTGATAAATGGGTAGTATTCTTTTTATAAATCTTATCCTTTTTGGTCTATGAAAGCATGTTGCATATATAATGTGATATTTCTTTGACTTTGTTTTGATCAAGCCAACTGCCACTAAAGGTGTTCTATCTTGGCTCACCCATTAATATTCTAAATGTGGTCTACACCTTCATATTTGCTTCCTATTCACACAATTCTCCATGCCTGAATAGTAGCTTCTTGCATTAGATGTTCATGGATATGAACCCTTACGAACAGCTGTGGCTGATCTTTATTCCGTCTCACAGCAACTTCAAAACTGGTTCTCCCACATTTTCTTCATTGTCAGGTTATGCTTGCAGGGACATTTATGAGATGTTCAGATAGAGCTGGGCTTGGCCAAGTAGAGTGCTCCTCAGGCATTTCATTTGCAAACCCTAAGAGATGTTTTTTGGGAGTTCTGTGCTGAGCCAACTATCAAAATTCCCTCTGCAATAGAAGCACTATCCCTGCCATACCCTATTGCTGACACCCAGGTCTGTGACATAGGCTTCCTCCCACCAATCTGGCTTACAAAAAGCCTTAGGGTATCAAAAGACATTTTAAAAAAATAAATTTGTTTCATATCCCGCCACAGTCTCTCCTCTCTGCTTTCGTCCTAATACCCTCCCCTCCCCCGCCATCTCTTCTGTTCCCACCAACCAATCCACTCCTCCATCAGAAGATGTTTTCTAAATGACAGAGATACCTAGGGGGGAAGAAGACCTGGACTTTTAAGTCTTGTTTATGACTACAGGGGGCTTTCCTAGCACCGTTTCCTGAAGCTGGTTGGTGTACTATGGTCTCTGCCAATCAAATGAGACAAAGAGCTGCTGAAACCATTGTCCTTTGCCAAATGAATCATGTCTCTGTCTGTGACTGCCAGAATACTCATACCAGAAGCATGGGACTGTTGAATCCTCAAAGTAAATGCACACTTCACATGGCCTGTCACCTTGGCTAGTCAGAGAGCAATATGAATGTACCTTGTGACCAGCTTGTCTTGTCTAGTGAGGTCCATGCAGGGCCCTGTACCCAGAACTATGATTTTACTACAATCTAATTTTCAGAGGCAGCCTAGAGAAATGATTAAAGATGTTGATTCTTGAGTAGTTTGAACATGCAATCATAGCAAAACTGAAATAGAATTTACTGAGACACCATCTGCTGTCATTTTTTTTTTGCCTTTAAATACATAGCAAGGGACATCAATATGAACTTATCTACAATTTAATATAGATGCAGATAAATAAATATAGAAATAAACTCATATGTCAATACATATACTAAAAGTGTTGTGGTTTAACTGTAAAATGTCCCCTGTATTATTCAGGGTGCTTGTATATAGGTGAGTTAGTAGAGTAGCTCACATAGTCCAGCTAGTCTGACAAGGGCCGTTTTCTAACACAGAGTCCACGAATCTAGCAGTTGTTCAGTGCACAAGGCTGGATGTCTCATTGGTTTTTGGTATATGTGGAATCCTGAAGAAGCAGGCTCCAATGCCGATGAGGGACTGGGCTTGCAGGTGAGGGTGAGAACAAGCAGGCCCAGAGCAAGAGTTTCGTCCTCTCATGTCTCTCATGTAGGCTGCCACAAGAAGGTCTGGCCCAGATTTAAGGTGGATCTATTCACTTCCGTAGAGAGGGATTAAATGTGCATCTTCCCACTTCAAATGATTTAATTAAGAAAAATCCCTCATAGATGTACGCAACTGCTTCCAGATGTAGTCAAGTTGGCAACCAAAAATTGTTATCGCAAGTTCACCCCTTGTCCACTTGGCAAACAATTGCATCTCTTTATATTATGGTTAGTTTCCAAATGAGAACAATTGCCGAGGCATAAATATGCGTAGCATGATATAACCATCTCATGCACATGCACTATGACAAACACAGTATATATTTTAGGTGTCACTGTTCCTTAAAGAACATTCTTTTAGAATTTCAAATTTAATATATAACAATTATTGGTATTCTCTCAGTTGATATTACATTACATGATAAATCAAGAAAGGAAAATAAATATCGGCACAAATATTCTTTTTAAAAAAGATTTACTTATTTATTATGTATACAGTGTTCTGCCTGCATATATGCCTGCACTCCAGGAAAGGGCACTAGATCTCATGATAGATGGTTATGAGCCACCATGTACTTGCTTGAATTGAACTCAGAACCACTGGAAGAGCAGCCTGTGCTCCTAACCTCTAAGCCATCTCTCCAGCCCCTACATAAATGTATTAACAGCATATGACAGAAACACTCATGTCAATGATAATCCTCGTTTCTTGCACCTGGTTTTTATTTATAGGCCAGTATTTATAAGTAACATCCTCTACTTCTTCTGTACTTCTACCCTCAGCAAGCTCCTTGTCAGGTCTTGGCTCTTTTCCTAGAGGAGTGACCTTTATTACTGAAGGATCTGTGCCCTTTGCAATCCTGGACTGGGTGGTTGTAGGTTCCCATTCTTTAGGCTTCTGTCTTTTACTGTGTGAATAGACACCATGACCAAAGCAATTCTCATAAAAGAAACCATTTGTTTAGTGGCTTGTTTACAGATTTAGAAGGTTAGTCCATGATGGGAAGCCGTGCTGGGGCAGTAGCTGAGAGCTTTACATCCTGAACTCAGGCAACAGGCAGAGCAGATATTAAGCCTAGTGTGGGTTTTTGAAACCTAAAAGCCCACCCCCTGACAAATCTCTTCCAACAAAGCCACACCTACTCCAATAAGTTTACACCTTCTAATCCTTCCCAAACAGTTCCACTAACGAGTAACTAAGCAGTCAAATGTGTGAGCCTATGGGGACCATTCTCATTCTTCTACACACACACACACACACACACACACACAGGCTCAAATGTTTGAACACTTGGTCCTCAATTGGTGACACTTTGGGGGAAGGTTGTAAAACCTTTCAGAGGTGGAGCCTTACTATAGGAAGTGGATCTCAGGCCATGAGGTTTGATAACTTGACACATTTTTTGCTCATTCTCTCCTGTCAAGCAGTTTTTCAAGCCTTGTTGCTGTGTCTTCACTACTGAGATGGACTGTATCCTTCTGAATTGTCAGCCAGGATGTACCCTTCTTTCCCTAAGTTGCTTTTGTCTGGATATTTTATTATGTCAAGGGGAAAGAAGCTAAAGCAAGACATTAGTATACAGTCCTTTTCCAAGCTTGGAATGCTTGGAAACAGCACCATTACAAAAGCAACCAACAAACCAGAAGCAAGTCTGTTTCTAACACTGTTTTCCTATAAGAGGAGCCCAGAATCCCCAGAGAAGTGGCTCATCTCAACCCTGGGCAGGGAACATACAGCATGAGCCTGAAATAGCTTCCAGTGCTCAAGAAGTGCCTGGATCACTTTAAAACTCTCATCTAGCTCACTCCCCCCACACACACACACACACAAACACAATAAAAAGTAGACTGCCAACTAACTGGTAAAATCTGAGCAGGAAAGCCCTAATGGAGCATGGATAGTGGCAGCCTGGCAACTTCCTCTTCTATTCATGCTATGCATGGAGCATCTTCAGTACATCAGCATATCCCGAGAGTCCCTCCTTGGGATGAAGAGCAGGTGCTGAGTCCCTCTGGAGTATAAGGTTCTCCAAGGTCTGACAACCCCTTCTGACAGCACCACCTGTTTCCCTTTCATTAGAAGATCCTCCAGTTCACAGGAACCTGAGTGTCTCTACTCCATTCATTGTTATTCAGCTGCCTGGGTCTCCAGTGATGAATGTGAACATGTGCAAAAATGAACACATAACAGAGCAAGAGAAACTGCACACCCGGGCTACTCTAGAAATTGCATTGTGTCTTAGATTACCTGCTTGTAAACACCAACCAATAGCTCTCCAAAAGACAGGATATCACTGGATAACGTCTAAGGCACGTTTTTCATGTGTGATGATTTATGTGCTTAGCGCTTAAGATTCTCTTCCTCTTGTCTGTTATTTGCCTGTCGCAATAAGTAATTTTCTTTCTCTTTTTCTTCTAAAGAATGGTCCATAT
This sequence comes from Phyllotis vaccarum, assembly GCA_033318265.1. Classification (NCBI taxonomy): domain Eukaryota; kingdom Metazoa; phylum Chordata; class Mammalia; order Rodentia; family Cricetidae; genus Phyllotis; species Phyllotis vaccarum. The sequence continues at coordinate 31,410,035 of JARWLC010000015.1, forward strand.
TATTTTTTTAAGTGCCACAAAAAATATTAACTGTGTTCCTTTTAGTAAATGAAAGTTGTCTCAAAGCTTTCCACAAGGGGCTGGCCGTCAAGATGGAAATTTCCAAAGTGTTTTCATTTGCCACAATAAAACCTGCATGAATGGTCAGGCCTGATCACAGAGGGTGGAAGCAGGTGATGCCTGGATGATGACAGAGGATTACAAGGCCCAGATGTGAAGCTGTTTTCTTCAGGCTGCGCTTGGTCTGCGGGGGTCGCAAGGCTATGCCATCACTGTTGGGACAACAAGTTTAATGACAAAAATATCAGGGATGATGCTGAAGATCTTGAACGTGGAAACCACCCCTACTTAGCCCCTTAATTTTTTAGACAATTACTTGCACAACTTTGCACTGGGGGGGAGTAGTGATGAAAGTTTAAATTCTGGAATCCCTGAACACATCTTTCAGAAAGTTCCCTACCTCTGCTTTCATTACCAAAAAAGAATTCCAGGAAATATGGACTAGGCCCAAAGTGGGGTCTAAGAAATGTTCCTCAAGAACCCTTTGCGGTGCTTGATTAGCATCCTTGTGTTTTTCTTTCAAGGTGTCAATGCCTGTCTTGATTTGAATAAATAAAGAACTGATCAAAACTGATTTCTTACATTTAATACCTCCTTCTATATTATTTTAAAGTGCTTTGCTGTCCTGCTCAGATAATCCTTGTTATATTCTGGGTAGTTTAGGAGTTGGATGTAAGAGCTTCAAATAAAGAACCACAGTAAAGACATTCAGTGGACACTATTCCAACAATCTCCACCTTGTCACTCACATAAACAACCATTTCTACAGCCGCCACTTCCCTGTGGCAATGGACCATTGAAAAGGTGATCCCTCCCAGAGTTCAAGGCAGAAGGAGGAAGGCTCTGGAAGTGGAGGAAATAATGGCCAAGGTTTTCTAGGACAAACTCAGAGGCGAGCTTAGTCACAGATGATGGCCTCAGGTAGGTTGGAGCTCCCCACAAAGGTACCTGTTGCCTGAGTGCCTTCATGTTCACTTCTAAGGGACAAACAAATCTCTATTCAGAACCTGCTATTCCCATAGCAACATCATTGGCACAGCACAGGGCCATCCATGTTTCCAGGGCTGTTCAAAAAGAGAAACTTGAAGACTGGAGAAAACCGATAGAAGCTTTCACTAGGACTTCTTTTCCTTGAGAATTTACAGGCAGGCAGGCATATAGACAGACAGACAAACAGACAAAGAGAATAGAGAGACAGGTAGATAGATAGATAGATAGATAGATAGATAGATAGATAGATAGATAGATAGATAGATAGATAGATAGATAGATAGATGATACATACATACATACATACATACATACATACATACATACATACATACGTAGATGACAGACAGATACTTTCATTGTAATAGGTCATGAACCTAGTTATTTAAACATTTTTATCATTGAACTTGAATTATTATATAGTGAAAATTGACAATATGTTCCAAATATCAAGTTAGACTTATAACAGCATACTTTCTGTTTTATAGATATATTGTACATTCTATATTTTAATTACTATAAAGCAAACATTATTGTGACTGAGACAAGATTTCACTATGAGTTCAAACTAGTCCTTTACACTCCAATGCTGAGATTATAGGATGAGCCACCCAGCTATTATATATAATGGGTCTATATAATAGCTACCCAGTTATTATAAATAAAAGATCTGTATAATAGTCACCCATCTATTATATATAAAAGGTCTATATAATAACTGCCCAGCTGTTATGACTGATTTTAAAACAAGGATCCCTTTTGAATGTTGAGTTATCATAGTAACTTGTTGACTTTTAAGTCTATGGTTAATATATTCCAGTGAAAATGGCTACTTAGTTTGTGTTTTTCTTGAGTTATTTGACTATTTGCTAAGATGTGGTTTAAGAAAAAAGAGGAGGACAGATAGAGTCCAGTCCCCGAAGCCTCCTGGTCCACAGCTGACTAAGAGCCACCTAAGACCTGACTAGTACCTGACTAGGACCAATGCCTGTGACAACTGGAGACTCATAGCTCCTTGGCCTACAGCCAACTAAGAGCCGACTAAGAGCCAACTAAGAGCAGCCCCTGCAATTACTGGAGACACACAGCCCCCAGGCTCACAACTGACTAAAAGCTGACCAAGAGCTGGCTAAGGGTGAACCAAAGAAGCAATGGACAGAGGCCAGTGCAAAAATACATATAACAGTATAAAATACAACAAGGCACCACCAAAAGAAGCTGGTGGTTCTACAGCATCAAGACCCAAACATAACAATGAAGAAGAAGCAGAAGGAAATGACCTTTATGAAGATAATAGAAGCTTTAAAAGAGGATATTTAAAAAAAAAAAAACTTAAAGAAATAGAAGAAAATACAAACAAAAAATTGGAAGAGATTAACAAATCCCTGAAAAAAAATTAAAGAAAATGAAGAAAAAGAAAACAAACAGGTTAAAAAAATCAGGAATTAAAAATTGAAATGGAAGCAATAAAGAAGACACAAACTGAGGCAAAGCTGGAAATAGAAAACCTGAAGAAATGAACCAGAACTACAGATGCAAGCATAACCAACAGAATTCAAGAGAAGGAAGAGAGAATTTCTGGAGTGGAAGATCCAATAGTGGAAAAGTCGTAACACAAAATGTCTAGGAAATCTGGGACACCATGAAAAGACCAAACCTAAGAATAATTGGAATCAAAGAAGGAGAAGAACACCAGCTCAAAGGCACAGAAAATATATTCAACAAAGTCATAGAAGAAAACTTTCCCAACCTAATGAAGGAAATGCCTATGATGATAAAAAAAAAAAAGCTTACAAAACACCAAATAGACTAGACCCTCCTTCCAAAAAAAAATTCTGCTTGCCACATAATAATCAAGCCACTAAACCTATAGAACAAAGAAAAAAATACTAAGAGTTGCAAAGGAAAAGGGCCAAATTACCTATAAAAGTGGACCCATCAGAATAACACCCGACTATTCAATGGAAACAATGAGAGCAAGAAGGTCCTGGTGAGATGTTATAAAGACATTAAAAGAACATGGCTGCCAACCCACACAACTATACCCAGCAAAACTATCAATCACCATAGATGGAGAAAACAAGATATTTCACAACAAAAACCAGATTTAAACAATACCTATCTACAGATCCAGCCCCACAGAAAGCACTAGAGGGAAAACTCCAACCTAAGGAAACCAAATACACCCACAAAGCTTCAAACAATCGATAGTCAAACAGAAGAAAAACCCAAAGAAGGAAAATACATACAAGCTACCACCAAAAATAACAGAAATAGCAATCATTGGTCATTAATATCCCTGAATATCAATAGATTCAATTTACCTATAAAAAGATACACCCTAACACAATGGATACAAAAACAAAAGCCATCCTTCTGCTGCAAACAAGAAACACACCTCAACTTCAAAGACAGACACAGGCTCAGAGTAAAGGGTTGGGAAAAGGCTTTCCAATCAAATGGTCCTAAGAAACAAGCTGATGTAGCCATCCTAATATCTAACAAAATAGACGTCAAACTAAAATCCATCAAAAGAGACCAGGATGGATATTACTTATTCATCTCAGGAAAAATCCACAAAAATGAAGTCTCAATCTTGAATATTTAGGCCCACAACACAAGGGCACCTACATATGTAAAATAAACACTAGTAAAGCTTAAACCTCACATCAGACCCCACACACCAATAGTAGGAGACTTCAATACCCCACTTCCACCCTTGAATAGGTGAACCAGACAGAAACTCAACAGAGAAATAAGGGATCTGAAAGATGTTATGACTCAAATGGACTTAATAGATACATACAGAATCTTCCACCCAAACACAAAGGAATATAAATATTTCTCAGCACCCCATGGAGCTTTCTCTAAAATTGACCATATACTTGGTCATAAATCAAATATCAATAGATACAAAATGTGGGAATAACTCCTTGTATCATATCAGATCACCATGACCTAAAGTCAGAGTTCAACAACAACAAAAGTCACAGAAAGCCTACACATTCATGGAAACTGGATATCTCTCAATTGAACCACCTCTGGGTCAAGGAAGAAGTTAAAAAAGAAATAAAAGACTTCCTAGAATTTAATGAAAATGAATGCACAACATATCCAAACTTATGGGACACAATGAAAGCAGTGCTAAGAGGAAAACTCATAGCACTAGATGCCTGTATGAAAAACCTTGAGAAATCTCACACAAGAGACCTAAGAGCACAGCTGAAGGCTTTAGAACAATTAGAAGCAAACTCACCTAGAAGAAGTAGATGGCAGGAAATAATCAAACTTAGGGCTGAAATCAATACAATAGAAACAAAGAGAACAATACAAAGAATAAATGAATCAAAGAGTTGGTTCTTTGAGAAAATCAACAAGATAGATAAGACCTTATCCAAACTAACCAAGAAGCAGAGAGAGAGAATATCCAAATTACCAGAATCAGAAATGAAAAGGGAGACATAAAAACAGACACCCAGGAAATCCAGAGAATTATCTGGTCATACTTTGAAAATCTATATTCCACTAAAATTTAAAACCTGAAAGAAATGGACTGCTTTCTGGACAGGTACCACTTATAAAAATTAAATTGAGATGAGATTAAAGACCTAAACAGACCTATAACACCAAGGAAATTGAAGCTGTTACTAAAAGTCTCCCAGATTTAAAAAAAAAAAAAAAAAAAAAAAAAAAAAAAAAAAAAAAAAAAGCCGAGGACCAGACTGTTTCAGTGTAGAATTCTACAGACAAGAAGAACTAATACAAATACTCCTCAAACTGTCCATACAGTAGAAACTGAAAGAACATTGTATGAGGCCACAATCACCCTGATTACCAAGCCAAAGATGCAACAAAGAAAGAGAATTACAGACTAATCTCCCTCATGAACATTGAAGTAAAAATACTCAACAAAATTCTTGCAAACCGAATCCAACAACATATCAAAAAAAAAAATCATCCACCACGATCAAGTAGTAGATCATCATCCCAGAGATGCAGGGATGGTTCAACATATAAGAAACTGTGAATGTCATCCATCATATAAACAAACTGAAAGAAAAAAACCCTCATGATCATCTTATTAGATGCTGAAAAAGCCTTTGACAAAATCCAACACTCCTTCATGATAAAAGTCCTGGAGAGATCAGGAATACAGGGACAATAGCTAAATATAATAAAGGCAATATACACCAGGCCAACAGCCAACATCAAACTAAGTGGAGAAAAACTCAAAGCAATCCCACTAGAATCAGCAACAAGACAAGGCTGTCTGTCCTCTCTCTCCTTATCCATTCAATATAGTTCTCTAAGCTTTAGCTAAGGCAGTAAGAGAACAAAAGGAGGTTAAGGGGATACAAATTGGAAAGGAAGGAGTCAAACTATCTCTATTTGCAGATGATAAGATCGTATACATAAGTGACCCCCAAAATTCTCCTACAGCTGATAAACACCTTCAGCAATGTAGCAAGGTGCAAGATTAACTGAAAAAAAAAATCAATAGCTCTCCTATACACAAATGATAAAAGGGCTGAAAAAGAAATAAAAGAAACATCACCCTTTAGAGTAGCTGCAAACAGCATTAAATATCTTGGTGTAACTCTAACAAAAGAAGTAGCAGACCTATTTGACAAAAGCTTTGTCACTGAAGAAAGAAATGAAGAGGATATCAGGAAATGGAAAGAGCTTCTATGCTTCTGGATAGGTAGAAATTTTACCAAAAAGCAATCTATAGACCCAATGCAATTCCAATCAAAATCCCAATACAATTTTTTTTACAGACCTAGAAAGAACAATACTCAGTTTCATATGGAATAACAGGAAATCCAGGTTTATCAAAACAACCCTGCTCAATAAAAGAACTTCAGGAGACATCACCATCCCTGACTTGAAGTTATACTATGGAGCTACCGTAATAAAAACAGCTGGTACTGGCACAAAAACAGACTTGTGGATCAATGGAATCAAATTGAAGACCCCAACATTAACCCACACACTCATGAACACCTGATTTTTGACAAAGAGGCCAAAGATATTCAAAGTAAAAAAGATAGTATCTTCAACAAATGGTGTTGGCATAACTAGATGGGAGTATGTAGAAGAATGCAAATAGACCCACACCTATCACCCTGCACAAAACTCAAATCCAAGTGGATCAAAGACCTCAACATAAACCCAGCTACATTGAACTTGATAGAAAAGAAAGTGGGAAATACCCTCGGACACATTAGCACAGGTGACAATTCCTAAATATAACACCAGTAGCCTGTGCTATACTAAGAACAGCAATCACTAAGTGGGACCTCCTGAAACTGAGACACTTCTGTAAGGCAAAGGACACAGTCAATAAGACAAAACGACAGGCTACAGAATGGGAAAAGATCTTCACCAACCCTCCATCTGATAGAGGACTGATCTCTAAAATATATAGAGAACTCAAGAAACTAGAAGCCAAAATCCAAATAACCCAATTAAATAATGGGGTTCAGAGCTAAAAAGGGAATTCTCAACAGAAGAATTACAAATGGCTGGAAGGCACTTAAAAAAAACTGCTCAACATCTTTAGTTATCAGAGAAACACAAATCAAATAACACAACTCTGAGATACCACCTTACACCTGTCAGAATGACTAAGATCAAAAACAGATGACAGCCTATGCTGGAGGGGATGCAGAGCAAGGGGAACACTCCTCCATTGTTGGTGGGAGTGCACAACCACTCTGGAATACAGTATGGCTGTTCCTCAGAAAACTGGGAATCAAGCTCCCCAAGGATCCAGCAATACCACTATTGGGGACAGATCCAAAAGATGTGCATTCGTACCCCAAAGGTATTAGCTCAACTATGTTCATAGCAGCATTATTCTTAATAGCAAGAACCTGGAAGCAACCTAGATGCCCCTCAACTGAAGAATGGATTAACAAACTGTGGTACATCTACATAATGGAGTACTGCTCAGCAGTTAAAAAAAAATGGCACCCTAAAATTTGCAGGCAAATGGATGGACTTGGAGAATATCCTCCTGAGCGAGTTATCACAATCCCAGAAAGAGAGGCACAGGTTGTACCAATGCATAAGTGGACTTTAGACAAAAACAAAGAATACCCAAGCTGCAAACCACAACCCCTGAACAGTTTGGAATCAGAAGGAAGGTAAGAGAGACATCCAGAGATTCCTCTAGGAAGAGAAAACAGAGATCACCTTAGCAAATTGGGATCATAATGGGTAGTAACCAAGAAGAGATGGGAACAAATCACAAGAGAAGGAGATGGTTGAGTGAGAGGAACAACAAAGAGGGAGGAAAAAAGAGATGGATATCTTGATAGAGGAAGCCAATGTGGGGTTGTAAAGAGCCCAGGTGCTAGGAAAACCTCCAGAAACTCACAGGATGTCCCTGGCTAGGTCTCCAACCAATAGTGGAGGGGATGCCTGAACAAGACTTCCCCTATAATCAAATGAATAACTACCCTAAGTGTCATCACAGAACCTACATCCAACAGGGAATAGAGGTGGAGGCAGAGATCTATGGCTGAGCACTGGGCAGAGCTCCTGGTCCAGCTGAGAGTGTGGGAGGAGAGCCTGTATGAGCAAGGGGATAGGGCTAATAAGGAAAAATCCCACAGTGATGGCTGGCTGGAGCTCTGGGGAGCTCACTGAATCAAGAACAGCCACTGGGGAACCATCGGGAACAGGAGCTAGGCCCACCAAGGGTAGGCAACTGTCGACTGGCATGAGCAGTATGTGGAGCCTCGAGGGGAGAGATCAGACTGTGTTCCTGTGCGTGGGTTGGCACCTTGAAGCCCATTCCCTGCAGAGGAACACCTAACCCAGTTTTGATATTGGGATGAGGAATCGGACTTGCCTGAAGTGGATGTGCCCCGCTCAGCTGACCCACCTTGGGACTTGTTCTTTTGGGGGAGGGGATGGGAGGATGGGGAGGAGGGAGGCTGAAGGCTGACTGGGAGAGTTTGGGGGGAGGGAAGGGAGGGGAAGCATTTAATTTTTATAAAAAAAAATTAAATGAACATACAAAAAAGAATAAAAGAGGAGGAGGCAAGGAGGGGGAGGAGGAGATGATGACTGCCTTTAAGACTCCAGGGACAGACTCACCAGAGACTAAGGTTCCTGTTGACGAGACTTCTGCCTCTGACAAAGGAAGGGGCCTTAGAAAATTGCTGCAAGCAGAGAGAACTCAACCCTGGCTCGGTCTCCAAGACTCCACACTGCTGTCAACTGCCTCATGCCAGCCACCTAATCTTTGACAGAGATGTCCAAAACACGCATGAGGGGGGAAAAATAGTATCTTCAACAAATGGAGCTGGTAACACTGGATGGAATTCCATGTGCTTTGAACATAATGAAACTCCATGCCTCTCTCACCCTACAGGGCAAAAATCAATTCACAGTGTACCAAAGACCTTAATACAAAACCTGAAGCCCTAAAATTTCTGGGGAAAACACAGGCAAGATACTGAACTCAGCTACAGCCAATGCTCCGCCTCTTGGCTACAGCTCTAGCTCAAGGCTGAGTTTAATGCCCACCACCCACATCCTCACTAGCAGTGCTGCTCTTCATATGCAATCTTTTAGACCACTGAGAAGTTCTTGCTGGGAAGAATTGTGCCCCACAGTCAATCACCTGGCTAACTGCAAAGCTGAACTCAGATTCTCCGAGGTGACTTGGCTCCCCCTGTTGGCTGAACAGAAAGTAGCTAGTTTTGATTTCCACTGCATCTCATTATTAGCCTCTGTGTAAGGCTTTAATTGGCGTGACCGAATGATGTACTCTGATTTTTTTTTTTTTTATAATAGGCCTAGAATTTTAGTGTTCATTTAGTGTTCATTTAAATACATGATTTGGTATTGCCTGAAGTATTTAGAGGATTTTAACTAAAACATTAAAAAATATATCTATTATAAGTTATTATTATTACTATTATTAGTCTGGGGTGGAGTTTGTGCCATGTTGTGGGGGTGGGGCTTTTGCTGTGATTTGCGTGTTGGAAGTCAGAGGACAACTCTGTAAAGTCAGTTTCCCCTTCCACATTTACATGTGTTCTATGGATTATACTGGGCTCACTAGGCCTGCCTACATAGTACAGTTTACCAGCTGAACCATCTTACTGTTCCCAACAAGTTTTTTTATAAAATGTAATTTTTTTGCATATAAATTTTAAGACAACTCGATTTCTGTCTTATCAAAACACTTGAAAAAACTTGTCTAAGGTAGGGAAAGAAGCTATTGATTTTTTTTCTCCAGCTCTGCTCTAGGGAAGTTGCCTTAGGAAACATAGCAGCCCTTAATAATTCAGCAATATACATAGGAGAGTGAGCTCTCTTAGTGAAGGACCAGACATTGACATCTCAGGATTCACAAACCACATGACTTCTGGTGCTGATTTTTACATTTTCGAATAAAGGAAAAAGATCAGTCTATTATGGAAAAGATGACCATTTTTTTCACTCAACAAAACCATTTCAGGACATTGACATTGAAATTCATTACATTTCACTAAATTTTAGTAGATTAGTATATTTGGGGGGCAAAATGTGGCTTAGTTTTTGAGCTATGCAAAGTGGGTAGTGAGCTAGATAGCCAGGGCTCAGAGCTGGCCAGTCCGCTTGAGTCTGAGTCTCCCATTTGGACATACATCTCGAGTTGTAGGCACATTTTCAGTAGTCTCTAATTCATCCTGCTGTGAATATCCCAAGAACTTCAAACCAAAGCCCTTTAAAATTAACTCCTAACATATGTCTTATCCAGGCCATCTGTCTGCCTGACGAAAGCCACTATTTCTGTTCATGGCACATTATCTTCCAGTTTCCAGACCTGACTATTGGAACTCATGGTACTCTAACTCAGTACCATTGTCAAGTTCTGCCTTGTTTTGAGGATGGATGTCTTTGCTTTTATCCTCATCTCCAGCATCCCAGCTGAGACTTGTGTTTTCTAGCTTGCACGAAGGTCCTGCTTTTGACTTCTTTCCCCCATGTATCCAACATGGATGTTAGCTCCAGCACAAGTCCTAAGACGCTCCTCCAATTGTGTCACTGTGGAATTGTAAAGCTTTGTCTTTACAATTTGCTCTATTATTTACCAAATTTAAGACAAACATTTCCAGTTGGTAGTGAAGGACATTGAGACATTACTTCAATTATGTTTCTAGTCTTGCCTCATTCTAAATGCAGTCAGCTTTAATAAGCAAGTGTTGGGCCTACCTCTTAATACACTGTTAGCAATAATAAGCAAAAATAACCAGAGTGTAATTTGTTTGTACATTGTTTGCATTGGTCCAGCTGCACAGGGCCCTGGGTTCAATATTTTGCCTGTTTTTCCAAGATACCATTGTTTGCAGTCTATATATGGGAAAGATATGAGCCAAGTTGTCACATAAAGACTGATGATAAAACAGATGGAAAAATATTATAAAGTAATCTTTTCAAAGAACAGAGAGACCTTTCCCTTGAAAGTTTTACACAAGTTGAAACTATCAACTAAGGCCTGTTGTCACTACAGGGAAAGATGTTGCTAATAGCCTTTCTAGAATGCAGGTGCTTGGGTGGCAACATTGGACATGAGCATTGCTCCTCCCACACTAGTTTGGGAAATATGCATCCTCCCCATTGTGTGAAGAGACTTTGCCTCATAATCATATTTTTTTTATTGCTGGTTATATTTCTATACGAGGTATGTGAGAGAAATAAGGATAGGCCCTAGTGTGAGGACATCAGAACATCTAACACATACACACCCTCCAGAAAAACATTCCTGGAAGAAATACTCCAAGAAGGGGGGGGGGGGTTCTAGGGGCTTTGAGATTTGTAGAAAATAAAGTTGCTTTATTATAGTGAAATTCGTGCCCATGTCTAAAAGTCAAAGCTTATAAAATTGTGTACTTTAAACACAGGTGGCTACTCAGAGGGGAAGGCAGGTCTCAGCCCTGGGCGGAGACGCTTCTTTTCCACAATGCGCTAATGCAGAGATTTGTAAGTGGTCAAAGTGCTGAGAATAAGTTACTGTTGACTGCTCGGCTTTAATTAGCACATCTCTACCACCCTCCGGAGCCCAGTGAGCCTTGTGGAAGGAAGGAGAAACACAGGAGCTATTGGCTGGGTGCTATGAGATGCCGGTCTAATGGGTATGACAGGGTCACTGCAATTAAGAACACAAGGAGCTGTGGATACCTACCCAAGATTGGGCCTATAAGCATATCATTGTGGAGGAGGAGGGGCTCATGAGGCCCCACCTCTCCCTAAGAATCTTAATGGGTACCATTCTTAGTGACAAAGCCACTCGTAACTTGCCCATGCTTCAGGGAATAACCCCTCACCATGCACATGTAAGCAACCCTAATTAAGCTCAGTGGGTCAAATAGGAAATGACACACAAGTGGGAGGGAGATTAGAGAATAAAAGAAAAGGGTCAGAGGAGCAGGAAAGGAATAAGAGAGGGTAATGGAGGATGAGTGTGATTATGATACATTTTATACATACCATATATTGGTTATAACACATTGTGTATATGCTTGTATAAAACTGTCAAAAAATTTAAAAAGTGAACATCATATTTTGTGTAAATTATACCACAGTAGGATCTTGATGCTTAGCCATTCCTTTTTGTAAAATTAATTTGGGGTTGGGGGGTGTGAAGGAGACACACATGTACCATAGTATTGCATGGAGAACTTGTTGGAAGGAGAGCTTGTAGGAAGCAGTTCTCTACTTCCACAATGTGGGATCTGGGGTCAAACTCAGATCACCTGGCTAGATAGCAAGTGCCCTTGCCTTCTGAGCCATCGTGCCAGCCTAGTGCTAATATAAGAGTATTGCAAATTATAGAATTCCATATAGAGAATATTACACTACACACTCTATTTCCATCATTATTTGCAAATCCAGGAGTGTGTTTATGTCATAAACATGATGTAGCTTGCCAAGGGGTGGGAGATTCCCGTTTAGGGAGTAACTACTGCAGGCCAGAATTCAGGTGATACATATTATACATAATTCTACTGACTGATCTTTTTCACTAAAATTTTACTGGATATTTTAAAACATGATAGTACTATTTTATTCCTTCTTCTTGCTGCATAGAAAGAGTTGAAAGACCTTTTCTGTAAAGTACCGGCCAGAAAATATGTCAAGTTCTTGCATAAATTAATTAATGAGCAGGGCTATGTTCCAGTACAGCATTATTTACAAATGAAAGGAGGATGTGGCTGTAGTTTGTTGGCAGTGATCTCAAACCTGAGAACATTAACACCTTTTGGGAAACTTATAAAACTCCCCACGGAGACCAGACTAGACCAATCAATATTGTAAAGGTCGATTTTAGTGTTGATTGGCCATTTGTGTTGCTTTTGGGGGTTTGTTTGTATTGCTCTGAGACAGAGTTTCTCTGTATAGCAGAGCCCTGGTTGTCCTGTAACTCAATGTATAGGCCTGGCTATCCTCAGACTCACAGAGATCTGCCTGCTTCTGCGTCTTGAGTGCTGGAATTAAAGGTGTGTGCCACCACGCCCAACCTAATTGAATTTTTAGAGTTTCTTTTTAAAAAAGAATTTTTGAAGGCAATATTAAAGTAAAGTTTTATAATTGGTAAGTTAATCTAGTATATAAATCAATATACAGACTTGAAGATTTAAAATGCATTTTGTATTATGCTTTAAATAAGTTAATGTAAAACTACTTGCTAGACATGCAGGCTGTAACGTCTATCATTCATCAACACTCCAGTAAATCCCCAACCCTTTGCAGATGTTGATATCTTGTCACTGCAATCTTCTGTTTGACACAGGTGTTTCTAATGATTCTTCTTTCTTAGCCATTATTTTTAATTCAGAAAAGGATTAATAAATTCCCCATCAACTCAATAGTAGTTAGGTGACTTGTGGTCTAGGGATATATTTAGTTTAATGGCAGAGGGCTTGCCTAATATGTGTGAGCCCCTGGTTTAAACCCCAACTCTGTAAAAGAAAAAATAGACCTTGAAAAATTTTCCAGTCCTCAAATTATTCCCAAAATATTTATATAGACACTATTAGCTTTTACTGGCATATCATATTGAGTTAAACCTTAGGAGTATCTGTAGGAAGGATGTGTGTTTCCTTTACGATGTCTTTGGTGATTTTCAACAAGGGACAATATTGATCTCCAGGGGACATGATGACTAGCTGAACAAAGTTTGAGTTGTCACAGGGGAAAGTATGTATAGCTGCCATCTTTTGAGTAGAGACAAAGGATGCTTCTAAACACCCCGGTGTACAGGGCAGCCCCTGTGACAAAGAATCATTTAGTCCAAATTCTGATGCTGAGATTGAGATGCCCTGTCCTAGGGATTAATGTATACATCCTAAATTTACCAGGTTACATTGAAATTACATTGAACCACATTTTTACTAATAGGAAAAAAGCTCACAACTTAAATTACATAATTCCAACGAACACTTTTTATTGATCTATTTTCTTCAACATTCTACAATTTCTAAATTGTGCCGTTCTTTTTTTAATAATAAGGCCAACTTTCTTAAGTTAAAGAATAGTGGCTTGTGTTTATCCATCACTCCTTCTCTCCTATAAGCTGCATGTCCATCTGCAGTTGCTTCCTGGAGGCTGGTGTGCTCCAGTTAGCGCTTGGATTGGTTTGGTTTGGTTTGGTTTGTTGTTGTTTTATTTGTCGTAATAAAACCCTGCTGCATTGACTTCTCTCAGCTTGTGTTTATAGGCAAGGGCTCTTCTTTGCCTCTATTGTCCCAGCTCTGTTGCCTTGGCCTAGTTAACAGGGTCCATCAGTCTCCTTCCCCTGCCTGTTCCTTGACAGTAGCCCTTTAGATACTGCTCTCTTTGTTCAGGAGTGTGTTTCGTTCTGTGGTATTGGGTCAGGATCCAGCCGAAAGCATGCTGCAGACTGCTCTTCTCTGAAGTACAACTGCTAACCTCAGAAGTCGTTCTTACTGTTTCTCCTACAGTGGATTTTTTTTCCTCCTGTGTTGTGGGTTTTTCTATGTCTCCAAATGTATTTTTTGTTGAGTTTTTGGTTTTTGCTGTTAACTTTTCTCTCTCTTCCATTTTTGAACAACTTTACTGTTACATGCCCCAGTGCATAGCCTTTCTATTTATCCTGTTGGAGTACATTGAGAGTTCTTAAATCTGTGGTGTTTTACCAAACATCAATGATTTGTTTGCACTGGATGTGGTGATGAACACTTGTAACCCCTGCCCTTGGGAGGAGAAGCAGAAGAACCAGGAGTTCAAAGGCAGCTTCTTCTACCGATGGAGCTCAGGACCAGCTGCTCAGAGTCCCTAATTGGGGAAAAAGACAAAAGCAAAAGTAAAGCAAAACCCAAATTCTTTGTATGGTTTTCCAATCAATTTTCGTCTGCAAGTGAAGGAGCAGAACCAGTGCCATCTTGGAAAACAGGCCACTGGGGCCCGAACTCAAGACCCAAGAAAACAGTGAAGTAATGTGGTTAGAAGCATAAATCCTAGAATTGACAAAAAGAAAAAAACAAACAGGATATGGGCACGCAGTACAAATTTTATAGAGATCAGATGTTCTTAGAGATACCTCATTTCCTGTCAGAACTGACTTCTCATAGCCCAGTCCTATATAAACCTCTGTAAAAAGGGGGTGTTGTAAGAGGTCCCTGCCTTGGCTTCGGTAAAGAAACCTTTTGTTCTTGCATCGGAGCGTCGGCCACCATGTGGCTGGGGGTCGTGAGATGCGGACATAGCACAAGCCTCTCTTCCTCTCCCTGGCCTCAGGCATGGGTTCACAATCCTCTGACCCAGCTGCCCTGGCTGAGTCCACACCACCCTGTCCCACTTGTGTTCTCTTCGCCCACTGTGAACGGCTTCAGGTTATTTACATTTCCACTCTGTGATCTTCTGGGATGCTCGGTCAACGTGTTCCTTGAGTTTTTACAAGAAAAATACAATCAGTTCTTCATTCTCGACTCGCTTGCTTTGTGGTGTTTCTATTTCTCTCCCCAGATATCATGCGTCTTAACCTACTGTGCCCGTGCTGGGGCACAGGGTTAGAATAGCTCTGTCAACCCTCTCTCCCAGAGTGTAGTAACCAGATCTATGTCGCAAAAGCCACTTCCACCATCTGAAAACAGTGCACATGGGTCTCCTTCCTATTTATTTTTGTGCCCACTACAAAAAGTTTAATCAATTGCCATGTCTTTAAGGCCACATTAAAAAGAAGGTGTAATTTGGGGGGGGGGGGGTTGGGTTTGTTTTTTTTTTTTTTGTCTCTATCATGCCTAAGGAGTAAGGTTCTTTTGCCCTTTGGTGTGAAGGCAATTATTCCAATTCTTCATGGATTTTGCCGAACAGGGACAAGCCACTTTTAAGCTTTAATTCACTGTAATTTGCATAATATTCAAATGGTAACTTTGTCCTTGGAGTGTCTGTTTGCTGTTTTTCAATTTGTTTTGATTTTACAGCTCAGAGGAGAGTGTTACAGTTCCACATAATCTTGACTCACTGTCATGTTCAGCCACTGTATCCAAGAATCCCGTGCTATGGGGATGTGAAGAATGTGTGTCTAATCTACTTTCCAACCTACCCTCCATTCTTGCTTTCTTGAGGATGCTGGGACTGGTGTATGGGAAAATAAGTCTTCAGAGCATTCTGCTTAACTCATACATTATTACATGTGACCCCAGATTTAGTAAATCTAAGTCTGAAAATTAAAAATCAGAATTGAAATGAAACAGCAATGTCTGAAATGAGAACAAATGTTTGACTATTCTCCGACATTGCATAATCAGACTGGCTATGACCCCATGGCAAGGAGCAGCTCTGATCACCAGTATGCATGAAGATCTCTGAGAGACAGGTGAGGCTGGCATTCTTGGGTTTTGCCATTGAAAAGAATTTCAGGAAGTCAGTAGTCTAAAGCAGAGTCAGAGTTAATTAAGCCAGATCCTAAGATGAATTTAGCTCCAGAGTCAATGGAAAAGAGGTGCTGGGGAGAGGGTGACAGGCCTATATGTTGGCGTGTCTTCTCAGAGAGCTGTGCAAACAATTCTTCAGAGGCTTCTGAAGTAACTTCTCCAAGAGTTATTAAAGAATTTACCTTAGATGATAGGGTGTCCCTGAGGTGCTCAGGATAGGATTATAACTGATAAGGTAAAATCCTAGGTCACAGGGTTGCACACAACAGCTAACAGATATTATTTCTAAAAGAAGGTTTATGGTCCTGTTTGTGAGTTTCCAGAAAATTGCTAGAAAAGGAGCAAGAACACACTTGAAGGTCATATGGGCCGGAGCCTTAGGCATGTGTAGTAGAATATCGCCCCCCCCCCCCCCCCCCCCCCCCCCCGTGTTTGAAGGCTTGGCCCATAGGGAGTGGCACTAATAGTAGGTATAGCCTTGTTGAGGGAATTGTATCACTGTAGGGGAGGGCTTTGATGTGATATATGCTCCAGCCATGCCCAGTGTGGCTCGGTGTCTCTTTCAGCTGCCTGCAGATCAAAATGTAGAGCTCTCAGCTCCTTCTCCAGCATCATGTCTGCCTGCATGCTGCCATGCTTCTCAGCAAGATGATAAGGGACTAAACCTCTGAAATGTGAGCCACCCCCAATTAAATGTTTTTCTTTGTAACAATTGCCATGGTCATGATGTCTCTTCACAGCAACAAAACCCTAAGACAGCATGGCTAATTGCTATTATAACATTCATATTTAGAATATTTCCATGATAGGAATATTGCTTTAGGTAGGCAACCTCCAGAACAAGTTTTAACTGTGCTGGGATTTTTGACTTTTCAGCTTGTGAGAGGCTTCAAATTTATATTCTCTCATATTCCCATAAGTTCCCCATTTCTCTATCCTGCCTCAAGACTAGGCAGAAACTTTACCACATTTTTTCAGTCTCAGAGATGACTGCCAGGTAACAGATATTCCTGCCACTGTCTGAAGCCTGGATAGATGGGAAGGATTGTGGAATGCACCATTCAATGGAAAAACTGTTAAAATTGTATTGTCTGTAGGACAGGACGCTGATGGGAGATGATGAAATGTCATGTGAGTGCTCAGACTTTACAGTGTTTAGCCTTAACTCCTTCTCTTGCGGAGATTCAAGACTCACTTATCTTCAGAAGTATTGTGCAAATTCTATTTGGTATTATAATAAAAACCCAAAGCCAGATATTGGGGAAAAGCTGAGATATCAGAGATAGAGAAACAAACCATAGCCACTTCTCACCCAGCCAACTGCTCAGGCCTGTCTCTAGGAATCCTCTGATTTCACAAGCCTCTCTGTCCTCAGCAGAAAATGGAAGTGCCAGGAGAAGCTGTTACATTGTGTTTTTCTTGGCCCCGTGCTGCCTGGAGGCCCAGACCCACAGACCCTGCAGCCCCAGACCCCTTAGCCGCCCTCAGCTGCTCAGGCCCCCAGAAAGGACTCAGATGCTTATATTAACTTCATGCTGTTTGGCCTATGGCTCAGGCACATTGCTAGCTAGCTCTTACATCTTAACTCAACCCATTTCTATTAATCTGTCTGCCACATGGCCCGGGGCTCACCTGTGTTCCTTACATGTTGCTCCTTTGGGCTTCTGGCTCAGTCTGTCCCTGACTCCGCCCTGCTCCTCCTACCTATTCTGATTCCTCCTCCTACTTTTTCTATGGTGCCTGTCATGGGCCAAAACAGCTCCTTTATTTAAAGCTTACTATTCACAGTATAAAGAAAGGCATTCCCACATCAAGAAGCTGCACTCCTCCCTCCTCTGTCTCAGCTCAGCCACCTCACTTCCTGGTTAACTTTCCTAGAGCTAAGACTAAAGGTGTGTGTGTGTTACCACTGCCTGGCTCTGTTAGGCCTTCAGCTCACAGAGATCCAAACTGGATCTCTGCTTCTCAAGTGATGGTATTAAAGGTGTGGGTCACCACTCCCTGATCTCCCGGGCTTGGGTCTGTGACTAGCTCTGTTCTCTGATATTCCAGACTATTTTTATTAAATATACAACATATCACCACACAGGAGGATGGTGAACCTGTGCTGCTTCTTACCCTTCTTTGCCATGACGTATGATGTCACATATGCACCCTGCAGACTCTGACTGATGGTTCTATGTGAAGATCTTCTAATGAAAGGCACTGCAGGGACATTCTTGGGGTGGAGGTAATACCCCCTTTCTGCTGTCCTGTCTATGTGGCAGCAGGTGGATGAGCAGGAGTGAGTCGTGCCATGTTTCCCTCCTACACAGTGAGCGGGTTCAGAGTAGACACCTTCAATCATGGTCTTTCTCTTCTACCACTACGGGAAGTAGCATGTTTCCACAGCACCTATGAACCATCTCAGAAATTGGTGTCTGTCTTCAAGGGCCTTCTGAATTTCTAAATTTCTTCTTTGTTCAGTGTCCAGGGGTTTTCAGGTGTGGGAGCTGTTCCTTGTAATAGGTACAGTTGTGTGACCTTAGACTTTCCTAGCGTTAGGCTCCACAACTCAGTGATTCCCTGTACTAAATTCTCCCTGTTCTAATTAGTAATGTGGTTCTGGCTTGGCATGAAGAGATTTGACAAAACTCTGACCAATAAATGTAATATGCCAGTTATATGATCATCCGTGTCAATGCTTCTCTTGTGAAATGGAGATGTTTGGCAAGCAGAGAGGGAAGCAAATCACCTAGTGTCTTGTACTGAATGATGTTGAGCAATTACGCTAATTTACTACACACCCATAAGTCAGAAAACAAGCTGCTAGTGATTCAGTACATAATTACTCTTTGTCATTAACCATACTTCCGTGTGCTTACTTTCTTTGAAAAACATTTGTAAAGGTCATTTCTCTATTTAACTATACAAATGTAAAGTAAAAACTATCATAAAAAATTAGGAACTTTATACCACTCTATTTTGCAAGTCTTTGTGTCTGCTGGCTCTGTGTGTGTGTGTGTTCACCCCTAATAAAAACCTTGCTTTACTGTAGAACAGAATTTATAGTAGCCTGAATACTTTGTGTGTTGGTGTTAAAAAGAGTTAGGGAATGGTGGGACAACATAAAACTGAATAGAAGACTGGTCTTTCACATGATATTATTTCAAGTTGACTAAAAGAGATGTTAGGAATTGCAATGCCAGATTCTTGCAGTGAGACTGTTGTTTGGTTTTGAGATACTGCTACTAGGTTGCAGGCAGCTTCTCCCCTTATTGGATATTTTAACTTTTAGTCACCTTGAAAGAAGCATATTATGAAGCAGACAAGGGCTGGACAATGGATAATTTTCCATTCATTCAGGTTATCCTTTCTTTTCCAAGACAGTGTAGCACTATGTATCCTAGAACTCACAACATAGATAAGGCTGTCCTCAAACTCAGAGATCTGCCTGCTTCTGCCTCTTGAGTGCTGGAATAAAGGTATGCACCACTACCCCTGGCTGAAGGACATATTTTCCTAAAGCCCAACTTCAAGAAGTAGTACAAATATGCTTGAAGGCAAGTCTAAATAAAATGTTTAATTCCGGAAGAGGAAGCATTTCTTCACAGGATGCTTCTACAGAAACTATAAGGTATACCTTTTTATTTAGTAATTAGGAACATTTTCAATTAGGGCGCTTAATGTCTGTATAATACAGTATTGGGATTAATAAACTAAGCAGTTGACAGATATTTTATCCTCACAAGGTAAGTTTTTTAGTAGTTTTATTGTGCTGAAGAGGTTTGTTGTAATTTCTGTTTTATATTGGTCATATTCCAGATCATGTGTTATCTTTTTGGTAATCTAAACTGTGAAGTGAATTAGAAGAAGTCTTCATCCCTGTTTGGTAATAAAGAACACAGAATTCTTCCCAAGAACTGCTATCACATCAGAACCTGATGGCACACAAAGAGATTACTAACCAATGAGAAATTTTGAGCAAAGAAAATCAAACTTGGAATCACATGATCAGAAGACAGTTGGGAGGTATAAAGTATATCCTGACTTCATAGTATCTATGAGGGGAAAAAAGCTTCCTAATAAAATACTGGAAAAGAGCATTTTGAAGCAGGTAAGAAAGAATAGATGCCCCTATATCTGGAAGGCAAGGGCAAGACTCTCTAGAAAGCTAATAATAAAAGTCCTCACTGGAGCTGAATTATATATGTGACTCCTATTGGTAAACTAATAATCCACTTGGTCAGTTGTCATATAAATGCACTCTCTAGCTATGATAAATTTCATACATGTATCTTGGAATGTTCTTGACTATGGTTGTTATGAAGTTCACCTTCTGCCCAAGCCTAGTGTGAATGAGATTGTATTTTAGACGGAACCCAAGCCTATGTCAATAGAACTGGGTTTTCATCACATTCACCTGTCTCACAAATATCCCTTATAGCTACGGATTTTCTTTCTGTTCTTAACCAACATATCAATACTTAACTGGTTGCATTTAAAACTTCACAACTGCACTTCACATATTTATTCAGAAAGCACACCCCCAATCATGGGGGTGTACAGTCGTAACTTTACTATTCATTCAATAGTAGGATGTAGGAAGGTCTTCAGTTGAAGGTAATCCTAAGCTACATGGCAAGACCCTGTCTCAAAAAACAGCAAGCAAACAACTAGCATTTTCTCACATTATTCAAAAAGCATTTTCCTCTATTATTATCTTTTAAGAGACATTTTTGATGAGTACAAAATACAAATATACCAGCAAACTTACCATCCTTCACATGTTAATCAGTTAGTTTGGTCATTACTAATAAATATTTGCAAATGATTTTTCATCATGAGTTTCTCTGCCTGAGGCTCAAGAAAATGCCAATTCACTTGACCTTTGCAAATAATAGGGCATTTTATTTGCAAACCTTTCTTGACAAGCAAATGACTTATTAATTTAAGTTGCTTAGATTTGCTTAGCATACTTGGGATTTTTAATCAATGTAAATTTAAAAAAAAAACCATTCACATTTTTAAGCCCGATTTACTTTTCATGGAGGTTTTTAAGAGCACCTATGAGAGGTGCCCTGTCACGTCTACAGCTGCACTTATGTAAGTCTGCTGTTGTTTTTAAGACACGGTTTCACCGTGTAACTTTAAGTGGCCTGGAACTCCAGTATGTAGACAAGGTTGGCCTAAAACTTGCAGTGATCTACCTGGTTCTGCTGGAATGAAAGGCATTAGAGCCATTATGCCCCGCCCATTTTTAAGCTTTTTAAATTTTAAATTAGCCATAATCATGGTGTTGCAAGACGTTTACATGACAGGAGAGATGAGTTTGGAGGACCTGAGCTGGGTTCCCAGCACCTGCATCTGGTGACTTACAACCTGTAGCTGCAGCTCATGGAGACCTAATGCTCTTCTCTGGTCTCCATGGTGAAATGCATGCATGTGGCGAACTTGTACACGCACATACAACTTAAAAATAAATAACAGAGTATTATTTATTATTATAGCCACTGACCTTAAGCTACATTTCCTCAACAGCAGTGTCTTGCAAAACTACAAGTGTTTAAGTACAACATAAACAAGGGTATGCTGATATCCATAGAGCCAAAATGCAAATCGATCCATTCTCATGATCTGCTCCTAGGAACTCTTTACTGTGTCATTTTTATCTTTTTTTTTTTTTTTTTAGAATTTCCTGTAAGTATAATTATGCAATATGTAAGCTTTGCAAATTAGTTAATTTAGAATAATTTCCTGCAGACTCATTCTCTCAAGGTATGTTCATCAACATTATGGGTAATATTCATAGGATTCACATACCAACTTCCTTAAACATTTATAGTTTATTAATATTGATTTCAAGTACTGGAAGAGAGATGGAAAATGCAGCAACAATCTAGGCTTAAAACCATTAAGTCATTTCACCGGCATCCATTGAGCCAGTCTATGTATTTAGATACCAAAGAGTCAAGTGCATTAATTTAAGTGCTAGGACTGAAATCCTGGCTGGACTTGATGACAAGGACCAACATAATGACCAATTTTTTAAAAAATGCTTTATTATTTGCACTATTTAATGTAAGTGTTTCACTCAGATTAAAGCAGGTTAAGATGGTAAGATCTGGTTGTCAATGAAGCTTATTACCTACAGGACTAGGCATTTATGAAACTATGCCTTATATCCAATTGAGGCAAGGACAGGGTTTCATTACGTAATCCTAGCTGACCAAGAATTGGCTCTGTAGAACAAGCCGGCCTCCAACTCACAGTATTCCTGTTTTCTGCTTTCAAGGCTACATGGTATCAGAAACCAGATTTTAAAGCAGCATTTGAGGGCATCCGGTCATTGCTAGTTTGATTATGCAATCACTTCCACTTTGGGACATGTTGTATGTTTTAATTGGCAACAGCTAATACTCCTGAAAAAACTCAAACCCTTTTTCCTGAAGTCCTCTAAATCGAAACATCTCTACCTGAAATTACTTGAACTTAATTAACTAATTAGTTTTTAAAGACTGGGTCTCACGCAACTCGGGCTGACCTCCAACTTGATGTGTGACTGAGAATAACCCTTCATTTATGACTCTGCTTCTACCTCTCAAGTGCTGGGATTGCAGATTTCAACCAACTTAGTTATACTCCTAGCCTGGAACTTTTTGTTTTTAATAAAAGACACTCGGCTAGAAGTTAATGCCTCTCCACTACCCTGGCAGTATAGAGACTTCCACGCAAAAGAAAATATTTGAATAAAATTTAAAAAATTAAAAAAAAAACCTGTGTACTCTAAGTAATGGCAATGAGTCCATAGCCTCTACCTCCAATAGGTGCAGTACTGGAACCCATTCTCTGGGTTTACTTCCGAGCCGTGCAGGCAGGACGCTTGCACGCTTTAGGTGCAAAGTTCGCAGTTGCGCTCGAGGCTCCCTGCGGGATCGTCCTTGCTCGATTGCGACGAATAAGGTAAAAACACCACAGAGAGAAGGTAATTAATCCTCTAGGATCAGGGTTCAACACACAGTAATATAAAGCTAAGAACAGCGCCTCCTGCCAGGACGAAACTGCCAACCCGGAAGATGAAAGAAGTGACGCACGCACCGGCCGCCGGAAGTGGAGCCGCCGGAAGCGTGTCCAATGGGAGCGCAGGAGCAACAGTGGGCGTGGCAGCACGGGCCTCCCGCGGCTCCCGGGGCGGTGACCGGCTTGGGCGAGCGGCGAGTAGGCCATGCGGACGGCTTGTGACCCGGGACCCTACGGCCGTGCGCTCGTCCCTCGCGCCGCGGTAGCCGGGAGCCCGCGTGCCTAGCGGCGGCCTTTGTCCCCTACGCCGCTGGTTGCCGCTCTCCGGCCGGCGCGGATGCAGCTGCTCCGCCTGGGCTTGCGCTCGGGGCTGGAGGAGGAGCAGCGGCTCCGGGCGGCATGCGATGGGGAACTGCTGCTGGACGCAGTGCTTCGGGCTGCTCCGCCGGGAAGCGGGTCGGCTGCAGCGAGCGGGCGGAGGGTAAGCGACAGCGCAGGCCGGGGAGGCCTGACCGGGGATCGGCGATGATGGTGTCTGCCGCCCCCGTCCAGGCTCTGTGTCCCCGAGGACCCGCCTCGGGAAGCAGCCTCTTCTGTGTGCACCTGGCATTGCCACATCCTGCTTCGAGTTTATTTAATGTCAAAGCTTCTGTCTTCTGTACTTTATCTTCCTTTGGGCCTCAACAAGAGCAAGCAGGGGTTGATGCCTCAGGTGAATTTTAAGAAGTCACTTCTGTTCCAGGCTCTGATGAACTGTGTAGGTAAAGAGCTGCCTGATCACAGTGCACTCTTGGCATTTTAGTGATTGGTACGGGTAGTATGTGATTCTTTTCCTAGTAATACTTAAACATTTGGAAAGGATAGCATACTCTGATTGCTTCTCGTATGCTTGGTAATCGAATCCATGTATCACCGAACATCACTTTCCTTGTGTGAAAGTGGGATACTCTTAAGATTTTTCTGTCCACACCGTCCAATAGCAAAATTTTATGATTTTTTTTATTGTTATGCCTTTTATTTCCTAGCGTACTGAGGGAAAAAAAGAAACGGGACACATAGCGTTGGTGTTGATTTTATTGTTACTAAGTATTTCCCAGGAATTTAATCCTAGAATTGATAATCCAAGCCAGCCACTTTATGTAAAGAACATGTCTATTTTTGTACTTTCTTAAGTATATTGCCAAGTTTTCAGCCAATGGCAATGTATCATGAAGCTTTCAGCATACATTCTGAAACCAAGTGATTTGTTAAAATATGATTCACTAATCAGGCATCGTATCCCCTGTGATACAAAATAGCTAAGGCTTTAACACTATGCATCCCTAGAATCGGAGTGAATGGACTTAAAAGATTTCTACTTAGCTTGGTATTTTGGTTTTCCTGATTTATATATGGTTACTGTTTCAAGGGTGTGGCAGCTGTTTAATATTGGGATCCAAAATCATGTTATTCTAAGTTTTATGTGGATGAACCCTTTCGTTAAGCTATACAAATAGGTTCACAAAAGAACTGATGTACACCATCTTTGGCTTTATTATCATGGATTATTGCCTAGGAAGGTGTAATGTTCTAACTCTTGGAAGGAGTAGTTTGAATTCCATGGCAAATAAAATGTTTTTATATTTGACTTTGGAGCACATTACATGGGTTCCGTAAGCAACTCGGGGTTGTGTTTTATTTTCCATGGTGGTTTTAATGAAGCTGTGGATCCTACTGGTTGAGCACAGACTTGGCAGCATGGAGTGTAGGAATAACAAGAAAATGAGTGAGTCACCTGTACGTCTTCTGTAGATATGTCATATTACTTGATCATGAATCTGCACTCAGCTTCTGATAGACAGACACCTTGAGTAAGTCCTATATGCTGTGGATGCTGACATCTAAGACCATATTATATCAGTACCAATTCCATTTCTTTTTATCTGTAAACATGTTTCAATAGTTTCTTTACTTGAATCTTCTGATAAACTTACTATTTAATATTAGTCTTAACAGCAACTGGAAGCATATAGTTACTTTAACACAGTAAAATTAAACTATCTTTCAATTTAGTTGCTCTGTGGGTCACTTTTTTAAGGACATATCTGGATAGTTAATAGTTACAAAGATGAAAAAATGAGTAATCACAAAAGTTGGCCTTGATTTTATGTCATTCTGCTTATCATGACTAGCAAAAAAATAGGACGTCCTGGGCTTTGTTAGGCTCATTTATGCTGGACTTCTCAGGGGGGCTTTGTCATTCGAGGCCTGATTTCTTAGCCTTGCAGATTTCCCAGGAGTCTAAAATGAGATCATTTACTCTACACACTATGCAGTCTCAATGCTATAATTATCAACTGCATTAGAATGTGCTCTAGTATTTTTTATATGCTAGGATAACTGTGGACTAGTCAAAATACCAATATAAGCACCAAGGCAAGACCTTACTGCCAAGAAAGAGAATATTGACAACCCAGGGGTGGGGTGGGGGTTAGCCTTCATTTTGAGTGTTCGCCTACATTTTGGAGAATCCATGTGCTGGTCAGTTATTTTTCTCTGTAAAATATTAGCTGTGTGTGTGTGTGTGTGTGTGTGTGTGTGTGTGTGTGTGTTAACTTTAACGTGTTGAAGATGACCTTGAACTTCTTTTAACTCTCAAATTCTGGGATTAGAGGTGTGTGCTACCTCACCATGTTCATACAGTGCTGGGGCTTAAGTCCAGGGTGGCATAGGTTTTAAGAAAGCACTCTCCACCTGAGCTGCATCCCCTGCTCTCTGACTTGTTCTTAGGTAGGTTCTTAGATGGGAACCTAGTTGTGTGTAGTTTAATCCCCATAGTTAGATAGATCACTGTAAAACTGCCCACCTTTTGCCCGGTTAAGGTGTATGACTTACACAAAGGTGTTCTCATGTTTGGGGTGCTCTGTTTAACTGGTATCAGCCCCTTGGGTTCTAGCAGCAGACTTGCCTCAAAGCAGTTGTTTATAATGATTTGCTTTCCCTTTTCTAGTAAAAATGACTTTAGAGCCTGCACGCTGGGCAGTATTCTAAATACTTACTCTTCTGTCACGTAGTAAGTGTAGTCAAAAATTGTGTACTCTATCTAAAATGCTTGAGACCAATTTCTTATTTTTAATAGGACTTTAGACTATCTCTATACACAACACTCTTAGACAGGGGACCCACGTTGTACTTCATACACACTTTGTACACTTGGAAGTGTTTTATAGTGTTTGTAGTCTGCTCTGGTTTTGTACTGTTAGCTTTAGGCAGCACATTCTCTTACTGTGTTACCTACCTAGGCTGGCCTCAAACTCTCCTGCAGTTTGACCATCTTGTCATGTGAAGTCGGGTGTGGAGTTTCCAAGTTGTTGTCTCACAAAAGGTTTTAGATCTTTGAGTTCTTTGGATTTTGAACTTTTATATTCTATTCAATTGTATTTGTTATAGGCTGAAAAACCAAAGCTTAGAGAGTTGAACTTGCCTGAGACAGCAGAGCTGAAATTGCAGTCAAAGTCCCTCTGGAAGCAGGCCCTTATCTTTAACTGGTAATGGCTTGTAGCTTTTTATGGTGCAGATAGCATTTGCATACCGTCTGTGTCGGAATTATCCTGTTGGTGAAGAACTTATGAGTACCTCAGCAACTTGACCCTGTCTTGTGGGATAAGCTTTTTGAAGCCATGGATTTGATCTCTGCAGCATCACCTCCATCGTCTCCTTTGTCTCTTTCCTGGCTGGTCGTACTCTTTCTAGCTGTCAGTGGGTTCCTGGTGTCTTTACTATTTTACTTACCTTTACAGGGATACTGCTTATCCCAAGGATTCAGTCGCTACCACTTCATGCACCTTTTTAGCCACTTTATAGCCTCGGTTCCCTTTATACACGTAGCCTCTGTTTGGTTTCAGTCTTAAGTATTGGCTCTCTTGTCCTCCAATTAGCAGCTTCCATAATGTTCTCCCGGTCCAGCCTGCACGTCATAGTAGCTGGGCTTTCTAGAACTACGCTGTTCCACGGTGTTTCCTTGTTTGATGACTTGTGCTGCTTTCTGTTTCCTGTGGCTAAACTTCTAGGTCTTGTTTTTATCCTGTGGCAGCCTGATGACTTGTGTGGAATTCATGTTCATCATAAATCCATTTTATTGTGTGCATTTCTGTGTTTGAGAATGTGTAACTTCACTTTGTTCCCAGAAGAATCACGGCAGCACAAATGAGGGAACGTTCAGATGAGAGACGCTTCTGAAATTTCACAAGTTAACTTTTCACAGTAGTGAATTTAAATGAATATAAAAAGCCTGGTCTCTTCTGTGTTACCACCTAAAGACTCCTGGGTCATTGATCTGACCTTTATTCGTCCTTGTATATTTCCTACCAGTGTTTTGGGGGGTAATACTGGAGACGCATGGCTCTGTCTACTCCCTGTGTCGTGTTCAGGTCAGGCTGCTCTTCTGCGCTCTGAAATACTCTCACTGCTCCTCCCAGTTGCTGTCAGTAGGACTCTAAGCCCGCCTTGCAGTTTTGTGCTCACCTTTCCGTGTCAGCTCTATAGTCACCTTAGCTGTGCCCTCCCCAGGTGTCACCTGTGTCTTTACAGCCTCGTCCTCTGTGCTGCTTCCTTGCGTATGTTTTGTTGTAGGTTCCACATTATGTCTTCCCTGCTTCTTTGTTTTTTCTGTCTCTGCGTTACGTTCCCCTTTGAATCTGTTTCTTCCTTTTTCACTTGGGCACCTGCTTCCTTATCTTTTTACCGGCAGTTCAAGAGTTCTTTTTCAGAGTTTTCTGGAATCATCAGCGATCCTCCGGAAATACAGCGCTGTCAAACAGTCAGGTCTTCTGAGCTCCCCTTTCCCACTCAGCCTTCTGAGTATATGATCACGGCTGTGTCCACACTGATCTCAGCTTCCTCTTGAATACCTGTCTCCTAGGTTCCTGGTCCGTAGTCGATGGAAACATCTGTAGACTTGTGAATATAGTTCCTACCTATGTTTTCACATCTGTGAACCACCCTTTCTCATATTTGGGGATGGCCTGATTCCTCTTCTTTGGGGTGATTAAAACATCACAGCTTTGTAATTCCAGTATACCCCCATTTGATTATAACTTTTTTGTGTTCTAAATACTAATACGTCATTTCGCCTGTCATTCCGTAACTTAAAAGAAGTCACACATCTCATTTCCAAAAGCAGACTATGGGTTATTTCAGGTGTGCCCACAGCCATGAAGACCTCCCTTTTGTTACTAGTTTCCTGTAGAGCACGGTCTTCTCAGGAGGCAGTAGCTGTTTGTTTGTTTTTAGCCCATGTTTTCTGTCTTTGCCATGCACAGAGGAAAGACCTGTCTCCACTGCTCTTGCAAGGCATGAAAATAACTTTGTGAATATCCATTCTAAAGTTCATCATTCAGAGGCACTCTCTTTACTTTATGATTACCAGTTCTCTAACGGCCTCTCTAGATACATAAAGTACAGCTGCAACTGTAGATATAAAATGGCATTTGTGGTGGGGGATTGGCTCCAGTGCAAACTGTCACTGTCTGCTGTGTACAAGCTAGTGACCCAGGAAAACCAATTATTTGAGTTCCAATACCTGGGCAGAAGATAGCCAGGGTGTCGGCTAACAAAATGAGGCAGAGAACTGGACCTGTGACCACAGGCGTGACATACTTGTGTTGATATCATCCCTCCCTGAGACATCTGTCAATTCTTATCCCTTCAGATTTGAGTGGTTGAACCCCTACTGAAGTATTTGATATCAGATGGAAAGCATGTCTGTCATCATCTTTGTAATAGCTTTTGCCAGGAATATGATTTATAGCTTGCCCAGTCTTTTGTTTTGGGGGTGACGTATGTCTTGGGAGGCTTTTAATTTTTAGTGGACTTTGGAACCATTTACCTCAGCTGCTCATCATTTATTTATAATCTTCAACAAAATATGAAGGATTGTCTTACTGTATTTCACCAGGTAAGATATAAAATGAGTTGAAAAAAGAACAATATCAATGTGTACTTTTGAGTTTTATAGTTTCTTTAAAAAAACCAGACAAAACAAACAGAAACCACTATGCAGGATAACAGAAAAGCCTTTAAAAATCACATTGCCAGCCTCTTTTCAACAAGGTTTAATTTTTCTTTAATTCATCTTTGGTATCTTAGTCATCCATGGATGACTCTGTTTTCTGCAATGGCTGTTTAGAGCACCCTGGTGCTAGGCGTACATCTTGTTACCGTGTGGTCACGGTTTGCCTGCTATTTTTACCTCCCCTTTCTCCTGAGCATGTGCCTGAGTTGATGAAAGTTAAATGTACATATGATGTGGCCTTAATTGTTTGCCTCTCAGCTCTGTGTGACCCTCTTATGTCCCGAGGGCGCTCCTGGCCTCTCACATTACTCTTCCTTATTTTTTCACTGCTGGACGTATGCATCTTTGACTCACCTGTTTAATTTTTTGGCCGTACCCATTCTTGCCTCTTGCTTCTTGCATATTGTGACATCAGTGAGATTCTGACACCTCTTCCCATCATCTCTCACTGTCTAATCCTTCCCATAGATCCGACTTTTTTTTTTTTTATCTCCTAAGTATTTGTTTGTCTGCTTCTCTCCCTGACACCACTTTAATCCAAGTGATCATTGCTTTTTTCCCTAGCCTCAAGTTGGTTACATGTATTATTCATACATCCACTCCGCATCAGCCCCACTCAGTTCCCTCAGACCCTTGGTTCCTGGCACTTGAAGCAAGCTTCTTATGCTGGTCTACTCAGCTAGATTTAAGGAAAGAATTATATTCTTGTTCCTCTGTAATTACTTTAAATACAGTAAATATTAGTTAATGTTTGTTCTCGGTGGCTTTGAACAGTGCTTGTCCCAAACTCATTTTCATACCTGATCACTCCCTCATTTATCTTCCTGTGTAGCACTATATCATATTACCACAGTTTATCCATGCTCCTATTGATGGACATTTTTGTTATTTCAAGAGTGGTGGTGTATCAATTAACATTCTAATGATATCCTTTTCTGTACCTGTACAAGAGATTCCTAGGAGTGAAATGACAGATTCCTCAGTATTGAAAGACATTTTCATCAGATTAAAATATGTTAAAGCTTTTCAAGTTTATGCCAGTTTATACTTTTGCCTATAAGGGATTTCCATTGTTCCACTTTTTTAGTACTGAGAAGGTACGTTTTTCTGACCCATTAATGTGAAATGTTGAGTATTTGTACAAGAACTTCATTGTAGCTCTTTGTGCCTGTAGCAGATAGAACATTTGTAAATTCCCTTAACGGTAGCAATGGAAATAAACGTAAGAAACCAGGAAAAAGTAATGGGAAATGTTTAAAACTACCGCAGTAGCCAGGTGGTGGTGGCAGGGCACGCCTTCAGTCTCAGCAGTAAGCGGCAGAGGCAGGCGGAGCACGTTCCAGGACAGCCAGGACTGCTGCACAGAAAAGCAAAGCAAACAAAACCCCGAAGTGTTGACACCATGATGGCATGGAAAGAGAATGAAGTGCTGCAGTTGAGACAACCATCTTCATAACAAAGTGACGATGCCTCTGGTCACACTGGAGGAGTGACCCCTGGAATAGAGTAAGTGGGGCTAACACGTGTTATTTTATGTATTTTGTCCAATTCAGAGACTCTTCCTTCCTTGTGCCACCTTCTCTTTTTTCCCCTCCCCCACTTACCCAAGGTGGAGGACCTGGGGCCTCTGTAGGCAGAGTTTTCCTGTCCAGCAGCTGCAGCCGCTCCCAAATAAACACACTGAGGTTTATGTTAATTTCAAATGCTCAGCCAATAGCTCAGGCTTCTTACTAGCCTTACAACTTAACCCATTTCTGTTAATCAGTTTGCTGCCCTGAGGCTTGTGGCTTTTATTGCGATCCCATTTTGTATGTCTGACTCATTCTCCATCTGGCTGACTCCTCTCCTTCCCTTCTTCCCAGCATTCTCAATTTGGCTTTCCCACCTAACCTTATTCTGTTCAGCTATTGGCCATTCAGCTTGTAGCTTGTTTATTAAACCAATCAGTGATGAATCTTCACAGTGTACAAAGGGATTATTCCACAGCAGGCCTCACATTTACAGGTGCCACCTCCTTTTCCTTGCTAAAAAGCCATACCTCCAGGAATCTCTGAACGTGGGAATTGTGAAACGGCACTGTTGAAATCTTAATGAAATAATTTGAAGTTGGGTATCTTGGCCCTTACCTACTTCTTTAAGTGGTCTTTTCTTCTCTTAACCCTAATGTTTGAAATCTATATCAAAGAAAGGCCAATTCTTCCTAAACGTGCAAATATGAAGGCAAAGAATAAGGTTTTTAATCTTCCTATCACTTACATGCATGATAAAAAAAAATCAGATTTTTCGTTCTGGCTTGCTCTTTTAAAAAAAAATTCAGTGACTTTTGTACAATCTGACCCACTTATGTGTTAACAAAAGTAGTTCTAAAAAGTAGGATGACTTTTCCTTTATTTATAGGTAGTATGATTTAAATTATTAGACCAAAGCTTTTTTGAATGTTGCCAGCTATTTATTACCAATGTTTGGTGAAAATCTTTTTTATGGAAAATGTAACCAGTGTATAAAAGCACTAATGTGGATGGCATTACATATAAAATGAACACAGCCAGACTCAAAGCTGCACCCTTAGCCCTGGAACATGTGTGGCGATGTTTTCAGCTGAAGAATTGATCAATTAAACATGGGAAGAGGGTAGTTGGAAGAAGGTCAGAGTGTTGCTGACATCTAACAATGCAAATATGCTGAAGAGCGTGGTCATTGCACTGTCTTTACCATCCACTTCAGTTAGACAATTCATAGCCCTCCAAGCTCACTCACACTGTTGCATTTCAAGTGCTGCATTAGTGGCTGCCATTCAGGACAGCCGAGGTGGCTCTGGGGAACTGTAACCATGGGAGGATCAGGGAAAGGAAATTTCTGTGAAGCAAATGAAAAGCTCTGGGCACATTCTGTAAACTTGGTCAGTGTGAGTCTACGCTCGTCACTGTGTTAACACCCAGACTCTTGGCTGTGAACGGACACTGCTCTCTGGGCAACATGTATCCTCTGACAGCTCCATCGTGACCTCTGCTCTGTTCCAAACCCAAACCTCTGTTAGCACCTCCTGCCGGCCTTGTCTTCCAGTACTTCTCAGGACTGTGTGCTAACACTGTGCTCCTAGCCACTGTCATTGTCGCTGCTGCTTCAGTGGTTTTCATTGGCCTCTGAGATCCCCTAGGGAAGTTCCTCATAGAGCTGAAGGCCTCTTGAAAATCTGTGAAGAATTGGACAGATTATGGACTTGAATATTCTAGCGATTATTAATGGATGCTAATAACGGTGGAAAGTGGGTAATGCCGTATTTTAGCAGTGGGTGCGTTAGGATCTTCAGTGAATGGGCTCACCTGTCACTCTGGAACAGCTGTGAAGTAGAAATAAAAAGTCAGGATACTTTCTAGGAAATACTAAAAGTATATGTTCCAAATTTTGTTAGACTTGTAGTCATCAGTAGTATGCAAGACTTGAAACTTGGTATCCTTCATTTGTTAAGTGATGAGGTGATTCCTGACGAGCACAGCAGCAGACTGACACACTACCTGTGCACCAAGGAGGCGTCATTGAAATGGAACTTACAAACATTTGCCTTTCTAACCATGTTCGTAGTATCTGCCATACAGAAAACTTGGAAAATTTTGAGAACAGCTATAGTTCTTATAAGGCTCAAAGTTAGCCAAATATCGCTGGCAAATTCAATACTGCACATGTCTGTAGAGGGTCTGTACAGGCGCCAGCAGTGTTTAAATAAGTAAAGGCATCCATAATTCATTTTAAAATACATATAATCTGATACCCACTTGTTTTTAGGAAAAAAAACCCACAACTGTAAAACTTCTCTTTAAAAAAAAACAAAACAAAACAAAAAACAAAAAAAAAACAACAACCATGATGCTTGAGTTTGCCATGCCTGTGTACGTTAACCAATCAATATGCTCTTCTTATTGTACGAGTCAGTATGTGTTCTTTGTGAATAAGGTTTCACTCTAATCTTTTTTAGAAAGTGAGGCCATACAGATCTCAGGAGGATGTCATCTGTGTTTGGTTCCTCCAAGGCAATCAAATGAAGTCAAGAATGTAATTTGACCCCCAGTCAGTCAGAATCTGACTGTTGTCACTGGAACCAGCTGTGGGTAGAGAAGCCAGGGACTTGTGGTCATGTAGCCAACCTAATGTAGTGGTTCTGCGCTTACTTCCCTGGTTTTGACTGTTCTGCTTGGATTTGGGATGGCCTATCCATTATCACTTACACCACTCAGCAGGCCTCAAACAGGAATGATTTAACCTGAGGCAACAAAGAGAAACAATTTAGCACCAGAAGCAGGGGATCTGCTAGCACACAGTGCTTCTGGAATATTCAGCTCCTTTCTGGGGCTTGCTTGAAAAGTTGAATAGTGGAGATCCTGGGTAGTTAGAGAACAGAAGATACAGTGTTTATACTGGAACATTCCATGAGCTCCTTTTGAAGGCAGGACAGAATCCTCTACAGTTCACCAATAACCTGGGAGAAGGGAAGACAGAAAACAGCTGTATTACATTGGTATTGGTTGTGTGACCAAAATCCCCAGTACACATAGATTAAAGCAGGAGGAAGGGTGGACCTTGGCTCCCAGTTTCTGGTGGGGAACCATGTGCATCCCATCATGGCAGCCAGGCTCTACTGCTCTTCTTTCTCCTTTTTAATCTGTGCAGGACCTTTAATTGTCAGCTCGACACAATCTACAATCATGTGGGAGGGGAGTCCCAAGGAATTGTCTTGATTAAGTCCATCTGTGGGTGTGCTTATGAGGGACGTTCTTAATGGTGTTGCTTGAGATGGAAGCCCCCTTCCCCCCATGTGACAGCGGCATTTTATGGCTGGCCCTGGGCAGAAGAAGGAGAAAGCACCTCGTTTGGAAACTCATTACTCTTGCTTTGACTGGATGTGATGTGACTGCCTGTGTCAAGTTCCCGCACGTGACTGTAGCCAGATAGACCCTGTCTCCTGGAAGTTGTTTCCGCATGCTTTGTTACAGCAACAGGAAATGAAACTCAAGCTGTGTTTTTCCTTCAGTTAGTTCTGTAGGGAAACGCTGTCACAGATCCCAGGTGAAGATCGACTATTACATGTCACTATAATTTCTTCTCTCTTTTTATCCTCTAGTTGTGATAATGTCGTTTTCTTACTGGCCTGCCAACCCTCCTCATGCGTAGGTACACATACAAAGATCAGACCTAACCCTCAGAAATCTCATTGCACCAAGAGGTCCTCTCTGTCTGGTAAACCTAACAAACTAGGAACTGTAAGGGTGACCCTGCCCCCAGGCAGGACTCTGCTCATCCACTTTGAGATCTGTAGTGGGAGCTGCCTGTGAGTGGGTCTCAGAGTTGCCTGCACTTGAGTAGCCAGGGGATTGGAATTGACTGAGTCTGAGATGGAGCACAGTAGAGTGCAGACATATTGCTGGAGCAGACATGGTGAAGACGGTGCTTGTTTGATTTTCAGCGAGAGAGGTGAATGATCAAAGTAAAAGGAAAGATTGTGCCCCACCCCAGAAAAGTTGGTGTGCTGACATATTTGTATGTAGCTGGACATATTTATGAGTTCGTTTCCTTCCTTTGCTTGTGAAGGCATAAGAAGAGCACAAAACCCCGCCCATGAATATGTGACCATTATCTAGAAGGCTCTCTGTCTTGTTTTGTTTTGAGATCTAGGCCTGGTTATGTAGCCTGAGCTGGATTCAGACTCACAGCAGCCCTCCTGTCTCAGTTAAGATTACAGACAACAGCTCCCTCAGTGGGGATAACCATTCTTCACACACTGGCCTATCCTTCTAGAGATGTGATATCTAAAATGTAAAGGGCTTACTTTATATTACTTAGAATGAGCTTTGTGTGTTTTTAAAGGGTTTTTCCAGTTTTTCAGACATGTAAATTATACATAGTAATGGATTTCATTGGCATTCGTACAGTGCATTATATGATTTGATTTTACTCATCTCCAGCTTATTCATTTGTTTATTTTCATGTATAAGAATCTTTTGCATGTCTGTATCACCGTGCACCATGTATGTGCAGCACTCACAAAGGAGGGTGTTGGATCCCCCAGGACTGGAGTTACAGATGGCTGAGTTACCATGTGGGTGCTGGGAATTGAACACAGGGTCTTTGGAAGATCAGTTGGTGCTCTTAACCACTGAGCCATCTCTCCGGACCCTCATATCCATTTTTAAGACACTTTACCTAATAAGAGTAAAATAAGTTAAAAATTAAATGTCACTGTATTCTGTTTTAAGTGATATTTGTATAAATTAACTTATTACAGCCCCATTGTACATTACATTGATGCCAATAAAAAGGTTGGTTACTAAACTTTAAAATCTAAACTATATAGTCTTAGGTAAATTTGGTTATTTTAGAAATACAAGGTGCTCTATATTAGATGTTTGTTGTATGAATACTTTATATCATAATATTCTATTTTAGATTTGGATGTGAATTTTAACATTTTTATATTTTTCTTCCCAGATCAAAGTATTTTAGAACATGCCCAAGAGGAGAGCACCTGACCATAGAGGTGAGTCCTTAAGCATTGGATGGGATTCAAAATGTCCAGAGTTGCTTTTTTTTTCCTTTAAGATTTGTCTTTTATGTTTGAGATTTTGCCTGCATGTAAGTATGCTATGTGACTGCAGTGCCCACAGAATCCAGAAGAGGGCGACAGATTCTTAGTAAGTTCCAGAGGGGTTGTGATGGTAGTGTGGTTTTTTTGGTTTTGTTTTTTCAGGACAGGGTTTCTCTGTGTGGCCCTGGCTGTCCTGGAACTCACTCTGTAGACCAAGCTGGCCTCAAACTCAGAGATCTGACTGCCTCTGCCTCCCGAGTGCTGGAATTAAAACGTGTGCCACTACCACCCAGCCGAGTTCCAGACTTTTGTGAGCCACCATGGAGGTGCTGGGAACCAAACCTGGGTCTTTAAGATAATGGAGGATTCAGAACCACATTTAGTATTGATTGCAATAGATAGATAGATAGATAGATAGATAGATAGATAGATAGATAGATAGATAGATAGATAGATAGATAGATAGATAGATAGGTAGGTAGGTAGGTAGGTAGGTAGATAGGTAGATAGGTAGATAGATAGATAGATAGATATAGTTATCTCCAATATGTATCTCAGTATTGTTGCTTATTTAGGAGGCAGGTCTTACGAATACTGGTTGACACTCTAAGTCATTCTTATTTCACTTTTTGAGACAGGGTTTCACTAGTTGGTACAAGCTGGCATTAAACTTATGCTGTCACCAAGGCTGGCTTTGAGCATTGCATCTTCCTGCCTTTGCCTGCAGAGTAGCTGAGATTACAGGTCTGTCCTACCAGGCCTGACTCAGTATTGTGGATTCCGATGAACAGAAAACTGATTGTATATGTGTGCTTGGGTTGGCCATTTTGTGGGCTGGAGTCTACCACACACAGTGATTATGAAAGACTCAGCTTTGTAGGTGACTTACAAAGATGTATCATTTTTACAGTTAAAGGGTGGCAGTTTCTTGAGATGTGCACAGCAGACAGATACCCTCCTAACGTTATCTTTTTGCCTTTCAGTTTGAGAACCTAGTGGAGAGTGATGAAGTAAGTACCTGACTCCTTTCCTTCTCACAGTCGCTGCATTCGTAACCCTTCGTCCATTCTCCGTCTTTTCCTTCTTTATGTTAGTAAGAGTTCAGAATCTCCTACTGTATTATAAACATAGTGTTGGACATAGATGGGTTTTGCCTTTTATAGAATTCAAGAAACTTCAAAACAAAGATATTTCTAATGTGTTTCCCTTACATAAGTAAAATGCTTCCATCTGGAATCCATGTTTTCTGTGGATTTGTGAGGGTAGAATGTATGAATGATTAATACACTTCTCGCTTTAGCTGTTACCTCCCATCAGTTGTTAATTGATTTTATCTCAAGCTCAGTCAACTTAAGATGAGCCTAAGAATAGAAATGCTGAAGTGGGAGAAATGCAGTTGTGAGTCAGTGACCTGCCTGTGCTCTATATACTTCATGGGCAGAGGCATAATTAGGAGTCTGTGCTGATGTCCCACTTCTGTATGAACTTGGGAGATTACTCACCTTCCTAGGCTCCTCTAAGAGGAAAATGTATCCAGCTTTCCTGTGAACATTGAAATCATGAGGCCTATGAGATGGCTGAGCAGGGAAAGACACCTGCCACTAAACCTGAGTTCAGCCCCAGGACCCACCTGGTAGGAGAAGGAAACAGATGCCTACAAGTTATCCTCTGACCGCTACATGCCTGCCATGACAAACACGCGCACACACACACACACACACACACACACACACACACACACACACACACACACACACACGCATACATACATACATACATACATACATACATACATACATACATTCACACACGTGTGCGCGCGTACACACAGACATACACACAGATGCACACACATACATATACACACATACGGGCACACACAAACATAGGCACACGCACATACATACACACAAAGATAATGTAATTTTAAATTATTAAAGTACTTTAAACTTACCCAATTTAACATTTCTCAAAGTAATTTCATAGAAAGACAAGCAAGCCAGGCAGTGGTAGAGCGCACCTTCAGTCCCAGAGCAGGCGGATTTGTGGGTTCAAGGCCAGCCTGGTCTGCAGAGTGAGTTCTAAGACAGCAAATACTACACAGAGAAACCTGTCTTGAAAACGAACAGAACAAAGAAGGCCTTCCAAAAGCAAAGCATATACACCATGTAGTAGATGGTTAGGGGACTGCCCAGCCCTTGTCGTCTTAGAGCAGCACATCCGCCTTCTGTGGAACCTCCCTTCCCTCCCCAGCTGTTGTCTCTCTCCTCCTCCTCCACAAATAAGACTTCGTTCTGCTTTCTAGTCTCCGTCAGGTGCTCTTCAGCTAAGGGCTTTTTGCTGTTCTTCCTCTGCTGAGCAGCCTCTCCTCTGCTCACTGGGGATAGCCATGGCTACAAACTGTCCTGTTAAGTGATGCTGCTACCTACATGAATGTGGGCCTTTGAGAACTTGATTCCCACTGTAAACCTAGTAATACATTTTAGTTGGCAGATAGGATTAATTTAAATGTATAAGAAATACTCAGAAGCCCAAATTCATCTTAAAAGTAATTATGGCCTGCCTTGGAGAAAGAGGGCAGCTACTGGATCTTATTATTTTGTAAAAGAAACTGAGCCAGTCATTTTTTTCTTCTTTTTAGATTTATTTTTTATTTTTATTCACATATGTATATATTGTGCTAAGTGTGTACCATGTATTCGGGCATTTTCAGATAGCAAAAGTAGATCAGATCCTCTCTGGCTGGAATGAGAGGCAGCCGTGAACCACATGATGTGGGTGTTGGGAACCAACCTCAGATCGCTCTGCAAGAGCTGCACTGGTCATGGCCACTGAACCATTTTGCCAGCCAAATTCCTGTGGCAATTTAAATGTTTCAGAGTTTTCATGAATGATGGAAACTAAGACAGATTCCTAAAACGTCTGGTCGTAACATTTTATCACCTAGTAAGTTGCCAGGCTTATTTCATGTGTTACTGTTGGAAATACTTCCCTTAGCGTAGATGCTAACTCTGACTGAGTTCTCTGTCAGTGTGCTTTATTGAAATTTACCTACCCTACATATCCTCTGCACAAGACACAGCACACCTCCTGTGCTTAGGAACACCAGATAGCAGTTAGGCACCAGGAGATTATTATTTTTTTCATAAGCCAGAATCGTTTTGTTGAGTATTATTTTAAGTAGTAAAACCACAAAGCACAAAACATAGGCAGCGTGACAAGTTATTCCTTAGTGTGAGAAGCCTAACAAAGAGGGCAGGAGGGCAGAGTGACACAAATGACCTTAAATTCTCGGCCAACTCAGCTGTTTGCTATTTTGCATGCTTTCAAATGGTCAGAATGTCTAAAGCAGTGTTTCTTAACCTTCCTAATGCTGTGACCCATTAACCCAGTTCCCTCATGTTGTGGTTACCCCCAACCTTAAAATTATTCTGTTGCTACATTATAACTATAATTTGCTACTGTTATGAATGATATGCAAACCTCCTAAGGGGTCATAATCCATGGGTTGGGAACAACTGGTTTAAAGAGTATTGATTTCCAGGGAATGATTGCAAAAAACTTTTAATAGAGATGTAAATTTTTAAAACTTTAAAATCTAAATAACAGATCAGCCATAAACGTTGAAGACATAGTGTGTTGAGTTCGTTTGCTACATAACAAATATTAGAAAAAAATTAAGAATTATCCAACAAATGGTTGTTCTAAAATTCAGTTTTTCCTTTGAAAAATAGTAAAGGTTTGTTTGTTTCAAATCCTTTTAATAATGAAATTTGCTTACTGTGACAGAAATAGGTAAGTAAAAAAAATATTTTTGATTAAATAAAAATTGCTTGGCTTGCCTTAGCTAGTGAGTTCAATTAGTGAAAATTCTTTTACTTGTTTAATTTTTGTGCAGGGGGAGAGCCCAGGAAGCAGCCATAGGTAAGGCTTTTCAAAACAACAAAATGTCTAAGTGTTTTGTGACTTTTCCTGGGGACATGTGACACACCCACCTACTCACCCCGGTTAGGGAGCTCATGACAGACCGAAGGACAGGCCAGCAGAGTCGGAGTTGTGAGCCAGTGAGTTTACTGGGGTCACTTAGAGGAGCAGAAATGACTCAGCAACAGTTGGATCACCTAGGCCACCCCAGCACCAGTGACAGCTGACAGAGCTGGGGACCTGGAGCTCAGGTCACAGCCTGCAAGTAGTAAAGCCGGTTGGGGACTGTCCCAGATGTTTTGGTTGGTCTAAACCTCTTGCAGGCAGATGGTGTGGTCTCAGAGTCTTTGCAGCTTTGCTTGTCTTGAGAGGGACCTGCAGCCTTCACTGATTACTCTAGCAGGGAGGGAGACTAGTGGATCAGGTAGGTCATCGGTTTTGAGTCGTTTACCTTCTTAAGCACAGTTCCTGCAGGATGCAATGGAAACTTTTAAAGAACAGTATGTGAGCTCTTGAAGTCTAACTTCTAGAGAGATTCTTACATAGCCTTAGACACACTGAACACTTTACGTTTCAGAAACAATGTTCTCTTTACATAAAAGACAAATAGTATACTTTCCAAGATGTCATTTTATTAGGCTTAGGTTATAAATCCTTTTGTTTTCTTAAAGCCACTTAATATTGATAACGCTGTTAGTTTTCTGTTTTACCCCTTTTTCATTATGGCACTCTAAAACAGTGCTTCTGGGAGGGCACTATCAGATATTTTCAATTCATAACAGCAAAATTACAAATATGAAGTATCTGTGAAGTAATTTTATTGATGGGTGTCACCAGCACATGAGGAAGTGTATTAAGGGGTCACAGGATTAGGAAGGTTGAGAGCCACTGGTCTAAAACATTCTACAAATTAAAAATCCCCTTTGCTGCTTCAGCAGCAACTTGAATCTTACACTATAATTTATTTCCATAGCCTTTGTACCGCTGCTAAGTTGCATAGACTGCTTGAAACAGAAGCATCTGTTTTTAACTTAAAGTTCTGGCGCTGGAGAGATAGCTCAGTGATTAAGAGGACCCAGGTTTGATTGTCCGCACCCACAGGGTGGTTCACATCTGTACCTCCAGTTCCGGGATCTAATAACTTCTTCTGGCCTCCCTGGCATAGACAGACAGACATACTAGGCACCAGGCATGTGAGTGGTGCATAGATACACGTACATACATGCATGCAAGCATGCACGCTTACAGGCAGAACAGCCCTACACATAAATTTTTTTTTAAGAAAATAAGCTCCTGGTGTCAAGGGAATTGTTTCCCTTTTGGTTATCTTTGTCCTGACATTTTTTAATTTAGCAAACCATAGCCAGGTACTGCATTACCTATTGGGATTGAAAGATCAAGTGTGGACTTGGTGTGACGTTGCAGATCTGTGATGGCAACACTGAAGAACACAAGCAGGTGAAGTAGGCTTATGCTAGCACACTCAGGAAGATTGCCTGGACTACTGAGACCTCTAAAAACAACAATGGATGGTGAGGCTGGCTGGGTGGTAGAGTGCTTGCATTGCACAAGGCCTCACACGTGCTGAGCCCTGCTTAGTGGAGTCTCACACTTTCTCCTCCCGCCCTGTGTTTGTGTTTATCTCTACTTTAGAAGGGAGTGTATCCTACTGAGAAAGATCCTGAAGGTAATATTTCAGTATGAGGTAGCAATTAAAACAGCTGTTATAGAACATACTAGTAAACCTAGAGAATCTGTGTGACCAAAATGTGTGTGGGGAGCTGTGTCCAAAGGGGCTTCTTTCAAAAAAGATCTCAAAAAAGTTGGTTAGCAATTATTAGCTTGGTAGAGGAGACCTTCACCAGGTAATCATAAAATGCACACACAGAGTGAGATAATTGATTGGAAGGAAGGGAGACTGGATATAGTGTTGGAAATGTGTCTTGCTTTCAGTGAAAGTCATTAAGAAAAGAGTTAAAAACCTAGGGTCTCTGCACAGACTCAAAGCACAGAAAAGGAGAAGTGGACACAAAGTCCTACCCCAACCAAGAAGCTATTTTTAGTTGATACCTGCTGGGAGAAGAAATATCTGTTTTCTCAAATGGAGTGTTACAGTATATATGAACCACACTCCTGGACAGGCCCCAAGCCCAGGAGTAGTTGACCCAAACAAAACAGATTCCATTTCTTGTAAACCTTTTTGTTTTGTTTTGATAATTTTTTGTCTTAACTAATTTTCTTTCTTTTTTTTTTAAGTTTGTCTGTTTTCATTTTTGCTTTGTGTTGTTTATTTTTCTTCTTTGAGGCAGGAGGAGAGAGAAAGGACATGAAGTTGGATGGGGAGAGAAGTAGGGAAGATCTGGGGGGCATTGGGAAGGGGAAAGAATAGGATTGAAATACATTGTATGAGCATTTCTTAAGTAAGTAGATCTAAGATCTTAGCATGGTTGTACTTTGCTTTGTTTGGGGATGTTTATCTGGAGTTGGGAATTTGCTCCACAGCCCAGTGTGGCCTCAAGTTCTGTGTGTAGTTCAGAGTGCTCTTTAACTTTTGATTCTTCTGAATGCTGGAATTATTAGCCTACCTCACCATGCCCAGATGTAAGCAGCTCAGTAGTATAGCATTTATCTGGCATTTACCAAGTCCTGGGGTGATTTCCCACCACTCAGAGGGGTGGGGTC
This sequence comes from Phyllotis vaccarum, assembly GCA_033318265.1. Lineage (NCBI taxonomy): Eukaryota > Metazoa > Chordata > Mammalia > Rodentia > Cricetidae > Phyllotis > Phyllotis vaccarum. The sequence continues at coordinate 31,452,219 of JARWLC010000015.1, forward strand.
ACATACCTGTGTTGATGGATGATAGAATAGGGCTCATGGAGCATGAGGAAGAGCAGTGTGAGAATTATATAGACACACTAAAAGAGTGTGTGAAAAGTGATAGAAACAGAGAAGCTCAGAGCCCAGAAGGCGAAGGATAAATGAGAAGGTCCAGACACAGGCCAGGCTGGAGGGTATGCTCAACTGTTCATGAAACTTAAGTAGGAAGGGACTATAGTGTTTAACAGCATAGAAGCCACTGATTGCCAGGGTTACTGGAGTGATGGAAGCTGAAGGCTGTGTACTGCTGAATGAGTGGAGGACAGGAAGACAGGAAACATACTAGTTAGCAGACTGCCTGCCTTTACATCCTAGGTCTGCCACATGCTTTCCCCAACCTGTGTTCATCTCGTTCCCTCACATGTGATTTCTGGCCCTCCTTACATGGCTGTTGAGAGCAGCAACCAGGGGTGCAAACCATTGACTTGATTGAATTGTCAGTATAGTAATGACCTCTGGTAGGTTAAAGACCTCAAGGGAATAGACGTGAAATTAAGTTACCTTTTAATAAAGTTTGAATAAGAAACTTAAGTTATGGAGTAAGCAGACACCTTTAGTAAGTTAAAGGACTACTTCTGGAGACTGGGGGCCAAACTGTTGCTGCATTTTCCCCTAGCAATCCACAGCAGAAAGGACTAAACTGGAACATCTTCAGGGCCCACGGTGAGTTAGAAGAGTAATTGGTGTAATGGTAGAATGAAGTCAGACATTTCTCTTCCACCCACCAGTTCCCAAATAACCACTCTGAAGCTTAACATTACTCATAAATTTGCTCAGCCAATAGCCCAGGTTTGTTACTAGCTAACTCTTACACTTAAATTAACTCATATTTCTTATCTATGTTTTGCCATGTGGCTTGTCACCTCACTTTACACATTCTGCTCCCTTGGTGGCTGGCTGGTATCTCCTGACTCCACCCTTCTTCATGCCAACATTTTGTTTGATTGTCCGCCTAACTTTGTCCTGCCTTGCTATAGGCCAATCAGCTCGTTTATTAACCAATGAGAGTAATACGTATTTACAGTATACAGGAGGATTATGCCACAGCAGTAGGAACACGGGAAGGTATGTGCTGAGAAAGGCATTTGGGCCCACTGTGATGTGTCCGTCGCCCTACGTGGGAGCCAGTGTGAGGAGGGATGAAGGGTCCAGGGAGCCCAGAGTGATTGGTAGGAAGGTTAGGCTCTGACTCTGTGGTGCTGTGGAAGAGGACAGCATACTGAAGCTATGCTCTGTGGTGAGATGTTTGGGTGTAGTCTAGGTTCCCATCAAGTAGAGCCTGTGCAGAGCATAGCAAAGTCCATACCTTTTAAGGGGCAGCTATAGAGTGAAAGAAGGTGTATCACTGTAACCTGACAGTGGGGCTTCCGGACTTCAGATTATAGTCTCACTTAACGAGTGAAGCTGCATCCCGTTGCTTTAACAGTTTTTGGCAGTAAAATTTCAGCTTTCCCCTGGCTTTTGGAATGCTTTATTTGGAATTTGGACTCAGGTTCATCAGAAAGGCTTTTTTTTTTCCCCCCCTCCCCACCCCCACCCCCATTTTCTCTAGGCCACTTACTGAGGAAGAAATTGTTGACTTACAAGAGAGGCATTATGATTCAATAGCTGAAAAACAGAAAGATGTGGATAGGAAGATCCAGAGGGAGGTAAGTGCTGTGAAGCCTGTTGGTGGGGGCTGCCAACAGTCACTGACCTCTGTTTATATAACTATGGAGAAAAATGATTTAAAAGTGGAAGCTCATTCCAGCTTACTATAATTGGTTTGATTGCATGTTAAGAGGTCATGTGGTGTCACGTGACAACAGTAGAGCACTCTTTAAAGAGTTCAAAGTTACTAAGCAAGGACAAGTGCCTTTGCCTCAGTCTTTCTAAATGACCTGCTCTGTTTCACAGTGAGCCACATTTTAAGTTTTGGGCTTATTTGTTCTGAGTAAACCAAGTACCTACCAGCCATAGGTAGGTATAAATTTATGGAAGTGGCCTGTGAGTATAGCTTCTTTATCATAGAACTAAAGAGAATTAATTGTACTCCATTCTACATTTAAAAGCAGCCCCTGGGGACGATGGTGTGTACCATTGCCAGCACTTGGAGGTCAAGAGAACGACTTTGAGTAGCCTTAGGTGCACAGCAAGTTCCAGGGCAGCCTGTAGTGTATATAAGGAGACCTGTATCACAAGTAACCTCTGCTCATCTAGTCCAGCTATAGAATACAGAGTGCTGTGTTCAGTCAGCAGCACCAAAAGTAATCTTTTAAAGTTAAAAAAAACAGTAAACAAAAAAAAGAACAGTATGTTTAGTACCATAAGTGACTTAAAATGTATTAATTTAATCAATGCAGGAGATGCTAATCGTTTCTAAAGAAAAGGAGGTTAATGCTTAGTTTGTTAACTTGGAACTGACTTCTGTGTGTGCTGTTGTGAATAGTAAGAACTTAAACTTGAAAGTAGTTTTGAAGAGTGAATAATAATAAAGTTGAGAAATGTGTATGGATGCCAATTAAGAGGAAAGACAAGAATTTGGGGAAAAGATGGGATTGGCCTCGGATTTAGGCATCTTTGATTAGTGAGGGTCCAAAATCACTGTAGCCCGGAAGACAAATACTAAGATGGTGAGTGAAAATGGAGGTCGTTGCATTTCCTAAAGAAGTGAGCGATGTCTTTTATATCATCTGGAGTATTTTGTAAAAGAATATGTGGGCAGCCACAAAAACATCAGTTTTGATATGTTTCATAGATGTCGATTATTTTGAGTCATTTCTGTTTTGTTTTGTAGTGGGAATAGCTGGGTTAGAGCAGCTAGACAGGTTCTGGTTTCTGTTAATCCTTACTGTTTTGTTCATGCACAGTTAGCCTTACAAGAAGAGAAGTTAAGACTAGAAGAAGAAGCTTTATACGCTGCCCAGCGTGAAGCAGCCAGGGCAGCGAGGCAGCGAAAGCTCCTGGAGGTGAGGGGGAAGACCCCAGCGCACACCAGGGTTATCTCTCCCTGTTCTCTCTGACTATTCCAAGTGAGGCCTTTCCTACTAGAGTCCACAGCTCCTGGTTTAGCAAAGGACGTGCTTACGCAAATATCCTTAGAATCTCAAAGGCAAATGAATGCGTCTTTACCTTCTAGGAGAAACAGAACCATGAGCTTGATACTGTGTGCTGTGTAACTTTAGATTAGCAGGAGCTAATCTTATTTAGCCTAAATATGAATTCTAGTGCTCTGAATTCAAATTCATTTGAGGGAAATGTTGTGTTTAGAAGGCAGATATTTCAGTATAACTATATACTAGTATACTAACTAGCCTTCAGTATACTTTCTCCAGCATTTTAGTGTATTTTTGTGAAGATTTCTAAAACAATTTCTTAAATTTTAAGATTTTATACTTAATATAAGACAAAATATTTGATTTAGGAGTATCACTAGGGATATTGTTTATTTAATTCTCAATTTCTTATGTATTTGAAACATTAAGAGGTAGAGTCTTGAGAACATCTCTGACATATTATCGGGAAATACAGATTTGCCTGCCATCTCTTATCATGATGGGAATATGGCATTATCACACAATGCTTTACAACTGTCGGTAACAGATTTTTATAGAAGTAAGTGTCAGGAACACTACTAAGAATGTTCTTAGTTGAAAGTTCACAGTGGTGTTAGGAGAAAAGGGGATTTGAAATCCCTACTTTACTCAGAAGGACTTGGGAGAGCCAGCACAGTGGTACATAGCCAGTCCACTGCTTACTGTCTCCAATCATAATTGCCTGTGTGGATTGCCACCAGTGTCGTGGTACAGGGTTTAGTAGCACAAAGCTCAAATCATACAGAAATTTAGACAAACTGAAAAATCCCATCTTTGTGATTTCTATGTAAACTATCTCTTTCTCTTTCTTGGGAGAGGGGGGCAAGTTTCAGCAGTTTGATTATGGGGAAATGCCTTTTTAGTACATCCTAAGTACCGGAAAATGTTGAAATTCACTTTCTATGAAGCTAATTGTTGTTCTTAATGTGGGCATTCTTTTTTAACAATAGTAAATTCTCTACTGTGTCTGGTTAAAGCAACGGTTCTTCAACCTATGAGTTGTGACCTTTCATAGGGATTGCATATCAGATATCTACATTATGATTCATAACAGTAGCAAAATTATAGTTATGAAGTCGCAATGAAAGTAATTTTATGGTTGGGGGTCACCACAGCATGAGGAACTGAGATTGAGGACACTGGGTCAAAGCATCCTGTTGAAGCGTGTGTCATTTTGGGTAATCTAGGTTCTTTGTGTTGTTTCCATAACTCAGTGTTTGTTCTGGAAAACATCACCTGCATATCATACATGGACCCAACTATACAGACATGTGCTGCTTCATTGCCTTTCATAATAGCTGAGTCTACTGAGGCAGGACAGTGACTTTCTGTATTTAACAGATGAAGAAGCAGAAGGTAACACTGTGTCAGGAATTCACAGCCACAATCAAAGCACAGCTCTGAAGGGTCCTGTGTTGAGTCCCAAATAATCCCCTCTGTTAAGGTGCCCAAGTCAGCCTGGCCTTACAAATCCCTACATTACTCCTTCCTCCGTGCTGAAGAGGACTGCAGAAGGGCGGTTGGCTTCCTGCCTTATCCTTCTCAGTACAACCTACAGCATCACATACTGATAAACTGGGAATAATTCTGTCCTTAAGTAAGAGGATGTAAAGTAATGATGAGGAAAAAGACTTAGTGGAGTAATATCAACTGTTTGCAAAGGATGTTGGCATCGCATGTATTTTTTTAAAAACGTCAACTTCACATCAAAATGATTTTGTATTACGTTGTGTTTCCAAAGCAAGAAAAACAGAGAGTTACCCAGCCCTATCATCCTAGCAGTGAAGACTGTCAAAGGTAAAGAGCCACATGTATTTTCTCCTTCATTTGTAGCAGGAAGTGTTATTTCCAAACAGACCACTGTTCTCAAGATGTTTGTAAATATATTCACATGCTCAAGGTGCTGGGTTCAATTCTTAGTGTGCGTGCGTGCGTGCGTGCGTGTGTGTGTGTGTGTGTGTGTGTGTGTGTGTGTGTAAAACCTCCAAATTATACACATATGCTCATAATATTATTCCTATATTTTTATATATACTTTGCTCTAAGACACTATCTTAGAGAATACTGAGAACATTTTTTAAGCTGGTTGTTTATTTAAATTGTCTTTGATGCATTTGTAAGAGTAATAACATCTTCATGCAGAAAGGGATGTGGTAATTGGATTCCTTCAGTTAGTTGGTGGTAACGTTAGTTGTTAAGAACAGCATGCTCATGCTTGTTATAGGTTACTGTGAAGTTGGACACAGATCAGCTTTGAGGATTGGCTCTCACTTTCATGGTAGCATTAAAATTAAGAACTATTTTTACCAAATATTGTACAGCAGTTACAATTTGGGGAAGAGGCTTCAAACCAGAAATACCATCACTCACATAAGTATTTATTCTGTTACATCTATTCCAAATGCATTTTTAAAATTTGCTTTTATTACAGCGCAGGACCAGAAGACGACTTTGAATCTTGTTTGAGAAATATAAAGTCGCAGTATGAGGTTTTTCGAAGTAGTAGTAAGTCTTTTAAAATATTATCTGAACGTTTCCAATTTACTTTTTGGCACATTAAGAACTGTATTTGCAACAGGCTGATGGTGGCTGTGCATGCCTTTAATCCCAGAACTTAGAAGGCAGAGGCAGATCTCAGTGAGTTCAGGGCCAGCCTGGTCTACAAAGTGAGTTCCAAGACAGCCAGGATTATTATTTCTATTAATCTGTCTTGTCATGTGGCTCGTGGCTACCTGTATTCATTACATACTGCTTCTTGAGCAGCTGGATCCCCTGACTCTGCCCTCCTTCCCCTTTATCCATGCTTAGATTTCCCGCCTGCTTCTAAGCTGTTCTGTCATAGGCCGAAACAATTCCTCTACTATCCAGTGGTAGTCACAGCACACACAGACATCCCACAACACAGAGAAACTGTCTGGAGAAACAAAACAAACAAAAAGAACTGTATTTGTGGAAGTTTGCAGGAACATTAAGATTAGAGAGACAACTGTTACCCTGGGGGGAAGAAAGAAAGATGGCTGCTGTGGAGAGAGCGCAGGTGACGTGTTGTTCATTTGGTGTGTTCCAGGACTCTCATCTGACGCCACAGTATTGACACCAAATACCGAGAGCAGCTGTGACTTGATGACTAAAACCAAATCAACGAGTGGGAATGATGACAGCGCCTCCTTAGACCTGGAGTGGGAGGATGAGGAAGGTCGGTGAGCCCGGTGCCCAGGGTCGCACGGACCCTGTGGGGCCAAAGGTTTTCTGCCTTGTGCTTCATGGGATTTAAATTGAGTATATCCAAACCCATGGTGATAAAATATTGTATATTTAATAAAATTAGTCTGGAATGTCAGGAAGCAGTGACCTCCAACTTCTTTAATCCCATCACTAGGGAGACAGAGAGAAGGCCTAACAGCCAGGCAGTGGTAGCACAAGCCATCATTCCCAGCACTTGGGAGGGAGAGGCAGGAGGATCTCTTGAGTTTGAGGCCAGCCTGGTCTATAAAGCAAGTTTGGAGGGGGGGGGGCAGGGGGAGGGGAATGGAGAGATGACTGTCTTCTGATATTCCAGACTATTTTTTATTAAATATATAATATGTCACCACAAAAACTCATTAAAAAATTAGAATCAGACTTTTTTTTTTTTTTTTTTTTTTTTCTTAATGGAGCCTCAGCCTCACTGTATAGTCTTAGTTGTCTAGGAACTCACTCAGAGACCAAGCTGGCCTGAACTCATAGAGATCCACCTACCTGCTTGGTACGGGACTTTAAGGTATAAGCTACAGTACCCAGCTGACAATTAGTTATTTGTTTCTTATATTTATTATATGTGGGTTCTTTGGTTTGCTTTAGGTTGTGTGTGTGTGTGTATGTGTGTTTCTATGTGTAGTGTGTCTTTCTCTGTCCATCCATCCATCCAGCTCCCAAATCATGACATGGAGACTTATTATGAAAGCGTGGCTATCAGCCTAGGCTTGTTTCTAACTATCTCTTATAATTTAAATTAACACATCTTTTATCTACACTCTTCTGTGTGACTCAGTTACCTTTACTCTGTATTGCCCATGCTGCTTCCCCTGGCGACTCTCCTTTCTTCCCAACATCCTTTCTGCCCAGAAATCCTGCTAGTGATTGGCCATTCAGCCTTTTAGTAAACCACTTAGAGTGATACATCTTCACAGTGTACAAAAAGATTATTCCACAGTTCAGGTGCACAGTACACATGTGTGGGCGTGAGAGAAGAACTGTGCTGCAGTTGGTCCTCCACTGTGTGAGACCGGGGTGTTGAGCCCAGGCCATTCTGCTGGCGAGCACCTTTACTAGCTCAGCCATCTTGTAAACCCATGACTATTACTGTATTGTCAGTTATCACCTCATGATAAATTATTTAGAAAATTACTTAAGTTTCAATGTTTCTTGGGAATTAGAAAGCAAATGTTAATTGTTTTAAAAGTGTTTTTAACCTAACTCAGGACATTTTTCACATGAGGAATTACTGCCTCTCTCTGAGCAGTTTAAAATCAAAAGTCAGTTAATGTCTGATTTACTGTAATTGAGCAATTTAATTCTTGAGCTTTTGTAGAACACAAGCTGTTCAGATATAAGTTTGAATTTTATCAGGCTAGTCTTCCAAGCCATAATACCATCATAGATTACTTAATGTCTCTAAACCATGATTGTTCATCCTCAAAAGGGAACAATAAAGGACAATTTTCTTGTTTTATGTAAGTACTAATGTATTAAAGTATTTGTCTAAGGAAGCTAATGGAGCTTGGGCAAAGAACTGAATTTGATCCTCAGCACACAAAAAAGAAACAATAAGAAATAAATATTTGGGGGACATGAATATGGTAGACATTAAGTATATAAAACATCTAATATAGGGAATGATGCATATAAGTACTCAGAATTGTAGCTAAAATATTTGCTTGTTTTGAGCACAGTTTTATTAACATTCAGTTTTTCACCTTCATGTTAAAAATAGGCAGTGTAAGAAAGAATTACAGAATATAGAACTTAAAAAAATAGTAAGCTTTAAATAATTCATAGAATGTTGAGATGGAATGGATCCTAGATATCCTTTAATCATACGAATTTGTGCTATCAATTCAAAGACTGACAGGCAGAGCTTGAGTAGCTTTGACAGGCTGGCTGCATTAGCTTAAGTCTTTCCAGTGATGCCCCTCCCCAGTCCTGTACTTACCTCAGAGTAGGTTTGGATTCCAGTCATCAGTTCATTAGTACTCACTCTGTCATCTACATTTGCTAGTCATATTCATAGATAAGATAGTCCTGCTGAGCAAGATTGTTCAACTAACATAGGCAGAGGAAAGAATCTACTGAAAACCTTTCTGGTCAGTACGTAATTAGAGCTTCCTTTAGAGAACTTTCAATCCAATGTACAAGTCTGTAATTAGAAGTTCTCAGCTCACATAGTTTTTTGTGTGTATGGATGTAGATGTGTGTGTGTATACACATTGTGTGTGCACGTACACATGCATGCACACCCATGTGCGAGGGTTATCGGGTGTCAGTCCTCAAGAGTTGTTTGTCTTGGTTTTTTTTTTTGTTTGTTTGTTTGTTTTTCTTTTTTTTGAGATGGTCTCTAGCACCTGGGCTCACTGATTATGCTGTGCTGGCTGGCCATTAGAGCCCCAGGAATCTTGCTTACCTCTACCTCTCCAGCTCTCCGATTACAGGTGCCACTATGCTTGACCTTCTGCCTGGGTGCTGTGTTGTAGAAAATTAATTTAAGATGTGTTATATTTGTTTATGCTGTGGAACATTTGTATAATAATGCAAAGATGTATTACATTTGTTTACCTCTGTGATTCTTTGTCCATCTAAAGCACCTGATGGTGTAATAAAGAGCCGAATGGCCAATAGCAAAATAGGAGAAAGGTTAGGCAGGGCTGTCAGGCAGAGAGAAGAAAGAAAAGTGAAGGAAGAGCAAGAACAGGAAAAGGAAACTCTGGGGCCAGCCATGAGAAAGACGTAAAAAAGCCATATACAGAAATAGAGAAGGTAAAAGCCCAGAAGCACAAGGTAGCTGGGATAATTTAAATTAAGAAAAGCTGGCAAGAAACAAGCCAAGCTAAGGCCAGGCATTTATAAGTAACAGTTAAGTCTCCATGTTTAATTATTGGGGAGCTGGATGGCAGGCCCCTAAAGAGCCAAAAGAGATTTAAACACAACAGCAGTGCTGAGGTTTACTTATTTGCACGACAGGCAGTTTACCAACTGAGCAATCTCCCTAGCCCTAGTTTATATTTTGATAATGTCGTCATCTAGTATAGTATCTTGCCTTATCGAATTAAATCTTTGTGTTTTGTTTTGTTTTGTTTTGTTTTTGCAGGAGTGACAGACAACAGTGGTAGAGATTTAATAATTCTTTCCTTTCTTAACTGTGAGATATGATTCTGTAAGGTCAGAAAATAAGGCTTATTGTGTCTCCTATTCCTTCCTTATAACCTCTTTGCCCACCCTAGATTTTAGTGCTTTTTACCAATGTCAATTAGTATTTAGAAATTTCTGTCCTTCCTCGCTCCATGTGCTTCAGCATTTTTGAGATTCATCTTATTAACAATTTATATTCAGAATTAAATCTAGAACTATGAAACGTCTATACTCTATTGTAGTAAAGAATTAACATATGAGAACACAGGCTCTGGAGCCAGACTGGATTCACTGAAATTTAGTCTTGACTAGGAAATAGCTCAGCAGTAGACTGGCCAGCCCTGCACTGCTTCATGGCTGTGTGGCTTGTGGACATGCACCGCTCTGCTGCCGTTTCCTAAGCTCTAAAATGGAGTGGTGCTGGTGTTCTTCACGGGGCTTGTTACTGTACCAGAAGTAATACTGTGTGAGTATTAGCAACCTGTGTTGTCACTGCCCACTGCAGAGAAATCCTGAGTTTCTCCAGACAGTGCGGCTGTCAGATAGGGAAAGGACTTGCACTCTCTGTTGTGTCCAATTTGTGGCCCCTCAGAAATCCTATCAGTTGATCAGGGCTGCCTTTTTTGCTTTAATCAGACATGACTTTTCTTTCAAGAAAGCTTCTACAGGACTAGCTCCCTAGGTTAATTCACGAACTAGAGTCAAACAAGAACAATCCTATTATTAAGCTGACAAGTCTTGCTTGGTTGGTTTTTTGAGGCAGAGTTCTCTCTGTAGCCCCAGCTGACCTGGAACTCACTTTGTAGACCAGGCTGGCCTCACACTCACACCTGTCTGCCTCAGCCTCCCCAGTACTGGGATTAAAGATGTGTGTGCTACACCAGGCTTAGCAGGCAAGTGTTTTAATACAGCTTTTTATTACTGAGATTTCTTTCAATGTTCTTCACATTCTAGGAATGAATAGGATGCTGCCAATGAGAGAGCGCTCCAAGACAGAAGAAGACATCCTGAGGGCAGCGCTCAGGTACAGCAGCAAGAAGGGCAGCAACCCCACATCCGCCTCCGATGACTCTAATGGGCTGGAGTGGGAGAATGACTTCGTCAGTGCCGAGATGGACGATAATGGCAATTCTGAGTACTCAGGGTTTGTGAATCCTGTGTTAGAGCTCTCGGAATCTGCCATCAAGCTGTCTGACACCGATCAACAGATCCGATAGGATGAAGTTGTGTGACCTTACTTACCAAATGTTAAAAATCAACTAGAATGTACAGATGGATGCTGAGCCTTTTGTAAGGCAGCCCAGAAATCACATGACAAATGCTTGCTTTCCTAGAAGGAGCAGGAGTGGAGAGACAGCTGAGTGCTTAGGTCAAGTACGGCCTCAATATCTGCCTTCTGTTACCCAGGACTGCCTCGCTGATCTGACATATCAACACTCACTGCATTCTTGTTTACCCTGGTCAAGTTCTGCATCTTAATCATATTTATTTTACTTTGACTGCTTTCCTAAGCCTATTTTATTATAGAAATGAAAATCTATAATTATTTTTTGTTAATTCTCAGCAGATATAAAGGCATCATGAAGAGGATGGTTGGATTCATTTGGAAGGCTGGCCCCTTTTCCAGCATAGTTTGCTTTGGTGACTTCCTTTAGTTTTGTTGTCTAGTAGTCAGCAGTTAATTGGAGATGACCTCAGAGCATGCCAGTGTATGGGTTTCTTCCCACGCCTTCACATATACATGTCCTAGTTCAGTGTTCACTCAATCTGAATAAAAAATAATAGGATTAAAGAAACCTCCAGAGTTTGGAAACTTTGAATTGGTAATAATTAAAAAATAATATTTAACAACATAAATTTAAATTTTTTACTTACTTTTACATGCCACTGTGTTGGCTTTAAATTGAGATCTTAAGTTTTTACTTTCATTTTTTAAATTCTATATTTCCAGTGAATGATCTTTGAACGATATTACACAGAACATATTCTGTGAATGATTTAAGAAAACATTAAAATACGGGTATTTCAAATAAATAAAATCCTTTCTGATATGAAAGGTCCATTGATTGTATTGCCCTTTACTTTGCCTTGTAGTACAAGGTGCTTTGTGGGATGGAACAATGTGTTGGTGTATTGACGACCTGTGTGAATCTGTATAAAAGACCCAGGCTGTGAAATGCTCCCTAACTACACTCCTTGGCTTGGCTGAGGACCGAGTGTCACTTTGGCAAGCACACTGTATTGTCTCCCTTGCTGGTTTTCCCTCCTCCACAGTGATGGTGCATGCTCTCAACAGAACAGGAAGGTCCAGGTAGAGGTAGTAAAATACTTGCTGTCCATGGAAAATTCTGTGGCCCTTTCAATATTTGAACTGCTATACAATGACATCTGTAGCTTTGTCATTTTTAATCTCATAAAAATAATAAACTTTGATATGTAAATACACATTAGGTTATGCTATTATTTATGTCTGTCTTAAAATTTAAATTGTAATGTGTCATGGAAATAATTTAAAAGTATTCTATATTCACATTGCCTGTGTTAATGCTTTTTAAGGTTTATATTACATCAGATGTATATTTTTGGTTTGGCATAAGCTACTGTTGTAATCTGGCTTTTTGTTCATAAAGAATTTTCTGAAGGAATGGTAACTTCGCAAAGATTATAAATAAACATTTTTACATTTAATATTTGCGTTTTGCCAGTATTGCTTCATAATGGTACAGGTAGCATGATTCTTGGCATATAATTATTTTCTTATATTGTGTATGAAGATACAAAGACAAGGTAAAAATATGCTCTAATTACCAAGAAAAAGAATCCTAATGTTTGGGGTTAACTTTATAAAATGCTACGGATAACATTTATTTGGCAAGCATTAGAGAATCTGCTGGGTATGGTAAAGTCCAAGGGTCTCTACCCTCTCACTTAATTGTTCTGATGAGAGATGTTGATGAACATTGTCTTAGTGACTTTCCTCCTGCCAAAACAAAACACCAAGGGTCTGTTAGAAGCTTATGGTTCCAAAGAGTTAGTGTCCATGACCATCATGGCAGGGAGCATGGCAGCCGGCAGAGGCATGGTGCTGGAGCCGTTGCTGAGATCTTCTGTCTGATCTATAGGCACGAGGCAGACAGAACTGAGAGATGGCATGGGTACTTGAAACCTCAAAGCACACCTGCTCCCACTGGCACCAGCTATGTAAAAAAACATTCGAATATATGAGCTTTTAGGGCCATTCTCATTCAGACCATCAAATATTATTTCCTGGCCTGTAGGCCAGTGGCCATCGCATAGTATGAAATGCGTTTAGTCCAACTTCAGAAGACCCTATAGTCTTTCATGATCTCAACACAGTCTCATCTGAGGCTCAAGGCAGTCTCTTAATGGTAACCCTTTGTAAGGTGGAAAAGTGAACTACATGCTTCTAATATGCAATGGCACCATTTGAAACAGGAGGGATCGTGGCAAAGTGCGGAAGTACTGGACAAAGCAAGACAAAAACAACACGTAGCAAACTCCAGCTTCTGTAGCTCTGTGTCAGTGCCAATGGGCTTTCATGGACCCGTCCTCCCAGCTTGCTGGCTGACACACTCCTCTCTCCTGTTTCTACTCCTTTGAGCAGCTCTCCTTGACAGACATCCCAGGCTGCAACATCTGTGGTCTCCGTGCATCGTCACACCTGGCCTCAGGCTTCTTAACTGAGATTCCATAACCTCTTTACTCCTCATCCTTGCCTCCCAAGCCAGAACCACTTGGCCAGTGTTGCCAAGTGTGGCTGCCTCCTAGGGCTAGAACCTGCTTCCTCAGATTACATTTGAATAAGCCATGATTTATTGGTGCTTTCCTTTGTTGAATCAGCTTTTCTTTGTTTTAGAAAACTCTTAGGCACTTGCTTTGGAAACACAACCAGATGGGGCCTTGCCCCAAGGGTACCTTTTCCATCATTCCATTTCATACCATACCTTTCTTTAAACTTTCTGTCTCTAGTCACAAACATGGCTTCATCATTAAACTTCCTGATGCTTTTTCTCCTTAAACTACATTTTCTATGTCCTTTTTTCCTGCTTGGATCCTGTTCTGTACACCTGCGTAAGGGTGATCACTAATAACTACACAATAGTTGATATTAGGCTGTCTTGATGTCTCCTGTGCCAACAAAATTATCCAGAGCTTTTCACTTGTTTCAGGCTGTCAGGACAAAGGTGAAACGCAGCCACACTTTCTGCCAAAATAATTACAAGAATTGCCACTGGCCCGGTTGCTAATACTCCCCCTCTGAAACCTCTTCCACGTCGCTCTCAGCACTACTCTGTCAAGCTTCTGCTAGGATGGCCTCTTAGCATTCAGCCTCTTTCCTGATACGAAGTCCTCTACTGTCCTCCGAAAAGCAGCATGCTCAGCCTTGTCATAACAATAACCCACTTCCTGGCACCAACTTCTGTCTTAGTTTCCTTTCAGTTACTGTAAAGAGACACCATAACTAAGGTAACTTGTGCACCATAAAGTGTATTGGGAGTTCACAGTTCCATTGGGCTAAAGCCGTGTCCTGAAGCATGGCAGCAGGCAGGCTTGGCACTGAAGCAGTAGTTGAGAACTTACATCTGGTCCACACACATGAGGCAGAGAGGATGCTGAGACATTGCATGGGCTTTTGAAACTTCAAAGCTCACCATTAGTGACACACATACACCCTCCAAAGCTACACCTCCTAATCCTTCCCAAACAGTTCCACTAACTGGGGACCAAGTGTTCAAGTACATGAGCCTATGGGGGACATTTTCATTCAAACCACCACAAACATGTTTTAAAAAAAAAAAAAAAATCACAGACCAGTTAAATACACAGTGATTGGGTTGGGCAAGATAACAAGGTCTAATGAGATTGTTCCACAGGTCTGGGAACTTCTTATTGGAGGAGACATTTGTTCTGGGTTTTAATTGAGCAGGTGGCAGAGCCTGGTAAAGAATGTTGTAGGCAAGGAGAAGAGTATAGGTAAAGTTCATGAAGCAGGAAAATGTTTTAAGAAGAAAAAGTCTTGGACTAAAGTATGAATGTGGGAAAAGTTGTAGATGATCGGGACCATCATCGGGGGCCAATTCATGGAAGCTTTACAGGCCATTGTTAAGAGCAAAAGAGAAAAACTATATGGGGTTGATTGCTCATGACATAGTGATTAGACCTGCATTTCTGGAAATTGTTAAATAGGGAATAGGTCATAAGAAGGCCAAGCACAGACACAGTGGCATGGAGTGCAGTTTACCTTCACAACGGCCATAGAAAGTAAGAGCCAATTTAGAGGGAGAATCATGAGGGTTTCCCATTTACTTGAATATGGGCATAAAAGCAAGGACCAAATCAGACAATGTGTTTGATGTATACAGTCCACACAGGAAAGACTTAACATTGAGGTAGATCTTGGCTGAAAGCCTTGGGATCTCTCCAGGATTGTGTGAAAGTAGTCAGTCCTTTGAGGAATTGTCAGGCCATTTATCATCTACCTCTCTGCCCTGGGCAGTGCTTGTCCAGTTCCATCACCCCAGTGAAGCGTAGAACTGACGTCACCCGTTCAGATAGAGACATCTACAAAACTTCACGGCCACAGTTGGCATTTGGTTTCAATGACATAAACATAGACTACTCTGATTCTGCTTATGTCACCCGTAATTTGGCCTCTTGGTTCAGTGACATCCTAAGAACATCCCCGAGATTGACGCCATGCTCCTTTGGTTTGCTTCTGGAAATAGTGTCTGGGTTGATTGTTTTCCTTCTGGATAAATCTATGACTGCTTGACAGCCGACCTAGCAGTTACAGCCCTACCTAACAATTTTTCCCTTGCTTCTGACTTGACTTCCTCAGAGCAGTGGGAAGAATAGGTTTAGTGAAGGAAAAGAAATAAAAATGTTGGTTAAAAGTTAAATGAGATACTTCCATGGGGTGGATCAAAAGGTGTTGGTGTATGTCTGCCATTCAAGGAAGAAATATCCTGTAAATGTCCTGGGAATTATTGGTTGATATGTTAATTGTCTCCTTTCTGCCGATAAATACCCAAGCAAAAACAGCTTAAGGGGAAAGGGGCTTCTTCCGCTCACTGTGAGATGGGAAGTAAAGGTAGCAAGGAACTTTTGGCACCCGAAGTTTGAGGCAGATGGACACATTGTGTCCACCATCAGGAAGGGGAGAATGGTGATGTTGGTCCTCAGCTAGCTTTCTCCTTCTACGCAGTCCAAGACCCCATTCCCTCAAATGGACCATGCACAGTTAAAGTACCCATTCCCACCTCTACCTTGTATGCCCCAAGGCTTGTCTCCTGGATGATTCTAGATCCTGCCCTAGTGACATTAACCACAGTAATGGATGCTATTTAAAATCATATTAGCCTTGCAGATATGAAATTTGAAAGTGAGGTCATTGGCATCAAATGATTAGAAAAGATGACCAGTGAGCTTGGGGAACCGCAAGGCTGATGGAATGCTGCTGCGTATTAAACAAATAGAGGCGTGGGCGAAGAATAAAGATGGACCAGCATGCAGATTTTATTTGCAACATTTTTCTGTCTGCAAAGTGGTAACTGCAGGGCAGGAAGCTTTGTGTGTGTGATGTTTCTGAAGATTCTTCAGTTTACCTCTAAAATAATACAGTTTGAAATTGTGCCCCTTTATCAGAATTTGTATGAATATATTCTAGCAGGGGACAGACTTTGCCTTTTACTTTTTACAATTACCCCAATCATAGCAATCATAGTTTGTTAGCAGACATCTAATAAGATATTATATTGAATACAATATTTTCTTATCTTAATTTGCTTAGTATCTCCTATTAGCGTTAGTAGAGAGCAAAAACGGAGTTCTGTGAAAGACCTTTACCAAAATGATATTTAATTAAAACTTATAATGTAACTTTGACTCCCACAATAGCCTGCACTGAACATCATTTTTCCTTCTCTAGAAGCTGGGTCAACGTTGTTGATGGTGCTTGGGAAGCTCGGAGTTTGTTTTTTTTTATATTTACTTAGCTAAAGATTGATTTAAGGTTTGTTTTAACATAACCCAGGGATTGCTTTTGTACAGAGCTAGCTTGTGCGGATGAGAATTCCTGGACAGAAGTTGTGTCTGCAAGATCCTAAATGACTGTAGAGTTTGAAATGTTGCAAGTCCAGTGACTAATTGCAATTTATCTCGGGCTATTTTTATCCCACTACATAGCCATCCCCGGCTTCTCTTTATATTAGAACCTAACCTCATAATTACAGATAAAACCTTTTGGAGTCTATTAACAACACCTTAATTTCCCACCAGTCAAAAGGTCATGAGTCATCAAACCGCATCCAAGGCGTATAGCAGAGAATTTTTCACGGTGCTGTAACCGCCCCAGCCAATGTTACACCAATGTGTTTGAAAAATAACTTGACTTATGACTTTCCTTGTTCTATTCCTATTAAAACTTCATGAAACTGCTTCCAAGTCAATGCATAGAATTTGGGGTAACCTAAATCTGTGTTTTCAGGCTGTGGTCATTCATTTTTGGCTCCAGAACAAAACTATTCTTTTATCCCCTTTGAGTTATGTGTTTCTTTGTTTCACATCTCTGAGCCAAACTGCTGTCTTTTCCAGGTCATCTGTGCCCACCTACAAAAGACCGTCACAGCTAGGCTTGTTGGCTCCTGACTTCCTTCGTTGGAGTGGGGTCTTGAGACCCTAACTCAAAAATCCATCCCTTCTTTGAAACCACGTGTGCATTTCTGCCCTCGATGCACTTGGTTTCAGGGAGAGTTAGATTACAAACGTGGGGAAGGACTCGGGAAGGAGGCACCATCTATGTGACCATCATCTACCCCAGGTGCAGCAAACCTTTTTTCTGGTGTGGCTCCTTTAAGGCCCCACGTTCCTGCCTGTAACCCCCACCATCTGTCCTGTTGGTCCTGTATTAAGTCTTTGCCAGTTAAGTGTTCTGTTTGTAATTAAGAATAAGTTCCAGCCAGACAACAAGGACAAGTGACACACACTTTAATGCCAGCACTTGGTAGGCAGAGGCAGGTGAATCGAGGCCAGCCAGCCTGGTCTACAAAGTGAGTTTCAGGACAGCCAGATACACAGAGACCCTGTCCCAAAAAAAAAAAGTTTGTTTCTTAGATCTGATGTAAACTGCAAAACGTGTTATTTAACCTACACTAAATTTGCAGCCCATTACATGATATATATCCTTACCCATTCCTTTCACCGCATTCTTCTAACAATGTGTAACCCAACTGTCACTCCCCTGTAAAGACCTTATTTCTCCTATAAAAAGGACCTCAAGAGGCTGGCAGGGGCTGTTCTCTCTCATCCCCATTTAGGACGAGACAGCTGGCTGGGCAGTCCCAGGTGCACTGAAAAATATAGCTTGCTTTAATTCATCTTTTCTTCTGGAGATTCTCTAGGCCTAACAGCTACTCAAACTATGAACAGGATCTCCTGACAACAAGCTTATGGCCAGCTGTCTTCGCCCACATTAAAATAATGATGATGATAATGATAATGATAATGATAATAATAATGCTATTCCAGGGCATGGAAAGATGACTCAGCAGTTAAGAGGGACTTGACTACTGCTTTTGCAGGGGACCCAAGTTTGGTTCTAAGCACTCACATTGGGCAGCTCACAGCTGGCCTGTAACTATAGTATATATCCACACACAAAGTTATACACATAATTTTTAAAAATTAAAAATAAGAGTTTGCTTCCCCAATGGATCATAGGGCCATGTGGCCATGTCAAGAAGCTACAGATCCAAGGTAAGAAGGCTGTTTCATTGCCAGCAGTTGGCATGCCCCTTTAAAAGCCCAATACCAACTCCCAGAGGGTGGGAGTCCCTTCTTAAGACCTGTGTGGAAAATCTTAATTAGCTACATAGTTTGTTGCTGAATCAAACACCACTTTTCTTTTGTCCTCATTACAGAGGGTATGGGATGGGGTATGTTCATTGTAGCTTTACTTAAAAATAATTTATAGACGTAGATTTTGTTGTAGTTGTTGTTAGAAAATGTGTTTTCTTTCTACATGGTCACCCACTGGACAGCTGTTTTGGAATGTAATTGGAATGTAACCTTCAGAGAGTTGGTTGGTGGAGGCTTGGACATCTCACTCAAGCTTACCCCTTCCAAGAACTAGGGAGGTCAGGTTCTCTGAGTGATTAATGTATACAAACCCTGGGAGTCCCTGGTGGCCATCTGCAAACGTGCATGCAGAGTGGGGCCACCATGAGCCAAGGAAAGAGACTGGGCAGTACAGTCTCACCACAAGATTGCAGTGTTTCTTTCTTCTGTTCTGTAAACCACTTTAATTCCCCTTTAGTAATTCCTCTGTGCTTGAATAGCTCAGAAGCGGTTTTGTTAATTGTAATCAGACCACTATTGCATTCCTAGGCAGCTTGACACAAGACTCTTCACACTGTAGGCACTTTTTAAAAACCTTTTTATTGATTCTTGGTGGATTTCTCATGCCTTGCAATTCCCCTCCCCTGTAAGCACTTCTAACAAGCTGGGTAGTCTATTTTGAAAATTTGCGTCAGACAAGAAGGTATAATCCTAAAGCTAGATAGCATAATGCAGGGCATTGATTGACTGGCAAGAAATGCCAGTGCATAACTGTAGTGGTCTGAATGGAAGTGGCCTCCATTGATTCATATATTTGAGTGTCTAGTTCCTATTTAGTGGACTGTTTCAGAGGGATTAGGAGGCGTTGCCTCATTGGAGGAGATGGGTCGTTGGGTTTGAGGTTTCTAAAGCTGAAGCCTGGCTCAGTCTCCTCTCTACCTTCTACCTTTGGCTCAGGTTGTAAACTCTAAGCTGCTGCCCCAGCAACATACCTGTCTGCTTGCTGCCACACTTCCCACCATGACTGTCATGAACTCACCCTCTGAAACTGTAAGCAAGCCCCTAATTGACTGCTTCCTTTTGTAAGTAGCCTAGGTCGTGGTGTCTCTTAGCAGCAATAGAAGAGTCACTATGACAATAACCTTACATCAGAGGGAGGGTGTTTGCCCTACGCTGCTGCTTACAAATCGCTGTAATTTGCAACAAAGATCCAGCATCTAGTTCTGTGAGTCAGAAGTCAAAGGCAGGTGTCTATGAACTAAAGTGCTGTGGGCTAATGTTCTTGTACACTGGAAAGATTTGTCACTCGTATTGGTTTAATAAAACACTGATTGGTCATTAGCCAGGCAGGAAGTATAGGTGGGGTGACCAGACTGGGAGAATTCTGGGAAGGGAAGGGCAAAGAGACTCGCCAGACAGATGCAGAGGAAGCAAGATGAGAATGCTCAACTGAGAAGATACCAAGCCACATGGGAAAACATAGATAAGAATTATGGACTAATTAAGTATAGGAGCTAGTTTGTAATAAGTTTGAACTACTGGCTGAGCATTTTTAAGTAATATTAAACCTTTGAGTCAAACTATTTTAGAAGCAGCTGCAGGGTAGACTATAGTAGAGTCCACAGGATTTAGATTCTTGCTGAGGTTTCTCTGCCTTTTCCAGCATGTAGATCTCTATGCACATTTCTCTGGCTTCAGGATGTTGCTGCATTCCTTGGTTCACAGCCTCCTTCCTCCAAGTGCAAAACCCTTCCCAAAGCAGGCCAAGTCCTTGTCACACTTGATCATTCTGGTATCTTTTGTCTTGCCCTCCTGTTTTTAAAGACCCTGTTATTAACTGGGTCTGGGATAATCCAGTATCATCTCTTTTAATTTAAGATCAGCTAATGAGCAAACTTAATTCTATCTGAAGCACTCATTTGTCTTTGTTGTCATGACACACAAAATCTGGCAGTTAGCACATAGACACCTGGATACCTGCATGTCGTTCTTTGCATACCACAAGAATCAGAAGAAATCTAGACACAAATGAAATAGCTATCTGGGCACTTATCACAGACAGAAAACAGTGTCCAAAGCAACAGTCATTGGCTGGGGCAGCAGCTGAGGTCCTGTTTCAGAGTAAAGGAGTGAAGTCCAATTTACATCAAGAGACACGCACAGTATGACATTCACATGGCACCAGGCCAGCAAGTTTATTAGAAATAGTTTTGAAGGGTTGTTGCAAAAATATAGTTACACTAAGCTAAACATAGGGGTGCACACATAAAAGCATAGCACTCAGGTGGTCGATACAGGAGGATCATGTGTTCAAGGCCAGCCTGAGCTTCAAAGCAAGATGTCGTCTCAAAAACAAACAAAACAAGTATATGGTTAGTCCACCCTCCCCCAACACACCTCATCTGTTGTAGCATGAAATTTCATTTACCTAGGTACTTACACAAGGGGCCTTACTTCCTGGTAATGCTAGAGTTACCAGGCTATCATTCTCTTTTACATAATATTCACTAACATTCATCTTAATCTAGTCAAAATGAACTGAATATGAATCTCTTAAATAGAACTTCTAAAAATTGTGCAACTAAAAGTTTAGAAATATGTAAGCACCTATTATGAATATTCACATATACTATCCTCTGTAGAACCGTCTAAGCACAAACATTTTCCTTCTTTAGGAAGTTTCAGAGAAGTGGCTAGGGGACCAAGCTCTGGCTTTATCATATGCAAAGAGGCTGTTAAAAGTTTTGATTTCTGCAATTTTTAAATTGTGTAGGATACATAAAATTCATTTTCAATTTTTGTTTTGGTTTTTTATTTTTGTTGTTGGTGGTGGTAGGGTGGTTTGTTTTGTTAGGTTTTAGTTTTTGGTTTTTTTTTTTGGGTTTTTTTTTTGTTTGTTTTTTTTTGCTTTTTGTTGGGGTCAGAATTTCTCTGTGTATCCCTGGCTGTTCTGCAACTCACTCTGTACACCAGGCTGCCTCCAGAATGCTGGGATTAAAGGTGTGAGCCACCATCGCCCAGCCCAGCAATTTTCAATTTTGTAAAAAATTAATTTTAATCTCAATGTTCTGTAAATGTTAATTATAGGTCCTACATATAGAAAAGCAAAACCTGCCATCCTAGGAATAAATACTCTAATACCATAGGAAAAAAATCAAGGTGTTATTTCTCAAGTCTTTTCATAATGAAACCACAGTGACTCAGATGAGACTCAAGAACTCATTCCAGAACTCCAGCTCTACAAGTATCAACATGGCCCAGATACCAGCAAATAATCTGCCTGAGCTTTGAACTTGAAGCCCAAAGGCTCCTATGAAATGATGTGACCAAGCAAAGAGATGACTGTTACCAAAACAAAGCATGGGAGTGTCATCAAGCAGAAAAAGGAACAAGAGTAACATTGCACAGAAGGTATGTTTTATACACTAACCCTTACAGATGTACACTTAATTCTCTATAGATCCAGAATGCAAAAAGCTGATGACAGCGATGCAAACTTCCAAATGCTATTACTAAGTCCAAAGTCAGCATGCAGATATCTGGGTCACACTACACTCATGAACTCTTAAAAACTCTTTCAAGGGTCAGCCCATGTGTCCTCATCCTTCATGTTTCTCTACTTGGACTCTGTTCATAATTCACTTTCATCCATTTCTGTAGGAGAAGTCCTATGGGTGAAATAGGATGCACATCCCCCATCCTCAGGTATCGGACTCTGTGTTGGCCAGTTGTTTTCTTGAAACAGTGGTCTTGGAGACAAGATAAACTGAGTCTCGAAAGATTCCACTGACTCCCCATCTTCCTTCTCCAACAGGAACTGATACTCTCCAAACCTGAGCATGCACTTGTAAGGCAGGTCCATTTTATTGAGGTAGCCAAGCTCCTGGTTGTCCACCATCAAACTAGTCTTCTTACTCATGTTTTTAATTTCAAATGAGAGAACAGAGCTGTTGAACTGTTTAAACGGCTGTAAAGCAAACTGAACTCGGGAAACCTGTTTGTCCTGAAAAGTATACCGACAGATGTTGGAATTCCGTCCAAATTTCACCACTTCAATAGAAGGAAGTTTTTCTTTGTTGCAAAACCTTATTGACTTAAATATTCCACTTTGCAGCTGGCCAGGATGGTAAACAGTCATCTGAAGACAAGTTATGGTTTCTTCTGTGTCAGCGTCTTCAAAGGAGGACATGACTTTCAGGGCCTGCAACATCAAACCATCAGGTTAGTTCAGTCCTTATCTAAGAGTATGCTCAAAAGGTGGTAGGCGATTCTAAACTAAGAAAACAATACACAGAATACTATCGTAATCCATCTTCTCTTGCTCTGTTTCATTTCTGTTTTGATCATTTTCGTAATGTAGATGATGATTGGCAGTGCAGTGATTCAGGGGAAGCAGAGGAAATTCCTTTCCTATTTAAGTAGGGACACACCCAGAAATAGGATGGATATACTTTAAAAATAAAATCAGGTGTGTCGGGGTGGCACACCCGTTTAATTCTTCAGATGTGGGGGCAGAAAGTTCATGAGTTCAAGCCTAGCCTGGGCTACCTAGGGAAACTGTATCAAAACAACTGATTTGGATTTTAATATCCTCCAACAATCTATACACAGAGAAAACCTACAGTCTATTAATTCTATTATAACATGATTACTATAAATTGCGAAACCTTTGTTAAATTTAAAAAAAAAAAAAAACATAAAGGTTATATACAGAGGGCTGGAGGGATAGAGCAGCTGCTAAGGGCACTGGTTGCCCTTCCAGAGGAGCCTGATTAAATGTCCAGCACCTAATGGTGGCTCACAACCTTCTGTTTCTCCAATTGCAGGGAATTCAATTCCCTTGTCTGGCCTCCTTAGGTACTGCATGCAAATGGTGCGCATATATACACATGAGCAAAACATCAATACACACAAAAAATAAAAAATGTTAAAGTCATTGCAACATTACCACCTAATATAATTAAATTCATTTAGATTAAATTAAATCTTGAATTTCTATTAGATTAGTGGTTAAAAAGTAAATACTTTGAATGATTCCTATATTCTATAATTGGACATTATATTTTTCGCAATACCCATGAGGCTAGCTTGATACCACAGTTTTCACAGGTACTGGAGTCATTTGTGTCCATGGTGGGTTTTTTGTTGTTGTTGTTGTTTTTTGTGGGGGTTATTTTGGTAAATGTCTTAAAAAGTAGTCATTAATTACAGCAGTTCCATCTAGCTACTGTTGGCATTCTTGGGGCCCACGGTGGGCAGGAGGTGCCCCACCATGACCTCACTCTATACAAGTCTGGTGTATTTACAATGCTGGTGGAATGGGGTGTTAGAAGATTATAACAGAAAAGGAAAATTCATGTCTTAAAATTTTCTGAAGCTATTTTGATGCAGAACTACCATTTTAAAAGGCGTAACAGTTTTAAAACTATGTATACATATGACTTAAAAGAAATAATACATATGACTTTTAGAAATAAGGCTCTGACTCAACCCCAATCTTCTATTTTTCTGTTCTAGAGCCAACAGCAACAAAGTTGCCTTTAACTTTACAAAAGGGCTCTCCGCACAAGAATAATTATGTGAGCATGCACAAATGTGTACACATACCCAGGTACACACACACACACACACACACACACACACACACACACACAGCAATGCATGCAAGCAAATGTTCCCTCACCCACATAGTGTTGTTTTTTACTCACTTGCTCTCCTGGGGGCCATCACCCAGCTCCCAGATAAATTGAAGGCTTATTCTTAACTATAAAAGCCTGGCATTTGCTTGGATTGTTTACTGCCAGCTTTTCTTACCCGTCGATCTTTTTTCTTGGGGATTTTTCCCTTTCTTACTTCTATAAATCTTACTTTCCCTCTTACTCTGTGGCTGGCTATGTGGCTGTGTGTGTGGCGGGGTGGCTGTGTGGCTGTGTGACTGTGTGACTGTGTGGCTGGGTGACTGTGTGGCTGGGTGACTGGGTGACTGTGTAGCTGGGTGACTGGGTGATTGTGTGGCTGTGTGACTGTGTGGCTGGGGGACTGTGTGACTGTGTGGCTGGGTGACTGTGTGGCTGGTGGCTGGGTGGCTGGGTGGCTGTGTGGCTGGGTGACTGTGTGGCTGGGTGGCTGGGTGGCTGGGTGATGTGTGGCTGTGTGGCTGGGTGACTGTGTGGCTGGGTGACTGTGTGGCTGGGTGATTGTGTGGCTGGGTGATTGTGTGGCTGGGTGATTGTGTGGCTGGGTGATTGTGTGGCTGTGTGGCTGGGTGGCTGGTTGACTGGACCCCAGCATCCTCTTCTTGTTCTCTTGCTTTTGTTCCTTCCCCCTCCAAAATTTCTCCTATTTCATCTCTGCCTGCCAGCCCTGCCTATCTCTCTCTCCTACCTCACTATTGTCCCTTCAGCTCTTTATTAGACCAGCAGGTGTTTCAGACAGGCAAAGTCACACAGCTTCAGAGTTAAACAAATGCAACATAAACAAAAGGAACACACCATAAAATGGTTTTACAACACCACAGAGAGAGGTTCATTTCTGTCCAACAAAAGCACATCTTTAGTTCTGGACTTGGATTGTTCCATGTATTTAGGTGACTTTTTGCCAAAGCCACAGAGCTTCTTCCACCAAGTGTGCTGAAGGCAGCACTGTCAAAGCTGCTGGGCATTCACTGGGGCCTCTGGATGACTTTCTCTGGTCTGTGTGGTTGGGTTTTACCTGCTTATTCTGACTTAGGGCTTGGGAAGCAATAGTCTTCAATGAGGTTTTTAAATTTATTTATTTATATTTTATGTGCATTGGTGTTTTGCCTGCATATGTCTGCATTTGAGTGTCGGTCCCTGGAACTGGAATTATAGACATTTGTGAGCTGCCATCTGGATTTCTGGGGATTAAACTTGGGTTCTCTGTGGAAGGGCAGCCAGTGCTTTTAACCACTGAGCCCTCTCTCCAGCCCCCATCAATGAGGCTTTATAATTAAGTGAAATTTAGTCATTCTGGCCTTTGTTTATAACAAAGCCAAAATTATCAGTTAGTATTAAACTACTATCTTATCTATCTTGGATGTTGCTATCAGAACTAGACTGGTTTGGAAACTGCTTTCACTACCCTCCTTGCCTTTTTCTGTGTTGTTTTTCTTGAGTGGCTCTGTGGTGGCATGAATGAGAAAGGCCCCATAGACTCATATTTTTCAATATTTGGTGCCCAGGTGGTGGAATTGTTTAGGACTGATTTGGAGGTGTGGCCTGTTAGAGAAAGTATAGAGATGACGGCCTTTGAAGTTTCAAACATTCACATCATTCCCAGTTAATTCTCTCTGCCTTGACATCTGTGTTCCAACGGGAGTTCTCAGCTACATGTTGCCATGCCTTGCCTGCTTCCCAGCTGCCATGTTCTCAGGATGAAGGGCACAGACTCTAGCCTTCTGAAAGTGCAGTCCCCAGATACGGTCTGTATTCTGTAGGAAAGCCTTGGTTGTGTGTTACATGACAGCAATAGAAACAAGCCAGACAGGGTCTCAGCCCTTCCCAATCTTCCAAGCATACCCAGTGCTGTCTGTTTTTAACACATCATTTTTCCATGTTTCAAAGTCATGCTGCTAAAATCAAGCTTTGTTCACTTATTCCACAAATGACAGCTGAGCAAAATGTCTTTTGTTAACTTAGAAATTAATCTTTTTAATTTTAATTTTATGTTCTTATCTCTTAGACATTGCTACCACATATTGAACTTTGTGGCTTAGGTAAAAGATCCTTATGTAAGTTTAAAAAAACAAACTCAGTGAGAGGAAGCCTCAAAATCTTGGGCCAAGGATATAAAAATAACTGAGATTAAATAATTAAGGTCAGCAAGAATTAGCTAACATGCAATGGTGGAACCGATTAAACCACTTCACAATATCATTTGAATATACTTCATTATGATAATAAAGTCTCGTTATTCAAGAAGCAGACAACATGAGAATAATTACACTAAGTTATGCAATGATGTAATTAGCCATTGATAAAAAAAATCATTGTGAATCTTGAGTAAGAGACACTTTCCACCTACATTGCCTGTTTGCTTAAAACTTTTCTAAAATAAGATTGTATTACATTTGCAAGTTAAAACATGAAAATAAAATGACAGATTTGGAAGCTGGCTTGATTAGGAAAGCATTTGCCTTGCCAGTGTGAGGACTGTGCCTAGATCTCCAGGACTCCCATTAAAAAAGAGAGAGAAAGAAAAAAAAACATGAGGTGTATGTCATACATAAAATCCCAGTGCTAACAAGAGGGAAAACAGACATTCAGGTTCCTGAGCTCATGGGCCAGCCAATGAGAGAGGCCTTGTCTCAAAGAAAGTAGTAGATGCCTGAGGAATAATACTTGACCTAAGCCTCTGGCCTCCACATGCATCACATACACTCAAGTGCGCACACAGAGGATTTTCTGATAAGAAGCAAAGAGCTTTAAAAAACAACAACAAAAAAGAGCAGAAACCATCTCCACTTTTGTCCAGGGAACGATTCAACTCCAGCTCATCTCTGAACTTCGATGGTTACAAAGGAACTAGGTTATAAAACAGTATTTCCCCCAAATACCGTGTTTTTGGTGACAGCTAAACATTGTTTTGAATGCTTTAGATAACATGGGAGTTTGCATTTCTGTCTTTTGAGTGCATCCTTTTGCCAAAAGTGTCTTCTGCAAATAGGCTCTTACACCTGGGACCCATGGTGGACAGGACTCTCACTATAAGGGGAAAGCTGGCATCTTCTTTAAGTCAGGGTGGTCTTGCCACATCAACAGCCCCTAAAGAAGTAGTTCTGGCTGAGTGTCAGGGGAAAGGGCCAAAGACACATGAGGCCTACAGCACATGTGCAGGAAACCCACTCTCCTTCCCAGAGATACTCAGGGCTATTTGTCACTGAACGCTAAGGTAGCCTAAGATGACAGATGTATTCACTTGTCTCAGATGAAATGACTGATCGTTAGAAAGGCCAGGCATGGTGCTGAGTCCTGTACTTGTACCATCCTGGCTTATCTTCATAATAGTCCTCTGAACTGCCCCTTTACAGAGGAGGGAGATGGAGTTATGAAGAATTGAAGGAATGGGTTCAGTCTAAACCAAGGAGTCAAAGCCAGCCTCCAAACTCTAACACACTGGCTCCTCTTACTCCACAAAACTGCCTCCCTTCTGGGGCTCACAATTACACTTTGCAAACTATAGAAGTTTACAGAAGGAGGGGCTAAGAAGGAAGTGTTCTGAGGCCAGCAAGATACCAACGGAGACACCATTGTTAAGGAAGGAAGTGCTGTTGACGCTGCTGCCTCCTAGGAGGATGTGGTCCAAAACAGCAGAATTCCACAAATGCCAATCATTCCGGTGCCTACACGTGAGAATATGAACACAAACCTACCTACCACTGATGCAGGTCGTTAGGGGAGTTACAAAAGACAAAGAACAAACTAAGCTATTTGTTAATTTCCAGAGCCACAAAGTCCCTCTATAAAGTAGCTTAGCACCTCAGCAGAAAAGACAGAAATGAACCATTAAAATAAATTTACGAGTAGCAGCAGTACCAGCCGCAGCAGCAGCAATAGGCTCAAAAAAAAAAAAAAAAAAATCTGAACTGCAGCAGTTTTAAATTACCAAATAACACGGAAGGCCCACAGGCTATATATAGTGATAACTGTCTCGGGAAGGGGCAGGGACAGGGAACTGACATCTCCCTTCACACCCCGCACCTTTGGAATTTGACACCACATACACTAAGACTTATTCAATTATTTTGACATTTTTTTCTTTATAAAAACCACAAGTCATCATCTTTTTGTGGGAGAAGATAGACTCAGAGATAGTGAAGTATCATTAGCAAGGTGTGCATTGGCCAGTATACTGCTGTTATCTGTCATCATGAAGCTGTAAAACATCATCGTCTGGCAAACAGTAACGTCTGTTAACAAACCATGATACAATAGATGGACTACCAGGCATGAGCCAAAGGCTCAGGCCCTGCACTTCAGACTCGGTGCTAACCTTTTGCGTGCTGGACCCTAAAGAGGCACACACTCACCTGAGTGCTTTCCAGGAACCACAGCTAGCTAGATCAGAACTCGGGAACCTTATCTCTCCTCCTGAGAAAAAGAGCGGTATGTGTAAGTGTTAAGTGCAAAGCGGCACAGACATCCCAACTACACGCACAGGACGAGCTACTCCTCTCTGACCCTCATGTCCTGTGAAACCAGTGAAGGGCTACCCGGCTCTGCTTTTGCTGCAGGCTGATTGGTTTCAAATGCCACAAAGGAGAAGATGCAGAGCGATGTTTTTGTTAAAAGGAACCAGGTGTACAAACAGTTTAACAGAAAGTCTGCATGGCTTCCCCCGGGGGTGGTCACGCGTGCCATTAAGAAGTTTTGAGAATTTGTTTTGCTTTTATTTTTAAAAACTGCTGGCTGTAAATGGAAGTTCCTCTTAATGATAAGCTAGGGAAGGTCCCTTCCTAAAACCTTTACATTCACCCCCTTCTGCTTCAGCTCTTCGTCTCTAAGAGAGAATATGATTGCAGGAAGGATTCTGTTCTTAGCAAAAGCTTCTCTCCCTAACAAACACCCAAAACTGAGATGGTAGAAGGAGAAGAGAATCTTAGAAGAAACAAAAGACAAAACGTTCCTCTTTCCCAACTCCCTCAGTCGCCATGGCCCCCACTTAGAAGACATCGGCCGGCGAATTTTACCCCAAAGCAAACCTGCTCCGCAGAGTCGGCCGCCTTTTTGTTTCCCAGTCTTGCAGAGGGAGTCAGGGAAAGCAACGCACCACGAGTGGAGAGCGCCAGGCGAGCTCAAGGCGTTTCAGTGACTCGGATTCTCCGACTCGCTCTCCCCCCCCCCCCCCGCCAGTTCCAGCCCCTCCCCCGCCCCCGTGGCTGCGGACCCCCTGCAGAGCCTCCCCTGGCTCTGGGAAGTTCCTTCTGGCTCGCGACTGCTTTGGGTTTTCCTGTAACCCGGCTGCAGCCAGGAGGTGGGTCGGGCGAATCTCGTGCAAACCCGCCCCCTCCCCCCGCTCTCCGGGCAGCCTTGGGAAGGCGAGAAAGCCTCCCGGTTCAATGACACCGCCAGGCGGCGGGGGACCAGACATCGGCCCGTGAGCCAGGACACACAAACGGCGTTCTTTTTCTGGGTTCCGATGAGGTGCAAAGTTTACAAAGACCTGGAGAGAACAAAGACACACCCCACCACCACCACCCCTCCCAGTATTGTTCGGTGCCTCCCTTATTTTATAAAGATCACGTATTTTATAAATCAGGGATCGAGCTGTCTGTAATTTTTAAACTTTTCCATATTATACATTCACGTCTGCCTGTAAACCGAGCCATGGAGGGGCGGCAGATGATGACAGCCTGAAAACTCTCGACAAAGCTGCCCTCTTGGAAGGGATTTAAATAAATAAATAAATAAATAAAAATTTAAAAAAAAAATAGTTCTCACCCTCACCCCAGACTGCTGACCAACAGGTACCTGGGGACTTGAGGGTCCGCGAGCCTTGATGAGCCTCTGGTGAACGTGTCAGGAAAGCCTCTGGCGCGGGGAAGAGGGGACGGCGAGGACCAGTCCCTGCCACCGCCGTGCGAGCTCGCCAAACCCGCCGATCGCCGATCCTCCCGCGCCACGGAGCCTCCCACGCGCGCGCCCAGAGCGGCCTCGCGCGGGTGACCTCGGCAAAGCCCACGCAGGGCAGGAAGCCCGCAGAGCCAGCCAGGACCCGTCCTCTCTGCCCTTTCCTACAGGAAGCCCAGCCCCCTGACGCCTTTCTGAGGTCTGCTGACCCGGTTTGAGGAGCAGGGCTCCCCGGGGCGACCGCACCTTCTCCAACAAGAGGCTGCTCTAGACGCACGTGACCCGGGAGCTTTGACACTATGGGAACTGGGTCCCTTCCAGTTTAAGGGCAGCCGTGGGGTGGAGGACCCGCGGGGAGTTGGATTAGTTAGGGATAGTAAGGATGTGTGCCTGCTCTCAGATCTCAGGACACACCGTGGACCCTCAGAGGATGCTGAACCGTAGGACAAGAGTGGATAGGAGTCCAGCCATAGCAGAGACAGAATTGGAACCTGCCTGGCGACATTGCCACCCTGTACATAAGTAGTCCAGAAGTTTCCTCACCTTCCGGTTGACCATCCTTTCTTCGCCCAACACCTAGCGCCGGGGGAGGGGGGGGTCCTTCGTAGTGTTCGTGAAGTTCAGGGAGGTTGGGATGGGAAAATCAGAAGGCAGGTGTGGACAGGGATAAGAGTGGTATTCTGTATGGGGAGAAAGGAGATGGAGAACAGATGGAGAACGAACCAGTAACTGAAGATGTAGCGGGGGATGTGTTAGCCGTCCTCTGGACTTGGGAAAGCGCATTCCAGTTCTCACAGTCATCCCATGGAAGCCATTTATTTGTCTGGACTCTGTCCTTAAATTCGGGAGAGGTACTTATTTGCAGGCTTTTTCTCTAGCAATCAAAATGATGTGGACTCCTGTGGCTTCCGCTCTGTTGGCAGTCTACCGGAGGGCCTTTTTCAAATTCAGTTGGAAACCCAAGGGTGGGCAAGGAAGTCTGCATTTAAGTGAGGCAGATTCCAGGAAGGGCTGTAATTTCCTTTGTTAATGATCAACATTTATTATTTCTTCTTGGAAGGAGAGACAACCACGGTTTCTTCTTCCAGTCAAGCACTATCAAAGCAGGTGGAAGATAAGACATTGCCAATTGCAATGAAATCACGTACAAGTTAGAGTTTCTGTTCTCTAATCTTTTTGTTGTTACTGGTTTGATTTTTAGAGAGGGCTTTGTCATGTAGCTCAAGCTAGCTTCGAACTCAAGATCCTCCAGCCTCAGCTTCTTGAGTGCCGGCCGGCATCATGGGCTACTCCATCATGCCGAACTCCTTAATCTTTAAATTAAGTCAAAGAAAATGTGAAAAAAAAAATAGGAAGAATAAGTAAGAGAAGTTAATCAGTGAATTTGATCAAAGTGAATTATACACAAGTTTGGAAATGTTTGCTTAATACTATTGATATGGAAATAAGGACTATTAATAACTCCGATGAGGAACCACTGCAGGTGAAAATTCAAGGTACTAGGAAGCATTCTCTTAATTTACCAGAATTGACTGATTTGGTTGATTCAGATTGAGACTTTAAATAAGCATGGAGTTTGACATTAGAATCTGATCTCAGTCATCGTTGCTTCCCTCTGACAACAGGTTAAAAATAATGGATCTTAAAACTGAAAATGAGCTTGTGGGCAACAAGAATCAGGCAAGTGTGTACATCTCGGAGCTTCTGTTGCCTCAGGACCTGAGAGCACAGTTAGTGGCCTATGCTTATCTCCTTCCAGACAGTTGGCCATTCCAGTAATCTCAACCAGTCAGACTTTCGGACAGGTGATAGAAGACCCAAAATGAGTCTAAAAACTTGTTATTGGTTTTATTTTTAGAGAGGGCTTTGTCATGTAGCTCAGACCAGCTTCCAACTCAAGATCCTCTGGCCTCAGCTTCTTGAGTGGGCATCATGGGCCTATTCCATCATGCTAAACTAAGAGCCCAAAAGAAATGTGCTCACTTGCCTCTGTCATTTCAGTTTTTTCAACGATCCCCAGAGGAAATACATAACTAGGTGATCACAAATCACTCATTCCCTAAATTAGGCACACTCTTCTAAGTGTGCCTTACTTCTGTACCTCCCTATAGGACCATTAAAAACAGTTTTTAAACGAGATTATTTTCACAAAGTTACTTCAGATTTTGCTTCAGTTTTGTTCAAGGTAGTTAGCTTGGAGAAATGCACAGCCCAGCATGGGTCATGTCACCCTTACAAATCTGCTGAGATGGGAGAGCAGAAAGAATACAATCAAAACATATTGGATGAAGTTCTCAAAAATATTTTTAATGCGCTAAGAGCATGGCTGTTGGAATTCTTGTTTCATTTCTTGTTCTTCCTCCGTCTCCTCCTCTCCATTCCCCTCCCCTTCTTTCCTTCCTTCTCCTTCCTCTTTATCTTCTGCCCCACCTCTTCTGCAGTTTCTTTACAGGGAAAAGAAAGGTCTCCCCTTCTAGCCCAGCCTGGGCTCCAGTGCATGCTTCTCCTGCAGGTGTACATCACCGTGCCCAGTCCTGTGGTTTCCTCTGTGAAATGAAAAACTTTCCTTTCACTGTGTTGTGGTGGTCATGATAACAGATTCATCTTTTGGGGAAGTTGTGAGCATAGCCTTTAATGGCTGAGCCTTCTCTCCAGCCTGCAAATTCAGCTTTTTTTGTCAAGATGACCTCAAGGAGTGAGGCTTCTCGCATTCAGAAATAACTATGGCTGCCAGCATCCTTTACATCTGAGGCTAAACTCCTTTCCTGAGACTTTAGTGAAGGCCTCACTGGCTTTTACTCTTAGCCTCTCTCGACTGAGCCAAAGGCATTGCCTGATGTGAGGTTCATAGGAAGTATACTAAGACTGAGCTGAGTTCTTTTAGGAAGTGGATACTCCAAGAGGGAAGCCTGAATCGTTTACTATGTCAAAACAAAAGCGAGCTAATGTTCTTACAACAAAAGGAAGGGATGTCCCATTATAATGTAACTTAGATTGAAAATAACATTAAATACCCACAATCCATCACATTTCTAACAATCCTTCAATAATTTGAAATACGCAAATCCTACTCCTTTTAAAAAATTAAGTAAAATTTTGTCAAGGCTCTTCTGTAGTATGACGTTTCTGGCCTGGCCTAGCCCCAGGATCCAGACCAATTGTCCCAAATAATCACTCAAAGGCTTATATTAATTACAAGCTGTTTGGCCTATAGCTCAGGCTTATTACTAGATAGCTCTTACATCTTAACCCATTTCTATGAAGCTGTGTCTCGCCACGTAGCTCATGGCTTACCTGAGTTCCTTTACATCTTGCTGTCTCAGCGGCAGCTCACAGCATCCTCCTCTGACTCTGCCTTCCCCTTTATTCATTCTAGATTTCCTGCCTGCTTCTAAGATGCCTTGCCACAGGCCAAAACAGTTCCGTTTTTATCCAATGATAATTCACAGAGTACAGAAGGACATTCCACACCACTCTTAAATTCGGTTGTTCTTGTCTCTCTGTAATGGTCCACCATCATCACTGCCAGTTCCCATGATATAGGTCTATATCACTATACAGTGGCATTTAAGGGGCCTGGAGACCAGCCCTGTCTCAGCCAGTACAAACTGATGACAACTAGTACCTTCAGGCATATGCTCCTAAGCACTTTCACATAAGCCACCCTGACCTGGGTTCTAAGCCTGAGGCCTTGAGATCAGAGTCAGGATACAACATTCCTAGGCTAGCAAGAGAACAGCCAATCAAAACCCTTTCCCCTGGCTGGGGGGAGGGTCTGGGAAAAAGTATTTAAGATTTTCTCCTCCATAATAAAATTGAGCTTGTTTGTTTCAACTTCTTCCCAGAGGCTGTGTCATTGCTTCGTCAACATCTTGGCCCCTCCCTCCAAGATACTGGGGTCCCCCAAAAGCAAGACCCTGAGAATAGAGGCAAACCCAATTCCTGACCCTAAATCAGGTGCACATCAACAAATTCTAATTCAGACACTTAGTTACTTGGCAGCTTTAGCTGGTTTAGTTTGTTTGTTTGTTTGGTTTGTTTTTTTTAGAGTTGAAAAAGGGGTTGTGGATTCTCCCTCTGTGGCTAAGGAAGGCTGCTGAGGCTAAGTGTGTGTTGAGATGTCCCTGAATGGAAACCCAGAAAGCCATGAAGTGGCTTGTGTCAAATATGTGTCAAATGCTGGATTTGATTCTCAGAACTAAGAGTTGAGGGAGGAGGAAGGAGAGGAGGAGGAGGAAGAGAAGGAGAAACAGTCAACTATATATTAGTATGTGTTGTGTTGGAGACCCTAAGATATTACAGACACCAGAATTGTGAGATATCTGCCAAAGAGAGCCTCAGATCTGGTGAAGTACCAGCCCAAGAGAGAGAAGTATGTGGCCGTCAAAAAGCAGAAAAGAATTGGTGATCAAAAGAGAGCTTTGACATCAGACATGGAGATGCAGAGTTTGGAGTTTACCTGCTGGTCTTCTATGATCCAGTATTTCCTCACTAGGCTCCTTTCCCTGCTTTTATAATGGTAATGTGTACCTTTGCCATTGTATATTGAAGTATGTGCTCTATCTTCCTATTTTGATTATGTAGGAATTACATGTTTTTGTTTGTTTTTGCCTTGCGTCTCAGAAAAGACTTTGAGTTTATTACTTTTAAACAGTGTTGAGACCATTCTAGACTATGAAGTCTTTCAAAGTTGGACCGAATGCATTTTTGCATTATGATATGGCTATAAGCCTCTGGGGACTAGATGTGGAATATGGTGGTTTAAATAAGACTCATGTAGGCTCATATATTTGAATGCTTGATCATCAGAGATGTGATCAAGCAGTGCTTAAGAAGGATAAAGAGATGTGGCCTTTTTGAAGTAGGTGTGGCCTTGTTGAAGGAAGTGTGTCACTAGGGTGGGTTTGGAGTTTCAGAGCCCAAGCCAGGCCCCATGCCTCTCTCTTTCTTCTGCCTGCAGATCCAGATTCAGAACTCTCAATTACTTCTCCAGGAGTGTGATGGAGTATGTCTGCCATCACCTCTCCTGCCTGTCTGCCTGGCATTCAGGCAAGGATAGTATCAAGTGCATAACCCTGATTGATTCTGTTGTCACCTTGCTGAAATCCTCAACAATGGGCTAGAGAAATGGCTATGAGGTTAAGATCACTGGCTGCTCTTCCAGAGGTCCTGAGTTCGATTCCCAGCATCACAACCATCTGTAAGGAGATCTGGTACCTTCTTCTTATGTGCATGTATACATGCAGGCAGAATATTGTATACATACTAAATAAATAAATCTCTTTTTTAAAAAATCCTCAACCAAACCACTTTTGAGGAAGAACTACATATAACGTTGCCTGTTTTGTCTGATTTGAGGTACATAATTTTTTTCTCTACTGCCATTTTGGATATTCCCCAGTTTCTTTGTAGATCAAATCCCTTTTTTTCCTCCATAAATCCTGGTTTATGGTCTGGCTCAGTGGTAGTGGCTTCTTAGATATGTGTCAAATGCTGGGTTTGATTCCCAGAACTAAGAGCTGAGGGAGGAGGAAGGAGAGGAGGAGGAGGAAGGAGAGGAGGAGGAACAGCCGTCTACACATTAGTATCTGTTTTTATTACTCAGCGTCTTTCTCTTCTCCAGGCCAGCCCCCTTGCTCATCTCCAACTCTGGGTCATTTTTAATCCCCTCTAAGACATTTGCTCCTGTTTCCATGTCTTCCCACCCAACCCTGTTGATTTCCTCTGTTATCAAGATTAACTGAGCCCAGTCATCAGTTATGTCTAGAATATCACAATAACTTTGGAATTCATGTTTCTTGATTCATATCATATCTCACAATACATTTTCTTTCTAAAATTTTTTTATCATATATTTGAAGGTTTTCCAAGACCTGCCAGTGTTTTTAATACAAAAGTGCATCTTAATTATGATGAAGTACAAAACACTGGTTCTGTATGCTAACTTTTGCCCATACACCTGGTTAATTCTTAGGCCCATCTTTCTCTACCCACCTGTCATCATGGGTCCCTGAGGGCATTGCTTGTGTTCACAGTCAGCACCCGGAGCTCCAAGGAAGCATTTCTATCGTGTTATACAAATGAATGGTTGACATCAATTTGCTTCAGCATTTTATATTCAAAACTATAAAACCTAGATGAGTATGGTAGGGTAGCCAGTTTTTCTAAGTATAACATAATGGGCTTCCTTTATAGTGTGCACCTCAGACATTTACAGAAAGAGAAGCTTTCACTTTTGCACTTCTACTGGAACTGTTTATCTTGGAAAACTTTCTGGAACTAAACATTGTGACTCAAAACAAAACGTCACATCTCCCATTTCTACAGCTCTGGGAAATTTCCCAGGAATCTTTATCAGAGACAGATGTGGTTATTGCCCAAACTGTGACACTGAATGAGTCAGCCCCTGGCTTCTTCTCTTCTGTCACTGTCCTTCTCATATTCCCACATGTCCACATTGCCTTCCTTTAGACGCTAAAACCTCACTTCTCCTCAAATAATTCCTAACATTTTTTTTTTGCTCATCTGTCCCCAAACAGAGTTCTACAAAAAGTAACATATATTGAAATCGATGTTCATCTTTTATTATAACTTTAAATAATTGCAAAAGATTTCTGTGTGGTTTTTCTAAACAAAACTGTATGTATTCTTCTTTCCACTCTCTTCTTGAGACAAAATCTCACCTTGTAGCCCTCATTGGCCTGGGATTCCCTCTGTATACCTGGTATCGGGCTGGCCTTGAATTCACAGAATTGCATCTGCCTCTCAAGTCCTGAGATTAAAGGTGTGTGTCACCAGGCCCATGCAAGTTCTTTTAAAGTCTAAACAAACTTATATATCAAATGATTTGGAACTCGCTAACATCTCTCTATAAAGGCATGATGTCTTTTTCAATTATCGGAGAATTTTTATATTATTCCTTTATCTCTCTATGTTTTTATTTCCATTACATTTTTAATAGACTTTTATTATAATGTAAAACTATTTATCTTTAAGTTTTTATCATTCATATATAATGAAAGCATGTATATATTAAAAATTACCTCTCTTCTTTGCTATACATTATTGAATAAACATTTTAAAGACTGACTTATATATTTACAATACTTCCAATATCTATATTTTTAATTTGCAATTGATTTAAAAGAAAAATACAAGTTGAAATTTTTATTTTTTTTGCTATACCTACTGCTGCTTCTCCTTTCTCCCCTACCTCCTCCCTCCCCTCTTTCCACTCCTTCCCCAGTTTTCCCTCATCCTAAATTACATATTTCATGAAAATTAAATAATAAAGTACTATTTAGGAGTGTATTTTTCAATGAGATTTATGGTATCTAAAAATTAGTTAAGAGATCCATATTATTTATTATACAGCTACAATAAAGCAGCATTCCATGAAAATACATACATAAAAGGAAACTCTTTAAATAAATAAGTAGAACATTGTGTAATAGAAATTCTGTGTACTTGGTTTAAGCAACCTCTTTTCTGTCTGTTTGGTTTTTGTTTTTCAAGACAGAGTCTCATTATGTAGCCTTGGCTGGCCTTGAACTCACCATGTAGATCAGGCTGGCCTTGAAGTCACAGAGATCTGCTGGCCTTTGCCTCTGGAGTGTTGGGATTAAAGGTGTGCATCACCATTGCCTGGCTGCTTGACCAACTTCTAAAGTCATATATGAGAGATTATTGTCTTTTGTGTTGGTTTTTAGACAACCTCGCTTTTGACTGTTTGATACTTTCCTTCCGTGCCGTTGGGGAGAAGAGTTGGAATCTCTCCAACTGGCATTTGTTGCCCAGGTTTGAAATCATTCATTTTCTTATTTTTGAAGTTGTGTACCAAAAGCTTTATCCAAACCTATCAGGTTGCTATTAATAAAAACCCATTCTTTATTTACTCTGAACTTCCTTGCCAATGCAGGCTCATAAAGACTTTAGAAAGTTAAAGTATTTTTGGCCTCTTAATCTTTTTCAATAAGCTATATTTTGATAAACATTTTAACATCTTCTCGTGTAATTTTGACATGCTTCTCTCGAAACTTGAGTCATAAATTTCATTTGCTTTATTGGAGGACAAAGGAGTCAGCACACACGGTCCTTCTTTTGTGAAGCTGCAGGAAAAGTCCTTATTTGGACTAGGGCAGAATGGAATCATCCGAGAGTGAAGGAGACCACCAATGAGAGATCACATTACTTTCACGTCATCAATAGACAAGCTTCCATGTCTCATTTCTGTGATCTCTCTCAGACTTAGAGCTCAGAGACCTAGGTGTCATAAAAGCACTCTATGTATCAGCATGTTTATTTACACTGGAGAAAGAAGCTGGGGGTTTTCTGGCAGAAGGTGCCAGCCATAGTAACACAACCCTCAGAATACTTTCCGGGCAACAGTCTCCAAAGGGTGTGCCCTGTGGTGGAGTTACACAAACAGGTTCTGAGCAAGCAAGGGCTTTTCCTTTCAGAGTCCCACTTCCTGAAACTAAAGCTATTAAGGAGAAACGCTGGGATCCCAGAAAGGTTGCACCGGAATTGAGGATTTTCAGCGTCACATTGCTGGTTTTAAGTGTCTCTCTTCTTCTCTGGGATAAAAGTGAGTACCACCAGCCTTCAAATGAGAACTTGTGGGAGATGGGGTGCAGATGCAGGGTGGAAGCGGCAGGTTTTTCCTCAGAGGTGACTGCGGTAGACTCAGCCGGTTCCACCTCCCAGTCTGACTGCATTTAAATAACTCTGGAGCTCTTAAGAAACATTTGCATGTCTAGAAGTACCTTAGTGAGGACCAGGAAGAAAGAGCAGAAAAGCTACCCTAAATATAGGAAGCTTCAGTTGTTGGGGGTGGGGTGGGGGGGGGAAGAACCCTTTTAAAAATATAAGGATTAATAACAGTGTACTTTGTCACAGAACTTGCCAGACTTGCTATTGAACAGCAAACTTTATTTCTCAGGAAATCAGTGTTTGAATGAAGGCATTAGAGCCCTGTTCGGGACTAATTTGAAACTGGGTTTGGAGCGTACAAGGAAGCCATCCTAGCTTTTTGTATTACGGAGTCTGTGATTTTGCCAGAACACAGATGAATGAAAATAACTCTGCACACTTGGGAAGCAGTGACAGGAATTCTGGGTATGGGCAGGATTTTCTTACAAAGAAAGCAGTAATAAGAATTAAATTCCTTTGTGTGTCTGGGTAGAACAGTCCTTTCATTAAGAAATTTTAACACTGAAGGTAGAACTCTAGTATGGAAAGTCACAAATTGGACCCTTTGAAGTTGTTATGATTTATGGTGGCAGCATAGAGAGCTTATGTCCCAACACAATGCCATCTCCATTCTAATACTCACTTCTTGGCATTTGGGAAAAAAACTTTTTGTTTCTAATACTTATAAAAAAAAAGACAATATTAACTTTTGCCTGGCTGAGCCTCAGAGCTAAAATTATTCTAAAACTTCCTTCTGTGCAAGTCTGCACATGTCTTCATGCTTCTTTCTTTCTCCACAACGTTACTGAAGGATTGAAAGCATTAATTGCCGTGCACAGAACCTGCACACCCGAGTCACACTTTCCCTGAAGTACACGACACATGCTACTGACTGTAGATGACAGCTGTCGCCCTTACCATTAAAGCATTAGATTACATTCTTAATCTAACAGGCGTTAAAAGTATCACCAGATACGGCTCTGATTGAAAAAGTGCTGTTGTCAATCCTGGCGACCCTGGGTTCAGTCCCCGGGACCTGCATGACGGACAGACAGATACTGTCACGCCCATCCTCGCCCGCAAGCGCAACACCAGGCTCTTCTTTCAGCAGTTTATTCAGGAACCTTGAACATGGCTTCTCCTTCTTCTTTCGGGGTTCCTGCTCCCTCCTAAATACCTTCTGGACTGCCAATCATGGGGTGCCACGTGGGCCATGCCAATAGGTCCGGGTACACGAGAGCAAACCAAGAGCTTAGCCTTAGCCAAATAAGAAGTTGTTTATCTCGGAGAGCGCTCACCATGGGGAAGGCAGCGCCATCTTTAAGGTGTGGCTCCGCAGCTCTCTACAAGATACAATTCTCACAAGTCCTCTGACCTCCATGTGGGCTCTGAAAGGCAGCATCAGCAGCTGAAACAATGAACCACTGAGTGCCCCTGACTTGAAGTACTTGGACTTGGTGTATTTTGGAGTTTGGATTGTTTTGTTTTCTGAGTTAAGAGTTTTTCTTTGTAGCCCTGGTTGTCCTGGAACTCAGTCTGTAGACTAGGCTGGCCTTGCACTCAGAGATCCTTCTGCCTCAGCTTCCCAAATTCTGAGATTAAAGGTGTACATCATGACCACCCAGCTAAAGTTTGGAGTTTAAAAAAAAAAACAAAACATTCGCATATGCAGGAATGAGATAGTTTGGCTAAGGAGGCCAAGTAACAAATTCACTTATATTTCTTCTTCATATATTCATAGAATGAATGCAATTTCATATTTTTATGTATGTATTCACTGCACCTGCATTCTGGCAATGACCTATTACATGAGGTTAGATAGGGAGTTTTGCACTTGTGACATGACATCAGAGTTTAAAAGAATGTAGAATTCTGGATCTTTTCGGATTTCAGAGTCTGAAGCAGGAACCTTTGACTTGTGGTTGACTTTTCTTGTAGCTGGTTGTTTCCATAGCAATCCCTTCAGTTTTCACTAGAGTCTATTTAGCACCAGTTTGTAGACAAGGAAAAAAGAAAGGAATATAAACTTTACCTGCTATGTGCCAATAGCATCCTAGCCAGACTCTTTATCCTTATATAGACTGCCACAACCTGGATGCATCCATTTATGGCTGTTAATATTGAGTCTGTATTTAATAAATATATCTTGCACACCAAAGTATGCTTTTGACTCACCCAGAAAGCCCAGATTAGAATCTTCCCGAACCCCAGTTTGTCTGTTTACTCTGGTGCATCCCACTGGTACATAAGCAATACATCTGTTGAATTGCAAGAAAACCCTATCAGCTGATCATTGTCTTCCTTTTATATAAAAATGTTTTTTTAACTTCAGCACAGTTCCTTTCTTTTCTTCGTGTTAGTCTGTTAACAGAGCCTATATTTAAAGTTCAGACACAGCAGGTTGTCCTTTCCCAAGATAACCATATCGCTACCCAGACATTTTCTCCCATGAGTCATGGCCTCCAACAATAACCAAGAAATGAAACACCGTGAGCCAATACGGATGAATCAGTTTTGGTGGTGGTTTCTATGAGCTGCAGGTAGCTTCAATAAGTCCTCTGTTCCCAGATTTCCTATCCTTTCTCCCTCTCTGATCAGCAAGAGAGACAAGCATGAGGATGTAGGGCTATGGGGTTAGGAGCACAGCTTGCCAGCATTCTCAGCAGCCACTAGAAAAACTCTTGGCACATCCACTCCGTGCTCTATGACTAGAAAAACCCTTGGCACATCCACTCCATGCTCTATGGGTGATAACTTCTGTCTATGGATGAGAATGAGCACCTCATACTTCTAGCCTTCTGAAAGTACCTCTCTCAATATATTTTCACACAATAAAATGAACTCTCATTATGTTATGCTCAAGTGGATGTTCTCAATACCAACTTCATGAAGGATGTAG
Source organism: Phyllotis vaccarum (assembly GCA_033318265.1). Lineage (NCBI taxonomy): Eukaryota > Metazoa > Chordata > Mammalia > Rodentia > Cricetidae > Phyllotis > Phyllotis vaccarum. Next base: position 31,493,750 of record JARWLC010000015.1, read on the forward strand.
ATACTGATGGGAACATCACTTCCCCAAGCTCTACCACGGTTCTTTTCCATTGTCTTTGTAGACAATATTTCCTTCGTGTCTTAAGCTTTTTTTTTACTGCAGTGTGTTTCTTCACCCCTCCCCCTGATTACTCCCAGATGCAGAATCTGGAGTTGGCAATCACTAAGATGCACCATAGTTCTCAATTTAACTCTTTCATACCCAGTCCCTAAATACAAAAACCCTCCTATTCTTTGCCTGTTTTTTGTTATTGTATCTGATAAGACCTATAAGTTCTAGCCAACTTACAGAAGGGCTTCATTAAATAAATGTTAGTATTACAACAATCACGACCAATACTATCACCCTATTCTATTGTTCAACTAATACTGTGTGTGTGTGTGTGTGTGTGTGTGTGCATGTGTGCACGTGCATGTGTGGTGTATGCATGTGGACACACACATACATGCACCATGGAGGACAGAGGTAGAATTTATGTTTCATATTCTGTCACTTTCCACTGGTTAATGGTGTGAGTCAATGTCCCCAAGAAGAACAAAGTAGCACAGATTTCATTGCAGTAATCATAATAACATGTTCTTAAAACTGCATGCTGCTTCTTTCTGAAAATTGCCATTTGAACCACAGCTAACTATTTAATTTGGATAGAAAAAAGTCAAACTGTAAATAAGATTGTGATCATTGCAAGTAGAAGGCTTCATTCACTGAGAAATACGTGTTGAATGTGTTGATGGGTCAGACTTTCTACTACATACTACATAGACTTTATCTTGTTCAATACTCGCTGCAGTTTTATGAGCATGGTATTCTTCTTAGGAGTGTTTGCTCATGCCAGGGAAGCAATTGCTTCTCCTTCATCCTCACTGGCTGCTAACACCACTTCATTCCTCTTCCTTATGCTGTATACGCCATCACTAAGCCCCAGCCATTTGCCATAACTTTGTCAGTTGTCTGAACCTGCTTTGACACAGCTGATTCACCACTTCTTTCTCCTTCTACCACTGGTCCTGGCTTTATCCACTCACTGGCTTCCCACCACCGGCAGCCAGGCAGGGACTGTATTAAGATGTGAAGGGTCTGTTCCTGAGGAAAGGTTTTGATAAAGGCTGACTAGTGTTGATGATGGCTGGCTCTTCAGTTGCCTGTTTGTATTTAGAAATGAGGGTGGGTGGATAGGTGGATAGGGCATGACAAATTTCAAAGAAAATCTGAAAGGAAAATAGAAGTTGGTACATGCTGAATTCATTCTTGAGTTAGTTAGGATTCAAAGAGAGGGAACAACAACCAGTTGCCAGGCATGATTTCCAAATACACCTACACATTTGAACTGAGAGGCCAAAGTCAGTGCCTGGTTACCTACAATCAAGGAGCATTACATCAAACTTTAAAGGCTTTACTTTACAAAACCTCACTATAATTACTATAGCAATACAGAGAAATAAGGTTATAAAATACTTGTGATTTTTACTTCTTAGCAGAACCATAATTGTTTCTTATTTTCTTTCTTATTCTAAGCTATCTATGCTAATGCTTTTTCTACTTATACAGATATGATGTTTTAATTTTGTTAGATTTATTTATTCTATTGCGATATTTATGAGTGTCTGCCTACACATACATATGTGTGCCACACGTGTGCTTGGTGCTGGAGGATGTCAGAAGAGGATATTGGATCCCTGTATCTGGAGTTATGGATGATCATAAGTGTTCATGGGGGTATTCGTGAAGAGGAATCCCCTGCAAGAGCAGCAAGTGCACCTAACCACCTAGCAATCTCTCCAGCCCAATAATACAATTGGACTTTAAAATTGTATTCAAAAATACAATTGAGTTTTAAAAGTCTATTGCTTAAAAAAACAAAGATAATTATAACTTTTCAAGACTTTTATGACTTAGCCTTTCTCAGAAATCTGGGAGCATTCAGTGTGTTCTCTTGCCAGGCAGCTACAGTATATAAAAACAGAAGTCTGAGCTAAAGACAAGATGGGGGAAAAGCTTAACTATTATGCAACACTCTACAGAAATTCCACAGTGTCTCAACACAGCTATTTCCCAATAATAGTAGATAAGAAATGACCCTTCTGGATGGGAGCTGCACATTCATGAAGTAAAACTTGCATGAGCAACAGAGCATGTAGGAAGTCCCCCTGAGTTCTTTCCACAGAGCGTGTCCCTTGAGGTGCTGGCATCTACTCCTTAGAGCAGGGAGTGGCCGCTGCCATCAGAAGGAAGTGTGGGGTCATTGACTGAGGCCTCCACAAATGAATGTGTTAAGAATGTCATACCTGGTGCTGGAGAGATGGCTCAGTGGTTAAGAGCACTGGCTGCTCTTCTGAAGGACCTGAGTTTGGTTCCCAGTACCCACATGGGAATCACATGGGGATCACAGTCATCTATCTGTTCTAGAGATTCTTATACATTCTGATACACATACAAATATGCAGATAAAATACTCATATATAGGTAAAATAAATATCAAAGAAAACATACCTGTAAAGTTCAAGAGAGAGATTGAGACAGGAGATGGGAATCAGAAGTTGTCAGAAAACTCACTGTGTTTAAAATATGTAGTTATAGGGTAGATGTGGTGATGCATGCCTTTAATTCCAACCAACACTTGCAAGGCATGGACAGAAAGATCTCTGTGAGTCTGAGGCCAGCCTGATCTACATAGCAAGTTCCAGTTCAGCCAGAGCTATACAAAGAAACCCACATAAGATCCCCATGGCCTAAGTGTGCCATCTTGGCCTCTTTAAATGCACAGATTGATGTCTTTAAACAATACATCATCTCACAGATTGCCTTATAGCTTCAGCCCTAATCCCACTTACGATAACTTCTCATTTTCCTCCCCTGATCATGTGACCATCACTGTCCTACGTCTCAGTGAATCTGACCCTTCAAAGTAGACTTAAACAGCCTTGGTCCCTTTGGGGCTCGTGTCTTTCACTCTCTGCGGGACATCTAAGTTCATCACTCTGCAGCACGTGTTCTTCCTTTTCATGCTCACTGTATATGTACACTTACAAACTTTGTCTGTTGAGGATCAGTGGATGCACAGGTTGATTCCACCTTTTGACTGTTGCAAATACTATTGATTTGAACTTGATTATACAGCTCTCTTTTTGAGGCACCATTTTCAATTCTTTAGGGATGCATATTCAGAAGTGGGACATTTGATCAAATGGAAATTTCTTTAAAATTGTCTTAAGGAATATAAGGGTTATAACCTCTCTGCTTCTCCCCAACATTTGTAATTTTCTTTTCATAGTGGACATCCTAATGGATGGGAGATACCAAGGTGGCTTGGGTTTGTATTCCTGTGATATTTAATGACAGTGAGGATCATTTTGTGTTCTTGTTGGTCATTTATGTACTTCCATGTCTATTTAAAGACTTACCCAGTATTGTAAAATTAGGCTTTCTTGTGTGTTATTGAATTGATGCTCTTCATATATTATGGATATTAGCTCCTCAGCAGGGATACAATTTATAAACAACTTTCCCATCGTGCAGATCTCCATTCTGCTGGTAGTATCTTGTGGTGCACAGATGGTTTTAATTTTGAATTTATTTCTTATTCTATTGCTTGTACTTCTGATGTGTGCAATTATTTCCAAGTCCAAGGTCATAAAGCTTAACTCTTAAGTTTTCTCCTAATAGTTTTAAATTGTTAGCTTTTACCTTTGAACCTTTGTGTCATTTCAAGATAATTTTTGCATAAGGTAAAGATCTAACATTCAGTTTTCTCAGCATTGTTTACAGAAAAGAATTGTACTTTTCTCACTGAATGCTTGTGTCACTCTTGCTGAAATCATTTAACCACAAATATAATGGTCTGTTCTGAAGGCTCTCATTGGTTGGTCTGAACAGATGTATATTATGATTTTTAATTGTTATATCTTTGTGTTAAGTTTTATTTTTTATTATTTTATATGTATAAATCTTTTACCTATATGCATGACTATACACCAAGTGCACGCAGGTGCCCTAGGAGGCCAGAAAAAAAAATCTTCTGGAACTGGAGTTACAGACTTATTGCACAAATTTTACTTGGTTTTATAATAAAAACCTGGAGCCAGATATTGGGGAAAAGCTGAATGACTGGAGACAGGGAAACAGGCCACAGCCACTTCTCACCCAGCTACTCCTCAGGACTCCTCAGAATGAATGACACAGTTCTCTGCAGAAAAGGAAGGGGATTGCAGGTGAACCACTCACCTCCTCCTCCTCCTCCTCCTCCTCCTCCTCCTCCTCCTCCTCCTCCTCCTCCTCCTCCTCCTCCTCCTCCTCCTGCCTTATCTTTCTCAGCCCAGCTATCTTGTTTCCTGTTTTAACATTCCTAGTGCTATAATTAAAGGTGTGTGCTCTGTCTGGCTTTGAACTCACAGAGATTCTGACCAGTCTCTGCCTTTGGCTCCTGCGTGCTGGGATTAAAGGTGAGGGTCACCCTTCCCTGACCTCTTTGGCTAATTCTGTGGATGATTCTATTCTCTTATTCTCAGGCAAATTTATTAGATATACAATATATTACTGCATATCCCCTTTCATATAAAAAATAAAAGATTATAACTAATATAAGAAAAAATATACACAATAAGTACAATAACTATATACAATATATACAAGCAATAATTAAATCAATAATGTCCAGTCTATTAACAGTTGACAAATTCAGAGAAAATACTTCATTATGTATCCTATTTTGGTGAGCCCAAAGGAGTGTGCCTAATTTGTTTTTTATATAACTTGTATTACCAGTTGACTTTAAACTTCTTAGTTTCTTTTCTGAATCTGTAACTAGAAAAACTACAATTATAAATATCGACTCCCCCAGAGACTCAAGAAAGTAATAATATTAACTGAGTAAACAGGAAGTACAAGCAAGCAACTTCCAAAAAAAAAAAAAAAAAGTCAGAAATGACGGAAACAGCTGACCGCCTGTACAATCAGTCATCCAAGATTCCTCTGAAATGTTGGGGCATCCACCTTCAGTTTACAGGCATAGCATATTTGACAGACTTATCTGTGAAGTATGATATTATTAAAGACCTTCCTACCTACTCTTGGCAAGGTTTGGCAGTGCTTTCTTCTTATCCTGCTTGTCTGTACTGGACATCTTACTGTCAGAAGTCAAGGCAAGGGCACTTTCTTGCCCAGTGGCTAACTTTCATCACAAAGAAGGTCAACTTCATATGGAGTTTCTTCAATACCCATCATCTTCTCTGAAGTAGATTGGTGCTGCCAGACGTGTTTCACTGTCATAAAAATGAAAAGAACCTATGTTATTAAAATATCTTAAGTGCTATATTCTGCAAATCTCTGAGGTGCTTGAAGATGACCTGTCTATCTAAAATATATCTCTGTTTGACTTTGAAAACATGAATTATATGACTATGTAAGACTATATATGACTAGATATGACTATAAGTTTGATTGTAATGACTACAAACTTGCATTTTTATATCACAATTAATTGGTAATAACAACTTTCAAGGACTAGCAGTTTGCATTACATTGTTATATGAGTTGTATAGGTACAATACTTTGAATAAGTGTAAAAATATATGTACAGTAACAAAATTAATCTATACTTTGTATCAATATACACAATTTGTATAAATATACAAAAATCAATCCATTGTAAAATATTTAAAACTAGTAGTTGCTTTTTAAAGATAGATTCAATAATCTACCCTTATATCATATCATATTCATATTTTCTTTTCAGAGTAGATTCAATAATCTACTCTTCTATCCTAACACATCTGTATCTTCTTTTTCCTTTTCTTTTTTTCAAACAAGAACCCTGATTTAACCTCCTTTTTCAATTTCCTTCTTAACCATCACAATGACAATTTGTAACCAATCACCCTAAATAATGGCAATTATCCATAACCTATTGAATGATCAAAAACCACCCACCCCACCTCTTGGGAATGTGGGAGTCATGTTCGTAAATTTACTTCCTGCTGTCTGGGGACAATGTGTTCTTTAGGGGATCCTGAAAAAAATTTTGGTTGATTGTCAAATCCTGGGAGAGGTAGCTTTATGATTTGTTGTCCAGTCTCTGAATAATGGGAAAATGCAGGGGTTGTCTTATGTTCTGGATAGAGTAGTCTGTGAGGCTGGATCATCTCAGCTAGACACCTGGAAATTGTCCTGAGCAGTTTGTAGTCCAAAGCCAATCTTTAGGTGGTGTTTTTTAAGGCTCAATGGCATTATAATTTCATATATATGTGAAATCAACCTTGTGGTGATCCATAATCCTTTTCGAGACTTCAAAGGCCATAATTAGGTATTGCCATGGTTCACTGCAGAAAACTGCTGATAGAGACTCAAACTCAAAACAATTTACAGGAAGCTAGATAAATCATTGACCATTAATATCATGACAAAAAGCTTAAGATATATATCTTAAATATACATATATATCTTACACATTTTGGTATGAGATTCATACCAAAAATCATGAATTTTGTAGCAATAGAATAATCTCTTAATGTTTTTTGTCTCATATCATGTGGCTCTTCTGATATAATACAGAGATTTTGCATTTTTTTAAACAAGCAAGCTTGGGTTTAGGGAAGGAGAGAGCCACAATCCAACTCCAAAGCCAGCTTTAATTTATAATTGAGTCAGGACTTCAACTTTTTTTTTTTTTTTAAGAGTTAGGAGATATAGATGTTAGGCAGTGAGATTTTTTACCCTGTAGAGTATATTGGTACCAATAAGCCTAATTTTCTTTGCTTGTAATATTTTTTTCCCTAGGTAACCTTCCCTTCTACTTTAGAAGTTCAGATGTTCAAAGTCTTTTGAGTTCTTGAAGATGGATATTTCTAGTTTTCTGTCATGACAGAACCCTGACTCCATCCTTGTTTGGTGAGTTTTTCTTAAAACTTATAGAATTGTTACATCAGTGGATGAATCATCATCATTTTTTTCTGATCAAGAGGTTTCTCCTGTTCAAATCAAGTCTTTATTAGTTTTGATGGTATCCATAACTTTTTTTTACCTCCAGAAACTAAAGAGAAACCCCTTCCCAAATGTAGCATGTATCCTGGCTTCCATTCTGAGGTCAATACATCTTTGAAGTAGACAGGCTGACTTAGTTCAGTCGTTTTTGTTTTGTTTTGTTTTGTTTTTTTTCTTTTCCTATAGTCCAAAGTCTTTCAATAGCTGTGTTCCTTTCTCATTAGCAATAAGAAAATTCAAAGTTAAAACATTAATGTAATCTATTCCTGAGGGTCTTTGTAACCCCTTTCTGTTTACTTAGCATATCCTTTAGAATTTTATTTGATCTTTCTATGACTGCTTGCCTTGTGGGATTGTGTGATGTTCCTGTAATATGATTTATATTATAATAAGCAAAAAAACAGTTTTATTTTACTAGAGACATATGCCAGAGCATTGTCAGTCTTAATTTGTGCAGATATTCCAATGATGGCCATAACTTCTAGCACATGTGTGATTACAGAATCACCCTTTTCTGAACTCAAAGCAGTTGCCCATTGAAATCCTGAAAATGTGTTTAGGGTATGGTGTACATATTTTAGTTTTCCAAATTCTGTAAAATGAAACACATCCATCTGCCAAATTTTATTTCTATATAGACCTTTATTAGAATTACTTCCTACTGGTAATGGAGTTTTGTTATAGAAGGACTTTTTTCTTTTTCTTTTTTTTATTTCATTGGCTTATTGCCAAGTGATGGAAAACCCCTTTTTTTAAACCTTTGCTATTGACATGATTTTTGAAACTCTGAGGCTACTATCACATTTCCTATCAACAGTTGATCAATTTTATGATTTCCTTGTTCTAGAGGTTTGGGCAGACCTGTATAAGACTGGATGAATGTATTTTTAAAGGATGATTCCTACTCCTGATTATTTCTTTTAACAGAGTAAATAATGAAGTTAGTTCTGACCATCAGGAACAAAGTCAGTTTTAATGTGTAAAGAAACTTTTTCTGCATACTGAGAGTCAATAACTATGTTAAGAGGTTCTTTAAGATCTATTAATACCATCAGAATAGCATGTAACTCTGAATTCTGGACAGAATTATATGGGCTATGAGCCACTTTACAAAATTTTTTGATCTGTAACCTGTTTTTCCTGATCTGTTTGCATAAGTATAAAATGTAGAGGCTCCAGAAATTAGTGTTTCCCATAAATTCATGGCAATGTTACCCACATGCATCTTGTATTTTTCTTCTGTTCTTCTGTTCCTATACATTTGAGTCTTCTCTCAATCTATTTTACTTGGTATTATGCTCCAATCTTCAGTTCTATCCCAAGCATTTAAGGCTGCCATGCAGCATAAAGCTAGAGTGTGGCCATCATGTAAAGATTGCCTTTCTACATTAGCATAATCTCCCTTCCCAAGAAGTTGGTTTTGGGAGATTTCAATACCTTCAGCCCTACTTTGTTATTCAATAGTCTTAGCTTCATTCTTCTACCAGGTCCTCCACTGTAATTGGGGACCAGCCTCCAAAACCACAGTAACCATATCTGTCCAGTCTCTAGGGATAATTTTATTACAAGTTGACCACAAGTTTAACATCTGTATTTTGTGTTTTTTTTTTGTTTTTTTTTTTTAACAAATGGTGAGTGCATGCCATATGAGACTTTTGCTTCCTTGAATCTCCTCAAATCTAACATTTGCACAAGAGTCCATTAGGGTATTTCTCTGTAACCTTGTAAGCAATGTTGAAATTGATTCCCCTTTAAATTCCTCTCTCTGGGTCTGAATATCTCTATGATCTGTTTTAACAAGTTTTTCTTGTGGGATTCACATTAACTATTTTTCTTAATGATTAAATACAAATAAACAAGTAATATTTATAATAGACATCAAGAAAATCTTGATTAATTACATTTTTACATTAATTATCCTCCCATTTAATTGTTTTATTTTCAAACCATCTAGACCAAATACCTTCTACTGTAACACTATTTCCCTTTTTTTAATGTAGGATAAAAAATTACCTCTGTGTCTTAAATGAATTCCTCTTTTTAAGAAATCCTAATTGACTCACCAAATCTGCTGACAAGATGATTTGGGTGAGGGTGAAGTGAAGCAGCAGCCTAGTGTGGCAGCAGCTCAAGGAGAGGATCCAGGGGAAACCACAACCCACCTGGAAAGGGAACCTACTCTCTGGAAAACTCACTTAAGGGATCATGGAGAAGAAACACATATAGTAGAAACTGCCTAAAAGGTAGAGCTGGCTGGAGGCTAATGCCAAAAGAAAAACCTAGCCAGAAGGTAATGTCTCTGGCTACATGTAGCTCTGGTCTGTGCCAGTGGCTGCAAAACCACCTGCAAATAGCATTTTGAGCAATTCATGCCCCAAAAGTTGGGTGCCTGATATTATATGAATTCTACTTGCTCTTATAATAAGCGTGAAGCCAGATACTGAGGAAAAGCTGAAAGATCAGAGAGAAAGAGAAACAAGCCACAGCCACTTCTCACCTAGCCACTCCTCAGGAATCCTCAGACAGCATGCTTCTGAGTCCTTAGCCTAAAGGGAACAGGGTTGTAGGAGACTCACTCAGTTCCTCCTCCTCCTCCTCCTCCTGTCTTACCTTTCTTTCTCAGCCCAGCTATCTCACTTCCTGTTTTAACATTCCTAGTGCTAGGATTAAAGGTGTGTGCCACCACCACCTGGCTCTGTTTGCCCTTGAATTCACACAGATCCAGACCCCTCTGCCCTGGCTCCTGAGTGCTGTGATTAAAGCTGTGGGTCACTACTTCCTGACTTCTATGGCTAATTCTGTGAGTGGCTCTGTCCTCTGGTTTTCTGGCAAATTTTATTAGATATATAATACATAACCACAAAGGTTGTTGTGAGCAGCCATGTTGGTGCTAAGGACTGAATCTGGAAGAGTCGCCCTTGAGACCAGTGTTCATGACCCTTCAGCAATCTGCCTGGCCTCTGTAGCAAGTTTTAAAATGAAGAAGCATGGGTCGTCTAACTTCATTCTTTTTTAAAAAAAATATTGTTTGGCCGTTCTTTCAGGGATACTTTGCTTTCTATATGAGTGTTTTGCTGTCGTATTTTAATTTAAAATTAGTAGTTGTCTTCAATACTTTTAAAAATGTTTTATTAAGTTAACACACAAAGCAAGGGGTCTTGCTGTGTGCTTTTAACACACATGTATCATTATACTTTGTTCTAGTTCATCTGCTTTCATTTATTTTAAACAAAAATAGCTGCTGCTACCCTATTCGAACAAATTCGTATTTATTTCTGTTACTATATATGTTTATGTCATTAAAACAATAATACAGAAACATTTTTCAGTAGGTAAATACAGGGTAGAGCACAAATAGAAATACATGAGATGCTTGTAAATTTTTTTTCTCAAATCACATGCTTTGTATACTTTACTCTATGAAAAAACTCTGATGATGTTGGTTTTAGAATACAGCATTTCTATTAAGTGGGAAATAATTAAAGAGTTTTATTAAAGTATTGGCCTGTATTAAGTTTGAGTAACTACAATTCTGGGATTTCTTTACTTATTCAACAAATATTTACCAAGTTTCTTAAACCAGGAAAACATGGATTACACAGAGTCTTTGCTTTTGGAGGAGTAAATACTAAGTAGTATTAGAATTTAATTCAAGTCCAAATGTGTCGTGAATTTTCTGTCTCATGTTTAACCTTTCTGTCAGTCTAAGGAGGAGGACTGTTCACCTCATTTAAACACTGAGGAAATTAAATTCAGGAGTGTGGCTAAGACTCAAAGCTCGATGCCACCAAATAAGTAATTAAATTTAAAAAATAATAGAGATTGATGAACTAGAGGTCATTTCAGAAAGCCTGAAGATCTCCCTGAAGGTGGCACAGTGATTAGTAGCAAGGCTCAGAGACAAGTTGAAGGTTGTCTGTGGTCAGCACTCACAGCTTTTCAGGGTTTCTCTACGGATTTAGGAGACAACTGTCTATGAGTCGAACACAAATAGCATGCTGAGCAATAGAGTCTCCTTCATTAGAGGCCATGTTATGATTTAGAGAGAAGCTGATTAGGTTGGAGAGAAGAGAGCCCATCCATTTATCTCCTCACGGCCTTGCACTGACCTCTTCCAGTGCTGGTTACAGTATTAGACACAGAGATAAAAGAGAACCCGTGAGATGATGCTGCACCAGCAGGAGGCACTGTCCACTGGGAAGCAGTTAAGATAATTAACTTCCGGTAGAAGGTGGTGTCAAACCCTGTGGCAGAGTTGGGAACGAAGCATAGAAAGCAAATGGATAAGGGATAAGGCAAATGTGAGCAAAGTACAATGCTATGTATGTAAGAATTATCATGCTGGAGCCCATTTATTTATACTACTACTACTGATGATGATGATGATGGTGATGATGATACAAAAAACAAACATCAAGGACCCATTTCCAGTGTAATACAGTCAAGTTCAATATGGCAGAAGCTACATACATGGCAGGTCATCCTAAATCAGCAGATTAGAGTTGAGTTTGGAATTCATTCTCTAGGCAAAGTAAGCTCCTTTTAAGTAACAAGGTAACCGTTTCTTCTTTTCAAAAGCTATGATGACAAGAAGTGTGTGAAGGATGTGCTGTCAGAGCTGGAAAAGATGGGCAGGAAGACCAGCGTGGGAGTTAATGGTCCAAACTGGAGAGAGCACAGAGCTTAGCACAGAGACACGAAGAAAGCAAAACCGTGTTTATGATGCACAGTTGGCCAACTTCATCAGCTGTGAGATGTGTCAAGGTCAAGGAGAGAGAAAAGAAACAAAAACCTTGGAGCAGGTGTGTGGTTGGAAGCACCCTGGAGTCTTAGCAGATAGAAGGTCCCTGGAACAATTGCTAAATATATAAAGTTCTTTGCCTTGTTGATGTGATCTTTACACACTCCCCCCACCAAACACCAAAGTAGCTTAAGCATGATGCATGCCTGCGGCTCTATCCATAGATCTGGTATCAAACTCTGTTTCCATGACAGCATGGATGTAGCTTCCACCACACTGAAGTGCTATAGACTTTTGAGACAATTGATTAGTAAGTTTTTTCCAAGGTGAATTTTGGACAGATTAGTGCATTGTTACAAAAAAAAAAAAAAAAAAAAAAAAAAAGATTATTGATCAGGTTAACAATATACATAGATTTAATGCACCATAAATTTTTTCTGGGTCATCACCTGTTTTGTAAATCACATGAGTCATTTTTTTTTCTATTCAGAACGCCCCATTTGCTTTCATTAATAAGTAAAATAAAGAGGAAGTTCAAGTGCATCGATGCTGATGTGTTCCACCAGAAGAGGGCAGCAGTGATACTCCAAGAAGAATGGATTGAACCAGCTCTGAGAAGGACTTTTAAAATAGGTAGACCAAGGGTAATGGATAGGAAGGGCACAAATAGCCGGCACAACATCCTAATTGGCATTAAAAACTAACTCATTTTCAATTCCAGAAACACATTCGCTAGAATTTCAGAAAATCTTATGAAATACCGTGGTGTGTCGAGGTAACATTTGTGGAGATTTCTGTTAATACTGATGAGGATTGGTATGAAGAGGTATTCTGAAAATCTTGCACTTCTTTGTGGAAAAACTATAGGAAATGACTTAAAGTTAAGCCCTTTGTGTCCTGCTGGGGCCCTACAGGAAAAATCTATAATAAGTGAAAACTAACAAAAAATATTGTATTTTCTTGGAACATTGCAAATGCCCTCGAAACAAAGGAAGTGTTTCCAGCTTATCTAACAGTAAGAAATGCGTAGGTGTAGGTGGCTAACAGTGGCTTGCTTCCCAGGTGGAACCCACACAGGTTTTGTAAACACTGAACAACAATGGAGGGTTTTTTTTTTTTTTTTTAAGAAGTACTAGAAATTAATACTAATATCAAGAAATAAACAGGGCAGAAGGAAACAGGACAGATTATTCTTAGATGTCTTAGAGTATTATATTATTGTGAGGAAAAGGGATACTTAATGAATTTGAATAATCTGCTAGTTGCAACTGAGAGAATTTTCTTTGAGAAAAAAAAGGAAACCAGTCTCCCAGGCCTCCAAACCAGAGTTGATCTGGAGAAGGAAGTGAAACTGAAATTAAGGAGTCAAGGAGAACTTATTTTAGGTTAATTTGGGGGAGGGGGTTAGACTCCTGATCCCTCTGCTTTCAACTCCTGAGCACAAGATTACAGTTAGCACAATTCTCTTTTGATTTTAAGATCCAATTATACTGTTTGGTTTTGCTTTGTGTCATTTAACTATAGAGAAAACAGATAAGGTAAAATTTATACATTCCCGAGAATCAGGAAGTATTGATACATTGTTGCAACAACTTTGCCAACTTACTGAACTTGGGTTAGAGAGCAGCCCCAAGCCTCCCTAAATTATGATTAACCTCCAAGTCAGCCGCCAGCTAACCGCTGTAGCTGGAAATCCTCAGGCCTCTCATCTCAAAGCCTGATCCCAAGCCTCCTCTAAAGTCTCCTGTTCCCTTTTCTACAGACATCTCCTCCTCCCCCAATTCCCAGGCTGCTGAGTCTGGCTACATTTTGTTGGCCACATAGACTGCTTGTGTCTCTACAAGCTCCTTAGAAGTTTGTTCTGACCCTTTGGTTTCCATAACATCCCTTCCCGAGTTGGGGTTGACAGAGCTAACAGTTGGAGTTAAGTCTGATACAGTCCCCATCTGGCTCTGTTTGGTCTGGGTCAAGCTTCTCCATCACACATCTTGGTTCTTTTATTCCGCTTTGTCTTCAGAGCACCCATCGCAACCCCAACTCTAGCTCTACTCACTCGGGCTTCCTCGAGTGGTTTGTCCCTCTCTGTGGTTTAGGGGACGTGATTCTCCAGGAAGAACTCTTAAGTCACCTGTAAATCATCGGCCCTTATTGTATCCTGCCTTCTGCATCAGGGAACCATGTTCTGCTTTGTCCCAGCGCCTACTCTGCTTTTCTTAAGACAGCCTCTTCTACCTATCTTGTGATTCTTCTTGTTCAAATTCCCTCTTCTGGTTTGACTTTATGTTTGCTTCTGACATCTTTTCCTTGACTATCAGCGAGATATTGGCCCACAGGATAATTCTTATGAAAGATTCATTTCTCTTGAGACTGTTGACTCCCTCCTACTCCTCTTAACAGAAGTGTTTCTAAAAATAGTGTCTACGTATGTATACTTATCCCTTACACTTCTTTGACATCACCCATCAGCCTCTTCCAGTCTGCCCTTTCAGGGAACAAGCTGCTCACTAATTATATCAACAAGAGCATCAGTTGCCTGGAACTCTGCCTCTCCCTGGACTTCTATAGAGCTTATGCTATGCACAGCATCCTGTGGTGTCTAGTTTCTAGGTCTTGTTTTTGTCTTCTTTCCTACTGTCTGGCCTTTGAGGAGAGCCATCCTCTCAAAATCTGATTCTCTTTCCTATTTTATCCTGCCCTTGGTCCCCCACACTGATTGAACTTAGGACCTTATGTATGTCATTCAAGTGTTAACAGCTGAGCTCCATCCTCCAGCAGCTCACAGTATATCTTTGCCTGCACAAAAGACTCAGTGTGTCTTCCCCATATGGATCATTCCCAGCTATCTCTAGTTTGAGACTCTCATGGATTTACTTCACATTTCCCACCTTCTATGAAACACTCCGTCAATCTTCAGGTGGGAACTTCTAACAAAGCAAGCCTGAACACAGGTCATCTGGCACGTCTGTAGAATCCTGTCCCTCTGTCCTTACTGCGGCCCCGCCCCGACTCCCTCAGCCTGGTGTGTACCTGTCCACACTGCCACTCTGCTCCTCAGGTCCAGCCCTCCACTCATTGGCATCACCCTGCCCTGCTGAGTACAGCCTTCATTGGTCTTCTGAAAAAAAGCCTTGTGCAATGAAATTTCTCCTTCCTCAGACAGATGTTCAATCACTTGTGATCACATTTGTCTTCATGTATGTCTGTGAACCCTGAGCCTTAAAGTTCTGATGTCTTTTTCATCCTTGTGGCCCCTCCAGACCCTGGCACATAGCAAGTGTTAAAAAAAATTATTAATTTATATTGGTGGAAGAAAGTTGCCACAGACTTTAATTTTTAAGAACTGGTGTTCTTGCTGGGTGATGCTAAGGAATGCTTTTAATCCCAGCACTCAGGAGGCAGAGACAGATGGATCTCTGTGAGTTCAAGGCCAACCTGATCTAAAATGAAGTTCCAGGACAGGCAGGACTACACAGAGAAACCTTATCTCAAAAAACAAAAACAAAAACAAAAAAACAAAAAAACAAAAAGAAAGAATGTAATTTAACTGGTATTCTGGAAGAGCATAAACTTTGCAGCAGGCAGGCTACAGCACAGAAGATATAGAAAAGTTTTTCAAAGTGTCTTATGTCCATAAAGTTAACACTTTGTTTTTTGTCTCTGTCTTGGTTTTGTTTCGGTTGCTGTGTGACAAACACAAGAATCAAAAGCAATTTGGAGAGAAGAGGGTTTGTTTGGCTTACACATCAGGGTCACAGTCCATCATAAGGCAATGTCAAGGAGGGAACTCAAGTTTTAGATCCCGGAGGCAGGAACTGAAGTGGAGACCACGAGGAACGTTGATTACTGGCTTGCTCCCCATGGATTGCTCACTTTGTTTTCTTATAGTACTGAAGACCATCTGCCCAGAGGCTACACTACTCCCAGTGAGGTAAACCCTCCCACATCGATCAATAATCAAGCCATCTCTCCTCACATCCCATTTTTTATGTGTTTGCTATGCTCTTCCCTGCTGCTGAAATTGCTCCCTGCCTGCCCACCAGCAGTAACAATCCTTTGGTTACTATTTCTGATTGAACAGGGATAGACAGAGAACACTAGAAGTTGTTGAATCCATGAATTGACTAAGATGTTATATCTGAGTTAAGGATGCTGTGACTGAATCACTGTTTGTTGAGGGTCTGGGTCAGGGAAGGATCATGCATGTATATAGTGCTAATCAGAAGCGTGGTTAGAGAGGGATGCCCAGAAATGCCTTTGGGCTTCACCTCTGATCCCTTACCAACTAGCATGGTGCCTGGCACATAGTAGGCACATACAGATTCTCTAACAGCTTTCTTTTCCTTGTTTTAAATGCTCCCACACACAGAAAGTATGGTTTCCTGTTCTTATTTCTGAGATATGCTGTGTCTGTCCAGCAAACCCCATCTGCGTCAAAACTAGTTGAGTGCATCTAGTTCCTACAATCAAATTAAACCTAAGAACATCTTAACTATGTCCTAGTCCAAGTCATCCAAACTTCAGTAATTGAGAATAACACTACTTTATAGATTTACCATAAATGACCAATCAGATAAGGCCTGTAAATTCTTAGTTTAGTGCTAAATGTTGAATGGCCAGTGCTAAGGGTGGGGTGGGGGTATTATGTAACTTGTCAGGGATTTTTTAAGGCAAACATTAGTGAAAAGAAGATTTGTTAGTCAAAAGAAAAGGTAAATAAATTGTTCTACGTGTAGGGATATAGCACTGAAGCTCCCTTTTAAGGCTTCCTCCTTTGTAACATAACTCCCTAAACAGTGAGGAATAAAAGGAGCACAGTACTGTCTAACAAGACAGAAGATCCAAGGCAAAAACTCATCAGTCATGAGTATCAATCAATCCATCCATCAATAAATAACTTTCCAAGTAGAGAAGCTATGTGTAAACTCTTAGGTTCTATCTTCTAAAGCCCTTCAAAACAAATTGTGGACTGCATGACCTGTAGATGGCGAACTTGGATAATAGAAACACTAAGCAGTGATTGGCCAAAAAAGCACTTGTTTGTTTAAAAAAAAACAAACAAAAAACCTGGTACAGTAATAAAGGTTGATTGTGGTTTTTATGATAATAGGATTCCTTAGGATGTGAGTCCCTTCTCTGAAGGGACTGTTTCTCTGTCAGGGGAAGTGTTTTTACTCTGGTACACACTGGTGAGGGGCTGGTAGGAAGGTTTGGTTCCAGATGAGAGTCCATACTGGCTGTAGTGTCTGAGGTTTCAGAAAGATGCAGAGACCATAAGCAGCTTTCCCAGCAGCCCCTGAATGCTGCCGCTCCAATATGTGGGCACACCAGTACTCCATACCCAAATCCAAGCTGTGGCTACACTGTGTATCTTTTTATCTAGATAAATAATTATGCATTTCGGTGTTAGCTTGTGGCCACAGTTAAGTGTTGGTTCTTCCTATTCCCCATGGTAACTCTTTAGAGACCAATTATCATCTTTTATTGACATTGTTTTGCTGGCTGACAGAGATTTCCCGAGTGACACATTGGGCATTTGGAACGCCTAAGGGACGTCTTTAATATTCTCATATAATCTATTTGTTCTACTTGAGAAACATTTTTCTTTCTTCTTTTTTTTTTAACCATGGAGTAAGGTGGAATTTTTACCATCCCAGGCCACAAAGACAATATTTGTGAGTTTGGGGGGAGGGACCAGTGTGATTTTCTAAACTGTGCATGTTCATGCAGTGGCCTGAGAGGTTTTGTTGGTCTTTTCAGCTGTGAAAGCCTAGCAACTCCCCCAACATGATAGATGGGTGACCTTTTACTGCATTACGAATCGGGGTCACTATTTCCAAAGAGCCTCATGGCTTGTGGGTCAGGTGAAGGGACATCTCTAGGCTTCCATGGCTCTCTGCCCTGCCATTTATCACAGGGCTGTAATTATTACCTCCACACACTGGGCTCCCCATCAATGTGCGCTTCTAGAGCCACATATCAGTGTCTTAGTCACCTATTCATTCTTTGCTTATGTCTGGCCCGTACACTGGAAAATGCTCTGTTGAAGATTAAATCCTTGTGTTTGGAGATGATGATAAGGCAGTGGGCAAGGTGAAGATCAATTCAGAAGAGGAAATAGAAGCCAGCTGTTTAGGGAGCCATGTACCCAATACTAGACAATATTGTTCCTAAGGTATAGAAAAAAAAGCCGGCTGTGGTAGCCTATGTCTTTAATCTCAGCACTTGGGAGGCAGAATCAGGTGGATCTCTGAGTTCAAGGTCAGCCTAGTCTTCAGATTGAGTTCCAGGACAGTCAGAGCTTTTTTAATTTTATTTTATATTTTATTTTTGAGGCATGGAGAAACAGTGCCTCAAAAAATAAAAAATAAAAACAACAGCAAAGGGAATGTTTAATCTAATTCGTTGATTGTTATGCTCTCAAGAAGCTAATGTATTTTTGTAACTGAATTTTGGTGACTGTTTCCCAGAAAAAGCTTGTCTCCAGAGACCTTTGTGTTTGCTTGCTTTTGCTCTTTCCTATCTGTAAGTTTCATGTCTTCAAAGCAGAATCCTTAGCTCTCAGTACGAAGCAATTTTGATTTGCAGGTGGCTTTTAAATCATGAGGTGGCAGCTCACCTGTGATATGGTAAACTAGAAACTACCAAAAACCTTAGAAATGATGTTAGGTCAAAATGGATTTGGGGGATGGGAGAGATAACTTAGGAAGTAAGAGCGTGTACTGATCTTACAGAGGATTCAGCATCCGTTCACAGCATCGACTCTAGGCAGCTCACAATGACCTTTAACTTCAGCTCCAGGAGACCTGATGCCTATGGCTTCTCCAGGCACCTACACCCCTGTAAATATACTCTAACACACACCTCCATACACAAATTAAATAAAATAGATATTTTAAAATTTCTCTTGGATTTGGATTTGAAAATGCCATCAGTGAAAGGCAGGTCAGGGAGGGGGGTGGTTGAGGATAATGACAAAAATCAGACAATGATTGACAATCCAAATAGAAGCAGTGTTCATGTCACCCCCAGGTAGTGCCCTTGGAGTGGACAGTGGGGGCAATGTTTAAGAACACAAGGACATATGCCCCGATAGAATGCGGGACAGCTGTGTCTGCCCATAGCAAACACTCAATCAAGACTAGTTTAACAGACAAGCAGTTGTGTGGCATAACTAGTCATATGTCAGTTTGTCTGAGATGTACACACATGCTTGGGTGTTATTTCTAGCAAGAATTTTGAAGAAGAGGAATAAGATGTATGATAATAGTTCTGTGAATACTACACATGTGCTACTCTGGGCTAAACTATAGAGTTAAGCACCAGCATGGCCCACATAGAGCAACAGACATTGGGGAGAGAAGAAAATGGATCACTCATGCATGAAACGACACGATACTACATGAGCAAGAAAGTCTAAGCTCTGGCAATGATTCACAATTTTGCAACTGATCATGAGCATGGATTTATGATCTACTAAATTACAAATTATATAATGGGAATTTCACTCAGTGGCAAAATGTTTGTCTAAGGACCTCAGGTCAGGTGGTCCTTAGAGGTATAAGAGGTAGTTCAGAAAACCTCTGGCGTTTATTGGGCATGTTTACCATGAGCATGTCTTGCAGAAAGATTATTTTCATTTCCGAATAATATGGATAGTCCACATTTCATTTTGTCATCTTCTGTGAGTAGATAGTAGAGTTCTGCAATTTCGTCAATGTGATTAGTGCTGCTGTGAACAATTGTGGGCGACTCATTGGATTCTCTTTTCATTTCTGTTGGGTTCATCTTCAAGAATATAATTTATGACCAACTGATATTTAACTTTTAACAAACTGCCAAACTTTTTACCAAACAAATTATACCATTTTACATTTCTACCACCAAAGAATAGGATTACCATTTCTCCCCACCCTTGCCCAGTTTTTTGTCTTTTTTAATGGGGTGAATATAATTTTATGATGATGAAAGAAATGTTCATATAAATATTACTGTCATCTTTATCAATAATAAAATAATAGCTAAGATACGATGTAGACGATTTAAAGGTTTTTTTTTTGAACCAGGGTTTCATTTAACCCAGGCTAGCCCTCCCTCTGTAACTCCTTTTTTGTAGCCAAGGATGACCTTGACCTTTTGATTCTCTTGCCTCCATTTCCCAAGTACTGGGGTTACAGGCAAGTAATTAACCACAGTATAAATAAAAATTAAATAAATCATTTTTTTAAAGGTGAGACTTGTCTCCCGATTCTTTTGTGGCCTTTCTTTGGTGTCTGTGTTTTTGCGCTTGGTGTGTCTACTGTTTCTGTGGGGAAGGGGCAGGGAATACAGTGATGGGCTGCTGTGCATCTCTCCCTCCAGCTCTGTTCAGAAATACTGTATATTTAATAAAATTATTTAGAATTAAATCAAACTATTTTTATTAAATATAAAATATATTACCACATATCCCCTTTGTGTCAAAAATAAAAAGGTTCTAATTAATATAGGAAAAACTATATACAATAAGTATAATAATATATACAAGCAATAATTGCATCAGTAATGTCTGGTCCATTAACAATTGACAAATTCAAAGAAAATATTCCATTATTTATCCTATTTTTGTGAGTCCAAAGGATTGTACCTAATTCACTTTCTATCTAACTTGTATTACCGACTGAAAACTATCTTTTAATATCTCTAGAACTTATACACTTTAGCCTCTTAGTGAGTTTCTTTTTAAATATGCAGATATTTTTTATTATATTATTATATATATATTTATTTAAATATGCAGGTTTTTGTTGCTCTGGTTCTGAGAGCATGGAATCTGCCATATGGGTGTGTTTTCACCAGAGCCCTGGCAAGTACTGAAAACCAGGCTCTCCTTCAGGAGAACCATCCTCTATATTTTTGGTAGGTTTTATTTTAAAAAATATTTGTTTTTGTTTTGTGAGGTTTTGGGGGGCTTCTTATTTGTTTGTTTTTACAGACAGAATTTCTTTCTGTAGCCATGAAACTGGCTTTGTAGACCAGGCTGGCCTCAACTTCAGAAATCTGCCTGCCTCTGCCTCCTGAGTGCTGGGGCTAAAGGCATGCACCCCCATGTCCATATACTAAGTTTTAAAAGTGTATTACAACTGTATTTTACTTTTGTGAAGTTCGCTAATGCTTATCAAAAAGAACCTTATCTTAGAAATAACTAATGACTTAGACCCAGGGATATAATCTGCTTGACAGTTCTTTACCTTAGCAATACTTTCTTTAAATAGAAATCTCTCAAATTAAGGGTTTTTTTTAAGAATTAATTTTAAAGTTTGGGGTTTCTAATTTATGGATATACTATGTCAAGTGTGTGGGCATTAAGAGACCAGAAGAGGGTGTTAGATCCCCTGGAGCTGAAGTTACAGGCAGTTGTGAGCCACCTAAGGTGGAGGCTAGGAACCAAATGGGAGTTCTCTAACAGAGCAGCAAATGTTCCTAACCCCTGAGATATCTCTCTAGACCTCAAATTAAGGTTTTATTCACTGTATAGTTGGCAGTTTGTATTTTGGAGATGTGAGTGGGCAACAGCAGTGTGATCCATGGGCATCTTGTTTTATAGTCAGGTTCAGATATTAATAACAGCACTTTATCACTCTCACAAGTGAGGAATCAACTCATATTCTTTGTGTGATCTAAATATCTTGACAATAACATTTCTGAAACATGAGGCAGAGATTAACATGACATCATCTCAACAAATGACAAAGGAATTCTTCATTGGATCTCAGGATACTTTCAACCAGTTTTAATAACCTATCAAAATTGTCCTAGAAAACATACATATACTTCATGAGATTCTAGCAGGTTTTTAGATTATATTTTTATAGTTTTTTTTTTTTTAACCCAACACGCTCTCATGTAGTTTAGGCTGACCTTTCTTGAACATGCTGTGTAGCCAAGGATGACTTTGAGCCTTAATCCTCTGGCCTCCAAATCTGCTTACTGGGACTGCAGATGTGCACCACCACACCATCTATTTAGCCCAGTCCTGGGCTCCCAGCGTCTTAGACTAGCACTCCATGAGCTGAGCTACATTCCAGTCTCTGATAGTGTCATTTGTCTATTGTTTTATGTCATTATTTTGTGGTTGTGTTCATTCACACCCCTGGCTGTTCCGGCTTGTTACTGTCTTGCAACAGCTTTGCAATGGAGGCCGATTTTTAACTTCTCCACTTTCCCCATTAGAGACTATGCAGCTATGAATTTTCATCTGAATATAGCTGGCCAAATTGTTTAGTTTAGCAATTTATTAACAAAGTATAGAATTGTATCTAGGGGCTACTGAAATTTCCAACTGACTTGATTATAAAATTTTATCTTCCCATAAATATCATCGTAATGCTTTTACATGTGTGGGGAGATTTGTTTTCCCCTTTGGGGACTCATGAAATTTCTTCTGAGCCTGCTACAGTGCTGATTTTAAAACAGTTCACAGTTACATGTTTTAAACATACGTATATGTACAAATATATATGGATATTTCTTCAGATAACATTGTAGGGTTGTATTTTTAAAATAATTTTGATTAGTGAACTTTTTGCCATTTTTATTTCTAAATATAATTATCCTCAGTGTTTTGTTCCTACAAAGGCCATTTTTTAAAAATACATTTTCTTGAATAGGTACTCAGCTCGAGTTTATTTGTAGGAGAGGAAGTTAGCATACACACATAATGAGGCCGAAGCCTGAGAGAATGGGATCATCCTTGGAAACACTGGCTGATAGTTTTTGAGCAGCTCAGGAGAGGCTCCCAGCAGGGGAAGTGACTTGTTGGAATCTTCTCACAGACCCTTCCTGAAGTGAGCTTCACCGCAGGAAGTGAGTCACATCCACGACTCAGGAGAGACTTATACCTCTTCGTAGGAGGCAGCCTCCAAACTCACAAGGCACCATAGAAGGCATCTTCTATGCTCCCACAGCTGAGTTTCTGGTGCATTTCTCAAGGAACGGAGTGGATTCAAGTATCGGTAATATAGTTAAATGGTTGCCTGATTCTGGGTCACCTCAGCAGTGTGGGGGAACATGCCTATCTGACAGCCATTCTGTTGAATCCTAGTCCTGAGTGCTTTCCTTATAAAGCAAATAGCCACATTCAATAAAGAGTACTGCCGTTAGAAGTTCTGAACCAAGGGGAAGAATGAAGGTCATGGTGAAATGTTTTATAGAAGACTATCCAAGTCAGATGCTTGGAACTGAGCACAAAAATCCAGTTCCTGGGGAAAAGTGATGATGAGAGCTAGAGGTTTATAGTCAAATGAAAAGAAATACATCGTTTGCCATGGAAATCAAAATGTCACTTTCTTCTCAGTCACAGAATTTAATGGATGGGCTTTAAGCAAAGTCACATCATCGTACTAGCCTTCCATATCAGTTCTTACACAGTAATTTTCAAAGTTTCAAACTAATAACTTTATAGCCAATTATGTATTTGTAAGTTAGTTATTAAAAAGTAAGAAAGCAAGCCAGCTTTGCTTGTGATATGAACTTCCTTGTTTTTATAGAGTCTAAATATTAAGGGAATATCTTTAGAGTGTTTGTGTGTGCATGCATGCCCATGTGGAGATTGGAGGACATCTTGTTATCTTGTGAGAGACTCTGTTCCTCAGGCTTGGCAGCCAACGCCTTTTGCTTATTCATCTCACCAGACTTCTTTCTTTGCTTTTGATTCTCTCTCTCTCTCTCTCTCTCTCTCTCTCTCTCTCTCTCTCTCTCTCACACACACACACACACACACATTTTCTGCAGTGTTGTGCAGTTTCTAGTGTGTTCCATTTGCTCGCTTTTGGATCCTGCGTTATTTATCTTCTGCTTAGCTGGATGTAGTCAGTTCAACTGTCTTTGTGGGAAGGCGAGCTACCTACATACTGCATAAAAGTTTAATGATATCCAATGTGAGGATAGGGGAAAGGCTGGCGACATCACTGAGTCTGGCTGCCCTGCTTATTCAGGAATAGATTCCCTAGTCAGAACATGTGGTTAGCACTTACTCCTAATCAAAGGACCCAAAATACTTGGATCTAGTTCATTTTAATCTTAGTTGAAAAGAGTGTAGATGGACACTTAGAGAAAAGTGAAGGCAGCATAATATCTCCCCTTCAAGTGCTGTGCAGCCTTGGGAATGCGACCTGGACTTCAGCCTCATAATTCTCCTTGAAGCAAACAGAAGGGTCTCACAACACAGAAAGCAGTGGTTTATGAGGCCAGTACAGACAGCCGCACAAGAGGACTCTGTTCATGGTCTTCAAAGTGAGGCAGCAATGGCATGGTTGCTGCTGTGGCCACATGTAATATCGCCTGTAGCTCTTTAAAGAGGATTAGCTCAGCGTGCAGAGAGCATTCAAAGCTGGATTTCATGTAGAGCTGAATATGCTAATGAAATGGTAATGTGTATGGCAAACATTTCATAATATCAAATCCCTTCCAAACTCAGCTTTGTCCCTCCCACAGTGGGAAACCAAACTTTATCATATCAGAAGGACTAGTTTTTCTGCCTTGTATATCTGCTTGGATAAAAGTTGAAGTTAAATATAAGTACATTTATACTTCAGCTAAATTCAACACATTAAATGTAAGTAGAAAGTCAAAGCCTGTTTATAGACAGTCATTCCAAAAATATTTTTACTAGGTCTATCTACCCCCAGAGGTGAATGTAAAATAATTTATTCTTGTAGAAAGCAATATATATATAAATAATATAATATATATAAATTGTGTCCTTTTGCTCAGTTTTGGAAAATACTGCATCATAACTTCCCAGATTATGTCTCCACTCTTTCAGAGTTGAGATTTGCATTTTTAAAAAAAACTTCCTAGGTGCTTTGGTGATGATATATAAGTTACTTTCAACTTAGTATTTCAGTTTCAGAACCTATTTGGCATGGTCAAGGTGAATTCATTATAAGACTGTGATTGCAGCCCATGTAAGCCACATATAGCATCCTTGAATCTATGCATGTGGTTCCTGGATTTGAAAACCCCCTGAAGACTTCACTTCAATGGCTGGGAAATACAGATCCAGCAAACACATGGAACCCAGTGAGTGCCCCTGGCTCAGTTTCTAATGCGTGAGTTTTCATTAGTTACCATTCACTGTACTTGACTGAGGAGCTTATGCTTTCTTGTTTCTTTTTTTTTTCTTTTTCTTTTTCTTTCTTTCTTTCTTTCTTTCTTTTTTTTTTTTTTTTTTTTTTTTTGGTGGTGGTGGTGGTGGTGGTGGTTAGAAATGGTGTGTGTGTGTGTGTGTGTTTATTGAAGTTTTGAAGGGTTTGTCTGTGGACACAGGGACGGTGATACATATTCATGAAAGAACGCGCTCTCCACTCCCTGTTAGCTCTGACAAAGCCTTAGCTGTTTCACACAGCAAGATCACTGGGATTGTGTGGGGGGGCTGCATGGCCAGATTAGCGCAAACAGCGAGCCCACTCCTCTGCTTGTTAGGTCTTCCCTTCCTGACAATTTCCCCAATTGTCATTTGTGACAAGGCTGTCACTAGGTGATGGCTTCTTTTGGCCATTTTCAGATAAAGATAATTTCCTTAACTTCCATTTTATTTGACCACAAGCACTGTGGGCGAGAGAGGAAGGACTTCCGTAGTTTAGGGATCGGGGCTTTGTCACTTCAAAGGCAACTTTGATCTAAAAATATGTGCTGTACCAAATTCATTATGTCTTCCCTTAAAGAGCTTTTAAATTTATTGATCTCCTCCTCAATTATTCTTCTTTTTTTCCATCCAGTAAGGATGTATGAGATGCAGTGTTGGAAGAGCCTTAGGAGGAGTTGGGGGCTGCAGCCAACTGGCCACTTCTAAGATCATTACAAGCACAAACAACAGGTGCTTTTGTCTCCATTGTCTTCTGAATCCCTGAGCCACAGAGCCCACTGCAGCCCGCCGATGCACAGTGATATCGGTACCAACAGGATAAGACAAAACGATGTTTGATATTGCAGCTCAGTAAACGGGGAAAAACATTCTGTATAAAAATTGTGCCAACAGTCATTTCAGAGCCCCCCACTGTGCCCTGATTTCGAAGGCCAGCTCTCAGGGAGAGCACAACTTCTTTGTGGATGAACAATTTGGCTTCTACCAGGAACAATCTTCCCCTGGGCTGGGGGTTAGCTTGATTAAGTTCATATAATTGGATTGATGGAAGATTATCCAAAGCAGAAAACAAGAGGAGAAAAATCTCTATGGATATACATGAAAATTTACTTTAAAATAATAGCACAGTGTGATCTGAGAGAAGATAGGGGAGAAACCGGGGTGGGGTGGGGTGTGATACGGTCGAAATGCATTGTATGAAATTCTCAGAGAACTAATAAAAATGCTTTAATGCAAAAATGTCATTACTCAAAGAAGAAATCGTCTGAATGATTTAAGAAGATTCTTTTATGTATCTTTTATTTACTTTCCAGTAGTTCAAATCCATACACATATAAATATATGTGTTTATAGAAATATGCATAGACGGCAAAACGTTATGCACAGAGTAATTAGACTTTATTATTCTTTGAATTTTACTGTATTTGAAATTTTCATAATACAAAAAATTTTAAAATAAAAGATTAGAGGAGGGTGGATAAAACATGGGCATGGGAGCATTTTGACTTGGACATTGGGCCCTCTTTCTGGAGACTCGGCCTCTTCACATTTCCTTCTGCTGCTGCTGTTTAAACCAAGGCTACATGAAGTCACTGTGATTTAAACAGCACCTAGAACAAGGGTAAAAATGGTTTCCATGAAAAGTATCACCACCAACCATTCACTTATAACACATCACCTATAATAATTAATTTTGAACTGGTGTTCATTTCTGCAATTAAGAAAAATAGAAACAGCTACATTCAAGTTTTCTTGTCTCCCAATTTCAGAATACCTAGGTAGTTTTGATGGTTAGTCAATTAATTTTGATGCATTATAATTTCAAAGCCCTATACATTGAGGAAAATATGTAATTTTTCCCCCCAGTCCTGGGAATCAAACATAGGGTCTCATGTCTGCTATCAAGCTACACCCCCAATTTGTAAACATGTTAAAATGTGTTTAAGACATGTTGTTAAAGCATTTCCTTAGAGTCCTAAAAAGTAATGGAAATTGCTTCTTTTGGTAAATCGGTTCTTTGAATTTCCAAAATTACATGTAGTATAACAGCATCATTGTTTTGAAAAGCTAGTTTGGCACTGGGGAACCAGTGGGCCCCCCAGGATTCCCATAGCTCTCCCAGCACACCAGACACCCTGTGTTATGACAACTGATTCTGACTGAGAGGGAGATAGTGTGGTTAGCTCAGGTTTACCCACGAGGAAACTGAGGTTCAAAGAGCCCAAGTAACACACCCATTTCTCACACCCACTCAATGGTACAACCAGACTTCAGACTTGAGAACGTGGGATCACAAGCCATGTTGTTAATACTGGCTCAGAAGGCACAGGGCTCACAGCGCATGCGTGGACCTGTCCTGATTGCTGCTCACACTGAGCAAGTGAAAGTGTTCCATCTTCAGCCCCAGTTCCTTCAGTTCCCCAGCCTCGGCCTCTTTCCCAGTGTGCTCTGGACAAAAAGTCTGAGATGTGAAGAGGAGGAGAAGGGCTGAAGTGGAATGGTTGCTTCTCTCTGAGTTTGTCTAGTGTTCTTTCTACCCCTCATAGACAGAGCCTGACCTCTGAGGTCTGCCCAGTGGGGACAGCAGGATTCAGGAGCACAGCTCTGTATCATAAACAACCCCCTTGCTAAAGGACTTTGATGTCATTTCTCTTGATGGTCATTTAAACCTGGAAACTTTGATTTTGCTTTCCTTGTGAAATCAGTAAAGGGAGGAGGAATGTGGTGAGGTTTAAGGAGGCACTTTTTTTTTTTTTTTTTTTTTTTAAAGGGAAGGGTCTCTGTATTGCCTCAGAGTTCACCTGCTCTGTGACATGTAAATGAGCGACAGAAGCCAGCAGACAGCCTGCCTCAGAGGAGACAAAGTAAACACTCTCAAAGAGATTGCACTGAAATATGATATCAGCTGCAAGAGAGGACCATCTCCTCCAGTCAAATGAGAAAAAAATCATATTATCCTCACTGTGGTATACAAATAGCTTGTAAGCCACATTCCCCATTTTGAATGGTGACAATGAAGTGCTAACCTCCAGGCTGCAGGCCAGCCTGATCCCATCTCCAAACACAAACACTTCTGCCTTGCTTTTGGCTGGGGGCTGTGCACTGGCCTCCCAACCCCCACCTCCCCCCACCCCCTGTTAATTGGCTGAGACCACCAGAATTTGGAGGACACAGATGTCACTGATAGTTTTCCTAGGGAACACATTCATGCCCATCTGTTGCAGCCTAGAAGGCTGTTCATATATCCACAAGGCCTTCATTTAATTCTTGTCAGAAAGTAATGTAAATCCAGTTTACCTCAGAGGTCGCAGCCGAGATTTATGCCAATGAGCCCCCTGCAATTTACACACACTGTAGTTGTATAGGATGAAAAGAAAGCCTTTCATGTTGGTGCATATTAACCAGAACGCCTGCCTTCCGAAAGGCTTTTTGACTGAGCTTTCTCTTGGTTTTAATACAGCCCATGGCAGTTGGTGTACCAAGCTTTAGAAGGGGAAAAAAAAGGAACGGGTGGAAAACCCCTAATCTTTAAAGTTTCTTCTTTTATAAGAGGTGAAAGCATAGGAGAAAGACCCGAGTGAGGCAGTAGCTCATCTGTAATTATCTCGAAGGAGACAGGAAGGCCCCACCCTTGATAGAGTCTGTCAGGAGAGCTGTTCTGGCCTGAATTATTGCAGCTGAGGTCTAGAGAGAATTCAGTTGTGAGCAATTATCTGTAAGTGTGAACATGGTCAGGTTATCCTGTTGAATTGGTCCTCTGTCTTTTCAGCTGTCTCTCTTTAGTATAGACAGAGGGGGCTGGTGGGATTTGATTAATTTTATTAAGACCAAGATAGGTGGAAAGTCATCAGCGAAGTGGAAGACTGTATATAGAGAACAATTTCAGTAAAAATCTGAGAGCATTTCAGTGAGCTTCCATGGGTCATGTCTTTCTGTGTATCGATATATTTTGAAATATTCAGGTTTGTGGCTGGTAGGCAAATGGTTTTGAAAATACCTTTGGGGTTACAGTGTCCTTGAGGTTCTGAATACAGCCCTTTTAGAGTGTGTGACCCTGGCATGCTACTCACCTCCACTACCCTCAACTTTCTCATCTCTAGAGTGGGGATAAAGTCACTTCTTACAGTCTCTTGTCTGCGGTGGACAGCACAGTATCTGGGCCGCAGAAAGTTCTTAGCCTCGGTGTATTGTTCCTGTCCCCTTTGCCCAGCACAGAATGGTAAGCTGAAAGCCTCAGATGGTATAGAATTTCTCCACAGCTTCAACTACCACAATGCTTTTCCACATTTGAAAAAACTTGTTAAAGAGAGATAAAATGAGAAATTTTTTTTTCCACAATTTTCAGCTTTTTTTTTTTTTTTTTTCTGTGCAAGTTTGGGTCAGAGAAAGCCTGGCTACACTCCTCACTCAGCTACAGCCTCTGCTTTCCCAGGACAGTGTTACTAGGCTTCTGAGGATTATAGATCGTGCTCATTGGCTTCTGCTGATAGCTTTGAAGAGTGTGTTATGATCATTTTGGACATTTAACATTTTATTTTATTTTTGCTTAAGATAGCTATTATTTCTAAGCACACATTAATAAGACCTTGCAACAGAGGAATCTAAGAATGGCCTGTTGGCAGGGCTGGAGGCAATTGGGTCCTGATTGAAAATACAATGCATTGTTCGTCACACATGGAGAAGTTACTCCAAGTGTGCACTGTGTGGGCTTAATTGCAGAACTGGATGAAGTAGGAACTGCATTTTTCAAGCTAATAGTCACACTGTAGAGGCTGATGTCCAAGGTTGTTCACTACAAAAACCAGGGACCAGAAAGAAACAATATAACTTCAGAATGGAGGGTGGGGGGGGATGGGTCAGTGAATAAGAATGTCTTCTGCACAAACTGGAGGGCCTGAGTTTGAATCCACAGCACCTACATTTTTTTTAAAGGCATATTGCACTAAAAGTTATTATAAATATACTCTATATAGTGTATAACATAAATCTTTTCTAATCTATTAGCTTCAAATGAAATTTCATGTGGAAGGCCACCATATGAAATGGGCTATCTTTGGGCCTTGCTTCCAGCCATTCGTCTGGTCCATTGTACCTCTCTTGGAACATACAGGTTTTAGAGTGGAAAACACTTTTTATACATGTACACTGTTTTCCCATTGTGATTTCACGAGATGAACTGCAGAGGGAAGCAACGTGGGCCGCACACACAGTAGCATTGATGAAATGATTTGCAGGGCATGTTCAGTTTCCTGCTAAGAAAAATGTTTCACTTAGAGTTATTATTGGATTGATTTCAAGGGGAAAAATCCACTGTGCTCATGAATAAGGACTTCACTCTCAGCTGACGATATTGAAGCCTCCTGGGAAGAGATACGTTGCCCCCTGTCAGGATTAATCTGCAAACACCTTCAGTACCTAGTTCCCAGCAGTCTTTGCTCGCCTTCTTCATTGGTCCCTTGGGAGTCATATTGCCACTTCTATCAAGTGAAAGTTAGAATCCTCTTTCCCTGGGAGGAAATGCATCATTTAATGCTTCATTGCCTTTGAATTTGAGAACCGAGTATAAACATTTCCGCCTTAAGTAGACCGGAATGTGAATGTATATCATAGAATCACTGATCGATTTTCCTATTTTGCGGATGGGTTTGTTACTTTCTTCCCCAGAAAAAAATAACACAGAGCGATCTCATGTTGAGCCACAGCGGACTAGATGCTTAAAAGCACATAACTAACTCATGTAACTCTGAGGAGCTGTGTAAACTTAGATCATTGTTGAAACTTCAAAACCTTTTTAAAGGTTTTGTTTATTTATGTGTGTGTGTGCATGTGTTTGTGTGTGCCTATGTGAGTGGATACACATGTGTGTGCAGTTGCTTTAGGGTGTCAGAAGGGGGCAGCAGATCCCTTGGAGCTGGAGTTGAGGGCTGTTGTGGGTGCTGGGATATGAACTCCAGTCCTCATGACTGAGCATCAAGTGTTCTTGACTATTGAGCTATTGCTTCAATCCTTGGACTTCTCCATTTCCACATAAAGACCAGATTTCTTGCTGCCAACATTAAAATGAATTCAAATTAATTCAATCATCACAATTTTGCAACAACCCTATTTTCTATTTTCTTGGTCAGAATCTAAGAGTCTGTGCCTTTCCTTCTAGGTCAGGTGATGTTAGGAAGGATGGTGTGAGTCATAAAGCTTGTCTCCGTTTGCACAAACTGATCCTGGGGGCCAGACTGTCGCTCTAGGGAAACTTACTCGGAACTGACATTATGTATGCGCCTAATTCCAGATATTTGTCACTAAGGTTGAAAATGTTTATTTTTATTCTCTTGGTAGGTTTTAAAATCATCATGTTACTGTATGCAACATACTGTGTGCCAATCAGTAAATGCTAAATGTCATCGAGAAGTTTACAAATAGTTTGCCTGGAACTTCCAAACTGGCTTCAAAGCCAATCGTTAAGAAAAGTCTAGGAGTCAGCGGCGGTGGTAATGGCGGCAGCAGCACACACCTTTAATCCCAGCACTTGAGAGGTAGAAGCAGGCAGATCTCTGAGTTTGAGGCCAGCTTGATCCAGAACAGCAGGAGGTGCACAGAGAAACTCTCTCAAAAATCAAAAACAAAACAGAACAAAAAAAGAAAAGTTTAGGAGTGGATATTTTCGTCAAATCGTGTAAAAGTTAATGTGTTTCATTTATTTTTATTTATCTCTGATGTTAACATGTGCACAGGAATATATACACAAACACACATCAGAATTCTAACATATGTAAAAATATCCATTTTTCATTGAGCCTGATGACCTGAGGGCCTAGAGCTATGGTTTTAAGGAAGGCTGTGGCTTAACAAAGACTCCCATTAAAGACCTTGCCTTTGTCTATACTATAGGACGCTTAAGGACAGTGACAATTACATGTGCTGTCTGTCATTTCTCTGTAGACCCTTTTTAAGGATTCTTCCTTCGGCTCACTCAAGAGCTGTAAAATCCTACTCAGTTCCTTGTCCTGAAGAATCCTCTGAGCCCCAGACCTGCTGAGCTGCCACTGGACAGAAGGGGTCTAGTGGGTAGAAGATAACCCCCCAGACCATACTTATACCCATATGCCCAGCAACACAAATAGCTCTCCCTGGCGGCAGTGGCCTGCTCCTATTCTGGTCATGCATGTCCATACTTGCTTCCGAGCCAGCAGAAGGCTACCTGACAAGATCCATCATTTGGACACAGCCACGTGGTAGATTTTATGTCAGCTTGGGTCCTGACCATCACCCGTCCAGGGGCCCATACCTTGTGCCTTTGACATTTTAAGTATAAAATAAATAGAATTGGGGTGTGTGCTTGTGTATGTACTAGAGAGAAAGAAAAGGTGAGGGGCTGGTTGCTACTGCCTGAGCGGCAATTCTCAGCCATTGTTCTTCTCTGTCACTTCAGCCCCCGACCCCTTTCTGACACCCTGACAGAGGGGGCTGAGTGCCTAAAGGCAAACAGATGATTGTACCAAGTTGTCTGGGCTTTTAAAAAAGCTAATAAAACACATCTTTCTTTTTTCAAATATCTAACTGCCCATACTTCTCCAGTTTGTAAGCAGAATCTCTATTTGTTAATGAAAAATGGGCCTGAGGAATTATTTAAGGGAGAATTTCATTTTCATGTACCTTAATATTGGTTTTAAAATATCAAGAACTTAAAAATTTTAAGGGCTGAGCAATTTTCTTTCCCAAAATTGTAATTTTAAAGAAGCCAACCAGGAGGAATACCCTGCTTGGGTAAATGTGGAGAAACGGTGTGACCTTTTAGAAAAGTAATCTGGGATTGAAGGGTTGGTAGCTCAGCAATATCGTGACAGGGTAAATGTGGAAAATTGGGTGATCTTTTAAAAACTTAAAATTTTCCTCCCTGAAATCTTATTGAAAGCTATCACTGAACTCTACAAAGAATTTATTACTTGGTGGGCAAAGATTTATGATATATATATATACATATATATATATATACACAATATATACACATACATATATAACTCAACTGATTCCTTAAAACTGTGAGATTTATTTTATTATATCTTATAATAAAATTATATATATATTATATATATCTTTTGTAGATGAAGAAATTGAGAAATAATGTGACTGATGCTAGCTAGTATAATTTAAGCCTTGGAGTCCTGCGAGTAGCCTGCAGCTACCTATTTGGCCGTTGGTTGATGGTTAAGAGTAAATCATAATTATTTGTTTTCACATCTTTGTTTTTGTTTCTTTGTCCCTATAATTTCAAAGCCCATGCATCCTTTCTCTCCTTAACTTGTTCCTATGTGTGCAACTGCTCACATACATCTATATGTTCTGTGAAAAATTAATGAACTAATTGCAGACTTGGAAGTGTTCTGTTGCATGCTGAACCTTTATTTCCACATTTATTGCTCTCATCCAAAGTGTGCATTGTTGGGCTGGGGAGATGTCTCAGCAACGAACATCGCTTGCTTGTTCTTCTAGAGGACCCAGCACCTGGTATTGGGTTACTAACAACCATCTGTAACTGAAGTTTAAGGAGACTCTTTTCTGGCCTCTGTAGGTACTGCAAGCACATGGTGCACATACATTCATCAGGCGCATTCACATACTCATAGAATAAAAATAATTAATTTAAAAGTGTGCATCCCTACACTTCCCTGGCGAGTTCGTATCAGAGTACCCTGTGTATTGTTTTCATATATGCATAACACCATCTGGCTTTTCTTCTTCCAGTCCCCACAGACACACAGCTTTTTGCCACCTGACTGTTAATATAAGCCAGACAGCTGCACACCTCACCCACTGTGGCACATAGTATATACTGAAGATACCTCGTTTCTTCACCTGAAAATTAACTGTTTCCATAAAGTTATTCTTCCTAAGTTCTTCTTCCCCCTTCTCTCGTACTATTTAATGGGAAGCGAAGTAGCTCTGTGTTTCAAGGTCAGAATCTTGAACCTTTTTTAAATCTCAACCTTCTTAGCTTTCTTTTTTCTTCAAGTTTTTTGCCTAGAGTTTAGGTAGTTGGTGTCTGCCTCTCGGGGACCACACCTCAAATGAAAGCCCTTCAAAGTTTATTAAATATTTTGCTGCTTCATGAATGCTCCTTACCTCCCGGTGTCTGGATTAGGAGACATATGGAGTACATTTATATGAGAGCTCTCCTGTTACTTAGGATGCAAATGTGCAAAGAAGAGCTCCTGAAAGAACCATTTCAAAGCCATCAGCCTAGGAGCCTGGAGCCAGGACCGGATGGCAGGCTTGACTCACCTTGACCTGAGATGCGGCTCTTCAGCCATGGGGCCAGGCTAATAATTCTTCAGATGTCACCATGGCTGATAGAGCAGGTAACTGTAGCCAGGAACCTTCACAAGAGCCCCTGCAGTGTGGCCTCTTCTTTTTCCTCTTCTTCCTTCCTGAGGCCACTACCTAACCCATTCATGACACTGTTACTGCGCTTTCTGGCACAGCAAGTTTGGTAAACACACTGGGCGGCAGGGAACTGGAGAGGATGGACGCAGGACAAGAGAGGTAAAGGAAGAGACAGCTTTACCATCCAGACTCCTGTTTCAGTAAGGCATTGTCCATAGGCTGGAAACTGAGCAAGGAATAGATGTAATAAATAAGTAAATAAAATCACTTGCAAAGTTCCATAAAGTCTATTCGTCCTCTAAAGAAACAAAATCAAAACACGTTTTTGCTTTTGTTTTCTACTCCAGTAAAATGTAAGAATTAATGAAATGTCCTTTCAGTCCAGAGTTTATTTACCTAGTGATTTAAGCTTCCTATCAAGGCTTTTTGGAACGTATTCATCGACCATACGACAGTCTCCTCCTCACATTCTTTGTCATGTCATTGTCCAAATCCCACCCTACCACAGTTCCTGGACTAAGCGCCCTCTCTGTTCTGAGAGACCTTAGGTCTAACCACTTCTGCCTGGAGTCACGGTTTCCATCCAGCCCTCAGGGAAGCAATTGGTATCTATTAGCTGTTCAGTACACCTTGGCTTCAGTACA
Organism: Phyllotis vaccarum; assembly: GCA_033318265.1. NCBI lineage: Eukaryota > Metazoa > Chordata > Mammalia > Rodentia > Cricetidae > Phyllotis > Phyllotis vaccarum. The sequence continues at coordinate 31,528,611 of JARWLC010000015.1, forward strand.
ACTTTATCCTTGGGGGTTTTTGTCAAATGGATATATAGACTTCTAAGAATGGCACCATTTGTGTGGAGCACAGTAAGCCTGGGAGCAATCTGGCTTAAGCAAGAGAGTGTACTGCCTACCTGTGTTCAACTCTATCCCGTCTTTCCCCTAAAAATCAACGATTCAAGATTTCTACTCTGTCTTTCCTTCTTTTGAGATTTTAAAATTATTTTAACATTTAACATACATTTGCAGTCCTAATGATAATTTGATAAAGGTAGATGACTCCCTTGTTTTCCTCTGTGACTTCACCAGAATGTATTTGTACCCAATCACTTAGACAGCAGCATTTAATAGATTCGTGTCCATACCCACAGGTGACTTGCTGTTTATATTTCCAAACTTCACTGCGGTGTTTTCTGAAACTGTTATGCATTCCTTTGCTTATTCTGTTATTGCGCAAGAATATTTTTGGGTTCTTTGCTGGCATAGATTTCATCACTGTGGACACTGTTGTATGGGTCAGCAAGGTTCAGATTGGAGACTAAGTTAGAGCTTGTACCTAAGTGTGAGTATCACAATGTCTATCTATGGTTAGTTACGGTGGTACATGAGATATGCAACAGTTCTTCATAACAATTTCTATTATTGCTTTTTAAGAGAGTTTTCTAATCAGGGAGTAGCTATTCCCAAACAGAAAGTCATCTTTCCTAATGGATAATGAAGTCAAACTCTTTTTGTGTTTGTTAGCTGTGTGTTTTCTCTGTGTGACGTGTCCGAGTCTTTTGCACATTCTTTCCTCACTACAGAGTTAGCTCTTTGCTTGTTGGCTTGTGGAAGTTCTTCATATATTCTGAGTAGAAACCTTTTCAAACTTACAAATACTTCCTTCTGCAAGGCACGATGATGCAAGCCTCTACTCTCAGCACTCAGGAGGCAGAGGCAAGTGCATCTCTGTGAGTTCAAGACCAGCCTGATCTACATAGAAAATTTCAGGCCAGCTAAGTATACGTAGTGCAACTCTGTTTCAGAAACAAAGACTTTCTTCTCACTTGTGGTTTCTCATTTTATTTGCTTTATGTTTATATATTCCTTATATATAAAGTTCCTTATAAGCCCCCCCTTTTTTTTGCAAAGGTTCAAGATTTCTTCCCCAATCAAGAGTGATTTAAAGAAACCCTCTTTTAAGACTTGATCTCTTAACCACAATGTCTTGTATGGTCGTGTGAATACGAACTACATTCAAAATAATAGAAACGTAAGGGTAATTGAGATGCAATCAATGTATGAACAAAGGTTCATCCATAGGGCTAGGGATATAGATCAGTTGGTAAGGTGCCTAAACTAATATGCACGAAACCCTGGGACTGGTCATCACTACAATATATATATATATGGTATCATATATATATGGTGATACCAAGCACTTGGGAGGCGGAGACAAGATGATCAGAGGCTCAAGGTCATCTTTGGCTGCAAAGAGATTTACGGCTCAGCCTGAAATACAAGAAACAATGTCTCAAAAAACAAAGGAAGAAAAGGAAGGAAGGAAGGAAGCAAAATAAGAACAGGTCAGCAGCTTGGAGAAGTGAATTCTGATGTATTTGCAACACTAATGTGTTGGTAACCTGCTACTACGTGAGAGGAAAGTGCTGTGTGTGACGACCCCATTTCCACCTACCATAACAGGCAAATTCAGAGACATAGACAAGAGACTGGCAGATGCCAAGCAGTGAGGACAGGATGAGAAATGATGAGTTAGCACATGCATGCTTCCTTTTTGAGGCTGTTGACTATTCTGGAGTTAGGTGCTATCGACGACTGTGTGCTCTGTGAAAACACTAAAAACCACTAGCTAAATCATAAACATTAATATGGCAGTATTTGATACATGAGTTTATTTCAGGATTTATCTTCACTTTAGAATTAAATACAATGTGTTTAGCACACCCCAGTCCTTTAGTGAGATCCTGGAAGGATGCACAACTTTTTCAAGTGAAAACCTTTGGTACTGACTCTCAGAAAGTGACATTTTTAGCCCAATACCAAACACTGCTGTACTATCAAGTCTCTAGACACGGGTGGGTCTTTTTTGGGCTCCTTTATATTTACTAGGTTGATTTCTCCCAGTGCCGATAATTTTTGTAATCTAATGTAATTAATATTAACTATTGGTATTGGATGTTTCAATCTTTTTCCTTTTTTTTTTCTAATCTTGCACGTCTAGATTCTGTTTTATTTTGCTTTGTTTTGTTTTAACCCAGCACACTCCATTCCTGAAATATAGATCTAGCCCTTCATTATTCTTTATTCTCTCATATAAATTTCAGGGTGACTTTTGAGGTCACACCTCGGCACACATACAAAGATGTTGAGATTTTTTATTGGTGTTGCATTAAAGTTATAGATTAATTTGGAAATAATATGATGTCTTAATAATAGTGAGTTTTTCAGAACATAAATATGGACTACCTTCCCATGGACCTTTATAACTTCTCTTCTAAAAGCCCCACACATTTGTTACTTTAATTATTCTTAGGAACTTTATATATATATATGTAAACATATATTATTTTATTTTTATGTAATAAATTTATTACATACATATTTTATTTTTATATACAGGAATATACTTTCATGTATTTGTGTATACATGTATATGTCTATATTTTTATGTATAGATAAGCTCATATAAAAATTTTAATTTAATATAGTAATTATACAATTTATATGGAGAATTATAATAAATAACAAAATAATATACATATAAATAACTTATATGAATGATTCTAAATTATAACTGAAATAATTATATTAAATAATTTATAGAAAAATTATAAAATCATAAATATATGCTTTTATGATACATTGTATAGCTTTACATCATGATAACTATTTACTTTTATTAAATTTATTTCTAATACTTTATTACTTTAGAATTGGATTTTTGGTTTGTTTCATTATTGCTAAACATTGTATGGTGTTCCAATGTGCTTCCTGGTGACCTGGCTAGGAGTTTGATGAAGTGATCTTTTTATCTGTAGTAACAGCTTGTGCCTTTCAGTTTTTTTTAATCTGATGTTACTACAGCTGCACGGGCTTCCTTTCTGTTATCTTTCTAATGTGTCTTTCCCCGCCTTTCTGTGTTCTTTCTATATTTTCTACACTCTCGTGCTTTAAAAAGGGATGTAGCTACTTTAGAAGTTTTTAAATTAGTATTTATTTCACATGTAGGAATGTTTTGCCTGAATGCATTTATGTATATAATTTGCTTGCATCGTGCCCAGAGAGACCAGAAGATAGAATTGAGTATCCATGGAGGTCAGAAGAAGGGTTGGATTCCTAGACCTGGAATTACAGAGTATTCTGGGCTCCCATGAGGGTGCTGGGAATCAAACCTGTGTTCTCTGGAAGAATAACCAGTACCCTTCACTGCTGAGCCATCCCTTGCACCTTCATATAACTACCTTTCATGCAATCTGTATTTAACCATAACTGAAGCATTTTTTTAAAAAATATTAATTTATTTGAAAATTACTTCAACCATCTTAGTTTGTCTTTTGCATCTATTTTTCCTCTTCTTTGCTTATTTCACTTTCTTTTTGTAGTATTTTATTTTTCTACTAGCTTCAGAGTTTTTTATCTCAAATTCTAAGGATTGTCTTAGACATTTTACTATAATGTAAATTAAAATCTCCCTTCCACTTGGCCAAATTAAGCACTTGTTAACATCAATTAATCTTACAACTTATATAATGTTTGTATTTTCACTTGTGTATTTTTTATACGCTTTGCATTTTTGATCTATCATTTTCTAAGATTTTCATGGTTTTCTTCTTATATGTATATATTTTAAGCCTTTATGTATGTATGTGCACCATATATGTGCCTGATGCCCAGGGAGGTCAGAAGAAGGCAGCAGATCCTCTGGAACTGCAGTCACAAATGGCTATAAACTGCCATGTGGGTGCTGGAAACTGAACCCTGGAGCTCTGCAAGAGAAACCAGTACTCCTAACTACTGAATTACCTTTCCAGCTCCTAATCCATTCTTTTTCAATTGACAAAGTATAGAGCATAATATTTTCAAATACGTATATACTGTGGCATGACTAAGAAAACTTACATGATATGTATTACCTCATATGTTAATTTCATGGGGAGATCATTGAAATTTTAGTCAGTAATTTTCAAGCATTTAACATTGATTATAATCATCATGCTGTACAGTAAATGTCTTGGGCTCTTGTCTAAAGATTTGTACTCTTTGACTGACATCTCATTCCACTTCTTCCCCAATGCCATCCCCTGGCAACCATCATTCTTTCCTCTGCCTCTATGGACTGGATGTGCACGCACAAGGGAGGTGATAGGGTACTTGCCCTTATATATATCTAGTTTATTTCATTTAAATCCCATTCTCTGAATTAAGCTATACTATTGCAAATGGTAGTGTTTTGTTTTTGTTTTTTTTTTTTTTAAGTTAGGTATGTGATTTCACTGTGTTTATTGCAGGACGCTTAGGATGACTGCTCGTCTTGCATCTTGTGAATGATGCTGTAACAAAGAACACTGTGGGATTCCTACAGCTTTTACAGCCAGTGTTGTTTAGATGTAGCTAAGAATCTATTTATGCTTTGAGGGTTTGTTTAGTAATGATCTCTAGATTTTTGTTTTAAAACCTTGTTATGTTGCAAGGCATCCAACATATTGAAGGTTTCATTTTCTGTCTTCTTGTTTACATTGTTGTTTTTAGTCACCTACAAATCTATGTATTTCTTTGAAGGGTGTTCTTTTTCTCTGGCTGCTTCCATGGTTCTGTGTCTTTGGCCGTCTCTCATTCACCATGATGTCTCAAGGCATGGAGCTGTACTCATTTATTGCCTTGTGAGAGTCATGGATAACTTCATGGTTTCCTTCTCCTGCTCAGAAAGCTCTAGAACACATTTTATTTCTCTGAACATTCCTTCCTTTTCTCTCCCTTATTCCCATCCAGGATTTAAAGTTTCCACTCAGTTGTTTCCTGTTATTTAACCTCTCTTGGATTTTAGATGTCGTTACCCCTTTTTTGATGCATTTAGGGTGGTGTGCTCTGATTTATCATCCATTTCTGACATTCTATCTTATATTAGAGCTAATATCATCAATTTTTCTGTGAATTGAACTTAAAAATTTTAATAATGTCGTTTCAATTATATAAATTTAACTCTTATTTAACCTACGTATTTTGTAGTTCATTGCTTTTTAGTCATATTTTACATGACTAACATAGGCTACATTCATATGTAAATTCATCCCTATGTCCAAGTAGGACAGAAAACACACATACTGTTTGTCTTTCTGAATCTGGGTTCGTTTATTTAACATAACGATCTCTCTTCATATTTCTTCTCTTATGAATGTTATGATTTCATATATCTTTACAATCGAATGAAATCCCATTGTCTACATGTACTATATTTTATCTGTTCTGCTGATAGACATCTAGGCTAATTCCATCTTTAGCTATGGTGAATACTGCAACAACACACAGGATGCAAAAGTATCTCTATGGAATACTGACTTAGAGCCCTTTTAGGACTACACTCAGAAACTATAGCGCAGGATCATATACTCCCTGGATTTTCACTTCTTCTACAAACCTTCTTCATAGTTACTTCCATAGTGACTGAACCAGTTTATATCCATCAATGGTGTATAAGGGTCTCCTCCTCCTATATCATCACCAGAGTTTATTTATTGTCTTGATAATAGCCACCCTACTTGAGAAGAGATGGAATATTTAGTAGTTTTAATTTGCATTTCCCTGATGGCTAATGATGTTGAACGGTTTCTAAAATATTTACTGGCCATTTGTATTTCTTGTTTTGAAAACAATTTACTCAACTCACTAGCTTACTTATTGATTGGATGATTGCTTTGTTGGTGTTTAAATTTTGAATTATGTATTCCAGATGAAAATCTCCTGTCAAGAATATTTTGGGAAAGACTTTTTGCAGTGTGTAGGCTGTCACTTCACTCTGGTAATTGTTTCCTTGGCTGTGAGGAAGCTTTTTAATTCCATAGAATCTGATTTGTCAGTTATTGAGATTATTTCTTGTGCTACTAGAGTATTTTTTTTCAGGAAGGCTTTGTCTACACCTTTATTTTGAATGTTTTACATGAGCTGTTCTCTAGTAGCTTCAAAAATTCAGGTCTGACATTAAGATATTGGTTCATTTTGAATTGATTTTTGTGAAAGGTGAGTGATAAGAACCTAGCTTCATTTTCTATATGTGGTTATCAGCTTTCTTACCATCATTTGTTGAAAAAGTTGTCTTTTTTCCAATGTAAGAGGTTTTTTTAAACTATATTTATGTGGTGCGTATGTGTGTGTATGTGTGTGTGCATGTATGTGAGAGTGTGGGTGTGCATGTATGTGAGTGAGTGTGCATATATGTGTGTGTGTGTGTGTTAGTACATGTGTGGAAATCAGAGGAAAAGTTACAAGAGTCAGTCCTCTCCTCCCATCATGTCAATCTCAAAAATCAAACTCAGGTTGTTAGGCTTGCTAACAAGTGGCCTTACCCACTGAGCCACCTTTCTATGCCCGTTGTAAGTGACACCTTGGTTGTATATATGTGGCTGTCCCTGTGTGGGCTTATTTCTGGGTCTCCTAGTCTATTGCCTTGGTTTACATGTCTGTTTTTGTGCCGGCACCATGCAGTTTGTGTTTCTATGGCTCTTAGTGTAGTTTGAGAGATTGGGTTTCTTGATGTCTCTAGCATACTTTCTGTTTAGAGTTGCTTTGAATAAATTTGGGGCCTTTCTGCTTCTATGAATTTCAGGATCCTTTTTTCTAGTTCTTTGAAGAATGTGATTAGAATTCGGTGGGGATTTCATTGAAGCTGTAAACGTTTCAGCAACACTGTCATTTTTTACGGTGTTGATCCGGTAAACTCACAACCACGGGAAGTTTTCCCCTTTTTCCAGTATCATCTTCAATTTCTGTCTTCAGTGATTTGAAGTTTCATGATATAGATATTTCAGCTCCTTGGTTAGTTTTACTCCTATGTATTTAATTTATTTACTTAAGCTCTTAGGAATGAGATAGCCTTTCCCTCATTTTCTTTCTTAATAAGCTTATTATAGAATGTAGAAAAGTTTCTGGTTTTTGTATGTTGATTTTATATCCTGATACTTTCCTGACGATGATTATCAGATTTAAGAAGCTTTGGAGTTTCTTAAGTATAGGATCCTACCATCTGCAAATAGGAATGTGTTGACATCGGTCACTATTTATATACCATTTATTTCTTTGTCTTGTCTTTCTGTTGTATCTAAAGCCTGGACCACTATATTCAAAGAGAGCGGTGACTATGGGCATCCTTCTCTTGATCCTGATTTTAGAGGAAATGCTTTTATATTTTCTTCATTTAGTATGATGACTAGAAGATAGTTGTTTATGGTCGGTATGGTGAGATGTATGTGGCCTTCTTTTCCAAATTTCTTCAGAGCTTCTCTCAGAGAGAGATATTGGACTTTCAGAATCTATTGAGATGAGCATGTGATTTGTCCTTAAGCCTATTCAGGTGCCTATTACACTTGTTGATTTGCATGTATTTACTCACTCTTGCGTCCCTGAAATGAAGCTAGGACATGTTGTACAAATACTATTTACAAAAATATTGATCCTTAAGCAAGACCTGACAAGATGGATCTACAGGTGAAGAGGCTTCCGGTACTAACCTGGTGACCCAAGCCTCATCCCTGGTACCCACATAAAGATGGAAGGAAAGAACTGGTTCCAAAGTTAGTACGCACAAACACCGAGAAATTAGTATTTTTAGGGGAAATTTATATCGATGTACTTTGTTGGCTTAAAAATATCATTTCATGCTTTCCCGGCTTCAGGGCTGATGACAAGCTCTGATCTTGTTCTCATGTATTTGCCTTGGCGGATGGGTCGGCATCTTCCCTTACAGATATTAATATTGTCTCTTAACTCTGTGTCTCTCACATCTAGACTGATCTATGCTGTGACCTTCCCCTCTGATCATGTCCATTGGAGCAGTAGGTGCCTTTTGTGTGTAGATATCGCTTCTTTGTCCAGGCTTGGCAGATTTTCTGCTGTAATTGTTTGGGATGGACTTTCCATATCCTCCACATTTATCTCAGCTCCGTTTCTGCCATGGACTCTTGGGTTTGGATTTCTAGATAGAATTCCAGACATAGACATTTGATAATTCTCATTTGCTTTTTTTTATTGTTGCTTGAGCACGATGTCTTCTGAACATCATATGCCATCCCTATATTCTCTCTTCTGCCATGTCAAATCTAGTAGGGATGTTTTCCGCTATGTTTTTAATTTGGCTCATTGATTTTATTTCAAATATTTTATTCCATTTGGTTCAAAACATCAACTTTCTCAATGAATTTTCTTTCGTGTTGATAACTTTCTTATTATCTTGCTGACATTTGCTTTTATATTGCTCACATTCATCTTCAAGTTTTGGATTGTGCTGGTCTTCTTGTATAGATCCTTCTGAAGTTAATGGTCATTTTTAAAAAACATCTTTAAGTTTGTAAATGAATGTTTTGAGTACATTCATGTCTATGTTCCACATGTTTGGCCAGTGCCCTCAGGACCAGAAAAACGTCTCAGATCCCTGACACCGGAGTTACAGCTGGCTTGTGAGACACCATGTGGGACTTGAGAATTTAACCTGGGTCATCTGCAAGAGCAGCCAAGCTCTTAACTGGTTAGGAGTCTTTCTGACCCTCGTTGGCCATTTTACTAATAAACTTTTACAATATTAATCTTCAGTGTCTTTATCTTACTAAAGAATTATCTTCATTGTCTTTAACTTACTAAGGAATTATGATCTTTTGGAGGAGTCAGACTAACTGTTTCCTGTGGCAGGGGCGTGTGTTTGCACATTTGCTGGGTAACTGTTCTGGTTTTATTTGGGAATCTTCTTATTCAGCAGCCCCGCTCGGGGCTCAATCGTCACTATTCCTCAGTGAGGAGAAAACGAACAGTTATGACAACAGCAACAATATTAAATCAGACAAGATACAGACATGCACTTAGCCAGTCACCAGTGACCATAAGCCAGAGAACGGAAAACAAACCGTTAACTGTGCTGTGAAGTTTGAAGAATTCGGGGCGTGAATGTAGAAATAGTATGTAGCGTAAAGAAAGTAGGTAGGAAAGAGAGAAAAACAGAGGGACACGAGGTAAATAAAAGAAAAAAAATAAGAGTGGGAAAGAATGTTCTGGAAGGAACTAGAACTAGAGATTACAGGAAAGAAAGTAAAGAAAAATCTAGAGGACTTCTCAGTAATGAGAAAGTTAGAAAATAAAGTAGATGAATGTAAGAATCAGAATAAAAAATAAGGCATACATTTCATTTTTATAAAGCCAGAAAGCAAGAGTAATAATAGCAAGATGATGCCAACCTGCAACTAAAGACATAATGGGGGGAATAAGCAAAGGAAGATGCAGAAGACAGACAAAAGGGGAGTGAGCAAAGGGGGACCCGGATGAGAGAAGGAAACAGAAGAGATACAAGACGGCAAGGAAAACAGGGCAGCAACAAAATAGATGGACATGGGAAAGGAAATTTAAAATATAAACGACGGGAGTGGTTTCCCAACAGTGAAAACACACGCTGGACCTGAGTGGGATTTCCAGCACCCACACTGGGCAGCTGCCTGTAACTACCTTCAGGGCTCTGACTCCCCTTTTGGCCTCTATGGACACCTGCACTTACATATACGTATACCTACACAGACACACAAACACACACACCCTTAAAATGATGAAATAAATCTTAAGATATGGAAACATGAAAAACATAACTAAGTAAAAATGGCACTGAAAGTATCAGTAAAGGAAGAGGAAAAGGGACTTGTAAGACAATTGGTAACGTGTTTGTGCAGAAGCCTGAGGACCTGGGTTTTATCCTCGGTCCCTGTGTAACACCCAGTGCTGAGGAGGAGGAGGACACAGGCAGATCTTGGAACTCACTGCCCAGCCAGCCTAGCCTAATGATCAAACTCAAAGCCTAGTGAGAGATGCTGACCAAAAGCCAAAGTGGCCCCCTGGCCTCTGCTCAGATACGTGCAAACACATGCATAAGCACACACATACCACCTGCTGTTCCCTGCTGGAGTCCAAGACTTCTGCAGCTCCAGAGAGCTACTTGTATACTCAGATGTATCCCTCCAGCAGCATGGGTACAGATCTTAAAAAATGAAGACAGCTAGATTGGTCCTCTGCTTATACAGGGATCAGCTCTCTCGCTGATTCTCATACTTCCAACATACTTGGAAGGCACCCCTAGAGAGAATATTTGTCATCTTAGGAGTAAGATCTGGGGAGCCCCAGGGGTGCGAGAGAGCCTGTCCAAACTACAGACTTCAAGGCTAAGGATGCTCTCTAGAGGCTCCTGGGTTGAAAACAAGAAAATCTACTAAAAGAAAGTCCCAGAATACATCAAATACTTGCCCAATACAAGCGTGACACCAACACAAGCCTAGAAAAGACATCCACAGTCCTACCTATGATATGACCACAGCTGGCAAGTCTCACTTTGCTTCTTTTTTTCTATCTTTCTTCATTCCTTTTTTTTTTTTTTTACTTCTCTCTTTATTCAGTGCTAGGAATTTATCCTTGGACTTCACCCATCCTCAGAAGGATGAAAATAAGCCCTCTAAAACTGTGCTATGTAGTTGGTTATTCATTTTTTTTATTATATATTTTTTATTTAAAAGATTTTTTAACATACCCACCGCTGTTCCCCATCCCTCTCCTCTTCCCAGTCATTCCCAGTCATTCCCAGTCATTCCCAGTCATTCCCAGTCATTTCCCCATCCCATTTCCCACATTCATTCCTCAGAGAAGGTAAGGACTCTCAGGGTGAGTCAGTGTAATCTGGCATATCCCAGTTGACGAAGCCTCTCCCCCTAGTATGGAGACTGAGCAATGTGTTCCTCTGTAGAGAATGGGCTCCAAGAAGCCAGTTCATGTACTGAGCATAAATTCTGGTCCCAATGTTAGAGGGCCCACAAACTGCCCATGCCATTTAACTGTCATCCACAATCAGAGGGCCTAGTTCAGTCCCATCTAGGTTCCCCAGCTGTCAGTTTAGAATCAGTGAGCTCCCAATTGCTCAGGTTGGGTATCTCTGTCAGTTTTCTCATCATGATTTTGACCCCTTTGCTCCTATAATCTCCCCCCCACCCCCACCCCTTAGACTGGTCTGGGAACTCAACCCAGTGCTTAGCTGTGGATCTCTGCATCTGCTTCTATCAGTTGCTGGATGAAGGTTCTATGATGACAATTAAAGTGCTCATCAACTTGATTACAGGGGAAGATCAGTTTAGGCACCCTCTCCACTATTGCTTAGAGTCTTAGCTGTGGTAGTGTTCGTGTGTTCTAAACACAAAGGTCACAGTCACAGTCAGTAAGATGAAATGACAGCCTACAAGAAGGGAAAAGATCTTCACCAGTTCTACATTTGACCAAGGGCTGATTTGTAAAATATATAAAGAACCTGAGAAACTAGAGATCAAAAAACTAAATAATCTAATTAAAAATGGGATACAGAGCTAAATAGGGAATTCTCAACAGAAGAATCTCAAATGGCCAAAAGACACTTAAAGTAAAGAACTGCTCAATATCCTTAGTCATCATAGAAATCCAAAAAAACTCTGAAATAACATCTTATACTTGTCAGAATGGCTAAGATAAAAAACACAGACGACAGCCTATGCTGGAGGGGATGTAGAGCAAGGGGAACACTCCTCCATTGCTAATAGTAATGTAAATTTGTACAGCCACTTTGGAATTAGTATAGTGATTTCTAAAAAGAAAAAAAAATCTGGAAATCAGTCAGTCTATCTAAGGATCCAGCAATACCACTATTGGGAATATACTCAAGGGGATGAACATTCATACCCCAAGGACATTTCCTCAACTATGTTCATAGCAGCATTACTTGTAATAGCCAGAAACTGGAAAAACCTAGATGCCCCTCAATTGAAGAATAGATTTTTAAAATGTGGTACATTTACCCAATGGAGTACTCAGCAGGGGAAAAAAAAGACATCTGAAATCTGCAGGCAAATAGATGGAACTAGAGAATATCATCGTGAATGAGGTAACACAGACCCAGGAAGACAAAAATGGTATGTACTCACTCATCAGTGGATTTTAGATGTAAAGCAAAGGATAACCAGGCTATAATGCATATAATGCACAACCCCGAGCAGCTAGGTAACAAGGAGGAATCTAAGAGAGACATCCATGGATCCCCCTGGGAAGAGGAAATAGAGAAGATCTCCTGAGACCATATCGGGAGGGGCAAGGGAAGGTGGGAAGGGATCAAGAGAGAGTGAAATGAGTGAATGAGATACCTTGATAGAGGGAGCCATGAGGGGTTAGAGGGAAACCTCTATTCAATTTTTAAGGATTCAGAAAGAAGCTGTTTCAATACTCGATGTTTAAAAATCCCTTGTTTATATGTGTGTGTACACACATACATGTTACTGTTCTCTATGTACTTTCTTTTCATTTCTATTTTTTTATTCATTTAACATATCAAGCACAGATTCCCCTGTCATCCCCTCTTCCCACTCCCTCCCCCAACAGTCCCCCTGTAGCCAAATATTTCTGTGCCAGCCTAGCCTGGAGGTCTAGCCCACAGTCCCACAACCTCTTAGTCCAAATAATCATACAAAGACTTAAATGAATTATAAGCTGTTTGTCCTGTGTCTCGGGCTTATTACTTGCTAACTCTTATACTTAAATTAACCCATGCCCCTATTTATGTTTAGCCTGGTGACTTGGTACCTTTTCTCAGAGCAGAATCTCACCCTTCTTTGTGTCTCCTGGTGTCTATTCTGAGTCTGGCTGGTCTCTCTCTCTCTCCTCTTCCTCCTCTTCCCCCCCCCCTCTTCTCCTCAGTGGTCCTCTTAGTCTGGTAGCCCCACCCATACTTCCTGTCTGCCTTCTGGCCAATCAGTGTTTTATTAAACCAATGGGAGTGACAAATATTTACAAATACAAGGGTCCCATATTATCCCCCACCCCCTCCTCTGAGAGGATGAGGCCTCCCCTATGCACTTTCATTCCTAAGTTTCCTACCTTCTACAATTGTCCACTCCTCTACATCTGCCCCCTCACTCTCCACAGAGACCTCCCAGTGCTGTCTTTCTTCCTGTAGGAGATTTATGTTCAGGCTCCCTATCTAGTGTTTGTTCACTGTTTTCAGCCCTTGAGGATAGCACAGTTTCAAGCAATTGGTTCTCACTCAAGGTAGCACCTCACCCAGTGACAGAGTAATACACAGTGACAGAGGAGTCCTGTGACCCAGCCATGGATCATATACAGTGACTGGATTCCTGTGCATTGGTGGGCACCCACTGGAGGAACCACTGTCTCACTAAAACCCACAATTGGAAGCTTGAGAGTATCATTAAGTCCTGAATGGGGGAGGATTGCATACATCCCACGTGCCCCCAGATTTATTTATTTTTATTTCATGTTTATGAGTGTTTTGCTGTATGTGCGCATGTGCACCACACGTGTACAGTACCCACGGAGGTCAGAAGAAGGCATTGGATCTCCTGTATCTGCAGTTACAGATGGTTGTGAGCTGCCATGTGGGTGCTGGAACCAAATCCCAGTCTTCTACAACAGCAGGGAATGCCCTTAACAGCTGAGACATCTCTGCCCCTCTTGTCACAGGGCCAGCTGGTTCACTTCTTTGGAAGTGTCATGGCTGGAGCCAGTTGCCTTCTTTTCCCCCAACTCATCTTTTCCCCACACTTTTGTTGTTCACCATCTCTATTTTGAGGATTTCTATTTGAGGAAAGACTCAGAAATTCTTTCATTGACATGGAGCCTATTTTTTCTCATTCTGCTTCCTCCTCATGTGGTCACACAGAGGCAGCCTGTGCCTTTACTCATATCAGGGAAGGTGAAATAGTTGGAGGCTAGATGGTCACTTGATGTGGGAATGCATTTGTGTGTGCTGTATCTTTAAATAAAGTAGCTGTTATGGGTCATTGCGGACACCATAGAGGAAGTGGGAGGAGAATCAGAGCATGGGTAGGGGAAGCGGGGCGGAGTCAGAGGCAGACCGAGCTGAAGCCGCCGAAGGAACAGCATGTAAGGAGGCACGGGTGAGCCACACGGGCCATGTGGCCCACAGATTAATAGAAATGGGTTGATTTAAGATGTAAGAGCTAGCTAGCAATGTGCCTGAGCCATAGACCAAACAGCATGAACTTAATAGAAGCGTCTGAGTCGTTTCTGGGGACCCGAGCGGCGGTGCGCGGATAAGCGGTCCCGGGCAGGTCTGTGGGTCCGGGACCTCTGGCGTCCGGGACCCGAGAGAAACCCACTACTACAGTCACTGTCAATGCCTATAGGATCCAATATTCCCCACAGTCTCCTATCCACCTTCTAACCAGGCCTGACTCTGCTTATCTTCCAGTTTTGGGGTGGTATGCCTGCAAACGGGGATTTTGTTCTTAATGTTTTACATTAAAGTTCTAAAATACATTTTCTCATAGTAACAATGTCTTCCAGTATCTCTACCCATTAGGCCCCTGAGAATCTCCTTTCTACTCTGTCTTTTATGAGCTTTACTGGATGATGGGCTTCCCTTCATAAGAAAGGATGCTAAGCTACTAGGACCATGTCTTAGTACACTTTTCTTCCTTTGTGCATTACTAGTTCTGCCCACCCCCATTGTTATACAGCCCTCCCCCCACCCACCAAGAAACAGGGGTTTCAGGAAGGATAGTACTCTTCTTGCTTTAAGACTTGAGCAAAAGTGACTCGGTGACTCTACTGCAGGTTATGACCAGTGGTTTGTTCTTCTCTTTCCGACCTGCCAGTGCCTGTCTTGGTCTCTGAACCAAGCTTACACTGTACCCAATTACCCCCCCCTTCAGTGGAGTGGTGAGAATGTGATGTTACTGTTACTAGGTCTCCTGCCCACTTTAATCCACTAATCACGTCTTGCTTGCTCGATGCAGTGCTCAGAGGGTGGAGCAAGTCCTCATTTATTTGTAACAGAAGTCTGAGGATGACGTTCTGAGTAGCCTGGAGGCCTGTTCTCTTCATAGCTGGCCATACTAATGGCCAGCTTATTGTACAAAATATTGTGACTTATAGACACTAGCTAACTAAAAGGGATTTTGGACACAGTTTAATGCAATAACCCATTTTGTATAGGAATCTTTCTGAAATACAGTAATTGAAAGAGGATAAAATTATACTCAGCCCTAGATAATTTTGTGACCAATTTCTCCCTACCTCATTTATGTGAATGCTCTTCAAATGTGATAAAATTTTGAGAGTTCTGCTTGTGTTCACTGGTGAACACATTATTTATTATTTTGAGTGAAATAAGCCTATGATACCCTGAAGGCTTAGCTTGATATACTTTAAAATCAAGAGCGTGGGAGAGAAGGGAACATGTAATACCAGCTTAGCAACTCTGCTGTAACATCCTCAGCGATTTGTCCCTGTGTGGATGAGCTCTGTGGCAGAGGCATGAGTGCCATTCTCTGACTGTCACCATTGGACTCTTGCTCTGTTAATGCACTTCCACATGCCTCCAAGTGTGAGCAGAGAAATACCACTTCTTATTCTGTCAAGGGCAAGTAGGACCATGTCTTCTGTTTACAGGGTACTACGTCAGTGTAAGAAAGACAGACCAAAATATTTGTTAACCAGGAACTGCTTTTAGTTTATTGGCCAGCATTTTCACCGTGCCAGTAAATTATTCTCAAGCTTCCCTTGACTGCATGCAGCAGCTCTTTCTGTCTCCTCCACATTTACACACGGCATCTACTGCTTACATGTTATCTGCCAACATCAGTCGATCCATCCATCTACATGGTGAATCCATCCGCATCAAAGCTCTAGGAAACTGGGTTTTCTGGAATACCATTTCTCTATTTTACTTGGCGATATGCCTGGCATGAAGAGCTTTAAATTCGGCATCTGTCATTGCCTATCTTGATCCAAATTAGATAGTGCTAAATGGCATGAAGAATACTGCACAGGGGAAATCAGTAGTGGGCTGTGAAAGTGCTGAACTTTATATCACCATGTGCTTGAGTGTGGCTATTAGAGTTGTCAGCCAGATGCTTCCTGCAGACTTCCAGAAAGGGGAAGACTCAGTGCTACTGGGACCCAGAGGCACTGAGTGAAGTATGCAGAAAGTACATAAATCATGGGGCACATTCATTTTATTTGGCCCATGTGAGTTCACCAACCTCACCGTAGGTGACCAGGCTCTATCCCCAGCCTCTCTCCCTTCTGTACTCTATGCCTCCGAGGTACCGCCCATCTAGATCAGACCCTTGCAATCATTTCACACACTCCTCTAACAGCATCCTCAGGGCCTGTCATGTATTTTCATGTGTTTGCTCTATTATCCCTCCCTGCTTGAGACTCACAGATAATTGATGACGCTTTAGTTAATCATCCTTCTTCCTCTTTTGTTCACCAGGTACCCCAGCCTTCAAGGGGCTTCTTTATTGAGAATCAATGCCTCTCCTAGGTAATTGATCACCGTAGACCCAGGGACCCTCAATTCATCCCGGAGGGTGGGTAAATCATCATGAATAATCAAGATGCTGTGGCTTCAATATTACATGAATGTAAGCAAGCGCTGGATCACCTCTTGTTGGAAACGCCAGATGTGTCTACAGAGGACAAAAATGAGGACCAGCGGTGTAGAGGTGAGGTTCCGATGGAAGACACCAGGAATGGAGCCAGCAGGTTCCACGCCTGCACCCTGGCCTGAATGACATATCCTCCTCTCTGCCCTATATTTCTCCTCCTGGCAGATGACCACTGAGAAATGAGTGGATTTCCAGGATATGAATGGGACGGGCTGCAGGCTGACGGGCAGGGAAGAAGCCCACTTTGTTGCAGAGAATTGCTGTCAGTTCTAATTTTAGGCTTCAGTAAACATGAGGCTACAAGAAACAGTTTAGTTCAGGAAGAACAAAGGGTCCAAGTTGGCTGGTGCACGCACATTTCAATTATTAAAAAAATTGAAGCAACTTCTTGAATGGCGGCACATACTTCTCAAACGAGGATTTTGTGCTTCATCGGTTTCCATAGATTTCCGTGGCTTCCATAAGTAGGTCATCTCACCAGTGAGGACAGTCTCTGTTTTCTTTGTCATCTACAAACTCCTCATGCCATTTTAAAAACACACTTAATGATCTCAAGAAAGAATGTTTACATGATAATCACGGTCTGGATTTTTTTCTTGCTTCCTGGCTGATGTTATTTATAGTTACAGAAATTATTGGAGAAGTTCAATTCCAAAGTCTGGAAACAACAGAAGACTCATTTCTTCTTTCACCAGCTTTGGAGAAGCAATCTCTTTATTTCAGTTCCTTTCAATTGTTCAAATAATTTTCCTCCCGTTTTTTAAAAGTCTGTTCATCACATGTGCTATTAATATTTTTCCTGTATGCTTTTAGTTTTTGTGTGTCATTCAAAAATCAAATGCCTGAATAAAATATACCTGTAAAGGAGGTCCTGGCCTGGGCTTTTCCCCAGTTATGGTATACGGGCACATACGTGTCTAACCGGGCATTTAAGCCCTTATGACAGCCTCAGCTATGTAATCCATCATTCCACTCCCTTCTGGATGAAATCCTGTACATGCAGTCAGTTTCCAAAACAGAACTCAGCATGTGCTTCCATTCTGTACTAGCTAGACTGACAAGTGTAGGCTACATGTACTTGTCAGCCTAGGATCACAGGCTCCTCATGTACATGCCTGGTCCTCAACCCCAGGTTCCAGGCACACAGCCAATAATAATAGCTGGCTCTCTGTCTTCTGGGTGCAGCCTGTGGCTTGGGCTGTTTTCCTTGTTTTTTCCTAGCGTTTTCCTGGTGTCCTCTTTCTATATGTAATGTGTGTCCTCACTTAAGTTTCTCATTCTCCCTGGTGAAGTCTGAGGCCTCACTCAGATGCTGCTTTTTCCCAAGTGACACAGAATAGGAGAAATAATGAGTTTAGCTTCAGATGAGGTAAACCAAAGCTGTAAAGTCACTCAAATAGACACGGCCCTTCAGGTGAGCTTCTAGGACTAGGGCCAGAGAACCACTGAGGAAGGACTTCTCACATGCAGAGTGGTGTTACCTGCACAGTCCTCACTGTCCCTATGGGCTGCATCTGTGCAGAACCCCTCCCTCCTGCTCAGGTGAGCAAGGGGCTGTCAGCAGCTTTAGCACACTGATTGTGGCACTACAGGTGTTGCTACTGCCTAGAATCGTAAAGGCACTAGTACAGAGTCACTTATGGGTACAGCAGATCATGAACTTGGGGACATCGACACAGCCTATTCTCTTGTCTTTACCTTCAACCCCATCTTTCTCCTCCTTGTTCCTGGCAGCCTGGGAAATGAACCAAGAAGTGTAATGGAAATTGCAATGTAGTACAGCTTTAAAACCTGTATACCAGACTTTCAGTGTGCTCCACCAGCCTATTTTGGCCTGGAGAAAAAATGATTAGTTAAGGAGGAGACAAAAATGATTAGTTAAAGAATAAACTTTCTCTAGGCTGGGTGGGCATGGTGGTTCATGCCTAACATCCTAGCACTGGGAGATGAAGACTTTGTGACCAGCCTAGGCTAAACAGCTTCAATAATAGTAATATTATTGAAACAGTTTCAATAATAGTAATAGAAGAAGGTAGGAGAAGAGGCATTCTCCAATATTGTGAAGAAAGTACTCAATCCACAGCACGATGGAAGTCTATGAACCCAAAATGGGATTTCCATTGTCAAGTGACTATTCTTGACCCTTTTTGTGTCTAGATTACTTTTAGTCAAATTGAGAATGAAAAGGGACCTTATGTAAAGTTCACTGGACCACATGGGACCATCTCCCCCACTACCACCACCAGTCATCTTTACTCAGTGCCACTTAGAAGTACCCCTGAAGAAATTTGCTCTGCACATATGTTGCATGTTTAGAAACTGATATATATATATATATATAGTATATATATATATATATATATATACTAGAATAAATATATATATATATTTACTAGAAGTTACACAGACATATTTTAGAGCCAAACGTGATCACACAGTTCTAGGGCTTAGCTTCCATGGGGATACTACTGCAGACCCAGGGCGCAGGAGGTGCAGAACTGGGTATCACAGTTTCAATGGGATACAATAGAGTCATTTCTGGATGTCAATACCAGTCTCAATACTCATTGGTGTGGTCCTCTCAATGCCACGCAGTCCTTCCCCACTTAGAAAAATTCTTACCTTTGCTCCGCTGGTGGCAAGTTCACATAAAGATCAGGACCAAGACAGGTTTTCTGCCATCTTATTCTGCATGCCCATCACATTCTATTTTCTCTATTCAGTATGTCTCAGTTAGATACAATGCTATCATGGTATTGTAACCGTGACATTAAGCTACCATAGTGATGTGAGCACAAAATGGATGGGATATGAAGCATGATAACCATGTTGAAGATGCTTGCAGCCCAGGAGGGCAGAGAGAGGTGATAACAGAACAGTGGGACGCAGGCTGAAGGGAACATGCATCTGTGGGTTTAAGAGTGCATGGAAGAGGCATTTCAATCCCACTGAGAAGTCAATGATAGACTAATAGAAGTGGTGATTTTTTTTTTAATACAAAAGGCAATGGACCTGAGTTTGGTCATTGGGCTTGGGGAGTAGAGCAGGATGTGAAAAACCAAAGAACTAAACAATATGTTATGAAAAGTCTTGTCTTAGTCAATCTTGTTAGAAAGGTGAGGACAGGCTCTGTGCTATAAAAGGTTATGAGAATGGGCTGCAAATACTGAAAAGAAGGGTTGGTTTAGGAGCTATGGGATTTGATGGTTAACTCCATTCAGGGAGGGAGAGAAAGCAAACATCTGGAATGACTGGGTCTCAGATTTGAATGACGCTGTGTGTGTGATGGTCCCATTCATCAAAAGAAAATATAGAAAAGATAGAATTAGAACAACTGATTAACTGAGTTTGGGATATGCTCAATGTGAGACACAAGATGGATAGATCTACAGACATCCTTGTTAGGAAGCCTGGCATCACATATACTTCAAAACAGACTACTTCCATTATGAAGAAGGTCCCGTGGAGTGTATGCTGTCTATTCCATTCAGAGTGAAGCAGACAATGGGCCTCATCAGTGTAGAACTTCTTGCTGTGAAATTCTGAGTGCCCTAATAAACTCTACTCAACTCTGACGTGGTTTGGATGTCAAAACTCGGGGAAACACTTGCAGTTTCCAGAGCTTTTTTATGCTTCTGAAGTTTAGACAAGACACTGTCAACCAGAATTATTAGGATTTGGTGCCTATTGAGAGACAGTTACAAATGTGAAGCTGGGCCACTTCACAATTAATTGGTATCATCAGAAATCCATGTGTGGGCTTGTACTTTTCATCTGTATTTAAGCCTAGTCAACAATTAAAGGGTAAGATGGGCCAAGGTCTTAGAGAAACAGCAAATTATTCCCTTCTCAGGTGCCACAAGCTCAAAATGCCATTCCACTCTAGACCTGTTCTCACTTTACAGGAAAAAGAATCTTTCCTTAGTGCCTTTCTCTGATTCTTCATGCAGAGACAGTCACTCAAGTGCTTTACTTCCTGTTAAAAACCTTTCTTAATGCCTGACTACCCCAATTTACCTGTAGGGCACAGTAGACACAGGCCACCCATGACAGATAGCTCCTCGTTATTATTCTTCAAGGCAGCCCCAACAGCTTGGACCAGCCAGCAACAGATAGGAAAAGGATTTTAGCCACTGAGGTGCTTCATCATAACATGAGGGGCTCAACAGCCCTTCCTTTGACTGCAATTTCCTTAACTGAACTCTGACCTTTTCAGCTTTGCTCCCCAGCGAGTTAAGGATCCTGATCCAGGAGGCAAAGGAAATGAAGTGGCCCTTCGTGCCTGAAAAGTGGCAGTACAAACAAGCCATGAGCCCAGAGGACAAAAGAAACCTGCAAGATGTGATTGGCGCCAGGCTGCAGCAGTTACTGGTAGGAAAAGTCACACCACCTGTCCTTCTGACATTCCCGAGTGAGGCATTTAGAGTCTAAGTGGTCTAACAGATTAAATTTCTCTGAAGTACAAGACAGTCCCTACTCTTATGGTCAGCTCTGCCAGATTGACTAATGTAGGGGAAATGGGTATTTAAGAAGCATCATTTTCCTGTAACCTCCTGTGTTAGACAGACAGACCTAATGAAGACGGCAGGATGGAGGGCACTGTCTGAAACCTGTTGCCTGGAAATAGTCCCATCTTCTTGTTTTGGTTTTATTGTGCCTTCAATATTTTTATTTTGAAATGACACTCTCTAGTAGTTGGATACTTAAAAAATAATAATCTCCCCACCATCTCATGTTGATGGCTAAGCTATTGATACGCCATTTTGATTCTGCCCACCCTGGCAGTCCTGTTCACTCTCTTGGCTCGTCATTAATAAGATCAGTCCAGAAGCATCAAGTCAAGATCATGGATGTACTTAATTCAACTCACATTTTTCAATGTATTATAATAATGTAAAGTATAACATGTTCCTTAATAATCCTCTAGATTTCCCAAAGATCTGTTCTAATAGTTCTGTAATCTCTAATTTCATTAATTTTTGTTTTCATTATTTTTTCTTAATTTGGCCAAGCATTTGTCTACCTTATTATCTTTTCACAGAACTGTTTCTTTCATTAATTTTTGTATTATTCTTCTAATTTCTATTTCATCAGTTTATATGCTGATCGTTATTATTTTTTCTATTTGCTTGAAGCTTAGCTTGTTCTCAAACAATACATAACTAGGTTATTGGAGATCTTTTTTATTTTTTAGTATGGATATTTATGTTTCTAAATTCTTGTCTCTCAGAACTGCCTTTTCTGTACCCAATCTGGAGTTATGTTTGTTTTCATTGGTTTCTATAACTTTTTAAATTTACTCCCTGATTTACTAAATTACTCACTGATCGTTCAAAGGCATTTATGAGAATCTTTCTAATTTTATAGATTTTGTAACTATTCTTGCTGACTCTGTCATCTTAGTTGACTGTGATCTGATGAGACACAAGAAATGATTTATGTCTGTTAAGACTTGCATCTATACTTTGGATACAAATACCAGTGTTTTCCTTTACAAATGAAAGTTATACCAGCTCCACCCCTCAAAGAAACGAACCAAAGTGGAAGTTCTCAGCCTGTGGGTTCTGGCCTTTTGGGGGGTTGGATATCAAATATTTGCGTTGTGATTCATAACATAAGCAAAATATGAAGCTATGAAGTAGTAATGAAATAATATTATGGTTGTTGTTCACCACAACCTGAGGAACTGTGTTAAAGGGCCGCAGCATTGGGAAGGTTGAGACCCACTGAACTAAACTGATACCACCACCCCGTAAGAAGGAACATTACGAACAGTGTAGGGGTTATTACAAAGAAAGATGGTATGAAGTTGAGAGTGTGGTATGAAGAGTGACAGTGGATGAGGAGATGAACGTGATCAAAGTGTAAGATTTTCAAAGAGCTAATATAGATATTATATTTTCTAAGAGTAGCATAGGAAGCCAGGTAAGGCTCGTAGACCCAGGCTTGAGTTCTAGGGGAGTTAAACAAATATCATTTTCCTTTTGGCACATCACTCTAAAAAAAGATTTATCAATTTTTATTTTATGTGTATATATGCCTGTTTATATGTGTATGTATAAATGTGTACCACGTGCATTCCTGGTGCCTGAGGAGCCCAGAGGAAGATGTCAGATCCCTTGGGAATAATGATCATTGTGAGATACCATATGGGTGTTGGGTACTTGTTGCATCCATGTTCTATGTAATAGCAGCATGTGCTCTTAACCACTAAGCCATATCTCCAGACTTGCAGTAACACTGCTTTTAGTTTCTCAGGTGGTCATTAAGATAATTTAGTGACTTAAATGTATTTTTCCTTACGTAAAAATATATTTGTTTGCATATTAGGCATCAAAATGACAACATCCTAGAATTTTAACTTTGTTTACATGATTTAATGTTTAGTGATCCCTGCTTTTATGTTTAGGGATTATTTCCATTTAAATACATAGACACAGTTTTTCTCCTGTTGTAGGAAAAACTCTCAGAAGGATCCCTTGATCTATGAATACACAAGAGCATCTTCAGAAATTCCTAGACAGAGTAAAATAGGTTAAGCAGACTGGAGATTATTGGCAGAAGAAAGTATATCTTTGTAAAGAGTGATGTGTTGACCTAGAGATTTTAATTTTTTTGGTTTTATTTGGGTTTTGTCTTTGAGTAAAGGTCTCAGTATGTAGCCTAGGCTTGCCCTGAACTCTAGACCCTCCCTCTGAAGTGAAGAGTACAGAGGTGTGTTAGCAAACCTATCCTAAATGGGGGATTTTAACAACTTTGGTTGATATCAGAATACAAGTAGAATAAAATAATAAGTATAACTTGTATATTGTGGAATATACATACGCATAAAATCTTGCTTATCAAAATATCCCTATGTAATTATTACCACAACCATCCTCTTACACAGGAGATGAGAGAGTAGCCTCCTCCTCTGTTTCCCTTCAGTTTTACAGTGAGTCTAAAGTGAAGAATCTGAAAGCCAAAGTAGATACTCAGATTTATCTAATTTGTGAAGCCAGTGACTAAGAACTCTTAGCAGCCATGGAAGCTTTCAGAATTTGTGCTTCTGAGTTTGGCAGCCACTAGCCACATGGAGCACCTGACACCTGAAATGGCCACTGTGGCTGAAGATCTGTATTTGTAGCTTTGTTGATTTCTTATCTCTCTCTGTATATAGGATATCAACAGACATTGTCTTTGCCTGTTGAGTCGAAGTGTCTCAAGAGCATCTCAGGGAACTACCAGAAATATCAAAGGTTGTTATTGTTGTTCTACTGGCTAATACATCCCTACAGGGCACGCGACAGTATTGGAATCATGCTGCTAATACCTACAGCAGTGGTTTGTTCTTCTAGTGAGACACACACACACAAATACATACACTCACAGACACTACACTCATAGACACACTTACACACACACCATGACAGTGTTAGTATCATGTAGGGACTTGGAGATTCAAATTCTTGACTTCCAGTCAGTCGGGGGCAGGATGTAGCTGCTCTCCTTGCACCCATACCTGGTAGTGGCATCACCCACCATGAAAGCTGCTAGAATTAAATTTGCAGTCTCTAGATTTCAATCCACAACATAAAGTAGGAGGGAAGCAGTTCGGGGTTGTCCACATATCTTTCCTCCTACTGTATTCTATAATCCGTGAAACTCTATAAAGTATATGGATTCCCAACTGTGGAAGCAGGCAGTGGGGATAGAGGGACTTTGTTCTCCTCACGGGTCACTCAGTGTCAGCCCTAAGAATCATCCCACTAGACTCCCTTTAGATCCTAATGTTTTTAATATGGGAACTTTCTAAACTCTGAGCATCGTCTGTCTTTAGCTTACCCAGCAAGCTATAAATTACACAGCCACACCTCCTCGGGCTTTTTAGGTGCTTTTCTATTGTGCCAGACCCCAAATGCACAGTTGCTAAACCACTTTGTCTATATGCAGAGAAAACTATATAGCTCTCCATAGGTCAGACTCTCTGGAACTCCTACTGCTTTTGAGATGGTAGCATATTAAAAGTGAATCCAGTAAACGCTATGGCTGATTTTGGTCAAGTGTGCTATTCATTTTAGAGTCACAGTCCAAGGAGCCAAATAGTTGCCCATGAACTGTCAGATTCTGCTGACGGGTAAAGCAGATCAACATCTAAGCCTGTCTTTTTCACTTCCTATTTTTTCTTACATTTCGTATGTAGTCTGACCCTGAATCCTTCCCAGAAAAGTCTTCCCCTTAAGTCTTCAAAAGTAGTGTTTTTCTCAGAGTGAACATAAGCACTTTGTCTTTAGCTAATCCCACAACCCAGAGAGACGAGCAAACTCTAAACTGCTGGAGAAAAGGGGAAGCCGCAGACCACTCCTCTGCCTTTTCTGAGCGGGTGAAACTAAACACCCTTTCAGTATGGTACTCCCTACACCCCCACTTCATCGAGAATATTTTGTGTATCTTGTACTCTGCTCCCTGGATACTGCCCCCCTTCCCTTCCTTTTTCTCCCACTCCCCAATCCTTTCCCCTTTGGTGTGTGGCCACCGACAGAAATTTATGACAGGGGCCAGCCTCTTTTACAGTCCACACAAAGCTTGCTGACTGGAGAGACTTTGTCAGAGCTCTCCCAGAGAAAACACCTGCAGGACTCTCTCCGAGAAACCTGGAGAGATAGGAGATTAATGTGGTTGTAATAGCCGGGCAGGGGTTTGGGTATTATGCCCTCTCCCCAGGTAGATGAGTCTTTTCTGAGATGATACCAATTATTTATAGCTGAAACATCTGTTGATAACTGCAGCTGCCCTTGTAAAACAAAGCATATCATGGGGTCACAGGCTACAGGGACCTAAAACCCTACCTCATGCTAGCTTTGGTCTATTCAGTATCACCCCAAGTCCATGGGTTACCATCATCTTTAATGTCTCATCGTACCATGGAAAACACTTTGTAAACACCGCACTGCCCTGCCCTGTAGGCTTTGAAGCAGTATTTCATCTTCGTCGGTAATTTATATTCCAGTGCCATTGTGCTGTGGGAAAGAGAGGGGAAAACCTTTTTGTTTTCCATTTAATTGTATATCGCCTGACACTTTGACCTGTATTATTAGTATCAGTCAGGAAAAGGATTTTCTCTCCCTCTTATTTAAAAATGAAATTTCAAGGGAACGTAAGCGCTCCTTCAGCCCTTTTTACTCAAAACAATGTTTACACTCTAAGAGGAGAAGATGAAAAGCGAGAGCAGCCCTTTTTCAAGTGCCAGAGAAGGGCAGTGCCGTTTTTGAAAGAGAACAGTACAGCCCTTACAGATAACATTCAGTGAAACCTTTGATGGAGTTTTCAAAACCCAGTGAAGGCATTTGGTGCTGGCCTCTGCGGAGCTCTGCTCTGGGTTGCAGGGGCTGGCACTGACTCCTCGTTCCCGAAGCATGGGAGGAAGACAGGTCCAAGTTGCTATGTGGATGCCTCTTTGGGGAATGTCTCCAGTTACTTTCATTTTTCTAAAAGTAACAATCACTACTTAAAGAGAAATCTGGAAATCAAGCCTTTAAAAAGGAGAAAAAGGGAGGGCTGGATTTTGCATGTCCCTGGCAGTTGAAAACACAATTGTTCATTAGACCCTGAATTTTAAGATCCATGCATTGCGTGGGGGTCCAGTTGGTTGTACTCGACTAGGTAATCCCCATTTGTCTCAGAGGGGGTGGGCACCTGCCCTTCGTCACCCCTGCTTCTAGTGTTGCTTGCTGTGCAGAAGACAGAGGTGATGTTTCATAGTTTGACACAGACAGTCTAAGAAGATGAAGCAGGCAGGTTCAGGGTAAATTGTTTTCCCCACATTTTTTTCTTCTGCTATGAACAGTTGTAGCTATTATGCGACAGGAAGAAACTGAAAGACTTATGCTCATAGGAGTGATTTGGTAAGATCTCCCCCTCCAAAAAAAAGTTTTAATGTTTCCTAACATTATTTTGAATGAAAAAAAAATCTTAGTGGATGGATATTGATACATTTAGCATCTATAATACTTTTCTAAACTGTCTCTTTGGATAGCCTTACTGCTTTTAACTTGTTATTTGTATTTTTGAACTGCTCGACATACTAACATAGTTTTCAATACTAGAACAAGAGTTAAAAATATAAACACGAATAAATACGAGTTGGTCATTGTAAGACCGTAGGGAAATGCTTTGAAAATTTCTAGTGTGATTTGGGCAAGGTGGCACTGGGTCAAGGTACTTGTTATAACACCCCAAGTCTTGGGTTCCATTCCTGGAACCTAGTGGACGGAGAGAACCAACTCCTGAAAGTCACCTCTGATGTGTTCCAATGAGGCAGACACTCACCGAAAACCCAACACACACACACACACAGACACTGGAAACCCAACACACACACAGACACACACACACACACACACACACACAATACACTCTTTAGAAATGAGGTAGGTAAAAGAAACTAAAGTATAAATTGATTAGAAAAATAAAATGTCAGGTTCAAGGAAGACAGTTATGTGGCATAGTCACCAATTTAAAGGGTTAGATACTATCCGTGGGAACAAGAGAGCTTAACCCATAAATATATTGGTGTTTAAAAGATGTTCTTAAAGCTAACACAACTCATCTGTTCCTGTTACCAGCTTTCCTATTAACGGGTACCATTTAGATTATTATCCTTATTTTCCCAATCAAGCTTTCCAGTATCTACTATGTGGTTTGGAACTTTAATAGTGGGAAATATTTTCATCTGTACAGGAAGTAAAACAAGTGACCAAAAATTATAAATTCATCCCCCCACTCAACCAGACCTCAGCCTGTCGCCATGTGCTGAACACAGATATCAAACACTGGCTGAAAAGAGGAGGGTGGGGCTAGAAAGGTGACTCAGCAGTTAAGAACACTATTAGATATTTTGGTTAGGTCCCATAGGTAGGGCCCACATCTTAGAAGTGGAGTGTTAGATGTGGGGTTCATACGGGCTGATCTAACAATGACATAAGATCCAAGAATCCAGTAGTTGTTCATTTCATGAGGCCAGATGTGTCAACTGATCCTCGGCATATGCTGGAATCTGGAAGAAATAGACTCTAATACCAGTGAAGGCATGGGCTTGTTAGTGAGGTAAAAGCAAGCAGTCAAAGAGCAGGAGTTCCCTTTGCCCTTGTCCTGATACAGGCTTTCAGCAGAAGGTGTGGCCCAGATTAGAGGTGGGTTTTTTTTTTTTTCCAACCTCAAAAGATCCAGATTAAAGGTGTGTCTTCCCATCTCAAAGATCCAGACTGAAGGTGTGGCTTCCCACCGTAAAGAACATCTTCTTACTTCAAATTAAGCAAAAGTCTTTCACAGGTACACCCCTCTATTGTGGGGTTCTAGTTAATTCCAGATGCAGTCAAGTTGACAACCAAGAAACGCCATCACAATCGCGTGTGTGAGTCAGTTACCTGTGGGTGTTGAACACTCCTGATAGGTTTCCAATCTCAGCCGTGAAGGGATTGTTGTGCTTTCCTGAGGGAAGGGCAGTGGAGACTGAGCTGTGGGCACTTCCTCAACATCTTCTTCTGGACATCTTATAGACATCTCAGGCCTCCTCTGCTCCACGCCCAGATACAGACCTCTTTTAGACTCCACTGAATGGTACCCCCAGCCATTCATTGACACACTGACAACAGTCATCCTTGTCATCTTTCTCTCTCTTGCCTGCCAGAAGCTTTTGCTTATAAATATCTCATTAGTTTACATCCACTACTCATTTTCTAAGTCTGCTTTCTGCTGTTGTGATACAATGGAACCCCTGGGGCTGGATAATTCATTAAGAACAGGGACTGGTTTGGCTCATAGTTCTGGAGGCTGCAACATCCAGGGGCATAGACTCTAGAGAGGACCTTCATGCTCTGTGACCTCTCCACAGAAGTGAAAGGAGAAGAGAGTGTGAAAGAACCACATTGGCTTTCCAGTCTCAAAGCTAACTCAT
Source organism: Phyllotis vaccarum (assembly GCA_033318265.1). Taxonomy (NCBI): domain Eukaryota; kingdom Metazoa; phylum Chordata; class Mammalia; order Rodentia; family Cricetidae; genus Phyllotis; species Phyllotis vaccarum. Next base: position 31,557,216 of record JARWLC010000015.1, read on the forward strand.
TCCCACAGGGATAACCAAGTCCTCATGGTCTAATCAGTTCCCATGAGGCCCCACATCCCAACACTGTTGCACAAGGCTGTCTCCCACAACAAAACAAAATGGAAACATTCAAACTCTCGCAACACCCCTGCCCAAGCTGCAGTTGCTCTTGACAGGGCTCCTGGCACTGTTTCCCAAGTTGTTCCTGTGTCTCCAAGCTCCACATCTATTCCTATAAAGAGAGAAGTACGTTTCCCAAGTTGTTCCTGTGTCTCCAAGCTCCACATCTATTCCTATAAAGAGAGCAGTACGCGGGCTAACACCCTGGTCAACCTCAGTCTACCAAGGGACTCCTCAGCTATAGAGCAAGGCCTGCAGCCCCAGTAGATACAGGCCTTGCCCCTGCTGTGGCTGCCTACAGGCCTCCTCCCAGTCCTCACTCTTACACTGATTAGTCCATGCACAGGGCTGCTCCCCATTCCTGCAACCCTCTCTCCTTTTTGATGACTATGCATGCCTTGTATGTCAGCTTGGGTTTCTATTCAGGGAAGCTGTCTCTCACTTGCATGACTGGATTAACACTCCCCAGTCCCATACTCCTCGAATGTGCCACTATGTGTTTACATTTGTTGGAGGGACTTCTTTTATTGTTATCTTTCCCTCCTATTGACAATCAGCTCCATGACAACAGGGGCCCTGCCTGCCATGCCTTTCTTTTCCTGACATTTATATCTCTGACATTTTCACAATAAACACCCTTGATTCTCTTCTTCTATCACGTGTATGCTATGGGTCAAACACAAGTCCTCAGGCTTGGTATCGGGTACGTTTAACCACTGAGCCATCTCACTGGTCCTTGGATAGAAACATTTGAATGCATGCATGCACACATGAATGAATGAAATGTATGTCCCTCATAAAACATGGTATTTTACACGTGTGTACGGCGGCATGCAAATAAGACTATCCTGTGTGTGGCCCCACACAATTGGCTGAGGCCTGGACGAGAGAATAATGGCTGCATCTCTCTTCAGAAATGGAAAGAGTTTGTGTAAATGCTTTATAGACTTCATGATAAGAATTAAATGACCGAAGAAGATAGTCTGATTCACTGTATTATAAACTGAAATGGGAGCTGAACAAGGTAGGCTTCACTTGGAATCACCTCATGTGGGAGTTAGGAAGACTAAGGGTCTGAGACCAGTCTGAACCACCTGGTAACTGTCAGGCTAAGGGATATGGGTCTAGCTGTCTCAAACCCCTAAAAACTAGGAATGTAGCTTAGTGATATAACATTTGCTTAGTATGTGCAAGGCAATGGGTGTGGTCCCAGATAAAAGACAAAGAGGAAAAAAAAAAAGAATCGAGTGGAGTGGGACAGGGCACCACAGCAAGCAGACGTGAGCCATTGTTGCACTGGTTCAGCAATTAAGAGTTTTTAAGACTTTGGGTGGTGGCTCTTTAGGGTTTTTTTGTTATCCCTAAAATAGAATCTTTCTGTGTAACCTTATTTGGTCTTGAACCCATGAAGTATAACCCATGAAAAATAGAGTTATGACCATTTCTTCTGCCTGCATCCTGGAAAAGGCCGGACACATAGGGGAAGAAGGTCTAGAGTCTAGGTTTGTAATCCAGGCTGTAACCAATATGAAATATGTACAGCAATCAAAGAGCTTTGTTGCTGAAGGCAATAAAACATAAAATTGTGAGTTATTGAAATGCCACAGGCTGTATGGATGACCACAAGTCAATTAAAGACCTAGAGGTCACCTTTGAAGACCCCCACATCCTTCAGTCACCTCTGCTACCACACCTTGATAAATTTTCTCACACTGACTCTTGGTTGGGTTTTCTTTTTTTCCAATCCTACTGTAACTACAATGGTTTAGGCTACATCATCTCTTTCCTATGTATGTCCATCTTTTCTCATGAGTTTTCACCCCTATTTCCTAAATCAGTAAAAACAGAATGGTTATGTTGCAGAAAAAAAGCAAAACTTCAGCAGCTTAGGGCATACCACACTAAAAACTCACTTCTTCCTTTTACTCCATGTCCTTATGGGATCCGTGGAAGGCCATGCTTTATACTTCTCTCCCTAGGGGCCCGTATCCATGTCACTATCATTTATAGAATATCACTGGCTACCATTTATGGGCGGGAAACAGAAATTAGGAATTTTATGTTGCATCTTAAATACTTCCATCCTGATATGATCATTGACCAAGAGAAACTGCATGAACATATATTCTTCCAAAGAAGCACAACCCTACTGTGTGTGTAGAAGGAAATCTTGCAGGCTGGCAAGACGGCTCAGAGAGTAAAGGCAATTTCTGCTAAGCCCAAGGATCTGACTTCTATCTCTGGGACGAATATGGTGGTGGAAGGAAAGAGAACATACTCCCCCAAATTGTCCTCTAACCTTTACACCTACACTGTGAGTGTGTGCATGTGTGTGTATGCACATACTCACAACAAACAAAGAATGGGAATTAGAATAAAAAAAAGACAGATCTGAAGATGGGATGGCAGACAGAATATCCGGGTCTGCCGGCTTTCCTTACAACTGCAGCATCTTTCTCCTATTTCTCAACATGAATTTGGAAAGTGGGCAGAACTCTTACTAATCTTTTAAAAGCATCCCTCTTCCAACTATGCGATCTCACAACAGTATCTCATACTAATCCTGAATGAGAAAGACCTTCTTGAAACATGCGCATGGGCAGTTCATTTACATGGTGGAGTTACTGGTTACTTATATTTCTTCTCAGCAGGCACCCTTCACTACAGTAAAAGATGTAAAGAGAAGGGAGAAAAAAAAGGGGGGGGACACTTATCAGCCAGTTATCTTTATAGCTAGATAGGTGCTAATGTACATAAACACACTTCTTCCCACTTAATTAACAGCTAAATAAGACACTAAGCTGTGAATTGTCCTAACAATGAAGCTATCAAAGTCCTAAGTGACTCAGAAAATGCATCTTTTGCCAGATAAAACAGAAAATTCTTAGCACAGCATTTTAATTTCTGTACTTTCTTTGCTCTGTAGATAGCTTGCTACAGGTTAAGAATCATTCTTCACTTGTGTAGCGTCCGAGATCATTTGTGCATCTACATGTACTCACACAGACTCTTGGGAAGGAACATGTGGGGGTGAATACTTTATGCACCGTTTCCTTTTCGAGAACTGAGTTGGAGGCCCTCTAGTTCAAGTCCATTGTTGGGTAGCTGAGGAAAATGGAACCTAGGAAGATTAAATGCTCAATGTCATGAAGCCAACTGCTAAAAGTAGAGCAAAAACCACATTAGGTTTCCTAACTGAACCTGAAGTTTCTCTGCCTACACAGACAGAGCTATTGTTGACCTGGACATACTTCCTCTTTCTCTCTCTCTTTCTCTCTTTCTCTCTTCTCTCTCTCTCTCTCTCTCTCTCTCTCTCTCTCTCTCTCTCTCTCTCTCTCTCTCCTTCCTTCCTTCCTTCCTTCCTCCTTCCTTCCTTCCTTCCTCCTTCCTTCCTTCCTTCCTTCCTTCCTTCCTTCCTTCCTTCCTTCCTTCCTTCCTCTCTTCCTCTCTTTCTTTCATTGGTTGGCTGGCTGGTAGGTAGGTAGGTGTAGGTAGGTTGGTTAGTTGGTTGGTTGGTTGGTTGATTGGTTGGTTGGTGGGTTGGTTTTTCAAGACAGGGTTTCTCTGTGTAGCTACAGTAGCTGACCTCAAACTCATTCTGTGGATTAGGCTGGCCTTGAACTCACAGAGATCCATTAGCCTCTGCTTCCTGGGTGCTTGGATTAAAAGCATGCACCACCACCACACGTTATTATTATTTTTAAATGTGCTCCTGTTTTCTTTGCTGCCAGTAACAGGGTCTTCTGTTCTCTTATTTAAACAAACTTCATTTTTTTTAAAGAAAAAATTATAAAAATTAAACACCAGCATTTTAAACTATAATTTCAGGGCCAATAAGATGGTTCCACCAATGAAGAAAGACTCTTGCTGTTCATGCCTGATGACCTGAGTTTCCAATCTCATGCTCTCACAAATTACCTCTGACCTCCGCCTCTGTACAGTAGTATGTGCTTGCCAAGATGTGCTTCTCTCTCTCTCTCTCTCTCTCTCTCTCTCTCTCTCTCTCTCTCTCTCTCTCACACACACACACACACAGAGAGAGAGAGACAGACACACACACACACAAAGTGTACACAGTGCCATGTGTTTACCAAGAATCCTACACATATATACACATTAAGAAGAACAAAACTTAAATGCTTTAAACTTTATTTTCTTCGTTAAATATTTCAGCTCTTGCTTTGATAAAAAGCCATAGAATACTGTTACTTAATAAGTAAAATTAGTTACCAAGGAAATGGAGCTGAGAAAGAGAAATAACAGACTGAAGGCCTATGTATTTTCAGAACTTAGAAAGAGTATGATGAAATCCACTAAGGATTTAAACCCTGCTCTAAAAGTCTGCCAAAAGTAGGGGGCTTTTAATAAAGTACTCTTAAGTTTCAATGGAAGGTAAATTAAAACGGTGTGGCTTGTCCTTAGTATTCTACCAGCGAAACCCTGGTTGCCAGAGAATCAGGCATGCAAGTTATCCCTTTGATGAGGGCTAACACTACAGTGAGTCTCATGTCCTCATAATGAGGGCAGAAACTGAGCCAAGTTCTGGAGAGATTGATGTAGCTCAGACATGTAGGCAGAACAGCACAGCGTAAAGTACGAGCAGAAAATGATGAAGGTCCAATGTCAGACAAAGAGTCGACCTTCAGAATATACATCATCCTAGGGGTGTGTTCACCCACCATTGTAGATAAGCAGAGTCAACTCTCAAAGTTTATATGGTGACTAAATGCAGTACTTAAGCACTCTATTTATCTATCATGTTTTCATTAAGTTAAAGTAAGTGAAAATGTTGCCTTTGTATATCAACAGATAACAAAGCCGGATTTCATTTGATCAAGCTGACAGATTTTTTTTCTTTTTTACAATGCCTCTTCGTGACGGCAACCCTGAAGCTTTAGGCCCATTTTGCAGATGAGGTTAAGCAACTGGCAACTGGCTCCACTAGTTAGAGAGATGCTCCGAGCAAAATGTCAAGTGCTTAAAATGGAAACTGACCCCCTCTCTTCCCCGATGTCTCCCCACATTCCCACTCATCATGTACTGTTATCTGCCTACTCATAAAGATAACTTGCCTCACACAAAGAGAGGACAGCAAATGTCTTTAGGTTAATGAATTCATAAAAACTTGCATGACTAATTTTTAAAGGAAGTTTATACAGCACAACAGAGATTTCCATTTTCTCATTGAGGGATTCATGGAGGATCAACTATCTGTTCATATTTATTTCTCATCATGTCAGTAAAATTTTATTTCTCTCTGCCTACCACCCCCTCCCATGAGTATGTATGTGGGTGTATGTGTGTGTATGTGTATGTGTGTGTATGTGTTTGTATGTGTGTGTGCATGTGTGCATGAGTGTGTGTGTATGTGTGTGTGTTTGGACTTAGTTTTTATTTATTTTTATTCTATGTGTATTATTGCTTTTGCCTGTATGTATGTCTGTGTGAGGGTGTCAAATCTTGAAGAAGTTACAGACAATTGTTAACTGCCGTGTAGGTACTGGGAATTGAATCCGGGTCCTCTGGAAGAGCAGTCAGTGCTCTTAAATGCTTCCATCAGTAAAATTTTTGATACAAGTACTAGAACAAAAACTCCTATATGTGTTATATTTATAATATACACATTTTGAGAGAAAATTGCACTGTGTCACACTCAGTGGCCTTGTGATCCTTCTGCCTCTCAGATTCTGAGTGACTGGTTTCCTTATTTAATCACATGAATATACCTGTTCATTTTGTCATTTAGATTTTTATGGGCTAAAAAGTTCAAGCCTAGATAAGGATTAAACTAGGATCTAAGAACAATATTTATGGTTGCATTACTGCCGTAAGAATCTTTTTGTTCTTATCAACATTGTGATTGAATATGTTTAGTTACAAAAATCTCAGTTAGCATTCTCCTTGTAAAATACAGCTAGTACAATTTGTTCGAGTGTGTATTTGATCTTAATTGCTGCAATTATAAGATAAATACATTCAGAGACAGGTAGAGCCAATTAAAAATGATCAGCTCAATCCACCCCATAGTTATGAGAAATCATATTGGAAGAACAAGTACAATAAAGAGTTCTAAGGGGAAGGCTCAAGCAATTCTGTTGTGCTGTGCAGCTGCTGCTGTGTTTGGCCATGTCTGGGGCAACAATGACGCTACTCTGGGTAACTTATGGCAGTAGACTTGGAACCTTGACTACCAAAACTTGAATCCAGCGCTGCCTGTTGTTAGCATGGAGAACACTGTGGATTCTATTTCCCTTCATTTGTAAGCAACAACAGAATCACTCTGCAAATTGTTTAAAAGATTAAATGGTCTGCGGTGGTGCATGCCTTAATCCCCACACTCAGGAGGCAGAGGCAGGCAGATCTCTGTGCCTTTGAGAACAGCCTGTAGGATAGCAAGAGCTGTTACACAGAGAAAACCTGTCTTTTAAAAAAAGAGATGAAATGAGTGGGTAACAAGGAACGCTTAGAACCACGGCCTACACTCGAGGAACGGAATTAGCTCTTGTTGATATTTTTTTCATTTTTTATGTGTATGGATGCTTGACTGCATGTGTGTCTGGGCACCATATGCATGAAATGCTTGCAGAAGACAGAAGATGGGGTCAGATTCCCTGGAACTAGAATTACATATGATTGTTAGCCACAGTGTAGGTGTTTGGAATCAAATCAGGGTCCTCTAAAAGAGCAGCCAGTGCTCTAAACTGCTGAGCCATCTCTCCAGCCCTCTGGATAGAACTTTTATAGTCAAGAGGCAAGACATACTGAAGATAAGATCATAGTAATCAATCCTCAAGTGGAATCATGCTGTGATGAGTGAAAAATATGACTCTAATGTATTGTCAAAATTATAGATTAGAACATGCAGGCCATCTTCTAAAGATTGCAAGCAATTGAACATTTAGGATGGTGTCTGTGAGCCTGATGGTGTCTGTGAGCCTGATGGTGTGAGGTCCTGGTCCTTCCAATACCATTACATTTTTTAGAATCACTTATCACTAATGCACCAGCCTATGTGTAGGAAAACCTCAGGTGGCAAGATTCTTCTTGTCAGAGAGGCCCTTCCAAAGAAGTGTACTGACACCCACTAAGATAACTGAGTCTATTTGATACAGTACTCTGGAATTATTGGCTGGACTCCCCCTGGGTAAAGCCTGACATTTCCTTATCTTGACTCTGATGGAAGTACTTACTATTCATGTGAGGTGGACTTAGTTCACAGGAAACAAAAAAGTCACTACCCATTCATTCATTAGTCACATTGGAGTCCATATTACAGAGAACGTGTCTTTCCTTTTGACTTGTCTCTGCACACTTCAGGAAGAATAGCATCTTCCTGGAGTAGGTTGGAGAAGCTGGGCTCTGGAAAATGGAAAATAATACACTGTCTTCATTTTTGGCTTATAGTCAATGTTAGGTCAGAATCCTAAATTTGAAATCAAATCAAAATCAAAGTGATTGTTTGAAACTATGGCATTAGTCTATTTTATGTTTTTTATATACTAGTCAACAGGAAGGAATTTTCATTTTCAAAATGTTTATAAATAAGGTAACACTAGTTATTAATGTATTTCCAGGGTCAATAAAATGCATATGGGAGATTTTTAATACATAGATTGATGAAAAAAATAAATGAATTACCAGCGCCTTCTGCCAAGCATCACTTGGTAGATCCTTGGGCTTCAGAGCTGTTTGTCCATGGTAACGGCGTACACTGTAACAAGTAGTTCTTCCCTGTGGTTGAGATTTCAGCACATCATCTGCTCTGGTTTGCTTTCTATTACTGTGATAAAAGCTGTTGTGGGATATTTGTACAGTGTGTGAAGATATATTGCTGTGATTGGTGCAATAAAATGTTGAACAGCCAATAGCTAGGCAGGATATATAGGCAGAACTTCCAGGCAGAGAGAGAAGCCAGGGAAGAAGAAAGGCAAAGTCACCAGCCAGACACAGAGAGGAAACAGGAGGTACAAGATGGAAAAGTGGTAGTGGCACATGGCAGAACATAGATAATATAAATGATGTAATTTAAGTTATGAAATCCAGTTGAGATAAGCCTAAGCTATAGGCCAAGATTTCATAATTAATAAGTTTCCATGTCATTATTTCTGACCCAAAAGCTTGCTACAAAAAAAAACAAAAAAACAAAAACAAAACAAAAAAAAAACAAAAACAAACAAACAAAAAAAAACCACTCTAAGCAGTAACAATTTGGAGAGAAAAGTATTTATTTGTCTTACAGCTCAGAGCCCTGGGGAGAAACCAGGGCAGGAGTTCAGGGCAGGAACCGAAGATGGAGAAAAGATGGTTACTCCCTTCCCTTGGCTTGCTCAGCTAGCTCTTATACAACCCAGGCCTACCTGCCTAGAGATGATACCACTCACAATGGGCTGGGCCGTCTATATTAATCAGCAATCAAGAAAATATTCCACAGACAAGTCCAACTGTTCACCTGATGAAGGCGACCCCATAACTGTCATTAACTCTTCCATGGCACATCAAATTGGTTGCAGAAGTCCATGCTAATGGTTCCACATAAGTTAGCTCTGTTTTCAGCACTTTGTCAACTGATATGGACCTTTGATTTTACTCTCTATATGTTTATCTCCAGTGGAGAGGGTCTCTAAATAAGTACAATTTTCCTCGGGACCTGAAGGAATTTTCATAGTTAGAAACCCTAATTTCTCAAGTTTCTTAAAGGTTCTGCATGAAGTGCATCTAAGTTCCACATTATTATAACATTGTGGGACTCCTTAATCAATGATTAAAAACAAAACAAAACAAACAATACTTTTAGTAAAGCTTTCTTTTTTTTAAGACAGAAACTATGACAGAATGTAGGCCAGGGCCTGGCCCTTGCTGGGTAAAAGCTCCATCACTGAGCTATGGCTCTGGTGCTTCATATTTATTTCCCTTTTTATTATGTGCTGGGGATTATACCCAGGTCTCACATTCTAGATAAGCTCTCCTATAAGGAACTACATCCTAGCCCCTAAAAGCCCATTTTTAGAGGTGTCTACTCTGAAAAAAAACCCAAATGTTTTCTGTCTCTCTCATTATATGCTTTGATCTTCATTAATTTTTCACTTTTATCCTATGCCCCCAAATTTTGATCCACTAGTACTTTTTACTTTTGTCTCATATAACTAAGAAATTGTGGTGTTAAAACTGAGGTATCACTGTCTAACCATACATGCAGATATGAAAAAACCAAATCAATAAAACAACTAGAGAGCTGTCCACTAACTCACCTCTCACACTAAAAACTTCTCTTCAGGTACTGAAGAGAGAGCCATGAATAACCAAGGTGCCTCGTGTTTACTTTGAGTGAAAATTAAAAGCTTCCATTGGGATGATAGGAAAGAGAAATCAATGAACATTATAAAAAGCGTATGTTATTATTAATGTCATGTTATTGAATATTGGAGAGCAGTCAGGGCTGTGAAGGTCAAACAGCAGGGTCATGAACAGTGAGTATTATGGGGGTTTTTAAGAGGAACTTTAGCGAAGCCTTTCTAGAAAGAGTGACTGGCACTGAGGCTTGAAGGGGGCACCATGCTTACTGTCAAAGCAGCAGCCATGCAGATGGGGAGCAGCCAGTGCAAATCCTCAAAGATGTACATTAAGCCTATTCTGGAGACAAAGCAGGCAGGCAGGAGAAGATGAAGAAGTGATATGAATCAGAGGGACTAGGTCAGTGAAACAGATGGAGGCATTTCCATATAACGACTTACTTACATTGATAGATTCAAATTCTAATTTTTTACTTTTATTTGTGTGTGTGTGTGTGTGTGTGTGTGTGTGTGTGTGGCTCATAGGTGCATGCCACATGTGGAATTCAAAGGACAATTGCAGGACTCAGGACTCTCCTCTTACCATGTGGTTCTGCTTGGCATCAAGCATCCTCACACATTGAGCCATTTTACCAGCACGAAATTCCATTTTCAAGAAGGCATAGTAAAGTCTGGAGCAGAAAATCACTGTCGTCAAGCTCGTGGCTTAAAGGGTTTACTTAGGTTGATGGATAAAAACTAATGCACTTGGAAAGGAACTTGGGTGGAAAGGAAAGGATTCCTATGAGGCTGCAACACATGCTCAGGCCAGATGACAATGGCTTACACTGTAGGGAAAGGGGAATATCCAAAGAAACCAGGGCTAGTGAAAGAAACACAGCCTGGATCTGAGGCCCACGCCAGTGACAAAAACACTGAGCTGTCCCATTGCAGCTCCAGCTGTGTCCTCAGCAGCTCCAGGCATAGCCTGACTCCCTGAACAGTCAGGATGCATCTTATCCCCTCCCGAGAGTTGTAACACTCACTTCCATACGCTACATTCCCATGAAAATGAAAAGATCAAGATTTTTAATATTTTAAAAGGTTTTCTGATTGTTTAGAGTAGTGAAAAATAACCAACCACAAACTTAGACTCAAAGCTGCAACGGATAACTATCTAGATATCTAAGGAGCCCAAGTCAGCACATCACAGAAGCATCTACATATCCATGTTTTATATTTAATGCAGGGTTTTGTATTTATCTTTTGAGAATTTCATACAGGTATACAATACAATATATTTTATTTTTCTACCCCTCACCTCTGCTTCAATGCTTCTCAGATGCCCCACATCTCTCTCCTACTCCGTGTTCTCTTATTATTATTATCATCATCATTTTCTTTTACAATTCACTGAGTGCAATTAGGTCTTCCCATATGTAATTTGAGTGGAGACCACCCACTGGAGCATGGCCAGCCTGCCAGGGACCACACCTTTGAAGGAAACTGTCATAGCTCTCAGCTAGGACTGGGGTGCCTGTGTCCCTCTCCCACTCACGATGGAAGGATGACTGACTGGCTCTTGTATAGGTCTTTTGCAGGCAACTCCATCTGCTGTGAGCTTGTAAGTGCAGCTGTCCTGTCAAATCAAGTTTTGCCCTAATCCTCCCTGACCTCTGGCGCCTGCAGTCTTTCCACTTACCATTCCATGATGCCCCCTGAGCCTTTCGGGGAGAAGTATGCTGCAGATGTCCCACTCATGTCTGAGCACTACTCAAATACTTATTCTCTCCACTTTGACTAGTTAAAAATCTATGTATTGACCTACACTACTACACCACACTCCATATTTATTGAGACATTATTCACAACAATAAAGAAGCAGCCTATATGTCTTCCAATGAATAAATAGATGAAGAAAATGTGTGTGTGTGCATGTATGCACATGTAAATGTACTGCATACACACATAATATACTCTATCTGATATATATGCAATGAAGTTTTACTTAACCTCACAAGAAAAGAATGAAATTATGTCATTTGCAGAAAAGTACCTGGAACTGGAAACCATCATGTTAAGCAAAATAAGAATGACAAATTGCACATTTTTTTTCTCACATGTGGAACCTAGATTTATATGGCAGAAAATGTAATATTTGTATTTCTGAATTTTTCTAATGAATCCTTATTTTACTTAACATGACGATGATGATAATGACTCTGTGTGTGTGTGTGTGTGTGTGTGTGTGTGTGTGTGTGTGTGTGTGCGTTATGAAATCATAAGAGAGCCTGTTTGAGGGGAAAGAAAGGTGATAAGCAAGAAGAGAGAGAGTGGGATGGGAGAGGTAGTGGCGGGTGTGAGTATGTATAAAGTACAGCCCATAAAATATGTTTGAAAATGTCATAGCAAAACCCATTATTCTGTAGTCAAACTAAATATATATATATATATATATATATATATATATATATATATATATATATATATATATATATATTTTAAAGACTGTGAGGTTTGGTCCTCCACAAATGAGTGACTGGGGTGTTATCTCTGAGCCCATGAAGTGTAGATGGAGGAGAAACCAAAAATTCTGTTTTAAGCACATGAACTTTCACCATGGACGCAGCACCTGAGCCATGCTCTTCAGGGCAACTTCATATACAAATCTGAATTTCAGGAAAGAGAGTTAGGACAAATTTAAATGTGTGACTCACGAACTGAGGTGTTTGTGAGAACGTGACAATCCAAGAGAACGTAGCCAGGAAAAGAAGCATCCAAAACACCGAAGCCAAAGAAAGAGTAGGTAGAACATAGGAAAGTCCCAAACGATGCAGAAAGCAAACCAGGAGAGTAGTCCTGTCAGATGTGACATGAAAAATAAGGAAAGGCAGCTGGTTCAATTAAGTGCCTCTGAGAGCATGATAAGATGAAGACCAGTAGATATCCACTGACTTGGAGTTTCAGGCAACCTTAAAATAGTGAGTGTGGTAGCATCAAAGGTGAGAATTATAGAATAAAGATAGAGAGGGAAGAGAGAAGATTGGGTGACTCTTGAATTGGACACCAAGGACAGTCCAGAAGGCACCCTCTCTATAGGCATAAGGTATCTCCTTATCAAATATGGCGGGTTTGTTTTGGTCCCATTTCTCTTACCATACCTAAAAACTACAGACTAGGTAAAATATAGAGAATAAAGGCTCTAGAGATCCCACATCAAGGCATTGCGTGGCAAGAGCTTTTTTGGTAGTGAAGACTTGGTGTAGAGCCCCAAGTGGACATAAAAGAAGACCATCAGAGACAAAGATGGGCAAGCGGGATCAGTGTGCCACATGAATTATCAATGCGGTTGTTGAAATGACCAAGACTTATACAGGGAATGTAGACACCTAAAGTCCAGAGACAAACAAGCCGCTCCACAGTTGACATAATCACGGGTGGCACCAGGACACCTTGCTTTCCCTTTAATAAACAACCAACGCTACCTACTGTGGATCTGAGCAGGGAAGGGGAACAAACCAATGTATTCTCTGCAGGCGCAGACATGCAGAAATTCTCACAATTGTTTTTTATGTCAATCTTCATTTTCCGTCGGTAAAATGGACAGTCTGTGAGTGCTGACAGGGCCTGGGCATAAATCTTAAGGTATGTCTGTTTTTCTTTTCTCCCTGGTATAGCAGGGGGACCAGTGTGGAGCATGCCATCCCTTGACCTACAGTAGTCCGCTTTGGTGGGCTCTGTTCTTACTGCTGCCTGTATTGGTACACAACCATGCTGGCATTCATCGCTTATCATTTGTTTGTTTTGCTAATTCCTCACCTCAGAACACGCCCCTCTCCCTTTACTCTTCCCCTTCCTTTAGACCATCTTCCACAACAATTTCCCTTCACACTGCTCTGGACCAATTTTGGGTCCAGATGGCACAGAGGTTCCTCTCCCAGTCCCCTTGAGAACAGCTGCCATTGTCAATGAGGTGAACACATCCTGGCTTTGAACTCTTAGCGGAGACCCAAACTTGAGGCTTAGCACAAGGAAGGGATTGCTACTATGTAGTCTTGCACCTAAAAAAACAAAGGGATCGTTAGCATTTTTAAAATCTCTGGAAATCTCATTGTAGAATTTAATTCCTTTGTCTTCTGACTTAGCTTCCTAGCTCTGAAGTTCTCTTATGGCCTTAAATTTAGTTAGAATCCTGTATTTCCCATCCTGCAAACAGATAGGGAAACTCAACTCTATGTTTATGGGCTGTCGGCACGAGTATCTTTGTATGCACAAGTGTAAGCCTGTCCCCTTTGGAATCTAATGAATTCCCTTCGTGGTCTCTAAGCACTTTATTTAAACATGATCACTCAGCAAGAAGAATACAGTTGCTGTCTGATCTATCTCCCCTGAAGTCAGCCTGTGAGAAAAGACACAAGTAGATTTCTCTTTCTTTTCTGAACATACCATTGCTGGGTTCCCAGCAGCACAGAAATTCTGTTGCTATGGTATACGATCATATTGTCATGTCTAAAAACCCAAACAGCAACCAAAATCCATATTTTTGTGAATCAATATGCATTTCAAAAGCCCTATCCTATTGTAGGCTGTGGGTTGGAGTGTGTGTGTGTGTGTGTGTGTGTGTGTGTGTGTGTGTGTGTGTGTTGTTTTCTTTTTCTTTCCTTTTGAGGGGTGGGGAGGGCAAGGGGCTCCCTTTCATGTTAATCTAATTGTGCTCAGCCCAGGCACATTTTGCCACGCAGGGAGATTCCTTGTGTCCCTTTGCTTCCACACACTCCGGCCGCTTTCATTCTCTCCCCTTCTCATGTCAGAGAGCCCCCCCACCCCCCACCCCATGGGGTGGGGAGATTCCCAGAAGGGTGATGTATTCTGCCCCGCTGCTGAGGAACGCACTGTCCCCTCACTTGGCAGTAAATGAAAGTGGGTATTAATTTCTCCAAGAGCGGGTGGAAACAGAATGCAGGGCTTCAAGAACCACACCACCCAAATCTGCACGGAGGACGCAGCACGCTGTCGCTTCAAAGGAGGGAGGCAGAGAAATGAAAGCGAAGAGGAGGCTCCTGACTTGACTTCTCTGGACTTTGCATCATAGGTTTTGGATGGAGATGTGAGAGGTTCGGGGCCCCCGAACGGAGCTAAATTATGCAGCTGTGGGGACGCCAGGGCCTCCAGAATAGGATGCTTCGTTTAGATTTTGCACAATGCTTATTTTCCTCGTGAAGAGACACAAACAGATGCAAACTTCTGTAAACACTTTAGAAATGAATTCAGTGAGTTTGGCCTCTCAGCAGTGCTCAATAGCTGACAGAAAAATGTCTAATTAGTGCAAGTGGAAATAATAGGGCCACTTGGATTCCTTCCATCCTCCTCCAAGTCTCCTTCTCTAAGGAACTCAAAGGCCCTTTTGTCTGGCAGGTCACCCTCTCCCGGGCTTTTGTGCTCCAATCTATTAAGAGTAGAAGGGGAGAAAATAGATGAGGCAATGTTCCCTGCTCAAATATATGGCGTGTTCGTGAGGGATGCAGAATGAGCCTACAGGTGCTGGGGGAGGGGTACCCCCCCCCCCCGTTGGCCACAGCCAAAAGCAACGCACGCACACACGCATGCGCACGAGAGTACTTGGGAGGGTCCCTTTGAAGAAGTAGCTCCGATTCACTCCATGAACACTAAGGCGGTGCAGCTTCCCTTTTCTTTCCCAATCTCTGGAAAGCATCACTCCTTCGGGTTAGTGAGAGGACGAAAGATATGAGCTGTTTTTACCATTTTCTTAGTGAAATGGTTTGTATTCGACCATCATTTCTAATATAAGGTACTGGAAATTCCACTGCAGCTTACTGTAGTGCGGGGCGGGAGGAAGCTGCCTTTTCCATATTTTGTCACCTAAGAGAGTGGGGCTGCCTGTCAGACTTTTGGCTTTTTTTTTTCTTCATGGTGTTTCACATCATTTATTAAGCAGCCACACTCTGCTGAACAATTTGAAGAATTGCCACTGATTCTCTGCAAACAGCAACCAACTATCTGCATTTCCAAGAGATCTAGTTGAAAGGTTAAATCATTTGTCAGGGCAACCCACCAGGGGCTAGGAAACAAACTGAAGTAGAGACACACCTCAGTTGGTGCAGGGCTCACCTTGCATGCACCAGGCCCTGCATTCCACCTCCAAGGCCACAGGAAACAAGAGTCTCAGATAGCTGTGGCTTTACCTCAGGAATTATATTTTTTTAACCTTTGATTTAAATTATTACTATATGTTGTAATTGCATATCTGATTTTTTACTCCTATTCCTGGAACATTCTTAAATAAGGCTGTGATAACTGTCCTTTGGGGATCACTTTCTGTAGATTGTGTAGAGTGGGCTTCTTCAGCAACTGGTGACTTCACTTCATGTTAGTAATGTAAATGTTTTAAAATTTTTATTTCATATGCATTGGTGTTTTGGCCTGCGTGTGTATGTCCTTGTGAGGTTTTCGGCTACCCTGGCAATGGAATTACTGACAGTTATGAGCTGTCACGTGGCTGCTGGGAATTGAACTGTTAACTGCTGAGCCATCTCTCCAGCCCATGTAAATTTCATATTATTGAGTGGGAGATGTTTTGTGGACTTCTTAAGCTTTGTTCTGTGAAGCAGTTCAAGTCTCTTGAACTTCCAGACTCTGACAAAATATCTATCTCTTCTTCTGAGGCTGTTTTGTCTCTAAAGCCAGACTTTCCAGAACATGCTATCTTATGCTCTGAGAAGGACAAGACTTAAAAAAAGATAAGTTGTTGAGACCTAAAGAGGAGCTGCCTGCATTTGGATCCTCAGCACCCGTGTAAAAAGCCAGTCACAGAACTGTATGTCTGTATGTCAGTAGGAAGAGGGAGCAGGATCCCTGGGGTTCACTGGCCAATGTGTCTAACCAGTCACTGAGCTCCAGATTCACGGAGAGATCCTGCCTCAAAGAATAAGGTTGAGAACATGGAGGAAGAAAACTGGTCTAGGATGCATGTTGATCTCTGGCCTCCACAGTCTGGCCCATGAATGCATGCACACCTGCACACACACATGAACATATACACATGAAAAAAACACATGTGAAAATGTGTTCAGACACATACACGTTCACACAGAGATACTGTACATTTATGTTGGTGTCAGCACCAGTCACAATAGCAAGGAAGGAATTTACGTGTTGATGCATAAATGGATAAGCAACTTGTGGTATGTTCGCAGAGTGGCATATGACTCACCCTTAACAGGGAGGAAATTCTGTCATATCCTACAAAGATGAAATTCAAAGGAATCACATTAAATATAACGTCACAAATAGACTAATGATGTATGATTTCACTAAATGTCTAAATCAATTGAATTCTTTCAAATAGGACAGAATGGTGCTTTTCAGCAAAGGGAGAATTGTTACATTTGTTCTTTCAAGTTCTCAAGTCTTTTTTATTTAAAAAAATGTGTCTTTAGCATAAGTGAACTTTACACTTTAAAATTGTGATAGTAAACGTTGAGGTAGATTGATATTGAAACTGATTCCTATTTTCTTTGATGAATTTGACTTGTAATTTTAAAAAACCAGTCAACCCCTCATCTCCTTTTTTAATTTAAAATTTGAGGCTACTACAGAATTCTAGTGAGCGAGTACACAAAGGTTTTTCAGAAACTAGATGTTGCCACAAAGATGAAATCCATTATTATTGATGAAGAAAGGATGTGAAGCCACATCTAGAAAGTGGCTTACCCATGAACTTGGGTTCCCAGGGGTTGCTGCAACAGCCTGGAACAGACTTGAAAGAGAAGGGACAGAGCTCCGGGTACAACAGTTGTGTGCACTCAGGTGCCACATAGAGTATATCACTGAGTATCCTCCAAGGTGCAGAGAAATGAGCAAGCTGGGGTGGGGGGGTGAGGCTTCTGAGCAAAATGTGAGGGCCAGAAGTAGGAGAAACATCAAACCCTATGACTGTAAGTAATAGCTGAAGTTGCCAGCTGGAAGGCAGTGCTTACATGGTGCCCACACGAAGGGTTCTCAGACACTGTTCTTGCCAGACAGAGCTGGGCATACATGAAATAGTCAACTTGCTTTTCTGTCGTTGAATCTATGCTTTAAGATGTTGAGATGTCTGCGTTCATTGTGAAATTTGTTTCACATAGTGATTGTTTACTTGAAAAATAAAAGTTCAATAGCATTTCCATTGTAGCTTGGAAGTTTTGGTTGAAAGGAAGAGAAGCATAATCAAGTAAACTCACAAAAGACTATATATAATCCTGAAGTCAGTGATATGATAATAAAGGAGAAATGTAGCTTCAAGATGGCACACAGGAAAGTGGGGAGCTGGAGAGATGGATCATCTATTAAGAATAAATGTTCCCTGGTGTGTGGGAGATTGTGTTGTTTCATTGTAAATAACTATCCCACCCACTGGTTTAATAAAAAGCACTGATTGGCCAAAGGCAGGCAGGAAGTGTAGGCGGGGCTACCAGACTAAGAAAACTCTGAGAATAGGAAGCACAGAGAAGAATGCCAGAGAGAAGCCCGAAGAAGCAGAAGACAACCATGCTGCCTTGAGAAAAGGTACCGAGCCCCATGGCTGAACAGGTTAAGAGTCATGGGTTAGATGAAGGGTAGAGAGCTAGCAAGTTATATGCCTAGGCCTTAGGTCGATCAGCCAAAAACTATTGTAAACATCTGTGTGTTTCTGCGTGTCTGGGGGTCTGCGGGCCTAAACCTTGAGGTTAGGCCTGAAAGTCAGCACCAGAAACCTCCTACTACACTGGTGAAGGGTGGGGGGTGGGGGCATATGCCTTTAAATCCCAGGACTCACTTAGGAGGCAGAAGTAGGCAGATCCCTGTGAGTTTAAGTCACAGGACAATGTCATGGGCCAAGACAAAAATACAGCAGATGAAAATTGATAATTCAGGTATCAACCCACCAGATTAGGCTTGTGGACCACCATTGCTAAAAAAATCTGGCTGCTTCTGTTTGTAGTTCACACGTGCAAAAACAGATGTGGAATCTCACTCATCATTACCATGCATTTTTATGTAATATGTCCATGTAATCCTATGATTATATCTCATTCTTATGGGCACAAATACATGTGGATGACCAGGAAGATGACTTCTCATTAATCTATTTAATTTTGATAAGTAGAAATATACTAGAACATGCTTCATAACTACACTTGTTATTCCACAGGGACTGTAAGAGCCTTAGAAGCCTGTTTCATTTCTTTACTTAGACGTCTAACAACTTCTCCCCAGTCTAAGACAAGCTACAGGAAATTGGCTTATTCATAACCTTAGAGCATTTCAAACTAAATTAAATGCCTCTGCAAAGGCTTCATAAGGTTAACCTCCACAAGAAAAATATACAAGAACATTTTTTCCAGAGGTCTATTATAGAATCAAGATTATGACACAAAGCAACTTAAGATACTGTGCCAGTTCTTCGCTTGCTAAACATCTGGCCAACAAAGACCTGACTTCCTGTGAAGATCTCTCTGCAGCTTGTCACACTGGGCACTATGCCGCTGGCCTCAGGACACAGACTATATAGCAGAAACCTTCAGGCCAAGCCTTGTTGTGGTTACTTAACCCTCACTTAGATATGACCTTTGTAACTTTTTTTATTACAAAAAGTTTGTTGTTACGTATGTATATCCGCATGTAGATGCTGGAGAATTCGAACTTGAGAGAATCAGTAGGAGTTAGAACTTAGGTGAAATTGAAGCCATACAGGTAGAGTTAGATCTGTAGGAGAGTGAGGATAGTAGGGTCCAAATACTGTGTGTGTGTGAATTTATTATAAATAAGATGATTTAAAGTCCTGTTCCTGAAAAGCATTGTCTTAGCAGCCCGGGGAGAAGCCTGAGAGCTGAATTTACAGGCTGTTATAGGACAGCCAGGGCTGCAACACAGAGAAGCCCTGTGCAAAAATAAACAAACAAAACCAGAGTAGTACTGCTCCTGTAGAGAACTGGGTTTGGTTCCCAGTTCCCAGGACCCACATCAGATATCTCACAACCGATCTCCAGTTCCAAAGAATCTGGTGTCTCCTCTAGCTTCTGTGGGCACCTACTTTCTTCTCCTTCATCTCTCTCTCCTCCCTCATAAAATAAATACGTTTCATCCTGCAGCAATAGGAAGCCTCTCTCTATATGTCTCAGTTCAGATTGAGAGGTTTATCTTCTGGTGGTTCAAGGCTGGGTGATACATGGCTACTCTTGAGTTTACCGCAATCTGGTGAAGGTTCAGAGTGGGAAGGAATACCAAGTAGCAAACAAAATACATGTTCGTTTCAAAGACAGGGACATGGAATATGGTGACTTTGAAAAGAAAGGCAGTATTAATCCCATAGTCTTTGAGAATATCTAATAAACAATCTCTCTTTCACTCTTGGAGTCTGAGAAAATTGAGAAATAACATAAAAGTTTGGCCAATAAGATATTAAATATTGTATTGTGTATGTTTGCCATTTATGTGTACTCTCCACCTTACTCTTTTGAGACAAAGTCTTGCATTAAACCTAGAGCTAGTCAGGCTGGTTAATCAATGAGCTCCCGGAATCTACCTTTTTCTCTCTGTCTCCCCACACCCTCTGTGCTGGGGTTACAAGTGAACACAGCCACATTGGGCCTTTATGTGGGGGTTGTGGATCCAAGCTCAGATACTCTACAGGAAGTGCTCTTAGAGGCTGAGCCATCTCCCCAGTCCAAGAGGTTAAATATTACCTTTAACCCTGAAAAAGACCAGGTGGGATAATAAAGCTTCATATTAGAGCATAGGAGATCTGCCATATGGCCTGCACAATTACACATACTTCCATAGTCACAGAAATTGCATGGCCAAGCAGAACATCCCCTATAGGGGGCTTGCTGTATAGACTTGCCAGGTGAGACTTGGGGTATAGAAGAGCAAAAAGGAATCTGTTTTCTTTCTTTAGACAGTTTGTTTCAGAGAAAGGAAAAACGATCACCGAGCCCAGTTATTCCTACTAAATGTTCTGGTCAGAGCCATTCTGTCTCCCATGAAACAAAGTAAAGAAATCGAAGCCAGAAATGCTGTAGACATTGGCATTCCATAACAGGGAAGGAAGCAGTAAGACAAGACCAGATGTTTGTAAGCTAACAATAATTAAAAAACTAAATAAAAAAAGAAGAGGAGGAGGAGGCGAAGTAAAGGTAGCAATTTTCTCTGCTAAGGACCGGCATCTCTGATTATCACAGTAGGAGCAATGAAGGCTTAGGATAGCAAGATAAATTTAACTAGAGATTGCCCTTTCCATATGAGTGAGTTGTGGTTAATGAGCCAAGAAACCATCATTTCGAAAAAGTAGAGTAGTTGTCTTATTATTGATAAGGACTATATGATCCATATATATATATATATATGTATATATGAGACATGTTCTATACATAAATATTATTTTCTGTGCAATGCTGTATAGATTCCTTAGATTGAAAGCAAAATGTAAACCAGAAATCAAGTCAAGCCATGTAAATAAATACCATAGCTAAAGCTCAGCATGGGTGAGACCTGACTGATGAGCCTAGTTTCCTTACAAGTATGCAAATTTCTTTAGTCACCTTTCCATCACAGTAAGGCAATAACTCCCAAATAGAAAAGACTTGTCTTGCTTTACAGCTTTGAAAGTTCTGGTCCACAGT
Organism: Phyllotis vaccarum; assembly: GCA_033318265.1. Taxonomy (NCBI): domain Eukaryota; kingdom Metazoa; phylum Chordata; class Mammalia; order Rodentia; family Cricetidae; genus Phyllotis; species Phyllotis vaccarum. The sequence continues at coordinate 31,578,244 of JARWLC010000015.1, forward strand.
CTATCAGATCTTTGGCTCAGGGCGCTTCTTGTGGGCATGCTCAATAGCATTGACTACAGACAACAGCCGCTGCACTCATGGGCAGAAGAAAGAGAAGATGGAGGTGGGTCCCACAGTCTTGATCAGGGGCACACCTTCAAGGTCATGAGAACCTCCCATCAAGCTCTATATGTTTTAGTATTTTCCCATTCCTCACCTGGAAACCAAATCTTTCCCATGTAAGCTTTGGGCAGGGGTGGGAGTGGTCAAAGGTGTAGACTACAGCAGTGTTGACTCTGCAGAGCCCTTGTTGTGGGAGGGTGTCAAAAGCAGAGAGCATTTTCTCTCAACAAGAAGGCAACTTTTGTTACTTTTGACAGGAGAAAAATTCTGAGACGTTAATGTAAAGATTGTGTGTGTGTATGTGTGTGTGTTGGTATTGAGTCTCCTGGAACTGGAGCTATACAGGCTATTGTGAACTGTCTAATTTAGGTACTGGGAACCTGAGTCTTCTGCAGTGCATGCTCTTCACTGTTGAACCCTCTCCAGCCCTGGTGCATCCTAAATCTAATCAAAAGGACTGAAAGATGAATGAACAGAAAAAAAGGGAAGAGGGCGAAGAAATGCAAAGTCATTCTGTATTTCTCTGTGTGTGTCTTTTTGTCTGTGTCTCTCTCCCTCTCTCTGTCTCTCTCTCTCTCTCTGTATATGTGTATGTGTGTGTATGTATATATGTACATGTATGTGTGTGTGTGTGTGTGTGTGTGTGTGTGTGTGTGTGTGTGTGTGTTCTTTAAAACCCTAATTCAAATCTTGAGACCCCCTCTAGGTGACACCATACCTTACTCATGGCCCAACCAACCTGGAAGCATTGAGTTACAGCTCTGGGGTACAGCTTACTCTCCCAGCATATTCTTTCACACCCTTTATCTCTGCCCCCAGTTTGTAGGCTTCATGTGTAGGCTTCATGTGAATAACACGTGCCTTGCTTCCCTGAGTTTTTATTATAGAAAATTGCCTTAGCCCATGTCCATTGACTCTACATTTTCTACTTAGACTTCCTGGTGAAAGGTGTGGACATTTGGCCAAAAGAGATGGTTCTTTTTCTTGTATCTCTAACTGCTACCAAGATCCTCTAGGATGTCCCACTCTTTGAATTTAGGTTGAACTTCTGGAGTGTTGTTATACTCTGCTTAGGTCAGCAACGACAGCAACGCTGACTACATTTACGGGGCTCATGAGCAAAACTATCAACTAATTGACATGTCAGATTCCGCTAGCTTTCTTAAGGTAGAGTGAGCCTAAGAGGTAGGAGCTTGGCTTATCTACACCTACCTCTCCTCTCCTCTCTCCCACCCAGCCTAGGCCAAGATGTTACAAGCTCCACCTCTTTGAGCCTACGGATTTCCCTTCTGTAATGAGTTAATAACAGAATCCATTTCTGGTGGCACAGGACTGGTGGTGGTGGTAGGGTGCTGTGGCAACCAGTGAGTTATTTACAGAATGCACTTGGTCCTGCAGGCCTGAAGCCTAGTTTTGTATGTCAAGGGTTAAGATTTAGAATGGCGTTGTGAAAAAAGCAGGGCTGAGTGTGAAGACTGTGAGTCAAAAATCCCTTGCAGTGCTTTCCAGGGTTCATCTTGGAGCAAAGGGGCCTAGAGCAGACTCAGGTGGATTCAGTTTAGAACAGGAAGGAATTGTTAGGTGCTACGTTCACTTAAGCTGAGTTGTGTGACCATGCGATCACAGAGCCTCACTGTAACTCCCTAACAATACAGATTATAGCACTTTCCATAGATCTTCATCCTGCTTGTTTTTACTTCTTGTTACCTTCCTTCCTTTTTTTCTTTCTTTCTTTTTAAAGAGAGTCTGTGGCCCAGGTTGACCCCTAGCTCACCAAATAGCCCACCATGAATGATTCTGAACATCTGGTGTACGCAGTGCTAGGGATCAAACCCAGGCCTTCAAGAAGGCTAATCATTCTACTAAGCTCCAATGGCACAAAAAACCACAGGTGACTGTCCAGGTAGCTGTGTCGCTGTCCTCTCCCAAATGTAAAAAGCTACTGCTCTCATGTACTTCTGACTTTCAGGCAATATATTTTCCTTCTCAGGTCTTAAAGAGGTTAAAAACTAAATATTTAAAGTATTATCCTATCATCTCTTAGCAAGGAACATTCAGGTATTGGATTTTCACTATCCCAGATGAACAGTTTGGAAGTAATTTATACACCCCACTGTCTACCAATATTCTAGAAATGTATTATGTACTTTATATGTGTTAGGTTTTAGTTGTAGTTTGCACTTTTCCTCTCACAGATATTACCTCGTAATAATTCCTATCATATAGTCTTAGTTTAAAACCTTCTTAGTTAGACAAAAGAGAGAGATGTAGTAAAATTCAAATGTCAGCTGAGAAAGTCAAAAGACACTTATCCAAGGTCCCGGGCTCCTGAAGGAGGTGTGGCCAGGCTCGTTCAAGAGGGACTGCTAAAATCTTGAGCGGCCTGTTCTGTTCCTGCCTTCTTGAGAGATTAGATTAACATCCATCACTTAAACCATCCCATCGCTCAAATATCTTACTAAGCTATAACCTGTTCTCATAAGTGCTAATTTGCATTCAAATAAATATTAATCCTATATTTAATACATGCATGTGAGATTTGTTGTGATATTAGACTTCATTTTCACTTCTCACTTATGTTATACTTCCAAATCATATTTATTTTCTTTATTCCTTTGTTTATAAACTTGTGATTAGTATTAGTTGGATAATAAAAATCAAGTTTAAATTTTGGTCTAATACACTGTTTCTTAATTCATAATATGTATAATAGTTGTGGATGTAATGATACCTATCAATATACTTATGAAGCCAAAGCAGGAGAGAAGATGAGGGATTCAAGCCAGCTCATGTCAAATATATATTCATAGTTGTCTACCCAGATGCTCTCCCTGTTGGACCAGGTATGGTCATTCCACCTTCATTAGAAAGGCTTTCTACCCTGAAGGGCAGTTGAAATGAACACCAGCCAATGTGCTGAGCCCTAAATGGGACAGCTACTGCCAAGGCTCCTGGATCATTTTAAAAGAAAGAGGAAGACAGATTACAAGAGCCAGAGGCAGTGGACGTCTGCAACGATACAGTATTTGCTGGACATGACAATGCTGTTGCATGAGCTCACAGCAGCTCTAACGACATATACGAGACTGCACATGATCAGGCCAGCCACAACCCCAGCATAGATCAGGAGGTGAATCATGAAGTCATGAATCACCAGCTGAGGAGCTACTGACTCTTGCTGCCAGAGAGATTAAGTTTTCTTCAAGGATGTAGCCCCTGATCATGCTCCATTGGACTATCCTACATCCATGCACACTTAAGAAAACTGTTCCCGCGCATGAACTGGCATCTTGGAGTCCATTCTCTACAGAGGAACACCTAACCCAGCCCTAATAGTGGGACGAGGGAATCGGACTTACCTCAAATGGATACACCAGAGTGAACTGACCTACCTTGGGACTCTTTGCCCTCCTAGGGGAATGGAGAGGATAGGGGGAGGCTGAGGGAGGACTGGGAGGAGGGAAGGGAGGTCAAGCAGGGGTATACATGGAAAAGAAACCTTTTTAAATAATATATATATATATTTTAAAAAAAAAGACCATAGGAAGAGTGGATAACAGGAGAAATTGAGGGTAAGGGAGTGGATTTGATCGAACCACATTATATGCATATATGAAACTCCTTATCTCCCCCCCTCCATACACACACACACACACACACACACAGAGAGAGAGAGAGAGAGAGAGAGAGAGAGAGAGAGAGAGAGAGAGATGTGAAAAGTTCTCCCTGATGTAATGATGCCTTAAACCAAGAAGGCCAAAAAACAGTGTGTCTGTTGTGACCTCATTAGTGACAGAGAGAGACAGGAAGAGGCCCGGCGAGACCAAGAGTCAGTTACTGTCTACGAATAAAAGGAGGACACACCTGTTCAGAAGGAGCTTTACCTAAATCGTTATCAGGGAAAACAGGAAGAAGAGGAGACAGAGGGGAGAGCGGAAATAAACCTAGTAAGGAGTGTGGAAATAGCTTTAAATCTGGGCCCACTTTTGCATCGTTTTAATTTAACAAGAAATATGCACTTCCCGCCGGTATGTTTTTAGACATTGGAGGGGGGAGGGAGCAATGAAGACATACTATTTTATTAACAGAATTGAACTTTTCTTTGGCTATTGTTTTCATCAAAAGTACCTAGATGACTAGGTTCGGTTCGGGGCGGCGTTCTTTGGGGACCTGCGGTGTTGTCTGATTCACTGTGTCCCGTGGCTGCTTCTGCAGGCGGCCTTGCGAGCCTCCATCCTGGCCCAGGACTGCGCCGCCGCCGCCGCTATTGTCTTCCTGATGGACCGGTTCCTGTACGGACTCGACGTCTCGGGGAAACTCCTGCAGGTCGCCAAAGGACTGCACAAGTTGCAGCCAGCGACGCCCATCGCCCCGCAGGTGGTCATCCGCCAAGCCCGGATCTCGGTGAACTCAGGTGGGCTCCTGCCCTCGGCGCCCGCTGGTCCCCAGCCCGCTTTGCATCCCAGCTACTTGACCTCTACCGGAGCTCGCGGGCACCGGCGGGTGCCACCTCTGCCGCCCCAGCCCGCGCTGCCCCTGCACCCTCCTCTCGGCAGGCACAAAGGCCTGGCGTAAAGGGTTTCAGAGCCAAAAGCAGTAGAGAAAATTGTGAAAGGGTGTGGAAAATACTAATTGGGGCCTTTGTCTGCTAACAAATCTGTCCCGCTGCTTTCAAACAGGGGCATCTGAATTGCTATACTTCTGACCAAGAGCCTTTAAAAAGCTGATTAGAAATCGACTCTTTTCTCTGGGCTCTCCTGTCTCCTTTCTGTAGGGCCACTTGACTAAGCCAACAATAAAGCTGACAGCCCACTGAAGCAATTTGAGGGGTTTTCATCATTGAGAACACCGGTACAGTACCTGATTAGGGCTGAAAGTATCTTTTTTTCCCCCTGTCACTTTGAATGAAATGAAAACTGAGGCTGACAGGTCAACTTAACGGAGAAGGGGAGTGGGGGTGAAGTGGGGGCTGGGTGTGCGCCAGCACAACCCTCCCCCCCTCCCCCGCACAGGTCTAGAATTATTTAAGTTATTCATAATCTGTAAATTTAGAAGCGTGGAGTGAAAGTATGAAAACAGAAGTCGAATCACCCCTCTCAGAGACGGCTCCCCCCTCCCCCCCTCCTTTTTTTTCTTTGCCTGATTTCAGCTACGGCTGTTACTTTAGTAACCCTGGTCTGTAGGAGGTGAAAGTCTCTTTACGTCATTTCTTTTGAAAGGGGGCTGCAGTAACTGCACTAAATGGGACAATTGTTAATGTAGAAAGGACAGATAAAATAGCCCGGGAGAAACAGGCTTGCAGAGATTGCCCAGGCAGGGCTGGAATACAACACAGTGTACAGACACGTGCCCGGCATATGTGAAGGCCTAGATTCAATTCAAGCACCACAAAAGCTCAAATTCACTCTGGCAAATTTTTCTAACTGTAAGTAAATTGTAGCTGTGACTTACTCTTGACTCTTCCAGAGTAATTCTAGAGTAAACTGAGGCATGAGAGAAACCTTCTGTTGGTATCCAATGGCAGTGGCCTGTGGAGAGCTTGCTAGGAGAGACCAGATGAGAGCTTCATGCAACAGCAGAGTTTAATGTTGGTTTCCATCAAGTTGCACTTGCAAGAGAGTTACGTTGCATATCTTGTATGTACAGAGTTGCTGGGGTGTGGTATGGAAATTGAGGTCAAATTATAGGCAGGTGTGTTGATAGCTTTGATTTTTGACAGCCAAGAAATCTGTCAAATTTCCTTCCTTCCTTCCTTCCTTCCTTCCTTCCTTCCTTCCTTCCTTCCTTCCTTCCTTCCTTCCTTCCTTCCTTCCTTCCTTCCTCCCTCCCTCCCTCCCTCCCTCCCTCCCTCCCTCCCTCCCTTCCTCCCTCCCTCCCTTCCTTCCTTCCTTCCTTCCTTCTGTGAAAATAGAAAAATCCTGTAACTCCCCCTCGACCCCTTCCTGAGGTCTCTGAAACTAGCCAAGGTCGAGATGGCTGCTTGAGACACACCCAGCAGCCTGAGCCTGATAGATACTTCCTGAATTCCTGAGACCCACCTGGTAGAGCAACTTGACCTTCCAAGCTGAGACCACATTCCTGGGAATCCCACCTGCAACCTAGGTGGGGTCACCCAGGAAAGTCCTACCATGAGAAGTGTTAACTGTTAACTGTTTGAAGCTTGCACAATGTGTCCTGCTCCAGGAAATGAATGTCTTCAGGTGGTCCTTATTGTTTCACAGGAAATAGTTTGCCTGCCTGCATTCCTAAACTCTGTTCTAAGCTGACCTTTGGCCCCGCCCTGTTAGCGCACTGAGCCCGCCCATACCCCCTCCCCTACCCAGAGTAGGGTATAAGAATTCTGCCCCGAAATTATTCGGGGCTCCAGGCTTTTCTGCAGTGCCTGGAGCCTACACATGTGTGTACCAGTATTCATATTCATATTCATTAAACTCTCTTTTTCTTTAATGTTAACAGTGGTCATTAGCCGTGGTCCTGGGGTGTCTTGGGGTGTCTTAGGGTGCCCTAGGGGCACCCACCTATTACCCTTCCTTCCTTCCTTCCTTCCTTCCTTCCTTCCTTCCTTCCTTCCTTCCTTCCTTCCTTTCTTATTTCCTCTTAGGGGATAGAACCCATGACCTCATGTTTGCTAGTTGAGTGTTTTATCACTGAGGTGCATCCCCCAGTGGTTCCTTTGACTTTCTTTGTCATTATTGTCCTTATACCTATAACATGGGTGATAGAGGGCTTTTCTCCCACTGAAGCCTTAATATCATCATGGAAGGTATACTGCTTGGCTCATTTGAGTCTAAAATAAAGGTCCTGGGTCTTATTTCTCAATAACTGAGCTTGTCTTTTGCTCATGAGTGCTACTAAAACACACAGCCTCAGAGTTAGCTCTTATAAACTCCTGCCCTGAAACATCTGTACACCTACATAGTATTTGAATACAATAACGATGCACGTGTAGGTACAGAGTATTTAGAGGTGGGCCACACGAAAGAAGCACTGGGGTAGAGTATGGGGGGCTATATTTCTCAAACAGGGTAAGGAAAGACAATAAAGAAGGTAAGAAAAAAGTAGAGCAAAATCAATCCCCTTCTCTCAAGTCCTTGCTGGTTTCCAACTAAAATATACTGCAGATAGCAAAACAGCAGGTGTCAAGGAGACAACAGAGACCCCTTGGGCCTGCTGCTCGGCTCACTCTGAATCAGGAAGCAAACATTTCAAGCCACAGTGGCAGAGAAAGGCGCAGACTTCTGGTTCCACAACGATAGTGGACTGAACCAGTCCAGAACCTTCCCTCATTGCGAACATGTAAATACTGTGAAGTAAAGGCTTTTAAGTGCCTGAGACATTGTGAGTGTTCGGGCTCCGAGCATTAGACCACTGCTCACAACATATATCTAATAGCGTTTGCACTGGACATAGTACTAAGGGAAGGGTCTAGGGTTTGAATATCAGGACCAAAGACAGGACCCTGAGTCACATGATTAAAAATAGATACAGAAAGATACAATTCTTAAGGCTTTGTACAAGCTATGAAAGGAGATATAGCAACTCCCCCAGCCACTGTGAAGATGTTGAGGGAAAAGCTTATTTAAACACAGAGGTCACGTATCGGATATATATATATCAGATATTTGCATCACAGTTCATAATAGCAAAATTACAGTTATAAAGTAGCAATGAAAATAATTTAATGGTTAGGGTCACTGTGGCAATGAGGAACTGTATTAAAGGGTTGCAGCATAAAGAAGGTTGAGGACCCTTGCTGTAGAGAGAGCCCTTATACTCAGAAGCTCTCCCCAGGGGTGCACTGAACTTCTGGCATTTTAGGGCTGAGAAAGATGCCCAACTGCCAAAAACTGTCATTGAGGACATGGCAAGAAAATAACTGGCTAGGAAACTGAAGTAAAAGGGGAAATACTTTTAAAGAGAAACAAGTTTCAAAAGTTATGAAATTATTGGACAAGTGACAACAGTGTTTTCTAAGCGCTTGCTCTGATTTTCACATGGTCTCCTTCAATCCATTCATAAAAAGACAGTGAATGATGCCCTTGGGCAGCGCTGCCAGCCTTCCCCGTGTCTGTGACGCCTTGGGAATGCAGTGAAACTCTAGTTCTGCTCCTGAAGGTAGGGGGGCTGGTGCTACTCATTGGGGAAGTAAGGGACCAGCTACCACCACATCCGGCTGTTTCCCTCACTGTGAAACTGCCAACAGCCTGGAAACAAAGATGCACTTCCGAGGGTAGATCTTCTAGGTGTTCCAGGCCTGACCTCCTGACCTCTGTTCCTGAAAGGGCAGAAACAGCAGGAGCGAGAGACACAGAACTGAGTATCAGATTTAAAGAACAGAGTGAGAATAAGCAAGAGAGGTGGAAATGGGAAGAAGTCTGAAAGCTAAGGGGGGGGGGGGGAGATGCGCATATGCATAAACATAACAGGATCTCCAGGACCGAGGAGATCCAGAAGTGAAGCAAACCACATCTTCACATATAAAAGCGTATATCCAGCCCTAAGCCCTTTTTGGATCCAGTATGGCAAACTACTCAAAAATAAAAAATGGAAAAAATCTTAAAGGAAATAAGAAAAAAAGATGAGTCATTAACATAGTAAATATAATTAGACTCGACTAAAGACATTAGGTAAAGAGGGATGGATCAGCAGTTAAAACTGCTCTTGCAGGGGACCCTGGTGGCTCACAACCACCTATAACTCCAGCTCCAGGGTATCTAATGCCCTCTTCTGGCCGTGGTGGGCACCTGCACTAACATGCATATACCCAGACTCCTAAATTGTTGCTAGATTAGTAATCCCGATCAATAATCACAGAGAGACTGATATTAGGTCAATATTTATTCAAGCAACTCACAATATAAATTGCAGGAAATGGTGAGAAGATCCACTCGCCTGGACTGGATCTTTTTTCCAGGCTGTGGAGAGCAGAGAGTGTGTTATTCGTGGGACTAGAACTTTAAACTGTTCCTAGCCACGCCTTAAGGCTACAACTTTGAAGGTCATAGGTGAACCCCAAACCTGCGCTGGCCCAGAGGCCACGCCCTTAGGTCAGGGAGGTGCTGAATCCCACTACACTAAACACATATTCAACATAACTAGAAATAAAATAAATCTTTGACAGGCATGGTGACACGTACCTTTAATCCCTACTCTCAAGAGGCAGAAACAAACAGATTTCTGTGAGTTTGAGGACAGCCTGATGTATATGCAGGGATCTAGGCCATCCAAGGCTACGTAGTGAAACCCTGTCTCAAAAAAAAAAAAAAATCAAAACAAACAAAAATATAAGAAACAGTCTAGGGAAAAAAGATGAAATAATCTATAAAGCAATGGAATGAACACAAAAATCTGATGCAAAATAACTTAAGTTTCCCTAGAATTTTATAACCAGCAAAACTATCATTTAAAAGTGTGGGCAAAACAGACAATTTTGGAAGATTATTTTCCTAAGGAGGAAATTAAGCATAGATAGATGGACTTCATGGTGCACAAATTAGACAAGGTACACAGTGTCTATTGGACCACATGATGTTGTTGAAACAGGTCACAAGGCCAGCTTATGGTCAGGAAGAGAGGAAATGAATTCTGAGCTCTAGTTCTTAGTTGTGGATTGACAAAGGACCATGTGGATGGGAGGCAACACTGCAAGCTTTGGTAACACCATCTGACATAACCAGTCTGTGTGATCAGGCAAAGTATAGGAAATAACGATGCTTAGAGTTTTTTTTTTATTATTTTAAAAAATGTATGTGTATTTCTACATGTGGTGGTAGCTGGCCCCTTACTTCTCTACACAGGTACAGGATTGGATATCAGATCTCCTTGGAGCTGAAGTTATAGGAGATTGTGAGCCTCAGTATGGGTGCTGAAACCTGAAATATACAAGAGGAGCAAGTGCTTTCAACCCCCAAATCACGTCCTCAACCCCATGACAGTAACAGTTAAAAAAGAGAAAAGGGGGAGGGGCAAATCTTAGAGATATCTGGAATAATGGCATTCCAGGCCAAAATAATTGAGTATGATAATGTAGATGTCAAAGCCAAGCAAAGAGAGCAGAGGAACCACAGGAAGCAGCTGTGACAGAACAGGGTGAGAGGAAGAAGGAATAGCTCAAACTTGAGTGTAAAGACAGGGAGGTCCTGATGATGTGAGGCTTCCAGTCAGTTGGAAGGAGGGTGCTTAAAAGGACAAGTGGTCTAGTTTACTGCTTGTGAAAAAACAGCACCCATAGATAAGGTCCCTTCCATGTGGTAGCAAAACAAACAAAGCATTTTGAAAAGGTAAAAATGACTGCAAATCCCTAGGCATAGGTGAGGGGCTGATGTGTAAACTGTCCCGTTCTTCTAATTTGTTGTGGTAGAGTTTTTGCAGAGAGAGGACAAGCCACCTTTACCAGGGTTTGCCTCTGCCCTGCTTTCTCTGTATCAATAAACTGTGTGTGTGTGTGTGTGTGTGTGTGTGTGTGTGTGTGTGTGTGTGTGTGTGTGTGAATTTAATTGCCTCTTCAGATACTATGTAACTTCCAAGTTTACCAGTTCTAGAACTATGCCTCTCCTTTTCAGTTTTATATATGATGTAGTTATTTATTAAATGTTAAACCAGACTATTTCCAAAAGAAGGTCTTGCTACGGTGTGACAACCTTAGAACAGAAACTGTCGTTAAATATGCAGATGTTTAGATCCAACTCATTTGGTGTCTGTTTGCTTCTTCTCAGGGAAACTGCTGAAAGCAGAGTACATCCTGAGCAGCCTGATAAGTAACAATGGAGCAACTGGTAAGTGTTTCACACAGATCCATGCATCCCTCAGATCCTACCATGGTTCTCATTTATAGCAGCTCAATTTATGTCAGCAATTCATGGGACCACCTGGAACTAGATCTGCAGTGAGGAATGAAGTAGCTTTTGTCAAACTTCTTACGATTCTGTTTCCATTTTCTCTAAATTCAAATGCAAAGCAAATGATATTTGTTACTTTATTGCTTTGTTATAAAGGAATTCAATTGGGGCACAATAACTGCTGATGTAGATTGGAAACAGGTTTCTCTGTGTTCGACTCCATCCTGCAGCCATTTCCGAATACTCACTCAGAGGCTTGTATTCATTATAAATGTTTGACTGATAGCTCAGGCTTATTACTAGATAGCTCTTACATTTAAATTAACCCATTTCTAGCAATCTATGTAGTGCTGCATGGCCTTGGCTTATTGATTCTTTCACATCTTGCTTCTTGGATGGCTCACGGCATCTGCCTGACTCTGCTGTCTTCCCTTCATCCCTTCGGTTGTCCCGCTCATACCTCCTGCCCAGATACCAACCATTCAGCTTTATTATTAGCAATGAGAGTGATACACATTCATAGCACACAGAAGGGCATCCCCACAGTTTGTGAGTTTGTGAGCCTGAGTAAGGGCTCAGTTGAAGCCCTGGACAGAATCATGGGATAAAATTGAGAATGAAGCTTCTGGTTCAAAAGAAATTTCCTGTTGCCTCATGCCTCATTTCAATGTTTTAGAAAATTACAACTTTCAAAGTAAGTGATTTTTGAAATTACCTTTCTTTTGATATTCAGTGATATATGAAAGGAAGTAGTAAGAGTTGTCTGTCAGATCATTTAAATCTTTGAAAGTTTTTTTGGGAGTTCTAAGCATTGAAGTCAGCAAGTTTTCCAAAAAGCTGAACACAGTTTTCAGTGAATTTTGAGAAAAAGCTAAGATACATTGGCTCTTGGTTCTTGAAATTTGTGGACAGCTCCAAGAAGAAGACAGGTTGGGATGCAAATATCCAGTTCTCCTGCCTTTCTTTCGTGGCCACCAGTGCTAAGCCACAGTGTTCACATTTTATGTCTTCTACACTCTACACGCACACAATAAAAACCCATATATGCACAAAACACATGCCCTATACACGCACATATACACATCCACATACACACATATACATACACACACATACATATACATACACATACACACATATACACACACATACACTACACACATATACATACACACTTATATACACACACATCCACATATACACATCTATACACATACACACACATACACACATATACATATACACACATACACATATACATACACACATACACACATATACATACACACATACACACATATACATATAAACACATACACATATACATACTCACACACACACACATAATACATGCACACATGGGAACTAGGAAAAAAATAGTACAGTGTGAAAGGACAATGAAAAGCCTAACTCCATGTTTATCCACTTACATTTAGCATCCTCCTTTTTACCTTTTAACCCACTGGGCCAGTTGACCAAATAAACAAAAGACTAATAGAATACATGGTACGGTGCATACATGTGGGGAAATATCATAAGAAGTTCCCTATGTTGCAGAATTAATATATACTAATACAAAACTGACAACCCAGCCTACTTGCCCACAAACTTCAACCCAACTTCTCAGAGCTTTACTGCCTCACACAATGACCACTGTAAAAAATCAAAGCCACTCACCATCCCTTTATTCAATCAAACGGCCAGCCTGAATGCCAGCCAAGATCTCCTGAGCAAGTCTCATTACATGGGTAATGAATTCTCTCATAAGTTTTTGGTCTATGTGAATTTATCACTTTTAGTATCCAAACAAATCTCATGTGGTTGGAACTGACCCTGCAGTCTAAGAGACAGCCACAGACGGTGGGGTCTCACTGTGGGTAAGATAACCCGGGGTCAGGAACCTGGGCACCCTTCAGAACAACAGTGCTTAATCTGGTATCTGAGAAAGATTAATTCTTCAGAAGCCAGAGAAGAGTATCTCAGGGTGGGATGACATGAGTACATGTAGGTGCATGAAGCAAGAGACACAGATGAAGGCCCTGGGACTGAGAACTGTTGCTAAGACAGCTGCAGACCACATGGAAGCTGGACCCTGTGGACTCATGGGGATTGGAGCTGTCTCTCAAATCTCGGTTACATGTATCCATGAAGACATCCATCATAATAGGATTATTCCACCAAGCCATTTCCTTATTGACTCCAGGCAATGTCTCTCTTTTTATTTCAGGTACCTGGCTATATAGAAATGAAAGTGACAAAATCCTGGTGCAGTCAGTCTGCATACAGATCAGAGGGCAAATTCTCCAAAAGCTAGGTACTGCCTGACGAGATCCATCACCTCTCTTCAGGCTCACATACAGAGGCTGGATATAAGAATTTACTGTGGGGTTTTCTCATTATATCTGGTCAAGACTGCCACTCCACTCCCATTAGTTGACTTGTTGAGAAGAAATAACATTTAAGATATTAAGAGCTGGGCTAAGCATGGCTGTGTACATCCGTGTAGCCAACTCTATAGACTGAGGTAGAAGGATAGTTCAAGACAGGAGATTAGGGTCAGCCTGGGCAACATAGTAAGACTTCATGTTTTTTAAAAATCTCATAACTGGCTGGGCGGTGGTAGTGCACACCTTTAATCCCAGCACTTAGGGGACAGGGGCAGGCAGATTTCTGAATTTGAGATCAGCCTGATTTACAGAGCAAGTTCTGTATAGCCAGGGCCACACAGAGAAACTCTGTCTCAAACCAAACCAAGTAAAAAAAGAATATTAATAAGAGGATTTTTTTCTGTTTTGTTAGCAAAATTTACAGTAATTGTGGCTCTTCATTGACTTGGGTTCTTCATTCATTCCTTGGAGTACTCCCAAATTTTTCAAGCCAAGTTTTCAAACCCTAATTAGACTAAAAAATAAACTAAAGATTTTGAAATTTTTAATAGAAGATGGTAACTATCTGTGGTGGGATTCAGGTGTCAGCTGATAAGATCCGAGGATGCTTACCCAGGGTCCCAGGCCCCTGAAGGGGGCGTGGCCAACCCCATTGATAAAAAAGCTGCTGGGATCTTGGGGTCCCAACTATCTTCTTATAAATAATGGGAATGACCATAGACTATGTCTGTTTGTGTGTGTTACACACTGTACTGACAAGTCTTATGTCAGCTTGACACAAGCTAGAGTCACATGAGAGGAAGGAGCCTCAATGAAGAAAATGCTTCCATAAGATCAAACTGTTGATCTTATCATCAAGCAAGGCTATAGGGCCTTTTCTTAATTAGCGATTACTGTGAAAAGGCTTAGTCCACTGTGCAAGGTGCCATCCCCAAGCCAGTGGTCCTGGGTTCTATAAGAAAGCCGGCTGAGCAAGTCATGAGGAGCAAGCCGGCAAGCAGGACCCCTCCATGGCCTCTGTCCATTCCTGCCTCCGGTTCCTGCCTCCTTGTTTCTGCCCTGTTTGAGCTTTTGTCCTGACTTCCTTCGATGATGAACAGGTCATCGTGATGAACCCTTTCCTCCCCAAGTTTCTTTGTCCATGGGTAACCTTAATTAAGACAGGTACAAAAGTGTGATAATCCTTCCAGCTTCTTAGTGATGTGACAGAGTTATCAGGATACAACCAAAGGAAAGAAACAAATTGCTGAGTCCATATAATCTAACTCAGGTTTCCCTAACGGAAGCTAATGACCATTCCTAATGTATACTTTTCTAATTATTAATTTTATATATTTATTATTTATAACCATAAATATAACTTTTAAATTATTTATCTGTACGCAGATGCTAACAGTCCATTCCTCTTCTTCCTTTGTTTTTCAGGCATGTGGTATGAAGCAGCAGAGTTGATATGGGCCTCGATTGTGGGCTACATGACACTCCCTCAGCCAGATAAAAAAGTTGGTTGCCTACATGCAGCATCTCCTCTCCCTGCTTGTCTTTGGATAGTTGTCTCTTTAAAGCACAATTAACTTCATCATTTATCAGTTCTAGCTGCACCATCTTATTTACTCTACACAAGCACAGGACCAGGAATATTTAGGAACGTCCTTGTATGGTACAGTTGGTCTTGTCCTATGACAGGCTTCCATGATAATTCCTAGCCACCAACTGTAAATTTAGCTCTCTGCTCCACTGTGTCTTTCTTATCACTTATTCAACCTTTACTTGATTCTGTGACAATGCTGAGTTGGCCACAATACTGATGTATAAAGTCATTTTTCCAAGAGCTGAGTGAACAAAGCTTCCTTTAATCGCGTATGCAATAACATCTTTAAGGAACTAAGTCTCAACCCATGCTCTGACACTGGTAGTTTTATTCTCTGTAATCTTGTGGGATTTTCTTCTCATTATTCAAAGCCTCCATTTCTCAGAGCTGTGTCATCAATGTAAGGCCTATCCTCTTATGCAACACATAGAGTAGTATGAGATCTCGCCCCATGCCAATTATTCAGACCTATTAACTAGATAAATTAATGCTGGTAACCAATTAGAACTTCAAAGTAGCCATATTTCAATTCATCCCCATGCCTTGGGATGTGATGCTCTCTTAAGCCCAATGATGTTTAATTCAAACTATCTCTGGCACAGTCATAGAATAAATAATAACAAGCAGGTAATTGACACAGAATAGAGAGAGTCATTGACTGTAGTCCATAAGATGAGACAATCTCAGTCTGATTTGTTTGTTTCTTTACAGGGAATTTCCACATCACTGGGTATACTGGCAGACATCTTTGTTTCCATGAGCAAAACAGATTATGAAAAGTTTAAGAACAGCCCACAGGTTAACTTGGTAATTACCATTTGTCAAAACCACGGTTTGGGATGGAGTCCCCTGGACCCTTGTCAATGCTAGTTCTGGTTTCCAATTCTTGATGTTGGTAACTCCACTTCTTTCCCAGTAGGGTAAGGGTTGGGAGCACAGTCCCTTCTTTACTGATGGGAGCAGCTCTAGGGAATCCATTTATCTTGCTTTTTCTAACCTCTAGCACCGAATCAAATACACAAAGGGCATTGGCAACATTCAATTGAATGAATGACAGGATATCACCAGAGTGACTTTCAGTTTTATATTTTTTTTCAATATATTATAAAATTCAGTATCCAAACTTGCAATAAAAGGGCAAAAATTATAAAACAAAAGTAAAGAAAACCACTGTGGGAGAGGCAGAGGGTGATGACTCAGTTGGCAGTGTGTTTTCCATATAAGTATGAGGAGCTGGGTTTAGTCCCCCACATAAAATCTAGGCACGATGGCACATGCTTGTGATCTCTATGCTGGAGACATAGAAAGAACCTTGGAGCTTGGTAGTCAGCCATTGTAGCTGAATCTGTGATCTCCAGGTCCCAACCTGTCTTTAAAAATAATAATAATAAAAAAAAAAAGTGGACAGCATAGACAGCACAGGTTCTGAGAAAGACAACCACCACGGGAAAATTTTGTTACCGTTCAATCAGAGCATTGAGTATTTGCTTCATATTTTTTGCCCAATATCATTGAGGATTTGCTTCATATTCTTATCCTAATATTATTGGACTTTTAGAATCTTTGTGTACTGATCACTCCTTCAGTAGAAAACGAGCTCCTTGCAGACTTACAGTCTCCCCATTTCCTCAAGTCTACAATGGTGCCTGGCCCCATGGAGGTGCCCAGTATGTATTTCCAGAATGAATGGATGAATCAATTCTCATTGGTGTGAAGCCATAAAGAGATCTTTGCCAAGAACAGCCCAGAGGTCATCAGCCAGTCTATACCCAGAACGTGCAGTTACCATGAATGAGGAACCCCAGAGAGGCTCACCTGACTGACTTTTGTCTAAATGTTCTACATGCTAGACCTTCTTGGTTCTGAATGCAGGAGAGGGATGGGAGTGGCTAGAGAGACGGACACCCAATGCTCTGGGATCTTTAGACCCACATAGACTTTCTTGGCACTGTTCTGACAGATTCGTGATGCAAGGGAGGGATCCCTCCGAATCTTGAAGGAAAAGTAATGGGATGCCACAGGTGTTACTTTACCAATGGAGAACTGTACCCGTTGCTTCACTTCCTTCCTCTTTCCCCACAGGCTTTGCTCCAGGAGTCTGAGCACCATTTATTGTCAGCAGCAGAAGCCTGCAAACTGGCAGCTGCCTTCGCTGCTTACACACCTCTGTTTGTGCTCACCGCTATGGTAAATACAGGAGTTCCCAGGCAGTATGGAGGGAGGCGGTTAGCCTTGAAGGAGGTGCTGGTTCCTCTCTGGCACTTATGCTAAGACCCCACACAAGGAAAGCACTGTTAGTCACAATAACTGTATCCAGATGGCAGCCAGGTTACTTCATCTGAAGCACCTAATGCTGTCTATTCCAGAGCAAGGGTTCCTAAGGCAGGCAGCCTGTCAGAACTACCCCAGGAGCCTCTTCAAAACACTTTCACTGGGATCTACACTATGCCTGTTAAACACAAATCTCTTGGGTTGACATTCCAAAATCTTTCATTTTGAAATATAGTCAACTTTAAGACCAAAAATATGGCTCATCAGTTCAGAGCAAGTTCTGCTCTTGCAGAGAACCTGAGTCAGGTTCCTAGCACCCGCATCAGGCGGCTTTGCTCCAAGCAATCCAACACCCTCTCTGGACTCCCTGGGTATGTGCATGAACATGTAAACAGACACATACACACATAACCTTCAACAACTAGTTAATTTTAAAATGCATATGGTTAACTGTATTTGTGCACGTTCCACACCCTTACATTTACTTTATCAAGTTTGGATCAAAATGTTTGCATCCGTAGAGAACATATGCCATTCTTAGTGCAGTGTTGACACTGTATTACATATTATAAGTGCTCTACAAATGCTGCATGTACACATTTTATATGCATAGTATTTTACTCAAGGGATTCAAATATCCCCAGAGTTTAGTATCCATATGGGAAACCAGTGCAGAGATTCAATACACAGATAGATTTAAAACCCACTACTCTATTGTTTGGATTACAATTAAGTCAATGCCCTTACTATGTAGAGAAATTAATTATGCTTATGTCCTAGGTATAGACTGTATGTTAGAGAGAGTTTTTGCCACCATGATAAATAGAAATACTGCAGGAAGTAATCCAAGAGAAGGGAAAGATTGTTCTTTGATCTTGCGGTTATTGTTTGTCTTTTTGCTAGTGCTTTAGGGGTTTCCATCTGTGGTGCATTGGCTCTATCACTTTGGCACTGATGTAAGATACAATAACATAGTAACAGGAGCTGTCAAGAACAAAACGTTCAGCCTCATGGCTGCCAGTGCTAGTAGGCGTCCATTTTCCTTCTTCCCCTTCTATTCCAAACTCGCTCCTGCTTATTGAATGGTACAACCCACTTTCAAGGTGGGCTTTGCATCCCTTATGTAGCTGTCTCTGGTAAGTCTTCGCAGACTCCTCCAACCTGTCAGACAGACAGCCCAACCGTCATACACCATCTACTAAAAATGAACAACAGCAGAGATCACAAGTCTGCCATATTCAGTCCACTAGCATCAGGGTCACGGCAGGATGGAAGGTAAGGATAATGCCTCACCCTCCATACCAGTCAATAGCTCATGTTTCTATCCCTTCTCACCAAATCAAAACTCACATCCTCCATTAAACAGTCATGAACCTTCTTTAGAATGTCTGTGGTGTGTATTTTAAGTGACTATCCTCCAGGAATGAAAAGGTTTGCTGGGGTGGTGGTGCATAACTTTCATCCCAACACCTGGTATGCAGAGGCTGGTGGATCTTTGTGAGATTGGGGGCAGCCTGATTTGCATAGTGAGTTCCAGAAGAACCAGGTTACTTAGAGAAACCCTATTTCAAAAAAAGGGGGGGGGGGAGAGAAGAAGAAAAGTTTATTTTGATTCACATCTAGTACCCGATACAATTTGTGATCTGCGTTTGTTGTTTTCCGCAGACTATCCGTGGCACATGCTTATTGTCATATAGTTGTTCTACTGACTGTCCTCCAGGAATGAGACGTATGTATCTGTGTGATGCCAAAGAGGCTTTTGAGATTGGCCTCCTGACCAAGAAGGATGGAGAGCTGGTTACTGGGAAGCAGGAGTTGCATAGCTTCATCAAAGCTGCTTTCAGCCTCTCCACAGTGCATTGCAGACTCCATGGGGAGACAGATGCGGTCCGTGCAGCAAGGCAGCTATGCAGTGAAGCTGTGGGGAAGCTCTACACCTTTAGCACCTTATCCACAAGCCAGGGCAGAGAAACCCTGTCTGGGGAGATCATGTCTCTTGTCAGCCAAGTGAAGAGACATCTACAGGTTCAAAGCTTCCCAACTTCCGAAGATAGATCTTACCTCCCAGAGAGCTTCAAATGTGGCTTGGAAAAGCCTATCTTGGATGGGCATGTGGATTTCAAACAAATTCTTGATACCTATTCTCAGCATCATACTTCAGTGTGTGAAGTGTTTGAAAGCACTTGTGGGAACAGCAAAAACAACCAGAGTGACACAAAACTAGAGGTCTGTATCACTGCCCTGAAAACAGAAACACACACTTCGGATACTATGGGTGCTACTCTAGAGAAACCGTGTTCTCAAGAGAACGGGAGTATAGCTTCCTCCCAGATGCCTGAGAAGGACCAGGAGAAGCTTGGAAGAGTTAGGAGGAGAAGCTGGATCCATTCTGAGGCATTTCGAGTCTCTCTGGATCAAGATGTGGGGACTGAGACGGAGCCATCAAACCACAACCATGGGAGGGCAGATGTTCCCCAGTCTTTGAGTGACAGCCGAAGCTCTAGTTCTTGGAGCAAACTGTCAGGGCTCAGCTCTTCCTCAAGTTGGGAGGAAGTGAACTGTGGTGTTGAGGATATGGTAAGGAAAGAATCTAGCAAGGAAGAACATCCTGTGGACACACAGTGCTCCACAGCCGTGTCTGAGGAGCCCAAGGCTGACAGAAGCTACAGAGCCACGTATTTGTCATTTTCAAAGCTACATGGTGTCTCTCTTCAGGCAACTGAAGATCACAAGCTAGAGTCTTCACAAAGTCAGTGGCACAAACACATGCCTTTAATGCCCGCCTTTCCTCTCAATACAACAGACACTTGCTTGGCCTCGGGTACAGGGCTGTTAGAAGCCCCCGACGGAAACCAGGATGTCAGAAATGAAGGACCTAGGAATATTTCTCTTCAATCCAGTTCTGTTTCCTGGTCCTTGTCTAGTTCTGGCAAGATCACAGACACGACTCCATATCCTTCAGTTCAAGAAGAAGAAACCTGTGAAATAGTTGGTCATTTTCCAGAAACCAAGAATGACGTCAAAGACTGGTGTGGAGGGAGGAATGTGGAAAAACTCACTGAAATATTCACAGGGCCTGCATTTACAGATGACCCCTCCTCAGTTGACCCAGAAGGGGAGACAGAAGAAAGCAAAGATGAACTGTCACACTCTCAGGTCGTACTGAGATGTTTAGGAGGCAACGATTCAAGGCCGACATGTAGACCTTTCTCTCCTCATCAGTCTGTTCAAAATATTGACTCAGAAAAGACAGGCAGGTCAGTCAAAGAGCAGGGTGTGGACCCTGATGCATCAACAGAGGATAAGGAGGGCCAACCACTGGACAGCACAGAGGTCTATTCCACTGGCCAAGACGGAGCTCACAGACCAAGTGCTTTGAGGCCGAGTCAGAGAGATGAGAGGCCAAATTCCTCTGCCAGTGGCTATGGTCCTTTCCCAATCCTTGACGCAGACTTCAGCACCACAGAGGAAGAAAAAGAACTGGGAAGCATGCTCAAGTGTAGCCAGAACTCCACCTCATCCTTACAGTGGTGGCTGAAATCGCCTGCCTTCTCCAGCAGTTCTTTGGAGGGGGAAAGTTCGTGCTCTTGTCTGAATTCCAGCAAAAGTTCTTTTGTCTCATTGCCAGGACAGAACAGGCAAGAGATCCTTGAAGCTCGAACCCTACAGCCTGATGACCTTGAAAAACTTTTGGCAGGTGTAAGAAATGATTGGCTGCTTCAGAGACTGAAGAATACAGGAGTTTTAAAGCCCAGTCAACTCCAACAAGCATACAGTAAGTACAGCCTTTATTAGTCTATTGCTCCAGGTTTCTGTGGGGAGCCCTGGGAAGAGCTTGCTGGGTATACCACTCACTGATCATGAAAGATACATTTTGTGATTCACCAGGAGAATTGCCTTTCTAGCCATAAAATTTCCTGCCAGAAACCTTCAGTGAGCATTCAAAGTGTACCTACTGAGTGTCATGTCCTATTCAAAACGGCATGAAGAAGTTTAAGCTTATTATTTTTTTTCCAGATGCTCTTCTGCTAAAATATTCCAAAACGTCTGAGTTGTGGACAGCCCAGGAAACTGTGGTATATTTAGGGGACTACCTGAAGGTAAAGAAGAAAGGCAAGCAGAGAAATGCATTCTGGGTCCACTGTCTTCATCAAGAGGAAACTCTGGGGAGGTATTACCAAAAATGTGTGTCATCAGCATAACCCGGCTAATTTGTTGCTTAAGTAGTCATTCATGAGATTTTGGAAGGGTTGAAAGAGGCCCAAAGTACATGCTATCAGGTATTATCTTCCTTCTTCATCATTAGTCAATTGACAACAGTTTCTATATACCATATAAGGATGCATGTGAGTATTAATGGACCACTTTTCACTTTGACATTCCAGGTGACTAGGCATCGTTCATTTCCTTTCATTGAAGAAAATACGTCTTTGTCATAGACAATTTTGGTCTCTCCAATGCTTATTCTAAGCTGTGCTTCCTATAGTCAGTCAAAGGGTCAACATGAAAGGCAAGGAAATCCTCTGAGCTGGAGGATGGAGCATACTCAGGGTGATATAAGTGATCTCTGGGTTTTCTAGTCAATCACCACAGAAATCGGGAACAAGATGGAGTGGGGAAATAGTTGGAGCTAACAACTCCCTCTCATTTTTGTAGGTCGATCCAAGTACATGGGTAATTACTAATAAATTCATACTAACTTATAGCAAGTGCTATAATTACTGCTTTATTTAATTACTTACTACCTTGTATAGTTTCTGTCTAATTATACTATGAGCTCTTGGAAGTTATATGTCTTATATCTCATACTTTTCTCAATACCTTCAAAACTAGCATAATAGGTAAAGTTAATTTCGCTCACAAGAATGAAATCACACAAGAAAGGGATAGAGGAGGGCTTCATACTGACTAATTGTCATATTTAAGACCACACTGCAGATGAGAGGTTCTAGAGGACACTGCTGACACAGAAGTATGAAGAATCGCTACATTAAGTCGACAGTTTCCTCCCAGACTCCGTATCATTCCAGGCCAGCTAGCATGAGCTGCGCTCTGTTGTAGGCGTAGCTCTTACAGCATTATTTAAACCTGAAGTTAACAATTGATATTGATTAGATAAGAAATAGAAAATATCTTTTTAGCCGCGTTATCTCTTATCCTCTCTCATTTACTCTATAGTAATAATCATTTGACATGTTGCTATGTGGGCTCTGTCTATCTGTAGATACGTGGGGAAAGAATATAAAGAGTGGAAGGAACTCCAGCATCACTTCACCGATGTAGAGCGGCAGATGACAGCGCAGCACTACGTGACAGAATTTAACAAGAGACTCTACGAACAAAGGATTCCAACACAGATATTCTACATCCCAGCCACAGTACTGCTGGTAAGGCTTTTTTAAAGCATGGCTTTGGTTAACCAAACAATTCTACGAATGTATATGAGGTTATATTTCTATTACAAGCTGACTTCTAACGTGGTCCTGGTAAGACCTTATACTTCCAGTTCCCTGGCTTCTTCATCTGCTTCATCAACTTCATCCTGTTAAAAGGGGAAAAAAATGGCCCTCTGTTCCCCTCCAACACATGCTTTTGAACTTGCCAGTCCATGGGTGACCTTGGAGTAACAGCTGATGCTGACATCTGGTTAAGTTTGCTGTCTTACAAGACTTTTCTTTTGTGTTGTCTCTCTGCAAAAGGAGCCTCAAGATTGTATCTTGTACAAAGTATTCCTGCACCATGAAACATAAACCCATTGCTTTGCATTTCTTTCTCCCAACCCTTGCAACCAAGTGACAGTAAGATGTGGGTTAAACACATTAGCAAGAAAAATAAAATAAAAACATTCGTGCTGCACTTTCAAATAGCTTAATTGTTAGCCTGTTCTTAGATTTGTTCCAACCTGTCTTCCTCTATACTGGACTTCTGGGGCATGGAAACCATTCTCTCTTCACTAAACATTGCTTTAGAGAGCTGAAGGAAAATCTACTGCTTTCTACTTTCTGGATCAAGAGTACCCCATTTCTCCAGATAGACTGGCTTTTTCTTATATTCATAATTGGGCTGATTTTTTCATTGACCAGAGACACTTTGACTCATTGTTAGTGTTTATCATATAGATGTCATCTGATTTTCTATAATATAGATATAATCTGATTGGTACCTTCATGTCAAAAAGTATTCAAGCATCTTAATAGTCATTGACACTAACCTGTAAATCAACCTCATCATATGGAAATGCATGAGATGCTAGTCTCTAGTCCCAAGGTATGACCCACTCACATGCTCTGGCAAGCCAGCCTGAGGTGAGGTTACTGTGCCCTAATTTGTTTTATGTGTATGAATATTTTGTCTTCATTGTTTGTCTGTGCTTGGGCATTGGATTTTCAGAGACTGGACTTATAGAAATGAGCCAACATATGTATGCTGGAAATTAAACTCAGGCCCTCTAGAAGAGCAGCCAGTGCTCTTAACCATTGAGCCATCTGTCTAGCCCCAGTGGCCTAAATTTTTAAGTGAAAATTTTAGTCTATGAACAATAATCACTTTAAATTCTATTTTAGGATACAAATAAAGCTAAGCACTTTGTATTTGTTTTACTATTTAATCCTTTTGACAAAACTAAGGATGTAGTATTGTTACTCTTAGACATACCTCTGAGGAAACTGAAGTCTAGAGTAGTAAGTTTATGGCCAAATCTCAGTCCAAACTAAGATCTACCCTGTAGTAAGAGGTTTCTGGCCCGGACTTTCGCGCCTAACCTCAAGGTCTAGGCCCACAGACCCGCAGTCCCACAGACACACAGATGCTTCCAATAGTTTTAGGCTGATCAGCCTTAGGCCCAGGCATATAGCTTGCTAGCTCTCTACCCTTAAACTATCCCATGTCTCTTGTCCAGCCATGCGGCTCGGTACCTTTCTTTAAAGCTTCATGGTTGTCCTCTGCATCCTGCAGCTTCTCTCTGGTCCTCTTCTAACACTCTGCTCTCAGAGATTTTCTTAGTCTGGTAGCCCCGCCTACACTTCCTGCCTGCCTTTGGCCAATCAGCTCTTTTTATTAAACCAGTGGGTGGGACCATGAAACAACACAATACCCCTACAGTACCCTACTGCAGATACTGTGCCTTCTAGACCGTGCATACTACCTCCTGATGTGGGAATGCCTTTCTGTATGCTGTGAATCTCAATCTTTAAATAAAGGAGCTGTTTTGGGCCATGACAGGCACCATAGAAGAAGTAGGAGGAAGAATCAGAATAGGTAGGAAAGGAAGGGCGGGCAGAGTCAGAGGCAGACCGAGCTGAAGCCACCCAAGGAGCAACATGTAGGAGTACAGGTGAGCCACGAGCCACGAGCCACGTGGCAGATAGATTAATAAAAATGGGTTGATTTAAGATGTAAGAGCTAGCTAGCAATGTGCCTGAGCCATAGGCCAAACAGCATAAAGTTAATATAAGAGTCTGAGTCTGAGCAGCAGCGGGCTACAAAGAGTTCTCGGGCAACAGGTCTGTGGGTCTGGATCTCTGGCCGCCCAGGACCTAGAAACCTTACTACTTCTACCTCCCACCTTTATGTTGCAGATTTTGGAAGACAAGACTATAAAGGGATGCATCAGTGTGGAACCTTACATCCTGGGAGAGTTCGTCAAGTTATCAAATAACACAAAAGTAGTCAAAACTGAGTACAAAGCTACAGAGTATGGCTTGGCTTACGGCCATTTTTCTTACGAGTTTTCTAAGCACAGAGACGTTGTGGTTGATTTACAAGGTATGTAAAGCAGGGGTTTCATTTTTATTCTTAATATTGCAGTTGATTTCACTAATCATTAATCACATTTCATTATTGCGTGCAGGGTACTATTTAGAATTAAGTTAATTGATTTTACTGCACATAGCAAATGATTCCTGAGTGACTTCAGTCTCTTATTATCTAGTGCTGTAGCCTCTTGGGATCAGTCCCTAGAAGCTTCTCCTCATTTGCAAATAAAATCAGTTTCCTATTACTGTACTTCAAAATCCTCTCTTTCCATAGGACTGGAGGATGGCTCAGTGGTTAAGGACCCTTGCTATTCTTACAGAGGGCCTAGGCTCCGTCCTGCTCACAACTGTCTGTGATTCTAGTTCCAAGTTATCTGACACCTCCTTCTGCCCTCATGTATTAGTTTGGATATCTATCACTGTGAAGAGACACCATGACCATATTAAATTGTATTTAAAAGGGACACTTAATTGTGGTGGCTTACAGTTTCAGAGGTTTAGTTTACTACCTCTATGGTGCAATACAGACAGGCACGGTGCCGGAAAGGTAGCTGAGAGTTCTGCATCTTGATCCACAGGCAATAAGAAAGGAACTGTCAGACTGGGCATGGCTTGAATAGATAGGAGACCTCAAACCCTGCCTCCACATGACACACTTCCTCAGACAAGGCCACACTCTAAGAGTGTGCAACACTTTCTAAGAGTTGCCACTCCTTACAGGTACATAGGGGCTCTTTTTACTCAAATCACCACATCTCCACAGGCAAACTAATAATCAATTAATTGAATTCAAAATTATCCCTACTTTTTCCTTTCTCTAGCCCTTCCTTAATCCATAGTGAAAGCTGATAATTGGGTTTCATAATTGGGATCATTACAAAACAGAAAGCTGTGTGTTAAAACTGACTTTTTAAATACGCATTGATATTTACGAGTTTTCAGCTTGTTGGCCGCTGTATTCACCATAATTCATGTCTGTGTATATTCAAGCAAGAACTCTTTAATCCACTGTTTCTCCTCCATGGCATTTACAACTGTCCCACCATATGCATCATGTATTCATAGTTTGTTGACCTGTCTGCCTTCATGAGAATGTTTGCTCAGTTGATACAAACGTTCTTGCTTATCTTGTTCATACTGTGTGTGTGGTATCTAAAAACTTTATGCAGTATCTGTGCTCTATACATAAGTGTAGGGTAAGCAAGGGATTTAGTGTGTAAGGCAGAAATAACTGTCTTAATCAAGAGAGCATTGCTCAACAATGATATTTTAATAAACTTTATACTCTACTAAATATTCATTATCTCAGTATGTCAGACTTGACACATGTAATAATAGAATATTCAGCTCTCTTCTTAATTAGCAGTTAGGATATACATCTCAAATTCTTTGGCAGAAACTTACCAAATATAAAACACAGACTATCAGGTTTTAAATGTATCTCTTTAAACATGCATGTGTACGTGCACATGCATGTAAGTTTGCATGTGTGTGTGTGTGTGTGTGTACATGTGTGTATATGTTGACATTTCTAGGGTATGTGCTGCTCAGATGTGTTCATTTTCTTTTAGGTTGGGTGACTGGCAACGGAAAAGGCCTCATCTATCTTACAGACCCTCAAATTCACTCTGTCGATTGGAAGGATGTCACTACAAATTTTGGAAAACGGGGAATATTTTACTTCTTTAATAACCAGCATGCAAGCTGTAATGAAATATGCCGTCGTCTTTCTCTCACTAGACCTTCCCTAGAGAAACCAAGTGATATGTAGGCTGTTGGTTGGCATCTTGATAGGCCTTCCAGAGCCCAGCATCAGATGGGCTTCAGCGCACATAGCATAGCATGTACCGATCCTTTCAGCCAATGGATGATTCCAGCCAATGGATGATTCCAGCCAATGGATAATTCCAGCCAATGAATGATTCCAGCCTTTGGATGATTCCAGCCAATGGATGATTCCAGCCATTTGATGATTCCAGCCTTTGGATGATTCCAGCCTTTGGATGATTCCAGCCAATGGATGATGATTCCAGCCAATGGATGATTCCAGTCTTTGGATGATTCCAGCCATTGACTTAAATGAGAAATTGAACAGCATCAACTCCAGGCCTACACTTGCTTGCCAGGATGAGATCCTGCAGACCCTGTTCCCTCTGACACAGGATCATGCCAGGGGCTGTGCTGGCTTTTGCAGTTGTGATGTTCGACGTCCCAAGGTATATGGTGAACACAACATAAAGGATACAAAAGTCAGCTGAAAATAAACTTCTGTTGCTTAAGTCATTGTGTTTTGTGTTTTTGTCTTGTTTTTATTTGAGGGTTTTTTGGTGTTTGGAGGGTTTGGGTCACTATCTGATATAGCTGACACTATTGCTGTTTCCCTACTAACTTGAGAGTTCCTTATACGTTTAAAAAGCTCAGACTCTCCCGATAAGATTCCAATTTTTGTTTCTCTTTTAACATGTGACTTTTCATAAAGCTATTATCCACTCAGAATTTTTTTTTATTGAGATGTTTTCATCAATCTTTATTTCATGTCTCTGTGTGCTCTGTGTTCTGGATTTCTTTCCAGTTCCCTCATGTTTTCCTCTGGTGCATTCTCTGTATGAAAGATGTTATGGAAGAATGTTAACATACCATAGGGTCACTACAGCCCATTCCTTGCCTCACAGATTGTTTTTACATGACAGTAATGGTTTTATTTCCTGCTGAAAGAATTGTACAAAGTAAGGGCTGAAAATGCCTTAGTGGACCCTCCCATTTTTAGGATGTGTCTTCCCAGTCGGGTTAACATAATCTAGAAACTCCCTCAAACACATGTTTAGAAGTTTATCTCCTAGATGATACTAGATTTTGTCAAACTGAACATCAATATTAACCATGACATATGGTGTTATGGATGTCTGGGGTGAGGGGTCATGAAGGAATAGCACGGAATTTGTGTAGAGGGATGGACAAAGAATTGTACATCATAGAAAGAAGACCAAGCAGAGAAAGTTAAGGTGACAGACTGGAGGGATGTGACGTGATGGCCAAAAATTCCAAGGAAGTGAGAGTGACAGGCAGAGAAAAGAAAATGGGCAGTCACTGAGAAGGAACAGACATCACAAAACTGCATTTATCAAAACAGAAAGGCAGCTCCCAGAAGGATGAGAAGTGCCCCTGTACCTGGAGTCCTCCCAAGGGCACTGGATGTGACATTTTCTAGAATCCCAGCCCTTAGCCTTTCCTGATTCCCTCTCTTTTTTCCTTACTGGTCCTGCCCCAGGGTATCTTCCCTTAAAGACAACTTTTCAAGAGTTTCAAAGTCTTAGGTAGGGCTGGGGTGTGGAGAGAAAACCTGGGAGCCCTAAGCAGCCCCCTTTTAACTTACAATTGACCTAAATTCCCCCAACCTTCCCTCAGGAGCATCCTTCAATCCCATCCATTCTGTTTCAGTACTAGACTTTATTCTTTATTGCTGGATAATACTCCAAGTGTATAAAATAAATGTATTCACTAAAAGTAAGACCAGGTAAGTCAGGAACGAAGTAACATTTAAAGAACATTAGGACCTTTGAATATGGATTGGGCATTAGATGAAATTGCTGAGTTATGGTTTTGAAATACCCAAGGCAAAGGAAAGCAAAAAACTGGGGGATGCATTCAAAGCATCAGCCCTCTCCTGCAACTGCACTGAACCCGGCAAATGGCACATAGGATACATTACACAAGTCAGTCTACTTCACAGATTTCTGATTCCCATGCTTTTTTTCTTAAATGTAAGATATTTGGAAGGAGTATCAAAGTCTGAGGAATGAGCAGAGAGAGATAATAAAGATCACGATTTCTATCAAGTTGATCAAATAAAATATAAGGAAAAGTGGCAAATGGTGTAAAAATCTTGCAGGGAAAGAAGCAAGGAAGAAATAGAATATGTCCAGGATGAGCGGATGAGCACAAGAACAATAAAACAAGACTGTGACATTAAGAAAGGCCGAAACAGACAGAGGGGCATTAGGTGCCACTGAATTGAAGTCAGTAAACTAGAGTCTGCAACCAAACCTATTGTGAAAGCCATTTGTTGTTACAAAGGCTTCTTTCTTTATTTTACAATGGCATTCAGTTTTTCTCTTAAGAGGTGGAGAAGCTGGTCCACCAACAGACTGAACTCACCCTATAAACTCCCAAATTTAGGAATAAGTATAGGGCAAGGAAATCCACTTTGCTCCTACCTGTGGGATCCAGGCCTGGTTAAAACCTCTACATCAACAGCTCCTTCCAGAGTAAAAATGTGCTACTTTCTCCTCTGGTCTCCAAAGCCTCCAAACCAGCAGGGCTGTCAGCTGCTGATGGGAGCCGGTCATTCCTCAGTCGCCAACATAGGGGCCCATTGGAGAGAAGCAGGTAGGTTCTCTGCTCAGGGTGTATAGCTAAGAACTGTGGGGATCTGGACCAGTCCCACCCCCCAATCCTCTGTGAGTTTACTTCCCAGTTCCCCCTTTGCTGAGCCAACCATGAATGTTGACTGAGATCAAGCTATGTCCTACTCCAAGTTTCTCCACATTTAAAAAACAAAACAAAACAAAACAAAACAAAAAAAAAAACAAAACAAAAAAAAAAAAAACAGTGGTTTCATAAGCTTGTTTGGGGGAGATTCCAGGTCACAGTAAAGGATAACCAGGTCCCTGAGTGGAAAAGTGAACACCATCTGTCCATACACAGACTAATTAGTCCACAGACTAATAAGTGGCATTCCTTGGAGTAGACAGGGTGCCACCTATCAATTTACTGGAGTGAACTGAGACTGTGGGCACATAGGTGTTGCAATGGGGGTTTCTTGGTCGTGGGCGGCCAGAGGCCCAGACCCACAGACCTGCCGTGCCAGACCCATAGCTGCCCACTTCTGCTGCTCAGGCCCCCAAAATGACTCAGACACTTATATTAACTTCATGCTGTTTGGCCTATGGCTCAGGCACATTGCTAGCTAGCTCTTACATCGTAAATCAACCCATTTCTATTACTCTGTCTGCCATGTGGCCCGTGGCTCACCTGTGTTCCTTACATGTTGCTCCTTTGGCAGCTTGCTTGATCTGCCTCTGACTCCGCCCTTCCTTTCCTACCTATTCTGATTCCTCCTCCTACTTCTTCTATGGTGCCTGTCATGGCCCAAAACAGCTCCTTTATTTAAAGATTGAGATTCACAGCATTCAGAAAGGCATTTCCACATTACATAGGTTTATGAAAACCATATCAGGAAAAACAAATGTTCTAGTTACTTTTCTGTTGCTGTGTTAACACCATAACAAGGCAGCTCATAGAAGAGTTTATTTGGGCTTATGGTTGCAGTGGGGTAAGAGTCGATGATGGTGGAGCAGATACATGACAGCAAGCAGCAAGCATGGGGATAGGAACAAAAATCTGAGCTCTGACCACCGCCAGATGGTGGTGGCGCATGCCTTTAATCCTAGCACACAGGAGGTAGAGACATCTGTGGGTTCAAAGCCAGCCAGGCCTACAGAGTGAGTCCATGACTGCCAGCCAGGGCTACACAATGAAATGGAAAACTGAACACTCACATGTCGAACCCCAAGACTGAATCAAAGTAAGTATAAAGTATACTGGAAAAGACATAAGGCTTTTAATCCCAAAGCCAACTTCCAGTGACACACTTCCTCCAATACATTTGTACTACCTTAACCTCCATAAACTGCACCGTCACCTGGGAACCTCATGGTTAAAACCCAAGACTTAGGGCTGGACAGATGGCTCAGAAGTTAAAAAGCACTGGCTGCTCTTCCAAAGGTCCTAAATTCAATCCCCAACAACCACATGGTGGCTCACAACCATCTATAATTTGATCTGGTGCCCTCTTCTGGCATGTAGGCATTCATGCAGACAGACATTGTATACATAATAGATAGATAGATAGATAGATAGATAGATAGATAGATAGATAGATAGATAGGTAAATAATATCCAAGACTCTGGGAATATTTTTGTTAAACCACTACATTCTGTTCACTGGCCTAGGTCCTGGTCATGTAATACAAATGTGTTTCATCAAGCCTCAAAGTTCCTGTAGCTTTTCACAGTCTCTGTACTGTTTCAAAGGCCAAAGTTTCTTCTAGGACTTCAAGACTCTCATTGTAATCCCATGTAAAAATCAAAAAGCAAACTACATATATCCAACATAGAATGGCCCAGAATATACATTATCATTCCCAAAGGGAGAAAAGGGGCATAATGAGGAGATAGTGGACCAAGGTAAGATAGAAATCAATCAGGGCAAATATCAAATCCATTAACTCCAGATCTTGAGTCTGGAGTTTTCCTTTCATAGGGATTAGGTGGCTCTACCCCTTCAGCCTTATTGACTTCATACATCTCTCTCTTGGGCTGACTCTACTTCCTGTAAGCTGTTCTCCTTGGTAGATAACTCACAGGTTTATATCTCCAATATATCATAGTCCTTTAATAGTTTGAATGAGGAATGTTCCCATAGTCTTGGGCATTTGAACACTTGGTCCCCTGTTGTCAGTGCTGTTTGGGAGAGTCAGAAGGTGTGGTTTTATTGAAGGAAGTACATTGTTGGAAGTGGGAGTTGAAGTTTTAAAGACTCATGACATTTCCAGTTTTCTCTCTTTGCCTTGCTCTTGTGTTTGAAGCTGGGAGCTCTCAGCTTCTGCTCCAGCCTCCATGTCTGCTGCTTGTTACTATGTTTTCCTGCTGTGATGGACTCGTCTCTCTGGAACCATAAGCCCAACAAAACTCTCTCTTCCATATATAGTTTGGGACTTGGTGTTCTATCACAATAGAAAAGTAACAAGCACAAGTCTCCATGGCAACCTAGGCTTCACTTTTCCAGCTTCATACAATGGCCTCTCAAGACCTTCATACAGTGATTTCCTAGCCACACATGGCCTGGTACCAACAGCTCTCTGAAACTGCAGAGAAAGAATCACAATCCCGTCTATCCTTCATTCACTCTTCATGATCCTAACACATGGACAACACTGCCAAGCTTAGCTGCCAGTTTGGAATAATCTCTGCCCCCCTTGAGTATTGTTTGAAATTTCTTTCTAGGAACAGAATTCACTTAGCCTATTCTTCTCATAAGTTCAAAGTTTAGCTGGGTGAGGTCCTGCACTTCCAGAGCAGTGCAGAAGGTCTCTCCTTAAGGGCATGGACCCCTTTAATTTTTATAGCACAAACCTTGCTTGCAGCAATACATTTAGTGGTGTTCTTTTTTCTCTTTGTACTATATGTTTTGTATCTCCACCTCGCTTATTCTTTTCTATTGTAAATCTGCATAATACTTCTTAGCAATAACTATGTTGAGTACCAGAAAGATGACTCAGCAGCCTAAAACTCTGGCTCCATTTCCAGAGAACTCAGGTTCAATTCCCAGAACCCACACAACTGCTCACAACCATCCTTAACTCCAGTCCCAAGTGATCCAATTCCTTTTTCTGGCCTCTGAGAACACCAGATATCTGTGTGGTAAACAAATATGCAGGTAGTCAAAAATACCTATACATATAAAATAAATTAACTAAATTAGAATAACAATGACTACACCATGGATTTGATTTTATACTGCACTAAAAATGTCTCCACGAAAAAAAATTAGACCATTACTTTTTAATTTAGCCTCTGACAAGTTCTTAGGAAAAGGGCAGAAAGTAGCTAGATTCTTTGATAGCATATCACAGTAACAGTCTCCATACAAGGTGCTAATATTGTTTTATGCTGAAACCTCTTGAGCTGGAACTCTACCATCTACATTGCTCTCAGCTCCCCTGTCTTCCCAACAGGAGTTGGGTATTAAATGCCCTGTCCACTCCTGCACAAGGACACAGAGCTAGTGTTTCCTTTGTTCTTTCCTCTGAGAAAGTCTTAGGTTGATCCTACTCCCAATATCCCCCACCTCAGTTTCCCTTGTGGCAGGATTGCAGGACATCCCACTATGCCTAGCTTTGAGTTAGTCAATATTATTTTGGGATAGGATACATACATGCTTATTGCAGAATATTTGGAAAATATGACTCTTAAAGAAGAAAATAAAATCTATTTTCAGAAATTCACTGGGAGAAAATACTCTCAGACTCCAATATGCTGTATTTATTATTTTCTTTACTTTGAGAAATTCAAAAAGAAATTGGCAAGCTTAGAAATAGACTCCTCCTGGTCATGCTGTAGAGAGATGAGAACATAGACTATCCACTGCTTTGACTGCATCCCTATGAGACATTGAACAGAGGAATAGCCACTCTGTGTCCAGTCTCCTGCCCTAAATGCACCATGAGCCAATCACATGCTATTTTAAGCTGGCACATTTGAGATATGCAACAGTGGCTGGAAAGGGTTGGGAGGTAGGACTATCCAAGACTTTCTTTGAGATCTTGAGGAAAGGACAAAGGTATGTTAGTTCTGTGTCCTTGTTAGTTCTGGGCAGACTTGGGACCAGGGCCTTAAAGGAATCAAGGTTCTTGTTTCTGGGAACCCAACTCTTCTCACTGAAGGCAGCTGTATCTGAGATATCTTTAGTTCTTCTTTCCAATATTGCTTAATTGGCTTCCTGCTGACTCTGTCCCATTTCCCACCTACAAACAGTTTGTAAGATGCTGTACTTCTTAATAAACTTGCTTAGCATAACTTGTCAGCTTATGCAAAATATCCTGGTTCCAGATCTTCTTGGTACGTTTTGTTTTCTCATCCCCAGTCCTCTGCCTTAAATCCCTTATTCCTGTGGGCTCAGGTTACTCACTGGCCAGTGAACCTAAATTGATTAGCTCCAGGTTCAGTGTGACAGCCTATATCAAAAATAAGATGGGGTATGAGAAGGTAAGATAATTAGATCTCTGACCTTTACATAAACATAAGCATCACACACACACACACACACACACACACACACACACACACACACACACACACACCAGGGCAGAAGATCCTAGCTTAAGACACACCCATGATGAGTATGGAAAATGTGTTATCTGTACAAAATGAACTGTTATCCAACTATAAAGATGAAAGCTTGTCATTGCAGAAAAATGTTTAGCAAAATAAGATCGACTCAGACAAATCTCCATGTGAAGGGCTCAGAAATAAAACAAACTTAAAGTATTTGAAAGCTTAAAAACTTAAAATCTCACAAGGCCCATCTCAGGGTTACATCAGCAGTTAACTTTTGAATGAGGCTGGCCACTCTCTCTTGAGGAGCCCGGGACCCTGGATAAGCGTCTTCAGACCTTATCAGCTGACACTTGAATCCTACCACAGTTAACATTGCTGGGAAGGGTATTCTCTGATCAGATCTGAGGAGCTTTCAGGGACTAATGTTAAGGATACGGCTTTCATGAATCATCACCCATGCTGGTGTAGTTGGTATTAATCACTAGCAACTGATTACATAAAAAGATTAATATTTACTAAGGAGTTTATGTGAAACACTCACTGATATAAGAGATTGAACTGAAGGGAAATTCCTGGAAAGTTGGACTGGTCCGTGAGGTGGTAGTGGTGGGTCTGATCCTCTCTCCAAGAGTGTCAGGGAGAAACAGAAAAGAGAGACCCATGTACCTGGCCTTAGACTGGCCTGACCATGCTCCATATATGGGTCCTCAAGGCCTAAAGGCCACACCTCTAGGTCAAGGTGATAATGCCTGATTCCCACTACATGCTGGGGTAGACTTTTTGGTGACTGTAGCTGGCTCTGAGTCTCCCATGCTCCCGTAAGCAACCCTAACAAACTCATTGGTTCTCTAAGCTTGGATCTGAGTGGGATGATTGCTTTGGTCTGTCATTGGTGCTGTCTGGAGTGAATAGACATCTGTTTACCTCTCTCCAGAAAAGTCACAGTGAAGTGACTAAGGTAACGCCATCTTGTCTTGACTCCATTTCATATCTGCTTAGACACTTCTCAACCCTCTACCCACCGATGATAGTTACAGCTGCTTTGGCAACACATTTGAGATTCCCATGACCTTGACTGTGGTCCCAATGTATTACCCTAACTAATTAATGTAAACTAAAATAACTGAAGAAGCTGTGGGTCAAAAATAATTGTCATGGCATGTCTGAAATAATTACTATGTCCTTCCAGAAACCGGAGCTATTCTGGCTCTCATCTAACAATGATGTAAATTATGCTCTTTGGGGGTTTTGCCTTTAAAAACACTGTTCTCTGAGCTTCAACCTAAGATAATTTCACGAGCCCATTCCTTGTTGCCAGCTAGTAAAGGATTCATATACTTTTAACTGGCTTAATCAGCCTGGTTGCCTGTATCTTTCTTGTGTAGATTCTTGCAACACAAGTGTAATGGAAGAGAAAAGGACATTGTATATTTGGTCAAATGTACAATCTAGATTTAAATACATATGTGTGACATGGAAGCAGAAGAGCTTGGGCAGAGAAGTGACGGGAAAGGACAGTAAGAGGCAATATGAGTGTACGAAGATGTCATAATGGGGCCAGCAAATGGCTCAGCAGATAAAAGCATTTGCTGTGCAAGCCTGTGTGGTGATATTTTGTTTGTGCTCTAACAAAGGCAGAGGGCAGAGGCAGCTACTATAGAGGCCAGGCAGTGCTCTTTAATCCTAGCACTCAGAAGGCAGAGACCCATCTGGCTTTCTGTGATTTCAGGGCTGCCCTTCATTACACGAGATTCAGCCAGTCTGGAGGAGAAACAGGGTCACGTAATAGGGGCACACACCTTTAACCACAGAACTAGGAAAGTTGAGACAGGAAGTGATATGGCTGGGCAGAGAGAGGAATGTAAGGCAGGAGAAGACAGAAGATTGGCCCTGTGCTTCCCTTCCTTTGGTCTGAGGATTTGTGGAGACAAGATCCTTCCCTCTCGGCTGAGGAGTTGGTGAGGTGAGAAGTGACTGTGGCTTGTTTCTCTGTCCCTCTGATCTTTCAGCTTTTTGCTAGTCTCTGGCTCTGGGTTTTTACTATAAAACCAATTAGGATTATGCACAATGTATATGCCTTTAATCCCAGCACTAGGGAGGTTGAGACAGGAAGTGTTAGGGCCAGGTGGAGTGATGTGGGAAAGTCTTTCTGTAGCCTGTGAATATCACTCTTTAAATAAAGGAGCTCTTTTGGCCTATGGTGGGCACCGTAGACAGAGAAATTGGAGCATAGGTAGGAGAAGGAAGGAGGAGTCAGAAGAGACTCGATCCAGCATGTAAGGAAATAGGTAAGGCACAGGCCACATGGCAGGACATGTTAATGAATATGGGTTGAGTTAAGATGAAGGAGCTGGCTAATGATGTGCCTGAGACATAGGCCGAACAGCATGAAATTAATATAAGTGTCTGTGTGTTTCTTTGAGACTTGGAGGTTGGTGGTCCAGATAAGCAGCGACAGCAGGTCCGAACTGTGGGACTAGGCAGGCCAGAACCTCCTATTTCAGAGGAGAGAGGAATATAAGGCAGGAGACAGGAGCTCAGCCTTTCAGCGGAGGATTCTGTGGAGGGGAGACATTTCTCTAGTAGCTGCTCCTTTATCTTTTTGATCTTTCAGCATTTACCCCAGGATCTGACTCTGGACATCGATTAAGACCAATTCAAATTCACGTTTCAAGTCTGTGTCTTGAGCTCAAACCCTGGAACCTACAAAGAGCTGGAAGAAAAAAGCCAACTCATGAAAGATATCCACTGCCCTCCACATACCCTACAGCATACTTATACCCATTCCCTTACACACATGCGTACAACGATGATAAAATTATCTCTAAAAGTTTAAAGACTATGTCATAACGGAGTTCATTATTTGATACGCTAACTAAAAAAATCAGTTTTTAAACTTTC
Source organism: Phyllotis vaccarum (assembly GCA_033318265.1). Lineage (NCBI taxonomy): Eukaryota > Metazoa > Chordata > Mammalia > Rodentia > Cricetidae > Phyllotis > Phyllotis vaccarum. The sequence continues at coordinate 31,614,986 of JARWLC010000015.1, forward strand.
TAATAAAAATATCTTCCCTAAGAGCCTGTATTCTCCCAGGCCCCATTACAACCCATGCAAGTCTAGTTTAAGCTCCCCAGATAACTGAACAGTTTTATTCAGCCAGCACCAACGCTAATCTAAGATTGGGCCGTATTTATAATAGAGTAAATGTTAAGTGTCTTTCTATTATTTGCCTAATACTGTCACTAACACAGATAACGTCTTCTAATGACAAGGACTTAAAAATTGCATTTATTAATGACCTTGCAGTTTCTGCAGATCAGAAATTGAGGTTGACTTAGCTAGGTAGTTCTGACTAGGGGCTTGTTGGGTCACAGTAGGGGTGTCAGTGGGGGATGTAGTCATCAGCGAGCTTGACTGGTTCTGGAAAACGGCTGCAACCACTTTCTGTCATATATAGTCGCTGGTGGCAGGCTTCTCCCTTGTGGGCAGAGGGTGAGAGGCCCTGATTCCTCCTCCTCCAGAGGACCTGACACTCTGTTTCAGGCCGAATGAGAAGTCCAGCAGCCAGACAGGCAGAAACCACGGCGCCTGGAACACCTCACCCCAGAATTGACACCATCATTGCCACATTGCGTTGTTCATACAGACACAGCCTGGAATGGTTTGGGAAGAGTGAAAGCGAAGGTTGGGATCCCTGGGGGCCTTAGGGACATGCCTAAATATCTCATCAGGCTACACAGGCCTGCATCTTCTTCATTTCCTAGTACCTTTTTATTATAGTCTTCTTAAATGACCAATGAATGCTTCACTGACTTTTGTTTTAAAAAGAGAATGAAAAACTAAGGAAAGGAGAGAGCTTCTGGAGATGAGTGTATGTGACCTTCGTGGTCAGGAACTACTTGTCACTCCCTCCTTCTTGCTACAGAGAAGCAATAGGAAAGTGTCCAAGCCACTGGACAAAAATAAAATTCAGAATTTCTCAAACTAACCCTTAGTTTATACAGAAACCCAGTTTGCTGGAGTATTCAAAGCTTTCCAGTTCCCTTCTGCATTCCTTAATCCATCTTGCTTTTCATCAGATGAACATTGGGAACTCAAGGAAGTCTTCAGAAAACCCCCCTTATCATTTTTCTAATTTAAACTCATTCTGATTTTACTCTTACTTATTGAATGTGTAGAGGTTTGTTTTAAAAGCTGAGTTTCAGGAGTTAAGTTCAACTTAAGAATATCTAGTCTTTACCCCTTCATAGATGAGAAATTTCAGGCTGGCATTACCGACTTTAGCTTTACTGACTTTAATGGGACCATTACTCTTAAGATGGTGTTTATTCAGTGTTGTTTGGATATACAGAGGTCCTCAGCCTAAGCAGTTCCGCAGAAACTAGGTGTAACATGTAAAAAATGAGAGAATGAGAGGGAAAAGAAATCTCTTTATTATGGTGCCTAAGCCTTCAGTGTGCCGAAGCTCTGCAGCTGCACGGAAAAGAAAATGCATTCAGAAATATAATGCAAGTGTAAATAATCCTCTCTCAAATGCTGCTTGCAAACTCCACCAGCTTTGTCAGGTGAACTTGAACTGGGCCATCAGCTTTGCCCTGTTCCCACTGCACACTCTTGTCTATCACCCCAGGGCATTCACCATCTTGACTGTTGTTTAAAGGGAACAAGCAATCCATCATTGAGCCAGGGAGTCACCCTCTCATAGAAAAGTAAAATCAGCATGTGACACTACTCAGCTCTAGTGTTTTACAGATTAAAATGATACATGGCGACTCACGTGTTTCTAGGAAGATTAAGTCGGTTATCTTGTTCCAAAGCCCAGACAAAAGAATCCCCCTCAAGCAGTTAAGTGGCAGTTTCACAGAAGCTGAAAACCCTCGTCTCCATTACTAGGTGGTATGAAGAGAAGGGGAAAAGAATGTTATTTTACAGCTAAGCACCATTTTTATTCCCTGCTTGAGCTAGTACAAAGAAAGGAATCCGGCTTGAAAAGGGAGCTGTGAGATCTTTGTACAAGTCTTTGCCGTTGAAGATGCCAACTTGATTACGAGAGATGGACACACAATTTATTGTGTGATTGCCTCCCCAGTGGATTTAAATTTGGTGAAATAAATGAGCAGCCGTTGGCCCCCAGGCAATGGGCTTCATTGGAGGAAGTTGCAGATCTGTCAGCCCCAGTGTCCAGTTATCAAGGCCGCTGTTCTATTGTCCTAGCCACACACTAATCACATTTTCAATAAATCTCTTATAGCCACAAGCTCATGGTGAAAGACAAGGCTATAACCTTTATTTCAGAAGGCAGAGGCAAATAACTGCATTACACAAAGCATTACTTTTACATAATTAAATATGTAACTGTTACCCTTATTCTTAGGGGAAAAAAATTCAAAAGCAAAAAAACAAGTTAAGTATCAAAGTGTTTCATGCCACGTGATAATACAATTGTAGCAGTCAAAATATACAAGAAAAGGCGATTTTTTTTCCCAATGAAATATTTTTAACTGAAAAGATTTCTCAAGTTTAATTTACATCCTACATTCAAACCTTATCATAAATAACACTGATTAAAAATAATTCTGTGTTTTCTTTTGGGTTTCACCGTTTAAGGCAACACCATTATTAAACTTTTCTTCATTATTATATTTTTAAAGTATAGTTTGTATATTCATAGAGATTGCAAGTCAAGAATATCCTAATTTGTGATTTTCACCTGTTTTAATCGCTAGTTACCACACCACACGTACAACATACTCTACATGAGAATCTGTATGTTTAAGCATATTGTATGATCGAGAGTCAGCATTGGACTTCACATATTTTCTCTGTTAAAGACAGTCATGAGATTTAAACTCCTTTCCCTACACAATCACCAAAAATGAAAGGGACTGTTTAATCACTTTTGTTAGACATTTGCCATGGTCTTTTCCACAAAACAGAAGAACACACAGCAACTGGCTTTGAGGGGCCATGTTCCCAACATGATTTCAATAGGGAACATTCTCTCCAGACTTAGCACCTGGATCATGGGCTGTGTTCCCTTGGGCTGGACAGCAGTCACTGAGCCACCTGCAGCAGAGAAGATGGAAGATGAGGGCCCCGAGCCTCTGGCCAGCTGTACCCTTCCCCAGCCTCCAGGGTGAATTCATGCAGAGAGCCTGGCTGGGCCCACACACAAGCATCCTATACTGCCAGCCAGTCTCATGCTAGACAAGTTAACAAGATCTGTCAATGGGGAAATATAAAGGTTCAGACCAGTAAGGCCTGGAAGTTTTTGAAATATAACATGTGCAAAAACTCAAAACTGCAAAATGTCCTGACAGAAGCAGCTGCAAGTGCTTAGGACTTACAGACAAGCACCAACCAGGACAGACTGAAGTAAGACTGGCTAATCAGAGCTCCACAGCTCCGCTGACTGGCAACATCAACTGTGAGAGAGACCTGAATCTCTTCCAATCCCCAGTACCCTGCTTTCCTGTCTGAATTAAGCTGGGATACCATCAATCCACAAAAAGATTTTCTTAAGCATCTTTAGATGTCACTATGTTCAAGGGTGAATTACACTCCAGTCTATAATGCTCTGCATTACCAAGAATGAGCTTTTACTGTACTCAACACTGGGCTCCCAGTTGGGAGAGGGGATATGCAGGCACTCAGAAACACTGTTATTTAATTAAGATCCAATCTACTTAGGTCAACAACTTTTTTGAGTATAGTTGCTACATCATAGCAGATGACCAGAGGAAAGACAATTTTAAATTGCCCAAGATGTCAAAAGACTTTGTCATTCATGTTTCTTAAAGTTCAATTAAAATGCAGCTCAGGATGAACTGAGCACACTGGTCCTTTGGTATGTATTGACTTTTACCTCTTTGGTCGTTTTTGAAGATTTGCCCCTAAGGGCCAAATTACAAACATCTTTCAACCAGTATGTATCTCAAATGCTTACTAAAAGACAAAATTAAAAAATGTATAAGAAAAGGTAATACCTTTATAGCCAGCCATCTTTATAGCCATTTCAGTAATCAAAACAATGTTTTCACTAAATATTACTCTGGCTCGGTCATACCAATGTCATGCAATCACTAATAAAATAGCTGGGTTAGGGCTTGCAATTTATCACAGGATCTTTTATTGGGAAGATTACACATTCCATCTTGCTAAGGCACTTCCCTTTTAAATAATAATTTGAGTCATTTCCCTAGTCACAACTATACCAAAATCATATTTCTTACCAAAAATTCTAAGATTAAGAAAGCCATAGAAACTCAAGTCTAGATTCAAACTGATACACTTTTAATATTTATTATTTCATTTTTAATTATGTGTATTTTGGGAGGTAGGTATGTGCATGTGAATGTAAGTGCCCTGTGAGGCCAGCAGAAAATGTAGGATTCTTGGGAGCTGGACTTATCAGGTGGTTTTAGGCTGCCCAATGTGGATGCTAAAACTCACACTCGGGTCCTCTGCAAAAACAATATATGTTCTCAACTGCTGACCTTAAGATTTTTTTTTCTCAAACTGTTTTAAAATACTGACTATGAATGGCTGCTTCTCAGTTGGCAAAATTTCTCTGAGTGCATTTTCTTTAGAATTAAGGAGTGACCATGGCATCGCTCAAAAAGGTGAGACCTAAGAAAAAAATAAAAAGACACACCAAAAAGATGGTTTCTAGAATAGGCCCCTAGGAAAAGAGATGAGATGCTGTGCCCCATAGCAGGACTTCTGGTGCATTGATCTCCCTGGGTACTATGACATTGTAGAGGCTTAGCTATGTCTCCATGGGGCACTGCAGGACTCATCCCCGCCACCACTGCAAAGTGATGATGGCTCTGCCTCACTTCAAAAATTTAGGAAGACTCCTTTACTGACTTCTTTCAAATTTTCATGCATTATTCTCTTGACTACATCTTTCTTGCTGTGCACTAAGGCAATAATAGAAGATCTGATGATATAACGCTTTCCCTCTTGATATGAATCAAGTTGACACAGACACTAAGTACAGTGTTTTGTTCTTACTTCAATAAACAAAAGGTTTTATTAGAGATCCAGCTGTTTCCTCAGCATACAATGATAGGACTATGGGGTGGTGTAGGGGTATTGTGTTGTCTCATGGTAAATAATTGTCCCACCCGCTGGTCTAATAAAAAGAGCTGATTGGCCAAAGGCAGGCAGGAAGTGTAGGTGGGGCTACCAGACTAAAAACTCTGAGAACAGACCACCAGACAGAATTCCAGAGAGAAGCTGGAAGAATCAGAGGACAACTATGCTGCCCTAAGAAAAGGTACCGAACCACATGGCTGAACAGAACAAGAGACATGGGTTAGGTGAAGGGTAGAGAGCTAGCAAGTGATATGCCTGGGCCTGAGGCTGATCAGCCTAAAACTAATGAAAGTGTCTGTGTGTCTCTGTAGGACTGTGGGACTACGGGTCTGCGGGTCTGCGGGTCTGCGGGTCTGCGGGCCTAGACCTTGAGGTTAGGCCCAAAAGTCAAGGCCAGAAACCTCATACTATACATGTGGTGGCAGGGCTAGGAATGGTACCCTACATGTGATGGCAGGGCTATAGGATGGTACCCTACATGTAGGACTATGGGATGGTACCCTACATGCAATGGCAGGGCTATGGGATGGTACCCTAAATGTGATGGCAGGGCTAGGGATGGTGCCCTACTTTCACTTTTTTTGCCAAGTTCCCACACCCATTTTCTATAACTTTTCTTTTTTCTTCTTCTCTGAGACTAAAAACTAAAAAGAAATCAGTAAACAAATACTTGCACTCTGAAATAATTCCTGGAGCTACATGTTCTTTCCAGTCCTTCCCTTCTGGCCAGTGACTGGTAAACTTCAGTTGGTGATAGAGTCCATTCTCACTATTTACAGATATTTTCAGGCCTCTGTGGAAGGCAGTGTCTAGGAACTTAGATAAAAATGCATCTAAATCGGTCACTCATAAGCAAATTAGTCCCACTTAAGTCCTCTTGGCCACTTGGAGCTTTGGTGTCCCCACATCCAAACGGTTAAAAAAAAAAAAAAAAAAAAAAAAAGACCCACTTTGGGCATATCACTGTAAGAGTTAGAAATAATGTCTGTGAAGGACTTTGCACAGTGTCACATTTTGGTTGGTATTCATAAAAGGACCAAGTGTTGCTTTTATTTTGATACTATAGATATGAACCTAGAACTTGTTGTATACTAAGCAAATACCTTACTTACCACTGACCTACACCTTAAGCCCCAAGAATGGCATTTTGATGTCAATACTATCCTATGGCTTTCTCTGATGTGGTTCTGTTAAATTCATTTCCTCAAGATTACTTAAGTCTTTAGGTGTAGTACTGCATAGCTAGAGTCTCAGACACTCTGGACTGAAGCAAGAGGACCAAAATACCCAGGATAGCTGAAAACAGTCCTGCACAATGAAAGAACTGATGTCATATCACTAGTCCAGAGTCTAGATTCCATTACAGAGCTATAATAATAAAAATAGCTTAGTTGTGACATTTAAAAGATAAGGCAGCAGTGATCAATGGAGTAGAATTGAGGACCAGGCCATATGTCCATGCACTTACAGATACCTGATGTTTGACCAAGAGACCGAAATTACACACTAGAGAAAGCACAGCCTCTTCAACAAATGGTTCTGATGAAAGAGCTGCATGTAAAAGAAGGAAAGTAGATCCTTATCTTTGGTTGTGCATATACTCAACTACAAATGGGTCAAGGACCTCAGTGTAACACCGGATACCCTGAGTCTGAAAGTTAGAGAAACTGGGGCATATGCCTGAATTCACTGACATAGGAAAGGCCTTTCTGAATAAGACCTTGGTAGCACATGCATTAAGGCCAACAATTGACAGATGGGACCACAGTGAAACTAAAAATTGTTAGTACCACAAAGAACACCCTAAGTTAAATGTAGAAGCAGCCTGGGATGGGGGGTGGGGGGGCTTTACCAGCTAAACATCTAACAGAAAGTACTCAAAAACTCAAAGATCAAAATAATAACAAACCTCAAATGCTCCGCTGAAAAGGTAGGGAACTAAACAGGATTTTCAACATCTTTACTCATCAGAGAAATGCAAATTAAAATTACTTTGAGGTTTGTTTCCTTTTTGTTCGTTTTTGATTTTCAAAACCGGCTGTAGGGGACTGCGAAAGCGTCATACTGGCTTTTTCTGTATAGCCTTGGCTGTCTGGAAAGTCTGTTTGCAGACCAGGCTGACTTCAAATTCAAAGAAATCCACCTGCTTCTGACTCCTGAGTACTGGGATAACAGATGTATGCCAACCCAGCCATACTTTGAGATTTTGTATTTCAATTAGATCAAAACAAAAGAAAAGAGTTTGTCAGTGATTGGGGGGGGGGGGGCGCTTAATCACTGCTGGTGAAGTGCAGACTGGTGCGGCTCCTGTGGAAATCAAAGTGGAAGATCCTCCAAATGCCAAAAATAGATCTATGAGATCCAGCTTACTACTCGAGCATATACCCAAAGGATTCTATATCTCATTACAGAGATACCTGCTCGGTCATGTTTACTCATGTTGCATTCGCAATAGCCAGGAAATGGAAACAGCCTAGATGTCTACCAACTAATGAATGGATAATGAAAAAAAATGGCACATTTAAAGGAACATTATTCAATATTGTTCAATTGTTAAGAAAAAAATAAAATTTGTAGGTTAGTTGAGAGAGCCAAAAATAATCATCAATCATTCTGAGTAAGGAAACCCAGATCCAAGACCCAAAACAAACAAACAAACAAACAAAAAACCCATGTTTTCTGTCATATGTGGAGCTAACTTTCTAATTTTTCACTTTAGATATATATATGTTTCCTTTGAAATGTCCACAGAAGGTAACTTAGCAGAGGCCAGAAGATATAGGGGATTTAAAAAAAAAAAAAAAGGAGAAATCTAGTAAAGCATTAAAAACAGAAGGGGAAAGATTAAGTTATTTGGAGGCAGGAGGAAAGGGAGAGAGAAAATATGGAGAGAGATAACTAAAGGCCTTTTGAAAAACTACATGAAAACCTCGTACTGTAGAAGATTCCAAGTGTGTGTATGTGTGTGTAGAAAATAAGTTGAAGTGAAATTACCCTATAATGGGGCACAATACCCCAACTAGATATCACATACTCACCACTAAATAAAAACCTCAGTACCCGAAACGGGTTACCTCTTCATTTCAGCCCATTACCAATATTCTTGATTCTTCTTCAGAACTTGGCGGTAAAGCTTCTTAATTGTTGAACAAAGGACACACTTGAGTCATAGAACCGGAGAGATCAAGCTGGACCTACTTGGATGCTGCATCCCACTAGCTAATATTCACAGTGCTAGAAGGTGCAATGCAAGCTACCAGAAGGAAAATTCATGAGTATCACTCAGCTACGAATCCTGAGTATTACAATAACAACCTCCCTAGCAAAAATATGCCGCTTTCACAGTAGTGGCACAAATATTATGGAAGAAACCAATCACTCTTTTGATGATTTAAGGCTCATTCATGAAATGAAATTGACAGTCAACTAGGCCAAGCACCTGAGGTTAGATAGGGCACGGGCCCTATGGGCAAGCCTACTAATATTATTTTGCTAAATGACTGAATGACAAATTGTATGCTCTCATCAGAGAAACTTCTTCATGCAGCAGATGGTAATTAACCCAGAGGCCCACAACTGGACAATGTGCAATGAATAAGAGTCATAGAAATGCTTGGCCCTCTGGGCATTGGGAGCTCACCAACTCTGAAATAACCACTGAGGGACCTTTATGGAAAGAAACTAAACCGTCCAAAGGTATACGACTGTCAAATGCCATGGGCAGTTTTTGGAGGCTCTGGCAGTAGGATCAGACTATGTTCTTGGTGCATGAGCTGACATCTCGGAGTCCATTCCCTACAGGGGAACACCTAACCCACCCGTGATACTGGGATGAGGGACTCAGACCTACCTCATCTGGATATGCCAAACTGAACTGACCCACCTTGGGACTCCTTGCCCTCCTTCAGGAAGGGATGGGGGGGGGGCTGAAGTGGGGGGGGGCTGAGGGAGGACTGGGAGGGACTGGGAGAAGGGAAGGGAGGGAGAACAGTTGTAGATGTGGAAAATAAACTTTTTAAATTAAAAAAAGAAATGCTCAGCTCTAAATGGTATGTTGATATCATACCCTCTTTTCAAGGCTCAGGGATCTATGAGAAAAGGTATGAGTCAGAGATGGCAGATGACTTCAAGAAAGTGGTACTTTCCAGACACGATGGAGAAGATGTTAAGACAGTGATTGTGACAGCATGCATTAGACCCACATAAATTCAAACTAATCCTAGCATAGAAGGGAGAAGTCGCAGGACGTTCCAACTCTAGCTGGCCCTTGGCATTTCATAGCTGTTGGGAGAGGAAAGACATTTTCCTTTAATGATCTGACACCTAGTAGATATATTATTCTTCAGATCAGGCCCCATGTCTGAGCTGTCATACATCACAAGCTGCGCTGGAGGGGGTTGTTGCTGTTTGGTTCATTCTTTGTAAAGTGACAGAGAGGAGGACGGAACATGAAGCTGTGTGGGTACTGACTGAGGCCGAGGAGGATCTGAGAAGAATTGGGAGAAGTGAATACAGTCGAAATATATTGTACAAAATTCTCATTGGATTAGTAAGAAAAATGTTTTAAAAGCTATCCTAACGTCAGAAAGTGCACCTGGCTCTCCCTCAAGGTTCTCAAGCATGATTCTCTCCTTCTCCAGCTCTCCGGGTAGAATCCCATCCTCTTGGGAGGCAGACCTGCTCTCTCTGAACTGTCTCCAGGTGCTTACATCAGCCTGGAAAACTGGTTCAAGACTCTCTTCAAGGAGACTTCTGTGACTTCCCAAGGTACAATCTTTCCTACTAAATCTCTCTCTCTCTCTCTCTCTCTCTGTGTCTGTCTCTCTATGCCTCACCCCGTCTCTCTGTTTCTCTCTGTGTGTATCTCTCTCTCCTCTTTCTCCATTTCTCCCTCCTTTAAGGCACAGCAGATCTTTCTGATGTGACTTAAATTGCACAACAATTAGTTATTTGTCTCTGCGTCCCCCCCCCCCATTAAATTATGAGCACGTAAAACCAGAGGCCGTGAGTTCATTTTGGCAATCCCTGTGCCTAGCCTGGCACTTCCTTGTTAATAAGACCTCAGTGAATGAAAGAATTAAATCATTAAAAATCACAAGATTAATTAAGAGTATGAGTTTATGATTGGTCCATTGTGGGCCAACTCTCAGTGTAACCAGTATTTAGCATTGTGCCTTGAACACAGCACGTGCTTCATGAATGTTTGTGAGATGAATGAATAAATGATGGCAGGTGAAAATCTCTTAATTAGATCCAGAGGGCCCTCTTTATTTGTAAATCCAAATAAGAAAGGCATTCTCCGGGCCTGAAAAAGCTGTGTCCAAGCCCACATCTTTGTTTTAGAAAAGACTCATCTGAATGATAATGACTGTGGAAAGGATGGGCTCCTGCGTATATGGGGGTGGGGGGCTGTTGGGTTTTGTCTGGGCTTTTAAAGAAGTAAAACTGCTTGAACCCAGGCTCTCACAAAGATTTGTGTCCCTCTTCTGGTCTGTGGGAGTTTCTAATGCTTATTTCACTAAATTTAAATCATCTGTGGCACGTGGATCAAAACTGGGGGGAAGTAATGATGGCATTGTGCCACTGTAGGTTTATGGCATTATTATGGAACTGCAAGGCACACATCCGGGAGACTTGAGGGACATCTGCTCTGCCACTCCAAAGACGTGATGTCATTATTTCTAGGAGTACTCTACTGCTATGTAGCCAGATGTACTGAACCCCAATCTTCTAGGTCAAATAGTAGTCTACTAACCTGTATTCTGTGTGTTCTTATGTGCCATGCTTCCAGTGAAAAATGAATATATGTGGGGAAGAGGAAAGAGTCCGAGTCTCACTGTGTAGCCCTGGCTGGACAGGAACTTCCTCTGTACACCAGATTACTCTTGAACTCCCAGAGATCCACGTGCCTCTGCCTCTTGAGTGCTGAGATTAATTGTGCCCAAATGTTGCTTTTTAAAAAAAGAGTCTGTGTGTGTATGTGCTTGTGGCACACATCTGTGTTGGTGTATTCTGCATGTATGTATGTGTATTCCTGTGAATACGTGTGTGCTGTACATGTGCCTGTTGACTGAGCATGTGTCTTGTTTTCATTCATGTTTACTGATAATATCCCCTTTCTATGTTGTTAGTGCTGTCCGTTCGCATTTTGAGTCATAACGTCATCTCCAGGTTTCTGCTCCATCTTCATACCCACTTACCATCATGAACCTTCCATCCTGACTCTATAAACATGGTTTTCCAAAAGTATCTGGTTCTGATAATATAGAATCACAAAGTCTTTTGTCATCAGGGCCAAAATGCCAGATAGATCTATTACATTGAAATCAACATGTGTTGACTATCTATCAATGCATATCAAATTAACATTTCATCTGCTCGTGATCTCACAGGTCTATAGATCAGAGATCAGAATATCGTGATTGGTGTCTCTGCTGGTGGTCTAAGAAGGCTAAAATTTATATGTGATTGGCCATGCTTTCATGAGCATGGGATCATCTGCCTGTTATTGGCAGAATTCTGTCCCTTATACTTGTAGATTGCAAGTTTCCATTTCTTCTTGGTTGTTAGCCAGGCTTCACTCTCAGCTACCTGAAGCCCCCTTCTGCCTTCAAAGCCAGCAACAGCACACTGAATAATATCTAATCTGACCAAATTTCTGTTTTTAAAAGATGTCATCTGGCTGAGTTAAACCTACTTGGATAATGTCTAGATCTCAATGTCACCTGATTTGAAATTTTAATTACATCCTCAAAATCTTAACAGAAGCCACTGTTTTGGTTTGGATAATTAAAAGATGAGAATGTTTAAAGTGCAATTTTTGCATTGCCTTCCTTACAATGTGAGTGGGCTTCTGCTGATCCTAGAACGTTTTCAGTTGCAAAAACCATAGACACCTTTAAGGAGCATCAGTTAGAATACATGTGAGATGCTCAGGGAAGCGGTCTCACATGAAAATCCAAGAACAGGAAGAAAATCTGTGACTTCACAGGAGGAGCTGGGGAATTTTCACCTTGGTGATTTACCACTAACAAAACCAAAGCCGCTCTCACTGAGCCTGTCCTCTGTGCCTTTGGAGTTTACATTTCTCGTTCTTGTTCTACTTGGAAGGTAGAAAGTCAGAAGAGAAACTAGCTGCCACTCTAGCCACCAGAAGAGGCTAGAATTTGGATTTTGGATTAGGACAGAATTCCTAACACTTTCAGAAATGGCTCTAAGCATAAAGCCGCACTCTCAATGTCAACTATTGTAAAGCAAAATCTACAACAACTTTGAGAAACTTTGGAAAAGACCTATGAGGCTAGGCAGTGATGGCACAAGCAGTTAGCAGGCAGAGGCAGGCACATCTACATGAGTTTGAGGTCAGCATGGTCTACATAGTCCCAGACAGCCAGGGATATGCAAAGTAATCCTGTCTTGAAAAAAAGAAAAAAGAAAGAAAGAGAGAGATCTCTGTCCTGAGTTATGAAATATTCAGACAAGATTTAATTTCTTATATAGAAATTACAAAGCACAGCCACTTCATTATTATACAAATTTATATGTCTTTAATAAATAGTAAAAATTATATGTATAGAAAAGAATTATTTTAAAATAAAGTTCTATATAATTTATTTCCATAAATGTTTTGTTTATATACTAATTTTTATATAACTAAGGTCATCTAAAATTTATGCAAGTGGTAAGGTGCCATCAGTTGAAGAAACGCTGATTTAAAGTTCTCACATCATATGTTTCTATATATGGGGAAAGAAAGGCCTTGAAATCTTTGTTTAGATGTTTCAATAACTATTAATAAGTGATGTAAGCTCCTAAGATCCTTTCAGCTCAGACCTGACAAAAATTAGCAGAAAAAAAAAATAAATACCAGACTTCAAGAAGTATCTGATCATGTGCCAAGTGAGTCTGAATCACCACCCATCTTGAAAGTCCCACCCACACCCTGCGCTCCCACCAGTACCACCATCTCTCTGTGTGACTCCTTGAGGTGACTGACTCCTTACCTTAGCTCCAGTTTCCTGTGTGAAAAAATGGAAATGGGGATTGTAAAAAACTCATAAGGTTTTTTTCCCCATTGTTTAAATGAACTCACTCTTCAATAAAAGACTTACTTTTAAAATTTGTATGGGTGTGTTTTTGTGTGAATATGTACACTTGAGTTTTAGTGCCCACAGAGGTCAGTGATCTCAGATCCCCTGGTGATCTAATTGTAGAGCTATCTATCTCTCTCCAGCCCCTAAGCCTCCGATTTCACCTCATGGACATTACCAAATGTATTGCCACTGTCTACAAGAACAGTTGACATTCTGATGGGTCATTTATTGCTCTTGAACAAATTTAAGAGGACCTGAGGCCAATGAAGTAATTTTTTTTTTTAGTCTCTCATGAAGCTCTACCAGGCTTGCTTGATAGCATAAACTAATATATGCTGGCATTGGAATTCTCCTGACATATCACAAATGCTGATTCCTGATGACAGATTCAAGGAGGAATGAGTTAACAGTTTTTAATGGAATGAGAGAAGAAGGGTTGGGCATCCTTGCTAGGCACTGGCTGCTCTGGTTCAAACATGTTTCATTGACATGATACTGACTTTGTACCAGATGCCTGCAAAAGGCTTATTAGAGCATGCCCTCAGGAGTCACACCCATAAGGCTGTGAGAAGTACAGAACTGTGGCCTGATTAGTCAATGAGATGGCAGTGTGGCTTCAATGTGTCTTGGCTGCATGAGTCTTCAGGGTCAACTCCATATGAGGCAAAAAGAGCTGCTCTCTGGGTCCCAAGGTAGCCTCCAAGAGTGGGTGAGTCTTTGGATTAATAAGCTCTCAACTGCAGCCGGAGTTTCTGAGAAAGGTCCAGGCATCAGTAGACATCCTCTGCCGCAGAGGACAGCAGATAACTGAAGGCTAATGGTGTTTCTTGGACGTCATCCTGTGTTACTGGAATGACTCTGGCTTACAATGATCCTACTTTGACAGAACATTGGTTTCAGGTTCCTGGGCAAAATGAAGAACCATGAGAATAACCAGGCATGGTGATACATGCCTTAAGCCAGAGCTGCACAGGGAAACCCTCAACCACTAGGAAAGATTATTCACATCTCTTAACTGGGACATCCTGTTGAAAACAATCTAAACAAAAAGCAAGAATAGAATAAAGTTTTTGGCCTGTTTGGCTGGTGGTCTTAGACTGACTAGCCTTCAGTAATCATATAAAGGCTTATGTTAATTTTACATTCATTGGTCTACGGCTTAGACATATTGTTAGATTAATTTAGTTTATTTTTATTAACTTCTTTTGCCACATGGCCCGTGGTTTATTTGTGTTATTTTATATGTTGATTGTTTTATGTTGTTTATATTGATTTTATATCTTGGTTTTTAACTTTTTTTAATGTTCTGATTTTTTTGCCTATTTTTAAAATGTCTGCCACAGGCCAAGACAGTTTTTGTTTTATAGCATATAGGAAGACATCTCACATCAAGCAAGTGTGTAGGAAAGGCAGCTAAACTCAAGGGTTAAAAGAGGGAAGCTGAGTTTCCCAAGCACCCTGGGAACTCTGGACAAGTCATCCTCGTATCCAGAATCCATCTCTAGGTGGAGTTCCCTCTGGCCACTTTAGATCAGCCTTCAATACCTTATATTCGATGCACTTTCCAAATTCATATCTTATTAAGACACCATTAAATTTTCCTTTAAAATATGACAAATTATTAAGTTTAACTTGAAAAACTAAACATATACAATATAGATTCTAAAATAAAAATTTTGAGGCCTGAGAGAGGAAAAGTAAAAGCTGCCAAAAGCTGAACTATCACTAAAGGCATCATTCAGATAGTGTGCTCCATTAAAGAACAAACAGGAGAGTAACCGAACATCAGAGAAGTGGGGCCAAACTTTACTATGTGAAAAAAATGACAAAAATTCATACTGGGAAGACTGAAACACATCTGGAGATTGGGATAGCTACCAAAGTTTTTTTTTTTTATTGAAGATTTGATCTTTTATGCATTTTACATGTGTATAGTGGGAGGGAGGCATGCAGCCTGTGTGTAGGGGTCAAAAGAGTTTCAGAGCATTCTCCCCTTCCACCATGGGGTCTCAGATAGCATCTACATCACGGGCCACATCCTGCTCCTAGGCACCTCCCTGGGCTTCTTCAGTCTTTCTAGATCTTTCCAGGGCCCCTATGCTCTCTTTTTTTCCCCTCAGATGTTGACATTCACTTGGGGTGTTTCTCAAGTACACTGTTCATTCTATATACTTCCCGATAGGTTTTACAGTCCATACTCGTGGCTTAAATTACATCTCTTCAGTGACAAATCTGAGTCTCCATAATTGTTCCAGGAATCCACTCACATTCTTCCTAATGTTCAGAAATTTTATAAATATTTTCTAAAACATCACAGCCTGCCCAGTCCAGAATGTACTGGCCACTTGGCCTGTATTACTATGCCATTCTTCTTAAAGAAAACTGCATTTCTGTAATTCCTGGCGAGTCTCTCATGGCATGAAAACAAGAATCATGTTGCCCATTGTGAGATTCCTTGGCTTTCAAAATATACCTGAGACAGAATGGGTCCCTGGTTGATTGATCGAGGGTGATCAGAGGTTACTTAACTCAATCTCTGGGTCTTGAAAATCAGATGAAAGCTAATTGCTGTTAGGATCTGTTTCTAAATATGCTATGTAGTCAAAGATCCATCTGCTGGCTCCTCATGCAGTATGTTCTTCCCTTTGCTTCCAAAGCTCACCCCACTGCAGCAACTCAGGGAAGGTGTTGACCTAAGCCATCATCTGTGGGTGGATCTCAAAGAAGGTCAATTTAATGTCCATCTTCAGTGGCTTTGCCTTCCCAACAGCCATAATGGACCAAACAGTCCCCTAGGGCAGTGTTACCATAGACTTTCTCATGCACTGGATTTGTTAATTAAACATTAAAAGTCACCTGTTCCTAGTGAGGTGGTGCACACATTTAATCAAAGCACTTAGGAGGCAGATGTAAGTGGATCTCTGTGAGTTTGAGGCCAGC
The DNA here is from genome assembly GCA_033318265.1 of Phyllotis vaccarum. Taxonomy (NCBI): domain Eukaryota; kingdom Metazoa; phylum Chordata; class Mammalia; order Rodentia; family Cricetidae; genus Phyllotis; species Phyllotis vaccarum. The sequence continues at coordinate 31,631,065 of JARWLC010000015.1, forward strand.
CTGCTCTATATAGAGTTCCAACCCATCCAGGGCTACCTTGTGAGAGCTGTTTCAAAGACAAAACAAATTATAACTGATGAAAATAACTGAAGACTTCTTCCATGTTGATGTGAGAATGTCTTTCTGTATGTTGTGTGCATCAATCTTTAAGTAAAGGACTGTTTTGGCCATGGCAGGCACCATAGAAGAAGTAGGTGGGGAATCAAAATAGTTAGGAGAAGGAGGGTGGAGTCAGAACAGATTGAGCCAGATGCCCAAAGGAGCAACATGTAAGGAACACAGGTGAGCCACGGGCCACATGGCAGACGGATTAATGAAAATGGGTTGATTTAAGATGAAATAGCAAGCTAGCAAGGTGCCTAAGCCATAGGCCAAACAGCATGAAATTAATATAAGTGTCTGAATCATTTTGGGGAGGAAAAGCAGTGGTGGACGGCTAAGCGCTCTGGGACAGCAGGTCTGTGGGTCTGGACCTCTGACTGGACAGGGCCAGAAAAGCTCACTGTAACACCGAGTGGTCTGAAGAATGACTTGCATCAACTGTGTCTTCTGTTCTGAGTAACTGAGTTTATCAAACACATAGCAAACCAAAATAAAAGAACAAATAATATCAGGTGTGTGTGCATGTGTGTGTGTAGATGTGTGTGTACATGCACGCATGTGTATGTGTGTACATGCATGCACGTGTATGTACATGTTTGTGTGTGTGTGTATAGAATGAGTATCATGGCACAATGGGGGAGTTGAGAAGATTCCATGGATCGACCCCAGGTAGTCAGGTTTGGAGACAGACACCTTTTTCAATGGAGCCATCTCACTCAACATGAATAATCTTGAAAATATTAACGAACTGAAAGAAGCAAGAAACAAGAAAGAGAGCAGGATATGATCTCACTCCTGTGAGCTCCCTACAGTGGGCAGTTGTGTGAAGAAAGTGCTTCTTTCCAGGAGTCAAAAGTGCTGTGAGGTTGTTGTTGACAGGCACAAAATCTCTGAGATACCAGGCAAGTTCTGGAGGTGTGCAGCATCACTAATGCAGCTAATTGCAGTTAGTTGCTCTTAAAAAAAACATGCAAAGTTCATGTTAGAATTAGTTCATCACAACACAAGAGCAATACGTGTTTACGGTTAAAAGCATGATAGCTGCTAATTTTAAAATAGCTATGGTCCAGTCACTAGAATAACTACAATTAATAATTAGAGGTCATTGTCTTTCTCTATAAAAGACAAAAAAAAATGCTTGCATAGGGAACCATTGTGAGGCTTTTTTTATTTAAAAAAGAAAGGAAGGAAGGAAGGAATTCATGTAAGTGAAGTGTCAATGACCCTAACCAGACATCACTAGTCTAGGCTATAGGAAATTTTCAGCTCTGTTAAACTTCTGTTTTGTTTGATTTTGAGATAGAATCTCACTATGCAATTCTGACTGGCCTAGAACTTACTATGTAGACCAGCCCAGCCTTGAACTCACAGAGATCCACCTGCCTCTGCCTCCCAAGTGCTGGGATTATAGGTATACTCCACCAAAGCCAGGTTCTCTGTTATAATCTGATGGAACTATTAGAGTCAAAAGGTTTTCTGAGCTGTCCAGGCCCATGCTCTGGAGGAATCTTTTTCATCCACAGTCCTACAGCTGCTTATAAAATAATTACTCAGTAGCTTATTCCAATATAAACTGGCTCAGGCTCATTACGAACTAGCTCTTACAATTTAACTCAACCCATTTTTATTAATCTATGTATTGTCATGTGGCTCTGTGGCATTACCTGTTCCATTACATCTTGCTCTCTTGGGCAACAACCTACAGCATCTGTTTGATTTCACCCTCCTTCTCCTTTATCCCTACTTGGATTTCCCACTTGCCTCAAAACTGCCTCACCATAGGCTGAAACAGCCTCTTTATTAACAAATGGTAATTCGTAGTGTAGAGAAAGACATCACATCAAACTACTGTCGTAAGTGTGGTCTGTCTTTGATCAAAATGGTGCTATGTGATGTAGGATTGTTTCCCCTCAATAAATCCAGCTGTGATCACTGTCAGAAAGAAAAGAAATACAGAAACAAGTAGAACAAATACTTGTGAATAAAGGGGTCACAGTGGGGTTCATTAAGAGGAGTAGATAGCATGCAAAATAAAAACAGAGAGAAAATTCTGGAGGTGGAAAGAATATGGGAGAATGGGGGAAGGTAGAGAAGGAAAGCTATATGGAAACCACTATTTCACAACCCGATTAAAAAGTATAATTGGAAAGGATAGGAAAACACAGTGATAAGAAAGAAGAAAGGAGAGGCTGGAAAGATGCACCAAGGTTAAGAGCACTAGTTTCTCTTCCAAAAAACCTGCATGGCGGCTCATAACTGTCCGTATTTTCAGTTCCAGAGGATCTGACACTGCCCCTCCACTGGCACCAGGCATGCACATAATGTACATAAAAACATGCAGGCAAAACCCTTATAAAAAAAATAAAACAATGTTTTTAAAGAAATGAGAAAACTATTGGAGGATAAAGGTTTAAACAGGGATAGGGTTGAGAGATGCAGAGGAGGAGATAGAGGGCAGATTAAGCAAAACTGAGGTTGCATGATTAAGTCTTATGGAATCCCACTAGTTAATAAACTAACTTCAAAATGTAGCTCAGGTGAAGCTGGAAAGATGGCCAAGCAGTTAAGAACACTCTTGCAGAGTAACTGCTTTGGCTCCCAGCACCCATGTGATGAGGATCTAACTCCCTCTTCTAACCCTTTGGACCCCAGGCATTCATGTGGTACACATATCACACATGCAGGCAAAACACTTATACATGTAAAAATAAGTAAAATAAAATTTAAAGAGGGATGACAATCATAAATCTCCTGTGTAGTGGGAGTGCTGATACTCCCAGAAGATCTGGTGTCCTGGTTTGCCTTTTATTGCTGCCACATGAACCACAACCAAAGACCAAAAGTCACTTGGCAGGAAAGGGTTTATTTCATCTCATAGCTTATAGCCCAGCACTGAGGTAGACGGGAAAGAACTGAAGGCAGGAACTTCAGCAGAAAAGAACACTACTGTCTGGCATGATGCTCATAACTTACACAGTCAGCTTTCTTACATAACCCAGGAAGGCACCACCCATAGTAGGCTGGACTCTCTCTCACACATCAATCATTAATCAAAACAAAAATGTCCCCCACAGATTTGCCTACAAGCCAATCTGATAAAGGCAATTCCTCAGCTGATGCTCCATCTTCCCAGACTACTCTAGCTGGTGTCCAGTTGCCGTAGATTATTAAACAAAACTCACAGTGTCAGACATGGGCCGCCTCCCTATGAGTCATTGGTCAGGACCTCCTTTGAGCTCTTCCTGACAACACAGCTTAAATCATTGGTCCCGGTTGGCCACCAAAACAACATGGTAAAATTCTTATTGACGGTACCGACAGAATATAGAATAGTCAGTCTCAAAGCACCAAGAAACATCTTCCCTGGTGGCTTTCACAGTTCCTGGAGGTATACAGGCTGTTGGAGGGGAAAGACATCACTGATTGTACCAGGAACTGAACCCTGCATGCTATAATACCAACCTCCAGGGAAGAGGGGCCCACTGGTTCAGTAGCGGCATGACTATTATAGAATAACAATCACTTTCTGATTGTATTTGAGGCCTATTCCATAGGAGAGAACTCATCCCTAGTACACTAGGGATGTAGTATCAAACCTGGTTTAAAGTCCATAGCTGGAAAGGTCCATAGGCCTTAGGGTAGAACTACTGGTGTTTTGTTTTTGTTGTTGTTGTTTTTTTGTTTTTTTTTTTTTGCTAAATGCTCATGCTTCAAACTGCCTTCTAAATACTGATATCCATAGACCTGGGCTGCAGTTAACCTCTGTCAGAGAAGCTTCTTTCTGCCGTAGACAGTAATCAACACAGAGACTCATAAGTGGTCTGAGTGAAAGCAAGTATTCACTCAGCTTTAAGTGGAACATCTTTAACACACACACACACACACACACACACACACACACACACACACACACACACTTCTGAGGCTCAGGGAACATCAGGGAAGAAGATGTGGGAAGAATCTGGGGAGGGGTGCCATGAAAGGCTATCTTCTATCTGGATAGGCATTGCTGTTGTGCTCATGAACTCAGAATTTTTGTGAGTACTTCTACAGGCCTGCACAAGATCAAAAGCATCCCAGCGTCAATGAGGAAGAAGGAGAGAGGTCTTGGCATATTGAGGAGCTACTGACAACTGAGAGCTGGTAGGGGAAAGAGTCATTCTTCTTTAGGGGTGTGGACACTGGAAGGCTGCCCTGATCCAGCTGATGGCGCCATGCCTATTCACAAACAAACAGGACTAGCTGAACCTAATGACTGAGTAGGTAATGTGAAAGATGAGGAAGGAGAAGGGAGGGGCATAAATCTGGGAGGGGGACCTGATGGGCTGGGGAGCAGGGAGCCAGGAGTGGGAAACTGGGAATGGAAATGATCATATTTTATTTTATGTATGTTTGAAACTCTCAAAGAACAAATTTTTTTTTCAGAAAAAAAAGAAGTAAGTAAATTTGGGAGTTGTGTTTGTTGTTTTTAATAAGACAAAGTTAATATATGTTAGAAATGAGATCAGAACCAGAGCTGATAAACACAAAAACTTGGGCACTAATAGAGTACAAAAATGCCACTTTTCTGTCTGATGATAACAGCACAATGCAAATTCAGGCTCAAATGTGTCACAGCGATGGCAGGACAATGTTCCCATTTTCTCATAGCCATTCGAGCAATTGTGTTTATAGATACTATATTCTCAACCCCTGACTCTTCCCACATCCACTGTCTTACAGTATCACTGAAAGTGGGCTTTCTCAGACTTTAAAGATTCTTGGTACACATTGAAAAGATGAACAACTGCCTAAGACAGGGGAATGAATGTATCAGCAAACCTACTACGGTGCCTATCTGTGCTACAAATTAAGGTCAATGCTTCAATTATTTGCTCCATAGCAAAGTTCACTTATTACCAAACTATTTTGTGCATAAACAAGGAAGTAAACTATTCTCTGTGAATTATTTCTTTATTTGTTGACCTTAACTCAAATATTTTTCTTTTCGTTTTTAAACATCTCTAGTGTTTATTTATTTGTTGTGAGCTGGTCTCTAACTTATGACTTCAAATGGTCTTCACACCTCATCCTCCTGAGTATCTGGGATTTCAGACCAATGTTATTACATCTAGCTCTAACACACAGGTTTCTAGAACCTCTACTCTGGGGGAGCATTCATGTCAGTGCTGGAGCTAGCAGCATTAAACAACGCACAGGAGCTTGTCCTTCTGAAGTTCACGATTTAACGAGGGAAGACAGTAAAAACTGACTTACTAGGTGAGCATGCTTGTCAACAATAATATGTGAAAAATAAATACAGTTGGGTATAACCAAAATGACGTCTCTCTGAATAAAAACTAAACATCACTCTATACATTGTCATTGACTGAATTAATGTCCTTTAGAAGGTTGTAAGCTATGAAAAGAAAACACGAGAAAAATAAGCACCCTTAACAAAAGATTAACATTTTTACAACTTATAGTGAAGAGCAGTGAAAAGTAGCGTACAGCTCATAATCCCAAACTGGTGCTCTAGGAACACAGAGGAAAAGGAAAACCCTGAATGCCTTTGCCTCTGGGTCTTTCAGATTTCACGGCCTTCCCTCTGCTCTCCAGCCCTAGGCTCTGAAGCCACCCTCTCCCTTCTTCTGCACACCAGCCAGTCATGTTAATAAGAACTGATCGGTAAATAGCGTCCCCTCACCCCATCTCCATCCCCCTTTGGCCAGGCTCCTACTTTTCAGCTCAATGGCACAGATGCAGCTTTGAGATGACGAGACCAGGCAGCTATTAGCAGCAAATCCAGTGAGGGAAATTAATGAAGGGGATAACTAATAAAAGACAGCTCAGGACAGCCAGACTAACTTGCTCGGAGCAGTAATTAACTTTTTTTCCCCCCTTTTAGCTCATGAAGGTAAATATGCCGTCGGCACTCGGCTTGTCTAGCTCTTCCTTATTAAAAAAGAGCAGAGCTATTCATGAAGAGCCGAGACTTAATCTGTTTCCCCCCAAGAAGAGCAATTTTAAATGACTGTGTGATGGGCTTACAGATCCATGTTGCCTAAGTCAAGAAACACCTGTGAAATCAGGGAGCCAGGGAGAGAGGAGGCAGGATGAGGATGAATCTCTGAATAAAGTCACTCCCCAACAAGCACACATACACACACACACACACACACACACACACACACACACACACACACCTGGAATCAACTTAATGAGACACCTCCCCATTGTAGCCCCCACCACTGAAATACTGGGCTTCTCTTCTAGGATAAGTGGTTCATGGCAAGTCAGATGTCCATGACAAACCTTAGTATATCTTGAAGGACAATTTTGGTTGCCGTCCTCAAGTTTTTTATCTTTCATTTTATTAAATTTGTCTTTGTCGTTACTCTTAGCATGTGGATGCCTGTGTGTATATCAACTTCACAGTGGGTTTGTTTGTTTGTTTGTTTGTTTTGTCTTCCTTTATATGGATTCCAGGGATGGAACTTACGTCTCCAGGCTTATCCAACTAGGGCGTTTGCCTGTTGGCCCTTCCCTCTTGTCGCTGGCTTTCGCTTTTAAAGAGTTAGCTATAAAAATAATGTTACGGGGAATGAGCCTTTAATCCCAGCATTCCAGGAGAAGCAGTCAGGTTTCCATGCTTTGGAGACTTGGCCCATTATCAATATGGACTCTTCGAAAATAGAGACTGATGTTGTAGCTCAGTGGTTCAGCGTGTGCTTAGCATGTACAAGGCCTAAGTTCAATCTGCAACATACGAACACACCCAAAAACCTTTCTGAAAATAAGTTTCAATGTCCGTTCTTGTTTAGCAAAACCTCTCTGTTTCATGGAAAGATTGACAATCTTTTGGCTTGAATCTTTGGGGAACCCTGTTCTGGTCATAAGTATTTGATCTAATCTGAGGCCTGTCAGCCACAGAGTCACTCAATAACTAGAAATCCTGTGAACTGGGCCTCCTGAGTTCATGAACTCTGGCTTCCTACAAATGGGAAAATAAAGCAAACAAACAACAAAACAGACAAAGAAAAGCTCAGCACACACTCTAAGTTAGTGAACTCATCACAGCACTTCCATTTTAGTGTGCCGTTTACTGTCCTCTTTTATGCTTCATTGTCTCCGTGACTTTTATTCATTTATTCCAAAATCGATCTACTCTTCAAACTGCCCTCCAGCCCCATAGAACTGTCTTGGGTCGTTCTTAGAACAAATGAATCAAACTCATAACTACTTGTGGGAGTTTGAATATAATTGACCATCATAATCTCATAGATAGTGGCACTTGGGTGTGGCTTTATTAGAAGGTGTGTGATCTTGTTGGAGGAAGTGTGTCACTATGGGATCTGGCTTTGATGTTCCCTATGCTTAGGATACTACCCAGTGACTCAGTTCTCAGCTACCTGTTGCCTGCAAGATGTAGGACTCTCAGATATTTGCTATAGGATTATGCTCTTGCATATTGTAAGTATTTGTCACTCCTATTGGTTTAATAAAATGCTGATTGGCCAGAAGGCAGACAGGAAGTATGGGCGGGGCTACCAGACTAAGAAAACTTTGGAAAGAGGAAGAGGAGACACAGATACCAACAGACACAAAGGAAAGAAGATGAAAATGCTGCTCTGAGAAAAGGTACCACTCAACATGGTATCTCTCACAGATTAGTTTAAGAGTAAGAGTTATCAAGTAATATGTCTGAGCCATAGGCCAAACAGCTTGTAATGAATATAAGCTTCTGTGTGATTCTTTGGGACTAAGAGACTGTGGTCTGGACCTTGGGCCTCAGCTGGGCCAGAAACTTTTGACTACAACTATTCCTCCAGCATCATGTCTACCTGCACACTACCATGCTCCCAGCATGTTCCCCATGATGATAATGGACTGTAACTGTAAGCACGCCACCCAGATTAAATATTCCTTTTAGAAGAGTTGCTTTGGTCATGGTGTCTCTTCACAGCAATAGAAGCCCTATGACACTGTTTACAGGACTCTTTCAGGAGTAGATACCGTCATTAAGGAGGGACACGGACCCAGACAAAGAGAGTACTTTTGCAAAGTTGCCTTTATGAGCCACTAGGTAAAGGGGAGAATTGCTCCATATAATTGATTAGGACTGGACATGGTGGGGGTGGAATTTTATCATACTTCCACACCAGTAATGTAAAAGTGTAAAGTTTAGCAAAATGAGAGAGAGAGAGAAAAATATAGAACCTTTCATGCTTGGAAAGTAAGATCATTTTACTTTTATATTATTTTCAATAAAATCATTATGCTCTTACATTTTATATGAAATAGACTATGCTATCAAACTCACAAGAGCATGAAGTATAATAACAGTTGTCAGGAGCCGGGAGATACAGTTCAGTAGGTATAAAGTTCAGGTTTTTTGGATGAAAACCTTATTCCAGAATCTGTAATTGTACTATTTGTACAATGATGTGATACACCAGTGGATTATATTGTGCACTCAGAAACTGTTGATTAATTTATTTTTATTTTATATGTAAGAGTGTTTGTCTGCAAGTATGAATGTATTCAACATATGTGCCTGGTACTCACAGGGGCCAGAAGAGGAAACTGATTCCCCTGGGACAGGAGCTGTAGACCATTGTGAACTTCTGGGAACCGAACCTGGGTTCTCTGCCCCCCAAAATTTTTTTTAATGAAGTGATGAGCCAGCAAGATGACTCAGTGTGTAAAGGGTGCTTGTCACACAAACCTGATGGCCTGAGTTTAAACCCGATGGTACCCACCCAAGAGCAGAAAGGAAGAAGAGACTCCATACCTGGCCACCACACATGCACTGTGGTACATGTCCCCACACATGCATGCCATGTATACAAACACAGACACAACAACAGTCATAACAATATTAAACACATGGAAGAAAACTAGGTGAGTCATCTGACGCTATAGACTCTATGAGGCTCGAATACATCTGAGTGGTATTACATACACCACCTTGTTTGATGACACTCTGCTTAGTTTTGCTAAGACAGAGCCTCACTATTTGTCCCAGGATGGTCTTTAAATCAAGATTTCTCTTCCCCTGTTGGAATTATAGGTGTGTGCCAAGCCACCAGGCACAGTTTTAATGCTCTTTTGAAATCCTAATCCTTTTGGATTTGAAAAAAAAAAATTCTCTAGAGTTTGAAAGCGCATTATGATAAAAGGGGTGAGTGAGAAGTTCAAGGAACACGTGCTTACCAAAAAGTGGTATTGACAAGGTTGGGATGGCCCTGGGCAGGGTTTCACCCATTCTTACTCACCCACATATCTAATTGCTGAGATAAGAGAAGGACAATATTGAAAAAGAGAAATGTGTTATGACTGGGCAGTGGTGATGCACACTTTTTTTTTTTTTTTTTTTTTTTTTTTTTTTTTTTTTTTTTTTTTTTTTTTTTTTTTTTTTTTTTAAATCACAGCACTTGAGAAGCAGAGGCAGGTGGAGCTCTGTGAGTTCAAGGCCAGCCTTGAGTAAGTTCCAGGACAGGCTTCTAGAAAAGTGAAAACAAACAAAAGAAGTGTATTATGATGTCTATTATTTGGCAAGACTTAGAAATTCCATTTACCTAGCAAAACCATGAACAGCGGTTTTGCACCAGCCTTCTTTTCCAGGTTTGTGGTCATTGCTGTTTTCATGCTTTGAAGTTAGGCAATATCCCCAAAGCACTGAGCACTGTGAGGTCAGGGAGGCCCTACTGCTGGTGACCCTGTGCAGTCCGGCTTCACCTACTGGAGCAGGAAACAACTGTATCCTGAAAAAGAAATGCTTGACCATCTAGAAAAGAGCGCCCTACCCTCATTCTGGGGACCAAAACAGTTCAAAGTACTTGTGCATACAGCCAAGGAGTACGGAAACCTTTTTCAAATTATTTTGTACAGAATAGTAAAAGTCAGTTTCCTTGTAGCTGGAGATGTCTGGGGAAACATCCTGAATCTAATGAAAACGATAGGGCTCCAGGGCGGGTGTTGTCAAGGCTCCACTAGACACCTCTGCTGCTGTCCATGTGTGTACTGTTACACAGACATCATCAAAAGTTGTCCCTTCCAAAATCAAGAAAAACACTGGCTTTGAACAGAGGACCTTGGAGGGGCATTATAATTTTACCAATACAATATTTCTTCCTTACCTGTCTCCAAGCTAGAGGCATGAACATTCTGAGTGTAGAAAAATGTGGCTAATTTAGATAAATTTGATTTAAAAACACATGATGGCGGTATTCTAGATACCTTGGGGGAGGAGAAGCATAGATGTATTAATACATTTTTCTCAAGTTGGTGCTTAGCCGTCCTGCTAAAGGTTCCTAGACATGTTTAAAGTCTTACCACATTTGACTTATTTTCCAAAATGATTGGTAATGTAAAGCAAGAAATAAACGCATTGCATCATTATATTGTATCAGCCTTCCTGTATTTGTTTGCATGGGCAGTTCAGTAAATGCAATAGGTTGTGGAAAACATAAATGAAAATAATTCTTCATTTTTAATTACTTCAATGCGTAGTGAGTTTTATATATTACAGGGAAAAATAATGGCAAGCTATAGGATCCCTTCTTTGTCACAATGGCACTGATTTGGCTTCTTTCTGCTATTCTTATGCCAAGGAGGCAATAAACCCCCTTGAGAGTCACAGGGACGCCTGCAGAGCCCTGTCAGGGCACACAAGCTTTTATGCCAAAATACAATACACAAAAGGATCATAAACAGGTTTGAAAAGGAAGATGACCTCTTTGTCACATGGAATTAAGCTTTACTGCAAGCTGCTGCCATGGAAACCAGCTCTCAGTTCTCACTTTCAAGATTCCTATTTTCATTTTCTATGGAGTTTCACGCTTTCGTTTGTTTATACATCAAACAGTCAAGAGATGTGGGTTCTTTACTCCACTGTTAACGTCTCCAGGCATACTTCCAGGTAGGGAGCAAAGGGGTCTGCGCGTGGAAAAGAGGATGTGAGTACAAGTGGGCAAGGTGAGGAAGGAGGGACAAACGGGAGATGGTGGCTTCATTAGAAGGGGGGGGGGGGCGTTGTGGACAACTGGGTGATGGAATCCACCAGAGACCTCTAGTCCTTTTTCAAAGGCCACCTACAATGGCAACAGCTTCCCTTCCAGGCTTGTCTCTAAAAATGGCGTTAACTCTTTGGTCCTCGTTTCTGGAGTTCGGTGTGCTCTATGTAGCGTCCACCAGGTACCCCTAAGCCAGACCTTAAGGACAAACTTCAATCCGCAAGAATCAATCGAGAAACCCTGTTTTATTTCTCCTAAATTGTATTAACTTTGGTCTGTTTGCTTTTGAGAGTTGTTAGCAAAAAAGCCAAACACTTAATACAACCACAGTCTCGAAAAGTAAAAAGAAGTATCAGAGGGTAAGTAGAGCGCAGGTGAGCGGACCCCCGCGGAAGCTTTGAGATCCAAAGCTGATGGGCCGCCTGAACAAGGACCAGGGAGGTGAAGAATCGGCTGGGAGAAAACTCCTCCATGGTGGTGAGGGTGTTCCCAGGCTCCCGCAGCTTCACGACATCCATTTTCGCTTGCTGAGAGACTGTGGTTGAACGCAGGCAGTGCCTGAGCTCCGGCCTAGGAGCTCCACGTCTATAATCCGACCCTAAAAAGGAAGAAATCGCAGGCACACCCGTCCCCTCCTCCCCGCCCACGGACCTTGGTACCGGGTGGAGGAAAAGTCATTTATTACAGATCATGCACCATCAGGAAACTTTCCCACCCAGCCACCTTGCAATGGGAATAACAATAGCTCGACACACCGGCTTTGGAGTTCTGCTTTCCGGATGACTAGGTCTCTCTTGGCCCGGGAAAGGCACCCGCTAAAACTGTCCCAATCTGCGCCCTCCCCCCCCTCCACCTTCAGATTGCACCCCGGGTACTGAATCTCTGCTCTGATCTGAATCCCTCATTAGATGAACCTGGACCCTGGAGACCCCTGTGGAGACCCTCTCCAAGCCACGTGGGATAGCCTGAATCAAGGCTCACCCCGCCCCCACCTCAAGAGCCTTGGAAACAAACTTCGGAGGACAATGAACTCCAAAGAGAGAAGCGGGAGACGGGTGAGAACGTTCATCTCTCAACACACGCACACACTTTGGACATTCCTTAAGTTTAATCATTAAAGTAGATCCTTTTAAAAGGGAGGCAGAGGCTTAAGGCTGTTAGTAACAGCCCCCCCCCCCCCCCCCCCGGCCATACACACGCTCACAGCGAAGTGAAAGAGAGATCTGGAACTCCCTGTGTTGCTTCTCCCCCAATAGCAGAGTTGGAGGATACCAAACCTCTGATTTCTGGCCACATCAAAGCACTGATTATGCAAATACCCATTTTTAGTAAGAATAAAAGAAAACGGAGGGGGAATTATTTATCACACAATGAACCCCCTGCCAGGGCGTGAAACAATAGATCAGACCAGATAGCCCTTCTAGCCCCGGGCTTGGTGAGCAGAAAGGGAGGTGCTGCAGCTCTCACGTTTTATTGGCCTAACCTAATTTCACTAATTCTCTTTTCACACATTTCTTTTGCTGATTCGCAGGCCAGGACTTTCACGCTCCTGGGAGCTCCCACCACTGGCCGATTCAAGGGCAGCCTGCTTTATTTAATTAATACATTCAAAGCTTGCCTGGGAGCCCTAGGCGGGTGGAGGGAGGTCCTGAACCCGCCTGAGAAGGAGCTTTTAACGGGTTCCAGGTGTCGGTGCCCAGAAGTCACCACCCGCCCACGGCTGTGGGATGCAGGAGATGCCCGGGGCTCAGGGGCGCCAAAGCTTCCAGTCTGGTCTGCTGGCTGAGCTCTTCCGCAACCTCAGCACCTGCGACCTCGACCGCCCGGTGGCGCTGCGGAGGCCGGCGAGGGCGCCAAGGCTTCCGAGCTCTTCTGGGCGACCCAGTCCTAGCGGCCAAGGCCACCGACGACCCTCTGCTCCTATTGAGCCCGGAACCTCCCATAAACCTCAGCCTCTCATTTGAACTCAGGCCAAATGGTATTAGCATCCATAAGATACTGGGTCCTGTTCTTTCTGCTTCTCAGCCTCAGTTTTACACTTTACAAATAATACATCAAATTCGAACCTCCTACTGTCCCTCGAGGACTAGACCAAAGGAAACTAAGCCCGTTTGTTTGCTAGAAAGATCTAGGAACAGCGGCACAATGAACTATCCCCAGAAGAACATCTTGGCAGGGCTGTGTAAAGTCTGTCTTCATTAGACCCTGCTGAGATGGAATGATATGGTCTCAGATCAGAGACCTTGGTGCAGACAGACCCAGCTTTCACCAAGACCTCACGGTGCAGAGCTGGAAGAGTGGGAAAGCTCTTTGGTGCCGACCGCAGACGCAGCAGGGACTTCTATGCTGTGGCTCTGCTCATCCTTACAAGGATTTGAAAGGACTGGGCCTCAGACCACTCGCTTTGGGAGTGGCAGTGAGACCTGGAGAATTCCCAGGGCTAAATGAGCCAGTAAGAACACGTGTGTGTGTGTGTGTGTGTGTGTGTGTGTGTGTGTGTGTGTGTGTGTGTGTGTGAGCCAGAAGTCAACATCAAGACATTAAGACTCTACTTCGTCTCTTCTCATCTTTTGACGTTTTGGATCAAACCGAGTCTGTGTGTAGGTTTGAGGCCCCATTGGCGTTCATTGGTGTCATATTTATTCAGCTCACATTCGGGCTGTCATGTTGGTGAGACTTTATGGGTGTGGAGAGCACCTCACTTAGCTGTTCGGTGCCAAACTGCCAGCGCTGAAACATACATATAGGTTGCATCATACGGACTGAAGGGCTATATTTAGGAATATATATGCTTTACGTATGCACATATGCACGCAATAGCAATGCTGTATTTTTTTTTAAGAGGCCATGGATTTGGAGGAGAACAGAGAGAGGTATACTGGAAGGTTTGAAGGGAGGAAAAGGAAGGGGGAAATGCTGCCATTGAATAGTAATCTAGAAAGAAAAATAATGGATCCATCAGTGAACCTGAGCTCACCGACTGAGTTTAGCTGACTGGCCAGTAAATGCCAGGAATCTGTTTGTCTCTGCCTCTCTAGTGCCGTGAGTACAGCAGAACTACCACACCCTGCTTTTTATTTTACTTGGGTGCTAAGGATTAAATGCTGGTCCTACTATACAGCATGCATGTTCATCACTGCTCTAAGAACAGCATTCTTAATTATTGAAGATGATCAGGCATCATAAAAACAACTGCACCAAATTCAGTGTATAATAACCTGTAATTAAATTGGGGGGGGGCTGCTGTAGGGCTCTGGGGTGCTAAGCAAGAAACCCTGGCATGTAGCACAGAATGCTTATGTGTGAACTGCTTGCAAGTCCCCACCTTCAGGAAGTAGCCGAACCTCTGGGTCTGGAGAAACTGTGCAGGCGGTGAGTCACCAACCATGTAACCATCATTTAAAGCTGTAGTGTCTGTGCCTTGCTGTCTGTCTACTGCTTAAGCCCTTAGAAAACCTTAGAACAACTACTGTTTCTTTGGGGATTTTCCAAAGGAGATGTGATGTGAGATAATAATCATCATGAACAGAAGGACACCCTTGGCATCAAAATATTGTTTTCAACCTTTCATCCCACGGTTCCTCTGCTATCTGTTTAGCTTCTTACGTACTGAAAGAACACACATGAATAAAAAAATTGCCACTTTGTCTCCCTAACATATCACCACAATAATGGGATCTAATACAAGGAATTGTTTTTGAGGCAGAAGAGCAGCTTGCCTAGCTAGCATCCATAAGATACTGGGTCCAATTTCTAGGGGGTGGGTCCAACAGACTTTTTTGTTGTTGTTGTTCAATATGAAAGCTAAATAAAATCTTTGGATTTTTAACTTTGATTTTAAAATGTAGTTATTAAGACACTACGCACTGAGGTTGGAAAGTTGGCTAAGAGCATTGGTTGCTCTTCCCAGATGATCTAGATTCAATTCCCAGCCATCAAATGTCCATTTCTGTCCTCTGATCTCTTCTGCCACTGTATACATGTGGTGCCCAGACATACACACAGCCCAGAAGAAAAGAAAACATGTATAAAATAAATATAAAAAAATAAAATTTCAGAATTTTGGTATTAAACATAAAAAATTCCCACCTTATGGAGAATTTCAGACAGAAACCCCAGAAGAAACAGTTATTTCTCTCTATACAAAAGAACCAAGAGTTTAGTCAAGACCAAACTAGACTGTGATATTTATGGGAAAAAGTACATTGAACAGCTAACCTTTTTTTGTAATTGCACGATTTTATTTTTGCCGTGTTTATCTATTCATCTGGGGCTTAATTCTTGGATGTGGTCAACTTTTACCTGGCCATTTTTCAGCCAGGGAAGCATTCGGAAAGTGAACTGTAAGTTATATTACTTTTGCCTCCTTCAAATGACTTTAGCAAAGATTGGGAGGCAGAACTATTTCCTCCAGTATATTTTTTGTATTTGAACTAACTCTCTCTCTAGAACTTTGCCTCTTGAAGCCAACTGGCTTGTAGTGGCTGGTACAAAATCAGCCACCCATAACAAACTAGAAGTATATTGTTGTATTACACAAGATAGAGTGAGAAACGGGAGCCCTTGGGGATATTATATAATTCTTACAGTTTATAGATGAAAGGCTAATCCAAAAGAGTTTAGCTGAAAAGAAACAAATTTGCACACACTACCAAGAAATTTCTATTTTTCTTCTTCTTCCTCTCTCTCTCTCTCTCATAATAGACATACACTGTCTCTCTATGTAGCTCTGACTGTCCTGAGACTCATTATGTAGATCAGGCTGGGCTATAATTCACTGCCTATGTCTCCCAAATGCTGGGATTAAAGGTGTGCATCACTACATCTGACCCAATCATTATTAAAATAAAAACTTTTCTGAACTCTGGAGCTTCTTGTGACATAATTATTATTTCATAATATTATCTAAGACCCCTTTATGCTCTTTTTCATTGCCTAAACATGTATTTAGTTATTTAGCTATCCAGGGTCTTTGACATGCTAAGCAAGTGCTCTACGCTAAACCATGTCCCCAGGTTAGAAAGTGAATTATTGATTTATTTAGAGACAGGGTCTCACTGTGTAGCCCTGGCTGTTCTGGAACAGGCTGTATACCAGGCTGGCTCTGAACTAATGGAGATATGTTTGCCTCTAAGAAATGATTCCTTAAAAGCAAAATTTGGGTTTGTGATGAATTACACCCTCATCTCAGCATTGGTATTTTAAATATGATTCATATTATGTAATTTCTTAGTGAAATTCCACACCAAAATATTTACAAGTATATTCAATCCAACAAGCCAAGAACTTTAGTAAAATAAAACTTATTCTGCATTAAAGGCCACATCAGCAAAAGGAAAAAAATCAATACAAACTTATGAAAATTAGATACTTTATTTATAGCTTAATCACAAAACAATTTTCTTGTTTTCCAAGATGTAAATACATACTAGAATAAACTCTGTAAAATATACAAAAAATACATACTTTTCCCATGAAATTTTTCTTCAAAATAAATAGAAGGGAACACGTGTGTGGCTGATCCTGGTAATGCCCCGTGTCTGCTTAGGTTTTCAGACTGTTGATTTATTTTTAATCTCTTGAAAGGATGGGGGAGTTCCTTCTCCCCTAAAAGGTCGAGATAAATAATGCATGAAGCAATCCTCCCTCCTGATTTTTCCCTTTTCCTCCACATTTTTCCTTTTGATAGAGAGTTCAGCCTAAATTTCCACGCTTGCATTCAATCCTTACAAAAGCCTACAAATTATACAATGACTTCTAACCTGGCCCTCTAACAAAACAAGTTTTTCCCCTTATAAATCATAAGAGACAGATGGCAAAATGGAGAAAAAAAGGAAAGAGAAGGGCGGGACAATAGGCATTGTGACGAATCTGGGAAAAAGAACAAAGTGCACATCAGAGAGGGAAAGTTTGGTTTGACAGGTGAAATTCCCACAGCCTGCAGGCAGCAATGGGAATAGAGCAGATGCCAGCCTTTGCAAATGTGTGGATAATATTATTACCAGCAAATTCATTCAGATGCTAAGATACATTTCTTTCGACTGACATTAACATCTCTATGTAGAAACGAAGGTGAAAAGATCACAGGGACCAGTTGCATTCCCTCTGTGAGATTCACACGAACTGAACTGCCGGAGTAGGAGCGCCAGTCCGCTCTGCAAACTCGTTAGTTCTGGCACAGGCATCTTTTCTCAGTGTCTGTCTTTAGAGTCTCACGAAGTCTCCCCTCCCAACCCCCCCCCACCTCAACCCCACAGGCCACAATCCCCTCTGACCATAAACCCCCGCGTTTTCAATAAATCAGAGCAGGTCTGTGGGAAGTTAACCCACAGCCGAATGCACCAGCAGCCGAGGCTGTGCTACCTCTGCTCTGTGAAGCCGAGTGTGGGGCGTGGAAGGTGGGGCAAAGAGAAGGATAGGGGGAGGACCAGGGGAAGGATGGGAGAGGGAGGATCGCAGCTCTAGATACAGTTCCTGGCGACAGGCAGATGAGGTGCATAACGGTGCTTATCCGGAGGTGGGGGCTGCCAGTAGTCCACATCCGACCCGGGGCTCGCAGGCGACAAAGTGCAGCTGTAGGGGGACGTGGAGTTGGAGGATGCGGAAGACGACGCCGGGCTGTTGGTGCAGCTCCAGGAGGAGGAGGAGGAGGGCGAAGGGCTGTCTCCGCTGGCGCTGAGTGCGGCTCCCGGGCTCAACAGCACGGCCTCGGAGAAGAGCGCCCCCTGGAGGCCACTTCCCGCGCAGTGGTCCGCCAGGCGCAGGGTCTCGGTGAGCGCCCAGATGTAATTGTGGGCGAAGCGGAGCGTCTCGATCTTCGTGAGCTTGGCGTCCTCGGGAAATGTGGGCAGCACCTCTCGCAGCGCGTCCAGAGCCGCGTTCAGGTTGTGCATGCGGTTGCGCTCGCGGTTGTTGGCCTTCAGCCTGCGGGTCTTCTTGATGCGCTGCACTGTCTCAGCCGTCTTGGCTCCGCGGGAGACAGCCCGCGCGCGCGAGGGGCGCCGCTTGCACTCGTGCACCAAGCCCAGCAGCCGCGCTGGCCTGCAACCCCCAGCTCCCGACGCCGAACTGCCCTGCACCCCCTGCCCGGCTTCCGCCCCACGCTGCCCAAGCACGGCACCCGGCCGGCGCAGCTCCTCGTCCTCCTCCTCGTCCGCGCTGGAGGACATCGGAGTCAGGGTCGCCGAGGCCGGGGAAGCCGATCCTAGCAGCATCAGCACCTCCTCTTCCTCCTTCAACTCCACCGTCTCGGATTTGACGAACATCCTGCGAAAGAAGAGGCCGATAAAATTTACTACAAGGACAGACCCGTAGAAGTGTCTCGGTCGTGTCTCCCCAAGGCGCACCCCCGAAGAAGGCAAGAGTGGAGCTGGTGAGGAGCGCCCCTGGCCGTGCACTTTGCGCGTAACAGAAGCCACTGAGTCTAGAGCGACAGAAAGTCGGTTCGGGGAAAGTGCCTGCGAAGTTGAGAGGTGCGGAGTGCACACTCACCTACTCGGCTCCGGATGTGTCGGGAAACAACTGCTGCTCGGGTGCGTGTCCGGGAATGTCCCCGCAGCCGGGAACCCAGAGCGCGGTCCTCTGCTCCTTTGGAGCGCCGAAGCCTTGGCGCTTTCTTGACGCACCTCTGCGGGGGGCCTCGCTGCTGGGTGACTTTGCCAAGAGCCCCGGCGACCGCGACAGCCCGCCTAGGTCTCGTGTGTTGTCGTGTTCGTGCGTGTCTGTCTGTCAGTCAGTCCCTGGCCGTGCGGCTGCTGGCACGCGACTCCTGGGCACTCCAGTTAAAGCCGAGCTGCTTGTGGTTCAGTGGCTGCGTGTCTGGCACACGACTCTCCTTAAAACCCCTTATATACTACCAAGAAAACAATCAGATCTGCCCCGGGGCCCCCTCCTCACCTACCCTTCCCCCGCCTCCTCCTCCTCCCCCTGGTCCCCCCCCCCGCTCTCCCTCCCCAGCTTATTCTTTTCATCGTATTATCATCATTCATTTCTTTCCCTTTCTTTAGACTCTCTCCCCCTCCCCTGGCCGGACCATCCATCCTCCTCCTCCATCACTCCCTCCCCTCCGTCCCCCCTTTATCTAATCAGCATAAAATGGTTCTAAAGCTCCTGTTGGCGCTCCAGGCTGCAGCCCAAGCTACCGAAGCCACGGCGGCGGCGGCGGCAGCTCAAGCTGCGGCTGTTGTCGCCGCCGCTGTCTATTGTGATTGGTGGCTTGCGCTCGGCTGGAGCGTGCCGCTAATTTATTAATGAAAGGAGGTCGCGAGGCGCAGCTGGCCAATCAGTGTTCCCGGGACTCCGGGAGGCCTGCGAGCCACGCGCACCGGAGCCCGCTCCCTTTCAGCAGCTCATTAGGGGCCCCGAGCACTGGGGGCCCAAGGCGCGGGTGTGTGTGTGTGTGTGTGTGCACCCGGACTCCTGCTCCCGCCCGGGTCCTCAAGGCAGAAGGGGCTGTCCCCTCCCGGATGCGTGCATTACGTATCCCACCCGTTGCAGTCTGGTCTCGTGGACGATGGGAGCTGCGGAATTAGTTAATGGGGGTCAGAATCCTGGAGAAGGTAGCCAGGTGATGCGGCCGGTCGTCTCTCCGCAAAGCCTCTTTGGGGGCTGTATCAGATAGAAGGCGGTTTTTAAAAACGCCTTCGTTTGCTTAGGAAAGGGTGGCAGGCAATAGGCTCTTTGTAAGCGAGTATGTTTGAGTTCTAGAGAAATTTACGTAGGACGATTGGGGGGGGGGGAGTACAGAGATGTTCCCTAGAAAGGGAGATCGGTGGGAAAACAATTGATAGGCATTTAAAGAAATAAACCTACTCACTTGACACATTCATTTTACCTGCTACACGGTAAGGCTTTACCCGCTGACATAATTTGGGGGGGCTTCTGGTGCAGGAGGGGTTGGGTATGAGCATAGGTTAGGCCAGATGATACTTTAGTGTGGTTTTCTATTTGAGTTGCTCAGACAAGAGGGCTGCCGCTCCTAGTAGCGAATGGGCCACGCTGACACTTGTGTGACCTCTGCTCCACTTGGGGTGAGGCGTTATTGGGACGCCAGGCCCGTCCTCTCTCTATTCTGGTTGAGAGAGAAAGAGAGTTGGAAGGAAGCTTGTTCTGAATTGCTTGTTAGCCCTTCCCCCCTCCCCCCCCCCCCGCCCCTTCGATCTTTCTACTGATTTCTCTTAGGCACAGAACCAGAGCCCCAGAAGAAAGTCTTGGGGGCTCACTGGATTCCATCCCTGGAGATACTTTTGCTAAAACCTTTAAACTAGGAGAGTCTCGGGAGTGGCTTTACAGCCCACCTGAGGAAGAGAGATTATTCCGCGGGTCTCCTGGTTTTATAGTACAGAAAATAAGGTGAATTTCCGAGAAGAATACTATTAGGGGTGTTAGTGTTGGCACAATTTCCCCAGAGTGCTAATGAGCTAGATTGGAATGCACAGGGTCAGGAAAAGGAGAATTAAGACTCCTGGAAAGACATTTGGTTTCTGCAGCTCCCCAACCTTCAGATATTTCTGTCAAATTGGAATTGATTTTTGATTTGCTTTTTGATAGGTTTGTATTTCTTCCTTTAAAAACAAATTTTCTAAATTTAAAAGTATTATTTCATCTAGTTCCCACTAGATGGAACAGTTTGATTTCCCTTGTAGATAGACCTGAAATGACAAAGCGACATGAAAGACACATTGTGTCCCCAGCATACTACATCTGTCCCTCTCAGAATGTCTTCTTTTGGATCTCTGGCTCTGTCTAGGAACATTCAGGAGCAGAACATCCCGGAAGGCAATGTGATCTAAGCGAACATACAGATTCAGAGAGGAAGATACAGAATAGTCCCAGAGACTGCAGCTGCATGTGACCATTATTTTAGAAGTAGTGATTATTGACACCAAACCCTTGACCACTCTTCAAATCCTCCCTAAAAACTCACTATGGGTTTTTTGGCCTTGGCTGGAAGGACTGGAACTGAAGAAACACGTGGGAGTGGATGCAGAGTTTGTGTTTGTTCATAAACTTGAATGGGATAAAGGATGGGAACAGTAGGATCTGATGAGATGATGAAAGGCCATTAAAAACAAATAGCAGAATGATGAGAGGAACCTGCTGTGTCAGCCTGGGGATAGCGCCACCTCTCTGCAGGGGCTGCCTGCGAGGAAAGACAAGCCACTGATTTACTGCAATAGGAAACAAAGAAAGACTTATTTGGGTATCAGAAACATATCTTTTGGGGCAAGTTGCTTCTTCTTCTTTTTCTTTCTCTCTTACTTTCCTTCCTTCCTTCTTTCTTTCTTTTTCTTCTTCTCCTCTTCCTCCTCCTCTTCTTCCTCCCTTCCTCCTTTTTCTGCCTAGCCAGGGAGTGCTAGGTGACATAAAGACAAAATATTGGCAGAAACATAACCATAATTCAGGTAAATACAAGCTTTGAAGGGAAACCTTATGAGCCCTGTGTAGCTCCAAATAACAACTTCAAACTGAGTCCGACACTTAGAACCAGTGACACACACAATGGAATTGCTCGTTAGCAGTATTGGGCTGTCTGGCCCCCCAGTTTTCATCCTATAATCATGTTATGGTTCCCTGAGTGTGTACACACCTTCCTTTAACAAATCCACACCTAAAGGGCTGGAGGGGTGGCTCAGAACTTCACAGCACTTGTTGCTCCTCCATGACCAGCACTCATGTGGTGGCTCACAACCATCCCTAACTCCAGTTCCACGAGATCTGACACCCTCTTCTGGCCCTTTCCCTTCACTTCTGGCCTCCACAGACACTAGGCACGTGCATAGAGTATGTGCATGTGGGCAAGCAAAACACTCACACACACACACACACACACACACACATACACACACACATATATGCACATATGTTTATTCTATTATAAATAGAATATAATAATATAAAGATTTGATTGAAAACAAATCTTTCAGGGTTTCTCTGTGTGATCTTGAAATTTTCTTTGTAGAGCTGTCTGATCTCACAGAGATCCACCTGCCTCTGCCTCCCGAATGCTGAGATTAAAGGTGTGTGCCACCATGCCCATCAATGAGTCCTTTTTAAAAGGACAAATCCACACTATGTCTATGGTTCATACAAATAATGAACACAGAATTGGCTGAGTAGATGTTGACAGATGATAAAATAGTGTTAAGATTGGGTGCACATTTCTTAATATGGGGGTTTTCTTCAAAGAATACAAAATGCATTCCAAAACTGTCAAGAAACTTAAAATTGTGTGCACATTCAGATTTTGATATCATAATTCTCTAGTTCATTTAAATATCAAGATGTCATGGGCTTATAGGTTTTTCACTTTTTGAGTAGGAAGTTCTTGTTTGGTCTATTCAATGTGTGTGTGTGTGTGTGTGTGTGTGTTAGATTACTGTGTAACGTACAGATGTAAAAATTTGAAGCTAAGAATTGTGTGTTTGTGCTGAGGCTCTTAAGAGCCGCTTTTTCTGTGTCTGTTTTTGTCTCTAACTCTGCCCGCCCTCCCCTTCTCTAATTTTTTTGAGACATGGTCTTGCCATGTAACCCGGATTGGCCTGGAACTCACTAAGTAGACCACCGGCCTCAAACTCTCAGAGATCCACCTGCCTCTGCTTCCCAGGTTCTGGGGTTAAAGTCCTGTGTCACAACACCCAGCCTTCTTCCAGGTCTTAATATTAAAACACTTCTATACATATTTCTCACTATAAAAATAATATTCAAAAAAAGAAAAGAAACAAGTCCAAAGACAAGCTGACAGACAATATTGTGCAATCCGGAGGCCAAGTAAATGATCATGTCCAGTTGACTGGATAGCAGATTTCTATTTATTCAACATTGTGCTCAGTTTTGCTGGGAAAACGAAAAAGCAATTTCGATTTGTACTCAGCTTTGCGAAGACGTGACCAATGCCAAACACCGTTAGCTAGATCCGTCTAGCACTCTTTTAACTTAAATAAATTCAAGAGGCACTTGTGTGGTCTGAAAGTTTGTGTAGATGAAACCGGGCTGAAATGTTGTGTGAAGGGGGCGGGGCTCGAGTGAATAGCCTCGGCGAGGCTGGCGACCCAGGGCCGCGCCTGTCCATAGCGTGAACTGTCCCAAAGGGTCAAACTGTTCATCTTCAGTCACTCTTTCAGTGTGCAATCCTACTTTAAGCGAACAAAAGCTCAAAGCATGCTGTTATCAAGAAATGGGAGCCCGGTGATTTAAACTCATCCCCATCCAAGCCTTAGAAAGGAGGCGGATGGCGTGTAGCTAGTGAAAAAGTTGAAGTAAGGGGAGGGGTGAGGGGGTGGAGATCTTTAGAAAACCTTTGTTCCTTCTGAGAAGCTTGAACTTTGAGATGGCCCAAAGCCCTAAAGTTTAGGGTAGGTGTCTCTGTGGGGAGGTCAGCACTTCGACCCCACAAGTGGCCAGAGAGGACAAATGGTCCAGACTTTTGACAAATGACTATTCGGGCGTGAAAGAGGGGGCCCTTCCTTGTGAGTGCTCCTGGCTATCCCGCGAGGACGCCAAGAGGGCGCGTGTCTGCTCTCTGCAGAAAGAAACTGCTGTGTAGTCTTAATTCTAACCCTCCAAGCGAGCTGTGCGGAAGGCGGAAAGATGGCGAGAAAGTTAAGTTAGTAAATCCGGGTATCTTTCTTATATTTGTAGGGTGCCTGGGGCTTCATTGCGGGTGAGAGTTGCAGTTTCCAGGACTCTGGGGACAATCAGCTTTCTTTGTAAAATAATCCGGCCTTTATTTTTTAAAATAGAGTTTCTCTGTGTAGCCACGGCTGTCCTGGAGCTCACTCTGTAGACCAGGGTGGCCTTAAACTCGGGGATCCGCCTGCCTCTGCCTCCCTAATGCTGGGATTAAAAGCGTACATCGCCGCCACCTGGCCTTTAAATCCTGCGATTTTAAGGTTACTGGTAATAGAGGCAGGAGAGAGTTCTGTTTTCTGAGAGCTCGACTCAGGAATCTAGGAACCAAGGGAAGTAGTTAAATTCACACCCGCGAAGTCCTGGTTCTCCCAAGCTCCTTCTTGGGATTCTCACTTTCTTCTCTTCCTACTTAGGTCCGGTGAGGGGAGGGTGCAGTTTTTACAGAGTCCTAGAGGGGTCCTCACTACATGGCTGGGCTAGCTTATCCGAGTGCCAGGCCCTCTTTCTATGTCGGGAGAATCAGTTTGGAACAATTGACGTCAGAGGACTTTTTCCTCCAGCTCTGAGACCACTGCTCCAAGCCCCGCAGCGTAGAGTGCCCTCAAGCCAAGCACACTGGTGACCGGGCTAGCCTCACTGGGTCCGGTAAGTGCCAGCAGGCCCAGCCTAGGCCTTCCACTCATTTTCTCCCCAGTGGGCTCTAAGGAAAGCAAAGCCTGGAAGCCCCTCAACCCTGGTGCTCCCATCTTCCCCACGAAGAAAAGAACTCACTGGAGTTGAGGGGTGGGGGTGGGATTCTGCAGTTTCGGCTAGCTCCCAGCTTGTTTTACTCAGGTGAGGGCTAAAGAACGGCCAGCGCCTGAATGTGAAGTTGGGGGCAAGAGACCTCCTCCCCAAGCCTGTGTGCCTGCAAAAAGGGACATTGGCTATCCAGGGAAAGTGCAAGAAAGAGCACTAATCGCTGAACCAGGAGACAAACGCGATTACCAGCCCCAAGCCCTGAGTCAGAAAGTCTCATAGACTTTAAGATGTTAATCCTCGGCATAATCCTTCCTTTGGCGTGTAGGAATAGTGCAGCCACAAGAGTTGTTTTGTTATTTATATTGGCGTTTAATAAAACTCAGGCAGTAGTGAATGGGCTGCCCACTCTCCAATGGTAATTAATTCCCTATTTCAGTGACCCAATTGTCCTGGGACAGAGCAGTGGGCCCGTCCTGGTGCCCCGTCCCCCTTTGTGCGGATACACTGCCCTCGCGCTTCAACAGCTATGGAAACTCATTCTTTTGATGTCATTCAAGGACTTTCCTTGGGCATCTTCTAAACTTCAAGGACCCTTTTCTCTCTCCATTTCATGAAAAGCAGTGCTAGCTTGACCACCTCTGTAGAATGTAATGATTTGGTGAAAGGGCCCTTTGGGGTTTGTGTTAGGAGTTAGAGAAAGGAAATTTGGCAGCCTGCTGCCTTCAGGAACTGTCCTCAACCTGGAAAGCACAAAACTTACGCAGAGAAATGGATGAAGAGCTTGAAAGCTGATTTTTCCCTTCTCATTTTCCCATTAAGGAAAACAAAACCCCAAAAGCACTTCTAGAAATAAACAAGAGTGTTATGTCTTGCTGGTATGTGTTATATAGTTAGCCTGAAGTAAGTAAGTTTGAATTTTAGCAGACACGATTTTTTAATCTACACTTCAGGGGAATAAGATATTTATTTATTTATTGTCCCCTCTCTCCTTCCTACATTCACGAATACTCTTAAGAGCATCCGAGTCATGCCAAGCACTGGGCCAGCCCAGGAAAACGCTGGAGTGTACAACATGGACACCATTCCATAGCTGCACGGAGTTTACATTCAAACAAAAAAAATGTTTAAACTACAGGCATCTGAAAATGGTACGGGCTGTGAAGACAATGCAGAAGTGTAATGCAAGACAGCGCGGCAAGTGAAGGGGAGGGATAATTAATTTATAGAGGTCCAAAGAGATATTTAACCCCCCCCCTCAACAATTCAGAGCATATATACACCTATAAAGCTGATTTGTTCATTTTTTTTCATTCTTCTCAGTGTTCCTCGAGCATATTTTATGTGCCAAGCCAGGAGAGAGGCGCCGGGGTTCGCACTGGGCGAACCACGCTGTCTCCCGGCTCAGCAGTTAGTCACAATATTGAGATCATGATTCTGCTGCTGCAGGCTTGGGCGGAGCTGGGTCTCCCGGCCGGGAGGGGGCGGCCGCGGCGCGCCAGGCAGCGCTCCCCGCACAAGTAGCTCTTCTACCTCTTTATATGCACTTCCAAAAAAACTTCGCAAGTCACAGAAACAATTCAGAATTCAACTAAAAAAATACAGAGTGAACCATATGGCCTGGGTGGCTCGAGTCGACTGCATTTTCCTCCAGACAAAGAGGGGATTGAGAGTTGAAGGAAAGGAGAAAAAAACCAACTTTCCGGCTGATGAAGCTGTTGTCTGGAGGCAATGATCCCAAATCTGAAGGCTTTATTCCAGCTCCGACGGAGACGTGATATGTCATATGATTAGCATCTCTCATATTTACAAGAGAGGTATGGGCTGCCAGTCTTGAGAAAAAGGCGAGAGAAAGAAGGGGCATATGCTGAAATGGATTTAGCATTTGAAAGAGAGAAAGGAGATCGGATAAATACACTTAAACGAGGATTTAGTTTTACTCCTGTTGAGTTCTAATGGATTGTTGATTGAGATTTTAGGGGCCTGGAACCGAGGTGTCAGCAGTAATTTAAAGGAGGTATTCAGGCCGCCAGCGCCTCTTTTCTCCATCTCGCCCGCGCGCCCCTCCCATCCCTCACTCATTCACGCCTAGGAGCAGTGCGGGGCGGAGAAGGCTTTTACAACACAACACCGGGCCTTGCTCCAGCGCCCAGCGGTGGGGAAGGGGTTCCAGCAGCCCCGGGGCGGCGGGGGCCACACCTGAGCCTCCACAGCTCGCGACCGCAGCAGGAGCGCAGGGCGGGCAGGCGAGGTCGCGGCTCCCCCTAGCGGGACTTGGCAGTACGACGCCTCCCGGGGCCTCTGGGGAAACGGGCGGTCAGCGTCCAGCAGCCCCACCGGAACCCGGGGCGACGCCCGTCCCTCCCCCGATGCCCGACGCCCTTCTGAGATCTCCACCTGTTGCTCCCGGTGAAGATGTGCGGTACCCAGCTGCGGATTCAGACAGTGAATAAAACGATATACCTTACCAATACTTCCTCTCCCGGCTCTAATAGCAGCCAAGTTTGAGAACAATGGCACATAGGCCTCGAGACTGTTCTGAGAACTCCGCAGTCTAAGCAAAAGCGAAAAGGCCAATAGGCTGGGAGGATTTCAACTCCAGACATAGGGCTTAGCTGTGCTTCTCGGCGAATCCATATGGTGTGTGCACAGATAAACATTGTCTTTGAGCCTCTCCAGACTGATGGCTGCTCCTCTCTCTCTCCTCCCTCAGAAAGAGGTATTATTAGCAAATGATGCTTGTTAAGAATAGCGTTATACACGAAGAACTCACCTCATCAGTCTTAATGCTAATCTCCCTTACCTACGGGGACATTTCACTGGCCCTAACTGTTCATTTCTTATTAGATACACATATAAAGCGTTAGTGACAGGGCTGGAGTAGTTAAGAGCAGCTGGCCTCTGTTCTTGCACTCTTGTGTCCAGAAGCCAGAGGCTCCACATACGAAATCAGGCTTGCAGCCACAGATACACATAAACAAAAATCTAACTTAAATAACAACATTGCAATTGATACCTTCAGGGAGTGGGCAAGTCAGTTTTTAGTGTTGTCCCTCAGAGCTAGAGAGCACTGGCTGTTCTTCAGAGGTCCTGAGTTCAATTCCCACACAACCTCTTCTGGCCTGCAGGCAGAACACTTGATACTTTTTTGTTTTGTTTTGTTTTTTTAAGAGTCTTGTCCCTGGTAAGTCAGCCACTGTCTTATTTTTGAGGATTTTAGAGTCTATTTTCCCTAGAAAAGAAAGACTAGTCTGATGATGCAATATTGTGTAGAAAACAAACAAAAAAAATTTCTAATATTGTGGTAAAAGTCTACCAAGAAACTTTAAAAGCACAAAATAATCTAGAAATTCAAACACGAAACTCTATGTCACTGTTAACTAAGTCTGAACTCACTGATTGCTGCAAATAGAACACAATTTCTGTAAGTTTCCCTCCTGGGGAGAATCTAATTCGCCATTAAAAAAAAAAAAAAAAAAAGAAAAGCAAGGTGAGGGGAATATACGTTTTGTTGCTTTTGTGAATCTGGAATTCTATCCTTGGCAAATCCTTCAAGTCATTTGAGTTCTGTCCGATGATCACTTTCTTAGAAGCTGGGCAATAAGAAGCTTGAGGACATTGCTTTAGAAGGGCATGTGTGTTAAGATAAATATCTAACCACACTATTATGGATGCTCCTCTCCCTATGGCTCCCACTGTCGTGTACTTGGTGATACCTGGACACAGATTATTTGCTCACAACATACTAAGAAACAGTTCTTCACTAAGGTGACAGCCTTGCCTTCTCCAATATGACTTTTCACATGTTCATACAGAACTTTAAAATATTGACTAAAATACACACAAGTAGTCCATTAGACTGGATAGTATGGTCTTTGGTCTCAAGCATCAGGCCAAAGAGGTACAACCAGACAGCCATTTGAGCCACAATTTACTGACAACTGGAACTTAAGTTTGTATCTACTAAGCAGTTCTCTTTAACCATATAGGTGATCCGATCAGTTGGAGTTGGAGCACCGAGTTAGATGTGGTCCCTCATGCCATTTTGCCATTGGTTAATATTAAATTTGGACAATGAATCCCCCCCCCCAAGACAGTTTTCCTCTGTAACCCTGGCTGTCCTGGAGCCTCCCTCTGTAGACCAGGTTGAGATTGAACTGACAGAGATCTGCCTGCCTCTGTTTCCTGAGCTGGGATTAAAGGAGAGCATTACCACACCCAGGTTTTTTGTTTGTTTCCTGACCTTTTAAGTGGCTAATTTTGAGGTATAAGAAATTTCTAGGGGAAATAAAAAAGCAGACTTGCAGTGATCCAGGAACTTCTACAAAGAAGACACACAGGGATCCGGAACTATACCAGATAGGAGCTCTGCATGTGAGTCCACTTCAGCCTCACATAGAACCCAAAGAAGACATTAAAGCCTTGGCTAAGGATCATCCGTCCAGTAAGGGCCAAGATCTTCGTGACAGTTGCAGCCTGTTATGATGGTATTGAGGCTTGAAATTCCAAGGCTGTCTCCATCTCTCCAGCCCCACCCATCCCCCTGCCCAGCAGAGCTGCTAAGATTCCGGTACCCACCAGATTGCTTCCCATGATCCCATTGAACACTCCCAGCTCCAGGACTCTGATACCTCCTGCCTTAGCCTTATTAATTTCTGTGTTGCTTCAATGTTCTGGTTGGATTTAGTTCTCACATTATCTTTGTAATTAGTTCTTTAAAATCCTCTTATTAAATTTCTTAGCTTGAGCTATGCATTCCTAATTGGACCCTGACTGATGAGCTTGTTTGAATTAGGCAGTTTTACTTGATTTTGATCTAAATTGTTTACTGCAGTTTAGTCTGAAGACTGTCCATTACTCAGTGAGTGAAGGGCTTGTGTAATGAATACAAACAACATGCTATTTCTCATTCGGGCTTGTATTACCAAGTAAAGGTAGCCATGATCTCAAGAGGAAGCCATGGATAACCTCATTTTCCACAAAAAACATGTGCAGCCCAAATCAAGTGTTCCCAGTCAAATTTTACTATGTTCCTCTTGACTTTGAAAGCATGCCTTTAGTGCTAGCACAAGGCAGGTGGATCTCTGTGACTTCAAGAGCAGCCAAGACCATATGAGATCCTGCCTCAAAAACAAGCAAACATTTAGAAGACACTGTAATACAGCGGGTGTTTTAAAAAAGAAGACAGGCTGTCTGGTCACTTTGCATTTGTTTTTTGTCGCCCCCCCCCCCCCAGGAATGCTGATTGAACACAAAGCCTTGCACATGTGACCAAGTGCTCTCCTACAGAATCCCCAGCCCCATCTTAATTCGGACCTCACTTGGTGGATAGCATAATGCTAGTGCCAGCACCAAATTAGATTCGAAGCAGAGTCTGGACAGCCGTTGGCACTGAAGCTGCTTCTCTCAGTTCCTTCACAGACATGGAGTCTGTTTTGCCCTGGTACCTCATTCAGTTAGTTTTCTTACCCCATTTGCATGGCACATGAGAGCACATATCATCTCATGCAAGGGTGCTGAGATCAGCAAGGCTCCCTGGCCTGCTTGGTATTCATTACATTTTTGCTTCACCCTGATTCATACCAATTTGACGGTACCATGTTGCTCAAGAAGGTTATCATCATCCATTCAAAATATCAGATAGGTTCTACAATACCTACAAGGAGCATTGAGAAAAATAAAAAATGTCATTTGATCTCTCTCTCAGAGCAATTTTTAAAAATTATTTAATTTTACAGTATATTGGTGTGTTGCCTGCATGTATGTCTTTGCACCATGTGCATATATACTAACCACAAGGCCATAGAGGGTGTCAGAAACTTTGGAACTAGAGCTGTAGAAGGTTGTGAGATGCTATGTGGGTGCTGGAAATTGATCCTGGATCCTATGGAAAAGCAGCCAGTGCTCTTCTGTAGTAAGAGGTTTCTGGCCCGGACTTTCGGGCCTAACCTCAAGGTTTAGGACCCAGTGACCCGCAGACCTGCAGACCCACAGTCCCTTAGTCCCACAGAGACACACAGATGCTTTCAATAGTTTTTGGCTGATTGGCCTAAGGCCCAGGCATATCACTTGCTAGCTCTCAACCCTTCATCTAACCCATGACTCATCCTGTTCAGCCATGGGGCTCAGTACCTTTTGTCATAGCAGCATAGTTGTCCCCTGATTCCTATGACTTCTCTCTGGCATTCTGCTCTGTGCTTCCTGTTCTCAAGAGTTTTCTTAGTCTGGTAGCCCCGCTCACACTTCCTGCCTGCCTTTGGCCAATCATCGCTTTTTATTAAACCAGTGGGTGGGATAATTATTTACAATGAAGCAACACAATACCCCTATACTCTTCACTGAGTCATCTCTCCAGAAAGGGAAAGAGGAGGAGGAGGAGGAGGAGGAGGAGGAGGAGGAGGAGGAGGAGGAGGAGGAGGAGGAGGAGGAGGAGGAGGAGGAGAGAGAGAGAGAGAGGAGAGAGAGAGAGAGAGAGAGAGAGAGAGAGAGAGAGAGAGAGAGAGAGAGAGAACACTGCAAGAGAGGACAGAGCCCAGTGTTTGCACTTCTAGAATTTTAGAGTTTCTCTGTAAAGGAGCTGAGGTTAGAGCAGCATGTAACCAGTCCCTTATCACCTAGACTGGCCCATAAAAACAGCTGTACACACTTGTCCTGGATACTTGGACTTGACTGTTTTGTTGCCTACTTCCTATTTTTTTACACACGTGCAACACGCATACATACATTCTCTCACACTCACTACTCATTTATCCCCACTCAGATCACCTAATTAGAGAGTAGCAATTAAAACCAATAACTTAGATACTAACAAAAAAGGTTTACATTTTAACCATTACAACTAGTGCTTCTAGGTGGAAAGAATGGAGGGCTAGGAAGAGGTGGACAGGGTTTTTTTTCCTTGACTGCATAATCAAATCATATCAATGCAACTTGGGCCAAACTTACTTTCTGCTCATGAGTAATAACAAAGCAGGCATTTCAAATCAGTGCTGAGTTAATGTTTTTACAGCAATTATTTAATTTTCAAAGCCCAATTATCTGTCAAGTAAATCACCAATTTCCAGTTTATTCTTATTTAATATAAAAAAATCTAATTAGTATAAAGCTACTTCACAGCTGCTTTCAAATTAAACTGTAGTTGAGAGCATGCAGCCTCAGGGTTTGCCTTGACATTTTCAAATCAAATGTGTTTGCTCAAATATGAAAGAATAATATCAAAAGTTATGGGTTTTTTTAAGTTTAAAACTTTGTAACTTCAGAATTTAACTTATAATATATGCTCCCAAACACATGATTGGATGCAGAGGACAGACTTATAAAATAAACATGTCTTGTACCCACTTTTAAATATCAAGTCATGAGAACTGTAAGGATAACCAGCTTGGCTGCTAACACACTTCAGTTAAGCAGCTCTTCCTCGCTTTGAGTAACATGCTAGATCCCTTTCTTCTATTGTATTCTCTTAATTAACTTTTGTTTGTACACAAAATAATGGGCTTTTTAATGAGATCCTTGTACACACTTATCACTCTACTCATCTTCACTCACCCATTACCCCATTTTCTTCTGTGCTCTTCTCCCCAAACAGTCTCCCTTGAGCTTCCGTATCAGATAGTAGAGATCTGCCTCAAAATAAAACATGTAATATTTGTCTTTCTCGCATTACCCTCTCGTCCCCCTCCCATCTTCCCTTAAATGCCTTCTCCTACCCACACAGTCCCCTTCAACTCTATGACACTTATTTAAAATCTACACTCTGCATGTAATGTTGGTCTTTCTAAATCTGCCTTGTTTCATTTAACATGGTGATCCCAGTCCTTTGGGGGGGGGGGTGGATAACATTGTATTCTTTACTGTGGAGTAAAACAACAGTGCATGTGTGTGTGTGTGTATGTGTTTGGGCGTGTGTGTATTTCTTTATCTTTTGCTTGGATCCAGGCTGGCTCCCTAGGTTTACTCCTAGAAATTTAATGCTTTTTAAATGTTTTATTTATTTTATTTTGTGTGTATGAGTGTTTTGCCCACATACATGTCTGTGCACCACCTGCATGCCCGGTGCCTAAAGAAGTGGTGAACTTCCATGTGATGTGGCTGTTGGTAACCAAACCCTGGGTCCCTTGCAAAAACTGCACATGGTCTTATCCACTGAGCCAACTCTTGAGACAGATACTTTGTTTTTCAAACTATTGTGAGGGGTTATTTCTTTTTTTTAAGACCTGGAACTTCTTAGAAAATTTTATCACTGATATAAAGTAATTTTCTGTTTGTAGTACTGACTTGTATTCTGCTCCTTTGCTGAAAGCATTTATCAGATCTTGGAGTTTTCTGGTGGAATCTTTGGTTGTTTTAAGTATATTGAATACTATAAGTATTATCTGCAAAAGGGGATAATTTGTCTTCTTTTACGGTTTTTATCTCTTTTATGTCTTTTTGTTGGATTATTGCTCTAACGAGAATTTCAAGCACCACAATGAATTAAAGTGGACAAAATAAGGCTGGTTCTTATACTTGTGCTGTTTTCCTGTTGGGTTCAATTACTGTTTGCTCATTGTCTCTCTTTCCCAACTAATATGAGGGTTTTCTGTGTTGAACACAATTGATTCTTCATTAGTTTTTTTGTTCATCTACCCGTCTTGTGAAAATTGTTCTTTTCTGTAGTCTCATGATGTCGACTTTCTTCCTCTGTATTGGCTTGGTGGTCATGACTTTATTTGGTTTGTGCCTGTCTTGAAATGCTTGTTAATTTCTCTGTCGATTTTAGAAGATAGTTTTGCTAGATCTTTGACTGGCAATTCTTTACATTCAGGGCTTGAACTCTCATACTTTCCTTTCTTGGCTTTCAGAGTCTCTACTAAGGCCTCCTACAAACAGGTTTGCCTCTGTGAGTTGGTACTCTCCTTACAGCTTTCAATACTGGTTCTTCGTTTTTATAGTCTTGGCATTTTGGCCACACATACATGCAGGCAAGACAATCATTTACATAAAAAATTTAAAACCTTAGAAACTAAAGTAAATAAAAGACAGTCATATCTCTTTATTAGTCTTAGGAAACAAAACACTTAAAACCTTGCTCGTATTAGCCAAGAAAAGACTTAAAACTAAGAGATAAAGAAAACGGGAGGTTTCAACAACAAAGCTCAGGAACTCATTGTAAATATTAGGTGTATATTATACACCCACAGGCTAAGCACAGTTCTGTAACACTTCCTTCAAACATTCCTTACACATTGTACAGGCATGTGGGGACTCTTATCTTTTACTTTACATGTGGATGAGCACTTGAATTCAGACACCAGCATCTACATGACAGGTTGGAAGTGACCTCCCACATGCCTGTCACTCCAGACCTGAGAAAGACTAAGGGGCTTGCTATTTGCCAACATAGACAAAAAGCCATGAGCTCTAGGTTCAGAAACACCTTACTTCAAAGGAATTAGGGAGTGATAACTGTCACAAGCTGTCATCTGCCCCACTCACACATGTACACACAAGCACCACATGCACACACCCACACCCACAAATGAAAAAGGAAAAACTATTGCTCTTCCACAACTGTGGTTGGACTTACTTTTGCTTTTACATAAGAGTTCCACAGGGACAGTTACCATTTTTTAAATATAAATAACTAACAGCTACAATTTTTTTCAATTATATTAATGTATTTAGCATATGTGTGAGGGTGGGCTCTGTGGGCCAAAGCAAGTGTATGGTCAGAGGATAGCCTGCAGGAGACAGCTCTCCCTCCTGTTCACCATGTGGGGATCCAGGATGGAACTCAGGTTGTCAAACTTCACAGTAAAGTGCCTCTACCCACTGCATCATCCTGCCAGCCCTAGATTGCTAAGTTTTTTATTACAAGGAAATTTAAGGAAACCATTTTCTGTATTCTTGAAATAAATGCTAAAATAATTCTTTAAAAAAACTAAATGACTTGGATCATTAAAATGCTTTATTTCCTAAAAAAATAAATACATAGATATTAGTTATAATCAAGATTGCCATGTTTCCTATCTGGATATGAATAAGCTCTTTTATTAACAATGCTTAAGAATTATGTTTAAAACTTATATGTATATATTTATAGAGCAACTATAAATATAAAAAGACTGAAGTAATTTGTTAATGATTGCCTAAATAGTAGATTTCTAAGTAATTTTGTTTTCTTTCATAAAGTTTTTATATTTTGTACATTTTTCTATAAGGAAAACACATTAGCTTTAGAATAAAAATGATCTGATTCATTTATTCTGCATATATACAAGTAATTAGTGTGCAAATAAATGCAGAGGGAGGAGGTCTGAGGAGAGCGGACAGTGGCTCATCTTGTCCATCCCGGTCACTTATGGCACCTGCTCTATGAGGTACAGTGCTATGCCCCACCTTCTTTTGTATTTTTCATATAATTTTTTATTGTTAATGGTTTTAGTTCTTAAATGGTGGAACAATTCATATACTTCAATCCCAGTTCCTTCCTGACGCTTGTAAAAATTTGTTTCTTTCACAAACAAGACACCCACCTATCACACAAACATCTGTCTTTCTTCATATAAAATGCAGATCTTTTTAAAGAACAAACTTTTACATGTACTTATTTGGCATGTTATTTAAATAATGTAACATTTTGTATTGGGGCTTTAGAATAAAGAAAAATATTAAAAATATACAGTGTAAAAGACTCTGAATTTACAGCAACATCAACACTCTTGGCCGGGATTTTTGTTGTTGTTGTTAATAAGATTTATCCTTGGGTTTTTCTATTTTCTTTTTCTTCTGTTTTTCTTCTGCTTGTTTTTCAAAATAATCTTTAAGGAGACGGTCTAGCTGGGGCTCACACTGGTTTGCATGTTGCAAGCCATCCTCCCTTCCTTAAAAGATACAGAGCATAAGAACTGTTGCCACAGTGGTTTCCATGTCTCCTAAGGAGACATGGGCTCCAGCTATTCCTCACAACCCCCAGGAATTAACCCCACAAAGTCGGTTTTCATTTTCAAACGGCTGAAATAAGTACATTTTTATTTTACCTTCACAGTGCTGGATCACACGGCCCCAGAGTCGATTTCTCCTTAGACAGGACAAACTTCCCACAATCAGCAAATGCCTCCTTCCTCTGGTCAGTGCAACATTCATTCTTCTTTCTGAATCAATGAATCCTACTTGCCTTGTCCTCACGCAGGACAGAATAATGATTTCCTTCTCAGCTCCCTGAAAGGCATCCACTGTGGACACCTGCACAGCTTTAGTTTCAGGATGGCCAATGTCCGCAACACTGAGTAAATGGCCAATCTGTAGAGAAAGGACAGGTTCATAAAGTACAGAGATTATGAAGAACTTAGTCCCCAAAATGGTCAACTTAGCCATTTAGAGTAAACTAATTCAGGAACATTTTTATTTCTTTTTTGTGACTCATAAATTTAGGCAGAAAGCTTATAAAATTAAAAAATAACATTATTATCTATGAAGCATAATCAAGTGATTAACCTATTGCAGAGATTTTATTTATTTTATGCTAATTTGAGCTGATAAAGTAGTAAAGATGAAAAAGAAAAATACTAAAGAGAAAAGATTATAAAAATCTACTTAGAAGTAACTGCTCTTATGTATTTATCCTTAATGTACTGATGAAATGTAATAATGCAAGAACATTTTGAAAAACAGAGCTTCAATTCCGTCTGTCCCCAGACACAAAGCATACGCCACATTTTCTTCCTCTAATCTGTTTATTTGCATTTTGTCCCAACAGCTGTAAAGTGAATTGAATTAAACCTTGTTAGGTTTACATTGAGTTATGCTGAAAAAAGGCTAGGCCAGAAAATACATCAGAATGTTCCTTTGTAAGTACACGAAGGTCTTGGGCACCAGAGTGAACTGCTGCCAAGTGGAATGGGAAACATTATAATATAGACTATGATGATTAGTATGTGACAGACGTCATCATATGTAGCACGCACCTTGTACATCTGCGACTTGTATAATGTTATCACCCCAATCATGGAGCCCGCTATTCCACTTGCAATCAGTGATTGGATTAGCTTCAGTGTGAAAGTAGCTTCTGCCACATTTTGAAAGCTATTCTCCCTTTCAACCTGGAGTAAGAAACAGATCCGAAATTATCTTCCCAGAAAGGCTACAGGAAGACGGAGTAAAACCATACAAACAACAATAAAATTAAACCAAGAAATTAAGTAGTGACTCCCATCAACACTGATCTCATTCACCTGCTCTGCTCCTGTCACGTTATAGAAACATAGTGTGGGCAGCCACTCCAGTACAGGGCTCCTCTCTGTCTCTGAAATCCCATTCATGAGGTTTCCTTCATAGAACAGATCGTTAGCTATGGCACTAATCACAGGGTGACAGCGGTATTGGGTTCTCAACAGAATGGGTTTGTAGCCCTAAGAAATTTAGATGAAGGAAAACAACAGCAACAAATTAAAACACAGCATTTCCCTTTTTCTAGAGAAAGAGAATCATACGTAAAACTTTAATGTTACATCATGCACGCTCTTAGATAAATTACGAGTAAACAGATTACAGATAAAATACTTAAATTATAAAAAGTGTGTTCAAAGACTATAAACCCACAAAATACAGAGAAAATTAAATCTATAGCTCACCCCCCAATATTATGCTTCCATAATTTACCAGGAGTTTGGCCTAATAATTAAGGTCTTTTAACCTTGGCAGACCAAATGTCCATGGCTGTGATCTCGGTTCTAGGCAGGCTAAGGGGAGCAGATGGCAAGTGCAAGCTCTTTCTGGACTAAACATGGGATTGGAGGCCAACTTAGGTAGACCAAGTGGAAAGAGGGCAATTGGTACCCAGCACACACCAGGCCCTAGGTTCAACACCTGCTACCACAGAAAGAGAGTTACAGATAGTTTCTTCCTTGATAAAGCCACTGTCATTCAGAATATGCAAAGCAGCTCCAGCTCTTAACTACCTCACCCTTCCATCCAAGTCTTACCACTCCAGTGAGCTTCCAGAGCACACTACTGGCCAAACTTTCTAGTGTTATTAAAGCATAACAAACAAAGTATCTTCTATGAAGAACACAGGAGATATCAAGAGCTGGTAAAATTCTAAGTCTAAATCAGCACACATGCAAAACCTAGGACGAAGCTTCAGTAAAACCACTGCAAAGGCCATTACTGGAAACAGAAATAACTAAGATTTCAATGGTGGAGAGGTGGCTAAATTATGCATAGCTACACAACATAGTATTCAGTGATTTCTGACAACTTTGATGACGAAAAACCAAGCCATGCTGAGAGAAGAGAGCAGTGGCAGGTATGTCTGGGGACAGGAGCCCAGTGTTCAGGAAACAGAAGGAAGCCTTCCCCCAAAGACCAGAGGTTACCAGGTACAGGAGGGAAGGGGGAATTGGAAGCTGTTATTTAGTAAGTACAAAGTTGCCATTTGGGATCATTTAAAATAAAACAACAGTATGTACTGGTGAGATAGCGCAATGGCATTTGCCATCACGCCTAATGACCTGAGCAGAGAACAAACTCCTATAAGTTGTCCTCTGACCTCAACACAAGTGTAGACAGACAGATGGATGGATGGACCGACACACATACACATGCACACACACGCACATGCAGAAACAATAAAAATAAGATAATATGGCTATTAAGAAGGCCCAGTAGGTGAAAGCTCTTATCACAAAACCTAACAACCTCAGTTTGATCCCAAGAATGAAGGATAGAACTGACATCCACGAGTTGTCCTTGGGTCTTACACATGTGCACCCTACAAATACATACATGTGCACATGTATAAATAAAATAAAAATTAGGGCTTGCCACGGTAGTACACACTTTAATCCCAGCACTCAGGACACAGAGGCAGGCAGATCTATGTGAGCTGGAGGCCAACCTGGTCTACACAGTAAGTTCCAGGCCAGCCAGGACTACATAGTGAGACTCTGTCTCAAAACCAAATCATTAAGTAAATAAGCATAATATACTACTAAGCTACATCATAATAAACTTTAAAACTGTGCTAAATAAAAGACATATAAAAGATACACATTGTACAATTCCATTAAGATAAAAACACAAAACAGGTAAATCCACACAAGTAGACAGGTTACCAGAGACTGGAGGTAGGAGGCTGTGGGGAGTAAGTGCTGAATGAGGCTTCATTTGGAGGCAAAATTGATCTACAAAGCAAGCATTACCTTGACACTAAAAGCAGATTAGACTACCACAAAAAGAAAACTATACACCAATATTCTAATGAACAGATACAAAAATTCCCAATAAAATATTTTTTAAAAATTCACTACATCTGGGAGATCACACACCATAACAAAGCTGGTTTCATCCCAGAGATGTAAGGATGATTCAGCATAAGCAATCAGGAAAAGTAAAAGTACAAACACAGGCTTAAAAACAGAAATCATATGAGGCATTATGCAACAATCATCTGAGAAGAGGAAATTGGAGTTGAGAGAATCCCTCTATCAAAGTGGCCTACAGGCAAGTGTGTGGGCATTTTCTTCATTAATGACAGATCAGATGTACCACCCTGTGTATAAAAAAGCCGGCTGGATTCCTGGCCTCACTTCCCTTCATGACAGACTCCAACTGTAAGCTACAATAGTCTCTCCTCCCCAGACTGCCATTGCTCACTGTATTTACCTCAGCAACAGAAACCTAACTAGGGCAGGGGTCATGGCAACAGAGGTAAAGAAGGCCTGGGACAAAGGTCAGCACCCCTTGGTGCTTAAGCACTAGGAAAACAGAAAGAGAAGGGACACCCTTCAACACACAACAAACCTAAAAACAGCTTGCACCAAAGAGTGACTCCTTTAGACTCAGGAAGAGACAAGGGTGCACTCTCTCTGTGCTCTCAACAAAGCACAAGCCCCACCTAAGAGAACACACAAGAGAAAGCAATAATCAGATCATCCCTATCTGCACACAATATAACCTTCTCCTTAAACAAACCTTAAGACTCCACAAGAAAATCCTTAGGCCTGATGAATACTTTCAGCAAAGAAGCAGTTTATAAATAAACAAATCAGCATATAAAGACCAGTGCTTTTCTATATAGTGTTAGGCTACAATATAGCAATGATGAACTTGCCTCAACAGAAACCAGAATGAAATGGTGTCACAGCAAGAGGAAGACAGGAAGGTTAGTAGCCTTAGGGTACGTAGTGAGTTTGAGGCCAGCATGAGAACTGGCCTCAAAAAAATTAATAATTTTTAAAGCAAACAAACACTAGGGAGGGAACTTATATTTATAATAAAAAAAATTAAGTACCTATGAATAAGCCTAACCAGGGATGTGGAAGGTATCTACAACACTCTGAAATTCAATTGAAACCACAGAAGATCCCAATTAGCCAAAGCAATCCCAAGCAGAATCAATGCTGGGAACATTACAAACCTGATCTCAAACTGCTAGAGCCACTGTAACAAAAACAGCCAGTGTGGTACAGACAGACGTATGAGCCCCTGAGACAGAATAAAGCACCAAGAAATGAGCCCACAAAGGTGTCAAAACATCCACAGAAAAAGACAGCATCTTCAGCACTGGCGCTGGGGAAACACACCACGCAAGAATGAAATTGAAGTCGTATTTCTCAACTTGCCAAAAATAAATAAATAAATAAATAAAAACCAATGCAGAAGAGATCAAGGATCTTAGTACAAGCCTGAAACTGTAACAGCTAGAGAAACTACAGGCAGGGCAAGGATGCAGACGACACACAACATAATACCAAGAACTGACAAAAGGGACTGCATGCAATTCAAACGTTTTCTACATGGCAAAATAAAGCATGACCAGAGTGAAGATAGCAATCTGCCAACTCGACATCTGCCAGGGGAGTAATATCTGAAATCTCCGGAGCTCTCCCCAAATTCCAAAACTCAAACACTAACCCAATCATTAAATGGGCAAACTGACTACACAGTTCTCAAGAAATACACGTGGTCATAAAAGCAAAATTACAGACCCAGTCTAGTTATGTATCAACAGATGAATTAAAAAACCATGGGGGGCAGTGCTTGCCACACAAACCTGAAGGCCTGAGTTCAATCCCTGGGATCCACAGTGGGAAGGAGAGAAACAACTCCAGAAAGTTGTCTTCTGACCTCCACATTATGTACTGTGGCACATGAAACACTTTCGCATACATGCACTTACACACATACACAAGAATAACTAAACAATTTTTTAAAGAAAAGATGGCACATATATACAATAATTTTATTCAGCTATAAAGAAAATGAAATTATATAATTTGTATGAAAATAGACGGAATCAGAATGTTAGTGAAATGAGCCAGAGAAAGCCAAACACACTGTACTTCTTTCATATATGAGTCACACTTTTAAATACACACACACTCACCATACACACACACACACACACACACACGCACGCACGCACGCGCACACACACACACACACACAGACACACACACTCAATACACACATACTCAACACACACACACAGACACACGCGCGCACACACACATAAAATACACAGACACACACACAGACTCACACAGAAACATACACAGACACACACACACAAACAGACACACACACACAAACAGACACACACACACACACACACAGAGACACACACACAGACATACACACAGACTCACACACACACACAGACACGCACACACACAGACACACACTCGCACACAGGACATGACAATAGAAAGGAGCAGGAAGGGAGGGACGGAGAGTAATTGAATACAAGTGTCAGGAAAGCAGAAGGGAGACCAAGAGGAGTGGGAGAGAAGGACATGCAGATGTAAATAAGTGAACTTGGGGTTCCAAATATAAACAAAAGAGAATGACATGGATGTACAAGTGAAATGTCACAGTGAAAGCCGCTTTTTTTGCATGCTAACAAAAAATAAATAAAAATTAAATATTCACAAAAAACATTTTTTTTTCCTCCATTGGGGAAAATATCAGACAGAACGAGGTAGTGGCTGCTGGGTACCGTGATGAAATATCACTTCACTGTTCCTCCTCAGTGGAACACTCATGGATAATGGGGCGATATAAACAAAGAAACACCTCTCTGTTTTAAAGGTACAGTAGAGAAAGAGGACTCCACTTGTCTTTAAGGTGAGGGCTTTCCAAAGAGCACCAAATATAGAATATTTAAGATAAAGTGCCATATCTCCATCGTCACCCACCCTCACCATTATATAATCAATGATAACTCAAAGTACATGCCATTAAACAAAGTCGATCAAAAAGAGTTTGTTCTAATCCATTTTCATGAGCTGCATCAGAACCCTGAATTGTAGGAGGCAGCTGTTTGGGGTCTCCAACAAGAATTAGCTTTTCAGACTCAAACCTAAAAGAAAACAATTTAGAAAATTAATCTAAGCAAAG
This sequence comes from Phyllotis vaccarum, assembly GCA_033318265.1. Taxonomy (NCBI): domain Eukaryota; kingdom Metazoa; phylum Chordata; class Mammalia; order Rodentia; family Cricetidae; genus Phyllotis; species Phyllotis vaccarum. The sequence goes on from JARWLC010000015.1 coordinate 31,672,914, forward strand.
AGAAAAGGTATACTAACATCATTCACTGTACTTTCCCAAATGTATTCTTAAAATTCAAATGTAGAAAGTGTCCTACAAGCTAGCAAGGATCAATAGTTCTAATTAACTAGTTAAAGGTTTTGAAATGTTACCTTATCTTAGGCTAGGCAAATGGATCAGTGGGTAAAGTGCTTTAAGAACTGGCACTTCATGTAAAAGCTCGACACAGTGACAGAAATACAAATCTACAGTGCCAGTGCTGGAGCTGAGACAAGAGGACCCTAGGGACTCACTGGCCAAACTAGCTTAAACGGGTTAAGCTGTAGATTCTGTGAGAGACCCTTCCTCAAAAATTATGGTGAAGATGGCTGGAAAGATGGCTCAGTGGTTAAGAGCACTGGCTGCTCTTCCAGAAGAGCCAGGTTCAATTCCCAGCACCCACATGGCAGCTCACAACTGTCTGTAAACTCTGGTTCCAGGAGACCTGTCACCATGGCAAAACACCAATGCACATACAAATGAAGTTAAATTTAAAAAACACTTCAAAAGCTAAACTACCAAATCAAATCATATAAAGCAAAGGGAACTAGAGTTCCCCTTATTTTCAGTAAATATTTAAAAATACTTTAAGAATCCTAACGCAGGTTTGTTGAGAGACTAATGCAGGAAAGGTCTGAAGTAACTGACTCATGTGTGCTACCAGGAGAGTCTTCTGGGTTACCTTGCAATAGGAAGGAGCGAGGCAGGTTCTGTCATCTGGCTACACTCATCCAGCACAACCACGGGGAACTTAAGGTCATTCATGCATGGGAATGGGCAGGCTGCACAGGTAATGCCAACGACTCGAACCTTTATTTAAAATAATAATAATAATAATAAAAAGAATGTGTTTTGAAACAAAGTAGGCTAGGCTAGCTTACAATGCACAATGTAACCCATGCTTAGTCTCAAAACCTCAAACTCTCTTCTGAGTGTTGAGATTATGGTTGTGAGTCACCATGCCTAGACAAACAAAAATATCACTAATTAATGACTACTAAAAGTAAATCAGGAATTTACTGGAGAATTTGAAGGCTAAGTCAGAAGCCTAACCCAACCTATCTCGGTTCCTGCTAATTAGAAATCAGTTGTCAGTTTATTGCTACATTTTCATTACTCTCACATATGAAGTAGGTGTTACAGAAAATAAGCTACTTTATACACGTTCACTCTGATATTATAACACAAAGAACATATAAGCACGAATGGTTCAGGAAGCCTCAAGGGTGGCACAGATCTTCCTTTTTCTTCTAGGTGAGCCTGAATTAATAGAAACAACATTTTATCAACAATAACCAGGTTTTCCACAAAGAACACAGAATATGCCAAGGAACCATCCCCTGCTTAACCTCTGAAGGTTTTACACTGTGATTACTTAAGCAGGTTGCTGTCTAAGCAGGCCATCCATGCCTGTAATTCCAGTATTTAGGGGCCTGAGGCAAGAAGATCAGGAAGTCAACGGCAGTTTGGACTACACAGTGAGTCCCTGGCTCAAATAAGATAAAACTTCAAATGTACTTTCACCCTTTAGTGTATCTGAAATGTGCAAACCTTAAATATTATATCAAATTACCATTGTGTTCAAGGTACAAAGCTTGATAGGCTAATATTGAATTGTTATATAATATACAACAGAAAAATCTATACATTTTTAAAATGAGGTCCATTATCTGTGAGCTATACACTTATATATTGTATGAATAATATGTATATATATATATCCATTTCCCTTTCTTAATATCTATAGTATAATGGCACCTCATAGTAATGGCAGTCCAAATAAATAGATGATCTGTTTTATAAAAATTACTTTTTAGGACAAGAGAAATAGCTCAACAGTTAAGAGAACTAGCTACTTGTTCTTCCAGAAGTCCTGAGTTCAATTCCCAACATCCACAGGGCTGTTCATAACAATCTGTAACTGTAGTCCCATGGGATCTGATGCCTCTTCTGATGTACAGATACACATTCAGGCAAAACACCCATACACATTAAATAAATAAACAAACACATATTTAAAAATCATTTTTGGTTTTTTGCAATTATAATATAATTACATCATTTCCCCCTTCCTTTTCTTCCCTCCAAGCTTGCCTTATACTCTCTTGCTCTCTTTCAAATTCATAGCCCTTTCTTTCATTACTTGTTATGTATGTGTGTTTCTAAATACATCTGGACAATCTGCTTAGTCTACATGGATGTTATTTGTATGTTTTCAGAGCATCCAATACCAAATGAGTTTTTCAATAAACCTAACTGACAAAAATAGGGTTCAAAACTTTTGCCCCTATAACGTCTAAGAAAAAAATTATAAGCATTAATCACAAATAATACCTCCGTATCAGTTAGACTTTCATGCTTTCATTAAGCCCAATAGCCAGAGTTCACTGCCCAAGACCAACCTGGAGGAAGAAAAGAGCCTCTGCAAGTTGTCTTCTGGCCTCCATACTACATACTATATTCATAATATACACATGCACACACACACACAATTTTAAGTGTGGTGCGTGCATTTAATCTCATCACTTAGAAAGCAGAAGTAGGTGATCTCTGTGAATTTGAGGTCAGCCTGATCTACATAGCAAGTTCCAGGACAACCAGGGATGCACAGAGAAACTCGTCTCAAAAAACAAACAAGAAAAAGAAATCTAGGAGCTAGCGAGATGGCTCAGTGAGTTAGGCACCTAGAAGTTCTCCAGAGAACCTGAGTTCAGTTCCCAGTACCCACAGTGGGCAGCTAACAAACTCCTGTAACTTCAGCTCCAAGGGATCCAACTTGCTCTTCTGCTCTCTGAAGGTATCTACAAATCTACAGTCAGACACATATACATATAAACTTAAAAAAAACAAAACAAAACAGAAAGTCACAGTGAGTAAGCATTTAATCCTTTAAAAATATTCAATCCCTGTAGCTCTACAGTTCTCTTGAGACAACTCTAAAACTGTTATTTAGTTTCTGAAAACTGTATCTGACAAAAGCAATTTAGAAGAAAACTCTTACATTTATAAATCAATATTTAAATATATTAGTGGATGAAAGTTTTTCCTTAAGAATGAGTATTATTTTTAGCTTATTGTTGTAATTTGAGATAGGGTCTATGTAGCCTTGGCTGCTCTGGACTCACTTTGTAGACCAGGCTGACCCCAACTCACAGACTCACCTGCCTCTGCCTCCTCCAAGTGCTGCAATTAAGGCGCACCAGGCCAGGTCATTTTACCTTTTAATTCATTTTTGCACTGCTGAGAATGGAACAGCAGAAGACATTCTATCACTGACTAGGAAGTAGCAACTATAAAGCATGTTTTGAAAGTTTTATTGTAAAATCAGGGTACTGAGGAGCATCAGCATCTGCCTGACTGGACAAGTGCAGTTTCTAAAAAATGTTTGCTAACATAGTTTCATTTGTGAATAGGTAATACTAATGAGTAACAGATTATTGTAACTGGGCTTTCACTAAAAATTATCAAAATATATTAGCAGGGGTTACTCTGTGTAGCCCTGGTTTTCCTGGAACTCCCTCTGTGGATCAGGCTGGCTTCAAACTCAGAGATCCGCCTGACTCTGCCTCCGAGTGCTGAGATTAAAGCTGTGCACCACCTCCAGGCAGCATCCATTCTTATACATTGTCAGGCAGCACCCATTCTTAAACATTGATAGTATAGCAAGTTGAGTAGTTTACATAAATGGCAATTTGTATTCACTGAGAATAAACAAATTCAGCATTTGGTTGAGGAGAGGCAGCAGAGAGTAAATTCTACAACTCTGATTATAGAAAATTAACCTCAAGGACTCTGGTAACTTCTACCTGCTTATGGCAGCTCACACTGTTAAATGCAGCACTAGGGAGGTGGAGAAAGGTTTTGAGTTTCAGGAAAGCCAGGGTTATATAGTAAGACCCTGTAACAAAAACAAAAACAGTATCTTGGGGACCCCTAGGAAGCAAACATATCAAGTACTGGTCTAACTTCCTATTTTGCTTTCCCTGTAAGGTTTTTATGACATCCACCCCACTTGCAGAGCTTACTACCAGAGAGGCAGGTGGATGTTGTTTCCTTGTCTTACTGATGTGGGCTTGGCCACATGGCTGATGAATTAGAGCAAAGGGAATGTTAGCGGCCCAGGACATGAACAGAAGCTTTAAGGGTCTAGCCTACTCTCCTGTGCTGCTTTAAGGACATGGTCTTTTGCAGATTGAACAAAGAACCAGTCTGGCTCACAGTCTAAGCTGAGCCATAGTAGCTGATATGGAGTCATAAGCTGTCCTGAGATCCTGTTGATCAGTAGGATGATTTCGGCAACAGTTGACCAAGACAAAGTCTCAGACAGGCTGGTTTCCCAAAATCTCTTTGCTGAAAAGGACCCATGTGGTCAAGAGAGCCAATGACTTTCCGTTTTCTTCACCCACTGTTCTGTTCCTCAGGCACCACTTTCATAAGATGAAGCCACTGAATTTTTCTCTCCTATCCATAGATGCCCTTCACCAAGGAGATAATACTTGTTACAGTTTGGGCACCTAGCACCCATGCCTGGCAGCCAGTGCAGTGCTACTTGGATTCTTGGGGCCAAACAGATCCTGAGGCCTAGCATTGTAGGAGTATATCAAAGACAAATTTGCACTTTGATATTTTACCCGAAGTAAAAACTTTTTTCTTTCTCTTAGAATACAACCAGTTTTACCGGCTCACCGAGAATCTATTCAATGATCCCTATTTTTGTCTTCAGGCTGCTATATAAAGGGAGAGGAAAGAACACCACAGGCATGCTGAGTAAGATGTCCATCACAAACTTGAAGAATGTTTGCAGCAATCAAAATGTACACTAGCAGAGTTTGTAAGGACACACAAGGCATACACCTTCTTCTAAGATCATCCATCCCACAACTAAAGAGAATCTGAGCAGAACATACAAATCAAGAGAGCAACTGATGCATTCACCCCACCTGCTTCAGCAGGGTTCTGTTGGTCCCCAGTTTATGCTGCTCAATACTTTTTCTCACATAAACTCTTTCATTAGGAGTCAGTTCTTCCTTCATCAATGCATGGAGTTCTTTTAATTGTTCACTTTCATTTTCTGAGCCAGCATGCAAGCTGAAATTGAATAGCATGAAAGGATATTCTTTATTTCACTTTTCATTTTCCATACACTCTTATATGCCACAAGGAATAAGATCGTTTACATTTCTTTCTGTTTATTTGCTTGCTTTTGATTTTTTTGAGTCCTAACTGTTCTGAAATTAGCTATGCAGTTGACACTGACTTCGAACTCAGAGATCCACCTGCTTCTGCTTCTCAAGAGCCAGAATTAAAGGCATACACCATCACACATACTTTGGCTTACTCTTTATAGGTTAGAATTTCTACTTAGGCTTCCTAATTTTACTAAAATCCAAAGCTACCACTTCCCCAAAGGTCAAATTTGAGGTTAAAAAACAATACTTTTTTCTTTAACGTTCTTTTTACTTATTCTTTGTGTCTTTCACATCATGCCTCCCAAACCTACCCACCTTTCCTCACTAAATAAATAAATAAATAAAGTTTAAGAGAAGAAAAGGGGGGGAGGAAGAACAGGGGAAATCTCATCATGGAAGCTGCAGTGTGAGTTACACAATATTTTTATATGCAGGCACTCATTGCAAAGACTCACTGGTCTAGTTTGAGGCCCCTGGTCTCTGTTGCACTATCGATGCTGGGCCCTCACTGGGACTCTTCCTGGACATTCCATTGCTGCCCTGTGTTGTGGAGATCCTGCAGACACACACACACACACACACACACACACACACACACACACACACACACCACTCTGCCTCCCCCATGCTCCAGCAGATCACAGATGCGATCAGCTGGAGTGTGCCCATCTTCATATTTCTTAGAATATTCTGGAACTTTTAGAATTTAGCATTCTCACCTGTAAGGTAAAATTGGCTTGGCAATCTTCCTAACACTCCCAACTCTTATGAATTTTTCAAAGCCGAGACTGAGAAGCCTTAAAGAAAATAAGACAAACGAGATTCTCCTTATTTAAAAAGCAGAGTGTAAAATAGTTTCATGTATTATTTACTTTAATGTGAACTTTTTTTTATATACACACATACACACACACACACACATATATGTTTTGCCTGAATGTATATATCTGTGTGACGGGTGTTGGATCCTAGAGTTGCAAACACTTGTGAGTTGCAATGTGGGTGCTGGGAAAAGAACCCAGGTCCTCTTGAAGAGCAGTCAGTGCTCTTAACTGCTGAGCTATCTCTCCAACCTGTGAACTTTTCTTTAAAGACGGTGTACTAGTATGCAGCCCAGACTATCCTTAAATTCTCAATGCTCATACCTCAGCCTCCTGAGTGCTAGACATACAGATATACACAAACATACTATTTTTTTGCATAAGACTATGTTTTAACAGTTATATGATTCAATATAAAATATCTAAACTCAAAGTAAAAGGAATCCAGTTGAAAAGTCTGTCATAGAACATATTTAAGAGATTTCTGCAATTGTCTTCCTTTCTTGGTGCTGGAGATCAAACCCAAGACTTTATGCATGCTATACAATCATTCCACCACTGAGCTACCTCCTCCTCAGCACATTCTGTAGAGATTTCGTAAAATATTTATTTTAAACTAACAAGTTATATTAGTTCTTTTCTACTGCTGTAATAAAACCTGTGATCAATGCAACTTACAGAAAAGAGTTTATTTGGGACTTATAGTTTCAGGGAAATAGTAGTCAAAGATGGTGGAGTGGATGTAGCAGGCAGCTGGAGCAGCAGTTGAGAGTTCACATTTTGTTCCACAAACAGAAGCAGAGAGGGCTTCTGCCACCTCCGGTGACATACTTCCTCCAGCAAAGACACATCTCCTCAAGCAGCCACCAACCAGGGACCAAGTATTCAAATTACCATAGAAATTATTAAGCATTTGTAATAAACCAGTGTTGGGACTAATCAGAAATAAAATGCCCTTAAGATTTGGGAAGCAATAAATACTACATATTTTACATCAAGAGCCTCTTTAGTACGTTACTATAAATATGCACACTATTCTACCTGAAGCATGGGTGAGATAGTTTAGCCAAGCCTACATCATTAACAAGTAGATGGGGCTGAAGAGATGGCTCAGAGGTTAAGAGTATTTGCTGTTTTTCCAGAGGATCCTGATTTAATTCCCAGTAACTTCACAGTGTTTACAACCACCCACAATTCCAGTTCTAAGGATTCAAAGTTATCTGGCCCATGAAGACATTGCACACATATGATGCACAGACATAAATGAAGCAAAACACCCATACGTACACAATTTTAAAACAAATACACAATAATAATTTAGAAAACAAAGTGGGGCCAGCCAAGCCTAGAACTCACACTAGACTGTCTAACTCCAGAGTCTAGGAAGTTCCTCTACAAATCTTAACCCCTAGTTAGGGCTTTGTGCAGAAGGAGAGATGAGTCCCCCACTCTTGTATCTTACAGCTCTAGTTCTGTGTTAGCCCAGAGGTACATGCAGCTCAATGAACACCAGGACCTCTAAAAGACCTGTACCATCTCAGAAAAAGAACTAAAGCAAACTGTACTGCTTTAAACAGTTTCCCAAAATGATGACAAAAGCCACTGTGTTAGTATATAAATAGGTTCTGATTCTTACACTTTTCCCAGTCTGCTAAGATCTTGAATCCACTTGGAGGTCAGCCTTTTCTTACAACTGCAAAAGGAAGTCCCACCCTAAGTGTGGGTGGTACCATCCCATGGGTCCCATTCTAACTAAAAAGGAGAAAGGAAGCAAAGCATCAGCCTGCAGCATCACTCTGCTTCCTGTATAGGGGTGTACTATGTACAGCCTCTGATTCTGCCACCATGACTTCCCCATCAGGAGGCCCTGCACCTTGGAACTGTGAACACGATGAACCTTTTCCTCCTCAAATTATTTTGTCAAGGTAAGAAGAAAAGTAACTAATAGACCTCAACTTAGAGGAACATTAGCTGCTTCGCAATCTGAAATAGCTAGTGTTCATGTTTTCAGTGCAAGTTTGTATTAAATCTGTAACAATGTAGGTAGGGGCAGTATTCTCAGAACACTGATACTATAGGGTAATGTGTATCATATTTATCCATACTTTCATTTTTTTCTAAAACAACAGAAAACTTTGTTTTATTCTGTGAATCACAATAGACATTGTCTGTTCCAATGCACAAGATTTACATTTCACTCTGAAGAAATGGAGGAACCCTGCCTATTTGCAGCTGAGGCAACTACCTTACAGATTCACATTTCTCAGGTCCTTTTCACAGATTCAAGCATTAACAGCCTTCTAAAACGGCTGTGGGTGTAGCTCAGTGATAAAACACTAACTCAGCATGCATAAAGCAACAGATTCAATCCCTAGCACTGTGCGATGTGCACGCATGCACGCACAACAGAGAGAGAAAGGGAGGGAGACACAGAGAGACAGAGAGAACACAAAGTTCTTGTGGTTTTAGCATTCAATGTTTACCTGCCCTTTTCATTCTAACCCTGTTGTTTCCTAACAGTCTCCTGTAAATTTTTATCTCAGGCTAAGCAATTTATAAATGTTTATTTAGTATGTATACAGTGCTCTGCCTGCATATATGCCTGAAGGTTAGAAGAGGGCATCGGATCTCATTACAGATGGTTGTGGGGTTTCTGGGTACTGAAGTTGGGACCTCTGAAAGAGCCATCTTTACTGCCCAATATGCTTCTATTTTTACCCTAGCCTGAGACATTTTCCTAAACTTGCAAGCTGGCTTGGTAGGTAAAAGAGCTTGCTGCATGAGGCAGACAAGCCACGTTTGATCCACAGAAGACAGGGTGGAAGGAAAATTAGGAAAGTTGTTCCCACACCTCCACGCATAAGCTGTGGCACAGGTGTGCCCACAGTCCATCTGTTTGTCTATCTGTCTCCCTCTCTGTGTGTATCTCTTTGTCTTTGTCACACAGGTGTTTTAAGTTATTTTTTAAAACCAAATATTTAGAGATAGATATAAATAAAGATTTTTTTCATGGGGGCTGGAGAGATGGCTCAGAGGTTAAGAGTGTTGGCTGTTCTTCCAGAAGTCCCAAGTTCAATACTCAGCAACCATATGATGGCTCACAATCATCTGTGAGATCTGGTGCCCTCTTCTGGCATAAAGGCATACATGCAGATAGAGCATTCATACATAAAATAAATCTTTTAAAAAAAGATTTGTCACATATAATTTATATTGGTAAAATTTTAGAATTTACTGATTAAAAATCACTTGAATAATGGTATAAGTAAATCACTGAATATAATTATGAAAAGTCATTGGGCATTGTATCACATACCTTTAACCCCAGCACCTAGAAGAAAAAGGCAGACGAATCTCTGAGTTTAAGGCCAACCTGTTCTAAAAACTGAGTTCCAGGACAGTACCTAGTAGTAATACCTAATACCTATAACATGTGTGTTTTACATGTTAAGCCAGTGCTTTACCACTGAACTACATCCCTAGCCCAAAATAATCTTAAGAAAAATCAGACATAGCCCGGCATAGTGGAATATACCTGACTTCCTAGCACTTGGCAAGTATAGAGGCAGGAGGGTCATCCTTGGTTAACAGTGGCTTTGAGCCAACTCTGAGGTATGTGAGACACTGTCTCAAGAAAAAAAACAAAAAGAAACAACACATAATGCTGTTATTGAACATGTTTAGAAAGTAAATGTGAATAGATAAAAACATAATCATAAAGAAATATAGAATCTACATGTTTTCTTCAAAATATTTTAGTTTTATTTTTTAATTGTGTATCACATGTGTCTGTGTGTAAATGTGTGCAGAAAACTTGGAGGCCAGAGATGTTGGATCCTGTGGGGCTGAGCCACCTGCCATGGTGTTCAGCTATGTTAATGTGTTTATACAGGTGAATTGTTAGCTTGGGGATTGGATTTTAACCCACATCTATGAAAATAAACCCAACCTTTTGGGTCAGAGGCAAAGAATTTTTACTTATGACAAGAAATAGCATAAGCACCATGATGTGTATGAGTCCTTTGGTCTTCAAGATCCAGCAGATGTAGAGCATTCCTAGCAGATTCCTGACCGTGCAGTGAGTTCAACTATACAGCTAAGGAGCACTGAGGTAGGAAATCCACTACTCTTAGCAACAAGTGATGGGCAATCTTCCTTTTAATTAAGACATTACCACATTAATCCAACTTGCAATGCCTTTCAAAGGAATGCTCAGGGTTCACACCAGATTGCCTCTCACAGCAACACACTTCCAGTCCTACATGTTCTTGGCTCAACTTGCATTTTATAGTGTTATTCCAAACTGTTTAAAACAAAGTGTCAGATAAATGAACAATTACTACTTAAAAAGTTAGACTGTTACTACTTCACAGAAGCAATGGCCTTGCATTCTTATCAGGCAGAAAGAATACATATGGACACTGGGAACCCACAGTGGAGCGCCTCTCAACAATAATCTAAAATATCAGTTATTTAAATCCACTTGTCACACTTACCCAAGAAGCACTCTGTCAACAGCTACATTAGTGGAAGAAGAAAGGAGAAGTTTCCATGGCCTTGAATTTCCAACTGTTCCAGCGTCACACTTCTCAAATAGCTGTACAAAGAATAAAATCACCACAGCCAGCAAATAGCTTTTGCCTGCTCCAAAAACACCTAAAATATCATCAAAACTATTATGAATGTACAAGCAAATATTTTCTCTATCTTACCCTCCTTTATTTAATTAATTCATTAAAAAACGAGAGTGTCCATAAATGTTCTATGCAAGAAAACAAGCAGATAAAGAAAACATTTTCATCTTCAGTAAGTCAACAGGATAAACAAGTAAAGAGATGATGATAACAGGCTAATACTGTTATGGGCCAGGGGAGAAAGTATCTATTTTTGCCTTGGTAGAGATTGGAAGGAGTCCTTTAAAGAAAGAAGTAGCAGAACTAAGTCTCCCAAACTGTCTCTTTCTTACCATGGATGATTGTGATAGGCAGAGAATGGGTGCAGGTCTCCCGTGTGTCTTCACCACTTTCTTGGGAGGCCATCATTTGAGCTATCTGAATCAGTGCTGTAGCTTGATCCTTGTTCAACCTATGCATGTCAATCAACTCACTAGCTAACTGCAGGGCCGCTCCTGGGTTCAGGAGTTCAAGTTTTGTTTTAATATTTGCAATGGCTGGTGGAATAAATTTTCTTTTACTGGCATTTTTATTGCTAACTGTAGCTGGCCGAGACCTAGTAAAAAAGAGAGCTCATCAGAAGCAGGGACTTTTGAAATGTGAGTGGACTCACTTATACCTTAGCTTTCACTTTATAATTGTTAGAGAATGTCATTGAAGGATCTGGAGGGTGCAAGGGAACTAATATTACAGAATACCTTCTATATGCTGGCATGAATTTAAGTAGTTTACACATTAATTTATATACTCTTCACATCAAAAAGAATTAATTACCCCAAATAGAGATATGCAAAATTGAAATGTTCTCACAAAATCACAACACTAACAGGTAGTAGACTGGTTTAAATAATTAACATAGCTTCTACTTCAGGCAAAATTACAATAGACAAATGGATTTTATTGTTATTTAAAAAATACAAAAATGAAGCCACAAGGCTTTACAAACAACAAACAGCAACCTAGGGTAGTGGGGTAAAGAAAAAGGTAATGCTGCAGGATAGACAGTAACAGCCAACTGGAAGGCAGGCGCTGAGACTGCAGCTCAGGGTGGACACTTGTTTAGCATGTATGGGGTTGAAGGCCCAGTGCAAGAAAACATACTTTTCTCATTTTAATATGTTAAGTATAAATTCACTTTCTACTTGTATTAATTAATTCATTCTTTTATTCATTCATTTGTTCATTCATTCTTTTCTTTGTTTGTTTTTCAGGACTGGGATTCTCTGTCTAACAGGCTTGGCTGTCCTGGAACTTGCTTTGTAGACTAGGCTGGCCTCCAACTCACTGAGCTCTACCTGCCTCTGCCTCCCAAGCCCTGGGATTAAAGGTGTGCGTACCACCTCCCAGACCAGTCTTTGGTTTATTATGACTGGGTCTCATGTATCCCACAGGTTGATCTGGAACTAACTCTCTATGTAGCTGATTTTCCATCTCTACCTCCAAAGTGGTATGAGCACACTATGTTACCACAGCTAGTTTATGTGGTAATAAATATGAAACCTGGGGCCTCAAAATGTGGCAAAATGAGCTGTAGTTAAGCCCCATTTCTCGTTTTTTTTAAGAAGAGCTACAGTGTCAGAGAAATTCAAAAGTGAGATACAGGCAAGTAGAACAAAAATAGTATCAAATCATTCTTCTGAATGTAAGTGATATATAGCATAAAGGGACAGATAAGCAGCTGGACAGAAGGCTCGGTAGTAAACAACAGCTCCAGAAACACTTCCAGAAGATCCAGGTTCTGTTCTCAGCAGCCACACGGCAGCTAACAACTGGCTCTAACTCTAGTTCCAGGATATCCAATAGCTTTTCTGGTCTCCTCAGGCACATACATGCCTACAGGCAAAACACCATACACAGTAAAAACCAGATAGATTAATAAAATTATGTATGATAAATGATCCTTTAAAAAGTTATCCCCAAGAGAAAGAGGACTAAATTTCAATGAGTTCAAACTACAACAAATAAATAGGTGGGAGGGAAGTAATCCATATTTTTTTTCTTTCCTCTTACAAATTTTATTTATTTATTTTTGGTGCTGGGGATCAAACCCAGAGCCTAATATTAACAGCATTCTACTACTAAGCCATATCTGTTTTATGCTTAACTTCTAATACACAGTAATCTCCTAATTTAAAAGATAATCAAAATTTTGTTGGTAAATATATTTAATGTTCTGTTACTGCACTTTCAATCACCACTTGAGCTGATTAACTTTTTGTCAACTTGACACAAGCTCATGTCATCTGAGAAGACGGAACCTCAGCCAAGGAAATGCCTCCATCACATTGGTCCATGAGAAAAATCTGTGGGGCATTTTCTTGATAAATGATGAGAAAGGGTCCAGACCACTGCAACTGGTGCCACCCTAGGCAGGGGGTTCTGGGCATCAGAAGAAAGCACACTGAGCAAGACAGAAAGTTTATGTTCCTCCATGGTCTCTGCTTCAGTTCCTGCCCTGACTTTCATGATAGACTATATGCTGTAAGATGAAATAAACCCTTTCTTCCCAAGTTGCTTCTGATTAATGCATTTATTGCAACATGGGGAAAGCAAGCATTCCATGATCCCAATGATCCAAAGATAAAAATGACTTACATTGCTAACAGATGTGGCATTATTGGAAGAGTAGCTGGGTTGAAGTAGTCCTGAATGTTTTTCAGAGTTGTGAGCTCTGTGCTGGCATTACAAACCAGTAATGCATGGACTGTTACTACGGAGACAATGGAGAAAATGAATATTAGATGAAAATAAAACCAACATAAACGTGCTGATTAAATGTCCTTATAACTCAGAGGTTAGCTTCCAAATGAAATTTTCAGGACATGCAAAGGAGGTGCTTAAGCATCTATCTTTAACATTGATTTTGAGTGTGAGCACTCATAAACTTCTGAAATCACACTTAGAACAATATACAGTAAATAAAAAACAGGACTAGGGCAAGGCACTGCTTGACAGAACTAGATCTCTTTGGTTAACACAATGCTTGTGCTGTAGAGGAGTGTTTATGTGGTTTTTAAACTTTCTTGTATTTCTTCCTCAATCATTTATTAAAACATGGCAAATGGAAAACTATAATGTGAACATTGCTAAGAAAGCATCTGCAACACAAAGATGTCCATATAAAAAGTGACTAACTGTTAACTGTGCTCTTGTTAGATTCATACTGATTGACTATGTTTATTCAGTTAAAAAAAAAAAGAAGAGTTCAGCATAGTGGAGCATGCCTTTAATCCCATGACACCTTTAATCCCAGAGACAAGTGGATCACTGTGAGTTTGAGGCCAGCCACGTCTCAATAGTGAGACTCTGTCTCATTGAATAAATAAACAAATCAAAGGGAGGGGAAAGAGCATGTCATGCATGCCTGTAATCATAGCACTCCAGAAGTGGAGGCAGGATTTCTGTGAGTTCATGGCTATCCTGGGCTCCACAGCAAGATCTTATCTCAACCAAAAAGAAGGGGGTTGGAGGGCGGTGGGGTACCAAAGGCTAAAAATGTGAAATAATAAAAATCTGGGATCAATAAATGCTATGTTTTTAGTTCACTATGGCCAAATTCAACCACCAGAAATAGCCTAAAATGTAGGGAAATCTCCAGAAACCTCCATATTCACAGCACTAGATGGGACTAAACTTACTAAAGTCTCTCGTAGCAGACTTCTAGTATAAATGCCAAGGAAATTTATAATTTTCTGTTTGAGACAAATCTTATGTAGCTTAGGCCTAAAGACTTCCTTACTAAAACAAAAATAAGGTGGGTAGTCTGTCTTCATAAAATATTCTCAAGAGAGGCTAGAGAGATAGCTCAGCAGTTGAATACTTGTTTCTCTTCCAGATGGCCAGGGTTGGAGTCCCAGCACCCACAATGCAACTTACAACAATCTTTAATTCCAGTTCCAGGGGTCCCAATACCATGTTCTGACCACTGCATACACCAGGCACACATATGGGGCTCAGATATACATGCAGGCAAAATGCTCAGACACATAAAAATAAATATATCTAAAAAGAGAATTTCTCAAAATGGCTTAGATACAAAATAAAAATTATATTCTGCTGAATTCCAAATCTAAAACCTTCTCGGTGTAAATACAATGTTTACTAAATATACCTTCAAGGACCAAGAAAATTAGAATTCATCTAAAAAAATTATATGAAAAAGGTCTCATGTACAATGTTTACACTTTTAAAAAAATCAGATTTTAATCAAACAATAAGTGATTAAGATTTCTTTTTTTATGTGTATAAGTGTTTTTTTCTGCATGCAGGTGTATGCATACTACATGTGTACACAGTGCCCTATAGGTCAGAAGAGGATACCAGATCCTCATAACTGCCATTACAGACAATTATTAGTCATTGGGTACGTGCTGGGACTAAATTTGGGTCCTATGCAGGATCAATAATTGCTCTTAACCACTGATACATATCTCAAGCCTCTCAAGATTTCATTATTATTTGAACTATAGAAATATTTACAAACTTAACTTTCATACACATGTCAGTTTTATGTCAATTTGACACAAACCAGGAAAAGGTAACCTCAATGAGAAAATACTAATAATTCCATCAGACTAGCTTGTAGGCAAGCCTGTGGGGCATTTTCTGGAGGGCCCAGCCCACTGTAGGAACCCTGGGCTGTATAACAAAGTAGGTTGAGAGAGCAAGTCAGTGAGCAGTACTCCTCCCTGGTTTCCGCTTTAGTTCCTGCCTCCATGGTCCTGTCATGAATTACTGCCATAGCTTCCCTGACAATAGACTATGACCAGTAAGCCAAAATAGACCCTTCCCTCTCCCAAGTCAGTGCTTTGTTCCAACAGAGAAACAATAGTTATTTTCAGGATCGCACTGCATATATTAGAAACTGGAGATGGGCACTTTTCATTGGTTTAATCAAACAATCCCACACATCACTGTTGCTCTCACTACCTTCTGTGTCTTGTTCTCTTTAAAAGAAATTAGGTGAACATGATGATACTTACTGCTAGTGGGCCAATTAGAAGGGAAATAGCCTTTCAAAGGCAGCAGCTCCACTTCATTGACAGAAGACGGCCCGAAGAAGGCACTGCATGCAATGAAGGTATCTAGTTCAAAGTCTAGGGTTTTTGAAATCACCCAAAGATCATCTGAAAGGTCAAACATTTTCAAATTCCAGCTTTAGTGAGGTAAGTTTGACCAAACCAAACAAAACTATAGCTAGTTAGGCTATTCAGCATGGCGTTGGGGGTAGTAGTAGGGATTGAACCTAGTGCCTGTGCATGTTATCTACCCACTCTACCACTGCATCACAACTCTAGTCATAACACATTTTGTTATGTCTTTTGTTTTTAAGATTTACTTTATTATATATACAGTGTCCTATCTGCATGTATGCCTGCAGGCCAGAAGAGGAGCAGATCTTACTACAGATGTTTGTGAGCTACCATGTGGTTGCTGGGAATTGAACTCAGGACCTTTGGAAAGGCAGCCAGTGCCCTTAATTTCTGAGCCATCTCTCCAGCCCAATATCTTGATAGTCTTATTGATGATTCCCCCAACCAAGGTAATTAACATATTCATTACTTGACATGGCTCTTCTGTGTGCGTGGTAAGAACCCTTAAGACCTCCATCTTTTGAGGATTTCAAGTACATGATTCATTATGATTGACTGTTGTTACCATGCTGGATATTAGACCACAAAAACACATATATTCAGGCAGATACTTACATATACATAAATATAAAATAAAATAAAATAACCTCCCAAAAATTATGTGTGTGTGTGCAGGCTCATTTGGGTATGTGAATCCATAAATGTAGGCAGCACACTATATGTATGGACGTCAGAGGGCAGCCTAGGGTGTTGGTCTTGCTTTTCACCATGTGGAATCTCTTAATTATTTTTTCTATTCCCACTTCCCCCACCCCCAGGCCCCCAGGGATTCTTCTGTCTCTCCTCATGGTAGCCCTGGGATTCTGCATGCTCACACCATATGCCTGGCTTTTATATGAGTTTGAGGAATACAAATTCAGATTCTCATACCTTCACAGTAAGTGCGCTTACCCAATGGGCCATCTCTCCAGACTCTATACAATATTTTTAATAATTGAGATATTTATACAAATACAAAGTAAATTTCCCAGTATAAAACTATCTATTGGTGATATGTGCCAGCACTCAAAAAATGGCTTTTGCAGTATTTTGTGGATCAGAACTTACCTGTACATTAAGAGGACTTGTTTTGATAAAATCTTTGGAGGAATGCAGTTGGGAGACAGTTAGGGAAAGTAAGGGTATACAGGTAAGGCATGTGAACGCTTTCAAAATACTTGTTTTAACCACAAATTTTTAGAGGTAGAAAAGGGGCAGAAGGGAAGAGGATCTTTGGTCCAAGGCCAGCCTGCTCTACAGCCCGCTCTAGTTCTAAAACAGCCAATTACACAAGGAAACCATGTCATAAAATAAACAACAACAAAAGGAGAAAGGAAGGGGTGTGGGGGTAAGAGCATTTGATCATCAGAGTCCATGTAAAAAGCTGGGTGGAGTGAATAAGTCTGTAACCCAAGAATTCCTATAGCATAAGATGGGAAGCAGAGGCAGAGCAGGCCAGAAGCTCACATACAACAGTAGAAACAAGAAATCCTGCCTTAAAGCACGGTAATAGAAAACTGATGTCTGGAAGATTGGTCCATGACCTTCACAGATGTGCCACAGCATGTGTGTACCTGTCTCACAAACACTCACAAATAAATTAGATAAATCATTTTTTTAAAAGAGTAAGCCTGGAGTGATGGCTCAGACATTAAGAGCACTGGCTACAGACCACCCTGCTTCAATCTCCAGCATTCATATGACAGCATACCCACATACACAAAACTTATTTTTTTAAGTCTTATAATTAAGAAGGGGGAGGGGAATAACACAGCATGGTGCACACCTGTAATTGGTGCACTCCAGAGGCAGAGGCAGAAGCAGGTGGATCTCTGGGGATTCAAGGTCAGCCTGGTCTATGTAGGGAATTCCAGGCCAACCAAGACTATATAATAAGACCTGTTTCAAAAACAAACAAAATTTTAAAAAGCCATAAGAGAAGGTAAAATAAACAAAAGTACAAGTTTACAGAGATAAACAAGTTTATCTATCATAATAAATCTAATTATTGAGCTTAATTTAAAGTAAAAATTTTACAACAGAATATGATGTTTAGTAGAAACATACTTATAAAAACATAAAAAGGTAGAAAGTGTTCAAAAATGACATATCAAGTAAATATTAGTAACAAAAAACCTGATATATTTGTACTGATAGCACATTTTAAGAAAAAGGCATTGTAGTTGAAGGTCTCTACAGTGAAAACATTTTAATCTACCAAGAAGATAATAACTTAAAACATGCATTTATCTAGTAAAACTGTCTCAATCTATGCATTGCAACAAGTAACGAACCAGCCATAATAAAAGAATTCACCTTATCTTCCTTGATTGCACACAGCTAATTAATGTTTAGGCAAACAATACTAGGTTTGATCTGGTGTTTAAAGAACTCTACAACCAACAGAACAATATATATTTCTCCCACACTAAGCCATTAAGAAAACCTTGAGAGTCTGAATGGTGTAGTGCATGGCAGAACTCAGGAGGTTAAAGGAGCATTGTGGGCTCGATGCCAACCTAAGGGCATGCACAGCAAGACCCTCCCTGCCTTAAAACAAAAAACAACTATAATCTTTCCCATAACACAATGAAATCATTAATGATAAAAGAATAAAACAGAAGTTCTGAGATGTCTAAATATAAAACATATGATAATAATCTAGATGAAATCCTACTGAAAAATTTAAAACAATTACAATGAAAAAGTTTAAAGAAAAGAAAAAGCCTCAAAATCAACAAGCCAAGTATCTGTGTTAAGGTGTATGAAAAAGAATGGTATATTCTATATTATATATACTATATTCTGACAAAAATCAAAGAGATCCAAAGAAAAGACACCAGTAACAACAAAAGTAAAGAGAAAACAAAAATGTGACGTTCAACCCTAAAGCAACAATAACATCAAAGGTTGGTCTCTTAGGAGGGGCTAATAAGACCATGTGTCCTTTGCAAGACCACATGAAACCTCCTAAAAGTGCTGTCGTGTGACAGCAGAGAAGCAGCCTTCCTAGTCCTCACTCACTCTTGACTTCCCAACTCCCAGTACAGACCAGCTTCTACTGTTCATAAAAAATAAATAAATAGATAAAACAAAACAAGGACAATTTGATGATATTTGAAGACAAAAGATGATTCATAAAACTAACAAAATAGACAAACTTCAGGGAAAACTCATCAAGAGAACAAAAATACAAAAGTTTTAGAAAATGTAAAATATGAATGCATTGAACTAATGACTCCACAGAGATTTGTAAAACTTCATTATATGATGCTACAAGCTGGACAAGAGGTAGTGAGACCTTCCCCCCACAAATACCAAAGCACTGTAAGTAAGGCTTATTTATTGAGTTCAGAGGTAATAAAACAAGATGTTCTCTTGGGCTGGCAAGGCAGCTGAGCAGGTAAAAGCTCTTGCTACCTGGAATCCAGAGTGAGAGGAGAAAACTGATCTCCATTTGCATACTGGGATATGGGTGTGAATGTGATCTAGACATTCAACTTCCATCAAAATCTCAGTAGGCTTTTTTCATAAAACTTCACCAGGTGCCTTTAAATGCATATAGAATTACAACATGCCAAGAATAATTTCTGGAAATGAAGGAAACTTTGTATAGCCTGATTATTAGGACTTAAAAAGGTACAGTAATTTAAGCAGTGTGGGACTGAGACAAAGAACTGTAAATAACTCACAAAAGCCCACATGGTGGTACAATTAATCCATGCACTCCGGTGACAGAGGCAAGAGAAACTGTGAGTTTAAGATAGAAAGACACTGTCTCAGAAACAAAAATTTAAAAAGGAAACAGATGTGGCTCAGTAATAAATTCCCTTCCTAACATATACAAGGCCTTAGGTTTGATTTCTCCCATTTAAGTATAAAAGAAGTCTAGAAAAGTCTTTAAATAAAAAAGATTTGGTCCATGAAAAGATATTCACAATATACATGACCAACAAAAGAATAACATGAATACACAAAAATCTTTCATAAAAAAAGATTGCTAAAAACCCAATAGTAAAGTAGGTGAGAAACTCATACAGCTAATAAACACACAAAGAACATTTTGATATCACTGGTGAACAGAGAGGTGCAAATTAAAACTATAGTTCATTGTACATCCACTTGAATAAGCTGATCCATAGGTTCTCTTGTACTAGGGACTACACTTGATAAAAATCACTATGGAAATCAGATTGAAACTCTAAGATAAAGATGTAAGTTACATTATCGTGATCCATAATTCAACATTCTATTCGAGGATTATATCCAAAAAAGCTCTTGTATATCTATAAAAAAAATAAGAATTGTTGTAGAATATTATTATAAGTGTGTTACTTTTGTTTATGTTGCATATGTTTAGCTCTGTGAAGCTGTTACTGTGCATGTCTATAACATCCAATGGTCTAATAAACAGCCAAATGGCCAATAGCAAAGCAGGAGAAAGGATTGGTGGGTTTAGCAGGCAAAGAGAATAAACAGGAGGAAAAATCTGAGGGAGATTCAAGGAGAAGAAAGAGAGAAGAGGGGGACACAAGAGACCACCACTCAGCTATACAGACAGCTATGGAGTAAGAAAATAAGACACACAGAAGTAAGAGAAAAAAAAAAACCTCAGAGGCAAAAGGTAGATGGGATAATATAAAGTTAAGAAAAGCTGGCAAGAAGCAAGTCAAGCTAAGACTGGATATTTGTAAGTACGAAACAGCCTCCATCTGTGATTTATTTGGGAGCTGGGTGGTGAACCCCCAAAAGAGCAAATACAACCAACTACAGAGAATCTTTACAGCATGTGAGGCCTGGGGTAAGAATGTGCCATGTGGTGGTGCATTAATCTCAGCACTTGGGAGGCAGAGGCAGACAGATCTCTGTGAATTTGAGGAGTGACTGGTCTACAGAGAAAGTTCCAGGTCAGTCAGGACTGTTATGTTATACAGAGAAACCCTGTCTTGAAAAACCAAAAGAAAAAAAAATAAAATAAAATAGGTCATGACTGCTGGGCTGTAGTGGCACACAGAGTTAAATTACTTTATTATTTATATGATACCAAGAATTTTGTGTAACTTTTCAATAAAGTGGCTTCAGAAATTAAAGTTTTTTAAAACTCTAAAATATTTTTGCTTTTGATTGTTTTAGGCAAGGTTTCTCTGAATAGCCCTGGCTGTCCTGGAACTCGCTCTATAGGCCAAGCTGGCCTTAACTCACTCTGTCTGTCTCGTGAGTGCTGGGATTAAAAACTCTAAAGCTGTTAAAAATGCTATTCAGAAATGATCTTCTTCTATTCCACAATTTTGACTGTATGGCACGATTAAATTATAGTTTAGGAATTATCTTCGCTATGAAGGATTTTCAGAGCTACATGTTAACCAAGATCCTCAGCTGTGTGGAACTCAGTCATGAACATACATGACCAGATCTACCTACCTTTATTATAAATTGAAGAGCTCTCCTTCCGACTCAGCTTAAGATAAATCTTATGTTTTGTCTCACTGCAAAATTCAGGATTTATAGCTGCAAACTTCTTTAGTTTACCATAGGGTTTTCTCTGAAAATCAAACCCCTTCCTGAAAAAAAAAAAAAAAAAAAAAAAAAGAACAAAAACATAAAAGTGAATTTGAGAGATTAAGAGACTGCTCTGGTTAAGATCACTTCTTGCCCTTCCAGGGACCTGAGTGGTTCCACACCCACACCTGACAGCTCACAAACACTTGTAACTCCAGCTCCAATAGCTCCAATAACCTCTCTGGCATCCACCAGTACCCACAAATGTGCACATACATACAGTACCCACAAACAAACATGTTTGTTCCCATAGATACACACAATATGCATAAATAAAAATTGTTAATATTTTTAAAATAAATTTGAATATTAAGGAATAATTATTTTAATTTTTAATACAGCATATAACAGAAAGAACCAGATTTGTACATGTTTACTTACTTTCATAGATGTTATAATATAAGTACACTCTATCAGCTGGCACACTCCTAATCCCAGCACTCAGGAGGCAGAGACAGGTGGATTTCTGTGAGTTCAACACCAGCCTAGTCTACAAAGCAAGGAGATTTAGGACAGGCTCTAAGTCTACACAGAGAAACCCTGCCTTGAAGATAAGAAGAGAGAGAGAATAAAATTCACAGATCTGTCATCCCACTCCTTTATCCCAGCACTCAGGAGGCAGAGGCAGGCAGATCTCTCTGAGTCCAAGGCCAGTCTGGTCTATGAAAGAGTTCCAGGACAGCCAGAGCTGTTACACAGAGAAACCCTATCTCAAAAAAACAAAAATGAATAAAATAATAATAATAATAATAATCAAGACATAAAAGTATTTAGAAGACAGGCCATCTAAATTTATATAGCTATAAAATTAGAATAAATCATCTTAATTACCATCATGTTATATATTTTTCTTATGAGAAAGTAACATATACAAAGTCCTTGGGAGAGACCCGGGCACCTACAAGCTTTCATTGTTATGAAATTTCCATGCAAACTGTGATTACATTTAGTTGTTTAGTGAGCCCACTTTTATCCTATCAGCTCTGTAATTCAGGCTTGGGAATGCCCTATTTCTGTACTGCTAAAGTGTTATTACTGTAGTATTATAAATACTCCCTTAGGTTTGTGAATAGCTATGAAAGGGACGGAGGGAGGGAAGCAGGGAGGGAGGCAGGGAGGTAGGCAGGGAGGGAGGGAGGAGAAAACAAAACAAATTACCTTTAGCTAATTGTTCTGATATTGTTGACCTCACTTGATGCTTATAGGGGACCAAAACAACTTTAAATCCTTGTTTTTGTTTAAAATTACAGGGCTAGAAGTTGGCTCCATGCTATATACTTTCCTCATCTGTGGTGGTTTGAATGTAACTGACCCCATAAACTCAGAGGGAGTGGTACTATTAGGAGGCATGCTGTGTTGGAGAATGCATGTCACTGTAGGGGGTGGGCTTTATCTCAGACCATTTTCTGTTGCTCTGTGGGATCAGGCACTTTCTCTCAGCTCCTTCTCCAGCACCACATCTGCCTGCATGTTGTCCTGTCCCACCATCTTGATAATGGACTGAACCTCTGAAACTGTAAGGCACCCCAATTAAATGGTTACCTTTCTAAGAGTTGTCATGGTCATAGCATCTCTTCTCAGCAACAGAAAACCTAAGATGCCCATCTCAATTTCTTTTAAAACCATTAATGGGTTTAGGGTGTAGCTTAAGAGAATGATGGCATAGCATGTACAAGACTCTAGGATCAATCCAGAGTACCTGTTGGTAACTCTGTGAGGGTTGCTATTCTCTGATATAATTACAGAAAATTTTAAGGTACCAAAAAACATACCTCAACAAAAGCTGGCATTCCTCATAGACTGGTACCTTTTGACTTCTTAAATACAAGCCAATACTCTTAACATCATTAAAAGCCGTGTTGGGCTGAGACTCATCATGTGATAACTGTCCTGGAGTCACTTCCTCAAGCCATTTGAAAAATTTACATTGATTACCTTTGGGTCTATCACATGTATAAAAGAGACGACCCTAGGGGGAAGAAGATATAAAAATTTTAAAGTATAGTGCTTGCCTAGCATGCATATTAGAATTTAGTGGGAAAAAAAAACAAACTATTCTTCTACTGTTTTCTGCACTATGCTTGTCAATCATTTTATAAAGTCTGCCTGTTATTAATGTATTCCAAAAATAAATCACTTTCCTATTGATTTAAACAACACGTTAAAACTATAAAGTATCTACTTTTCCATTATCAAAAGAATGTATTATTTTGAGAACAAAATCTTATTCAAGAGACTGGAGAGTTGGTTCAGCATTAAGAGTACTTACTGTTCCTGGAAAAGACCCTTTGGTTTCCAGCAACCACATGACAACCACCTCTAATTCCAGTCTTATAAGATCCAGCACACTCTTCTGGCCTGCCTGGGCTTCAGGTGAACACATATATATGTGCAGACATTCACACATACACATTAAATAAAAATAAATAAATCTTATTTTAAAACCAGCAATAATTGATTTTTATTTTTATTGTTTCCCATTTAATTGCTCACTAGACAACTTGAAATCTACTCAGAAACAACTACTAGCAATATCTGTGTATTTCTTTCTATACATACATACACATACACACACACTCACATAGATTTCCTTAAAGCAGAATTCACAAAATGATGCATTTTATACTCTGTGAGATCAACACCAGCCTTTTATAAACAACATAGCATGAACATAAAGACATATAATCTTAAAAACAACACAAGGATTGTTAGTGGCTATATATTTCAATCTATAGCTATGCTATTATTTTTGAATTCTTGCTTTGACTTTTGTTGTTGGTTTTTTTCAAGACAGCGTTTCTCTGTTTAGCCCTGGCTATACTAGCAATTAACTCTGTAGGCTAGGCTGGTCCTGAACTCACAGAGATTGCCCTGCCTCCACCTCCCAAGTGCTTGGATTAAAGGTGTGCACCATCACTCCAAGTGCTGGAATTAAAGGTGTGCACCATCACCGCTGAGCTGCTTTTTGGACTTTTTATGGTGAAACTTATATATTCAACTAATGATGCATGAAAATAGTGAAATTATTTAATTGCTCTTCTGGGTGAGCAGTTCTACACATGCGTAAAAGCTATCAGTATGTTCCTACCCCTTCTTTGTGATGCCCACAACACACATCAGGTCAGTAGGCTTTTCTACTCCCTTGGCCTTGTCTCGTGCTGTACAGAAGTTTTCAACCATCATTTTTTTTCAATCTTATTCCAGCATTTTCTAAACCTTCAAGTAGCTCCCTTTCTCAGTGCTGACACTATCGCTTAGGCACATTCTTCCTACCTTACATATGTAATTTTCTTCCCTATATCAAGTTTCCAACCACTATTATGCAATAAGTTCTTAAAATTTTTGAAGAATAACTTTTATATCCTGGAATACAGATCACTCACTTCATTAGAAAGACCCTAAGAGTTTATTATGTCCCTTATACCACATAGAAAACTCACTTCTCAGTTTCCATAGCACCTAAAGAGCCCAGTGACTTTCCTCTATGCATAAGGTAAGTGTGGGGAGGGAGCAAAAACAGTACCTTATTTGGGCCTTCTTTTTTAACCATGACAAGTTTGGAAGGCTGATTATGATGGCAGGATGGTGAATTATTTTTTCCACTTTTCAGTGTCTCTCCTTTTGATGACGTATAAAATGATATGTCAACTTTGGAAAGGGCTTTGTACAACCTTTGTGCCAATATAAACAGCAATATATTCAGATGTTCTACAAGAAAAAAAAAGAGCTGAAAATTAAACACAAAATTATTTTGTGTTTGTATCAAGTACACTGTTTCCTAGCCAATTTGTAAATAGCCTTTTAACAGTGAACTGCAACACAATACTATAACATATTATTTTAGTGATTTATTTTATTTTACATGTGTGAGTGCCTGTGTTTGTGTAAGTACACCAAGTGTGTGCATGCACACAGATGTCCAGAATTAGATCCCCTGGAGCTGGAGTAACAGATGGTTGTACTTCCATGTGTGTGTCAGTAACTAGATCTGGGCCTCTGCAAAAGCACTGAGTACTCTAACCACTGAGGAGACTCCCTAACAATCCCTTTGTACCTTATTATTGCCTCAATTATCAAAAATCCCAGCTTCACAGTCATCCAAATAATGCATCCAAGGCAAAACACTATTGTCTATCAGAGTCTGTTAGACTCTCTCTGAAAGTCATCTACACTTTTTATTATTGTTGCATATTAACTGTATATATTAATGGATTTCACTGTAACATTCCTTTTTTTTTTAAGGATTATTTTTAATTATGTTCATATGTGTGTGTCTGCTTGTGGGGGATTATGCACATGACTACAGTACCTAAGGACTCCAGATGAGTGTTGGCTCTCTGGAGCAGAGTTATTGATAGTTGTGAACCATTTGACTGTAGGCATATGGAATGAAACACAGATCCTCTGTGAGAGCAGAAAACACATTGAATAGCTAAGCCACCCCTCTAGCACATCACTGTAACATTTCAATACATATAAATAAATATTGTGCTTTAGAAATCATATCATTTATCTACGTACTATGTAGATGTAAACTGATCTCAAGTTCTCAGCCTCCTGCAGTCTCCCATGTACTGGGATAAGAGGCAGGTGCCACACTTTACAGCAATCTATTCAGAACTAAGCATGAATCATACTGAAACATTTCCAATTAAGTATAATGAGTGTATTTGCTTCTATTTTAATAGATAAAGTCATAATTTTTAAAATATTACTATTCCCCACTTTTAAAGCTCAATTTTTGACCTGACATTAGAATAAAGTTACTGTTAAGTTCTAGAGTAAACATATGCAAAATAAATCTCCAAAGGAGAATTTACTATGAAAGTTCATAATGTATTTATTCTTTTTTGTAGTTCTAATACTCACACTAGGCAATCATCAGAATAAAAATATAACAGCCATACCTATGATAGAAGATGTAAAGATCTGCTTATAGTGAGTGGGAGACTGGAAAACAGCTGGTATGTGAACTTGCCTTTGAGGGAGATAAGCTGATAGTATTTTCTGCCCACTTGGGAAGCATAGCTCAGAATCATTTATTTCCTGGGGGGCAGAAAAACACCATTTATCAATAAACCATTTTTCATATATAATGAATAAAACACTAATTATACTAATAATTTTTAGAATCCATGAAAATTCCTTTATGACCTAAAATAAAAAAGCAAATAAAGCCTAAATATCTATATGAACTTTTAATTCTTAAATAAACTAACTCTTCTCATTAACCTTTTAATATGAGTTTGAATGTTTTTCTACAAATAGATCACTTTATATTTTTATTTCTGTTATAACTATAATAATGACTTATAGTAAATTTGTGATAGGTGTATGTGCCTTATCTTAACAATGCAATCAGTAAGATGCGGAGATATATTGTGTATCTAATAGTTTGTCTGAAAATCAGAGGACAGAATCAGCCACAGATTTAGCCATGAAGGCTAGGGAGTGGGGATCCAAGCATTAATCCCAGCACTAGGAAGGTTGATCCAGGAAGTGAGATAGCTGGGTAGAGAGAGAAAGATGAGGTGGGAGGAGGCGGGAGTTCAGTGCTTCTCCTATACTTCCTTTCCCTTTCCACTGAGGACTCAGAGACGTTCAGTCTGAGAATTCATGAGAACAGGATCTTCCCCTTCGGTGTGAGCAGTGGCTGTGGCTTGTTCCTCTGTCTCTCTGATCTTTCAGTTTTTTTCCCAATATCTGGCTCTGGGTTTTTAAAATTCATGCAATAGTAAGATTGATTTGATAGTCAAAAGTAAAAACAGCCACAATGAGATTAGTACAGAAAGAAGTGGCAGAAACAAGAGCTAACATTTACTAAATACCTTTTATATACCCAACAGTGTACCCGAGCCTTTTAAGTACATAATTCAATACTCAAAATTACTGGGAAAGATGTAAGAGCACTAGCTGCTCTTCCAGAGAACCCAAGTTCAATTCCCAGAACCTACATGGCGGCTCACAACTGTCTTTAACTCCAGTTCCAGGAGATCTGATACCTTCACACATAGAATAAAGTTAAATTAAAAATAAATAAAAACAAAACTGTTCCCAAACCATTTGCTCATTCTGTTGGAATTCAGACAGTAACTACTGGATGATAAACACACCAAGAGCCCAGTGACTTTCCTTACCTGTAAATCTTTGACTCTGGAGTTGTAGCTGGTGGAGCTTCCTAACATAGCTTGAATTTGCTCAGTCTTAGAAGTTGGCCTTGAGTTCAGGGAAAGAGCTTTCCTTCTGGAAACCAAATCCTGCTGCTGATAAAGCATGCCTTTTATCATCTGCAAGTGTGCAGGGTCTACAGAGCTTTCATTAACAGCATCACTATGCCTCTCACTCGTATGGCTAGACTGCATCCCAGAGACAACCTCAACAAGGAGGCCCTCTGTCACTTCACTGTCAATTCTGTTTGGAGAGGTTGAGTTGCACTGGAATATGTTTTGATATTTCAGCCACTTGCTTTGAGTAGAATTCTTATGAAGCGGTGAAACATCTGGAGTCCTTTCTCTAAATCCTTCACAGAAAGAAATCTCTCTCTGGTCCTCAGGTCCAAGGTCAAATGAAAAAACTGATTCTTCACACAGGTTCAACACAGAAGAACCAGAAGACTCTTGGGTGTTATCATCAATCATAAATGAACGAGAATCTAAGACTGCTGGCCCATCATCAGGTGGCAAAGTAATGAAGGGACCTGAGGTTCTACTTGCAAATGGAAACCTTTGAGGGTTCTTACTCTCCAGAAAACCAATGTTTTTCAATCCTGAAAAAACAAAACAAAACAAAACAAAATCATATATATAAAATCCTGAGTCAACACAAATGTTTAACCAGTCATTCCCCAGACTCTAGAATCAGTGGGTACACGGACAAGAGCAGTTCTGACCTACTGTGTAAAAAAAGATAACACAATTTTATTGTCCCCTCCCAGATTAAATGCTTTAATATCAAAATCTAAAAGTTCAAAATTCAATTTATAGATCTGAAGACCCTTTCAGGGTTAACAAATATAAGTCTTCTTTTCTTCTACAGAACTAAGTATCTAGTTTAGCTCCTCATTATATTTACAGAACATGAAGCTTCCAGAGCATTCATATCTGGCAAGGTCGCATCGCTTCTTTAGCAGACAAGGTGACAAAGGTGTAGAATCACAGGGTGCATCAAGTGGTACAGTCAGCAAGAATGCAGAATGAGTTGATATCTACTCACATCTCTTCTGGAGACAAAGTTAATAGCTCACTTAAAGATGTGACTGTAACGATCTTTAATTTATTATACTTATGGATCCACAACAAAAAGAATCTTTAGCTTTATATGTTAAATTAATCGCATAGATGGGATAGCGAATGCATGTCAGATTTTGTCTAACTGAGTTTTATAATTCTGTCTATCCAGAAGCAGCTGTTGGAATAGAGACATTGCTGAAAGTTGTATCTATTAATGAGTCAGCAAAACAGCATAGGAATTGAATATTGAAGTTTTATAATATCTAAAATATTATAGATTGCTATTTTATTTGACACAGTCTCTATTTTATAGGAAATAAATTGTGATGATCATTTGGGAAGTAGTAGTACTATGTGAGCCAATGAATGTTCTTTGATAATGTACTAGCTAGAATCCAACAGCCTAATCAAGCAATAGTGATAGAAAATTAAGGCACCATTACAAAACTAAAGATTCATGTCTGACTCAGAGAATGCACTCCTCCCATACAAACTCTTCCCCATCCTTTCTTCACTCCCAGGTAGCCCAAGCTAGCCCAAAAGTGTCGATCCTCCTGCCTTGTCCTGAGTGCTGGAATTACAACACTACCTCATACCCATCCCCACACCATTCACATCTCACCTACCCTCTCTACCCACACCTTCAACCACACACAACCATAAAGTCAATTCAAACTCAACTACTGATTCACATTAATTTTTTTATACTAATCATCAAGTCACAACCAAAAAACCCAGCAATTGCCTATAACTTTGCCTGTCACCAAACTTCAGACTAAGGAAAAAAAAAAAAAAAAAAAAAACATTAATGAAGTTATCAGAAAAAAAAAAAAAAAGTTAATGGGAAGAGATCCTATTAAACAACATACTGTTCAAGAAGCAGAAAGTGACTTATAAAAAAAGTCAAAATGGATGTAAACATTTGGGGCCTAAGAACAATGATGGCATCATCCACCAAGGAGTTCCTGATACTAACAGTATCCCAAAGCAAAAAGTGATAACGAAGTTATGCCAAGGTGAACCATGGTGCTGGTGAGACATTTGCTATGAGCCACTTCACAGCAGGATAGAAAGAAGAGCCAAGCATTGGTGCTTTAGTAGAGGCACTTTAGGAGGTAGTGAAGAGACAGCAGAGGAAGGAGTAAAAACTAGAGAGAAAAATGCATTTGGAACAGTGTCCATGACAGATAGAGGCAAGGGGAAGAGACAGTGGGTTTCCTGACACTTGTAGACCAGTAGCCCTCTCACAGATAACAGCAGGAAAAAATGAAGATCACCAGGGAAAGTCCTTGCTCTCAGATACTCCTCAGAGAACTCAAGCACAGAGTCTTCATTTCTTGTGTCGAAAGAAAAAGTAGGTGCAGGACTCAATGTAGAGATCTTTTGTTCTGGTGAAATCACCTGTCCAGAAAAAAGAAAATACTAACTAAAATGTTCTCAGTGCATCCTCTTCTACTAGTTTATCCTATCCTAGAAATAACTATTCTAAGCACATTGGGAACAAAGAATTATAAAATGTTTGCCAAAAAGAACAAATTAGAAAAAGTTTTACTAACATATACAATGATTTTAAGAACAAGAAAGACTAGGATTTATTGTAAAGTGGGTGGCATTCTGATTTAGACTGATTCCATTAGGATTAGTTCTGAAGATAAACTTCCATTCTAAAAGGTTCAACCCAAATCCCGTCTCATGTATGGATTGTGAAAACTATATTCCTTTATACTCAAGTTTGAGCAGTTAACTCTTTATTTTTGGACTTAGGATTATGCATAGCTGACATACATTTCAAGATGTTCCAAGTGCAGGGGCTTTTTAAATATATTCAGATCTGAACTGCCATATAGCGCACTATGATTCTCACTAAAGCAGCGTGTAAGTTATCCCCAAATCAAAACCTAATGACACTCACACTCAATACTGTCCTCGTTTGCCTTTTGTTGCTATGATAAACAGCATGCAACTTAGGAGAGGAAATGATTTCAGCTCATACTTTCAGGTAACAGTCCATTACTGAGGGAAGCTGGGCAATAACTCAGGTAGGAAGTGAATAAGAAAGCATGAAGAAATAATCCTTACTGGCTTGTTGACTCCTACACAGCTCAGAACAACCTGCCCAGAGATGGCACTGCCCACATCAATCAACAATCAAGACAGTTCCTCAAAGATATGACCACAGGTCAATTTGATCTCAGTAATTCCTCAATTGAGGCTTCCTCATCCCAGGCAACTCTAGGCTTTGTCAACTTAACAATAAAGAACTGCCAGGCAATGTCACATAGGCTTAATCTCAGCAGATCTCCCAGAGTTCAGGTTGGCCTGGTCTGTACAGTGAGAGAGGCCAGCCAGGGCTACACTGTGAAACATGAATTCTAGTTTGTATGTCATTAAAACTCTGAGTCAGATATTAGGGAAAAGCTCAAATATCAGAGAAAGGAAATAGACCACAGTCAAATCTCACCCAGCCAAGCTATCTTCCAGCTTCCTCAGCCTGGCTCCTCATTGCCTCTACAGAATTAAGTCTGTCTTCCTACACCTGCCTTTAAATACCTTCTTTACCCAATTGTTTCACCGGGTTCAACTCTGTAACATATTCCTAGAGTGAGGATTAAAGGTGTGAACCACTACTGTTTGGTAGTTAGGCCTTAAACTCACAGAAACAGAGAAAGATCTCTGTCTCTGGAGTTATGAGATTAAAGAAGCAGGTCACCACTCCCGGTCTTTC
The DNA here is from genome assembly GCA_033318265.1 of Phyllotis vaccarum. NCBI lineage: Eukaryota > Metazoa > Chordata > Mammalia > Rodentia > Cricetidae > Phyllotis > Phyllotis vaccarum. The sequence continues at coordinate 31,704,260 of JARWLC010000015.1, forward strand.
TTGTGCTGGATTCTCTGACCCTCAATGGCTTGACTGTGGGTGGATCTGTTCTCTGATATTCCAGACTGGTTTTATTAAATATAAAATATATCACCACAACACTGTGAGACTCTGATTCAAATAACAAAACAAGGAGCTGGAAAAATATCTTAGCAATTGAAAGGAGTATCTATTTTTCAGTTCCTAGCACTGATATGGCAGCTCATCCAGTTTCAGGGAATCCAACGCCCTCTTCTTGTTTCCCAGGGCACCAGACATGCAAGTGGTGCACAGACATATATGCAGGGAAATTCTTGAGGACTCCACCCTCCTCTCCTAGTACATCCTCCACAACTGGCCAGAGTTATTTATAAAAATTAAACTCAATCATTTTTATTCACTGATCCAAACCCTCTAATCGTCTCCAGTCTCTTCCAACGCACCCCTGCTCTGTGCTATCTTTCATGGCCCTAGCTTACCAGGCCCCTCACTCCCGTCACCTTCCTTGTCCTTCAATCACTCCTACTCACTAGTCTATAAACTGGCCAACTGTCACTCACCATCTGTACTGCCATGCCATCCTTACATAGCTATATGCTTACTTGGAGCACTGAAGCCCTTCCAGTTACTAAGTATTTATCTGTGTACTGGTCTCACTTCATTAGCATGTTAGTTCTCTGAGGACTATGTAGAAATGTCTCTTTTACTCACAGTCCTATTTTGACAGTACAACAGACCAGGTAGTTGTGTGAGAATATCTGTTTGCTGCCTGGGGATATATAACTCAATGGTAGAGCACTTGCCGGCAAGTGTGAAGTCCTGATTTGATTCCCAGTCCTGGGTGGGTGGGAGGACTAAGTGGTTGAGGAACACATACATTTTTCTGAGTTAGCTATAATTCTACTTTCCTACTTCCCATTCATTCTTTAATTCTCTCTGAAATGGTTTCTACACATACTATTTCATTGCAACTTTCTTGCCAAGGTCACCAATGATCTCCAAGTAGCTAATGAAATGGGACATATTTCTACAAATAATCAGATTGAAAGTGGCAAATAGTAGCAGGGATAGCGTGTAGAGAGCCTGCCTAGCAAAGCAAAGACTCAAACTCAACAGCATAACTGAAACGACATAAAGGTAGGCAATCACGCAGGCCTACTGACCTGCCTCCACTCCTTCTCCCTACCACTTTCTTTCAAGAATGTCATTTCATACCCCAGGTAGATGGCTACATATCTCAATTTTTGTCTTTTTCCTCCCTTTTTTTGAGTCAGTGTCACTCTAGGTAGCCCAGTCAGCTACCCACAATATAAAATATTGAATAATAACCCACATATAAAATATTTTAAATTAGTGAGTTAGGAATTAGAAGTTTACATGTTAGCTCATGCCTGTAATCCCAGACGTCTGGAGGATGAGGCAGGAGACTTACTAAATGTTTGAGGCCAGCCTGGACTACATGTAAGTTCCAGGGTAGCCTGACTACTGAGAAGAGATAAAATAGAGAACACAACTTAGGTTCAGAGAACACCATATGTTAGTAATCTATCACACTTACTGAGAGACACTGTCTTGGGAGCCATTTTGTGACAAACTCAGAATCCACACCCTATATGACCATAACGAACATATAACAATAATTAGAAATATGGCAATGAACACAAGCACACAAATTTCTTCCTCTTTTGTTCTTCTTTCCTGACTGCCTAGAACTCTATACAGCCCAGGCTGGCTTCAAATAGAAATGTTTCCACTTCAGCCTCTTAAATGCTGGAAGTCAAGAGCCATCACACACAGCAAGTTTCTTTTTCAGTAATTCAAGCAATGGTGACCACAAATCAGAAAAGTATGTGTGCCTTGTGTAGTCTGCCTAAAGCTACTAATGGTTCCTTGTCAGTTTACCCTTGGATTCTTTTTTTCTGTAAGGATTTACAAAATTTAGTTGTGACACAAGAGAACAACTTGGTGAAATGTAACTATAAAATGACTTTACCTGAAAGAAGTCAGTCTGCACATCAGTGTGAGGCAACTCTGCTGTCATCAAGTTTTCATACTCAGTGCTATCTGGGAAGTGACTTGGTCCTAGCTGTGCTCTGTGTCCTCTGACCATTACACCGCTAGTAGCCGATCCTTTCACCTGATGTCCTTGAAACTCAACAGGCTATAGGTAAGATTAAAAATGAGAACTTGTCAGAATATGGCATATACACGCATAGTGTCTACATATAGTGTTGTATACTAGTGTAATGCAAGCCCTTTGAGTGCACAATTCTTTTTGCTTCATCTAAGAATCACTACCATTTAATACAAAGCAATCAATAAACACAAAATAAAGGAGAAATGAAAAAAGAAATGTAAGGAACACAGGTGTGCCACAGGCCACGTGGCAGACAGATTAATGAGAATGGGTTGAGTTAAGATGAAGGAGCTAGCTAGCAATGTGCCTGAGCCATAGGCCAATCAGTATGAAGTTAATATAAGCGTCTGCGTATTTCACTGGGACTTTGGGATTGGTGGTCCAGATAAGTGGTGGCGGGCAGGTCCAAACCGTGGAGTTAGCCAGGCTGTAAACCTTATTGTAACAGGCCCAGGACCAAATAGGTCACGCAGAGAAGGGAAAGACTTGATGAAGTGCAGCCCAGTTGCTGCATGAAACTCCTGCACTTTGGATATACCAGTACCATGGGATGGCTACCAGGAGGAGCAGAAAACGTGAGGCCTAGAAAACAAGCCTTATCTGCTGCAGAGGGTGGGTGAATCCCAGATCCTGGACACTGTTGTTTTGGTTTGCTCAGCTTTGACTGTAACTGTGTTCTGCTTTCTCCCTCTTAAAGTAAGGAAGTATTTAACTTTTTGTTGATTTCACAGGAGCCTGGTTTCAAACTTTGAACTACTGAACTTTTTGGATTTTAAAAAAGACTTTGGAGTTTTTAAAAAGATTGATTATAAAGTGTTTGACTTTGTAAAGACTATGGAATTTTTTAAGGTTTTTTTTAATGATTCATACTGTGGTGTTTACATTAATATATAATCTAGGGAATAAACAAGGAAGGAAAGGCGATAGCTTAACAGTAATGCATTCATGTGGCAAGTTGACTAGAGTTCAGTTATGCTGGTTAGTTTTACGGCAACTTGATACAAGCTAGTCATCAGGGGAGGGAGCCTGAATTGAGAAAATGCCTCTATAATAATGAACTAGTAATAGATGTGGAAGGTCTAGCCTATTGCGGGTGGTGCCACCCCTGGACTTGATGGTCTTGGGTTCAATTAGAAAGCACGAGCAAGCCATGGGGAGCAAGCCAGTAAGCAGCACCCCTCCATGGCCTCTGTATCAGCTCCTACCTCCAGGTTCCTGCCCCAACTTCCTTCAGTGATGAACTATGACGTGGAGGTGTAAACCAAATAAACTCTTTTCTCCCCAATTTGTTTGTGGTCATGGTGTTTCATTATAGCAATAGTGACTCTAATTAAGACAATTCTTATCAACTATATAGCAAGAGATGCATAAATACTAGGATGTTAGCATAAAAGGAGACAGTAGAGAGAACATATGACCAAAGTGTATGCTATACACTTAGAAAAATATCATTTTTTATACAAGAAACACAGTAGTTTAGAGAAATATTTATATATGTACCTGCTGAGAAGCCCACTGCTCAAAAGGATGCTCTAGCAGAGTATGTGAAACAGCTGTAGCAGGTGATTTCCTGGCTAGGATGGAAAAATTAAAGTCTTATTTATCATATGCATCAGAATGTTTCTAAAAATATACTTCTAAAACTGAAGTAATACATTTAAAAAAAAAAAGCCTTGATAATGGTTTATTCTGGAGTGTGAGTAAAGATTCAGTATACTATTCTGTATATGCTGGTACGTTCTTAAGGCAAAAATTCAATATACTTAAAATGAAAACAGTACCAGTTACTTTCTTTAAAAAGACCAGGTGTGGTCTTAATCCCAATACTCAGGAAGTTGAGGTAAACAGATTGTAGCCTTGTTTACAGTGAGTTCCAGGACAGCCAGGGCTACATAGGGAAACCATGCCTCAAATAATACATTTTTTTATTTTGTAAGAGTGTTTGCCTACATGCATATATATGCACCATGTGCATTGTTGGTGCCTATAGAGACCAGAGAGGATGTTGGAAACCAGATCCAGATCCTCAACAAAAGCAGCAAGCTCTTTGTAACTGCTGAGCCATTGCATGTTTTCTTACCGGTCACCATGTCTTAGTGGGGATATGTTCTTGCAATTTTTTTGGTACCTAATTTTAAAAATATTTCTAAGTCAATAGACTATATTTATCACCTATATTATAAATGCTAACAATGAAGAACTGCCCAACTGTTGAAAACAAGAAAGCTAAGAAAACTTCTACACTATTTGGGGAGGACCAATCTATCCAAACCTATCTTAAATCCATCTGATGTAGCTTGGGAATTTTGTTCTTACTTGCTGGCCTGTAACTCACTATGTAGAGCAGATCTGCTGCCCAGAGTGTTGGAATGAAGGCAGGCACTAAAATACCCAGCCAGCACTGAGGCATAGTAGTGTAAGGAAATGACAAAAAGACTGACAAAACACACAATTAAGCCAGGCAGATTCAGAGTGTTATAGGAAAGGGTGTCATAAAGAAAGGTGATGTAATATAACCTAGAGTGTTCTGGAAAGATCTCTCCTGGGAAGTAACATTTAACTGAGACCTAAGGCAAGGTATGAAAAAGAAAGCAGAGGATAAGCTCCCTGTCTCATTCTGACAGGGTGACAGACCAGCAGCAGAGAATGAGATCACATTCCCAACAAGACACCCAGCCTCATTTTATACTGTGCACCTAAGTATTTTTCTGCTGTATTAATACCAAAATCCTCATGTTTTTGTTCTTACTGATGGTTTCGCTATTTTAAAGTCCCCTAGAGTTAGTGCTATCTAATGCTCTTAAGTGTGATACAGTTGTGATGTCTGCTGCAGAGAAAATACGTATAGATTGTTTTGATCAGGAACAACTCATAGTGCTACTGGCCATAAATTCAGTGCTAATATACTAACAAAAACTTTAAATAAAGACATAATTATGTGTTGATGAGTAGATGAAAATGTTCTGGCCAGAGGTGTGCAAGAAGCCAATCTTGCATGTTCTGTGCAACCAATGATTTAAAAGTTTGGTGCGTAAGTTCATCACAGAACATAATGATCTCAACTAAGGTGGAGGGACTGTAATCTTCTCTTCCAACAAAATGAAAGAATCATTTTCTCAAACTAAAATGCTGCATTTCCAAATTTTTCATATATAATATTATGCTTATTTTGGTTTATAAATCAGTTAAATCTATTCATTTTTATTATTAAATTTTTATAAAGTAAACTGCAACCATTATCAAATTTAACTACATTTCAAAAAGTTTCAGAATGTACAGAAAATTACTGTTTCTTATTTTTCTTATGCTTTTAGTAAAAATGACACAAGACGTACAAATAAAAATTTAATTTTAATCCCAGCACTGGGGAGGCAGAGGCAGGCAGATCTCTGGGTCTGAAGCCAGACTAGTCTACAGAGGGAGTTCCAGGACAGCCAGGGCTACACAGAGAAACCTGTCTGGAAACAAAAACCTACACAACAACAAAGGATTTAATTTCAACATTGGGTATCAGAGTGTCTTAATTTACCTTTGTATATTACAGATCCACTGGAAGTATGCAACAAGACGCTGTCTTAAAACATACACACACTGAGGCTAAAGGGATGGCTCAGAGGTTAAGAGCACTGGTTGCTCTTCCAGAGGTCCTGAGGTCAATTCCCAACAACCACATGGTGATGCCCTCCTCAGACATAAAGTCATAAATGTAGATAGATCACTTAAACATAAAATAAGTAAGTCTTTAAGAACACACACATAAACCAAGATAGTGGCACACGCCTTTAATCCCAGCACCCAGGAGGCAGAGGCAGGCAGATCTCTGAGTTTGAAGCCAGACTGGTCTACAGAGCAAGTTTTAAGAGAGCCAGGGCTACAGAGAGAACTCTATAAAGCCTAAACAAGCAAACAAACAAATAAAAAAAAATGCAAACACACACATGCAACAGATACTATCAAAGAGTAATATTGCCAATATACAAAAATTGTTTACAAATCAAGAACAAAAAAGACCAATACCCATTTAAAAGACATAAAGTGGAGTTCATGAAAATGACAGGATGATTATGAAATCTAGGAGAGGCTCAACTTCACTTACTAAAAAGTAACTCACAAAAGACTTGTGAACTTTACAAAACTGATAGTATTTTGTTAGCAGAAACATTGTTCTAACAATCAGACAACTATCGAGTATGCCCTGTAGAATTTAGGGAGTAAAATATACTGAGTCAGAGACCTTTCGGACTGTGAGACTAAAGAAACATTACAGAATGCAGCAGAGGACACTCTTGTAAAACAGACTTGGGGTCAGGGCACAAAGGGAAAGCACCAGTTTTAGATTAGTATGCTTAGCCTGAATATATCCTTGCTAATTCCTATCAATGTGTGTTCTGCATATACAAGGGCATTTCAGGAGGATTCCCTAGAGATTGGTCACTATATTATCCTATACTGGAGTTGTCATTACACATGGATTACACTGTGTAATCCCCATCCTCATTTGTTGAGGGAGGGTCTTACAAAGCCCAGATCAGCCTCAAACTCACAACTGAAGATAACTTTGAATTCTCTTGTACTTTCCAAGTGCTGACACTACAGGAACAAGCCACCACATATGTACATCTCTAACAGAGCAGATAGTATCCTCCCTTCCTTTGAACTACACAGGGAACAATCAAAATAAGACAGATGACTCTAACCTTCAGGACTGACATCTGGGTCTTGGATGTGCCCAGCTTCTTGTTGAAAGGCATGCCTTTTCTTCAGTATTGCCAAGCTTGGTACAACTGTGTTATGCTCAGACAGTGACTTTAATAGGGACATATTATTTATTACTTCAGAAAGTTCTGAAGGATTTCTAGAAGTAGCCCAGGATTGTTTGCTTCTCAGTGTAGTTTCCACTTCAAAATGATCACATGGTAAACTTCTAATCCTTCCTAAATCTTCAGATTCAGGAAAGTATGCTTCAGTGTCTTTGTAAATAGGATCTTTTGTTCTCACAGAGTAAAATAGTGAACTAGAAATCTGGGTGTTGGAGCCATCTAGTTCTTGACATACAGAGTGATCCTGAGTGGTATTCAACACCTGGATACTAATGCCACTGCTAGAGACTGGTGATAAAACTTGCTCATCATTTTTATCTACAAAAGGCTGGGACTGAGCACCTTCTAAGAACAGGTCACTGCTTTCAGAAGCTGGATTAGTGACTGTGTTTAAAAAATAATGAATATGTAAACTTTTATTTATACCTTTGGGCTTATTTGAGGGTGAAACAATAGCATCTTCTTTGCTATTTTCTGGTGCATCCTCGTCCCATTCCTGCACTGAGTCCAAGCTGTTCCCTGGGTCACCATACTGCTCCTGTACTGCTTTTCCAGTGTTTGCATCTTCATGAGGTCCTGAATAAAAACCCACGCAGGTTCTATCACAAAACTCTGACAAAAGAGTCTCATTAGCAGGGAGGATCTCTTGAGGCTTGCCATTGCCAGAGGACACGAGTGGCAAGGCTTTCCGTGCTTTTTCTTCGCAGCCTGTATCCTCACAGCTCTTTTGAACATATGAATCATCTGTAAGCAAAATTTCCTTTTCCCTATTCTCTGAATCCTGGGAAAGTTTGCTGTCTTCTTGTGATGCCTCATCAGTGTCACTGGTCTCAAAATTGCTCAAATTAAAAGAAACTTCCAAAAATGGTTGTGAGAGTTTATGAACAGTATCTAGACGTTCTCTATCAGCATTACTTTTAGATCCTATGTCCACGATGTCATCAGAGATCCTAAAGTTGCTACTAAGAGAAGATTCAACTTCAATTTGTTTATGTTCTATTTCTGACAAAGGTGATATTGAACAGGACATATACGCTTGCTCCATTGCTGCATCTGTATCTGCCACCTGAATACTTTCTCTAATGCAAAGCAATCCTTCCATACACGCATTGTCATTTTGATTAGAAAGTACTTTGCTACTGTTCTCAATGTCAGGTTCTAATAAATTGACATTTTCTGTACTCCTACATCTAACCAGTAAGTTGTTGCTCTTACAGAATGAAGGTGCCCCTAAGTCTTCCTCATGATTCCAGTCCTGGCAATTATTGTCTACTGGCTTGTCTTCACTGGACAATTCTCCCTTTTTAGCACATGTCTCAAAGAACTCTGTCTTTTTTCCCACTAAAAGTTCAGACATATTAAAAATGTTCCCATCTTCTTGGGCTTTGGGTTTGTCCTCTGTATCATACTCATCTCTAGCAGAACAGAGAAGTGATGTCTGGGGGGATAAATACATAGTCCAGCGGCTTGGAGTTCTTGTGAGATTTTCTGTCTGTAGCTCACAGTGTAAACTCCCCGAGCCCTTCCTCTCAATATACTCTTCCTTTGGCTTAGAAGTGATCTTTGAACACCCCTGTGGTTGTATCTTAGGAAGACACCCTGTAATCTCACAGGTCAGATCCTTACTCACATTGGTTGATTTAGACTTCAAAAGAGCTAATATCTGTGCTTTGCTTCTGAGGTTTTGTGAAACTCCAGGACAGTGAGATGCCAAACTATTTTTTCTCATGGGCTCACTGCTCAGTAAAGACTCTGAATGCTGGGTTTCAGAGGTGATGGGAGAGCAAAATTTGTCTTCTTTATTTCGTGTGTCTGAGTTAATACTGAAGGATGAAGAGACGAGTGAAAAAGGCCTGTCACTTCTCTCTGTGTTCCTGAAAGTGACAGTATTCTCACTGTCTGCTGGTATACGATTTATATCTTTCTGACCAATAGTAGAAAACAAAGGAAGTGTGCTGGAGAGCGGGGAAGGAAATGTCGGGCCAGGTTTCAAATCGCCAAATGAGGCAGCTGATTCATCATTTTCTGTAACAGTCACTTTCTTTGGTACCTTATATGGTCTTTGAAAACCCTAAACACATGAAAACAATGATTAGCTATATACCATTATTTCTAAAGAAAATGTGACATAAATTCACTAGAAAGAATTACAAAGAATATGTATGTCTTACCAAGGTAAATAGCATTTAAATTTTGCTAAATTAAAATACAGACATTTATTAGTAAGAGTTTTCTAACTTGGATTTACTTTGTTACCTAAGTAAGCTCTGAAGCACTATTTAACAGCAACCCACCATAAAAGTTTACTAGTTTAAAAAAAAAAAAATCACTATACTTGTAAATATTTAGTTTCCACACAGAAACTTACAGTAGTAGCCTTCCTTTTTAAGCCAGAGGGCTGACACCCCAGAGACCGGCTAGAGGATATGAACGTCCTTGGACACAGCTCTAGAGCTCTGCTTCCAGCAGCCTTAGCCTCCTCAACTGTGATTAAGTATCGCTCACTTTCCAAGTCATCTCCAGGTTTCACCTACATTTTAAAGAATAAACATCAAAATTGCATTTGGGTTATTCTATTTCCATACATATCAGCAGGCTCACTAGCAATGAACAAGATCTAACGAATATTCAACAAAGTTGCTAAATAAATCAGTCAGTAACTAAATCCTCCCACTACTCATTATTATACACTAGTTAACCATCAAAAACAAAAAAAAAAAGTTAATAATGTAATAAAAAATGTCACTAATTTGTTCTTCAGCAGTACACACTGGGGAGCTGCTGAGGCCTTTGTCACAGGTTAAGAACACAAAGTCTAAAAGTATCTTTTAGTCATTTTATTAATCTGTCACCAACTCTAGAGTAAAACACTAAGATTATCAACTTAGAAAATATATCTTTATCCTATTAAACGTTAAGTAATGAAACTACTTAGGATAAAATAACAGTGGCTACATTAATTAAACATCTACTAAAAAAAAAAAAGTCTCTCCTAGGCCCTCTTTTCATAATTCTGTAAGAACAGCCACTATTAATAACACAAGATTTCACGGCCAAATATCTACACAGTGACGTTAATGGTATGAATTTTAACACGTGACATTATATAGGTAATTTCTAAACTTCAGAACAATGCTGATCTATGTTCTAGCTGAGGTGTGGCCACAGGTCATGGGATACATAGGAGTCCAAAAGGAGACCAAAGCAGTTCTAATGCCTTCAATTCTATTCCTTCTTCAAATACAAAAAAAAAAAAAAAAAAAAAACCCACCAAAAATATATACTTTTTTTGAGAAAATACTTAACTGGGCACTTTATACATAAATTTCAAGACTATCGACCACCTTGTGAAGGTTAAAGATGAAGCTCAGTGGTGGGATATACATCTGACGTTCATAAAGCCTTTGGTCCCATCCCCAACACAACAACCCTCATTTAATAAGCTGATTCTAGAGTAACATCTTGGGTTTAATATGTCCTGCAACCACCATTATATGATCATAAACATGCTACTAAACCTTTCTGTACTGCATATCTATCGTAAAAACATTATAACTTGTCATAAAAATTAAGATGAAATAAGAACTAGAAGCTGTTAGCAAAAGGTAAAACTACAATAAGAGAACAATAGTGCAAGCTATATTTATCAGCATCAGTACTGTGAATAACATTAACAACATTCATAAAGAAGTAAATAAATTTTGAAATTTCAAAGGATGTAAGGTAAACACACTAAATACCTCAAGGGACTTAAGAAACAGACTTTCCAAACATGTTCCTTTGTCGTCATATAAAATCGCCTGTTATAAAACAAGATATGTTACAAATTTTCCTTTTGCATTTCTTAGAATCCTTAATAGCAAATCAAAATAGTTCATATAAGTAAACCATGTAATAAAAGAATTATAAACATTCTATAACTTGGATTTAAAAGCATATCTATTTCAAATGTTATTGTATGCAGTGAACATGGATTCAGGCACTGGGGCCAGCTCAGTAAAGCACCTGCTGACAAGCAAAAGGATCCTGCTCTACTACCTTATCTTTAAAAAACAAAAAACCTGAACTTGCAGGCTTAAGACAAAGACTTATTTAAAAAGTAAATCATTCATTTGCATTTTATGTACACTGGTGTTTTGCCTGCATGTATTTCTGTGTGAGGTGTCAGATCCCCTGGAACAGGAATTAGAGATAGCTGTGAACTGCCATGTACGTGTTGGGAATTAAAACAGATGTTCTGGAAGAGTAGTCAGTGCTCTTAACCACTGAGCCATTTCTCTAGCCTACAAAACTAGTTCTTATTTTAACAAATTAAGTATTTAAAATATAGTAAATAACCTCTTCCCTACTGAAAAACTTCTTTTAGTGGTAGGAGGGAGGTAGCCCATGCCTTTAATTCCAGCAGTCAGGTAGCAGAGGCCTGAACATTTCTGAGTTTGAGGCCATCATGGTCTACAGAGGGAGTTCCAGGAAAGCCAGGGTTACACAGAGAAACCCTGACTTGCAAAAATAAATATAGAGTGATAGATAGATAGATAGATAGATAGATAGATAGATAGATAGATAGATAGATAGATAGATAGATAAAAAGACTTACCTAGAAAATGGGTTCTGGAGCCATGTTGAAGTTTATGAATGACCTCACAATTTCAGCTGGGAATCCTGTACCACTGCCCCTCAGTTTTATCATCAATTAAAATAAAGACAAAACGCCTAACTTGCAGGAGAGATGTACAAACTAAATTGATATACTGAAAGCATCATGACCAGGTCATAGTAAGTTTTTGATGAAGTAATGTTTACTTACTGAACTTTCATAATGTACAAAATACTGAAAATGTCTTTTTACATTATTGCAATGTATTGACTAACATCTTCCTATCAGCAGTTATCCTAATGTCCCACCACGAGGCACACAGCTGTCACACACACACTGCTGTCAGCAGTCACTCGGCACTCACCTTGTTGCCTACATGAGTGATCTTCAGAACTCCATCTTGCCACACCTTTGACTTCTTCATCTTTTGATGAGTATATAGGACCTTATTTCCAAAAGTACAGAAGAAATCATTGCTATTCATGCATCTAATCTCACACAGTTTATAGACATAGAATAAAACATCCCATATGAAAATAATAGCACAGGTATCACCACAATCACAGTATCAGTGAAAGAGGCTGGGGTGTAGCTCAACGATGGAGTGTATGCTCAGCATCAGGATGCTCTGAGTTTAACCCAGAGCATAAAAAAGGAAACAAACACTTTTAAGGAAAGGAAGACATTGACTAGCTGGGTAGTACCAAAAGGCAAAGGAAGAAAGGGGAGGGAAAAGCAGTAAGAGTCTTTTGGTTAATTGAGCATTAAAAATAATTTTAAATGGCCACGATATCAGGGGAAAGAAAAACAGTTATTGGACTACACATTACTTCTTTTCATGTTGTTCTCTGAGTACAGTCCAAAGACTCTGGACAGTCTACTCGACCTTCACAGCATCTAAGGTCAGAACAATTTCACATTGCTTTGGTCTTTAGATGCTCTCCTCCAATAGTGGAAGAATGGAGTTTTCAATCATTATATATAGTGCCAGATTCAATTACAGAAACAAGTGTAGAAATCCAGCTGACTATTACCAAATCAAATGTTAAGGATATTTAGAGAAAAAAAAACCTAGCAATGCAGAAATTTGGGGTCATAGCTCAGCTGAAAAACATGTTTTGTAGACATGAGCATCTGACTTTCAACCTCAGAATCTCCATAAAATGCTACACATAGTGATGCATTCTAGGCAAACGCAGGAGGACACCTTAGGTCCCAGCCTATCTAACCTAATTGGTAAGCTCCAGGCCAATGAAACCCTGTCTCAAAGGATAGCACACACATGCTAATACACACATGTGCATATTTACAAGTAAACATAGGCATTAATAATCCTTAAAATATATCTAATAATGCTACCCTTGTAAATGTTTTCTCCTAATGTACTTATTTCTTTGGAAAATTTACTTATTAAAAATATAATTTACATTAAAATGTAACACATTAGGAACTTTTTAGTAAGTTTTTTTCTAGTGTTCTTTTTTTAAAAAATATGGAACGTTTCATGAATTTGCCTGTGCTCCTTGCCCAGGGGCCATGCTAATCTTCTCTGCGTCCTTCCAATTTTAGTGTGTGCTGCCGAAGCAAGCACTGTAGTATTTTTAAACTGTTTCTTTGTCTAACATAAATAATATTATAAATAGAAGCTCTACACACAAAAGTTATTGTCTTTGATACTATTTTAGAGTACAAAAAGATCTTAAGAACAAATAATATGTCACTACAGGGAAGAATGTAACCACAGATAGGTCATAAAGCGAAAAATGTTTCCTGCTCCCAAGCTTCCAAAGAAGTTTTTACAAATGACTTTTTTAGTATATACAAATAATAATGATAATATTATATAGGCTTGCCAGATAGACTATAGTACACTATTTGGATTCAATTATACTAGAAAACTATTCACTGTTTATCTGAGATTTAACTTTTTCTAACCTGTTTCTTCTTTTTGTTTTGCTGAATCTAGTAACGCGAAGAAGACATTTGAAAGAGAAAAGAAATAAAAGAGAGAGAAGGAGGGAGAAAGGAAGGGAAAAAAAATCAGTCAGATTTAATTGACTTAGGAAGTAGCTCAATTAGTAGAGTGCTTGCCCAATATGCAGGAGACTGGTTTTGACCCCCTCCACCACATACACACAGGATATGGTGACGCATGCCTGTAACGTATTGGGAGCAAAAGGCATGAAGATCAGAAATTCTAGGTGATCCTAAATTTCATCGAGAGTTTGAGGCCAGTCTAGAATACATGAGACCCTGTCCCCTGCCCCTCTCCCCACAAAAAGAAAAATTATTAAGACTTACAATAAATTCTTGACTTTCCATTGTTTCTTCTGAAATTATAAACCAGGTAGATCCAGAAAATGTTTTTACTCAACAATTTATATCCTCTAAAATGAGAAACAGCAAAGAATGGTCAATCAACCCTGATAAAAAGAGTAAATATCAAACACAAAGTTTCTCAATAAATCTAGACTAACGACAGAAACCAAAGAATTCCATCTGGGCACCAAGTGAAACAAAGATGTATGTGTCATGGAGGAGACTACTGGGTAATACCACATAATGAAAAATTAAAACAAAACTAAGTAAAATTCATAAACTTACTAATAATCATAAACATCTTTCTATATTCCTTAATATGCATTAGAAAATGAATTTTTTTACTTTCAACAAGTTTTGCTGCTTAGAACCCAAATTTTAAATTTTTTTTCCTAAAGCTTATACTCACCACAAGATGGCCCCCTTGTACCTTAAACTTTTCCTATTAATGTAGTTCTTTAATATCCAGGGACTAGTTTCAGGACTATAGTACCAACATCTAGAGCCACTTAAGTTCACATATAAAATGTCATAGTTTTTCCATATAATATAGGAGCATGTGCACATTCTCCAACATACATTAAATCAGCTCTATATTACTTATACCTAGTGCATTGTAAGTGATATGCAAATAATGAGTGATTAAACTATTATTAAGAAATGTTATCTGGGCAATAGTGGTGCATGCCTTTAATCCCAGCACTCAGGAGGCAGAAGGTGATCTCTGTGAGTTCGAATCCAGCCGAGGGCTGTTACACAGAGAAATCCAGTCTCCAAATCAAGAAAAGGGAGGAGGGGATGAGAGGGGAGGCAAAAGCAAGGCAGGCTTGATGACACGTACCTTTTTGTTTGGGTACTTTAAAAAAAAATTTTTAGATAGGTTTTTCTCTATGTAGTCTTGGCTGTTCTAGAAACAGACCAGGTTGCCCTAGAACTCAAAGAGATCCTCCTGCCTTTGTCTCCTGAGTGCTGGGATTAAAAGCATGCACCACAAACCCAGCTGACACACCTTTGATTCCAGCATAAGGGCAGCAGAGTCAAGTGGGTCTCTTAATGCTAGCCTGGTAGCCTGGTTTACATAGACATCTCCAGGACTGCATAAATAAGAGAGACCCTGTCACCAAAAAACAAAAAATAAAAGTTCAGTATCAGTACTACTGACCATTTTTTTCTGAATATTCCCAGTCTACAGCTAGTTGAATCCAGTGACAGAGGTCTAACTATACACCTTAGTCACAATACCATACACAATACCATAGGGCCAAATATGAATTATATAATACCCCTGCAAGGAAACATCTTTCCCCAGCTCTAGGAGCTGACAACAGGACCTATATAATCTAAGTAATAATGCTTCCACATGCATTAGTCCTTTCTGTTTATTGGAAACAGGTTCTGGCCAAATTGCACAATCTTCCTGTCTTCGTCTTTGGAATAGCTGAGATATTACACCACACCCAGGAAGAAAAACCTTTTTGAACAGTACTGCAGCAGCTACTTAACTATTTTGTTGCTAAATAAGAAAAATACACACGGCTCAGTTTTGCAATCATCTATGGTGAACTGAATATAGGTGCCGAAGAAGCACACAAATGAGTACACATATCTTCAAGTGATTCTATGGACATAACCTGATCACTACACGAAAACTAGTTAGTAACGAACATTTTAAGTCTTATCCTATTAAATTAGAAAGTCCGCCTCTGGGACTCACAAACGGCTCTAAACAAGTCCTTTTCAGTAATGGTGACTCCCAAACCGGAAACAGTATGTGCTGAGGCCTGGTCGCTTAGTAGCACAGTACAAGCGAGGTGAGCAATAAGGAATCGGAGATATATATCTATATGTAGATAGATACACACAACCTTCCTTTTTATGCCGAGGAGAGCTTCTCAATTCAGACAGCAGGAAGCCGTGGCCTATCCTTGTTCTATGAGAAAATTTGCTACAGTAGCTCAGTGATAGAGCATTTATCTAACTAGCACAAAGTCCTAGGTTCGCTCCCCAGCACCTCCCAAACCACGAACAACCTGTTAAGCAACCAGCAGCAGTAGTAAAAGAAACATTACTTCCACTTGCCGATTGACTGACCCTAAATAACAATGGAGCCTTGGTCCTCTGTCAGCCTGTGAAACAACCACAAGCAAGATAAGGCTCGATGGTGACCGCCTCACCCAGCATTGTAACGGCGCCCCGTGGGTCGCTTCCTTAGAGGAGAGTCAGTGTCCAAGCTCTCCGGACCGTGCCTAGTCACCCGGCCTATCCACCCTTCAGACCCTGGAAGAAAGTCTTCCCTTCACCTCCTCAAAGACACAAAATCCACTTTCGAATTTCTCCCGCGAACTAGCGTGGCGTCATCAAGCAGGGACGTTGCCGCTGAGGCCCCGCCCGCCCGCCATTCGCAAACCACCAATGGAATTCCATATCGAAGTGCGGTCACCGCCTTGCTCCCCCAAGGCCCGGCCCCCTCCTCGACGCGTCACTTATGACGTCATCCGCGGAAGCCGCCGCTCGGACTCTGCTTTCCATCCCTGGTTGAGAGTAGCGCGTCGCTCGTCGGATGACGCGAATTCACGCCGACCCGAAGGCTCTGGAGGCAGAAAGCGTGGAAGAAGGCAGTTGCTGAGCGTGGATTTGGGCACTTGAACAGAGTAAGTCACAAATGGCCTGTAGAGCCGCTCAGACCCGGTGATGTGTAAACCCCTGAGTCCGGTCACCTGAGATCATTATACTATCTGTGGTCCGGCTCATCCCGCCCCCCTCACCACTAGTCCGTTGGTTTGGCTACTCTGGGCGCACGCGCAGTTCTCGAGTGGCGCTTGCAATTCCAATCTTAGGACGGAGGGGGCGGGCGGAGCTTAGTGTTGGGAGTTTGGGGGCACGCCCTGCTTCTGGGGTTGTGGGTGCGGAAGTACGGTTGCTAAGTGAAGCTGTGTGCGCTAGGCAGTTTGGGGTTGAGCTTCAGCTTCCAAAGGACAGCAGATGTGAGGACTTGTGTTCTAGAATTAAGTATTTTCTTTTGCAAGACTTTCGTCCTTTAAGCCTCCTGTAGAAAATACGTTTTAAGAAGGAGCTAACAGTGCTGAATATTAAATTGAGTGCACAATTCACACTGAGACTCTCAAGTCCTTACGAAGATCACATTTAGTAGTCCTTCGAAGCCAGGCGGTGGTGAGAAATCGAATGGATTTCTTTATAAAGCATATTTACACTAGAAGGTTGATTTGGAACAAAGATTCAGGCCACTAAGTGTTTTGCTAACCTTGAATAGTCTTACAGTGACTATAGCTTTGGTTCTCAATCTTTTGGGTACTCTTCATGGCCAAGTTTATTTGGAAATTTTACATGTACCCATGGAAAAACATTTTGCATATGATTTTAGAGCAAATGCTGTGACTTTGAAATTGAAAAAGAAATTTTTTTTTTTTTACTTTCCATCTGGTTCACGTCCAGAATATGACATTCACTGTCTTTGAACAATGTTACAACTTTGTACTTTATAGAAAAGCATAAAAATGGAAATATGTTTGCCCGAGTAAGATGTCATTACTTACTTCCCTGACCAGTGTCTTTTAACATTCATTTCAACTTTTACTTTCTACTGCATATTGTTCTTTTCCTTGCCCCTTTAAATGGATTTGTAGTACTTAATTTTACCATACTCATTTTGTACTTGCATGGCATGATTTTACCTTTTCCTTAAAATTTATCTTATGACCATCTCATGGATACTGAAGATTTCTTGAAACTCACCTGAAGTGTCATGAACTTCAGATTAAGAATTCCTGGGTCAGAATATAATGTGAATAGTGACAAACCGTAGAAGCTTCTACTAAAAGGTAGGCAGTATAAAAGTCAAACATATCAATGTTTGCTAGCCTGGCTAGCTTTTACTAAGTTACATAACTTTTCAGCCTTCTTTTAAAAAGTTGAAAGAAATTACATAGTAGGATTGTTAAGATTTAGAACAGGGTATATGAAGTAACTGACCTTGTTTCACAATATTTTTTTTTTTTTTTTATTCTTTGTTTCAAGACCATGTTCTTTTTCTTGGGGGGGGGGGGGAGTATCCACACAGAGTTTCTCTGATTAGTCCTGGGTGTCCTGGAACTTGCTCTAAAGAACAAGTTGGCCTTGAACTCGGAGATCAGTCTACCTCAGCCTCATAAGTGCTAGGATTAAAGTTGTGTGTTACTGTGCTCATTTAACAGGATTTTAATACTTAGGATGACACAGGAAAATGACCACTGTCTCAAGCTTAGAAATAACTTTCACAAACTATATTAATGTTATAGACAGGTGACAATAGACTTTCGTAAAGGATAGATGACTTCTAGAGCATGTTATAAATGTGTCATATTCTAATGGCAACTATTTCAAAGATCAAATCAGTAGGATTTAGCAAAGAGTAACATGGCTGCACATTATGTTCTCCAGAGCAGCTATTTTGTTTTGGCTTGCTTCGAGAATCTTTTTTTAACTTATATATATATATATGTCTGGATGTATGCATGTGTACCACATGCCCACAGAGATCAGAAGAAGGCTTGGGAACCCCTAACTCTAGAGTTTAGGAGGTTGTGCTTTTTAATGCCAATGCTAGAAACTGAGCCTGTGTCCTCATGAGCAATGAGTGTTCTTAACCACTATGCCATCTCTGCAGATCTCTCCACAGCAGCATTTTTAAGTGCTTGTGTTACATTTTCTTTAATTAATCTTCACAATAATTCTCTTGTATAGATAGATTTCTGTCCACATTTTTTGGACCCCAGAGATGAGTAAACTTGTTTCAAATACAGAGATTGCTTGATCAACTTTGTGGGTCATGGTGTTAGCATTAGTGAGGGTAAAAGGCTTTGGAAGGAACATTCCTTTGAAATGTTATTACCATAGATCCTTGGAAAAGTACAAATAGCATCAGGAGTATATAGCAAGGACTAAGGAATAGTTCAGTGGTAGGATATTGGCATCAGGGAGAAAGGCAGACAAAAGGCAGTAAAGATGTAGGAGCTCTGTAACCCAGGAATTGCCGTATGACTAACTGGTTTTCTTCAGGCTTGGTCTAAGGAGGCTAAATGGTTCTATAGTTTTTGTGACTTTCTGTTTGATCTGTATCTTGTTGAAGTTGAAGGTATAATTTGATCATTCTGAACTGGAATGTGCTAAGCTACAAAAGTAGCCCTTAAGAAAAACAGGAAGGAGGGCCTCTGCTAAGAGAGTAGAAGGTAACTGTGACATTCTGTATTTTACTGTTCTGTCTGCTCTACTTTAGACCTAGTGGATGTGAAGTATGTGGCTATAGATTCCACTATGCCCTACTTAGATCAGTGGCTCTCACCCTCCTAATGCTATGACCCTTTAATACACTTCCTCATGGTGTGGTGACCCCCAACCATAAAATTACCCTGTTGCTACTCCATAACTGTAATTTTGCTACTGTTATGAGTTGGAATGTAAATATCCAATATGTTACCCAGAAGATTGAGAAGCGCTGCCTTAGATGGTGGGCTTTAATGGAAAACAACTGTAGAGTTTGAAGTCTGTCCTTTATAATTAACAGCAGTAGAGCCTTCTCTGAGATTATTGTTGTCTATATTTTTATTTATACCTTACCACTTTAGAAAAAGAATTTGAAATGCTTAACACTTTCATTGTATAAACCACACTGGCTTCAAACTCACAGAGGTCCTCTTGCCAGTACCTCATGAGTGCTGGGATTTAGGTGTATAACACCACACCCAGCTCCTGGTACTTTTAAATATATCTATTTCACAAATATGTAGTGGCCAAATTGAAGCCTCTGCCTCTATATAATTACATTATAGTAGGGTAGATAGAACAACAAAAGTCTTAATTCCAGAGAGTGTTGAACATAGAAAATTTTGAGTATAGCTTAGATTGATATTAAGGGTACTATTTTAGGTTGTCCCTGAGACAGTAACATTCACAGGTCTGGGTGAATATTAAACTGTTCAGGTATATTTGAAAAAGAAACAGCAGAAAGAACAAAGGCCTGTAGACAGAAATGGCTTTAACATAGTTAAGGAACATAGGGAGGACATGCTATAAGCCTGCTGAAAAGAGTTGTTGAAGATAAAATTGGAGAAATACATCCAGGTCATATATAGGATCTAGTAATGCACTGTAAGGTCTTTGGACTCCATGCTGAATGTGTTAAGTCTTTGGGAATGTTTGTACAGAGATTTGTCCTGATTTACATAGTAAGTCATTATCCCACGTAGAAAATTGATTAGAAGAAAGCAGTAGTAAAAGCAAGTAGACTATTCAGGAAGATCATGAATATTTCAAGTGAGACATGATAATAACTTAGACCAAGTGGTTCATTACAATAAAATATGTTGGGCTGGAGAGGTCCTGAGTTCAATTCCCAGCAACTCCATGGTGGCTCAGTTATCTGTAATTAGATCTGGTGCCCTTTTCTGGCATGCGGGCACACATGCAGACAGAACACTTTATACATAATAAATAAATAAATCTTTTAAAAAGAATAAGTGTAAATGTTCAGGCTGTATTTCAAAGTCAGTGCTATTACAACTGCTATTGAAATGACTGTGCAATAGAAGGATGAGTCAAGATCTGAGTCTAAGCAACATATGAAGGTAAAACACATTAGAAGGAGCTGTATGAAGAAACATTGCCAATGAAATTTCTGACTAAAAGTGCTGCTGGGAAGTCAGGTAGACACTGGGGTCAGGCAGGCATTGAGCCCTAAATGGCAGGAATAAAATCTGAGGCCCCAGGTAATACAGACATGTGTCTTCAACTATCAAGTAGATGTTTTATTATTGGCATACACTTTTAAACTTGGTACTTGACTGCCCAAGTTTGAAAATGCCAAAAGTTAACTGGTGAGATGCACCAGGAACTTACTTCCCTCTTTGAAACACATGTATTTCCGTTCTACATCTGACCCAGAAAAGCTCAGGCTAGAGGCTTCAATAACTTGTATGCACTTAGGAATGTGTATTCTTGCATCTGCAGCCTGAGGCATTTACACCCACTGAGTGCAAGGGTAATAAATAGGTACTTCTTTATTAACTTACAGAATGGAAACTGAAAACCAAAAAACTATGGAAGAAAGCACTGAGAAGAGAAAAGAAGAAAAAAAGAAGCGCTCCAGGGTCAAACAGGTGCTTGCAGACATTGCCAAGCAGGTGGACTTCTGGTTTGGGGATGCAAACCTTCACAAGGACAGGTTTCTTCGAGAGCAAATTGAAAAATCTAGAGATGGATGTAAGTTACCAAGCAATCAAATTAGTTTATGTTTATGGGGGAAATTACACTGGATTGCTCTTGTACCGTTCTCTTTTTTTTTTGCATTTTGACTAGATGTGGACATCTCTCTTTTGGTGTCTTTTAACAAAATGAAGAAGTTGACCACTGATGGGAAGCTAATAGCCAGAGCATTGAAAAGCTCATCAGTTGTAGAGGTAAATTTTTCCTAACAAATTAATGACAAATTATCAATAAATCAAGTTACCAATTTAAAACTATGTTAAACCTCAATTTTTTTTAAAAAAAAAGTTGGACTTAGAAGGGACCAGAATCCGGAGAAAAAAGCCCTTAGGTGAAAGACCAAAGGATGAGGAGGAACGCACTGTATATGTGGTAAGAAAAACAAATTTTATTAGTCTCTGTATTGATAAAATGTGTGAATTTTAAAATGCTTCAACTCTTGATTTATCCAGGAGTTACTTCCCAAAAATGTGACACATAGCTGGATCGAAAGAGTATTTGGGAAATGTGGCAATGTGGTTTACATAAGTATTCCACATTACAAGTCTACTGGGGATCCTAAGGGGTTTGCCTTTGTGGAGTTTGAAACAAAAGAGCAAGCAGCAAAGGCCATTGAGGTACGTCTGTGGAACCCTGAAAAATTAATGAAAAAAAAGCAAAAAGATTAGTATGAATTAAATGTTTCACAATTGTTTTACAGTTTCTTAATAACCCACCGGAAGAGGCACCAAGAAAACCCGGCATATTTCCCAAGACTGTGAAAAACAAGCCCATCCCCTCCCTAAGAGTAGCTGGTGAGTACCTAATCCTCAGGAGGTGAATACTGAATGAGTAGAGAAAGTAAAATTGCCAACATCATTGTTACAGAAGAGAAGAAAAAAAAGAAAAAGAAGAAAGGCAGAATAAAGAAGGAAGACGGTGAGCAGGGGAAAGAGTTACATATGGACACAAGCAGCATGGGTACATGCAAAGCTAAGCGACCAAGGACCACCTCCGAGGGCTCTGAGGCGGAAACTCCTGAAGCTCCAAAGCAACCTGCAAAGAAGAAGAAAAAACGGGAAAAGGTCGAGACGTCTGCCTTAGCTGACTCTGTTAGAGCAGGGAAACGAGAGAGAAGCAGTGCTGAGGGGGAAGACTGCCTCCCCCCCAGGCCGAAGGTTAAGAAAAGGGCTCAGAAAGATGGCATCGACGAAGTCACTGCTGCAGACTCCAAGGAAAGCAGAGGTGAGTGTTAGGATTGGACAGTGCAGACATTAAGATACTTCCCAACCAGCTTGTCTTATGGGAATGTTTTTCCAGACTTGGAATTCTGCTCTACAGAAGAGGAGAAGACTGGAGACAGAACAGGGGACTCACTCCTAAAAGGGAAAAGGAAGCATAAGAAAAAACACAAGGAGAGACATAAGATGGGAGAAGAGGTTATTCCATTGAGAGTGTTGTCCAAGTAAGTAGCATTCTCCGGAGCAGCTGGCACAACTCCATCACCATTGCTAAAGTGCAATTCCAATTTCTATCCAACAGAGTTGCATGTTAGCAACAGTGATGGCCTAAGTCCGCGTGCAGTACAAAGTGAAGGCAAGTAGGAGCCACCACACTGAAACATGGAAGCACTTACTCTTTATCAAGTCACAGCAAGTACCTCCATGTTAAAGTAAAGGAGGCCCCTTAGCAGCTGTCAGTGATGTTCCCTTATAGGCATGAGAATGTAAAAGGAAAACTTACCATCACTAAACATGGAAGCACTTACTTAATTGCAAAGCAAGTACATCCACATTTAAGTGATGGGGAGCCCAGTCTTAACCTGTAACATTTTTTTAAGTTAGGAAGATGCTGAATGGTTTGAGACACCTCCTCTGAAACATGGAAGCACTTACTTGTTGAGTACAGCAGGTATCCCCATGTTAAAGCGGAGGGGACGCATGGTTACCTTACTCCACTCCAGAGATGTATATTGAATTCACTTCCACTAAAACATGGAAGCACTTACTATTTAATGAGACAGAAAGCACTCCCATGTTAAAGTTGAAGGGAACCCACCCACAAGGCATCTTTTTTTTTAAAGATAGGCAAAAACAGGAAGGAAATGAAATGACAGGCCAAAGAGGTAGTTTACCTTTGCGAACTGGTTGCTAAAGAATCTGGTCCTCTGCTTGGAGGGTGAAAGGCAGTAACTTTAGAACACTTCTATTTATACTGCCCCTAACTCCTGAATTCCTTTTGGCTTTCTATCTCAGAGAATCATTACAAGAGCCTTTGTTATTTTAATGTATCAGCTCTCAGGGAAAGTAGATCCTGGGGATCCTGGGTAGGTATGGATTTTTTTTTTTTTTTTGAAGTAAACAGATGTCAATGTTAACTGTTAAAACCATTACCAAAGATAGCCTTCTCTTTAAAAAAAAAAAAAAGAAAGAAAGAAAGAAAAGATGAGCTCTCCTATCTGCTTGTTTGATGGCCCAGATTAGAGTAACAATGAGCACCCCCACAGAGCCGGGGATGCATTGTGCTGCTCCCTGGAGGAGCCCTGGCTGTTTGAAGACACATCTACATGGTAAATGGATGTAAATAAGTAAATTGCTTCCATGGGGTGTTTTTTTTCTTCTTGAAATTCCTTTTGATTCAAGTAAATCCTGAGGAATGTTATCTCTCAAATTGGAAGTGGTTTAACAGCCTCTCAGTTGTCTCTCTTTGCCTGAGTTAGACTCTTACTTAGAGGAAGGAAGTAACTCCAAATTTAGCTTTCATAATTAAAATATTAGAAACCTATTAGGAGCATTTTTCCTGAACAATAATGAAAAGGAACTTCATTTGTGTGTTTACTTGATAGATTTACGGCCTAAAAGCCAATTAAGTATATGCTTTTTTAAAAGAAGGGAAAGTTGGGAAAAATGGGAATTTCTATATTTAGTTCAACTTCAGATTTCTCAATGAGTCATCTTGTCACTATTTCAATAGGTCAATTTTTTGTTTTACAGGACTGAATGGATGGATTTGAAAAAAGAGTATTTGGCACTGCAAAAAGCCAGCATGGCTTCTCTAAAAAAAACAATATCTCAAATAAAATTGGAGTCTGAAATGGAAACAGACTGTACAGTGCCTACTAAATCTGGAGAGAAAAATGGAAAAGGTGAAGCTCTCTAAACAGCATTTAGTGTTAACTACACACCGTGGATCCTGGCTTTAGTCGATGAATATTGTCGGAGATGGTTGTATCATAGTGATAGAGTGGTTTCCCCAATTTTGAGCTGAACCACTACCAGAAAAAAAAATTAAAGAAAGGAAAAGAATTGAAATGTTCATATTAAACAGTAGTGTTTTAACTTACCCCTTTATTACAGTGAGTTTTCTCATGAGTGCCTGGAGCATATCAATAAAGATTACAGATTCAGTGGAAGATGAACCCTGAAAAAAAATCAAAGAATTATTTTTATTGCTAGTAAAATTAGTAAATATTTTTAGTTATAATATTTCTTATTTATGTTAATTCATCTGTTTATTTTACATCCCAGCCACAGATTCCCCCCATCCTCTTCTCCCAGGCCCTCCTCCCTATCCCAGAGTACCCTTTATTCAAGTTTTGTTCTTTTGTTCAGGCAATAATGGATTTGATGTCCTGTAAATTTCCAAATGACCAGTGTGATACATTAGTATTAACTTAAAATTTTATAAGTTGTAAATTATTTAAATTAGCCTGAGAAATCACTACTGCTATTGTAGACTTCAACTCATGTTCAATGTCAGATGCGTGAAAGTTACCTCAGGCCTTTTCCTTTCCCATCCATCAGCAGTCAGCCATCCAGAGGGCTGCACCCAGGAGAAGGTTAATGCACAAGGCCCACAGTTCGTGAAGGGAGTCATTGTGAAGATCATGAGCACAGAGCCTCTACCTGGCAGGAAACAACTCAGGGTATGTTTATGATCCCCCCCCCCCCAGTGAAACGTTTTTAAAATAATATGAAAAACAAAGGTTGAGTTAGACTTTGTACCTCTAGTAAACTACCTTCTAGAGTTTACGTCCATGGTAACTGATAACTCTTAGATTTAATCTGAATACAAATTCTTCAGGAAATGAAAGGTGCACTGAATAGTCTAAACAACTCTCCTTCAGGGGAGAATGGTGCACTGCTTCTAAACTGCAGTAGCTGAAATAACATGTGTTTAGTATTATGCTCTAAAAGACTTTTTTCGGTTGTAAGAGTTTTAAAAAGATATTTGGTGTCATTGTTTTTTTTAAATGGATTTTTTTTAAAAAAAAAAAAAACTGCTGTACTTAAGAATTTATATTCATCAATTAAGACTAAGATTTCCAAATGGTCATTCCCTTTGTTTTTGTCCCAGACAGGTTTTCGTTGTAGCACAGGTTATCTTAGCTCATTGTTTGGCCCTGCCCAGCAATCCTCCTGTTTCAACTTCCCAGCCTAGACTCTTTATTTTATACTCTCTAAACTGTTCTATAACTTTCTAATTACTTTTTAACATCTTGGGCCATTTAATCCTATACATTAAGTTGTTTTTGTTCTCTGTAGGACTGTACCAGTCACAATTTGTAATGGAAAAAAGCAGTAAGGGTTTTTTTCCCCTGTAATCTGTTCTTGTTACTGATTGTCAGACCAATCTGCCGTTATATGGATTTTACATGAGGAGGTTACCCTGACTGTATAGTGGATATAATATAGTAAATATCTTTTTAACTGTAGTACTCTAAACTATAATGCTACTACCAGGTAATACACTGCAATTTCATCAACTTTTCACAGACTGATCTCTTGCTATGTATTCTAACTGACATGATTAACTAGATAAAAACCTGGGATTACTTCTCAGGTATAATTCTCTTCAACTCTTTTTTTTTTCTTGATTGGTTAAGCAAACATTTTGTACTAAGGGTGTTTTATATTACAGTATATTGTGTATTGGGCGAGTTAAGACTAGTTTGTCTCCTAAAAACTCAAAAATACTCTATTAGCCTTTACTGTTAACTAATAAACTTTTATTCTACAGTGAATTATTTACAGATCCTCATTTCTTCTATGACTCTATAAAGTCATTTTGTTAAAATAATTTGAGTTCTTTGTGCATGGAAAATTCTGGTCTAAAGTGTTTCTTTCCAGTTGGAAATCTGTATATTTCTTCTGCTTTAATGAATGAAATTTGACAGCTGAGGTTACTGTAACATTCCTGCATAAATGCATTGTGTTCTGTGGAGAACATGCTGTGAGAAAAAAATAGGTTAAGAATGCAGGAATCTTCTTAATTAGTCTTCACAGCAGGGTATTAAAGGTAAAACTGTCCCCTTGTGGGGGACTTCAGCTTCCTTAGAAAGGGTTAATTAGGTATTTTTATCTAAAACTGAGAGCTGCCAACTGTGTTCCAGTAAACCTACCCAAGAACCCTAGGATTCCTGTTGGTTATTGTAATATGTTGAAAGACAGTTCCATGTGCTCTAAGTCAAACATGGTATTGTTTAGGTGAGTGAAAATAAACTTCTCACGGTCCTTTCTTAATTGTTCTTGTTCTAACCTACTGCCAAGTTGCTGGGGAGGGCTCCTTTATATTCCTCTCTATAAATCCTGCTGTAAGCTAATCCTATATAAGTTCATGTTTAAGACTTCCAAGAGAATGAGGGAAAATAATTGCAGGAGTTTAGATTGCTTCTTATTTCTATCCAGATCTTTTTTCCAAAGTATTTCTCTGTGTTTTTAGAAATGTTAATATATTTATCCATCAAGTACTATTGATACAATAACATTTGACATCCTTTACAGGTACAGTCATTTACTGTGAGATATCTTAGGTGTTGATTTTAACTTTATCCTTCTTTATCATGTAGGATATTTTGGCCACAGTCTCAGAAGTTGTTTATGTTGATTTGCTCGAAGGAGATACTGAATGCCATGCTCGGTTCAAAACCCCCGAGGATGCTCAGGCAGTAATGAATGCACAGGCTGAAATTAGGAAGAAGCACTGTTGGAACCTCGAGGTCCTTTCTGGTAAAACCTAATTTTTTTTAATAGAATTATTAGTGTGGGTAATTGTTCTATTTGTTCTGCATTGGGCTAATGGAACTAGTGATCTCCCCCAAACATTCTCCTTCTGGTGAGATTAGAATGTATATCTTTATACTTGGTGATCAGAGCTATTGTTTCTTTCTAAGGTGATCACGAGCAGAGGTACTGGCAGAAGATTTTGGTAGACAGACAGGCCAAACTTAATCAACCTCGGGAAAAGAAAAGAGGCACTGAGAAGGTAAGGACAGCACTTAACGTAAGGATAAGTTCACTGTGGCTTTCCTATTATAGAGTACTGTTTGAGACTGAGGAAGAATACAGATTTCTTCTGGCTTCAAAACAGATGAAATTAATATCATTTGCTCACAGGGATTCATAATTGTAATTTACAGTTTTTCTGTGCAATGCATGTTCAAAATATAGTCTGAATTTGGACCTGCTGTGTTTTACAGTTTGTGTGTGGATAATGCTTATAAAGGTTGTCTGTACAGAAAGGATTGAGAGTCTTGATGTGTAAGGCTCCCAGTGGCAATGAGAATTATTGCTATTATTGTTGTTAAAAGTTATAATTTTTCTGATAATCAGTGACGCAAGCAATCTAAAATAATTTAAAAACTCATTAAACAATTTTGTTTCTTTGATAATTAATAAAATTAGTTGCTCAGCAGGAATGGCATTTATTCTTTGAAGACAGATTATTATTCTTTTAAATATTGCAGTCAAAGTACTTAGAACAGCCTGCTAAGAACGTTGGAAGCCCTGATTTGAATGTCCTCCGTTTACTGCCTTGGTGTGTTTTTCATCAGTGCTCCTTTGGCGTTTGTGATGATTGACAGGGACGTTTGCTGCCATTGCTCTTTGTGGGGTTTTTTTTTTGTTTTTTGTTTTTCTTGAATGGAGCCTAATCTTGCTGAGATGGGAAGGGAAGACCTCCTTCCTTTCTCAAGGCTCTTTTGAGTCTTAGAGGTGTTAATTTCAAAGCTTGTTTGAGATGGTCAGATGTTAGAATCAGTACAGAACAGATAACTATAATCAGTTGTGTAATATTTATTCTAATTGGTGTGAATTTTGTTTAAATGTCTATGCTGTTCTTAACTAGTAATCATAACACCTTTTTTGTTTAAGAAATTCATCAAGATTCGTCTTAGTCTCAGACTAAGAAACATTTTCTAGGGTGTTTTATAAAATTAAATTAGAACAGAAATTACTCATTTAATAGTTTTCACATGCTTCACTCTCAAGGTTGTTAGCATGAGCTAGGTAGGAACAAATGAAGCCAAATGACTTCATGGATTGAAATGCAGTGGATCTTCCACACCACGTAACTGGAGTTGGAAGTTTGTTAGAAGACCTTGTTTGCCGATCTGACTTTGTTGTTATTTTCTGATGCTGGAGAATAAATAAGTGCTCTACCTCTGAACTACCTGCCTGAGCTTGCTAAGACTCTGTGAATGCCCCCATTCCTGCAAGTGGATTAATAGGCATGGATAACAAAGCCCCTAGTAGTTTTTATGTCCCCTGGAGAGTTAAGAAGTGCTTCTGGGCTAAAGGAATAGGAACTAGATAGAAAACAGTGGCAGAATGTCATTCCCTCCTGACAAGACAGCTTGCGTGTTTCCTCACTATTCTGTAATTTTTTTAAACTTTATTTTTAAATTTCATGTGTATGTGCATGTGCCACAGCCTGCATTTGATGATTAAAAGACAGCTTGCTGGAATCAGTTCTCCCTCTACCATGTGGATCTTTTTAGATGTCTGACTTTATTTTTAATCAAAATAGCCTTTTCAGCGAGAATTACTGCTGTATGTCTCCTAGTAAAGGCAGAGTTCCTGTTTGTAAACAACATCACTGGTGTGCTAGGCTATCTTGAATTTTTACTCTTGTCATTTGTGAACAGTGTTTACTTTTTGTTGTTATTTTGGTTTGGTATTTTTCCCCCCTTTGGTTTTCGAGACAGGGTTTCTTCTAACAGCCCAGACCATCATGGAACTTAATTTGTAGACCGGGCTGGCCTCAAACTCACAGACATTCACCTGCCTCTCGTGCTGGTATTAAAAATATATGTTGCCACGCCTGGCTATGAACTGTGTTTTGATTTAATCCTGTCATACATGCCCTCTTATCAATCATATGACATGAAATTTGATCATAAACTGGTTTACACAAGGTCTCTGATATCTCATGCTTACCTCAGCTCACTGTATACCAGAGAACAACCTTGCAGACTGGTCCTTCCAGCCGAGCTTATGTGGTGTTAAGGTGTCATACTTTGGGCTTTGTATATTCTACACAAGAACTCTACCAACTCAGCCATATCCCTAGCTCTAGAGCCTATAGTTTAAGAGAAAAATTAAACTAAGCTATAATTTTTCTGTTAAGGAAGTTTTTGGCTGGCTGGTGCAATAGTTTTGTACCTGCAGTCTCAGCTACTCAGAAGACCTTCACACTAGCCCAGGTTACAGAGACCTACTGCAAAAAAGCAGCAACAGCTGCTTTGGGAATGTTTCAATCTGTTGTCTTCTGTGTTTCAAAAATCTTTCCTTCCTTTTAAAAAAAAATGACATATCTAATATGTAATATAGTGCATTTTTATTTAGTAAAGATAGGTCTTAATATTAGAACATTATTTGAAACCTGGTCTACAGATTGAGTTCCAGTACAGCCAGAATCCCACTGTTGGCTCATGTTGGCCTTGAACTCACAGAATCACCTGCCTGTTTTGGGAGTGCTGGGACTAAAGGCATATGGCAGCATGCCTGGCTCATGCGCAGTTTGCAAAGCGAAACTGAGTAACACAGTCCACAAGTATGGCATCTCACTCAAATGATATGTAAATCTTTAGTCACAGGGGAATTATGGACCTCATACCATTAAATCTTAGGAACTAATAAGTAAGTCCAGGGGTACACAATATAATTTGAAGTTGTGAGTCTTAATGAGGAGTTACAGATAACTTCATTTGAAAGATTTTGAGTTGTGTGATAATGGCAGAGATAGTTTCAAAGATATAAGATTATAAAAATTTCCAGCTCTGTAAACTGATCAAAACCCCAGCTTTTAAAAATGTCATTCAGTCTGATACTGTAAGACTTCATAGTTGGGATTATTGTTTCATTTTGGAGTTTCCAAGACATTCTAATCTCTTCCTTCTTTTCTATAGCTAATCACCAAAGCTGAGAAGATTAGGCTGGCCAAGACTCAACAAGCCAGTCAACACATTCGATTCTCTGAGTACGATTGAGAAGGAGCGAAGCTCCCTTTCGGTTTCCCTTGCTGGAATGTTCTTAGACTGCCACTGCTGGATCGATGTTCTGCTGACATCTATCTACATTAACAACAACAACAAGAAATCTTTGTTTCCCAATGTGTAAATAAGACTTTTCTTAGAGACAAGTGCATTATAAGTCACATTTTTTTCAAATGGAACTCTTGTTGAAATTATGCAGGTCAACTTCAAATGATTTCATAAAGAAATGTGTTTTGGAAATTAGTGTTCTTTTTTTTTTTTTTTTACAAAATGGGTATGATTACAAAAATAAAAGGTCATAAATATCAGGTGCAAACTGACTTCCTTTTCTCTTCTTGAACCTTTGTGATACAAGCAGATATGGTAAATATTTCATTTTATTTTTTTTAATCATCTTCCTTTGAGCAACAGACTATCAACTGTTTCTTATTAAAATGTTGAATTTTAAAAGCATTGAGTTTTTCATAAATAGACATTTTATTTTGGTTAGACAACATACAAAATAATATGAGCTTGGAGGGAGTCTGGGACTAGACCTTAAGGAAAACTGAATTCTGTTATGTTTTCCAGAAATTCACAAGACTTAAGTGATTCAGTTGTTTCCACTAGTTTATTACATCATCTATGAAGGAAAGGCATCTTAAACTCCATCAGAATCCCCTGAGAGTTGTCTCTGTCTGTGGGGCAATATACCATTTCTACTCACACTGGCTTTGACCTACTACCTACCAGAGTGGCAGTTTCTATACTGTGTGAGGTCCATTGTCAGGCATCTCCACTTCATGACCCACAGGGAGGATCACTAGCTGAGGAACAACAGGGGATCACTGCCAAATATAAGTACCCTGTCAAGTTGCCTGACCGTTTTTCTTTGATGGGGCGATGTGATACATGCATATACTCATGGCAACAGAAGCCTGGCAATTGTTACACCCTATAACTAAAAGAGCTCCAGTAATTAAATAATTAAACATTTAGGGCTGGGTGTGGTAGTAGAGGCAGGTGGGTCTCTGTAGGTTCAAGTACAATCTAGTCATAGAGTCCCATGATTACATTGAGACTGTCTCAAAAAAGAATTAACATTTACTATAGAGCATCATTAGATGTTGCAGTAGCACTTGAGAAATCCTAGACAAACGAAGGGTTTTTTTTTTTTTGTTTGTTTTGTTTTTTTCATAAAACCTATATATAAAACAGTTTTAAAGATGGAAGCTTGTCAGAAAGTTTCTGGGAGCCTGACAAGATAGTTCAGTGGGTAAAAACTACTTGTTTGACCTGAATTCAGTCTCTGAAACTCATGCATCACTACATGTGTATACTTTCCCTATCAAACGCAAACAAAGCATACTAAAAAAATAGTACCAGTCATGCATATGGTGCATGTACATCCTTGTAAAATATGCATTAAAAGGTCTTGAAGGGGCTGGAGATAGCAATTAAGAGCTCTGACTGCTCCTCTGGAAGACCCATTTCCAGCATTCACACTGCAGCTCACAACTATCTGTAACTCCAGTTCTAGGGGGTCCGTCCCACTAGGAATGAATGTGATGCACATATCTATGCATGCAAAATACCCATACATATAAAATCTTAAAAAACTAGTCTTGAGAATTTAAAATATAAATTTTTAATTGCTCAACTTTGTTTGATATCAGCTAATAAGCACCAGAAGTGTATCCAATCTGAATGAATTAAAGTATAAATATAGAACTTGTCCTGAATTTTTTTTTTTTAAGATATTATCCTATAAGAGCTAGACTTGGTGGCACAAATCAACATTTGGGGAGTTTGTTGTGTAAAAGTAAGTTTGTTGTGTTAAAATTAGCACTGTGAGAGTCTAAAGAGAGGGATCAGTACTTGAGAGTTCCTATTGCTTTCCCAGAACCCCGGAGCTTAGTTCTCAGCAGCCACATTGAGCAACTTCAACTACTTTTTGTTACTACAATTCTAGGAAGACCCAATTCCTCTGGCTTCTAGGGTCACCAGCATGTTCACACACACATACACAGAAAAAGAGAGAGTTAAAGCTACACATTGACATATATCCCTATTCATCCTTATTTTTTTCATATATATATAAAAAAATAGATTGGATGAACATTTTTTAAAGTTAATCTTGATATGGTAGCCTAACTAAAGAATGTAATGGTCAGATAATTTGCATTTTATAATGCTTTACCTAAAGTATTAGAAAATTTTGTCTTTCTCTTGCATTCAAATCTCAGATTACCAAAGAGGATGTGCAAAGACTTGAGCCAGCTGTGTTGCTACAGACAAAGCAGTGTAGAATCATCATAGATTATACAAGATTCTATCTCAAAAGAAGCAACGAAAACAAAGCCAACAAAACCAAACCAGAAGAGGAGAAGGAGATATAACTTCACATATAATTTTAGTTTCCAGCAAGATGTGTGGAAACGGAGGCAGACAATCACTGTGAGTTCAAGACTAGCCTGGTCTACACAATAAGTTCCAGGCTAGCCACGGCTATCTGTCTGAGAGCCTGTCTCAAAAAACATATTATTTTTTGCAATTCAACTTAATTTCTACAACACAACTTAACCTCTTTAAAGTTCTACAACCCACAAAGATTTATTATGTCTCTCAGGTTTTAGATCCCTTTAATATGAGAGTAAAGTGAAAATTTGAGATTTATCCAATAATGCACTGAGGATCTCAAATGATCTGTCTAAGAAGTCCATTGTTCAGCTTTGGCCCAAAGTTAAGTCTTCCCTGGTTGCTCCTACACAGTTGGCCCCAAGTTCTCACAGCATTTCTGCAACATGCTCAGGAGCCCAAATACCGGGAGTTCAACTGTTCTGTTCAACTTCCAAAGTCAACATTAGGGGGTTGTTCCATTTTTCTCACCCTGTGAAATCAGAGCAGTGATGGATTCATGTACAATGCATTTGCAAAATTGATTATGCAGCAGCAGCAGACAGTGAAATGGCTCAGCAGCCATCTGGCAGCCTGCTGCCAAACCTGAAGACTCAAGTTCAATTTCTGGGACTTCCATGGTAGAAGGAGAGAACCAACTCCCGCAAGTTGTCTTTATACTTTCATAGGAGCTTCCTTGGCATGGGAATATCCCTCCCTCCATCCCAAGTCCCCTCCACACACACACACACATCCCCCCCATCCCAAGTCCCCCCCACACACACATCCCCCCCATCCCAAGTCCCCTCCACACAAATACATCCCCCCCATCCCAAGTCCCCTCCACACACACACATCCCCCCCATCCCAAGTCCCCTCCACACACACACATCCCCCCATCCCAAGTCCCCTCCACACACACACATCCCCCCATCCCAAGTCCCCTACACATACACACACACAAATAAATTGTTCAATAAATATCTAAGAGCATGTGAAAGGTAAATTGAATTGTTTATACTTTTGACTACAAGAAGCAAAAAGGGACTACTACACTAAAGGAAGGAAAAATATCATGAAAATTCACAGTAGACAATTCACAGTAGGCTTATGAAATCCAAGGAAGAAACAGATCGGGATTTCAATACTGTACACCTTTAAGAAGTACAGAAGGTTCAATCGATGGAGAGATCTAGAGTATAGAGTAACTCGATACTTCATGGTTGGGTACACACAATGTGCTCACACTCCAAAATGCATTCCTATTTCCAATTCCCAGAGTGGCAATGACACAGTTCTACATTCCACAGGAGAACAATTGCACAGAACGTGTGACACTGCATTCAGTCACAAACCATTCTAAAGAACC
The DNA here is from genome assembly GCA_033318265.1 of Phyllotis vaccarum. NCBI lineage: Eukaryota > Metazoa > Chordata > Mammalia > Rodentia > Cricetidae > Phyllotis > Phyllotis vaccarum. The sequence continues at coordinate 31,738,367 of JARWLC010000015.1, forward strand.
TAAGTGAATGCAGTTTTGCCTTTGTCTAGCAAACTAGTTTGTTTAGAAGCATAAAACAAATAGAGGAAGCCCAGAACATCAGTAGAAGCATCTCACTGAGATAGATGTCACATAAAAATCTGAGTGAGGACCTGGAACTTTTCAAAAAGCATGTTACTTTCATCGGTTTGGAACACAATGTATAATTAACAGAATGTGTGTGGTACCAAAGAGTATTATGACCTTGGAGTTTTCTTGATTAATAGTACTAGCTAGTCAGACATGATGGCGCAATCTATTATCTCAGCACACACCGGAACACTCCCAAGGCATGAGGATCTCACGTCAGAGGCCAATGTAGGCTACATAGTAATAACCTATCTTGACAACACACACACAAAAGACAACTCATGGTCCCTTCCTTCTACACGTGGAGACTCACTTATGACATTTTTATTTTATTTACTTTATTTGGAGAGTCTCACATATCCCAGGCTGTCCTTGAACTCAACTCATTATAAAGCCAAGGAGGAAATGACCTTCCTCCTGTCCCCACTTCCTGAGTACTAGGATTGTAGGTGTGCATAAGTGTCATTTGGGATCAAACCATGACTTTATTCATGCTAAGCAAGCACTCTACCAATTTAACTGCCTTTAGCCATCACTTTAGAGGGGAAAAAAATAACAAATCTTCTTTTGTTTTGATTTTATGTGCATTGGTGTTTTGCCATGGGAGTTAAGTCCCTTGGAACTAGAGTTACAAATAACTGTGAAATTGCCTTGAGGCTGCTGGGAATTGAACCCTCATCCTCTGAAAGAGTAATCAGTGCTCTTAACCACTCTCTCCAGGCCCCCACTGTGGGAAATTAACATGGCCCTGTAGTGGTGGTCCCTTAATTCCAACATTTGATAGGCAGAGGCAGGTGGATCTCTATGAGTTCAACACAAAACCAAAAATCAAACTTAATATGTATTAGTTCACAATATTAAATATCTTTCATCCTTTACACTTTCCTTTGCACTTAAAGTAGCAAATTAAAAATAGGCTAAATCTCCCCCTCCTCTCTCTCTCCCTTTCTCTGTCTCTCTGACACAGTCTTGCTATCGCAGGCTGACTTTGAACCTGAACATTTCCTGCTTCAGCCTCCTCTCTTACAGGCCACTATGCCCGCTGAAAAGATTAATTCCTTAAGCACAACAGAGCCAAGTTTCTACCGTTATTAAAAACAACTTTCTGTTCCTTCAGCTGGATAAGCTGTTCCTCCCATGGATAAGAGGTCAAGTCATGGAGAACGTGCATCTTCAGATCTAAAGCAGCACTCTGGTGGAGCTTAATGTTCACACTCGGCGAAGACGTCAGAGGGAAAAAGGACTATTTCCACTTCTCCATTCCATAACAATTTCTGAGACAATGAAATTATGCTTTTCCTTGTCTCTTTCTTGTCTCCTTCCTTTCCTCTTTCTGTCTCTCTGTGAGCCTCATAGTGCTTGCTAAAGTAAATATGTGTATGCTGTGACTCCATCCTAGTTTATAGTCCCACGTAGTGACAGGAAGAATCTGGGATAAATGAGAAGAGAAATTTAACGCAAGACCCGCAAGTGTGGATAAGAAAGAAACTCAGTGATCTTCTTTGGTTTGATCTCCAGTGAAATCACTTTCCTCCACTTAAATTACTCTGTCTCCATCCTTATCTCTCAATGCTTAGCAATTTGCCCCAGAAAGTCAAGCATGCTGGCTAAAAGAGTGGACTCTGCTTGTTAGGACTTTCCTGTCTCCAGCTCCTGGTCCCTGGCAGGTCTCACTTTGTCATCAATCACTGGCTGGGCTATCAAAGCCAGTGCAAAATTCCTGCAGGGAATTGTTATCTGGCAGCTTTGTTCTTGTTTTCAATTCACTCTTGGATTCCTAAGCTACATGGCCCTGCAACTATAGGTTATTAGAAATGTCTTCTGAGTGTAGATTTTAATACAGGGTTGCTGCTCACACAACATAGCATCATAAGATCTTTAGAGTTTTTTCAGGATGTTCATGCTGTAGTTACAGATGATGCAATTCATGGACCGGAGAGACAGCTTAGCAGTTAAGAGTGATAGCTGCTTTTGCAGAGTTTCTGTTAGTGTTTGTGCATGAGTGTTTTGACTGCATGTATGTCTGATGGTGTCAGATCCACTGGTTTCTGATGGTTGTGAGCTACCATGTGGTTGCTGGAAATTGATCCTAGGTCTTCTGGAAGAGCAGCCAGTGCTCTTAACCACTGAGCCATCTCTTCAGCTCTGCTTCTGCAAAGTATAACACCCACTTCTGGCCTCTGTGAGCATCTCCACTGATTTATATTTATATATAATATTCACACACAAACCAATTTTTAAAAAAGACAATGTCACATGAATGTATGTACAGTTACCTTCGTTGCAGCTCAGGGCATGTGTGAAAATATATAGCAGGTCCAGGCTTCTCTGGTTAGACGGAACCTGGGTAGTACAGCCTTACACCTCAGTGCAAAATGAACGGAATCTTACTTTCCACTGTCACAGAATTTGTTCAAGAAAGGCTAAGCTGTGGCAAGAGTGACATTTTGGCATAAATAATTCACATTGGAATTCTTTCCCACTGTAATATTGGCCTAAATAGGGCAGAGTTGTTCTAGCACATTACGTATAAAAACAGCAAAGACATAATAGTGCAAACAATTACATCTTTTTGATTTTTCAAAAATATTTAGTCTGGCCAGGTAATGGTGGTGCATGACTTTAATCCCAGCACTCAGAAGGCAAAGGCAGACAGATCTCTGTGAGTACTGATCTACAGTCTGGTCTACATATCAAGTTCCAGGCCAATCAGAGTGTGTATGTGTGTGTGTGTGTGTGTGTGTGTGTGTGTGTGAGAGAGAGAGAGAGAGAGAGAGAGAGAGAGAGAGAGAGAGAGAGAGAGAGAGAGAGAGAGAGGGAGGGAGGGAGGGAGGGAGGGAGGGGGAGAGGTTGTCTCAAAAAAGCTTACATGTATTTGTTCACTGCGTATGTGTGCTATTGCCCACAGAGGCTAGAACATTGTTGCATCTCAGAAATTTGTGAGCTGCAATGTAGGCAATGGGAACCTACCCCAGGTCCTCTGCAAGAGCATCTAGTGCTCTTAACAGATGAGCCATCTCTTCAACTCCTACACATGTAGTTTATTAAAAATCCTGCTTCAAGCCAGGTGCGGTGGCGCACACCTCTAGTCCCAGCACTCTGGAGGCAGATCTCTGAGTTTGAAGCCAGCCTGGTCTACAGAGTGAGTTCCAGGAACGCCAGCTACACATAGAAACCCTGTCTTAAAGCAAAACAACAAAAATAATGATGATAACATAATGATGACGACAAAAAGAACAATAATAATAAACACTGATTCAAGTGGCTTCCTTTGCCCACGCCCATGGATTTTAATCTCTGCAACTGCATTTACTTGGAGTCAACTGGTTTTTAAAGGATATTGTAGTTTTTATGATCTCCCTGTCTCTTTGTGAATGCACTGGGATCCCTTGTTTACCGGTTGCTGTAGCTCTGGGTTTAGCATTCTGGGCTAGCTGTCAACCTCATTTTTGTTATGCCCTAGAATGACCTTCCTCTTGAGCCAAGTTAATTGGCAGATAGCACCCAACACATGACTTGCTAGTTCCTCTCCTTGGGCCCAAGAAAAGCCATTCTCCACTAGGAGATGCCTAGGAATGCTTCTCCACTCTTTGCCAATGTGTCCTTTAGCCATTACTTAGCCTGTGTTGACCGAAACTTCCTTTCCTTCTGAAAGACCACCCATTGTCCTCACGCCATCACTTCCCATTCCCTAATGACATAAACGATGTGGATGTGGTGCTTCCCAGTGTGGTCCTTGTTAATTCTCTAAGTTACCTTTAAGTGACTGGTCCTCTTCAGAAAAGGGGCTGATCCTTCGCTTCTTTGTTATTTGAGCTGAATTTCCCTGCTGGGCAGCTTTCAGTGCTTTCTTTAAGAGATGTTTCAAATATCTACCCCTGCTTGTCACATCAAATTACAATTCAGTCACTTCATAGAGATAAAAGACACACTGAGAAATTATACACTATAAAAATATGAGCTAAACTAATGCATATAATACATGGTAGTGCTATACAGTAACCCCAAACTTTATAATATTATGGATAAAGCATAGGCAGAAGATTATACATATATGTGCAACTTACACACACACACATATCTGTCAGGGTTGCAGTTAAGTGGTAAAATATGTGCTTCCATGAGGCCTTCAGTTTAATTCCCTGCAATGCAGAATTCAAAAAAAAAAAAAAAAAAGTTGACACACCACAAAATAGTACACAAACATTGATTTTAAGGTAGTGAAATATCTAGCAGGCACACTTATTTGATGCAATGTAAATGGTGCCAGCATTCTAATCTTTTGCTGTAAACTTTCTGTACTATAAAAATTAATACATGCATGGACTATATGCTTGATTTCATGTTTGTGTTGATGTAAACAAGAACCAAATACCTGTTTAGCTATCTGGGGAAGATGCTCCTTTATATGTTCTGTTTTTTGTTTTTAAGACTTTAAAAATATTTTTGGTTGTACCAAACTAAGAAATCTTTCTTACCTCTCCTTAAAAAAAAAAGAAAGAAAGAAAGAAAAAAAAAAAAAGGCCAGGCTGTGGCATATGCCTTTAGTTCCAGCACTCAGGAGTCAGAGGCAAGAGGATCTCTGAGTTTGAGGCTAGCCTGGTCTTCAGAATGAGCTTCAGAATAAGACTATTAAACAAAGGAACCCTGCCTTGACAACCACCCTTCCCCAAAAAGTTAGTACACAATAGATGAGTGACACTGGTGTCTGCTTTTCTGGTGTACTGGGTGTGTATATATGTTTCCATTTCCCTTCTTTCCCATCTCTAGCCCACGGGAACTGGTGAGGTACCCACTCAACATAGGGCATTACAAGTGGTGACCTAGTACCAATTGATGAGTCCCTTTTGGTAATGGATTTTAGTTCTGAGCATTGAATCTAGGGCCCGGTGCATACGAGGTGAGTGTTATGTCATCAAGCTCACAGTGGTTTGTTTCACTGGGTCTGCAGTGGACCTGAGACTTTCCTCAGAAAGATCTCAGACCTAAGCTCTGCACTAGGGCCATCATTGAGGTTCTCTTTTGTTAACGATGGAAAATGTTAAAAATATTTTTTTAAAGACCTATTATGGCCTAAAGGTGTAGGCCTGGGTTCTTTCTTTAATTTATTTTATGTGCATTGATGTAAAGGTGTCAGATCCCCTGCAACAGGGATTACAGACAGGTGTGAGCTGCATGTGGGTGCTAGAAGCTGACCCAGGTCCTCCGTTAGAGCAGCCAGTGCTCTCAACCCCTGAGCCATCTCTTTAGCCCCCAGCAGGTCTAGGTTCTAACAGACAGCGAACTATCTCACACCACTTGTTAGCTCCAAATGATATTCTCTTGTGAACAAACCCAGTCTCTTCTTCCAGTGTACCTCTTCCTGTGTGCGCTGTTCCAGCATCTACCTACCGCATTATGCAAAAAGAATCTCCCATTCTCTAAAACAGGACCTCCTTATCTTTTCCTGCGAGCAGAGAGAAAACTATATATCCAGACAGAGCTGCTTTGCTTTGGTGTAGTTATGCCTGCTTGTTTTAGTTGTCCTAAAGTTGATGCATAGGCCTGGTTATGGAAGACCCTATGTTGGCAGAAGAGCTATCTGGGTTAATCATTCTTCTGGCCTCAAGCTACATATTATTAACATGCAATTTCTACTAGTTATATACTTTGGAATGACCTGAAAAGTAGATTTAAGATTGCCTTCATGCTCTGCTTTCACAGTGTGCTTGAAAACCCTGGTTAGAGAGACAGCTATTGGCAGGGAGGCAGATTCCATTAGCACACAAGTGTCCAGGCAGCAGCTGGGAAGGCACACATAGCCTCCAGGGTGATACAGTGTATTTTTGTCTGGAGTCACATAGTTCCTGCCTTTAAATATCCAGGTTGCACTTTGAAAGGACAGTTCAAGTGCTAAGTCATTTGAAATTCTGGAGCTGGAGTGTGGCTCAGTGGCAGAGTGCTTGTCTAGCATGCATGAAACCCTGGACCCCCATTTCCTAAAATTCTAATTATTATATAACACAGAGAGTTGGGACTACTCGTTCCTTAACCTTTCCTACATCAAGGTGAAGCAAAGAACAAGATAATGTGTTCCTTGTTGATGGGCTCCAGTTTTGGCAGGCTTACATACTGGTGCTTTTTACAGTACCCTGTGGCTATATTTAGCCAGTTGTTCCCTTCCAGGCCCTTGAAGTGATTTCTTTTGGCTCTGATGCTCTGAGAGGGATAGGGGAGCTCTATTAACACGAGTGAGAAATGACTATGACAGGGTTTTGAGAAGTCAGTGGGATTTCTGGGGCTTGAGTTTTCCTGAATAACCAGGATCTGAACTTTATTGTTGGTGAATACACTGAAAGGGGCTAGCCTGCTCCAATGTCGTCAGTTGGATAGCTTTCTCTGCAGATACTCTCAGAGATCCTCGTTCCTTTGTGAGCCCCGACCTGCTTCTCTTGCTTTTTGAGAGATTATACTTTCATTAAAGTGTTTTCTTAAATCTACTGTTGCAGAGTAAAGGTTTAGGAGCCAGCCAGGGGGCTCAACTTGGATGGAGCTTGCCTAGCATACAGGACAAAACAAGACATGGTTGTATATGCCTATCTGTCATCCAAGCACTTAGAGACAGAATCAGGAGAGCCAAAAGTTTAAAGCCATCTTTGGCTTCAAAGTGCATTTGAAGCATGAGACCTTGTCTCCAAAAACAAGCAAAAACAAACGAGCAAGCAAACAAAACCAAGGGCATGTGATAAAGGCTCAGAGGATAAAGGTACTTACTTGCTGTGGAGCCTGACAACCCGAGTTCAATTTCCAGGACCCACGTGGTGGAGGTAAAATTGGAGCCTGGAGGATGGCTATCCTCTGACCACCCATATACAAACATAAAAATAATTTAATTTAAAGAAATATCTGAAACTATATAACCAATCAAACAACCAACAATAACCACAGTAGCTCTGCATATCACTCATTCTTATTCATTAATTCATATTAGTTATGCAGCTGCCAAGGGCCAAACATCAAATATCTATCCTCACTGAAGGTATACTATAAAGAGATGGAAACATATAGGTAATTATTTACACAAACTCCATCAGATGATGATACATTGTACAAAGGTAGGAAGAATAATAGGGAACAGGAGGAAGTAGTGAGGAGGAATCCTAAACTTTCTTTTTGTTTTCTTTTAGACAGTCTATCTTGCCCGGCTGGCTGACTCTTCCTCCTGGGTAAGAGATGCTCTTACCTGGCCACAGTTCAGCGGCTGCTAGAAATGTCACAGTTTTCACTGAGAAAGCAATAATAATACTTCATCAAGAAACTAGAAGGTGCAAAAGGACACAATGGAGAGATGTTCAGGTCTAATGACTGCAGTGTGAGGGCCTTGGTATGGGCGCATGTGCCAGATACTGAGCTGAAATCCAGAGGCCAGACTGGCTAGTACCACAGGAACAAAGTCATTAGTGACAAAAGACAGGTCCAGAAGCTGGAGGCTGGAAGATACAAGGTTCTGGAAGGTCAGAGTAAAAATGTTCTATCTTGATTCTGAAGGAATGAAGAGACCTTTGGGGACTGTTGTTTTCACCATGTAGCCCAGATGACCTCAAGCTCACTGCCCTGCTGCCTCAGCCTTTGAACTAGTAGGATTTTAGGCAGGAACCACCATGATAAGCAGAACAATTTAAACAGAATGATAAAAAGCCTAGAATACTGTCCCTTTCTGGATTGTGTGATTATAGAGGAAAATAAAATAATGATAACCTATAATATTCAATGTGATATAGTGGTCATTCTGAGCTACTGTGTTTTGAGAAGGTCTGAAGTGTGAGCACAATGACAAGCATTTTACAGAGTCTGTCCCAGTTTCAGGAAAAGATAGATCTTTTTACTTGGAAAACTAAAATCACCTCATTGTTACTTCCCGTAGACACAGGCAAGACTAGCCCTGCAATGCTCTGAATTTTGCTAGCGATATGACAATAAAGTAATTTTTCATTGAGAGGAAGTAAAATAACAAACATAGATTTTTTTTTTTAGATCACACTCATCTAGGGGCATTATCCTCAGAGAGAATGTATGTTTTATCAGCCGCAGACTGACACCCTGCTTCCCCATCATCCAGCGCTGTGTGTGAGGTTTCTCTCTGACATCTGCACCCCTAATAGGATGTTGTCACACAACCATTTCTCATGTCTTCCCTGCCTAAGCTTTTTGTCTGAACCAGGGCATAGCTGATGACTAATGTCCTCTGTAGATTGATTGTCCCTAATCCACCCTATGTGGGATCAGAACTGTTTTAAGTTTGGGATCTTTAATGATTTCCAAAATTATCGTTGTGTGTATGTATGTATACATAATGGCGTGATGGGCTGTGTGCCATAACATGAGTGTGGAGATCAGAGGACAATTCTGGAGTTATGTGCATTCTGGGAATTGAACGTAGGTCCTCAGGGCTTGTGTAGCAAGTGCCTTTCCTCGCTGAATCATCTCACCAGTCCCTGATTTCTCAGATTAAAAATATATATATGTATACATCTGAGATAGCATAGGTTCAGTCTTGGTACAAAATTCGTTTTCCTATTCTTTTATGGTAGTGGTTCGCAACTTGTGGGTCACTTGTCGGAGTTGAATGCCCCTTTCGCAGGGGCCACCTAAGATCACTGGAAGGCACAGATATTTACATTATCATCCATAGCAGTAGCAAAATTACAGTTATGAAGTAGCCATAAAAATAATTTTATGGTTGGGATTACCCATTGTAATACAGGAACCGTATGAAAGGGTGGGCAGCATTAGGGAGGTTGAGAACAATTGCTGTATGGGCTTTTGTTATTTAGTTAGTTAGCGGGGTTGAATCCAGGGTTTAAAAAACATTAGATAAGAGCTGTACCATTGAGTCACACCCCAACCCCTAACAGGCACATCAGTAATAACAGCTTAGTGATGAACTTTGTTAGGAATTGAGTTTGTGCATGTGTGTGTGTGTGTGTGTGTGTGTGTGTGTGTGTGTGTGTGTGTGTGTGTGATACAGCCCAGGGTTTTTCAAATGCTAAACGAGCATACAGGGCTATCGTGTGGCCCCAGTGACATCATGGGTTGGTTTTATTATTGTTTTATGTGCATTGGTGTTTTGCTAAACTGCTGAGCCATCTCTCCAGCCTCCGACTCTATGTTTTCATTGTGACCTCGTACATCAAGTCAGGTCTGGAATTACTACCTTTGGTGTGATACGAGTGCCCACAAAGTTTATGATTTTAGAGTACTTCAGATTTCAAGTTTTGGATTCAAGATAGCTTTGATATTAGTTTGATAAAGTAGGCTCCTTGTCAATGTTCTATAACTCTGAGGCCTGCGGACTGTTAGATACTCTCCTTTCTTTTCATAGACAAACCTGACAAAGATTCTAACCTGGGATGTGAGTGAGTGAATGACAGCCCGGAGCTGTTTTGAAAGGCCACCAAGAAGGCAGGGTTGTTGTGGTTTAGGAAGCACTAGGAAGGCAGAGTGAATCTCTAAATTCAAGGCCATTCTCATCTACAGAGTGAGTTCCAAGATAGCCAGAACTACACAGAGAAACCTTACCTCAAAAAACCAAAAGAGAAAAGAAAAAGGCAGTGAGGGAGGGAGGGAGGGAGGGAGGAAGGGAGGGAGGGAGGGAGGGAGGGAGACAGGGAGGGAGAGAGGGAGGGAGAGAGGGAGAGAGGGAGGGAGAGAGGGAGAGAGGGAGGGAGGGATGGAGGGAGGGAGGGAGGGAAGGAGGGAGGGAGGGAAGGAGGGAGGGAGGGAGACAGGGAGGGAGAGAGGGAGAGAGGGAGGGAGGGATGGAGGGAGGGAGGGAGGGAGGGAAGGAGGGAAGGAGGGAGGGAGGGAAGGAGGGAAGGAGGGAGAGACGGAGAGAGGGAGAGAAGGAGAGAGGGAGAGAGGGAGAGAGGGAGGGAGGGAGGGAGGGAGGGAGGGAGGGAGGGAGGGAGGGAAGGAGGGAAGGAGGGAGGGAGGGAAGGAGGGAAGGAGGGAGGGAGGGAAGGAGGGAAGGAGGGAGGGAGGGAGACAGGGAGGGAGAGAGGGAGAGAGGGAGGGAGGGAGGGAGGGAAGGAGGGAAGGAGGGAGGGAGGGAAGGAGGGAAGGAGGGAGGGAGGGAAGGAGGGAAGGAGGGAGAGACGGAGAGAGGGAGAGAAGGAGAGAGGGAGAGAGGGAGAGAGGGAGGGAGGGAGGGAGGGAGGGAGGGAGGGAGGGAGGGAAGGAGGGAAGGAGGGAGGGAGGGAAGGAGGGAAGGAGGGAGGGAGGGAAGGAGGGAAGGAGGGAGAGACGGAGAGAGGGAGAGAAGGAGAGAGGGAGAGAGGGAGAGAAGGAGAGAGGGAGAGAGGGAGAGAGGGAAGGAGGGAGGGAGGGAGGGAGGGAGGGAGGGAAGGAGGGAGGGAGGGAGGGAGACCATCAAGCTTTTCTATCCCTTAACAAAGCTCTCAGCTTCCTGTGGTGGCAAAGAATTGGAGTCATGTTTATTATGAGCTCATTTATTGAATTCACTAGCCACAGGCACACAGAAGATATCAGTTGAGGCCTGATTTTTTTAAAAAAAAATACTTAAAAACCCATGCCTTGTCTTGCACTATTTTTTCTATACAAGATGTCACTTAACTTACGCTGCAGTCAGATAATGCTAGTCTTATTCTGGCTAAGGAACCTGTAGCATAGATATAAAAACAGATGGAGCTTCTCCAACCAGTAAGTGACCAAACTGGAAGTGAGATTTCAAGTTCAACTGACAGGCAAGCCCAGCACAGATGGTAAGATGCAAATATCTGTGAGATATTAAACATAAACTACCCACAGTGTGTATTCTTGTGGTAACCAATGCTATTGATCTTTCATTCAGGCCAACGTGTCGTCCATACAGGGAATTCCCCTACGGCGATGTTGGCTGGAAGGAACCACAGAGATCACTTTGCCTAGCAAGGATGTCCTGGGACTTCTATTGTTGGAGAGGACAGAAGGATGGAAGCATAGGCCTGCGTGTATGTGTCCAGGGCAGGATGTAGGAGGGAGGTAAACAGAGGAGGCAACTGCTGTTGGGCTAGATGCCAAGTGCAAAATGAGAAGCCAGCTGCCGAGGCCCAGCAGAAGGAGCAATGAGTCCTCTCTCGATGCTGCTTCCTCTTCACCCTTGACTCACTTGTCCCAGTTGACTTTGCAACATCAAGCCCTCTCTGTGCTTTACTTCCCAGAATAGGTAAGTCTTCCCAGGTCCTTCTGAGGAAAACAGAATTAAGAAACCTTAATTAAAGATGAGCTGCTGTGGATTCTTTTTTTTTTTTCAAGATGGAGAGGTAGATTTTTCCCTGTCATTGATTTTAAAAAGAAAAATGACAAGTGCAGAGTAGATGATGTTCAAGTTCATTTATTTATTTTTAGTTTTAGAGATGAGGTTGTTGTGTTATCTAGGTCAGCTTTGAACTCCTAGATGCAGATGATCTCTTTTCTCAGGCTACCAAGTAGCTGAGACACGTCACCCAGCCTGCCTCAAGCCTTTTGCAGATACTCAGGGTTAGGGCCAGCAACAGTTACAACAGGTTAAGGTGCACCTCCTGACCTGAGTCACCCCAGACCCCAGATTAAGGTAGGAAGAGAGAACCAACACTCCCCAGGTTGCCCACTGAGCCTACAAAATAAATAAATACAAAGTATAAAAGGAACATGAACTCAATAGTCATTCTGGGTGTCATATCAGTAATCTCATCATTGAAGAGGCTGCGACAGGACAATTATGAGTCACATAGTGAGACTCTGTCTCAAACAAAACAAAACAAAACCAATTCTTGAAGCAAGAGAAATATATGTATATATGTATATATACATACATATATACATATATATTCACATTTTTAATCCACCCTCAGATTTTCATCAACCTTAGTGTCATAACAAACACAAATGACTCTTGTTATTTCCTGCACTGATACTATCAGAATCAGAATGAATACATTCAACTGGACTACTTCTACAACATTTTATACCCTATTCTCCATAAAACCGGATGTGTGACTCAGAACTTAATCAGTCCTTGCCTCTAAAGTTGACTGTCAAAACTCTAAGGTTCCTCCAGAGTTACTTGGCCCTGTGTGAACACTTCTCTCTGATGTCATTTCCGACTCTGTTCATCCACGCTGGCCATATTAGCTTTCTCTTTTTGCCTTAGGTCCTTTGCACCTGCTTGCCTTTGCCTGGAATGCTCAACCCCAAAATAACTTCATGTCTGTCTCCACTGCCTCATTTATATCCCAGTACAAATGTCAGAACATTGGAGAAGCCTTCTCAGATCCTAGTATTAGAAACAGCACCCATTGCCTCCACCAACATCTTGTCAGTTTTTGTCTTCCTATACTATGCTCCTCTCCCCAGGTAATTTCTTAATTTAATATAGATTGGTGTGTTTAATATCTGTCTTCTCTCCCAAATCTGCCTAGAATATCAGTTCCATTAGAAAAGATTTTTTTCTAGCTCCTCCCTTCCTACTAATGTATACAAAATTAATTCCTTGCAAAATTAATTTTCATTATTGTTTTGAAACAAGCTACCATGTGACCTAGGATGGCTTTGAACTTGCTTTGTATGTAGCTGAGGCTGGCCTTGGATTCTAGATCTTCCGGCCTCGAATTCCAAAGTGCTATGGTTCCAAGGAATGCACCATTGAGACCTGCTTTCATGCTGTAGTGAACATACCCAGAGCCCAGGGCCTTGTGCATGCTAAGCAGACTAGCTGTATTCCTGGCCCTAAAACTAATTTTGTTGTAATGAAGATACAAGTACTGTCAAAAGTTTATGATATATTCTTTTTAAAAAGATGTTTATAAGACTAAGCCAACACAAGGGAAATCATACCTAGCCAACTACCCTGGGCTAGTGAGTCATGGATCTTAGAAAAGAATATACTATCACTATTTTGCCAGGCCAACATAATTCTCCAACTACATTGAGCATCATATCTTTACACCCACAGATAAATCTAGCTATAACCCAAATCAAAGAAGCATCTCTCGACAGCAAATGGAAACCATTAAAAATAAATAAATAAAATATAACTGGACACAGTGCAGAGATCAATGGACTGTGGGGTCCAATGGATCCATCTGCAGCAAGGCTTCTGCATTTATAGCTCAGGGAATATTACAGAAGAGTGGACAGAAGGATTGTAAGAGCCAGAACACCAGGAAGTCTGCTGTGGGGCAGCCTCTCTTAGAAAGAGCTGCAGAAGCAAGGACTGAACAAAACAAAATCATTAGACATGTTGGCAGGGAAGGCAAAACATGTCATGAGGTCCTGTCCCTGGACAGAGAACTGGAGGCCACTAAAAAGAGAGAAAATAGGGTGTATGATTAAGTGGGTGGAAAGGTAGCGAGGATGGGGGGGGTGAAAAGCGTAATCAAAATATATTGTATACAAAATTTTTCTTCAGTAAAAATGCCTTAAGAAAGAAATAATGAAAAAAAAATCAATTTGAGAGTGGGAGATATGGGAAGGACATGGGAAGGCTGGAGGGAATAAAGGCAAGGGGAGGGGTGATTAATTATATTTTAATTTAAAATGTAAATTAATGAATTAAAAGATGTGTAATGTTTAGTTATTGTGGAGGGGAGATGCACATGTGGTGGCTGGGTTAGCTTGTTGGGAACTGGTCCTTTCATTCTTCTGTGTAGAACCTGGGGATGGAACCCTGGTTATCAGTCTTGATGGCAAACACCTTTACCCACTGAGCCATCTTGATGGTACAATATTGTATTCTTCCCTCTGAAGCATCTCAGATATTTATAATAAGGATACACTAAATTCATTTCCTTTTTAACCTCAACTTTGAAAAATCACAGTTTCCAAGTAATATAATGTGATAACCTTGGCTGTGTTACAGGAATTACCACACGTCTGTCCTACAAAGCATCTCAATATATGTTGCATGACATATTATGGATTGATTAACTGATTGCATTTTGGTTAATTGCATTATTAAAATCTTTTAATCACTTGTTAGCATTAATTCATAATGTAGCTATCCTGTGACCACTTGGCTCTAATCCTGCCTCTGATACTAGCAAGATGACCTGAACAATAAACAATGTCTATAAACAAGCTCGTCCATCCCACAGAAGCAAAATGTACATGTGTTCTTTGGCTGGCACAAATGGGGACCCAGAAACCTGATTAGGGCCAACAAAGGGGAGAAGAAAGTAAGCCTGGGCTAGGTAGGTTGTTCTTGTTCAGATGGACATGAACCAATGCAGAACCTCGGCGACTTTATTACACAGAGTTAGCCAGACTTAATTAGAGGTCTTTGTACATAGCAGTCTCAGGCTGGAAACATCTTAGAGGAAAAAGCTTCAGTTACTGGGTTTTGCATACTGTACTGGCTAGTTTTATGCTTACTTGACACAGGCTAAAATCATAGAAAAGTAAGGATCTTCAGTTGAGAGAAATGCCTCCATCAATACAACTGTAAGGCATTTTCTTAATTAGTAATCAGTGGGGGAGGGACCAGCCCACTGTGGGTGTGCTGTCCTGGGTTCGATAAGAAAGCAGACTGAACAAGCCATTGGGAGCAAGCCAGTAAGCAACCCCCACAGCGTCCACGTCAGCTCCTGCCTCCTGGTTGCTTCCCTATTTGAGTTTCTGTCCTGACTTTCTTTGATGATGAACAGCAATATGGAAGTGTAAACCCAATAAATCCTTCCCTTCCCAACTTCTTTTTGGTAATGGTGTTTTGTTGCAGCAACAGAAACTCTAACGCACAACACACACACACACACACACACACACACACACACACACACACACACACACACACACTGCTAACATTCCTACTTGGATCAGAGTTAGGATTTGCCACCCTTTGAGCCGCCCTGGAGCGGGGTGAGACTTAGGCATTCCTGTGACTCTGAGGGATTGGTCCTTGATGTAGCTGGGCCCATATCAACAATGTACATTCCTTAAGAACTTCCCTATCCTTCCATAATAAGGAATTTTAAGTCCTCTGGTAGTCAGGCTAAAGAACACTAAAACAACAGGTAAGGGTTAGAAGTGTAGGTCAGTGGTACAACACTTGCCAGGGCTTGGCTGTGATTTCCCAGCATTGGAAAAATCAAAGAAAGAAAATAGGTGGCTACATTTCACTTAAACAATGTATCAAAACTATTTCAATATGTAATTAATGTAAGCCAATAGTAATGAAGCAATTTTTTTCTCTTTGAACTGTCTTTATATTGGGTTTTACACTGAGATCTCAATTTGGATATATTTCAGGCATTCAATCGCCACATGTGCCATTGCCTAAGATATTGGACAGGGTAGACTTCAACTTTCACTCATTTTTCTTACTGTAAAATGTGTTTGATAACAATATCTATTTCATTCCATTAAATTTATTAGTTATAGACTCACGATCTAAGCTGCAAAGCTGGATTAAAGCTTTGCAGGAAAAGTGTTTACTGGCGAGAGGCTGGGGACTACCACATAGTTTCTGTGGTCCATGAAGAGTGCACACTTCCTGTGTTCTTGGGGGCAACTCAAGACCCTTCTAAGAGTTGCCAGGTGATACACATAGGAAGGCTGGCTGTAAGTCAGGGTGGAAAAGGTAAAATCTTGTGACTGAAGGATCACAAGCCTGAAACCATGTGCTCTGAGAGTAGGTACTGAAAGATCACCAAAGTTACCCAGTAAGGTATCAATGATTTCTTTTACATTTTTTTAATGAAAACAAACTTTTAAAGATTTATTATATTCATGCTTTATATGTATATATATGCACATATATATATATATATATATATATATATATATATATATATATATGAATGTTTTGCCTGCATGTATTTATCTGTCATCAGAGGTCAGAAGAGATTATTGGATCCTCTGTAACTGGAATTAGGGACAGTTGTGGCCACTATATAGTGATGGGATCTGAACCGAAGTCCTCTACATACAGCAAGTGCTCTTTACCCCCAAGACATCTATCTCCTGCCCCATCAGTGGCATCTTCGGAGGTTTGTAAAATCCTCTGTGTGGCCCCAGCCTATCATGGAAGAGCCCATTTTAGCAATAAAAGTGCCAGACAAACAATTGCTCTTAATTGACCTTAATCTACTTGTAAGTAACTCAATAAGCAAAGGTTTGTTTCTTTTTAATCTCCATTTTTCAAACAGACTTTGTAGGTGAGATCAAAGGGGGAATAGTCTAATTACTCTAGGTCACACAAAGTAACAGGCAAAAAATTGACCCGATTCATTTTTATGTTCTTTTCCTTTCTTTATACGCTTAACACTGCCATAGATTGAGCCAGATGCCTGATTATTGCTTTTTGAAACAGAGTCAGCAGCCATAGCTAGCCTTGAACTCCCCATTCTCATGCCTCTACCTCCCAAATGCTGAGTTTACAGGCATGTGTCACACACTGGACTTGAGCTATTTAAATCTAATTTTCTCTCTCTCTCTCTCTCTCTCTCTCTCTCTCTCTCTCTCTCTCTCTCTCTCTCTGTGTGTGTGTGTGTGTGTGTGTGTGAAAGAGAGAAAGAGAGAGACTCTGGGGTGTCTACAGGCTCTTATTCTTACCATACAACCTACTACTGAAGTACATTCCCAGTCCACATAATAATTTTAAAACTTACCTTCTCACGATATTGTATTTTTCTCAATAGTGTATTAGTTATTTATTATCAGAATTTTATTTTACTTTTTATTCTTAAAATTATAATATAATTACATTGTTTCCAGCTTCCCCTTCCTCCAACCTTTCCTATTCATCCAGCCTTCACCTCCAGCTTCCAGCTTCACTCCCTCTCAATATTTTGGCCTCCTTCCTGACAATAATAAACACACACACACACACACACAAACACACACACACACACACACAAACACACACACACACAAATATATATAAGGACCTTCTCAGTCCATATAATGCTACTCATATGTGCATTATCTCAGGGCAGACCAGTTGTCATTGGACATTTAGGGGGCTCTTTTCTGAGGAAGACTACTTCCCTCATCCTCAGCATTTTCCAACTGCCTGTAGTTCTTTGTCTAGAGTTAAAGCTTGAGAGTTTCATGTTAAGCCTTCCACATTAGCATGCCTGTTGGTATTGTCATTGCTCGGGTCTTGTCTAGGTAGCCATGTTGATGAGGTATCATGGGTATAGCTTCTCTCATATTTCTAGGAAACACAGTCTCACAGCAAACTCCTGTTCCTCCAGCTCTTAAAATCTTTCTGCTCCCTTTTCTGTCCTGACCCCCGAGCCTTAGATGCAGGAGTTAGGTTGTAGATGGACCAGTTGGGACTGGATGCTACATGACCTCTTGTCCTCTGAATTTTGATGAGTTGTGATTTTCTGTAGTGGTCTCTATCTGTGGAAAAGATGTTTCCTTGATGAGGGGTTATTTATTTATATTCATGTGAGTCTATGTGTGTGGGCAAATGTATACCCGGATGGGAGTGTGGAAGCTGGAAAAAAAATTGGGAATCTCTCCTATTATGTGGGCATCAAAGATAAAACTTACACTGTCTGTCTTGTGAGCAAGCACCTTTACCAGCTGACCCATCTAGATGCTGTACCTTACCAATGCTTGTCATTTCCTAATGTGGCCAGGTGGTGATGGCACATGAGAAGGCGAGCACTTTACCTCAGTACTCAGAAGGCAGAGACAGGGCATCTCTGAGTCCAGGCTGGTCTACAGAGGGGATTCTAGGACAGGAGGGCTACAGAGAAATCCTGTATGGAGCCATGTCGAAGTTTATGAATGACCTCACAATTTCAGCTGGGAATCCTGTACCCGTGCCTCTCGGTTTTATCATCAATTAAAATAAAGACAAAATGCCTAACTTGCAGATAGTTGTACACACTAGTTTGGTAAACTGAAAGCATTATGACCAGCTCACAGTAAGTTTTTGATTGAATAATGTTCACTTCCTAACTTTCATAATGTATAAAAAATGTCTTTTCACATCATGGCAATGTATTGACTAACATCTTCCTATCAACAGCTATCCTAATGTCCCACCACGAGGCACACAGCAGTGTCACACACACACTGCTGTCAGCAGTCACTCGGCACTCACCTTGTTTCCTACATGAGTGATCTTCAGAATTCCCATCTTGCCACACTTCTGACTTCTTTATCTTTTGATGAGTATATAGGACCTTATTTCCAAAAGTACAGAAGAAATCATTGCTATTCATGTGCTATTCATGCATCTAATATCACACAGTTTATAGACGACATAGAATAAAACATCCCATATGAAAATAATAGCACAGGTATCACCACAATCACAGTATCAGTGAAAGAGGCTGGGGTGTAGCTCAATGATGGAGTACATGCTCAGCATCAGGAGGCTCTGAGTTTAACCCACAGCATTTTAAAAAGGCTGTGCATAAAAACCCTTTCTCAAAACCAAAAAAAAAAAAAACAAAAAACAAAAAACAAAGCAAAAAAAAACAAAAACAAGCAAAACATGAGTATATATATGTCGATATAGATATTCTCACCAACCATTCATATGTATATTGGATTTTATTTATTTTTAGGATTGTGGCACCAAACCAAAGGCCTTGTTTTTGCCAGTCAAGCAATATACCACTGAGCTACTCCTCCAACCCTGATTACTGTAGATTTTAGCTTTTGAAATGATAGTAAATATTTTATATATAATAACATACTTGTCTGAGCCTCACCCTCAACAGAATCATGCAGTACAGGACGTATTCTGAACAGGAGAATAATCGTCAGGAAGCACAGGATCCTAGACAATGCGACCATTATCAACTAATGAGCCCCAAAACTTCAGACTCTTTGACCTCGTTGTGAGTCTGTGTGCTCCGATTTTCAACATCTCTACAGCACCTGTCAGCATGCAGCTTCCAGACTTGAAAGATCAGCATGAAGCTAGAATAACATCAGTTCTTTCAGATGGCAGACTAACGACAGGAAGTGACCAGTGACTTCCGGCAAAAAAGGAAAGGTACAGAAAAGGGTAAGAAGGAGACTAAAAGTGAGAAGAAAAGAGACCTAGGCTCTTTGGTACAACGCTGTCCTAACTCACATAGGCCCTGGACCCACACACAATAGTCACTCAGTCGGGTCACATCATATTAATACTTTTTGTAAGGCACATAATTTATTATATATCTTAGAAGTTTTTATACAAAAAGGTTTGTAGTGGGATTTTGTTACATTGCAAGTAATTGTCCCGCCTACTAGTTTAATAAAAATGCTGACTGGCTGAAGGCAGACAGGAAGTGTGGGTGGGGCTACCAGACTGGGAAAATTCTGGGAACAGGAAGAACAGGGCAGAGATACCAGAGAAATGCCAGAGACACACCAGAAAAGCAGATGCAGAGGACACATATGCTTCTCTGAGAAAAGGTACTGAGCTGCATGACTGAACAGGATAAGAATCATGGGTTAGCTTAAGGGTAAAGAGTTAACAAGTTATATGCCTGGGCCCTAGGTCAATCAGCATACAATTAATGTAAGTGTCTGTGTGTTTCAGTGGGACTCTGGGACTGTGGATCTGCGGGTCCAGGCCACAAGGCTAGGCCCGAAAGTCTGGGCCAGAAACCTAATACAACAAAGGTTAATCTAAAAATATTTTGGAACTTGGTGCTGGAGAGATTGCCCAGTGGTTAAGTGCACTGGCTGCTCTTCTGGAGGACTTGGGTTCAATTCCCAGCACCCATATGACAGCTCACAGCTGTCTGTAACTACAGTTTCAGGGGATCTGACAACCTTACCCAGGGAAAACACCAATGCAAATAAAATTAAATTAAATTAGGAAAAATTTTGGAACTTCTAAAGCACAAAGTTAGATATTCTCACCAACCATTTACCAATCCACCCAGCTATTATATTTAAATTAAGTTCAATATCTAAGGAGCTTAAGATCTATTGGGGTGTACATATCTAAATATAGTGGTGTCAGTATAGTGCAATACAGTATGGGGGGGGGCGGAGGTAGAACATGGTAGGCCCTCAGTAAACTTGTTGGTCCTGGAATGTTCTTTACTGATGGAGTAGTTATTCCCTTGAGTTATTCAGGGTTGTCGAAAGAAACAACTTATAGAACGAACCTCTCTTTCTCTCCATTTCTCTCTAACTCAGAAATCCAGTCACGGCTGGCTATAAATAGAAAGTTCAGGAATCCAGAAGTTGCTCCATCCATGATGCTGGATGACTCAGTTGGTCTTCAGTATATACTAAAATTCCAGAGAAGCATGCTCTAATGCCAGTAGAGGAATGGACTTGGTTAGCAAGGTGAGAGCAAGCAGGAAAAAAAAAAACCAAGAATGTTCTGCCTCTGTGTTCTTATATAGGCTGCTGGCAGTAGATGTGGCCCAGATTAAATGTATGTCTTCCTGACTCAGCAGAGAGATTAAAGGCCCATGTCTTCCCGAATCAAAGGTCCAGATTAGAAGTAAATTTACCTACTTCAAACCAAATTAAAAATCTCATAGGTAGGCCCTCCATTTCTGGATTGTAGTGCATTCCAGATGCAGTCAAGTTGCAAAACCAAGAACATCCATCACATCCCTAATACTGCAATGAGAAAAACTAAATTGTTGGCTTGAAGTGGTAGTTCATGTTTGTAATCCTAGCTCTTAAGAGGATGGTGGATTTGAGGTCAGCCCATAGTATGATTCTCTCTTAAACAAAATTGTTTTATGAATAAAATAAAAAGAATTTCAGTTAGTCTGTCAGGGGTATGTTCAGAGTGAGCTGTGTCTTCCACAAGGCAGAAAAGAGCATAAGATGTTTGAAAGGAAGGTGGTGGGCAAGGAAACCCACATCCAGGGCCAGATATAGAGTGATTGTTGGTGCTGCTTCAACCACAGACAGGGACCAGATTGTGAAGACCCTTGTGCAGTAAACTAAATTAAGAGATTGGATTTTATCCCAACTGCCATGAAGAACCATTACTTATTTATTTTACATGTTGTGGGACAGGCCCAGGGCTTCATACAAACTTCATTTCTGACAAGGACCTTGGAAGGGGCCTGGTGGTGACAGTGAATAACAGTACTTGGGAGGCAGAGGCAGGGGGATCTCTGAGTTCCAGGACAGTCAGGGCTACACAGAGAAACCCTGTTTCAAAAAAACAAAGAAGCAAAAAGAACCCTGGAAGAATGGAAACTCCGTTCAGACTTGCTTTAAATCAGGACCAACCACAAGATCAGAGTCATAGGTGCCCATCAGGAAGCCTCTGCTCTACAAACGGGGAGGAAAGGGCGAGAACCCCCACGGAAGAGAGAGGCAGCTGCGGAATAAGAGGGACCGCTGTATAGGAACGTGACTTGGGAGAACCAGAAAGCTGAAAGGAGGGAGACCGGAAAGACAGACGGGGCCTATGGTCATCCCGAGCTCCCGATTCCTACCCGGAACGGAGAAGCAGCTCACGTTAGAGATTTTCAGTGCAATGCTGACCTGTACATGCTCCTTCATTTTTATTATTTTTTTGAGATAAGGTCTCATCGTGTGCTTTGTGTAGTCCCATTTGACCTTGAACTCACTTCATAGACCAGGCTAGTCTTGAACTCAGAGGGAATCTGCCCGCCTCTCCCTCTAGAGTGCTGGGATTACATTGCAAAAACGCATCAGCGTGTCAGGCCTTGTATATGATTTTTCTTCTCATTTTGCTCTCTTAGCCTTCCTATTAATATGTTCTTCATATTAAAGAAAAGCCAAATCCTTGGGTTAATTATCTTTAAAATAAACCTATAAGATATTTCCTAACAAAAATAAGAATATTGTTGCTCCACTTCTGAAATCTAGACATTTTTTTCTTGGTTTCTGAAATAAATTTCTCTCTTTCCCGCCTGTTCTCTCTAGTCTATTTTTACAAAGTCACATTAGGTTCCATCTGTAAACCAATGAAATTTGCTATTCAAATTTTTCCTAGTTGCCTCTGAATATCCTGCTTCTATTTACGGATGCTTAGTCCATATTTTAATTAATAAAACCCAAACAGGGTCTAGTGTATGTTTTCCCACCTATACATTATATACATCTATATTTCCTTCTCTTGTTCTCTACATGAGTTATTGTCTTGAAGGAAAGAAACTCCATTACTTTGTAGAATTCTTATATGCATATTTGTACATTTTCGTTCTAGTTTCCTATTTTAGAAGCATGTCTCCTGCAGAGTACTACACTTTCTGAAGGGCTTTACAGAGTTCTTTGCGTAGTGATGAGGGCCAATGATACTTTCTTACTAAACTCCCTGATCCTCAATAGGAAGTTGTCTAATCACTAGCCCGGGCTCATCAAAGGACTACTTTATCCTGTTGACCCACTCAGCCAGTTTTCACCTTGGCTGCTCATATACCAGGCATACTGCCCTATGAAGCCTGGAAATTATCCCAGTGGAGAAGAAGGTCAGGAGCTACTTCTGGAGGCTTCAGTTGGTCTAAGATTACTGGCCTCATCCTTCAAGGTCAAAGTAAATCATGCCAACAAAGTGACTGAGGAAACCCAGTAGTATTTTCTAAACTTACATATTTCCCATTAACAAAATCACCCTGGACCTCACCCAGGGCCATATTCAAGAAAATATGTACCACATTCCTAGATGCAACATCAAGCCTGTACTATCTGCATGGTTCGCCATGGCTCTCCTTCATTGGGAGTCACATGGGTTTAGGTTCTTAAAATTGGATTACAGAGGAACACGCTGTGCTGTCTGGGTTTAAGACCACAACTTCCACTAGTTCAGAATAAAAAGAAATGAAGTGTTAACATACACAGCAATGTGGATAAATCTTCAGAGCATTTCCCTGAGCAAAAGGAGCTAATATTAAAAGATTATATATACTTCATTCATAGGATATGTTTAGAAGAACATTTTAGAAATGGAGAACAAATTAGTGTTACGGAGGAGGTGTTTATAAAATGGGTGAGGCAAAGGAACTTTTTAAAATCCTGTCTGTGGTTGTGGATACATGAACCTATCCACATTTGAAAGCCTGCGTTATCCTCCCAAGTAGCTGGGATTACAGGCATCTGTCAGGATATTTCCCTATATAGGATTTCACACATGCATGTCTGCACGCACACCCACACATGGGCAATAAATTAGTTCAACAAGAAAGTGATAAAAGGGAATTTGGTAATATTTGATTTGTGTATTGTAACATGTCTCTATCATTATTGTATTATATTATATCTTTTAAAAATGCCGTAATAGGAATAACTGGGAAATGTACATGCGAGCTGTGTGTGTGTCTTTTAACAAATGTATAGCAAGTTACAATGATAGTAATTAAATTTTCAACTTAATGAATGACTACTCTAATTACCATTATAGAACCTTCATCCAACAATGGATAGAGGCAGAAGCAGAGATCCATGGCTAAGCACCGGGTTGGGGTTGAGCTCATGGTCCATCTGAAGAGAGAGAGAGGAGAGTGTATATGAGCAAAGGGACCAGGATCACGAGGAAAAGATCCACAGAGACAGCTAGTCAGAGCTATTAGGAGCTCACTGACTAAAATAGCATCGGAGGAAACTTCATGGAACAGATCTTAACCCTCTTATGTAGATGACAGTCGAACTGCATGGGCAGTTTGTGTAGCCTCCTGCAGTAGGACCAGAGTCTATTCCTGGTGCATGAACTGGCTTCTCAGAGCCCATTCCCTACAGAGGAACACCTAACTCAGCCTTATACTAGGGGGAGGGACTTGGACCTACCCCAACTGGATATGCCAGACTGAACTGACTCACTTTAAGAATTCTTGCCCTCCTTGGGGAATGGATGGGGGGATGGGGTGAGGGGAGGCTGAGGGAAGGACTGGAAGAAGGGGTGGGAGGTGGAACAGTGGTGGGTATGGGAAAAACTTTTTAATAAAAAAATTAATTAAAGAATAAAGTTCAGAATGTTTATATGATTTTTTTTTTCAATTTAAAACTAAAAGGTAACATCAAGAATTTATGAGGGTTTGGGGAGACAGCTCAGCTGGTCAAACACTTGTTACATAAATATAAGGACTAGTGTTTTGTCTGCAGCACAACTATAAAAACTGATCAAGTGTCTCTAAGGCCAGTGCTGAGGAGCCAGAGAGAGATAGGGATACCCCTGCGGCTTCATGGCCAGCCAGGGTAGCTAAGACAGTGAGCTCCAGGTTCAGAGAGAGACCCTGTCTCAAGAAAGGTGGTGAGGGAGCTGGAGAGATGGCCTAAAGGTTAAGAGCACTGGCTGCTCATCCAGAGGATCTGACAACTTACAACCAACTGTAACTATAGTCACAGGGGATCCGACAGCCATTCAGCCGTTTCTGGCCTTCAAAAGCACTCCATGAATGTGGTCCACAGACACACAGACACAGACACACACAGACACACACAGACACACACAGACACACACAGACACACAGACACACAGACACAGATACACACACACATACACACACACACACGCACACGCACACGCACATGCAGGCAGAACACCCTTTCACATAAAAAAGATAAAAAAATATTTAGCCGGGGGATGGTGGCACACACCTTTAATCCAGCACTCTGGAGGCAGAGAAAGGCTGATTTCTGTGGGTTCGATGCCAGCCTAGCTACAGAGGGAGTTCCAGGACAGAGTTCAAAGCTATACAGAGAAATCCTGTCTCAAGCAGACAAAAGAGAAAAAGTGGAGAAAATAATAGAGGAAGAGATGGACATGGACATCAACCTCTTACTCTTACACATATCCACAGGTATATGCACCTTATAGACACATGATACAGATGAGTAGACACACATTTAAACTAATCTGTGAGCTGGATATGATGGCACTTGTTTATAACATGGCAACTGAGTATCTGAAGCAGGGTTGCAAAGCTAGATGGGGTTATATAGCAAGTTCTTATCATACATAAAAAATCAACAATAAAAGAATGTGTATTTTATTATGTCCATAGAAGTTTATATATGATAAGTGAAAGCATACTTGTTACTAAATCTGAGTTCATGCTTGTATTGTAAAGATGAAAGCACACCCTGCCTAGTATGTGAAAAACAGTCCTCTAAATATACTTTCTCCATTCTAGTGGGTGTCTGTGCTAAGAGATAAGAAAGGACAATTAAGTTTACCATTATCACTTCAAGGCCACTTCATTTTTATTTTACATAATTATATCATGTTTGTAAGCTGTTTGCCATGACAACATACTACTAAACTTCCAGTTTAATAATGTAGAATTTTTATTGTTTACAAGATTTGTCTAATTATTTACATGTATGTTTGTAGGTATGGTTGTGAGCTGTCTGATGTAGTTGCTGACACCCCAACCCAGGTCTTCTAGAATCATCGCTCCAGCTCCTGATCCTAATTTTCTTTTTTATTTTGAGATAAGGTCTCTCTGTGTAGCCTGACTGTTCTGCCAATTGATTACGTAGATCAGGCTGGTGCAAAACTCACAGAGATCTTCCTGCCTCTGCACACCATCATAATTTTTCAAAGGGACGATGGAAATGGGAAGGTTAGGATCTTTTTTATTTTCAGATAAATAGTATATGTGCACACATGTATGTACACATGTACTCTTAAGCCTGTGGTTAAGGTGAGAAGGCATTTGAGAATAGGTTTCCTTATCCCACCTTGGTTACTGGGGATTTAACTGGGGTCAATTGGCTTGGGTGACAGGCAGTACCTTTAACTCACTGAGCCATTTCACCAACAGTCATGAGTGCCAGATGCCAGGAATAACTCACTGTACCTGAAACAGAAACAAATAGGTGTTCAAAACATGGATAAAACCCCTCACATATTTGTGTCTTCCCACAATTCTTTTGTAATTTATCAAATAACAGTAAGTTCACCTGGTCCAGTGGCTTTAATCCTAGCCATCTGTCATATAGTCCTATCTTGGTAGACTGGCCAAGGTGAATTCTTTTTTTGGGGGGGGGGGTGTTTGGTTTTTGTTGTGAGCGAAGATTTCTCTGTGTAACAACTCTGGCTGTCCTGGAATTCACTTTGCAAACCAGGCTGGCCTGGAACTCACAGATATCCTCCTGCCTCTGCCTCCCTAGTGCTGGGATTAAAGCATACGTGCCACCACCACCTAGCCAGGTGTTTTTGTTCTTAATTACTAATCCTAACTCTTTTAGTTGTACTTTTTTATTGGGACCCCTAGCCTGCAAATAACAACACCGAAACTTATTATGAAAACTTGGCCTTTACCTTAGGCTTGTCCCACTAGCTCTTACAGAAATTAACCTGATTTTATTAATCTGCTTTCTACCACGTGACTTGTTTACCTCTGTACTACACGCCTGACCTCAGCATCTCCTTAGTGTGACCCTCCTGACTAAATCCCTCCCCCTCTTCCTCTCTCTCCCTGGAAACCCTATATTTCCTGCCTCACTATTGGCCGTTCAGCTTTTTCTTACACCAATCATAGCAACACATTTTCACATAGTGTACAAATATCCCACAACAAACTCGCGTGTAGCACAACACACAGTAAACGTACCAATATATCGATGTATGTACTTACGGATTCCCAGAGGATTCCCACTCAGAGGCCATAGCAGAGTTCTAAAGGGGTCAGAAGTGGGCTGAGAAGAACCAAATTGATATGATAATGAACTAGACCAAGTGCCTGGATGGAGCAGCTTTGGGAGCCACTAGAGTCAGGTGTGAGAGCAAAGCTACAGGCTTCAGCTGGCAGGTTAAAGGCTAGACTGGGGTTTGAAGGCAGGAAACACACCAGGAACAAGAGAATGGCAGATCAGGCCCAGATGGGCAGAGAGGTAGGTGAGCAGTCAACACAGATGCACCAGCCTGAGCCCAGGCTCAAGTAATAGTTGGGGTGTCCTTGATTCTTGAAGCACACAACTATGATAGGTCAGTGATGTGGGACCATGGTACTACAATATTATTTGTAGAACCTATGCTGGTGTAATAAGAATGATACAATCCCTGACTTTAAAAAGTCATTAACATAGCTATTGAGAAATAGAATATGAAGAGAAAGTAAGTAATCATATGATATAGCATAAATGTTATGTGTATTGTGTTAATAATTCATAAATTATAACTTAATATATAATCACTAATATAGACAGTAAGTGCTAAAAATAATCAGACAGGGTAATTACAGAAGTCTAGGGAAATCCAATAATGCCTTTGCTTAGAGAAATGTTTGGTGTTTAATTTAAGATTTAATAGACTGATTTAACTGCACAAAATGTTTATGTCAAGAAAAGATAGCAATATTGGAAAGAAAGAGTCTTAATGTGATGACTCAGGTTCGGCCTCTTATGTTCAGTCTATATTCAATATGAACAGAAGTTGGCTCAAGATCCAGGTAAGTCAGAATATTGCATTTCAAGCTATTGGTTTGATAAATATGGCTGCAAAGCCTTTGGATTGATGAGTTTCCGGATTGCTTTTGACCCAATGCATTTGGTTTCAGATGCTTACTTATTTGGGAGTGAGCCGACTTCTCTGTGGAGACTGATCACCCCTCTCACTTTCATCTGGAAGCTGTAGTGTATAGCAATGTTTTAAATCTTAGTTAGGATATAGGCTAGAGCAAGGGTTACAGCTTTTGAATTACAAACCCCACCCAAAAAGGCAACTGCATTGAGACTGTCTTAGACTAAGGAGGGTCTTTAGCCTGTTTTCTGGTTAGCTATGGAGACAGAGGAGGAAGCACCTACAGAGTAAATACAAACAACTATGTCTGGTGGTATGGAAGATAGTGCCACTTGGCAGTGGAGTAAGGCCACTCAGCATTTACAATATGCTGTCACTATACTCGGTCCTGTGAAATGTGGCTCTTGACCAACACCGGAAGGGGTTGAGGAACAGGTCTTAGTGGTAGACTGCCAGCTCTCTGGGAATAAATATAGCATTTATGACTATCATAGTTACAAATTGAAACTTTGATGTTTTTCGTGGAATTTGGTTTATATTTGGAATTTGGTTTATATTTGAGTCTGCAGGTTCCTGTAGTCATGTTAAAGAGGTTCTGGTATTAGAGACCAAAAACTAACTGAAGAAATAGGGGCTTTGTGTTTTTGAAGCTTGATAAAATGTCACTCGATACATTATTCACACACATACATACATATATATATATACACCTATACATACACATATACACACATATAAATATATATGTACACATCTATACATATACAAACCCATACATATATACAAACATATACATACATCTGTATACAGAAGTTATACACACATACATACTCCTGTACACACACGTATATACACAGCTATGCATAACACACACCTATGCATACACACATATGCATATACTTACTTATACATACGTACACAAAATATACATACACACCTATATATACACACACATATATTGTTTTTTTGAGGGGGGCAGGATCTAACTATGTAACCCTTGATGGCCTGGAACTCTTATGCAAAGCAGACTGGCCTAAAACTCAGATATCCATCCATCTCTGCCTTACAAATTCTGGGATTAAAAACATGTACCACCACTCTTGACACTCAATATACATATTAAAACACATCTGTTAATACAAGTGTATTACAAATATTAAAATATTTTATTAGTTTGATGTATCTAAGATCATATACAGTATTTCTGCTACTAAAGATGTTATAATCTTTTTGAGCAAGTAACATCTTTAAGAAGTGGTGACTGAATTTTGCTATTTTTAAGATTTATTTTTATTTTTATTTACACGGGTATGTCTGAGACTGCATGTACATGTAACAGTCCACTGATGGCAGAAGAGGCTGTCAGATCCCCTGGAACTGGAGTAACAAGTAGTTGTAATCAGCTATATGGGTGCTGAGACCCACACTCAGATCCTTCGCAAGAGTAACCAGTACTCTTAATCACTGAGACTTCCGCCTTAGTTACTGTCCTATAGTTGTGAAGAGACACCAGGACCAAGACAACTCTTATTTATTTATTTATTTTAAAAAAAGGCAGGATGTGATGTTTAATTCTGGCACTCAGTAGGCAGAGGCAGGCAGATCTCCATGAGTTCAAAGCCAGATTGATTTACAAAGCAAGTTCAGGACAACCAGGACTGTCATAAAGAGAAATTTTGTTTCCAAAAAACAAAAATCCAAAAAATCCAAAACAAATAAATAAACAAACCAAGAAGACATTTAATTGGGGACTTGATTACAGTTTTAGAAGTTAGACCATGGTCATTAGGTTGAGAATTAGACAGATGTGTGCTGGGGCAGTAACTAAGAGCATTATATCCTGACATGCAGGGGGAGAGAGATAGAGATAGAGATGGAGATGGAGGGGGAGGGGGAGAGGGAGAGGGAGAGAGAGAGAAAGAGAGACGCCTGATGTAAGCTTTTGGAATCTAAAAATCTACCCCCTCAGTGAAACACCTCCTTCAACAAGGTCACACCTCCAAATTCCCCCAAACAGGTACACTAACTATAGACCAACATTCAGACATACTATGGAGGCTTTTCTCATTTAATTCACCATGCCATCTATGCCTCCCTTTGGCTGAAATTGTGAATTCTCTGAAATATATGTTATGTTTCTTTGCTTCAAAGTTCAGACAATAGTCTTTCCGAATTGTTTATATAAACATATCTATTCTTATGTTTCTCAGTCCCTATCTCTGTGGTCTGGATGAATCTCTCCCAGCTGTGGGCCCATAGCCACTTATAAAATAATTAGTCAGGGCTTATATTAATTACACACTGTTTGGTCTATGGCTCAGGCTTCTTACTTGTTAGCTCTTGCATCTTAAGTCAATCTATTTCTATAAACATAAATATCACCATGTGGTCAGCGGCTTGCCAGTACTTTCACATCTTGCTTCTTGGGTGGCTGGACCCCTTATACACTGACCACACCTTTCTTCTTTCTCTGTCTCTCTTGGATCCCCTGCCTGGTTGTCTCCTGTCTTGCCATAGGCCAGAACAGCTTCTTTATTAAGCGATAGTAGCAACATATATTCACAAAATACAGAAAGACAACCCCACAACACATATGTCCTTTAATGTATACATCACAGTGGAACCTCTATGCTGGCAACTAGCTAGAGTCCCTATTACTCCAAACTGTGCTTTCTCAAATCATAAGGTTTATTCAACATTTGTTAAGTATCAAGAACTGTCACACATATAGGTAAGTCACAAAATACTTTCTCATAATCAGGTTGGAGAAATTGTGTGGACTGATGGGTGTGGCTCAGTTGGTAGACTTCTTGCATGGTGCCAAGGCATTCCTGGGGTTGATTCTCAGCATCACCTCAACTAGGCATGATGGTGAATGCTCATAATCCAAAGCCTAGAAAGATAGGAAATAGTTCAGTTAAAAAGTGAGTTTAAGGCCAGCCCAGGCTGCACGAGACAGAGTCTCAAAAGGAACAAAATGGAAGGCAAGATGCCTGTCACCATGCCTAATGATATAGTTTGATCCCAGGAATCCACACGGTGGAAGGAGAAAACAACTTGAACCAACTATCCTCTGGTCTCCACACAGTCTCTGTGGCATGATTGTAGTGTACACACATACACACACGCACGCACACAATTATAATAAAATAAAAACAAAGAATAACGAAATGAATTAATAAGTAAATAAAATAGAAAAATAAACAACAGAATAAGAAAAAAGTTGGTGTATGGCCAAAGAAGATAAACCAGGGCATAAGAAGGCATGTGCCCTGCCAGCTGTGTTGCATCTCTGCTCCTAGGGTGATTTATACTTTTTTATTGTAAAATAATTGTTTTCTTTTCTAGTTTTTGTTTAGAGCAGTTAGTCTCAGTAACATATTCCCTACTTTTCTTAACACTAAAAACACAGAAGTACTGAGAAGGTATCGAGAAGGGTTTGAATTTCAAAGTGAAGGGATGTAGCACAAAACACTGAACCTTCCTAAATGGGAGTTTATTTATTTATTTTGTAGAAGATACACTTGATAAATTATGCAGGATGTTCCCGGATAGAAAAAGCTTCGAAAGGCCAGCATCAAGAAATCACAGTATATTGAGAGAAGCTGAAAGCCTGGATTAAAGCTCTCAACAAGGAGATAAAAATCTGAGAGATCAAGTACCTGGCTCACAGTTCAGAGGGCTCCACCCATTCCCATCTAGAGGGGAGAGAGAGCATGACAGAGTAGAGTAGTTAATGTCATGGCAGCTGGGAAGGAGAGAGGGAGGATGACGGGCTATTGGACTCTTTCATTGTCTGCTTTTACTCCGTTACAGAAACACCGAGGCAGGAAGAAGTACTGGAATCAAGTGACAAGAAATAAATAGCTCACCAAATCTACTCTAGTATAGGATAACAAGTAGGTGACCAGCAATCTTGACAAGATTAGCAAATGTTAAGGAAAAATCCTAATAGGATGGTTTCAAGAGATTTCAGGGGAGAGGAAGGAATTAGAGGTGGCCAGCACCCTTTCAGATAGCTATTGGGAAGTTTTCTGTTAGTGTGGAAGCATGGGCATGTACAGGGTGTGAGGAATGGCTGAGTACAGGGAAAGTACACAGGGGGATAAAGAGGATGGGGAGCAAGAAAGGGAGAGAGGAAGGGCAGCCTGCAAGAACGATGTCATCAAGTATATTTAAAGGAATGAAATCATGGACTTTCAAATGTGCAAGAGGAGGGCTTAGCATTACATGACACCATGCATGCCTAATTCATCATAGTAAGGGGATTAGAGATGACATCTATAATACTGGCAGATTCATAGAAATGAGGGGGCTGTGTTGTTGCTCGTATGCTCGGTAAAACAGGAAGGTCAATAGTTGAGAATGAAAAGGCTGAAGTTCAAGGAAAGGGAATTTGCTATTGATTGTGTGGGAGAATATGCTCGTTGGTAAGTGTGATAGGATTGCCACACTCTGCCAAGGATCTGCTTGAAATGAATGGCCACCAATAACAGAGATCTCTTCATTTTTCTCTAGGTACATAGGGTATGGTATTAGGGTTATAGTAGATAGAAAATTCAATTTAACTAAGATGTGAGCCAACTAATGTGGGTGCTGGGAATTGAACTTGGATCCTCTGCAAGAGTAATATGTGCTCATGGTTATCAGTCATCTCTCCATTGGCTTGATTATAGCATAGGCTGACAGGGGCAGTTGAAGTTTGTACACAGTGATGGCTCTAACAGTATAATATTAGGACATAGAACTGCAATGAAATAGGTAGAAAAGGAGGACACACGTAAGGGACAAGGGATGATTCAAAGGAAGTAGTGGAGATTTCAATAAAACTAAAGAATTCTTGGTGAAGCCAGGCCATAGTGGCACATGCCCTTAAGGTAGAGTCAGGCAGATCTCTGTAAGTTTAAGACCAGCTTGGTCTACATAGTGAATTCCAGGACAACTAGAGCTACATAAAAAACATTCTACCTTTAACCCCTCACCCCCCCCCCAAAAAAAATTCTTGGTAATAAAGCAATAGATAACGTTAGTTGGAAAGCTAGTAAATAGTGATCAGAGAATGGAATGCTTAATGCTGAGCTCAGAGAGAGGATGTGGTTATCAATAGCTCTAGGTTATTACCATGGAAGCAGATAATAGCTGTCTAGGGTGAGCTGGAGGCCAAGACCACTGGGCATAAAATACTGCTTGTGTAGGTTTTACTTTTTAATTTTTATTTAAAAGTTTCATATAGCCCAGACTGACCTCAAACTCTATATTGAGGTGGACCTTGAACTTCTGATTTTTCTCCACTTCTTGAAAGTTTGTATGGGGGGAGGTGTTATATGTGTATGCCACCAAACCTGGATGAGAACTTGAGTTTAATGGAGAAGGAGGCACAAGTGGATGTGAGAAAGGATGAATCCGAGGTATATCCCCAGTGTTGCGTCCATTAATAATTTTAATGTACAGCGTCTATTCATTGTAGAACTCTCAGAGCTTACCTCATTGTTTTTCTTAATTTTCTCATGAAATAAACAGCTTTTATTTTTTAATAGCACCTTTATCCCTGGTCTCTTATTTTCATATCTCCTTTATTGAGCATTTACACAATATGCTGACAGTGTTTATGTACACATGCCACTTATTAGTTAGCAGTCATAGAAACTTTGTATAAAGAAAGTACTATTGTTATTTCTCTTCTGCAAATAAGAGAAAACAAAATATGGAGTTGTGAAGTATCAGGATGTCAGAGTTAGGGGCTGAATTCACTTTGTGGTACTAACAACATAACATTTCTGCCTTGGGAATGGTCACACTGGGTCTGGGGGTGTCACCTGGTTGGTAGAACCCTTGCCTAGCACCAGGAAACCCTGGGTTTGATCTCCAGTGATGCATGAGTAGGAGTGGGTGGTATGTGTCTATAATCACAGACAAAACACACACACAAATCAGTCCTGTTGGGTGAGTTGGAAGATTGCCTTTGAAGAGTAAAATCAGTTTCTATGATGTAACATCATGAAGTTTTTTTTTGTGTGTGTTTGAGTATATTGCTTTACCTTTAGTTATGAATATGGTATTTTAAGTCATTATGGTTCACTTATTCAAATCCTGGGCCATACACACTTAGGCAAGCACTCTATCAATAAACTATGAGTTTAGCCCCAGACATGTATAATTTCTAATGCACATTTGAGAAACTATAGCATGTAGAAAGAGTTTGGACCTTTAAGTTGTGATCTGGAATTCAGATTACGGCTCTTCAATCTTCTAAATAACTGCAGCAAAGATTCTTGGCTATTCAACATATGTAATTGAATATAATATTCAAGGTTCTGGGTTTGAAATATTAACTCTACCTTCAATGGTAAAAGAGCCAGATAAACAAGGAAATACACAACCTGTCTGCAGGAGCAAAAGTGTGTAGAAGGGAGGTAATACAGTAGGCAGAGGATAGGCTGTGCTTTCCTGGAGGAAGTTTGTTTCTCTAGACCTGTTTTAAGTGGTGAGGAATAAGGGTAGGAACATGCAGATTGGTTAGACTTAGAGTATTAGAATATTGAACCATGATAGTGGCTTGAAACTAGAGGGATAGAGAAAATACAGAAGGGACTGATGTGTAAGATCAAAAAGATCTACTGATGATCAAATTTGGGACACAAGAATAATAAAAAGCGAATGAGATTTCTGAGGATGCCTGTCTGGTGCAGGGCCATTTCTGTCTTTCTACATTAACCAGGCTGCCCCTCCCCCCCCACTCCTGTGCTCAAGGATCGTCTTAGTCCAATCTACAAATGCTACAACTACAGGCAAGCGACAGAAGCTTGGCTCGGTTTTGTGAATGGTGAAGATATATTTGAGTGGAGATTCTTAGGAAAAGAAACGTTACTGGCAGGAGAAGGCATAATTAGTCTCATGAAGGGCCATCTCAATAGACTTATTTATAAATGGTCTCGTGTATCACAAACTAGCCTCAGACTCACTGTACAGGCAAACATGACCTTGAACTTTTGATTCTTCTGCCTCTACCTCCCTAATACCGAGGCTGAAGACTATGCACAGCCATACCTGGTTTGCCCATTGCTGGGGATGGCACTCAAGGCTTCGTTCACAGCAGGCAAGTAGATAATCTGAGCTACATCCCAGCCCTTGGTGCTATTAAAAACAAACAGACAAAATTTCTACCTCAATGGGTGACAACTGAGCCACTAAAGGAGGTGATCGGGTCTTGGATGGTGATTTTCCCTACTAGTGATAGTTTCAGCTTCACTCCAGGGACTACAGCCACGTTAACTAGGCCAGCTATCCTGCGGCAGGCATGGCTTGTAACACATGCTCATGCACAGGTCTGCTAAACCTGGTCCTCTCCTCCAAGCTCTTCTGTGAGAGTGCTCAGGGTGCCTTAGGCAAGATGCGGCCAAGCCACCACCCCGCAGGGTGGCTGAAAGGCTTTTTCTCATAGAGAAAAAGACGGAAAAGAGGAAACACCTAAGCCTGAAAGATACTCGGCTTGTGACATTTCACCTTCCTCGGTCCACATTTGACAGGAGCTAAGGTCACACTGGCATTTTCCATTCTGGTCACTCCATATAAATGAATCCTTCCTCATCAAGAGGGAGTGGTTGGAAGGACAAAGAATGCGTGCGCTAGAGGTGGGTGGGTACCTCGCCCACGCGAACTGGAGAGCCGGGCGTGTAGCGGGCGTGAGAGTGAATGGGAGCCGAGCGGGCCCGCGCGGGGCAGGGAGGAGCCGCAGCAGGGCCTCCCGGGGGACGTCTCCCGGGCTGCGGAGCGCAGCCGAGCTCCTTATCCCCACCCACCTCGCGAGCTCCCGCAGGCAGTGGTGCATATAGACATATTTCTGGGAGCTGTCCATGAGCTCATCGCTCTCCCGGCGCGCAGCCGAGGGAAGGAGCCCTCCTCTTTCTCTCCGCGCCTCCAGCAGCAGTCGCTTAGCGCGTGCCGCTCGCCCAGCCCGCAGCCCACCCGGCTCGCCATGGCCCTGCGGCTCCCCGGGCCGAGGTAGGTGGGCGCAATCAGCATTCCCCCACGGGCTATCCGGGCCGGCCAGGAGCACGCGGGTCCCCCGGTGAGCCCGAACACGGCAGGCCCGGAGCCGAGGAGCCGAGGACACGAAGGACAGCCGGGCTTGACCGAGGGACAGAGCCCCGAGAGTGTGGACATGGCTTCTCCCACTTCCCCCGGCCCGGAGGGCGGGGCCTGCACCCCGCCGAACCCACCGCGGATCCGTCAGGTGGGTGCTGGATGTGAAGAGCCTACCCCCCCCCCCAACACACGCCCTCGTCTCCCCCAAAGATTGGGTCCTCGACCTTAGAGCAGGGGCTGGCCCAATAGGGGACCCACACGGGCGCGCCTGGACATCTCGCCTGGCCCAGGAGTACCTCTTTTTTCACAGTCCACTTTGCATTCACGACCCTCCACCCCATACACACACACACACGCACACACACACACACACACACACACACACACACACACACACACACACACACACACACACACACGAGGCACGCGCGCCTTCCTAAACCAGGCGTGTAACTTCTGTCTGTACACATTCAGTCACACCCGCAAACTGATCCCTCTGCGCAGCTCCGAGGAGGCACACACCCAGCTGTCACATGACCCACTGCAGAGCTATACCGTTAGAAGCCACTCAGGGTGCTAGGATGGTGTTGTCCCCTGAACGGAATTCCCTGAGGATCTTTTTGCCAGGGATGGCTGCAAACGTTGGTTTCTCACTCGCAGAAGAGAGGGGACCACAACTTTTAAGGGAGCTCTCCCCAACAATTGAAGCCATGTAGTTGTAGGAAAAGTGTTCATGCTCGCCCACATCTATACTCAACTCACAGTTTGCCCAGCACTCCAGCAGCGTAAGAAGGACCTGTATACTGGCTGTCTGAATAAGTCCTGTTTTCTGTCTGCGTGTTAACAATATTAAAGGGGGTAGTAATCCGGCATAGCAGCCCAAGCCTTTAATGCCAGCTCTCCAGACACAGAGGCAGGAGGATCCCTGTGAGTGCCAGGTCAGCCTGGTCTACATAGTGAATTCCAGGCTAGCTGGGGTTTCTTAGTAAGACTCTATCTCTGCAAACAAGGTAGTGATGGTGAGCTGTGGGGAAGCAGTACTCCATCCACTAGTGATCTGAGATTTGGCATTTAGGCCTTTCTCTTCACCTGATGCCCTAGCCAGGACCTCCACCCTTAGAGCATTAGATTATTTTATCACAGTGGTAATAATTGTCCTCCAGCCATGTTCAGATGATGTATTATTCTGAGATGTAATTTGCTAATGGCAAGCAAGTCACATCTTTATGAAAGAGCACTAGGTTCCTAGAAGAAACAGTAAAAAAACAGTTATTATCTGGGCAGAGAGGTAACGCCCAACAGAAAGATATGGTGTTTTCCCCTAGCAGCGTGAAATTTTGAAGAAAACCTAACATTCCATAATTTATGAGTGAGTCATAGTAAAATTTAGTTGATACTTAACTTGTCTCATTTGACTCCAAATATCTATAGGTAGAATTGTATTATGGTATGTATGTACGGTATGCTTTTTAAAAATGGGCATGTAAAATACAATGCCTAAAAATTAATGTGATCTCATTCTTATGGCAGTCTGTTTTCAAAGGAATTTTTAGGATTTGAAAACCTTATAAGGGTCAGGATTAAGTTTTATGACAGTATCTTTTAAATTGCACTGTAAGCTATTTTTTTTCCCTTTAGAATTGTAGAATTGAGAACAGGTACTGAATCTGGGTTAGGAATAGTTTTGTATGTAAGAATGAATGTGATGTTGCTATTTTCCATATAAGAGAAATTGCATTCTAACCAAAAATTATTTTTATGCTGTATTGGCTAAATATATTAATATGTGTGTGTGTAACACCCAGGTATGAATATTTAGGAATTAATATGCCAACTATAATAATTTAAATACAATATAAACATGCACAAATGTTTCTGTACAGTCTTTTTCTATATTTAGAACACTTTACTGACCTTAGATATACTAGGGATGAAAATAGTTACTTGAAAAAATTTGCATGAAAGGTCATTGCTGTTTTGCAAAGTAGACACTTTCCTGAGAAGACCTGGTTAAAAGCTGTGTGAATTGACAGAATGCTGCAACACGGAAGTCACCAACTAGTGTCCTCTGTTCAGAGTTTCGTGTTTTTGACCTTCTAGCACATTCCTT
This sequence comes from Phyllotis vaccarum, assembly GCA_033318265.1. NCBI lineage: Eukaryota > Metazoa > Chordata > Mammalia > Rodentia > Cricetidae > Phyllotis > Phyllotis vaccarum. The sequence goes on from JARWLC010000015.1 coordinate 31,776,046, forward strand.
CAGTGACTGGTGCATTAATTTGCATAGGAGGTAGAAATGGGTTGCTCATATTGGTCATTGCCCTCTACCTGACTTACCCAGTCAGGTAGAACAGAATTGTCGACAGCTCCTGGCTACAGACTCGAATCTCCACCGTTTGCCTGCAAGCAATTTGGAACAAATTAAAAATAGCAAAACAGAAGGTATAGCTGGTTGTCCTGCTAAGTGATGAGCTGCTTGACATCCCAGTCACACTGTTGTAACTGTGTCATTGTTTGCTGGGCATGTTTCTCTATGGCCTTTCTTCTTTTGCCGGTGAATTTGGGGTTTAATTAGACTTAACTTAAAATCTGAACCTTCTTCCTCTTTCTAAACTATGTTGAGAGAGAAGTATCATTAAAAACACAGATATCCAAAATTGTAATCAAACACATTAAATGGCTTTTGACAATAAACTCATTAATCATAATATTAATATATAATGAAAATTCAGAAATAAAAATATTTTAGAAAAGATGAGTACGTAATGAGTGGAGTTGGTGAATTAATATATTTAATTAATAATTTGACTGAAAATATGCTATGTTGGAGGTAGTGCATGACTTTAATTCCAGAACTTGGGAGGCAGAGGCAGGTGGATCTCTGAGTCTGAGGGCCTACAAATCAAGTTCCAGGAGAGTGAGGACTACATAGAGAAACAAAACCAAGAAAAGAAAGAAAGAAAGAAAGAAAGAAAGAAAGAAAGAAAGAAAGAAAGAAAGAAAGAAAGAAAGAAGGAAAGAAAATATACTATATTGAAATTTACTTAACATATACTCATTCATAATTTTCTTCTTTTTCAAGTTAGAAAAATTCTTACATTGTATTTCGAGCATACTCCCCATTTTCTACTCCATTTTCTTTAGGTTTTTTTTGAAGACAGCATTTCACAGAACCCAGGTGGTCTCCAACTAGAGGTATATTCTTGGGGAGCCCAGTCTTTAGGTAGAGAAAGATTGTTTTGAGTTCAAGGACAACCAGGGCTAGATGGCAAGACCTTGTGTCAAAAAAAAAAAAAAAAAAAAAAAAGGAAAAAGCCATTTTGAATTAATATTATGGGTTTTTAAATTTAGTAATGAAAGCATTGAACTATTTGAATTTTGAATCATATATGGGGTCCTCTTCAACTTTAGATAAAATAGATATCTTTCAGCATTTTGTTTTGATCATATCTCTAGTAATGATCCTAAATAGATCTAAATACCAGTGTATAACTGATTTTATTTTTTGATCTGCTTGATATATCTATCCTCTTGTTTGACAATTTGATATATTATTGGAATATTTATCAATCTAATGTTATTTTTACAACTTGATCTTTTGGACTAAGATTTTATTTTATTATTAGTGTGTGTGTGTGTGTGTGTGTGTGTGTGCGCGTGTGCGTGTGCATGTGTGTGTGTTTTTGTGCCTGTTCATACACATAGTGTAAGTGTGGGCACACATACCATGGTGTACATGTGGAGTGTAGCTTCAACTTACCTTTAAGTCAGTTGTGAGGACTGAACTCAGCTCACCAGGCCTGCAAAGCAAGTGAACCATTGGCTAGTTTTGGACTCAGATTTTTTTGTTTTTAGAACTTATAGAAAATGTTGACGCAACATGAACTATCTGAAGTACTCAATTATCTTCACATGAAGTGGTTTAAAATGCACATTTCTAAAAATGAGAGTCCAGGACAGGTGACCTTCAACTTCATTTTGTCCTTACAGAATGGCCATTACGAGAGAAAAATAGCACCAACAAAATATACTGTCCATACACTGTTGCTACTGAGAAAATAGTATTTTTATCTTTTTTAAAATTATTTATTTATTTAGAGACAGGGAACTCACAGGGATCTGCCTGTCTCTGCCTCCTGAGTTCTGGGATTAAAAGCTTTTGTGATCAAGCCAGGTCTCTGTTCTTTTAATAAAAGTCATAACTTGGGGCAGAGGTGTAACTCAGTTGGCAGAATTCTTGCCTAGCATGCATAGGATCCTAGGTTCAATTCCTAGCAATGCATAAATTGGGTGTGGCGACACTGATTAAAGAGGTGGAGAAAGTATATTACTTCCAGGTCATCCTTAACTACATTGAGTTCAAGGCCAGTCTGTCTCAAAAGTAAAGCAGGGGTAGAGAGGGGGCTCAGTTGTAAAGTGCTTGCAAGGGACCTGAGTCCAATATGCAGAACCCCATGCACATATATGGTGTGTGTGTGTGTGTGTGTGTGTGTGTGTGTGTGTGTGTGTGTGTGAGAGAGAGAGAGAGAGAGAGAGAGAGAGAGAGAGAGAGAGAGAGAGAGAGAGAGAGAGAGAGAGAGAGACCTTGGTCTGATGTTATACAGGCTTGTGTTCCCAGCACTGGAACTGGAGTGGAGGCAGGTGAAATCTGTAGCTTCAGTGGCCAGGCAGGCTGCTGTAACCTACACAGTGAACTCCAGGTGGAGGAGAAACCCATTCTTAACAGAAAAAGGGGGTGCCTGAGATATAAGTTGTTAAAGACCTGGGTCAAGGAGCATATACATTATGAGCCCTGTGTTTATTATTTATTCATTTTCTAACCTCATAAAAGGAAGGCTTTAAAAAAATGGTAGGTTTTTTTGTTTGGTTGGTTGGTTTTGGTTTTTCAAGGCAGGGTTTCCTCTGTGTAATAGGTCTGGATATCCTGGAACTCTTTTTATAGACCAGGCTGACCGTTACAGAGATTCACCTGTCTCTGCCTCCTGAGTGCTCGGATTAAAGGCATGAACCAACAACATCTGGCAAGAAATGGTAGTTTTACAACTGAATTTTTAAACAGAGAATTTTTTGTTGTTAAGATTTATTCATTTTTATTTTATATGCATTGCTGTTTGCCTGCATGTATGTCTATGTGAGGGTGCCAGATTCCCTGGAACTGGAGTACTGCCATGTGGGTGCTGGAATTGAACCCAGGGTCACTAGAAGAGCAGCTAGTGTTCTTAACCCCTGAAATATCTCTCCATCCCCTAAACAGCATCTTCTCATACCATTACACACTAAGAGGCCCTATGGGCTCAAAGGCCTTCTATGGTACTGATGTTGTGAATCTTTGAGGACCTATGAGATTTCTCTCTCTCTGTACCACAAAATGTGGTGTCACCAATTACTTGGTGATAGTCGTTCCCCAGGATTTCTGGGTATTGGTGTCATTGCATTTCTGAAAACAAATAATGTTCCTTTGTGTATACTGTGGTAATTTAGAGACCTCTTGTGTGGCAATAATAAAACGTGTACAATGATCCATCCAAAGTGTTCAGCTCACAGTAGTTCTAAGAAGGAGATCTTGTTATTCCCATTTTCAAGATGATAAAGTATGAGCTTAGGAAAACTGTAATGTATGTTGAACTTCACAGAGACTTTCAATCTGGGGATTTAAATTGGGTCTTGGTGGCTTAGTTCACAGCCAGTGTTTACTGCCCTGCTCCTCTGATCCCAGTCCTGTGACTATTAATGGAGCTCCTTCCGGTCCTCTTGACGCTCCTAGCCTGTGTAATTAATCTCCTGAAATTCTCTCTTGAGCTGCCTTGACTTGACTGTGGGTTATATGCAGAAGTGAAATTACTCCAATCCTTCAATGAGAACACTTGAATTATCTCTCCACTTTTATGTTCTTTCAAAGAGCATTTCTCCAGCATCAGGGTTCCTGGGAGCAGAGACTGCCTCACTTTGTTTTTTTTTTTCTCCTGGGGACTACCTAGTTATTTCTTCTGTCTGCACCACACTCCTGAAAAAGGTCACAGTTTGAATAATTTGGATTAGGTTAATGAAGAATCTTTTTGAACATGTTTTTTTTTCCTCCCCCTAGAATACTAATACTTTCAGTGTCAAGATTTTCTATTTTTTTCTATTAATTCTATTCTTTGTATGGGCTTGTCAAGATGCTGTGTCTCGGGGTATAGATACCCCATATACATATGTATTATATTCTACATAGAATTGTAATTTTAGTAGAGGAAAATTGAATTTGGGCAGCGAAAAGATGGAGGAAGAGGCATAATGAGTATAGCGGTGTATGAACATTGAAATTTATATTTCAAATTAAATTATTCAGGTTTTTTTTTTTTTTTTATTGCTTTTTGGTTGCATGGCCTTCTGTAGCCCAGGATGGTCTAAGAACTTGCAGTGAGGATGAGAATGGTCATGAATTCTTGCTTTTTCCTCCTTCTACTTGCCTAGTGCTGTAATTACAAGCATGGGTCTCCAAGTTTTACATTTTGCTTTTAATTTGTGTACAGGAAAATTCTCTTTTACATATAGCATAACAAGCTTTGACAAATATGGGTACAGAGTAGTTCTGCCACTCTGTAATATTTCATCTGCTAATCTTGTGGCCCAATACTACACTCATATTTGACACTTGGTAGTCAGGAGGCTGTTCTCTCTCTCTCCCTCTGCTTCCCTCCCTCTCTCTCTCTCTCTCTCTCTCTCTCTTTCTCTCTCTCTCTCTCTCTCTCTCTCTCTGTGTGTATGTACACTTCAGTACTGGACACTGAACACAGGAACTGATGTATGTTAGGCTAGGGCTCACCCACTGTGCTATGGCTCCAGCCCAAGTCCTTATATTTTTGCCTTTCCCAGAATGTGAGATGAGTAGAATTACCTGGAATATATCCAACTGAAATTGATCTTTTTTCACTTAGCCTGTAAAGCCCATTTCACTTATTGCCTGTGTCAACACTTTATTCCTTGCTGTTGCTGAGCTGTATCAATTGTGTGGTCTAACATTCCTGGTCATTCACGAAATGAATATTTGGATTGTGTCCAGGTTAGGGCAATTATGAATGAGGTTGCTATTAAATATTTGTAAGATTTTGTGTGAGTGGAAGATTGTGTTTCTCTTGGATATGTTTTTGTCTAGGAATAGGATGGTTGGGTATGTATGCTGGATAGTTTTATGTCATCTTGACACAAGCTAAAGTCCCCTAAGATGAGGGAACCTCTATGAAGAAAATGCCTCCATAAGATCAGGCTGGTGGCAAGCCTGTAGGGAATTTTCTTAATTAGTGATTAATGGGGGAGGGCCCAGCCCTTTGTGGATGATGCCATCCATGGACTTGTGGTCCTGGGTTATATAAGAAAGTAGACTGAGCAAGCCATGATAAGCAAGTCAGTAACACTCCTCCATAGCTTCTGCATCAGCCTCTGCCTCCAGGGTCCTGCTCCACTTGAGAGTTCTTGTCTTGACTTCCCTCTGGGTGAACTACAATGTGGCCTGTAAGTCAGAAAACGCTTTCCTCCCAACTTAATTTATTCATGGTATTTAATCACAGCAGTAGTAACCCTCACTAAGACAATATGGTAGGCTTAATAAGAAGCTCCACCTGGCCTGTGGTGGCTCATACCTTTAATGCCAGTACTTTGGCGGCAGAGGCAGGTGGTTCTCTGAGTTTGAGTCCAGCTGATCTACAGAGTGAATTTCAGGACAGTTAGAGCTACACATAGAAACTGTGTCTTGAAAAAAACCAAAATGAGAAAAAAGAAAGGAAAAAAAAAGATTTCCAAGATGATTGAGAAGAAATGGAAGGAACTTCAGGCTTCATTCACTGTGAACTATGAAGAAGACCAGTGTTTTATGTTTTTATAAGTAGTTATTATATGGTCAGATTATGGCACATTGAGGAACTAATTACTCATGTCTGGTGACACATAGAAGCCTGAAGTCAATAGCTTCTTTCCTTAGCTTTAATTTCAAGGATTTATAGTTATTCTTATCAATTTCTGCATAACAAACACAGCAGCAACATATAGCAGTAATCATGCATTTTGCACATTAATGTGAAGCTTGATTAGACTGAGTAATCAGCTGGGGCAGGGATCGTGTAAGCTGATTCCAGTGATGCATCTTATATCTAGTGGCCAGTGCTGAATGGGGCTGGAAAACACCTGGGTGAATCTTCTCTGTGTAAACACTTGGCTCCCATAGCACGGTGGCTGAGTACCAAGTGTAAGAGTTCCAGTAAAGTTTGGCAGTTGTGAAAAGCATCTTTTTGATCTAGGTCTGGAACTATCTAAGGTCCCTTTCACCTTATTCTGTTGGTCAAGGTGATCCACGCTCATCTAGATCAACACTAGATACGAGGAAGGGGTGGAGAGTGTCACATCTTAAGAACAGCCCTTAGCTTCCAGCTGGATGGTAGTAGCCCACTCCTTGCCTTTAATCCTAGTACTTGGGAAACAGTTAGGTGGATTTCTGTGAGTTTGAGGCCAGCCTCATCTACCAAGAAAGTTCTAGTATAGCCAGGGCTGTTACAAGAGAAATCCTATCTTGAACCCCCACCCTGGGTGGGGGGGTCGGAGACAGGACACCAGCCTATTGGATGACATGTGGGCCTTCTTTGATGCTCTACTAAAGAGAGTGGTTGCTAATTTGATAGAAAGTAAGCTGATGTCAGAAAAAACTCATCCTGGTGTCTGTCACTGTAACAAAGACCAGTCAAAAAATTATTTCATAAGAAATACTTTCTCACATCTTCATGAATCACTGTATTAAGCCCTATGCTGGATTTTCCCCATCTCTTTAGTAGCCAGAGATATTGGATGTGGGTGTGCTGGTAAAATTTGGACAGTGTTAGGCCACATCACCCTTAGGCTCAAGTGGGAGAGCAACTGTGTGTATAGCCACCCACTGTGGGTCTCTTCTGACCATGTCCTTTTCTGAATGAGGAGTGTGTAGAGACAGGAGACTTGCTCAACCCATCGCTGTGGGGCTATGCTTTTGTACACTGTAAATATTTGTCACTGTAAATATTGGTTCAAGAAAACGCAGATTGGCCAGAAGCTAGACAGGAAGTAGAGGTGGAGCAAGCAGACTAGGAGAATTCTGGGAAGCTGAAGAGCAGAGCAGGAGCTGACAGTGAGATGCAGAGGAATCAGAAAGAGAAGGCTGCTCTGAGAAAAGGTACCGTCCATGTGGCTAAACTGCAAAGAATCATGGGTTAGTTTAGAGTAAGAGTTAGCAAGTAATAGCCTGAGCCATAGGCCAAACAGCTTGTAATTTGTATAAACTTTTGTGTTAATTTGGGACTGAAAGGATATGGGTCTGGCCAAGTAAAACAGAGAAACATGTGTAGCCTGGTATACAGAGTGAGTTTCAGGACAGGCTCCAAAGCTACATAGAGGAACCCTGCCTCAAAATACTACTACTACTACTACTACTACTACTACTACTAATATATTATATATATAATATAATAATAATAATCTCAGATCAATGATTAAACCAAAGGAAAATGGAGCTTGCAGACTGTTTACTGATACTTATCATACAGTGTAGACTTGGCTTTAATCTAACCCACCCCTAGCACTTCCAAAAACCTTTATCAAAAACACAAAGCAACAAAGCAAACACATAAAACTTGAACGCTATACAAGTGTATAAAGACTGAGAAATAGTAAAATGGTATAGGCTGGACTGCAGCTCAGTTGGTAGGTAGAATGCTTGCCTAGCATTCCTGGAACCTCGACTTTCATCGATAGCCCTTAAACCAAGAGTGTTAACACATATGCCTGTAATATCAGCATTTTCGAGGTGGAAGCAATAAGATAAAAGGTTTAAAGTCAGGACTGGAGAGATGACTCAGAGGTTAACAGTACTGGCTGCTCTCCCAGAGGGCCAGGGTTCAATTCCCAGCACTCACATAGCAGCTCACAACTGTCTTTAACTACAGTTTCAAGGGATCTTGCACCTTCACACAGTCATACATGTAGGCAAAATACCAGTGCACATATAATAAAAATAAATGTTAAAAATAAAGTTTGAAGTCTTTCTTGGGAACATAGAGAGTTGAAGGCCAGCCTAAAATACAAGAGTCCCTGTCTCCAAAATAATAAATAAATTAAATGATATTATACTTGCCTATGTTGTAAAAAAATAATAACCACATTGTTTTGGTTAGAATCACGTGATCCTTATGCCTTGAGTAGCCAATTGCCGTTCACTATCCTAACAAGTTTTAAAACAGTTTTACTGGGCTTTTTATTTATTTGAGGTTTTTGTTTCTTTGTATGTTTTTGTTTTTTCAGACGGAGTGTCTCTGTGTGTGGCCTTGGCTGTTCTGGAATCACTTTGTAGACCAGTCTGACCTAAAACTCACCTGCCTCTGCCTTCCAAGAGCTGGGATCAAAGGCATATATAGGACTCCACACTCAGCTCATCTTGTATTTTTTTTTGAGACAGTGTTTCTCTGTGTAGCCATTGTTGTCCTGGAACTCATTCTGTAGACCATGCTGGCTTAGGGATCTGTCAGTCTCTGCCTCCCAAGTGCTGGGACTAAAGGTGTGTGTTACCACTTAGCTTACTGTAATTTTTTTAAGTTGAAGGAGTTACTGAAGAACACAGTATGCATAGTGAGACCCTGTCTCAATATAAAAGAAAACAGAAAGAACAGTGTGTAAGTATTGAGCATAGACAGGTCTTCGAAAGAGTCTCAAGGTACGCAATTCCTGGGGGTAGCATTGTTCCATCAAAGCCTTTTTACTCATCTCTATCTGAGAACAATGTGGAAAATTCAAGCGATAAACTGAATAGTGACTGTTGGTCTTTTTTGTAGTTAAGCTTTATAATTTTGTTAATATGTAATTTTGTTCTTTATTTGTCTTTTTCTCCCCCTTTCCAGTGTTGCAAACTGGACTGGGGGTCGTAACTCGGTGACAGACACAGAGTCAAATTTCAAAAGCTAAAATGAGGTCAGAGGACAACATTGTGGGGTTGGTTGTTCTTTTCTCCACCAGGTCCTCAGGACTGAACTCAGGCTGTCAGGCTTGCAGGGTGGGGTCCTGTCGAGATCCCTCGAGTATCCACTGAGCCACCTGTTTAGTCCCATAAGGTATTTTGTTTGTTCTTTTATAATGTGTATGAGAGTTTTACCTACATGTATATCTGTGCACCATGCATGTCTGGTGCCTTCAGAGGCCACAGGTGGGCATTGGAAAATCTGGAAGTGGAGTTACAGATGGTTGTGAGTGCTGGGAAAGAAACTGAGGTCCCTTGGATGAGTAACTAGTGCTCTTAACCTCTTGCAGTCTCTCCAGGCCCCCAGCTATCTTTTTATAACAATACTTGGGGATATATTTTTAATTTACAATGTTATAATAAGAGAATTAATAGGAAATAACAGAGCCATAATAGCATGGGTTCCGATATAAAGTTCTGTGTCTTTTCATTAGGAAGCACCCAATTCCATGATGTTATTTCCCAGCAATGCCTGTGCTGAGGTTTGTAAAGTTCTTGTCTTAGGGCCATTATCATTTATTAGTATTTGTATATCCGTCACACTCAGGAGGCAGAGGCAGGTGGATCTCTGTGAGTTTGAGGCCAACTTGGTCTACAGAGTGAGTTCAAGGACAGCCAGGGCTACACAGAGAAACCTAGCCTTGAAAAAAACAAACCAAACCAAAGCAAAACAAACAAACAAACAAACAAACAAAGAATTGAACCAGGGGTCTTATGCAAACTCTGCAAGTATTTTACCACTTTACTGTGTTATTTGTTAATCTTGTGTGTGTGTGTCAATGTAATTATATTATTACATTTAAAGTAAAGTTGAGTGTCTGGTCTCATGCTGTTAGGCAGGCCCTCTGCCTCTGAGTTACATCCCTAGTTGTCTGTTTCCGTTCTGAGACACTGTCTTATTAATGTGGCCAAACTTGAACTAGCTCCAGAACCCCTGAACCTTCTTTTCTCCCTCTGCTTGTCTCCTGGGCTCATGCATACCGATGTGGAAGGCACCATGGAAGCATGGCAGTGTGAGGCAGTGGGGAAAGGCAATGAGTAATAACACTCGCGTGTAAAAACAACGCAATGAAGCCCATTATATTGTATCCTAATCATTTTTAAAAGTCATTTAAAACGATTAAAAGACAAATCTTTTGTTTCACTAAACAAGTACCAAATCTCAAGGAATCTTCCACAACATCTCATACATAAGCTGTTCATCTGTAGTTTTCCTATATAATGGATGGTCTGTTGCCAGGCACTTGGCCTTAAAAGGCAGACTCCTCGAAATACAATTTTTCAAACCCATTGACCTTTATTCAGCTCTTATGAAGACGAATTGTGTCATTTTTCTGCAGCTTATGATCCAGTATAAGTTGGATGTGACTACCCCAAATTATCCTAAGATGGGCTAAGAAAACTAACATCTATTTTAGAGGTTTTATGGAAATTGACTTTCTCTTGTTTTCTCTGCCTTCATATCATAATGTTATTTCTCCTTAGTTCATTTGGGGACTGAACATCCTGAATAAAGACCTTTCTGGAAATGGTTGATTGGTGAGAGCATTCTGCCGCACCATGGAGTAGCCAATAAGGGAAGATGCTAAAGGCATGGTCTTGTGGAATGACATAGATTGTGAACTTGACCCAGGCCCAGGGACAGGCTTGTAGTTACAGCCTTTGAAGGTAAACTTGGAGGATACTCTGAGCCCCACACCTGCCTGGGGAACAATGCTGTGAGATGACTTTTCACAACTAATAGTGAAACTAGAAAGCCAGGGCCCAGCAGTTACAAGCACGCTCTTCTTTCAGAGGTCAAAAGTTTGTTTCCCAGAACCCCTGTCTATCTCACAACAGCTTGTAACTCCAGCTCAGGAGACGTGATGTCTTCTGCTATCTGATGGCAACCCATACACATGTCAAACAGATACAAGTAGAATGAATCTTTTTTTTTTAAAGACTTACACACACACACACACACACACACACACACACACACACACACACACACACGCACACACACGCACACACGCGCACAAGGGCTTATTCTTAATTATAAATGCCCTGCCTTAACTTAGTTTGTTTTTGTTTTTGCCAACTCTCCTTCATTTAAATTATCCTGTCTACCTTCTACCTCTGGGCTTTTTCCTTTTCTATTCCTGTACACCTTTCTTTGTTTCTTACTCCATGGCTTGCTTTGTTGCTGGGTGGCTGACCCCTAGGATGCTCTTTCTTCTCTCTCCTTCTTTTTCTCTTTCCAGATTTCTCCTTCTTATACTCACTGCCCGCCAGTCCTGCCTATCCCTTCCTGCCTCACTATTGACTCTTGTTAGACCATCAGGTGTTTTAGACAGGCAAGTAACACATCTTTACAGCATTAAACAAATGCTGCACCGCATAAACAAAAATAACACACCTTAAAAAACAACATTCTGCGACAGAGAGGGATGCTTTGGTTGAACATTTTGCCAACATCCTTAATCCCACAAGACTTGTAAGCAGTTTTGATTTAGTGAACCACTTTTCCTTCCCAAAGTTGTTCCCACTGAGGCTGGAGAACGCCATTCATACAGTCAGATAAGATCAATGTGAGTTCAGGATGGTAGGCTGTAGACACCATTCATTACACAGCAATTATCTCCACTCCCTCTGAAGTCCTGAAGCTTGCACTTCCTTAGTTGGCATGTATCTGAATCTCCGTGGCTAACTCTGCTCTTTAGGGTAACTATCTTCTCACTCTCAGCCATGGTAATTATCCCAAGTACGAGATAAAGTGGTCAAGCGTGATGGGGCCTCCTACTTGTAATGCCAGCACTTGGGAGGCCAGTCCATCAGGATTGCCACCAGTCCTCTTTGAACAAGAGCCTGCTTTAAAAGCAGAGCAAACTCTGGGCTTGGTGGCATAAGCCTTTGAGGCCAGCCTGGTCAATGGAACAAGTTATTGGGCAACCAGGGCTACCAAGAGAAACCTTGTTAACAAGTTTCTATTGGGGGCTAGAGAGACGACTCAGTGGTTAGGAGCACTGGCTGCTCTTCCAGAGGACCAGGCTTCAATTCCCAGTATCCACGCGGCAGCTCAGAACTGTCTGTAGTTCCAGTTCCAGGGAATCCAACACCCTTCACAGATACACACACCTGTGGCAAACCCCAAGGCAAATAAATAAAATTTGAGAAAAAAGTTAAAAATAAAACAAACAAACAAGTTTCTCTTTTGAGGAAAAACAAAAACAACCTCTCAAACAAACAAACAAGGGCTGGAGAGATGGCTCAGTAGTTAAGAGCATTGACTGCTCTTCCGGAGGACCTGGGTTCAATTTCCAGAACCCAAATGGCAGCTCACAACTGTCTATAAACTCCCGTTTTGGGGATCTGACACCATCACACAGACATACATGCAGGCAAAATACCAAATGCACATAGAATAAAAGCAGATAAATTAAAACAAATAAACAAAAATCAATACAAAGCAAAACAGAGCTAGGAGTGGTTATCCGTGTCTGCCATTCTAGCTCTTAAGAGAGAGGCGTGCTATTCTAACACTTGAAGCCAGCCTAGGTTACATAGTAAGATCCTATTTCAAAAAATTAGTAAAGGTAATGATGCAGCTTGACAGCAGAATACTTGTCATATGTGTGCATGGCCCTGGCTTTGGTTCCCAGCAAGTGGAGGGTGGGGGAAAGGCTTAGCAGATTTCTCAAGATCAAAAACAAGTAAATGGCAGAAAGAGTGATATGTGAGACACGAAAACCTGCATCCTTAAATAGTACACGGAATGCCACCACCTTATGTCAGCTGTCATTGTGAAGCCTGGAAACACAGACACAAATCCTCTCAATGGTGGGAAATTGAACCAAACTGACAGAGTGTGTTCAATTTCATAGTGGAGGTTTATGTCCAATACTTTGCCTGGTAAATTCAGAAAAGTCACAAAGAGGGGCCGGTGCCTAAAGGTGGCTGAGAGCTTGCGACTTGATTAAGCCAAGGAGGGAGGGGACTTGTGGAACAGAGGGTGTAGAAGAGGAGACTAAGCCTGAGGATCGTGTTCGCCATGATGCTCTGGTTCACCATTTTCCTACCAGTGAGTCTCTTGGCACATTACCACTCAACCCTATCACCACCAACTAACAACGTCTTTCAGGGTTCTGCGCTTTATCTTTTCTTGATTTCCTCTCATATATCTATACTTTCCCCCACATAATTCGCTCATTCCTACAGCTTCTATTATCATGACCACTGTCCCTGCGGTAGGTGTCTTCAGTGGCGTCTCCTGTATGTACCCTGGGCTTTTATCTGTGTGTTTCTCCATCAGGCCCTACAGACAGAACTTGGCTGGAAAGATCTCACTGTCTGGAATCTGCTCTAGTTGTCTTTGTTCCCTGCCTTGGGTGGTACCCGCCTGTCTGTCGTCTGTCTGATCAGGAAACCCGGAACTACCTTTGATTTCTCTACTTCTTGCTTTCTCTTTTCCCATCTTACTTTTATTGTCCAAGTTTGGGCCAACGTTGAGCCTTTTCCAGCTATACTGTAATATTTTCCAATAGATTTCAGTCCCTTTAATCTCTGCCTTCACAAGCCTTCCTCCATACCATCATGTCTGATCGCATCATTGCTGTTTAAGGGAATCAGATGTGTGCTGTGTGCTTCCCTAAATGCTCCATTAAGAGGTGTTGGAAACAGAGAACTCCTTTTACTCTGGGTGCCTAACATGATTGCTGATAACAGGTGCTCAACATGTAATTTAATCCTTAAATTGATAAGACAGTCATCCATGCAGACTGGATAGAAAAAACACACAGCTGGTTTCCTAATGTACTTTTTAAGATGAAGGTATTTTCAAGCACTTTACTGTGTGATGCATCACTCAAGTATTTGTGGCCTAGAGGATATGTTGACAAATTACAAAAGCTATTGTGCACCGAAGGACGGACTTGTCCTTGCTAGAGGACAGAGGCTCTCATCATCATCACCATCATATTCACCACCACCACCATCATCATCATCATCATCACCATCATCATCACCATCACCATCATCTTCACCACCACCATCATCATCACCATCATCATCACCATCATCATCATCACCATCATCATCATATTTTTAAATGCTACAGGTATATGTTTAGGAACTTCCCCCACAAAGGTTCTCCCCAGCAGTGTCTATTGACCCCCTTTATTCTTTTCCTGTTTTAGAGAAAACAGAAGTCCATACTCCCAGGTCAAGTTCTAGGGCAGACATACAAAAGGTAAGAGGGAGGAAGGGAGGATGCTGAAGAATAGGTGATGCTGAGGATGGAAAATTCCTCTGTAACACTGGGGGTGGGCCCTGGTGATGGAGATAATAGACTGTTATTGTCCTGGCACAGACTCAGGGGGAGTTGACTGCCCCTGAGAAGGCAGCTTTATTACAAGTGAGGGGAGAAAGGCTGTGAGCTTTCCAACTGGAATGAGAGAAGCAGAAAGCAAGGGGAATAATTCTAAAGCTGTAGCCGTTTTTTCTAGGGAGAGGGGAACAATGGAATTGTGAGTCCTGGAATGAAGGTGTCAAGCTGATTGTGTCTAGCTAGCAACTCAGAGACAGCTGTTATGGAAATGGCACTGTAAGCGTTATCATAAAAGATGTCAACAGCACGGCTTTGAGGAAGTGAGTCACCTTGGATCACGAAGATCCAAACCCAGGGTCTCTCGAGTCATCTCTGAGAGGGCTCTTGTGGAGCAAAAGCCGATACACGAGAGGGGGTGTTCCTGTACCTTGCATACGCTTCTATCCAATTCTAATTGCTAGCTCTTTAAAATCTAATACACAAAAGTAAACCCATCAAAGATTTAATTTTATTGAATATTCTGGTTCTGTAGCCTTTCTAAAGATCTTCAGGATTTAGCATAACATTCTAACTTGCCTCCAGGCTGTCAGGGTCATCTCTGGCAAAGACCACAATATAGCTATGATTTATCCTTTGTTGCTTGTCTTCATCTCTTAACATATCCTTCTGCCTCAAAATGTAGCTACTTGTTTCTCCCTGAGAGTCTTGCTTAAAACACAGCTCCACAGACATATAAACACAAGTACCTAGTGCATACTCAAGGTTTCTACTAACTGGGCTTTAGACTTTACAACTTTGTGAAAAAGGAGGTTTCGGAGGTTGTTACGTCCAAGATAGTTGTCTCAGTAGCTCTACAATTTCCTCAGTGATGTAGCCTTCTGTAATCCACAGCTGACAGCCATGTCACAAGAATGTTGCCTCCGTTCCAAGTCTCTTGTCTTCTTGCCATGACACCCAAAACAGAAACCAAGGACTGGTGGTCCAAAGGTCTTTCGCACCATCTGGGGGCACAGTTCAGTGCTAGAGCATGCTGCCCTTCCTCTAACTTCTGAGATTCTATCTCCTGTAGCCCAGGAAGACCTTGAACTTTCAGTTCCCCCAAGTGCTAGGATTACAAGCATGTGCTACTACTGAACTGGTTTATATACTGCTAGATATCAAAGCTAGAGATTCTTGTGTACTAAGCACACAGGTGAGTTGCGTTCCTAGCTTTCATAGCATGCCTTTATATGTGTTAGACCCTGGGATCACCCTTCCTCAAAGGTCCTTCTCTGGGGCAGAGAGATGGCTTACAGGGTTAAGGTGCTTTTGCACAAGGCTGGTAACCTGTGTTAAATCTCTGGATCTTACATAAATATGAACAAGATAAGGCAACTCTCCAACCTTGTCCTGTCTTTCATGTCCACATTTCTGTCCAGGCAGTAAGTTTGCCTAGAAGTCATCTTGCAAGTACTTTCTCCCATCTTGTTGCTAGAACTGGGTCTTGTGCCCTCCTCTTCTGGAAAATCCTAAACTGAGCTTTGTTTGAGAAAGGATTAGTGATCCAGCCAACGACACCTGCTGTACCAACAGCAAACATTACTGAATATCAGGACCTGTGACCCCTGGAGTCAGCTTACTATACCTTTCACTCCTGTTACATAGACAGATTGAGTCTATTTATTTCACAGCTCAGAGGAAGAAAACATAATTTTCAGTTTCTTTTAACTGTTCCTAGAAGGGCTTGATAGAAACATCCTGGTTAATGTTTCCATCATAATCAGAAGGAGTACCATCTAAAAGATCACCAAAGAAGGCCACAGGAGATCTTAGAAATAGATACAGCATCACCCTTAACAACTACTTTGAATGTGCTTGCAAGGCATTTATTCTTCAGTAGATAAGATGTACTAACTACAAAAAAATGTCAGGCAGTGGTGGCATATGCCTTTAATCTCAGCACTCTGGGGCAGAAGTGGGTGGATCTCTGTGAGTTCAAGGCCAGCCTAGTCTATAGAATGAATTCCAGGACAGCCACTGCTATGCAGAGAAACCCTGTCTCCAAACAACAACAACAATAAAAAATTACAAAAATCATATCTAGCTATAATTTTTTAAAGGTTCTATTCCTTAGCAGACATAATGGCACATGCTTTTGATTTCATCATTCAAGAGGCAGAGGCAGAGGCAGAGGCTCCAGCCAGCCTAGCCTACCTGTTGGTGCACTGTCAGAAGAAAACTTAAAATGAAACTATTTATTCATTTACTTATTTCTCTGTGTGTGTGTGTTTGTGTGTTACTCATGTAGAGGACAAGGGACATCTTGTGGGAGTCAGTTTTCTTCTACCCCATGGAGTCCTACATTTGAATAGGTCTTCACCTTGATGTCAAGCATTTTTTTACATTCAAAGCCATCTCACTGGATGTAAATTCTTGAATGGTATTCCAAAAGGAAAGGCTTCTACTATAGACTATGAAACTCCTAAGTAATTTAGTTAGAGGTGGTAGATATGGTAATTTTTAACTATTTGGATAGTTATGCTAGCATAGACATATTTAAGATATAATATTTTGAGGGTGATTGAATGTTTTGTGGAAGCCTAAAGGTTCTGAGGATATACAATGACAAAGTGACAAAGAAATCATATGTCACTCATAGACCTTACATTCTATGTAAAGCCTAGAATGAGACAGGGTTTCTCTGTGTAGCCCTGGCTAACCTGGAACTCACTTTGTAGACCAGGCTGGCTTTGAACTCAGAGTCTACCTGCCTCTCAACTTCCAAGTGCTAGGATTAAAGGCATGAGCCACTACTGTCAGACTATGATTTTATGATTTAGATCGTAAGTGTCCCCCCCAGGGGACCAACTGGTAAAGTCTTGGCCCCATTGGAAGGTGATGAGACCTTTAAGAAGTGCCTAACAGTAAGACTTGAGCCCTTACATGGGAGGTGGGACCCAGCTTCTCTCCCCTCTTGCTGTTACTTTCTGGCCCTGAGGCTGACACATGGCCCCCACTGTATCCTCTATGTTATGGTCATGGTGTGTTGTGTTGCCAGAAGGGCCCAGAGTAACAGAGCCAATTGATTGTATACTGGGACCCTCACACTCCGAGTCAAAACAAACAAAAAACCCAAAACAAGCAAAAGAAAACCTTTATAATTTGATTATTTCTCATATTTGTTATAGTAAAGTAAATTTAACATAGGAAGATTCCTAGACTCCAAACTACCATATGATTCAATTGTCCTGGTCCTGGGTATATGTACAATTGAAAACAGGAACCAGCCTGGTGATGGTGACCCAGCCTTTAATCCCAGCATTTCTGAGGTAGAGGCATCTCTGAGCCTGATCTACAGAGTAGGTTCTAGGACAACCAGGGCTACACGGAGAAACCTCAAAAAAATAATAAACAAAAATAAAACAAAAATAAAGAAAACAGGGCCCAGGGAGATATCCTATGTGTTCATGATTATGACAGGATTATAGTCAAAAGATGGAAGTGGTCTAGGTATCAATTAAGAGATGAATGAATAATCAAAACGTGGAAAATAACATAGCAAAAATATTATTTAGTCTAAAAAATAATTTTTGACACATGGTACCATGATACACACATACCATAAATCTTGAAAGTATTATTCTGGGATTGGAGAGATGGTTTAGGGATTAAGAGAACTGGTTGTTTCTTCCAAAGGATATGGGTTCAATTCCCAGCCCCTACATGGCAGCTCATAACTATCTGTAGCTCCAGTCCCAGGGGATCCAACATACACATGGTGTACAGATACACATGTAGGCTGAACACCCATTCACCTAAAATTAAAATAAATGTTAAAAAATATTTTAAAATATTATTCTGAATATGATCTAAGGACAAACATTCCTTAAAATGTTTGATTCCACTGATATGAGGTACTTAGAGTCAAAAGTCACAGTGTTAATGGAAATTAAGAGATGAGTACTCAGACACAGTTTATAGGCAACTTAAAGTGTTTATTCCTGTCAGCTGGGTCTGCACTCAAGTATTCAGGGACTCAAGTATAGCTCTGACAGTTTAGGAGAAAGAAGCTTTTAAAGGCAAAAACCACATCCTGCTATTTCCCTTGGTGACTGCAGGAGAAGGCTTTATGCAACAAAGCAGTTTAACGTAAGCCAAGCTAGGTTAGCTGGAGCATCTGGGCTTTGGGTTCCTATAATAGAGCTGGGTAATTTTCCATGGGATTCTTCATCAAGGAGATGAATTTCTAGTTGAACTTAAAATGGGTTCAGCAAGAATATAATTCGGGGGCTGGAGAGATGGCTCAGGGGTTAAGAGCACTGGCTGCTCTTTCAGAGGTCCCAGGTTTAATTCCTAGCACCCAAATGGCAGTTCACTACTTTCTGTAACTCCTGTTCAGAGAACCTGACATCCTTATAGAGATATATATGCAGACAATACACCAATGCACATAAAAATTGTGTTGTTACATTGTAAATAATTGTCCTGCCTACTAATTTAATAAAAATGCTGATAAAGATGGTGATTGGCCAAAGGCAGACAGGAAGTGTGGGCGGGGCTACTAGACTAAGAAAACTCTAGGAACAGGAAGAACAGAGCAAAGATGCCACAGAGAAGCCAGCAGATGCAGAGGACAACTATGCTGCTCTGAGAAAAGGTACCGAGCCGCATGGCTGAACAGGATAAGAGTCATGGGTTAGATTAAGGGTAAAGAGTTAGCAAGTTATATGCCTGGGGCAGGTCAGTCAGTGTATAATTAATACAAGCATCTGTGTGATTATTTGGGCCTAAGTGGCAGTGGGGCTGAGAGCGAGTCCAAACCTCTAAGCTAGGCCTGAAAGTCTGGGCCAGAAACCTCTTACAACAACAACAACAAAAATAAATCTTTCTCTAAAAAAAGAGTGGATGAACCTCTTTCCCTGTCACAACAGACAGAAAAAAATGGCCAGGGAATTATTGAGGGAAGGGAGAGTAGAGAATTGTGGTTCAGTGGGTTGTGTGTATATGTGTTCATGTGCATCTACTTTGAGTGTGTGCACACGCGTGCATGTGTGCACATGTGAGTATGTGTATATATGTGGGTGTATATGTGGGTGTGTATGCATGTATATGTGTATGTGCGTGAGTGTGCATGTGCATGTGTGTATGTGCATATGTGTGTGTATGGTATATATGTGTGTGTTCATGTGCATCCATTTTGAGTGTGCGTGTACACGTGTGTGCATATATATGTGTGTGTGAGTGTGCATATATATGTGTGTGTGAGTGTGTGTACATGTGTGTGTGTATGTGTGTATGTCTATATATGTGGGTGTCTATGCATGTGTATGCATGTGTATGTGTGTATGCGTGTGTGCATGTATGTATATGTGTGTGTGTGCATGTATGTGTGTATGTGTGTGCGTAGAAGATTGACATCTGGTGTCTTTCCACTTTATTATTTTTCTAAAAATTTTAACTTTTTAATTATGTGTATGTCTACATGGGCGTGTGCAGGTGCCTGCAGAGGCCAGAGGCATCGGTTCTCTAGAGCTGGAGTCACAGACAGCAGGTTGTGAATCACTGAGTGTGGGTGCTGGGAACTGGACTTGGCTCCTCTGTGAGAGCATTAGGTATCTTAACTTACTGATGAGTCATTTCCTTAGGCTTTTCTTTTGAAATTGGCAAGGCTGGCGGGCCAGCAAATTGTGGAGTTTTCCTGTCTCTGTCTCCTTAGTTCTGGTTTTATAAGCACTTTCAGCTTTTTATTATTTATTACTTTTCATGTAGCTTGGGCTGGCCTAGAGTTTTCTATGCAGACCAGGCCAGCCTTGAACTCACAGAGATCTGCCTGTGTCTGCCTTCCGATGTTGGAATTAAAGACATGTGCCATCACGTCTGTCCACTCTAGCTTTTTATACGTGCTGCAGACTGAGCTTTGGTCCCTGATGGCATGAGACACACTCTACTGTATGAACTACCTCTTCAGCCCATAAAACAGAATTCTCAGGAGCCTGATGCACAATGGTATGGATTACTTGTAAACTTAAAAAATAATTAAGATGGTAGCTTTTATGGTGTGCTATTTTATTACATTTACTTATTTTTGAAACAGAGTCTTATACAACCCAAGCTGACATCAAACTTGATGTGTAGTATGATCTTAAACTTTGGATTCTTCTGTTTCCACCTTTCAAGTACCAAAATTACAGGCATGTATTACCATGGCCAGTTTTATGCCATGCTGGGGTTAGAACCCAGGGTTTTATGTAGCTAGACAAACACTGCTGACTGACTGAGCTATACCCTCAGCTTACTTTTACCATAATTTTAATTAATTTATTTGAAACAGGGCTTTTCTGTGTAGCTCTGGCTGTTTTCTGCTCTGTAGACCAGTCTGCTCTTTAACTTAGAGATTTGCCTGCCTTTTCCTCTGGAGTGCTTGGATTAAAGGTGTGTACCATCACCACCTGGCTATAATTTAGAAATCTTAAAGTTTTTATTAACACATGAATGTAGACATTTACATATATTAATACTATAAACATATTTTTCTAGATTCATTTATTTTTGCTGGGTGATGACCCAGCACACCTTTGCTCCCTAGCACTTGGGAGGCAGAAGTAGACATATCTCTCTGAGTTTAAGGCCAGCCTGGTATACAGAGTGAGTTCCCAGACAGCCAGGACTGTTACACAGAGAAACCCTGTCTTGAAAAACCAAAATAAAGACTTACTTATTTTTATTTTACCAGTGTGTTTTGCTTACATCCATTGTTCTTCATGTACAGCAGGAAGCCAGAAGAGGGCACTGGATCTCCTGGAACTGGATTTACACATGGTTGTGGACCACCATGTGGGTGCTGGGAATGGAACCAGGGTCCTCTAGAACAGCAACCAGTGCTCTTAGCTGCTGAGTCATCCTTCCCACCTCAAAATAGAGATCTTAATATTCAGTATTATTCTTCCCCTTCCCCTATCTTGATATTTTTCTAATAGAATAGATTGTCAAAATTTCAAGATATAGAGCAAATATTGTGTTTATATCTTTAGAGGCAGAAATTAAGCTTACTTAAGAATTCTATTATTGTAAAAGTAATCAAATCAAAGTAATCAAATCAAAGCTAAGCTTTTAGTTTGTATTTAGGGACAGGGTTTCTTTGTGTAGCCCTGGCTGTCTTGGAACTTACTTTGAAGACCAGATTGGCCTCAAACTCAGAGATCTGCCTGCCTCTGCCTCCTGAGTGCTAGGATTAAAACCACCACTGCCTGGTCTAAACTAAACTTATTTATAATAATTATGCATAATATAATTGAAATAGATGATGAAATGGATTTTATTTCAGTGTTTATAAATATCCAGTTTAAGTTTTTAGACTTTATATAAAATTAAATAATACATAATTCATAGACTTGCTAAGGTCTACAGTATAGATAATTATTAAGATACATTATATGACCAGGCTATGGTGTCTCATGTCTTTAATCTTGGGACTTAAGAGGCAGAGGCAGTTGGATCTCAGTGAGTTTAAGGTCAATCTGGTCTACAACAGGAGTTCTAGGACGGCTGGGGCTGTTACACAGAGAAACCCTGTTACAATTAAAAAAAAAAAAAAAGAAAGAAAGAAAGAAAAAGAAAAAAGGAGATAGATACATTATGTAATTCATATATTTATTTATTTATGTATTTAGAGATAGTGTCTCCCTATGTAACCCTGGCTGGCTAAAGAAAATTGAAATGTGGACCAGGCCTGCCTCTGTCTCCTGAGTACTGAGATCAAAGGTGTGTTATCATGTGCCTGGCTTCAGGCTAAATCTTAACCTGACTCCATTATTACATATTGTGCCATAAGTAAGAGAGGGTCTAGTTGGGGCTTATTGGTTTTGACTTTCAGCTCCATGTGAATGCTGCACTGAACCTGAAATGGTGGTGCATGCGTGTGATCTCAACACTTGGCAGGCGAAGGCAGGTGGAGCAGGTGAGTTACAGGACACCTCTGTGTGTGTGTGTATGTGTGTGTGCGAGAGAGAGAGAGAGAGAGAGAGAGAGAGAGAGAGAGAGAGAGAGAGAGAGAGACAGAGACAGAGACAGAGAGACAGAGAGACAGAGACAGAGACAGAGACTAAATTGATGATATGTGCTGGACCAAATTCATATCTACCTTGGGACACGAGTGGACATTTCTTTCTGCAGTGTATAGAGTGACTCACAGCCAGATGAAGTTGCTGAGGGTGCCCTGTGAAAAACTGAGTTAAGAGCATGTAAATTCACTTGAAGACAAGTTAGCCTCCCTCATCCAGTTGCAATCCCGACCTTCCTTCATTACATGTACGTGGGCTTCTCATCTTTTTTTTTCCCTTGTGTGTTGTCACTGATAATAGTTGTGATTTGTTTTATTCAATGTTTTCACATTATTAATTATTCTTATTGATTGTTATTATTTGTTTTTAGCAACAGGGTTTCTCTGTGTAGCCTTTACAGTACTGAAACTTGTACTGTAGACCAGGCTGGCCTCAAACTCACAGAGATCCATCTTCTTCTGCCTCCCAAGTACTAGGATTAAAGATGTGTGCCATCACTGCCTGGCTTTAAATAGTATTAAACTTATTTTATATACATCAATATTTTGCCTGCATGTATATTTGTGCCACATATGTGCCTCAGGGAGAAGGCATTGGAGCCCCATGAAATGGAGTTATAGACAGGTGTGAGCTGCCTCATAGGTCCTGGGAACAGAACCTGGGACCTCTGGAAGAGCAGCTAGTACTTTAAACCACTCACTGAGTCATTTCTGCACCTTCCTATTTTAATTTTTAAAAGAGAAATAAACAGTGATACAAAGAAAGGGGTCTCCCTTTGCTTCACAGCTCCCCATTATTCTAAGACAATCGCCTCCATATTACTTCATTGGAGTGCCTGGGAAGTCATCTGGGCATTGCGCCCAGTTTGTTTAATCTTTTTTTATTTGTGCAGTGTTGTAGATTTTGTTGCATTTATTAGATTATTACTGTTATTAAATGTTCCTAATGATATATCATAATGCATTATCTCTCTAGTACTGAAGCAACAGAGTTCCCTCCCGGGGCACCCTCATAGGCTGCTTCAGTTTGAAGAAAGGTTCAGTGGCAGCAGTAACGTCCCAATGAGCCCGTTCCCTGATTGTGGGTCTAAGAGACAGTGTCCCTTCCTGTTCCCATCACGGTTCCTTTTTCTACCTCTACAGTTTTGCTCATTTCATCTTTTCCCATCTGTCTTTCAAAGCTCCAGTCACCTTCAGGCATTGGTGCCAATCTCATTTCTTCTGTGGGAGCTTTCCCGCTCACACAGACGGCATTCACAGTGGCTGCTCTCTCTTCTTCCTGAGCCGCCGAACTAAGTACTGTCTGTGTCACTGACGCCATATTTATTTCTGTTTACTTACTGTGTTTATGTTACAGTGTGTGTGTGTGTGTGTGTGTGTGTGTGTGTGTGTGAGAGAGAGAGAGAGAGAGAGAGAGAGAGAGAGAGAGAGAGAGAGAGAGAGAGAGAGAGAGCAGATGCAATAAGTCAACCTTAGGTTCTGTTTTCCCGAACCATCTGCCTTATTTTTTGAAACAGCCTGCCAATGAGGTTAGAATGACTGGCTAGTGAACATGGGGAAATCTACCTGTCTCTTCCTCCCAGTGGTTGGGAGTATAAGTGTGCACCACCACACATGCCTGGCTCTTTCTTTTGTCTTTTCTGGGGATCGAACTCAAGTATTCATGCTTGCACAGCCAACATTTTATTTCCCAAGCTGTCTTTCTAGCCACTTATTTTTTTCAACGGTGGTAAAAATACATAACGGTAACAAACCTCACCAACTCAGTCATTTCTAAGTGTATAATTTGGTGGTTAGTATTATCTCACCCGCATACCATAATCTCACAAACTTCACCTTATAAACTGAAACTTGGGCTGGTGAGATGCCTCAGCAGGTAAAGGTGCGTGCTACCAAGTCTGATGACCTGCGATTAGTCTCCAAGGCCCATATGGTGAAGGGAGAGAACCAACTTGTACACCTGTCCTCTGGTGGCTATATTATCCTGTTTTCATATACGGATGGAGACTCTCTTTCAGGGGTTGCTGATCTCACCAGTAGATCATCAGCCTGGGCCAGCTCCGTGGAAAGTAGAAAAAAAAAATGAGGAAAGACGTGTGATCGCAACTTTTTCATTTTTTTCTTTTAAATATTTTTCTAACTTCTATTTTTATTCTATGGGTATTCTGCCAGTATGGGTGTCTACATCATGTTCGTGTAGTGCCCACCAAGGCCAGAAATGGTATTGGATTCCCATGGGGCAGGAGATAGAGATAGTTGTGAGCTGCCATGTGGGTGCTGGGATTGAACTCAGTCCTCTGGAAGAGCAATCAATGATGCTCTTAGTGGTTGAACCATCTCCCAGTGCCCAGCATTCCTTTCCTTAGGGAACACAGGCCAATGCTTTACCCTGTGGTGTTGGTGGCAGTTGAGGTCGCTTGCCTCGCTAAGTCACCCTACTTACTGAAATCCTGGTGTGGCTCAAATGGTAGTGAGCTTGTCCAGTACATATGAGCCCTGAGTTTGACCCCTAGCTCTGCATAAGCCAGATGTGCTGGCCCTAGGCCTGTCATCCCATCACGTGGGAGGCAGAGGGGGGGGGGGAGTAGAGAAGTGCAGAGCCATGTAGTGAGTTCAGGGCCAGCCAGCCCGGGATAAACAGATAAATGAGACCCTGTCTAAAAAGAAGAGAGAGAGAAGAAAAGATCCCATCTTCTGAAGATCTGGGCTTAACCCCTGAACCCCTGAACTTTGCTCCAACTCTGGTATCACTGTTTACAGTGCCTAATTCTGCTTCCTGGTCAGTAAATTAGAAATAGTATATGTAACACAGAGCCCTTATGAACACTTTATTTAGTATATTTTTATACTTATTTATTTAGTGTATGCGTATACAGACATGTGTGCACATGCATGTCACAGTACATGTGTAGAAGTCAGAGACAACTTTCATGAGTCAATTCTCTCCTTCTATTCTGTGAATTCTGGGGCTTGAACTCAGGTTGTCAGATTTGGTGGCAGACTCCTGCACTGGCTAAGGCCGCTTTACTGTAATGTTACTAAATGCAGCCCTACCACATGGTAAATACTTTGAAGGGGGTTGGGAAGGGGCTCAGTTGGTGAAAGTCTTGCTGCTCCACAGGCATGAGGATCTGAGCTTGTTTCTTGACATGGGTGTAAAATTTCAGGATCTATGTATGATGCAGCACTGGGGAAGTAGATACCAAGGGTTCCTTGCATCTCACTGGCCAGTAACTCTACTTGAACCAGTGAACTTGGATTCATTGAGAGACTCTGGCCCCCAAAATTAGAAGCAGAGTGATTGATAATGACATCAGATATCAGTCTTTAGCCTTCACACATACATGTACATACACATATACCATACTGATATGCAACAGAAAATGCTCCATAAGTACTAGGGGTTTTTTTGTTTGTTTGTTTTTCTTAGTAAGGAAAAGTGGATTTCTGTGAGTTCAAGGCCAGTCCCAGTGTAGTCTACATAGCATGTTCCAGGCCAGCCAGGAGTATATGATGAAACTCTGGCAAGGGTTGGGGGGCATGAGACACAGAGACAGAGAGACAGAGAACATGTGGTGATACATGGCTTTCATCTCAGCACTGGGGAGTTAAAGGCAGTTGGATCTCCTGAGTTCCAGGCCAGTCAGGGATATATAGTGAAACCCTTTCTCCAAATCCCAACATGCAAGAAAGCACCAACAAAACCTGAGAGATGTGAGAAGGCAAATACTTCACAATGCTTAATCACATAATGTATCAAACCTTTATTTTTATAATACATGTACCTTTTCCTGTGATCTCTGGTCTCTCATTTATCTCCTCATGTTTTTGAGCATAGAACCACCTCCCTGAATCTGCTGCTTCTGTACCCAAGGATTAAAAGGGAGGGGGTAGGGTTGGGTGGGTAGGCTGGTGAGATTGCTCAGCAGCTAAGAACACTCATTGCTTTCAAAAGGGACCTGAATTGAGTTCCCAGCACCCACATGGAGGCTTAATTCTGGATCCAGGAACCAGATACCCTCCTCCTAGCCTCCACCAGCACCAGCTCATGTGTGACACACACATACCTACAGGCCAAACACTTATATATAAAAACTAATAAAAAAAAAAAACTAATAGTAAAACTTCTGTTTAAATTACAACTGTATGAAACTGACTTTTGTCACTTCTGTAAACCATACAATATAATACCCACTCACTTTGTATGATAAATAATCAACCTGGAGATGATTCCAAGTTTATGGTGGAGAGGCTCTGTGGCATACAGCTTGACTGTCAAGCATGGGTTCTGAGTTTGATCCCCAGCACTGCAAAATAATTTTAAGGACATATCTGAGAAGGTGTAGGCAGACTTTATGCAAATGCCACACTGTTTTACTTCAAGGGATCTGAGCACCTGCAGATTTGGGTGTCCTTGGGATATCTTGGAACCAATCTCCCATAGATATTAAAGAGCTAAGGTTTAGTCAAAGATTTCCTGCAAAAAGTCAGCAAATAGACATGCTATCTATTTACCTATCATCTTCCTCTGTAATCAGCTGCGGCATAACAAACCATTCAAATAGTTAGTGGCTTAAAATAATAGCAATCATGTGGTAATTGTTCCATAATTCATGCAAGGGTGGCAGAGCAACTCATCTGGATCCACCTAGAATCTGCTGAGGCAGCTGGAGGGGCCACTTCCAGGGTGGCCCATTCTTACTTTGGCACAAGCTCCAAGGCAGGAGTTTGATCCCATGGTGACTCAGTTCCTACTCAGCGGGCTTTCTCTTTGTTGTCCGTTTGGTGCTTTGTTATCTTTCCTGTGGTCTTATCATGGAGATACCTTGTGCTTCTTCCTAGCCGGGTGACTCCAGGGTAGCTGGGCTAGGAATGTGAGCATTAACTTCCAATTGTTCCAAAAGAGAAGGCTACCTAGTGCTCTCCACGTGGAGGCTGATAACAGGTGACTTGTGTTGTATTCTGTAGGTTAAAGATTATCAGACTCCAGCCATGGACAAGCAGTTAACCGGAGATGGGACTGATTGCCATACCACTCACCGGCAGATAACTTAGCCTCTATTGATGTTTCAGAGAGTATTCACCTAGTCTGCAGTTACTTGTAGGAACCCTGAGAAAACACGGCTCAGCAGTGGGTAAAGGACCCTTGTCCTGATGGAGCACACACCGGACACTGAAGTGACCTCCAAATCTTATGACCATAGGTGCTGTGAGGGTGGTAAAGGTTGTCTGCTGGTAGTACACAGTACTTTCAGGAAAGTTCTGAACAAAAGGAAGAAAAGAAGCAGAATTAAACATCTTTTAAAATCTATTATTAGGGTGTGTGCTGCACCATGGCACACGCGTGGAGATCAGGGGACAACTGTGGAGTCAATTCTTTCGTTCCATCTTTGTGCGGATTCCAGGGGACAAGCACACCATCATCCTGGTGCCACAGAGCCATCACACCAGCCCAGAGTTCAGCTGTCAATAAGCAAGGGAAGTCCATTTTGTCGAGATGCAAAGTACTCAGAAATGGCCACATCTGGTGCAGAAGCCCCGCAGAATAAGGAGTTCAGATGTGGATTTACACCTGTGTGTGTGTGTGTGTGTGTGTGTGTGTGTGAGAGAGAGAGAGAGAGGGGGCGGGGTCTGGCCCTCTGCTATTCTTTCCTGCTACTTTACCTTCAAGCCCATACACACAGTACCTGGGAGGTACTCACTGGCTATGTTTGAATCTATGATTAACCTTCAATCTCGAGGGGAAATCAGCACAATAATGAAGGAATTCTTCAGGGAAAGACACCTGAGCCTTCCTCTTCCCCCATCTTATGCAGTGTTGGGATGATTTCCTCTTTTCTCCTCCTGTCTTCCTGGCAAGACTGTTTTTCTCTGTATTAGCATAGTGCTGTCTCTGGGTGCCTTTCAATATATAAATGACTTTGAATATTCTGTCAGAAGAAAATGGTAAGAGTGTTGTAATCACATATGCCAAAAAAATGTTCCCAGAAAATGCTTTGTAGCCATTTGTCACTATGGAATGGACTTCTTACCTAATTTTGCATTTAAACTAGGCATTCTTATCAATTAGATGATTCTGTTATAAAGGCATGATGAGGATGTAGCTAGAGCTACATCAGTTACCACTAGTTGCTTAGCATGCCCTGAGCTTGGTCTTAGGACAGAAAAAAAAAAAAAGTGATAAATGAATCTGCACTTCTAGCCCCCCTGAGGGTGAGGCAGAAAAATCACAAGTTCAAAGCCAGCCTGGACTGTAAAAGTGAGCACTTGCATCTCCATCTCTGTTTCTCTCTCTCTCTCTCTCTCTCTCTCTCTCTCTCTCTCTGTGTGTGTGTGTGTGTGTGTGTGTGTGTGTGTGTGTGTGTGTGTGTGTCTATGCATGTACTGTGTTGTGTATGGAGGTCAGAGGACAATTTGCCCTCAGAGTTGGATCTGTCTTTCTACATGTGGGTCAGAGTCATTCTACTTAGGTCATCAGGCCTGGCAGCCAGCATCACTATCCACCGACGCATTTGGCAGGCCTATGCACTCCAATTTGACTCTACCACCATCACCTACTTTCTTAAAATATAGAGAGCTCTAGAGCAGATTCTCCCTCCCGAGTCCATGACTTAGGGGCTCTGGAGTGGGCATTGGTAATTTCTAGTAGTTCTCAGATAAGATAGGTGCTGCTGCCATGGGCACCATGTTACCTGCACCCTAGTCTGTGTTCCTTTCTGTTTCTGGGTTAATACTTTATCATTTAATATACTTCCCATTCTCTTAACCTTTAACGTTCTTCACCTTCCCTCTCTGCTGATAGTTTTGCTTCTGGTGTCACTAAGAATCGAGGGCTGGAGGGATGACTCCGTGGTTAAGAACACTGGCTGCTCTTCTAGAAGACCAGGATTTGATACCGAGCAACCACATGACTGCTCATAATCACCTGTAACTGCAATCTTAGGGAATCTGATGCTCTCTTCTGGCTTTGTTAGGCATTGTTTTGCACAGGAATATTTGGTTAGCACAGGACACTTCTAGCACCCTAGTTAAGGCTCAGGGAATATCATAGAAGAAGTGATGAGAAGAATGTAAAAGCCAGAAATAGGTAGAGAGAAAGTACGGGAAATGTCTTCTGGTTCTTACACAGCTATCATGCCATGAGGCCGCAGATAATGGCACTGATTGGGCCTGTCATTATTCAGTGATGAACTAGGAAGAAGCTGATGAGACCCAGTCTTTTCCTGCTAAGTGACTGGCTATTAGTGGATTTGAGGCCAGGAATGGTCCGTTGTCAAGCTGTGAGTCTATAGGTGAGTTGGGCAGGCTGCAAAGCATACTTCCAACCTCATCCATGCTCACAAAGATGGCTTTGTTTAAATTCAGTTAGTCACAAAACAGAACAGAAAGACATGATTGGGAGAAAGGGACTTGTATGGGAGGCACAGGCCTGGTGGGAAGTACACAGGAGGCGCTAGAGGGTGAGAGCAGCCAGAATGATTACGTACACATATGAAATGGTCAAAGATCAAATTTAATAAAGAATACTTAAAAAAAAACCAACCCAGTACTTGCATCCTTGGAAAACAAGGCAAAACAAATCAAAGCCTCTCAAGCTACTACCCCACAGGCGAATTAGCAAGGGTCTTATGAGAATTTGGGCTTGAATGTTTATAGCATGTGCAAATTTAGATATTTGTTTTTCTGGATGGCTGTTTAATAAGAGCTGCACTGTCTGAAACAAAATCGCAAAGCTGCTGGACCCTATGACCTGTGAAATTCCTTATGGTCAAATCATTCTCAGATCTGTTGTAAAGTAAAATTATAGGATGGAAGCTGAACAACTGAGACAGGAAAATCAGGAGCGAGGGGCACTCCCGTGGAAAGACACGTGTGACTGTAGACTTCAGCGGTTGTCCTGATGA
This sequence comes from Phyllotis vaccarum, assembly GCA_033318265.1. Taxonomy (NCBI): domain Eukaryota; kingdom Metazoa; phylum Chordata; class Mammalia; order Rodentia; family Cricetidae; genus Phyllotis; species Phyllotis vaccarum. The sequence continues at coordinate 31,806,044 of JARWLC010000015.1, forward strand.
GTGAAGCGTCTCTGTCGTGATGGAGGAATTCTGTAGAGTTGATTGCTAGCTGTCAGCCATCATGGTAATAGATAGGACACACGTGGGGGATGCCATCTGCATTATGTTCTCAAAAATAAGTAACACTCTGGCTGATGTGCAGGAATGAGATGGCTGAGATGCTAGCCAGACTTGTCAAGATCCTACTACCTCAGACATAATGGGGACTTGCAGGACCATCAGGGGAGACTGGGAAGTGTGGCTTTTACAGAGGGAATTGAGATGTCATTGACAGACTTCTTGACTGGCTATGGTAGGTGAGAAATAAAATAAGGAGGAAAATAACCCGAGGAAAGGCATAAAGTCATGGTTACTGGAGACCCCACTTTCTGTGTTTCCTGAAAGTCATCATGTTTTAATCATTTGCTGTGTTGACTAATAGGAATATTCAGGCTTTGGTGGCATGGTCCTGTAATCTTAACATGATGTAGCCAGAAGCAAGAGGATCTCTAGTTCTCGGCTAGCCTGGGCTACATAGTAATATATGCTAAATCAGGAGTGTGCATGAGGTCCTGAGTGTGGTTCATAGCATGTGGTCTGGGAGGGAGGGAAGGAAAAAGGGATAGAAAGAGAAAACTCACAGCGTGTAGGTTTCAAAGTATCTGAATGTTCTGTACAATCAAACATTATACTGGGGCCCATGGGATGGCTCAACACGTGCTTCCTGCACAGGTCTGATAGCCTGAGTTTTAGCCCATGATATAAACATGGAAGGAAAAAACTGACTCCACCAAGTTGTCCTCTGACTGCCATTCTGCATGCCTCAGCGTGACCACCCATGTACACACATACAGTACTAGTGGAGAAAGTATAGTAAGTTGTGCTGTAGCCGGGCATGATGGAACACACAGGAGGTCGAGGCAGGAGGATCTTGAGTTCCAAGCCAGCATGGCCTACACGGGAGAACTTATCTCAAAAAAAAAAAAAAAAAAAAAAAAGCAAGTGACCAAAGACAACTCACACAAAACCTCCCTGTACAAGGTTGACAGGAAGTATAGCATAGAAGTAGAGTCAGATCTTGGGTTGATTTCCTAGGACAACAACAAAGCAGCCAAACTCCAAAGCTCTCAAAAATAGAAGCTGTATCCATGAAGGAAACTGTATATTACATTTATTTATTTATTTGGGGGGAATTGGGTCTTTCAAAATGAAGTCCTGAAAAATGAAAATTTTTCAGCATGGGTGGTACTAAAGGACACCATGTTAGATAAAATATTCCAGCTGTGGAAACACAGGGCCACATGTGACTCACCAAAGTGGATCATTTGGAAGTAGAACAATGAAGTTTGTATGAGGCTGGGAAGCACACAGAGAAAAGGGGACAGAGATTGATTGGATAAGGGATCCCAAAATACAGGAAAACAGAACAAACTAGTTCTGGGGTATAACAGCATCCTCTGGTGGGTTCTACATTTTGCAAAGAACCAGAAGAAAGGAGATGGGGTGTGTACAATTCTGGTTCCCTCAGCCAGGAAGCAAGCAAAGAAGGACTGGAAGAGGGGTACCTATAGTTCTTTACTATAGAAATGTAGCTAGCTGTTCTTTAAGGCCCATCTCACCCTTTCATGGAGCTTTTTCTGAATCTCCCAGTTTGAATGGTTGCTCTTTGCTACTTCTGCCTTGAGAGGCATTCCTAGCTAACAGGCATTCCTGCTTAACTGACTTGTTTAGTGTTTTTATATGTGATCTCACTAGTTAGTTCAGATTGGCCTCAAATTCTTTATCCTCCTGCCTCTGCTTCTCTAGTATTGGTATTACAATTGTGCAGCACTGCATCCATGTTTAACTCAATTCTTTAATATCTATAACATGAAAAACCATTTATTGATATTGCTAATGTGATAAGCAATTGCTTCATTATGTACAAAATGCCATTTTTGTCCTAAGAATTGTACCCATAGCCTTGTACATGCCAGGAAAGTGTTCTGCTATACCCAGGTTTACCTGTAACATTTTGTAGGGCATGGATGGTAATTTATTCATCTAATCTACAATGTCCAACACAGTGCCTAGAAGGCATAAAATTCATAAATGAATGAGTTGTGTGTGAGTGAGTGAGAAAGAGAGAGAGAGAGAGAGAGAGAGAGAGAGAGAGAGAGAGAGAGAGAGAGAGAGAGAGAGAGAGAGAGAGAGAGAGAGAGAGAAGTAGGGGGAAAAAGACCCTTTTAAACACCTAAAGATCTTGGTTTCTGTTTGGAGAAATTGATTAATGGTCCATAAGGTCACTGGCTGGTCTTTCAAAGGACCTGGGTTCAATTCTTACAACCATTTTAAACTTCAGTTCTAGGGTATCTGTAGGAGGATTATGTTGTTCCATTGTAAATAATTTTCCCACCCACTGGTTTAATAAAAAGCTCTGATTGGCCAAAGGAAGACAGGAAGTGTGGGCGTGGCTACCAGACTAAGAAGACTCTAGGAACAGAGCAGAACACAACAGAATTCCAGAGAGAAGCCAGAAGAAACAGAGGACAACTATGCTGCTCTGAGAAAAGTACTGAGCTGCATGGCTGAACAGGCTAAGAGTCATGGGTTAGAATAAGTGTAAAGAGTTAGCAAGTTGTATGCCTGGGCCTTAGGCTGAGCAGCCTAAAACTATTGTAAGCATCTGTGGGTCTGCACAGTCTGTGGGTCTGTGGGCCTAAACCTAGAAGCTAGGCCCAAAAGTCCGGGACAGAAACCTCATACTACAGGTATCTTACACATATGTACATGCAGGCAAGACACCAATGCACACAAAAATCTTGGTTGCATGTTGGCTCTTTTAGCATATTTTATTTCTCAAATTGTTTCCACTAACCCGCAGTTTTTAAATGTTTCTGGTTGTCAGTGTTTGAGCTCTGTTCTGATGAAAAGAAAAAAGCAAAATCAAAACCTGGAGACAAACAGCTATTATCAGATGGTAAAATCATTCTCTTAAGGGTTATTATTACATGCGTTGGGGACTTTCTCCCTGGCAACCACCATTTGTCCTGTGCTTCTGTGTCTAGAGATTCTGTCATCTTCCCACCTGTCAAAATGCAGGGACTGTCTATACTTTTGTTCTCTGACTATTCTTATGATTTTCTCTAACTAGTAGGCTTTCCTCTCCTCAGTAAGCCTGACATCCACACATTCAGACCTCAGTGAGCTTCCTTCTCAATGACCATCTTGACAAAGCCTGCTGGGTGCATAATCTGTCTTCCACTAGCAACTGAGTCATGTGTCTAGGGTGTGTAGGACTCACATCAGCCCTCAAGAGGCACATCAGTTTGCCACACACAGCATACTACTGCTGGTTCTCTCATGTCTGGACCACGTAATAGAAGCACTCAGCCCAGTTTTCTTATATAATTTAATAATTGTAATTGTTTCATTGTGTTCCAAGGACTTTATGTTTTATGGACTCTTTGATGCTTCCTTTGATGCATGTTGAAAAATGAGATGTTAAAGTTGATATTTGAGTTGGGCGTGGTGGCAAACTCTAGTAATCTCAGCACTCAATAGAGGCAAGATCAGGAATTTAAGGTCGTCCTTGGCTACATAGTGATTTAGAATCCCAGCACTCGGGAGGCAGAGGCAGGCAGATCTCGGAGTTTGAGCCCAGTTTGGTCTATAGAGTTCTAGGACAGCCAGGGCTGTCCTAGAATGAAAAGGAGAAGAAGGAAGGAGGGGGAGGAGGAAGGAGAAGGAGGAGGAGGAAGAGAAGGAAGAAGGAGGAGAAGGAGAAGCAGCAGCAGCAACAGCCGCCTTCTCAACAAAACATTGGCATTGGTTTAAAAATCCTTCTGAGCTGGGGTATTGGTGGTACACACCTTTTATCCCAGCATCTAACAGGCAGAGGGAGGTAGATCTCTTGAGTTTGAGGCCAGCCTGGTCTACAAATTAGGTTCTAGGACAACCAGGGCTACATAGAGAAATTCTGTCTTGGAAAAAAAATCTATTTTTAATTATGTGCATCTGGGCTGACCTCAGATTATATAGTCAAGATGGGCTGATAGTCTTGCTTAATCTCCCATGTGCTTGGATTACAAGCCTTTGCTAGACAGCCATCTTACATTATTTCCTTTTAATACAATCCGGTAGGATTCATTTCTCAGTCAGATTATGAGAGTTTGAGCTTTTAGTATATATGCCCAAATTATTTTTTGCTCAAATGAATTCTGACATAAATTTACACTTCCTCTTGCATGCATGCTTACTAATGTCAAGTTGGTTTTTGTTGTTTTCTGTTTTGTATCTGATAGTCCAGAAACTTTTAAGGGATAAAGAAGTACTTCCTTGACAGGAAGGCTAGGTAGGATGCACAAGGCCCTAGGTTGGAGCCCAATATTACCCCTTAGCAACAATTACAAAAATAAGGAAATAAATAAGTAAATGAATAAATAAAATTAAAGTGAGGAGAAGGAGGAAGAGGGGGCCTGTAATTCCAGTGCTGAGGGGGCTAAGGCAAATTTTTGGAGTTCAAGGCCAGATTGGACTATACAGCAATACCCTATCTCAAACACAAACCAGAGAAACAGGAGCAGACAAAACACGGTCACTGGTCACTGAGTTAGCTGAAGTTTATCAGTCCTTACTACTACTTATTTGTTAGTGTCTGATCTCGTTTGCTCTTTGCTTTGTGTTGTACTGTTTATTGACACGAGAGTCCTTTTTTTTCTGCTCACATATGATTGATCAGTTCTTAGCTGTGATCCTTGGGTTCTGTCTGTCATATTTTCTTCGTTGCTAGATTAATAAGTGGGGAGTCATTGCCCTTTCCTCCTTCATTACAAGCTTCTTCCATAATTTGCCTTTTTTCAAAACAAGTTATTTTGTTAGTTAATTTATATGCGTGGGTGTTTTGCCTGAAAGTAAGTCCCATGCAATGTGTGTGTGTGGTGCGGTTGGAAGTCAGAAGAGGGTGTTAAATCTTTATCATTGGAATTACAGATGGTTGGGAGCCAAACTTGGGCCTTTGTAAGAGCAGCAAATGCTCTTAATCACAGACCCCTTCAGCCCCATCTCACCCTTACCTCCATTGCAGTATCAAAAAGGAGAGAAAAGAAAGAAAATTGCTTTTTTTCTTTTTTTAAAGCCATCACCTGTGATGCAAGTGTCTAAATAAGTTGTTTGAGGTGGGTGGGGAGCAGAGTTTCCGGGGGAGTTAGAAAACACATTCAGATGGTCTCCATACATTAGTGGGTAAAGGACATCTTTATCTTTCTTGTATTGATGCAATGCCTATAGAGTGCTCCTAAGTTTAGACCCAAGCTCTAATTTTAAATGATATTTAGCTTCATCTGAGTATTTGTAAAGTATGAATACATTTTTATAATCGAAATGGGCTAATTTAAATTTTAATCATACATAATCTGAAAACAATAGGGATCTTCATAAAATGAGCCTTTAATTTACCGGCAAAAAAAATATTCTTTTGATTATTTCTACAGATACTTCCAATGTCAGATATCAATTTTAAGCAGTTTTACCACTATAGTCATACATTTGTAAAATTTCTAAAACTATTACAGTTTGCATTGTTACTTCAGGAATTGAGTGAGGCCAGTTAACAATGGCCTTAGATTGACAATGTTGTACCTTCACATTCCCTAGGAGAAGGGGAGCTGCCCCAATATAGCTTTGAAGGTTGAGGAATTCCCAACAGGCCAAATTATAGAAGAGTATCAACACCCTGAGGTGATACATTCTTCACCCAAAACTCTGTGGGGATTTTGCAAAGTGAGAAATTCTTTTGTATCTTTGAAACCAAGCAAATCAAAGGCATTTCTTTTAATCTGATTTAGGTCCAAGCCAGTGAGTGGCCCTAATAAGGAACAAACACATTAGCACCAAAAGGAAATGATAATTAGAAACGAAATCTTAATCCGTAGCCCACTGGCTGAGATCTCTAAAGCTTAGCCACTGGATTTTAAATGTAAAAATCACATTCAAATGGCAAAGGGATAATGTGCTGCGTATTTGCATGTGAAAATGGATGGTGTGCGTGCATAATTGGTGAGCTGAATACCTTTTGTTGAGTCTGGGTTAGAGAAATAGTTGGTTTGTGGAGCTGAGCAAAAGCACTACAGCTGAAGACTGGGTTTTTTTTTTAGATTGAACATTAAATATTGGTATAGATAATTAAGGTAAAATGCTTCTGATGGGAAAGGGCTTGCTTAAATGGTTGTTCGCTAACGTCTGCTTCTGATTCTTGGAATCTAACTTCCTTCCTGATACTGAAAATTAAAAATGCAGGACAGAAGTAGAAGACATTAAATCAGGCTTTAACCGGCTCCTGTTGTAGGGTGGAACGAAGAAATAGCATAAATATAAGAAAAGAAAGCCTTTCTGGGCGTAGCTGCTTAATGCCTTTCTTGTTTTTATTTCATTGAAAAGACCTGACAATATACAAACTGAGTTCTTCATCGACCGCTGAGATGTAGTTCTTTTCCGTACCGTAAGACTATTGGTAGCAATCAGGAAAATGTCATTCATATTACAATGTACAGTACTGAGAAAATGCCTATTTAGATTAAGATTATTTTAATCTTTTCAAAATTGTTCCTAGGTTTGGCTTTCAATTAACAGTTTTTTTTCTTGTGTGTATGATTATGTTAGGGTTCAAAGCTACTACCCCTAAGAATTTACAATCTACAATTTACAAAGTGTTCCAAGGTTTTTCATCTGAAAAAAAGCATCAAATTTGTGTCCATGGAGAAGCCTTCTGGCCACACAATAACTGACACAGCACATTTAAATTGTCACTGTGGTGTAACTCCAGTTCCAGTGGATTTAATGATGTCTTCTGGCACCCACACATGTGGCACACACAGACAGATACACATAAATAAAAACTAGTCTAAAAAAAAAACCCCCATACAAATTAAAAATATAAAATATCCCCATCGGGGATTTTCTAGTGGCAGAAATTAGGGACTAAAGTCAAGGTTGTATATTGCTGGTGGATCTGATTTAGATGTGGGATGTGTGGGATGTGGGATGTGCTCAGGGGATGGGAGCAACATCAAGGGTGGTGTGTGTCCCTTCCCCCATGGCTGCAGAAAGAACCCAGGATCCTCTACATTCACGCTAGACAAGGGCTTTACAGTCTTAGTAATCCTCAGCTCAACTCATTTCCTCAGAAATGAGTCCTTAGTTCCTAAGGAGGGTTCATGCACAGTGATAAAGTTCTCTTTACTGAAATCATTTGTTTTAGACCTTGGTTCCCCTTTGTTTTGGGGTGAACAATAAGAGTATGTTAACTTGATAATAGTCCTATTTGGTCCTATTCCTGACACACTTTTATTCTGGATCTGTTCTGAGGGATTATTGGTGTGCATCACCAGAGAAACTTTAAGTAGTTTCTGTTCCTGGAAATAAGAACGGCAGATAATTGATTGAAGGCACAATAGTTGAAGAGAGAGATGGTCTTTTAAAAGGAAGTGATTGTGTCTGGGGCAGAGTCCCATAGTAAAGGACCTGCCTCGAATTTTCAAGGCCTGGGTTTGAATTACAGACCACAAACACCAAAAGGAGTACCCAGCAGTAGACTCTGGTTTTTGATTTAGAAACTTAAGAGAAATCTCCCCAAGTCCAATATAAAATCACCCAGCAATTATAAATGAGCCTAGTTTAGTAGGATCTGCCATTAAAAAGCAAGCAACAAAGCCTTAAACCCTGGTTCATTTCTGTGTGGGGATCTGTCTCATCAGTAGACTTTTTCTTCCTAATAAAGAAAGCAAATATTTCACAGGCAAATCTCAGGTAACCTGAAGAATAATCTCAGGAGGGTTCTGTGTGTGGAGGAAGGTGTAGACCCCCTGCATTTTTCTATTCCGTTTGTGACTGAGTATATGAAAAGGCTTAAAAAAAAAAAAAAAAAAAAAAAGCCTGCGTGGTCTGAGACAGATGCTCTCTAGAAAAAAACCCTCCAGCCACCTTTCAGATATTATTTACTGGAATCTGATGAGTCAACATCTCAGTGGATGGGATCTCAGCGAGTGCCATTTAAGCAGACATCATATTTACTTTCTTTCCCGTGCATATGCTTATAAGCACACATAGTATCTGTGAGTGTAGTCTATCCACTCGGCCCAGCTAGTTATCCACAGCTCTGTGTACACCAGTTGGCACAGCCCTTCCACATTAGCACAGGAAGCAAGGGCTTCTCTGCCTCCAGGAGAAGCAGCCTGACAGGCATTGAAAGGAGCTGAGGCATTCTAAGCCGTAGGCCGGTACCTGGAGCAAGGCCTTTGAGGACAGACCTGAGGAGAGAGCAGGAATCATTTGCTTTGAGGTTTAATACAACAGGACCAGTGTGCAATGAAGTGCGACAAGGAAATGGATAATCGTAACCAAATCTGAGGATTGCTTGAGAAAGGCCCGTATTCTGTGTGCTCTAGAGTTGGGGTTCAGAAAAAGCCTTTATTATTTACTAGCTAATGACCTAGAAAACGTATTTTTTTTAACCTAACTATCCAGATCCCGCATTTGGGTATAAGCTAGTGTTTGCTGGGTGAGCCTGTCCACACACATCTTGTGGTGAGTGAAAATATAGGGAAGAACAAACTGATGTTTAGTGATCTGAAGACTAGGAACAGAATGAAGCTGACACAGTGGCAGGTATATAATAAAGGACCAAAGAACAAAATGCTGACTTTCTCTTTTATTAAACCCTTTAATTTTGACAGGAGGTGTTAGCTCACACCATAATCAGCATTTGGGAGGCAGAGGCAGGTGGGTTTCTGGATTGAGGTCAGCCTGGTATACAGAGTGAGTTCCAGGACAGCCAACGCTGCACAGAGGAGCCCTGTCTTTGAAAACCCAAAAGGAATACAATAAAAAAACCAAAGAGAAACCAGACCCAAACCCCACACCAAAACTTAAATTCCTTTTAAGAGGACCAGTTGTGTGTGCTGTACTAGAGAGAGAGAGAGAGAGAGAGAGAGAGAGAGAGAGAGAGAGAGAGAGAGAGAGAGAGAGAGAGAGAGAGAGACTAGAAAGAAGCACGAACTTATGTGTCTCTGACTTTATTGGTATTTATCTAGAGTTCCAAGAAGTAACAAAACTTTGTATTGATATTAGAAACAGTGACTTTCAGTCTAGTTCGCCTGGGCTCCCAAACCTTACTGTACATTCCTGGCTGAGACCTCAGCATTCATTCATTTCACAACCCCCATAAGTAAAGATCCCCAAACTCCCCCAACACCTCTGCTGGGACTCCATATGCAGATGACTGTCTCTTCCTACCTTAGAGATAAGATCTCTGCCATCTGCTGTAACCCCCTTCCACCCTTAGCATATCTCTGGGTGCATTCTTGTCTCCAAGGCTTTGCTAAAGTGTTTTTTTTTCTCTGTCTCCCCCACCCCCATTCCACTCCTTTTGCCCCCTGCTACTTAATCCTTCTCATCCTTTGGTGACTAACTTAATCCTTGCCACCACAAACTTTTCACTAGCATTTCCTGACCACACACTGCTGTCTTCCTTCTGTGAGCTTTAGCGAGGTCAGCCATAAAAAAGTCCTAGAATCACCAAATTGCCAGCACCATAAGCCTTTTTCTAGTTCCACTTTTTCATTCTGCAGGATGAGCTCATTCTTTAACTCACGTCTTATTCTGGTCTTTCTGCATCCTCATGACAAAGCACTCAGGCTGTTGCTTAGCTCAGGGCTAGAGTGACTGTTCAGCACAACCAAGGCCTGGGTGCTGTCACTAAGGTCAGTATTTCTTCCAGAGATTACCAGACACTAGAATATGCCTCCTCAATGCTGGCCTTTGTCCTCCATATTTCAAGTGGTTACACTTCCTAGTCCCACAGTTCCGAGGAGGGAAGGCCTGGCCTAGGTCCAGGTGCTGTGTGTAGGTAGTGTGGTACATCACTTGGAGCTCAGGGTTTGAGAATAGGAGTCCCAGGTTAGAATGCAAGATTTAAATTGTCACCGAGGAGTTACTGGCTGCTTCTATTTCTGCATCGTCCAGGCTTTTAGTATTCTGTAGGTCTGGATGGAACTGCTGTTCAAATAGTCACAGGTACTCTCTTCCCCTAAGCTGTGACTGGAACAGAAATTAGACCCCACTTAGCATTGTTTGTTGCTCCACAGTCATGACGTCTTTCTGGCCTGCTTATTTTTTGCTGTAAAATATTGACATCTGATGATTCCTAAAAACATCGCTGGTTCTAAATTCTCCAGCCAACGTAGAACTTTTCACAAGTCAGAAGCAGAAGATGACTTAACTATTAGTAGGTAGATTCAGGTTATGCTTGATTTTTAAGATAGCCTATTCTGTTTTATTGTGTCAGTGCTTCATTTGGAGCGAGAGGAACAACATTCGTTTTATATAAAAGTATGCTTTTATAGCTTCAGTCAAGAAAAATATTACACCCTGAGCCTGCTTTTCCTAAGAGACAACTCCCCTGCCCCCACCCAGCAGGATCAATCCACCTCTGTTCACAGGCCCTGTGAGCCTGGCCACAGATCACTGAGCTTACACTCCCCACCCCCATAACCCCCCAACCCCCACCCTGTCTTAAAGGTGCCCTCAACTTTCTGAACGAGGACCTGGTATAAAAGAGGTAACTGGAGAGATAAAACGACAGCATGATCAGATCAGGGGCCCCAAGAGACAGAGAGTTTTGAAGAGGGAGGAAAAGGAAGACTCTGGAATTAGTATTCTAGAAAGTATAGGGGTAAAAGAAACCAGTATCTCTTCCTGCATCATAAAAGGCAGATGAACAGAAAGAGCAAATGTATTCAACCACAGTTTAATATGATACAAGAGACCCAGGGAAAAATGCTTATGGTGATGAAGAGTGGACAGGGGGAGGGTATGGTTGGACAGGGTGGGGTGTGTGACCCATTGTACTAGACTGTGGATAATGCAGTAAGACCTGTCTGTTCAGATTCTTTTTCTCTTGCTTCCTCCCTGGGGGGATAGGCAGTCATACTTCACATGAGGATTTTTCTGAAAGCTACCTCTCTTTTGGTTAGTTTCCTTAGCGGCCCCCTGTTCAAAATAATCAGGATCCAAGGTGACAAGTCTCAGGGGGTACATGTCCTGCATCTGATGGATAGTGAAGATGAGCTGGACATTACAATGCTCATGGTGCACGCCTGTCATCCTAGCTCTTGGAAAGTCAAGGCAGGAAGAATGCCGTGAATTTAAGGGCAGCTGTGCTACCTAGTGAATTCGAAGCCAACCTGGGCTACAGAGTGAGGACATGTCCCCACAAACAGAACAAAACAAATAAGCTAAATTTACTAAGTGCTTAATGAATAGATGGTACTGTGCTTTTCTCAAGGAAGAGTTTGGATGTTTCTTTTTCAGCTCAATCTATTTCTCATGGAAGAAAACAGAGTTGAGAAAGACGCTAATTCATTCAACAAAGGTCATCTAGTTAAACAAGAACCTAATGGTCTTTACTTGAGCAGTCAGACTCCAAAATCTTTGTTTTAGTCTACTAACCTCGGAATGGAAAAGTTAAGAACTAGAGATTAGAACTGATTTACCCAATCTCCATGGTTATCAGTGCTGGCGTCAAGCCCAGACCTGTCTGATAGGAAAGCCTGATAGGAATCACAAGCCTATCCCAGAGTGACCATCGCAGAATCCAAAAATGTTATTTAGTTAATTTATTTACCTTAAAAATATTTATTCATTTATTACTGTGCTTGTGCGATGGAGTGGGTGCAGAGGTCAGCAGACAACTGTGTGGAGTCAGTTCTCTCCTTCCACATGAGTTGTGAGGCTTGAAGACAGGTCATCAGGCTGCACAGCAAGTGTCTTTACCTGCTGAGACATCTAACTGACCCTACTTACCTTTTTTAAAAAACGATTAACTTTGTATGTGCCCATGGATGCCCCTGCAGTCAGATCTGTTGGAAGTGGAGTTACAAGCAGTTATGTGCTGCCTGACATGGGTCTTGGGGCAGAAACTTGGGTCCTGTGGAAGGCAGTGCACTTAGCTGCTTTACCATCTCTCCAGCCCATGTACTTGTTTTGAAACAAGGTTTTTCTGTAGCCCAGGCTGTTCTTGAATTCTCTATGCAGCCAAGGATATCATGGAGTTCTGCCCCTCATGTTTTCACCTGGAGGATGGGGATGGGATTACAGGAATGCACCATCCTAACTACAATCAAAATCAGGAGTTTGTACATGCTAAGCAGGCATCTGTCACTTGAACCATGTACCTAGCCCAAGATGTGGTATGTGTATAGGGAAAAAAGGACAGGAATAAAGCATGATGGTAAACACTTTAATCCCAGCCTTCTGGAGGCAGATGCAGGTAGATCTCTGAGTTCAAGGCTAGCCTGTTCTACATAGTGAGTTCCAGGACAGCCAGAGCTATATAGTGAGACCCTGTCATTTTTCATTGTAATCTTCCAAAAGATACACAGTTAAGTGTAAATTTATGGTTACAAGGTAAGTATTATCATTATGTTAGAAATACAATGTTGTTCTTTAAAGTCCGGTTCGTTTTACCTCAAACGTATGACATGCTACGTGACACATTGTGCAAACTTCTAACAGAAAATCCTTTTATAATCAGTGTTCTCTAAATAACCTGTTAACAATTAACTCCAGAGATGGGCCTTTTTTCTTCCATCAAGCTTCACCTGATTGACATGAATGCCAGACACCCACCCCCTCCCACAGCCAGTTTCTTAGCCAGTCTGTCACAGCGGCTACCTAGCAAATGGGCAAGCATGCTCCATATCCACAGTTATAGTGAGCATTCCAAAGGACAGTGTAGAATGCTTATCTTGCCTAAAACCTTCCTAGGTCCCTTAGGGGTGACTGGCTTCCCACAGTTTATACTGAGTTTGAAATACAGTTTTAACTATATTTTACTCTTTGATCAGTGATCAGTGTCATCCCTTTCTAGTTAGTTTTTATTTTTTGTTTTGAAACACATTGATTGCTATAGAGGACAGAAACACCAAACTTTTGGAATGACCAAATCCACATATTTTCTTGTTTCCCTCCCTAAGAAACATTTTCAGACTAAGACAATAAAGAAAGAAGCTTCATAAAAATCAGACTATTGCCCACACCTCTGGTCTGTTCCTTGGCTCCTTGACAGTCGTTCCTCTCCATAATATGGAGTGTGTGTGTGTGTCTCTGTGTGTAAGACAGCCCACTCCCAGGTTCTCCTGTTCATCTAACATTCCCGTGTCCTGCCCTTTGGTCCTAGAACTCTATTTCATTAACATTGATGATCACAAGCTTTATGTGATTCATATAGAGGAATAGAGAGGAATTTATGCTTTCCAAAGGATTGATTTCTTTTCCTTTTTCCTTTTTTTTCCCCCCCTTTGAGACAGGGTTTCTCCGTGTATAGGCCTGGCTATACTCCTAGAATTGGCTCTATAGACCAGGTTAGCCTTGAACTCAATGATCTTCCTGTTTCTACCTCCTGATTAAAGTTGTATGCCCCATGGCCCAATCTACACATGACATTTTTACTCCTGTCTTCCTTCTTTTTTTTTTTTAATGTCAGTACCAGAACTTGAACTCAGGACTTTATACATGCTGTGCACAAGCACTCTGCCAGGGACTTAGATCCCAGTGCCCCTGCTTTTTGTCATCATACCTAGTTTGTCACCAAGTTCCTGTCAGTTCTGTATTTTACAGTCACCGGCTCTATTCACAGCGGGGAACAGGCCTGAAAGAACCCTAGGTGCCATTTACCACAAGATTCCCATTGTATAAATGAAGAAACTGAGATTTGATGAGGTTCTATTACTATGGTAAGATTACAGCTTTCCACCCTCCCTCCCATGACTTTCCAGGCCAGAAATCATTCACTGATTGTATGACATTTCCTCATATTAATTTTATTTCATTCTGTGTAGACATGAAGAGAGAATGTTTTCCTGTACCCTTTGGTCCCAGGGCAGAATGTTTGCTAAGCTCACTTAAAGCACTGGTTGATTCCCAACTCTACCACAAACAAGAAATGAACAAAGTGAACAAAACCAGTCTGTCCTTTCCAGTGTCCCTTTTTATTCTAGGATGTTTTAAATCAAGGTGTCTTAAGTGGGTGTTTTTATGTAGATTCTGCTCTTTCTTTGATCAAGCTGGAGATCCAATGACTGGTCTCACACACATTGGGTAAGCACTCTACCACTGACCTATTACCCCAGCCCTATAGCCCTATCTGGCACAATGTACTTTTAAACGAAGTTACATTAGACATTTAACATGCTTCCCTACAGTTACTTTTCTTTTGGCTTTTAAACAGTGTCACACTGTGTAGCCTGGCTGGCCTGGAACAAGCAGAGATCTACCTGCTTCAGCCTGGCTATGTAACCAAGGATGGCCTGCAATATTTTGTTTCCCGAAAATTCAGTGTGTTCTTTACTAATCTGTTTTCTCCTAATCTGTTTGCCCCTCCTTCCTCCTTCTCTCCTTACTTCCTTTTTAATTTTGCATGGAGGGTACTTGTCAAACCCAGGTTACTGTGTTTCTAAGTACATGTTCCACTACAGAGTTGCACCCCGGCATAAAAGGTATTTATCACTGGGACATACGGTACATACAAAGAAATATGTTGTACCTGCTTGTATAGGTTTATAACAGTTACTGGCAATGTTTGTAAATTTATAAAAATGTATTAGAAATTAGGTAGCATGTAAGTTCTGAATTTATTAATTACTGTAATATTATTATACACAGGATGTCAAGTAGCCCAGGTTGACCTAAAACTCATTATGTAGCTGAGGATAACCTAATCCTTCTTGTTTCTACCTCCATGGTGGATTTTTGGATTATAGGCATGCAAGTACCCTGCTGGGCCCAGTTCTAGATATCTTTAAAAAAAATTTTTATGTACTTTTGTGTCTTACCTGCTGATATATCTGTGTGAGGGTGTCAAATCTCCTGGAACAGGGGTTATAGACAGTTGTGAGCTGCCATGCGGGGCTGGGATTGAACCAGGGTCTCTGTGGAAGAGCGGCGGTGTTCTTAATCAAGTCATCCCTCCATCCCCTCTGAGCACCGCTTTTTTTGTTTTTGTTTTTTTCTGGTTTTTCTGTATCCCTGATTGTCTTGGAACTCACTCTGTAACAGGTGAGCCTCGAACTCACAGAGATCCACTGTTTCCTCAACACTGGGATTAAAGGCATGCACCACCACCAACTGCCAATATGTTTTCACACTACCATATTCTTAAGATTTTGCAGAAACAAGCTTTTCTGGTTTTGTTTTAAAGTGCTTTTGACCTTTTAGTGCCATCTTGTGGCGGGAATTTACTATTAAAACTGAAGTTTGTTTTGCAAATGCTTAATCACTTGATATAGTTTAATTCTATGCATATTCAATATCTCATTAGGAAAAATTAAACTTGCAAATTATCGAATTGGCCTTAAGTAATGACTTGTGGAATCATTTTGGAACGCTGATGACTAGTCAGTTCATTTAAGAAAACACGTTAAGAAGAAAAAGTACTTGTGCAGAGCATGTAGTTGCCCATGGGTGTTTAAAGGTCCTGTGTGTTTGCTGCAATAGCAGGAGGGATTCTGACTGCCTGTGGTCCCAGTCTCTGCAGGCCAATTTTCTCATTCGTTGAATGGGGATGCTAATAAGTTACCATTTATCACTCTTACAAATTGGAAATGGGGCCGGAGTAGTTAAGAGGACTGACTGCTTCCAACTTAAGCCTGCTCTTAACTCAAGACTGCTCCTCTGGAGGACCTGGGTTTAATTTCCAGCACCCACATGGTAGCTCACAACTGTCTGTAATTCCAAGATCTGACACTCTCACACTGACATTCAGGCGAAACACCAATGCATTAAAATAAAAATATTTTATTATTTAAAATTAAGTAAAATGTATAGTTAAAGCATTTGCTAGTTTGGTTTTGTCTTCGTTTTGTTTGTTTTGAGACAAAAGGTGTCTGTGAAGCCCTGACTGAATCGGAACTCTCCATGTCGACCAGACAAGTGGCTGGCCTTGAACTAACAGAGTTCCCCATTTCTCTCTCTGAAATTCTGGAATTAAAGGTATATACCACACTCAGCAGTTGCTAATTTTGGAGCTGAAGGTCATTTTGAGTGGATATTTCCATTGAACTTTGGAAAACTCCTCAGCCATGGCAGACATTTAAGTAATCAAGATTGCGGTGCAAAGTTATGCAGCTAGGTCTGAAAGGCAGACAGGCCCAAGGTCTAGTTTCACAAAGCAAAGACCTCTGTTCATTGAAGACCTTCTCTTCAGTAGAGGCTCACCCTCCCCTGTGTTCCTTACTGCCTTCTCTTCAATAGTCTCCTTTGGGTTCTCATCATGGAGCTGTAGAGTACTTCTCTTTACCTCTGTGAATCATCCTTAGCCAAAGGGCTGTTTACAGGGCTTCTCCCATTCCTTCAGTTTATACAGGATCTAGTGCTGCAGCTCATGGGAGGTCACACAGTAGCTAACCTTCAGTGCCTTTGCGAACACAGGTCCGTTCACCTAAGAGCTAAATCTACAATTTCACCTAGATTTATCTCCTAATGTTCCCTCTAGGTTCACAGAATCATCTCCGGGGAAATCCCTGTATCTCTTACATACTCCTTGTGACTCCACTCCCAGTTCCTCTGATGCCACCAATGGAAAACCGATGTACAATGGCAGAGGCTTAGATGGAGCTCAGAAGTCAGTCCAGGGACCTGCTTATGTCTCAGTAATAAACTAGCTGGTCTTAGGGTTGGAGAGTTGGCTCAGAGGTTAAGAGCACTTACCACTCCTGTAGCAGAAGATTATATATTTTCAATATCCCGCACCCACATCAAGTGCTCACAAGCATTCCACCTCCAGGGATGCGATGCCTTCTTCTGGTCTCTGAGAGCATTTGGCACAGACACGTTCGTCCACATGCATCTGCACAAACATGTACACATAAATACAAATGAAAATATTTTAAAAAGATGACTGGTCTTATTAAGCTGGGGCCATAGCAGTTGCAAGCAAGCATTTCTGGGGCAGGGCTGAAATCTAAATACTGCTTTTCTTTCTCTGGAAACTGTCTTCCTTCTGACCACTGGTGTTTCCCAGCTCGTCTCTTCACTGGAAATGCCACGACTTTGTTCTGACTTCCTCTTAGGGCCGGAGTTCCCATTTCAGCTCAAAATTAAAATAGTGACTAGTGAGCAGGTCATGAAACTGGATGGAGTGGCACACACCGGTTACCCTCGCCCTTCGGTAGTGAAGGACGGAGGGATCAAGAATTCAGAGTCACCTAGGGCTGCATAGTGACTTCAAGGCCTGAGTTGAAGGTTATCCTGCCTCTACTCCAACTCCAACCCTCTCCAGCAAGTTTTGTCAATAAAACTTTTTTTTTTTTTTTTTTTTTTTTTAAATGTGTGAATGGCCAGAGATGTAACTCTGTGGTAAGTATTTGCCTAGGACTCACAGTTTCCACCCTGGCACTCACAAACAGACTGGCCCACAGTTGAGTGTGCTGAGGGCTTTAGGATCATGGGGGAAGGTGGGCAGCTGACTGGTAGTGCAGTCTGATTGAGCTACCTGGATGCTCACATTTGTGATGATACCCATGGTTCTGAACTTACAGGCCAACCAGTGAAGACTGAACAGGTTATTACTGGGTACAAAGCTACATCAGTATTTGACAAAGTCATGAAACTTGACCAGGTGGTAAAGACTCAGTATGCACACCTTTAGAGCCAGGATTCCTGCTTTGGGGACAGTAGCAGAGTCCTCACAGGTCATGTATACAGTGACTCTGGCCAAGTCAGTTGGACACTATCCAGGTGTGTCTGATCTTGGAAATATACCTTTTCTTCCCTCCACATTTTGCTACAAGTCAAGAGATCAAATTTATTTTTTCCAAAAGAATTAAATTAGCTAGGACAGTTATCATTCTCGGTTGGAGACTACCCCCATACTGGGTACTTCTGGATACTCCAAATTTGTGATATGAGAATGTCCATATTCTTGTTCATGTTATTTTCAGATGCTAAAGTGACATTTCTCAGGTACAAGTCCTGGACTACGGTTGGGTACCAGACACTTGATAAGACCCTACTGAGACAGGAGGTGGCCTCCATCCCAGTTGTAAGGAATATACATTTTTTTTTTTTTTAAAAAAAAACCCAAAAAAACCCCCACCTTATTTATTGTGTATGTGTGTGTTTTGTCTGGTAGGGCCAGCAGGAGCCAGAAAAAGACACTGAAGCTGAAGTTGTAGGCATTTGTGAACCTGCCTCAAGTGCTCAGCCTCAGGAGAAAGATCCCCTTACACTCCCCCTCCCCCACCACGAGTAGCCCTGGCTATCCTAGAACTAGCTCTTTAGACCAGGCTGGCCTGGAACTCAGAGATGACCAACCACCTCAACTTCCAGAGTGCTGAGATGAAGCAGGGTCTCATTGTGTAGACCAGGCTAGCTTAGAATCTATTTAAGGTTTGTGCCACCACACCCCCCAACCTCCAAATCTCTACCTTTGTACCTGACTGCTTCTTACAGTCTTTTTCCTCCCTAACAATGAAAGATGCATATAACACGCTACTGGGGATTCTTATATCTAGCAACATTGAAAATAATAATAATTAATCAATTAACGAGGGGAGTTATTTCTTCAAAGTCCCAGCTGTAACAATTCTCGAGATTCCGCCTTGGGACGGATTTTGTTTGTTTTTGTTTGAGGCACGACCTTGTGTAGTCCAGCTGTCTTCGAACTTTTGCTGCCCAGCCTATGTGAGCCGTGGTAACAGGTACCGCCTGCCCTCCCCATTTCCTTTCTTTTCCCTTCTTTTCTCTCCCTACCTCCTTTCCTTTATTTTTGAGATATTTTATTACATTCACACACAATGATTTTTCAGCTCTGAATATTTTAACCATTTTCTAGCAACCTGAACATTTTCCTAGATAACTCCGTCAAGCAAAATAGACAATTATCTAGCACCTAGTTTGTATATACATTTATTCAGTTGTTCCCAAGATCTTTTTCCTAGTTTAACTATTTAAATCCGGAGCAGAAAAAAAGGTGGAATTTGCTTGTGTTTTCTTGGGTCTCCTTAAGTCTAGAAAAGGGGTATGTCTCCCCTTTGAATCTATTGAACTTTTATCATCATCATTTGAGACAGAGTTTCTCTGTGCATCCCTGGCCATCCTGGAACTTGCTCTATAGACCAGGCCAGCCTCAAGCTCAGAGATCTACCAGCCTTTGCCTCCTAAATGCTTGGATTAAAGGTGTGTAACTACCACCCTCCTACCTGCTTGGTGGCCTTTCAACACAGCACAATGGCACGCCCCTGCCATTCACTTAAGCACATCCCAGGTTATAGAATTTCCATCAGTGTATGTCCACGAAAGGGAATGAGCAGCCACCATGCCTGGCTGTGAGGTTCTATTTTATAACTTGCTTATTTTCCCTGGCTGTCCTACAGGTAACTGATGAAACATTTGTGTGTGTGTGTGTGTGTGTGTGTGTGTGTGTTAGTCTTTAATCATTTTCTATTTTAAAAAACATCCTGTTCTCAGTCTGTTCTTTAACTTCATCAAAACTTATATTTACTTTTTGTATTTTATTCTGGACCCCAGTTTGGCTTCTCAATTTTCCCCTACCTCTCTAGGACTTCCGACATATTGGGCTCAAAACCAAAGTCAGCTCTCTGGAAAGTTGAATGCTTCCGATCTGAAGGAAAGGGCTCAGCAAGTCAGCTCTGCCCTTCCTCTGGCCCACCCCTTCCAGCCCCAAAACTTCAGCCGGCCACAGATTAGAAATTCCCTCCTACAAAGCCAGGCTTGAAGCCTCGAAGCAACACTCAGAGCAGGAACAGTACTGCCCTCTAGAGGAATTTAGGGAAACGTCATAAGTGGTTATGTCTCTGGATTTGGGTTAGAATTCACACTCTTGGCTTTCTGAGGTTTCCAGCTTGCAGACAAAAATTTCTGGGGCTTAGGCTTCCTATAGTCACACGACCCCATCTCTGTTTATTCAAATATGTATATGAAGAGAACTCATATGTGTGTGTGTATATGTATACATATATATGTATATATCCATGTATGTATTTTTCTGCTTTTTTTTTCCCCCTGCAGAACTGAGAATAATACAATTTACCGGGGTGTTTGTACTAGGTCTTTCTCCTTTTCTGTCACTGATGTATGAAGTAACAACAGGTTATTTATTTTCCCCTCCCTCTCTTCTCCACTCCCCTCTTTCTTTGTCTCTCTGTCTTCTTATCCCCTTACCCCACTCACGTTCTCTGACTTGTACAAACACAGGTTTGGGTGTGAATGTTTTTGGTTCTGTGCTGTTTGTCCCTTTAACAATGAACAGAGTACCAGAAGCTATTTCAGCTGCTTTTACTCCATCCTCCATATCCCTGGTAAATAGATGATGTGAGAGGCGTTTCCCAGGGGACACAGGGGGACAGCAATCTGGAGGACCCAGGACTGGGAACAGATGGTGGAGAACTATTCTGAGGTTGTTGAAATGTTACTGCAGGAGCATTGATTGGGAGACATTGGCGCAGTGTCTTGTGTTTCCTTTGGAGTGTTCCTCTGCTGGTGTTACAGGAAGCTGCTACGTACTCTTTAGACTTCAGCATGTGCTGTGGACACATTTCCAAGTGGACAAAACCCTGAGCGTCTTATTGTTTTGTTTCCATCTCATCTTGGGCACACTGTAGCCCAAGGCCCACCATGTGAGCAAACAACTCATCTAATGCCAGCATCTTCTTTTAACAATTACTTTTTACCAGAGCACATTAATTGTGTGGAAAGTGAGTTTCCTGCACACTGCTTTCTTTTGTCTGCAGCCCCGAGATACGAGAGATGGATGTCAAGGTGTCCCTCTTAGATGGAACAGGACAGGGTGATCAGAAAGTGGTTCATGCCAGCAGAGAGGCAAACTGAAAAGACTGGACAGGGGGACATTGACTGTTCTTTGGAGTCTGAGCAGAGAGGGCCTCATTCGTGCTGTGTCTTGGCAGGATTTAAACGTGCATAATGAGCCAGGGTATTGATACATTGTGGGTGCCCATAAATGTTAGATTTCCTTCTGTTTTCCTGCACTTGATTTGTACTCTTGGAGTGTCTTTCTAGACCACAAGGTCTCTCTGCATCTCTGGCTATGCCAGTTCTCACAATGTAGACAGATTGGCTTTGAACTCATAGAGATCCACCTGCCACTACATCCAGAGTACTGGGATAAAAAAGTGTGTGCCCTCACACCTGGCCATAGACCGTGAGCTAATATGTCATCTCAAGTCATTATTCATTACCTTTAGTTCTGTTTTTCAAACTTAAGTCTTTTTTTTTGAAAGGCTTAATATCTATTAATAGAATGAATATCTATTCATGAGAGATAGAGGGGACTTTGATAAAGAAAGGATTTTACCCAGTACCAACCTGCTGAGGCAATGTGTTTAGTGAAGTTACTACCTATGGTACATGGGGACTCAGAAATGTCCCTCCTCAGCTGCATTTGCCTCTTATGTAGTGACTGTTGGAACCTTGAATCTTGGAGAATGATGAGCTCATGAGCATCTCACTGTCTTGGGAGCCTTGAGTCTTATGATTTACCCCTTTCCCTCTACCAGGAAGAGTTGACAGCCCTAATCTTCTGAGTATCTTGTGCGGGTCACAATAGTATCTTTGCTTTAAAACAATAGTAACCATGTCCAACCCAGAGCAGTGACTACTGAGCGCAGCCTTGCGTGCATTAGAATCACCAGGAGGGGCTGTTAAAACAGACTACTGCATCTCATCCCCAGCTTCTTCCTCTTTTTCTCTGTCTGGAACCCACTCTGTAGACCAGACTGGCCTCGAACTCACAGAGGTCTGCCTGCCCCTGCCTCCTGAGTGCTGCGATTAAAGGTGTGCGCCAACTCTGTCTTGCTTAGATTCTGCTGTTTACAATGATATATTTTTTTTTATACCAATGAACTAGTTAGCTAATCAGTGTGTGTATCTGTGGGCTTGAGCATACCATGGTGTGTATGTGGAGGTTTTTCTAAGTAATCCTGGCTGTCTTGGAACTCACTTTGTAGACTAGGTTGGCCTTGAACTAACAGATCCACCTGCCTCTGCCTCCCGAGTGCTGGGATTAAAGGTGTACACAACCATCACCCAGTTTTTATTTATTTATTTATTTTTTACAGTCCCCTACTAACACTGAAGAGATGATTCAGTGATTAAGAATACCTGTTGCTCTTCTAGGACCCGGGTTCAATTCCTAGCATCTACATGGTTGTTTATGACTATCTGGAACTTCAGTCTAGGGGATTTATGCCCTTTTCTGGCCTTTGTGGTTACTAAGTATATACTTTGTTCACAGACATTCATGCGGGCACAACACTCATATATATAAAGTAAAATTTATATGAAGTAAATAAGCAAAATTTAAAAAAAATTATTGACGTTGAAGTTGACTAATATGCAGTGTTTAAATTTACCTAGGGAAGCATCTCAAGCTTAGGAATGTAAAGGAGATCCTCAGACCTTATTTTATGTATATAATTATTTTGCTTGTATGCATGTACTTGTGCAATGTGCATGTCTAGTGCCTACAGAGGCCAGAAGAGAATGTGAGATCCCTTGAAACTGGAGTTGTGAGCCACCCTATGGATACTCTCTATGAGCAGCAAATGCTCATAAGCGCTGAGCCATCTCTCCAGCTCAGAGATTCTCAGAATTTAAACTGGATTTAGCATTTGCCTCCTAGTGCTGGAATATGAGATATTCCAACTGATCATTATACATTTTGCAATGATCAGGTCTTCCCTTTGCCTTCAGATGACCACAGTTCTCAAACGGCAGGAAAAGGAGTCACAACCCAGCCCGGTAGTGCCCTTTCCCAGAACCAAGAGCTTACTGCAGTGGTCTTTCAAGGTTTCTTTCCTCCTAGGAACTCTGCCAGAAGATGGCATTGCACTCTCGGAGCCAGTCTTCAGTGGAGCCTTTAGACATCATCACAAGTTAGGCAGAAACTCATTAGCAGGAGAGATGTTGACAGGAAATGAGGCTGGTTGGGCATCCACTCAAGGACAGGCCATTAAGTTCTGCAAAATTGCAATATTACAGACTAGAGACTTTTAAATCCTATTGCTGGCACATCAACCCAGCTCTTTCATTTCAATTTAGACTCAAGACTGGGGACCCGAGCAACAGAGGCACTGTAGTTAAGGAAGAAGACAGTTATAATTATGAAAGAAACAAGGGGCCTCTAAGAGGAATCAATATATTGGCTTTTCTGTACAGTAGCTAACTATAAAGTACGATGATAGCATTAAGTATTGTAGAATTTAGTGAATATATACTTATATAACTAGCATACTTTAATGATCATAAATTAAACCTGATTTCAGTCTTCAATGACCTTTCTTCTCCCCCCTCGCCCTTTTCTTTCTTTTGGAGCTAGTTTTCTCTGTGTAGCCCTGTCTATTCCAGAACTGGCTTTGCAGACCAGGCTGACCTGAAATCCAGACATCCATCTGCTCTGCCTCCTGTGTGCTCAGCTTAGTGTGTATCACCACCACCCAGCAGCTTTTCATTTTTTCAAAAAAGATTTATTTGGGGGGTGTAAAAGGAAGATTTATTTGTTTTGTTTTATGTGTTTGGTGATTTTGCCTGCTTGTACGTCTGTGAAACACATGCACGCAGTGCCCAAGAGCAGAAGAGGGTGGAATAGGATCCCCTGTGAGCTGCTTTGTGGGTGCTGAGAATTTAACCCAGGTCCTCTGACAGAGCAGTCGGTGTTCTTAACTGCTGAATCATCTCTCCAGCCTCATTGGTTATGTTTTTTAAGAAACAGGGTTTCTCTGTGTTGCCTTGGCTGTCCTGGGGCTCACTTTGTAGACCAGGCTGGCTTTGAACTCACAGAGATCCACCTGCCTCTCCCTCCTGACTGCTGGGATTAAAGGCCTGTGCCACCACTGCCAGCTGTTTTGTAAGTTCTTGTATTTTAAACTTATATGCTAAATATTTATGAATGAATTTAGAATTTTCTTCCTGGCTAGACAGCGAGATGAATGTTAGGTGGCAAGAGACAGAAGTTTGGCTCCTGCTTTCTCTTCCTTTTCTGCTGAGGACTCAAGGCATTCAGTCTGAAGATTCTTGGAGACAGGAACTTCCCTTTAGGCTGAATGAGTTGGCTAGGTGAGAAGTGGCTGTGGCTTGTTCCTCTGATGTTTCAGCCTTTCCCCAATATCTGGCTCCAGGTTTTTAATTGTAAGACCAATTAGGATTTGTGCAACACAATACATATACATATATACACATATACACATACACACACATACATACATACATGTACATGCACACATAAAAACACATATTTATACATACATGCATATACACACAGACACATACAGACACACATACACACAGACATATATGTATATATACACACATACATGCATGCATACATATACATACACACAGACATATATGTATATATACACACATACATGCATGCATACATATACATACACACATGCACCTCACCTCCTTTATAGATGAGGAAAGAAGGTCATGTAACTTCTAGGCTCACAGAACTAATGACTCCATGTGAATTGTGTGAATTCCAATTATGACAAATGCTGTTTAATGTAACTGACCATGTACATGGTGGGCTGAACTGCGAGAGATTGTTGTTTTCGTGCGTAGCAATTACGTGTCACCCAACATTGGAGGTGCAGGCAGGAAGCTCAGGGGTTCTAGTTCACCCTCAGCTTTATGACCAGTGACACCCTGTTTAAAAACCAGAGCACAGGCAGTGCCCTGTGGCCTCCCTGTCTTACATACATTTACTCTCGTTTTCTTAGGTTACAACCTACACTATTATAATAAATCTATGCATTATTTTTATTTCTGTTTCATATGTGTACTTAATGAAGGACAGAGTTGATTCTCATGTTTTAAAGTTTATAAAGATACTACTAACGTTTCAACAATTGAATTTTTGTTTTTAGCTTATATATGTGAAATCTGTTATTATTGTTATTATTATTATTTTATGAGACAGGGTTTATCTTTGTAACAGCTCTGACTGTCCTAGAATCACTTTGTAGACAAGGTTGGCCTGGAACCCACAGAGATCTGCCTGCCTCTGCCTCCCTAGTGTTGGGATTAAAGGCATGAGCCACCATACCAGGCTACATTATTATGTTTTAAAGTCTATCATGGTACACTTATACTCTAGCATACTATACAAAATGTACTAATACGTAGTCCAAAGCTAATGATTACTATTTATCTTATTAT
Organism: Phyllotis vaccarum; assembly: GCA_033318265.1. Taxonomy (NCBI): domain Eukaryota; kingdom Metazoa; phylum Chordata; class Mammalia; order Rodentia; family Cricetidae; genus Phyllotis; species Phyllotis vaccarum. Next base: position 31,831,253 of record JARWLC010000015.1, read on the forward strand.
GATTAAATTTGTTTAATTAAAAAATTAGATTTTATATGTATGAGTGCTTTGGTTGCATGTACATACATCAAGTGTGTGCCTGGTACTGTTGGAGGCCAGAAGAAGGTATTGGATTGTCTGGAACTGGAGTTACCCGTACAGTTTTGAGCCACCAGGTGGGTGCTGGGAACTGAACTCAGGTCTTTTCCAAGAACAAGTGCTATCAACCACTGAAGCATCTCTTTATCTCTGAAAGTAAACACATTTCTTATTAGCACCTACTGATAGTTATATGGACCATTTCTAATCTTGTGTTATGACAGGCAGTGCTCCTGCAACTATACATGACATGCTCACATAAGTATGTCACCCAGACACAGCCTAATCAAGATAGCAACTTTAGAAATGAAAATGTGTCTTAGTCACTGTTCTGAGACACCAGGACCATAACAACTCTTATAAAAGAAAGCATTTAATTGGGGGCTTATTTACTATTTTACAAGGTCAGTCCATTATCATGTCAGGGAGCATGGTGGCAAGGATGACACTGGAACAGGAGAGAGAGAGAGAGACACAGAGAGAGACAGAGACAGACTGGGCATAGTATGGGCCTTCGAAACCTCAAAGCCTGCCCCCAGTGACACACTTCCTTCAACAAGGCCACACCCACTCCGACAAGGCCACACCTCCTAATGGTTCTACTTCACAAATAGCTTTCATGTATATGAGCTATCAGGGCCATTCTTATTCAAACTAACATAAAATGAATGAGTAAAATATCTGAAATAACACTATTTTTCTTCTAGAGCATATTACATTGGATTGTATTTGACCCTTTCCCACCTCTACCCCAAGTAATTCTCACTGATTTTTATGACAGACCCTAGTTTATGTTGTCTTGGAAAAGCTAGCACCCTTCAGGGCAGCTGGAAGTGTGCAGAAACTAGGCAGACAGGGAGCTGGAAAGAGATTCCTCCATTTGACATTGGAGCCAGGAAAATCAAACAAGAGAAAACCAGCCAAACTTAGCAATAAAAAGTTATCTCATAGAGCGTGTGACTTCAGTATAACTTCGGTGAAACAGCTGTCTAGGATATGTCTGAGGATTCGTGGGCTGTGGATGTGACTGATGGCAGAGTTTGCACATATGTGCCTCCACTGGGAATGTGTAGATTTGCTTTTAATGTTCACTCTTATTCTATCTGTTTTTGATATTCCTTCTCTGATCTCTGTAGCCCAGGCTGGCTCTGATAAACTCCCAATTCTTCTGGCTTGATTCTTTTCTTTTCTTTTCTTTTTTTATTAGCATACAAGGGTTAGGTTTTGTTATTTTTCAAACATACTTTGTTTTTGCCTCCGCCCCCCCCCCCAGATATTCCGCCCTAATCCTCTTTCTCTATATGTCTTACACCCAATAGTCTTCTCTCCACGCTCACGGGTCCTTTTGCCTTCCCCAGCTTTTCTTATCTCCTCATGGTCTCCTTTCTCACTTCAGAGTCCATAACCACTCATTTGCATGCATACAAACGTCACTAGCTAGGCTCTCTATATGAGCAAGAACACATAGTTTTTAGTTTTCTAAATCTAAGTCAATTAGTTGCACACAACACTGCAGATCTACCCACTTATTTTACCCCTACAGATTCTATAGTTTCATCTTCTGAGGCCGAGTGAAGTCCCATTGTGTGTATGTGCTACATTTCCATCATCTATTCTTCTACTGATGGCTCAGTTTTCTTGTTATTGTGAATAGTCTCTAGTTAAACATGGAGGTGCAGGTATCTCTGTGGCAAGTATAGAGTTCTGAGGCTGGAGGATGGCTCAGCAGAGGACCCAGTTCCAGAACCTACATGATGGTTCACAAACATTTACAGCTCCAGTTCCAGGGGCTCTAACACCATTTTCTGGCCTTTGTAGGTACTAGGTATGTATGCATGGTGCATGTGGTACATGGACATAAATGTAGGTAAAACAGATATACACGTAAAAAATAGTCCTTTGCGTATATGCCAAGGAGTAGTATAGCTGAGTCCTATGGTTACAATATTTTTGTTTTTTGTTATTTATTCATTGGAGACAAGATCTTTCTGTCATGTATTCCTAGCTGTCTTGGCATTCACTATGTAGACCAAGCTGGCCTCAAGCTCACAGAGATCCACCTGCGTCTGCTTCCCAAGTGAGCCCCTATGCCTGGCCCTGACTGGCCTGTCTTTCACAGGGAACCACAGCTGCAGTGAGCTCATGAGTGCCGTGCCCTGTCATGCCCAGAGGATACTGTTTACAGCCATCCTACTGTCCTTACCTCTTATATTCGTTCTGTCTGCTCCTCTAGGTCTCCTTTAGGGCTGAGTACTGAACAATCATTTATTCCAGCGCTAGCTTTGAGTCTCTGCATTGACTCTGCCCACTGGGGGTGTGGGGGAAGCTTCTCCAATGAACTGAAAGCAGCAGGAATCTACAGATGTAACTGTGACTATTAAATGGCAGTTTGACATCATGTTCTTTTAACAGAACAATAGTTGATTTTTCTCTGTGGCCTGTTTTCTTCCTAGTTTATGCTCTGGAGTAGGTTTGTAATACAAATAGGAATTTTTTTCTATAGGAAGTGGGCCTTAAATCCAATCAGAAGGCAGTTGGTTACCCCATAAAAGTCTTGCCACTATTGCACAGTGGGGGACATTTTGCCTGGCATTGTTATAGCAGTTCAAAGAGTCCATAGCTAGTCTATTGATGACTTTTCTCTCCCAGGGTCCTGAATGGCATCTTCTGGTGCTGTGAAAGTTGGCCAACAGAAAGGAAAATTCAGTTCAGTTCTTTTCATACTGCAGGCAAAGTGTGTGACGTTTTCAGCAATAGTGCCTTTGCCATCTGGATCAGACAGGCAATGAAAGACAGAATATCCTGTGTCATTTGGGGGTAGAGATTCTGAAGTTTCCCTACGCAACGACTTACAGGGGGAGATCCCTTATCTGTCACTGGGATTTGAGTTTAATAACATATGTCTGTGGGGGGAGCCTTAATGAACCATTCATTGTAGGTCAATTAAAAAAATACAGCATTAATATGTTTATAAATCAGTAGCTTTCTATATGGTTTTCCCCATATTTTCTTAGTTTTCTGCTCCCTACCATTTCTCCTCTTTCTTTCACCATGCTTAAATCCATCCACTTTGGTGTCCCCCTCTACTTCTTCTATATTTTCCTTCCCATAATCTAAGAATTGAAAGCTAGGACAGAGGACATGTGCCATTTGACTTTCTGGGCCCGGATTACCTTAGTTAGTACAATATCTTCCTGAAACATTCATAATTTCCCTTTTCTTTACAGCCAAGTGAATTCCATTTTGTTGGTATATACAGCCCAAGTTTCATTATCCATTTACCAGCTGACACACATGGCCATTTCCTGGCTGTTGTGAATAGAGCATCAAGAATGACCATTTCTCTTGTAGTCTATAGTCTTGGAGGAATTTGCCAGCAAGAGGTGGTGCTTCCTATCTTAATCTTTCGAGGAACTTAAATACTGATATCTATAGTTTCTACGTTAGTTTACACTTCTCTCAGTACTGGACAAGGATTGCCTATTCCTCACCTCCTCCCAACATTTTCTGTCATTTGCTTTCTTGACCATAGCCACTCTGATTGACCCTCCCCTCCCCTCTCCTCCCCTCCCCTCTACTCCCCTCCCCTCCCCTCAGACTTCTCTATCCTTCACTTTCCTCCTCCTCCCCCTCCCCCTCCCCATCCTTCACTTTCCTCCTCCTCCCTCCCCCTCCTCCCCCTCCTCCTCCCCCTCTCCCCCTCCTCCTCCTCCTCCTCCCCCTCCTTCATTTTCCTCCTCCTCCCCTTTTGGTTTTTCAAGACAGGATTTCTCTGAACAGCAGCCCTGATTGCTGGAACTCCCTCTCTGTAAACTAGAGTGGCCTGAAACTCACAGAGATCCATCTAGCTCTGCCTTGTGAATGCTAGGATCAAAGGCGTGCACCACCGCTGCCTGGCTCTCCTCTTGATGTGGAGTGGGACAGCCACCATGTAGTTCAAGCTTCATCAAGATTTATGGTTCCTCCCCTTTGCCTGTCTCCTGAGCGTAGTCAGAAGTTTCTGGCTCTGTCTTGCCCTGAGGTCTGGACCTGCAGCCACTTTGTCTCAAATAATCACACAAAGGCTTATATTAGTTACAAGATGGTTGGCTTATGGCTCAGGCATATTCCTATCTAACTCATATACTTTAAGTTAACCAATACTTCTTATCTCTGTTTAGCCACATGGCTTGATACCTTTTCTCAGAGCAGCATTCTCATCTTCTTCCCTCTGGGTCTAGTCGGTGTCTCTGCTCTGTTCCTCTGCTTCCCAGAATTCTCCTGGTCTGCTGGCATGGCCTATACTTCCTCCTGGCCAATTAGCATTTTATTAAAACCACTAGGAGCAACGAATCTTTACAGTGTACATGAGCAATATCCTACAGCCCCTGAGTTGTTGATTCTGTCATGCGCCCCTGTGCCTGGCTTGTGGCAATTTCTAATAAATCTTTTGCATTGTCTGTCTAGTCAGCAATTTTTCCATTCCAGTAATCTTCAGTGGTTGACATGAGCTCCAGGTTCCCTGAGAGACCCTGCCTCAAAAAAATAAGTTAGCATCAGGTACTATGTTGCACATCTTAAATTTCAGCACTTGGGAGATAGAGGCTGGCAGACATCTGTGAGGTTAAGGTCAGTCTGGCCTACATAACAAGTTTCAGATCAGCCAAGAGCCAAGATTTCATAGTTAGACTCTGCCTTACTAAATCAAAGTGAAACAAAACACCCCTCCCTAAACAAACAACAACAAACCCCAAAAGACAAACAAACCAAAGTGGACAGTGATTGCAGACACTGGATGTGTAGTGCAGGTGCCCACAGAGTCAGGGGGATGCCTTTGGATCTCCTTAAGCTGGGGATAATTGTGAACCACCTGATGCAGGTCCTGGAAACCAAATTCCAGTCCTCTGGAAGAGTGGCAAACACTCTTAATCCCTGAGCCATCTCCCCAACCCCCAAAGTCAAACCAGTCAAAAGACAAACAGTGAGGTGCCTCACAAAGCAGAGCAGTTAACCTCCAAGCCTGACAACCTAAGTTCAGTCTACACATAGGAGGAAGGAGAGAACCAAGTCTAAAAGTTCTCCTTTGAGCTCCATGTGTACGTCAGGCCATGTACAGTGCCCCCAGCTCCCACACCCATCCCCCAACAAATTAATAAAACAAAGACAAACACTGCCTGATTTCACTTAGGAGATATCTAGAGCAGTAAAATTTATTCATTTTATATTATGTGTATAAATATTTTGCATGCATATATATATTTCACCATATGCATTCTTGTTGCCCATGGAAGTCAGATGTGGGCATATCATTCTCTGGAACTGGAGTTATGGATGGTTATGAGCTTCCATATAGTGCTGGAGACAGATCCCAACTGGTCCTCTGCAAGAGCAGCAAGTACCCTTAACTGCTGGTCCATCTTTCTAGTCTCCAAAGTAGTTAAATTTAAAGATACAGAAAGCATCTAGGACACCAAGGGCTACATAATGAGATCCTGTCTCAAAAAATAACAAGCAAGCAAACAAACAAAAAAATCAAAAGAAACAGAAAGTAGACTGTTGTTATGGTGAACGGTGGAAGGTATGTTCTGTTTTAAAATGATGTAAAGTGTACACTGCTGAACTATCCATTCAGAAAATGTTTACATTGGTGCTTTCTTCCATTTTTCTGTGGTGTCAGGATGGTGTGCATGAATATCCTGGCAATTCCCAGGTCTTTATCAAGCTGGTCCTTATCCAAAGTCACAGCTAGTTCCTGATTATGAGGCATGGTTATGTTGACAAACTTGAAATCCCAGATGATATTAGAGCTGGGAAAATCACCGTGACTCTCACAGGCAGGTTAAATAACCATGGTGGGATCATCCTCAGATTTGATGTGTAGTTCAAAGACCCAGGAAAATGAGAGCATAATCTGCTCCCATTCTGTTGGTTTCATTGTACAGACAGCCTCAGCTGGCATCATGGAGCAGGACAAAGTGAGATGAAACACACAGGAAACAATATTCTAAGATTCGTTTTCTAGAGATGTAAGACATATAGTAAATAAAAGGCCTTTACATTTATTTATAAAAGGCCTTATATATTTATATTTCTAGGAAAAACAAGGTTAAGTTGGAAGCCCTGTGTGATGGTTTACACATGTAATCCCTGTACTTATGGGCAAAGGCAGGAGGATTGTTGTGAATTTGAGGCCAGCCTGGGTTACAAAGTGCGACTCTGACTCAACCAAACCAAAAGCTAAATCGGTTGAGTAGCCAAAATGGTATCTTCCTGCAGTCCCAGGAACTTTGCCAGCGAGACATCAAGTTTAAAGCCAGCCTGGGCTATGAGAAGAAGAGAAAGCAAATGGCTAAGTTGGCAAATACTGTTTTGTGCCTTTTGTCACAATTTAATAAAGGACAACCACCTCTTTTTGTGCCTTGAGGGTAGCCTCAGGGTGACCCATGAGTGACAGCAAGGCTGCTCCCAAGGCGTCAGGTGAGTGCTGTTGACTCTTCCAACACAGCTGGGAAGTCTGACTATAGTGGACAGTCAATTGTCCCTGTAGGAGAAAGTGTGTGTGTGTGTGTGTGTGTGTGTGTGTGTGTGTGTGTGTGTGAGAGAGAGAGAGAGAGAGAGAGAGAGAGAGAGAGAGAGAGAGAGAGAGAGAGAGAGACAGAGAGACAGAGAGAGACAGAGACAGAGACAGAGACACACACAGAGAGAGTACTCATTTAGCTATTTCGCAGAGGAGGAATATTATAAAATACTGAATTAACTGGCTCCCAGAAGCAGTTACTGGATCCTCTGTTACAATGATGCCAGTGTGTCCTTTGTGATACCTCACTTGTCACCAGGAAGTGTCAGATTTTCTCCTTGGTCTCAAGCTTTGGAGATTTCTAAGCTCTGTAACTAGATTTCCAGCAGGCTGATGGGTGGCCAGGTCTTTTGTGAGGACAAGTGGTGTCAGTTAGCTGGTCCCTTCCTAAAGGATTCCAAGGATATGCTCATGATATCTTTTTTAATTGAAGTGCCAAATTTAATTAGGGTTGCTTGCATGCAATGGGGGTGGCACGTGCAATTTCCTGGCACATGCACCACTAATTAGTCATGGTTTACACCAATGACTAATTCTGGTGACCATCAGCTGTCAGTTGGCCCTTAGGGAGAGTCCAGGCCTCCCAAGCTCACTCCCTCTGGAGATTGGCATCTCTGCTGGTACACATTTGTGAAAAAAGATTTGGCCATATTTTGGAAGCTTCATAGGGACAAGCAGATAGATAATGGAAAATGAAGGAGGAGAAGCAGGTCCCTAGAGATGCCTGGGAGAACTAGAGGGTTGGAATCTACTAAGATGAGATATCCAAATGACACTCATGGTAACAGAAATGAGATTGCATAGACATTTGTCATACAGTTGTCTGTTTAAAAGATGGACCGGCAATAGTGTTACAGGTGCGCCATGTAGCAAATAGAGACTGATAAGTATTTTCTGGGAGCATGGACTCGTTACTTTGGTCCTTCAGTTTATCTTAACATGCAGCCCCTTTTGTAGTTGGCAATGATATAAATTTTGCAACTAAACATGTAAAGCACCCTCAATGATGTATAGGTTAGCATCACTACAAAATTTAAAATTTTATATTAATAAGGACAGATAACAGAGTGACTAGTATTATTGGCAACTTTAAAATGGCTACTGGCAGCAGCGGATGGTTGCAGGTTTTGGTGTATAACTGTGAGTCTCACTAAAATCCACTCTTGGGACATTGCTTGTTTATAATGCAGGAGCCCTGGGTTCAGTCTCTAGCACCTCACACAAAACAAACTATTAAGTAAATACGTTATGTTAACGGCGGCAGAACACATGCTTTGCCAAAGTTTGTAAGGAGGTGATTTGGCATCTGGAGCAAGATGCTACACTCTTCCTGCTTAAGTCTATCTACACCCTGCAGCCCTCTGGCCTAGCCAATTTATTTCCACTTTATCTTGTTATTATTTTCTTAAAAAGATACTTATTTTTAATTTTACCTTTTGTCTGAGGTTTATGTATTTTGTGTATATGAGCACTTTGCCTGCATGTGTGTATGTTGCATCACATACATGCCTCCTGCCTGCTAAGGTCAGAAGAAAGCATTAGAACCCCCCTGGAATTGGAGTATGGATGATTGTGGGTCACCATGCGGGTGCTGGGAATTGAACCCCAGTCTTCTGCAAGAGTAATGAGTACTCTTAACCACTGAACTATTTCTCCAGTCTCCTGTTTCTATTTTAGAAACATGGAAAAATACAGAGACAAATACAGAGAATTGGAAGAGTTTTCTCCTGATATAAAGGAGGACGGGGATTCAATTAGTATGCTATTCTATTGCTTTTATTGTTTTATTATAAAACCGATACATGCTTATTATAGAATGTTTTAAATGAGCACATTATTTTTAAACTCCCATCTGTTACTTCTTAACTAGATTTCTTTGTTCTCTTTTGGATAATAGGACCTCATGATTCCTTTTGAACCACAATTTTAAAATGAAAACAGAAGAGCATGGTTTTCCTTAAAGATAATTTTGATTTTTCTTTCTTTTTTCTTAAAAACTTTCAAGTGGTGGTGCTCACCTTTAATCACAGCCCTCTGGAGGGGAGGCAGAGGTAGGCGGATCTTTGTGAGTTCGAGGTCAGCCTGGTCTATATAGCGAACCGTAAGACAGAGCCTTGCGGAGTGAGACCCTTCCTCAAAAAAGAAAAGAATCACAACCCAAATCAACCTCCCCAAACTTCAAAGTGCTAAGATTTTAAACATTAATCTCTGAGTTTCAGGCCATCCTGGTTTACAGAGTGAGTTCCAGGACAGCCAAGGCTATGCAGAGAAACCCTGTCTTTAAAAAACAAACATTTTTTAAAAAAATAATTAAATTTACATTCGATGTTATTATAGGTTAAACTTTTTGTCTTACCAATTAAAAATAATTACAAGTCAGTAAAAGTTAAATTTGGAAGGCAAGACAAACCAGTGCCCTGGAATAATATCAGTAGCTTATTTAAAGATTTCAACTATATTAAAGACATTATTAAGTAATTATTAATAATTACATTAATAATTATTACGTTATTAAGTAATAATTTAGAAAAGTATTGGGGGCGGACCTGGCACACACCTGTAATCCTAGGACTCTGAAGTGGAGGCAAGAGGATCAGAGGGTTTTGAGGCTAGCCTGCGCTAGGAGAACCAGTCTTAACCTACCCCTGAGAAAACAATTTCTTTTTTTTTTTCTCATTTTTTTTTTTTGTGAGACAAGTTTCTCTGTGTGGCTTTGGAGCCTGGCCTGGAACTTATTCTGTAGACCAGGCTGGCCTTGAACTCAGAGAGATTCACCTGCCTCTGCCTCCGGAGTGCTGGGATTAAAGATGGCAGATGGTACTGAGCTATATAGGAGACAACATTACTGCCTGGCAGTTTCTTTTTTTCTTTTTTTTTTTTTTTTAAGAGAAGTAATTATACCCTTTAATTATACCCTTTAAATCTTTTTTTTTTTAACCTTGGAAATATTATAAGATCCTTTTCTCATTGTTTCATTACTTGTTAAACATTAGAAATTATTTTTATTATATTTTATGTTGAGGTGGACTTTGAAAATTATTCTTTTATTTTTTATGTGCATTGGTATTTTGCCTGCATGCATGCCTGTGTGGGGATGTCCAGTCCCAGAACTGGAGTCACAGACAGTTGTGAGCTGCCATGTGGGTGCTGGGACTTGAACCAGGATCCTCTGGAAGAGCAGCCAGTGCTCTTAACTGCTGAGCCATCTCTTTAGCCTGAGGTAGACTTTTTAACGACCGGAATTTTATATTAAAGTGTCATCTTAAATTGTAAAGATGTCTGTTAAACATCATAATTAAATGTAAAGGACGATGGGGTTATTGTTGTGTTGGGTTTTTGTTTTTTGAAAAGGAACTTAAAATTAGGTGAGTACGGAGGGAGAGGATCTGGAAGGACTTGGGAAGGGAAGAATATGATCAAAATATATTTAAACTAAAAACTTTTAAATACTACAAATATAATTTTTAAAATAGTAAATAAAAAAATAAAATGTGCCAAAGGAGAAACCTTTTTGAACAGAATCTCAGGCATCGCAGGCTGGTCTTAAATGCTTGTACAGTAGAAGATGACCATGAACTTCTGATCTCCCTGCCTCCATCTCCTCTGTGCTGACATTACAGTGGTTAGCCACCTTACCTGGTTTTCTCTCATACTGGAGATCAGATCCATGCCTTGCCATGCTGTGCAAGCCTTCCCCCAGCTAAGCTATACCCTCCCCTAGCTACACTCTCAGCCCCGTTTTAATACATTTGTTGTTTTATGTGTGAGTGAGTGTGTATATGCCACTGCACAAATATGGAGTCCGGATGACTCCTTTATTCTTGCCCTCCTCCTTGATGAGATGGGGTGTCTCTTAGTGTTTCTGCTATGGAGATGTACATACTCTAGATAGTGAGTTTCTGAAAACTTTCTGGTTTCTGCCTTATATCTCACAGTAGGAGAGCTGGGGTTACAGATGTATGCTGCCACATTTAGCTTTCTATGTGGGTTCTGGGGTTGAAAGAACTGAGGTCATCAGGGTTATGTTGGCAGTAATTTATTCTCTTAGTCACCCCCTGATCTTAATTATGTATGTATTTTTGAGACAGGGTCTCATGTAGCCCAGGCTGGCCTGGAATTCCTTGTGTACTTACTGAGCAACTAGCAGTCTCTCTCCTCTGCATCATCAGATTTTATTTGTGCAGCTTGAAGTAATGAATTCTTGAACATTCCCCCACCCCTCAGTGTGTTAGGAGACACATGGAACAATGCAAACACAGACCTCTGAATTGCTTTTATGATTGCTAGTTTGCATTATAACCAACTTACTCGGAATCACTTTAAAAAAGGAATAACTGTCTTCATCAGGTTGTATCTATAGGTATATGTGGGAGGGACTGTTCTGATTATTAATTGATACAGAAGGACCCAGCCCACTGTGGTGGCAGATGGTACTGAGCTGTATGAGTAAACAACCTAAGCTTACTCAGAGGCTGGAGTCCTCCAAGGTTCTTGCCTGTAGTTCCTGCCCCGACTTCCCTCAGTGATGAAGTGTATCCTGTAAAGTGAAGTAAACTGTCTCCTTCTCTGAGTTCTGGTCAGGAGCATTTTTTCACAGCAACAGAAAGGAAACCAGAACAAGGGCAAACATGGATTGTTTTTGGAGACAGCCTGTACAAGCTGCTTTGGAGCAGTTCTTCACAAGTACTAGTTCATGTGCACTAACTAGAGTTTCTTATTGTCTTGTTTTTTTTTTTTTTTTTTTTTTTCATTTTGTGGTGCTGAGGGTGAAACATAGGACCTTGCATATGATAGGCAGATTCACCACCACTGAGCTACATCTTCAGGCCTTTGATTTAAGTGGCGTATAAAATAAATTGATGTTTATTATGTTTTCATATGTAGGAATATTATGCACTTAATGTGCTGTGGTGACATGTTATATATTTAATAAAACCAGTCATTCACAGTCAGTACAGGAGCATCAGAGAGTAAGACTTCGAAATGATGACCTACACCTTTAAACCCAGCAGATCTGAGTTTGAGGCCAGCTTGGTTTATAGAGGGAGCTCCAGGCTCCCAGGCAGGCAGCGGTGGTGCCAGGCCTTTAATCCCATAACTCCAGAGACAGAGATCTTTCTGTGTTTCTGTGAGTTCAAGGCTAACTACCAAATAGAGTAGCTCACACCTTTAATCTTAACCTGGATGTGGAACAACTGGGCAAAGAAGGTATTTAAGGCAGGCGTAGGAAGACAGATGAGGCAGTAGAAGCCATGAGGAGTGAGGCTGAGGAAGCTGGAAGACAGCTGGATGAGATTTAACTGTGGTGTTTCCTCTCTTTCATATTCCAGTCCTTCCCCGGTATCAGGCTCTGAATTTAATTTATTACAATCAGAATTTGTGCAACAATACGCTATTTTGATAGAGAGGTCTTCTTGTTGTCTGGAAAAATTGGACCCATTCATTGGAAAAAAAAAAGTCATTGATCAAATGATTAATAGGAGCAGGACATAGAGTTATATTTCGTATATTACCCTGTGTGTTCCTAGACAATAGAGTCAACTGAATCTTGTAACAAATACTTCCGGGAAAGAGGTATTACTACCTTTCCTTGGAGGGAAGTGGGGCTGATACGAAGTGATTTTTAACCAGCAGGTTTTATTTCTTGCGTGTGTATATTTCCTGTCTGCAATAGGGAGGAGCTGATCGCAGAGAGGGACACTTTCTTCCTCCAGGCCCTCTTTCCACGCTAAAGGGCTTTCATAACAGTAATCAGCTTGCTGCCAAGTGTCTCCTTTGTCTGCCGAAAACAGAGTCTGGACATAGATTTTTAATTTCAGAGCAATACAGCTCTTTCCATGGGGGAGCCAGGGGCAGGCATCAAGTCTCCAGACAACTGTGGAATGGAGCAGAACAGCAGGATGAGCCTGGGTTACGTGGTGCAAAATAAGTACATTTGAATCCGAGTCCTAGCCCTTGCAAGCGCTGTGAACTTGGGAAGTACTAATTGATCTGGGCCTTAGCTAGGCTGCCTAGAAAATGAAGGTAATATATGTTTGTTATGAGAAGCATATGAGAACATGCATGTCATGCATCTATGGCAGGATGGACTGTATGTTTATGTTTCTTTCTTTTTTTGTTTTGTTTTGTGAGATAGGGTTTCTGTCTGGCCCTAACTGTTCTGGAACTAGCTCTGTAGACCAGGCTAGCCTTGAACTCACAGACATCTGCCGGCCTCTACCTCCTGAGTGCTGGGATTCAAGGTATGTGACACCACCGCCCAGTTTTTAGTTCTGGTCCCTACAAATTCATATTGTCTCACTTTGGAGACAGAGTTGGGCAGGGAGCGTGGGGTTGCTTCAGAAGCCTCCTAGTCCTTACTGTCCAGTGGGTATTGGGGAGGGATAAGATTGCTGTTCTCTACTATATCCCATGCCTATTGCAATTGCTCCTCCTTCATTCCCTCCCTCCCTCCCTCCCTCCCTCCCTCCCTCCCTCCCTCCCTCCCTCCCTCCCTCCCTCCCTCCCTCCCTCCCTCCCTCCCTCCCTCCCTCCCTCCCTCCCTCCCTCCCTCCCTTCCAGCTGTATGACCCAGGGCTACATGAAGATTAAGCCGTTGTTCTTTTATTGAGTTGTATCCTTCCACACTCTCTGAACATCACTGCTCTAGCTATCTTGTACAAGAGAAATCATACAGGTTTTGTACTTTAGTGACTGGCTTAATTAGCATATGTTTTACGTCTTATCCATGCTGCAGTTTTTTCAGAACTTCCTTCCTTTCCCTGGCCAACTAATATTGTACATTTACAACTTCTTTCTGATTTATTTTTATGAATATGAGTGTTTTGCCTAAATGTAAGTGCACTGTGTGCATCTAGTGCCTGTGGAGGTCAGAAGGGGGCGGGGTCATATCCCTTGTCACTGGAGTGACAGAAGGTTGTGTGTGGTGGAAACTAAATCTGAGTCCCCTGCAAGAACAGTAAGTGCTCTGTGTGTACTGTTCATCCATACAGTAGCATCTCAGTTGCTCCCATCTTTTCTTGTTTTGCATAATGCTGATGTGGGCATTGGTGTGCAAATGGGAGCTTGGGTCCCTATTTCCAGTTCTTTGGAAGTATATACTAAGAAGTGGAACTGCAAGGTCATGGAATAAGCCCACTTTTAATTTTATTTTATTGACCATGACAACAGCCCGTGTTATAGCCTGGAATGCACATCAAAGTCTGGGATGACCACCTCACGATGCTCTATACGTGCCTCAGATGCCTGTGTGAGCCACTACGCCTCACCTTAAAACATTTTTTCTGAATATAAATTTTTTGAAATATTGGACATTGAGTCCAAGGTAGTTTCTTTCCATCTTCCTCACCAACTTTGGCCATTTTTCTGTGTGAGACCTTTTTCAAAATGCCTACCCTAAAGGGCTAAGGCTGTGACTAATTTCAAAGAACAACCATATATAACTCCAGCGCTAGACTCTGTGCTGGCTAGTTTTATATCAACATGACACAAGAAAGAGTCATCAAAGAAGAAGGATCTTATAGTGAAAAAAAGCCTTTATAAGATCAAAGTGTAGATAAGCCTATAGGCCATTTTCTTAATTAGTGATTGATAGAGTAGGGCCCAGCACACTAGGGCTGTGGCCACCTCTGGGCTGGTAGTCCCAAGTTCTATAAGAAAACAGACTGAATAAGCCAGTAAGCAGCAACCCTCCATGACCTCTGCATCAGCTCCTACCTCCAGGTTCCTGCCTTGCTTGAGTTCCTGTCCTGACTTCTGTTGATAGACTACAATGTGGGAGTGTAAACCAAACGAACACAAATTTGCTTTTGGTCATGGTATTTCATCTCACTGATAGTAAGCCTAACTAGAGCATGTCCTCTTCTGCCTTTGTGGATACTAGGTACTAGGCAGTACACATTCATACATGCAGGCATACACACTAAATTATCAATATATCTTAAAAATATTCTGGGCTGGGTGACTTTAATCCCAGTACTTGGGAGGCAGAGGCAGGCAGATCTCTGAGATCAAGGTCCGCCTACTCTACAGTATGAGTTTCAGGATATCCAAGCTACAGAGAGAAACGCTGTCTCGAAAAACCAAATACCAAACCAAACCAACAAATACTCCCCCACCTCACCCCCCTACCCTCGCACCCCATCTCCAAGAAAATTATGTACCCACCCAAGTGTGATGGCCCAAGTCCTTAATTCCAAAATACTTCGGAGGACAGAGGCAGTTGATGGATCAAAGACACTGATCTATATACTAAGTTCCAGGTTATCTAGAGTTATATAGTGAGACTCTCTCTTACACACACACACACACACACACACACACACACACACACACACACAAAGAGGTGCTAGAGAGGTGGCTCTGTAGTTAAAGAGCACAGACTGTTCTTCCAAAGGACCTGGTTTCACTTAACAGCTCCCCACATGCCAGTTTACAGTGACTGCAGTCCTAGGGGATCTGATGCCCTCTTCTGGCCTCCTTTGGAATCAAGCATGCATATGGTGCATAGGCATACAAACACAGAACTCAATAAGTGTTTAAAAAGAAAGATGTGAGCCACCACATTTCACAATTACTAAAAAGAAAGAAACCATATAGAAAATAACAGTCTAACACTCCTGGCTAATGCATCCCACCCATCAGTCATCATGAACTGGAAGATGTGCCAGGGTGAGGTTAATTGTTAGGAGTTCAAACTTCAAAAAAGGCAGAGTTACGATAAGCATGGTCCCATCAGAAGCTTCAGTCTGATCTCTAGAGAAGAAGTCTGCATCAGGAGGATGTGGCAGCTTACTTAAAGCATCTTTTAAAACTGCAAAGCTCACATTTTCAATGCACATGATGGGTAGCAGTGATGCAGGGTTTTGATTTTACTGGTGTTTGTGTACATGCTCATGTTCTAGAGAGTATGTATGCATCTCACAGGAGTTTATTCCATGTGAGTTAATCCCTCTATTGTCCTGGGGGTGAAATATCCCCAATGACTCTATGTACTGTCCATAGTGAAATGGTATTAGTTACTTGCCATCCTTGGAAGAACCTCCATATTAATTTATTTTTTATTAATTTGTTCTTCCTTGTTCTCCTTTAAGACGTCACTATAGACTTACTAATGCACATATTTCTGTTTTGTTGGATTCAAAGATTCCACCAGGAAGAGGCAGTATCTTGCTGCTTCTTCATAGAGTCATAAACCAAGAGCCTGCTTTTTGCTGAGTTCACAAATTGTCCCTTTATGCGTATTTACTTACAGGTATGTGTTACACATGCTTAGATAAGGTGTCTACTGATGTGTGTATCTTAGAAAAGTGGGATGAGGGGCTGCAGAGGTGGCTTTGTTGGTAAAGTTCTTGCCATGGAAGATTGAGGAACCTGAGTGTGAGTCCTAGAACTACATAAGAAAGCTGGTGTGATGGTGTGACCACAGCCCTGCACAGGGAAGGCAGACAGGTGGACTTTTGGGACTCAGTGGCTGCCTAGCCCAGCCTTGATGAGTCCAGATCAATGAGAACCCTATCTTTAAGAAAAGGTAGACAGTGAGTGACTAAGGAATAGCGCTCAAGGCCGAACTCAGGCAAATTATTATTTTTGTACAAAACATTTACTTTTATGAAAAATAAATCAGAATTATTGAGTAAACATTTTCAGTAAGTTGGCCTGGTAAAAAAATAATTAAGCTGAGGATACTGTGGCAGCACACATTTGCAATTCCAGCACATGGAAAGATGAAGCAGAAGGCTCACAAATTTTAGTACAGCCTAGGCTATGTGTATAGCAAGGCCCTGCCTTAAAAACAAAACAAAACAAAAACCTGAAATGTATTTTTGAAGCAATGGGGATTTTTTCTTTCTTTTTTCTCTTCTCTCTCTCTCTCTTTGTCAAGGGCTCATGTAACCCAGCACCAATTTTATGGAACTGAGGATAACTTTCTTTCCTTTAAAAATTTTTAAATGACTTATTTATTCTTACTTAATATGTATTAGTGTTTTGCCTGAATGTATGCCTGTGTGACAGCGTTGAATCTTCCGGAACTGGAGTTACAAACAGATGTGAGCTCCCATGTGAGTGCTGGGGATTGAAAGTAGGTCCTCTGGAAGATCATCCAGTGCTCTTAACCACCAAACCATCTTTCCAGTCCCGAGGATGACTTTCAATTCCTGATCAACTTGTCTCCATCTTCAAGTTCTGGTATATACCTGGTCCAGTAAGAAAATAAAAATAAAATAAAATGTTTAGTACACAAAGTAGAACAAACTTTCAGCCATTTCATCCACCTGTCTTTGTTCTTCTGCTCATTTTTACTCCCTTCTCTGTCTCACTTTCCTCTCACATGCTTCCTCCCTGCATGTAGACTTCTTCATGCAGTAGGGATCCTGAAGGGCAGTGTAGTGTCCATGTGGCTGGAAAGGCTCAGGGTCAAGTCTTCTTGCTTCTCCCTTGTGTGTCCCAATGGAGTGGTGGCCTCACATGTATGTAGCTTTGCCGTCCAGTTACTGCCTGTTGTTTTCTGCTGTGAGTTTCTGACATTACGTCAGTGATGAAGCCTATTCTCTTTGGTGGGCTGGAGGGGTTGTTAGATCAATGTCTTCTCCAACTGCATGCTGCTCTCTGGTTTCAAGAAAGGCCCCCTAACACTACAATCTGTTAACTCACATTTGGCACTGAAAGAGCAGACAAAGGAAACACATACACCACACACACACACACACACACACACACACACACACACACACACACTTCATAAAATCTTTGAGATGGAGATGTGACTCATACAGATGAGAAAGATGTCAACCAGGAGTAGATGCAGACTTTAAGATGTCGATATTTTACAGACTAGGATGATGTGGCTAAAGGCCAGAGAATACTGGCTGCTTCTGGAAGGAATGTATTCCTTGTGATGCTTGGAACTTAACCCAGAGAAACTCTTGTTGACCTTTTGACTTGTTGAAATGTTAAGAGAATAAACACCCCAAATATTGCATGGGACATTCCTAAACCGAAGACATGGCATCTGTTATTTATCTGAAAATCAAACTTAATAGGGCAGGCCTCTTAGACACCAGCTTCTAATCATCTTTGTATTATCGTTTAGTACAGTGTTTAGTAATGAATTTTTGGTTACTAAATAAATTACATAACATTCATTTATTGTTATGTGTATATGTGTGAGCTTATGTGAGTTTCTATACATCAGATGGCATGCAGTAGCCTTTGCAAGAGCAGCATGTTTTTAACTGCTGAGCCATCTCTCCAGCCCTGATCCTTTATTAAAATTTTATTTTTCTTTTCAGAATGTCATGCATAAGCATTGCACCTACAATACTCCACACCTTCTCCTTCCTCATACTCCTTCTGTGTCCCTCTTCCGAGTTCATAGTCTCTTTATTGCTATGTGTGTACGTGCAGTATGCTGAGTCTACTTAACATTGCTTGTATGTTGCCCAGGACTGAGCATCATCTTGGAAGAAACTATACTTCCTCTCTCAGCAGCTATTGGCTGCCTCTAGCTTTTTATCTAGGGGTGGGACCATGGGAACTAGCCCCTGCCCACATCGGTATGTCAAGCAGTAGACCCATGATGCTAGTCTTGTTCAGGCAATCCTATCATTACATTTTCACCGTCACGTCTAAAGGGCGTGATCTGCTAGCACCCATTGTTTTCTGAACTTTGACCATTGTCTCCATCTGTTGCCAAAAGAAGCTTCTTTGATGAGGGGTGAGAGATACATCTCTCTGTGTCTAAATATGAGTATTAATAAATATGTAGAAAGAGTACAGCTAGAAATTATATGGGCTTAGGAAAATGACAGGGTCATGTGGTACTTTTATAGACTATTTTAAACTCTGAAAGTCCCAAATACATTCTGCAGTTGAGAGATGAGTCCAATAAGCAACCCCCCCCATGTCTGTCATGTAGTTCCTTCCATATGGATGGAGGGACTGAAGAGTGATGGACCTTTCCAAATGGATCACAGGGAGCCAGACAATACTCCCACCCAGGGAACTTGGTACAGACCTGGGGTGATGAGGGATAACATCTTCAGAATTTGTATTTTTCCCATGGAATTTTCAGTGTAACCTTTAAAAGTTTTGTTTTGATAAAAATGAAGAGTTTTGATGAACTTTCAACAGGTTTGCTGCCAGTTTCAGATCTCAAAATCACGATGACGCAATCTGATGAATGTCCTCCAGAAGGCAGATCTCTCATCACAGACACTGGCCCTTTGCTCTGTGTCCCACTTTATGGATGAGGCCAAAAAAGTCTGTGTAGATGACCAAGTTTTAATGACTTGCAGCATAGAATTGGAGGAAGAGTTAGGCAGACGTGACAGACTACCATTTCATGAGGATACAGATAACCTTACATGTATTGTGGAAGAGACCCTGTGCTCTAGTGCCTAGGTTGAGAAAGCGTAGGACTGTTTTAAGAACCAATCAGTGAAAATTCTGGTGTTTTTAGATGATTGAAGACACAGAGTGACTAGGAGTGTGGGGGGCTGCTGTGTCAAGTGGCTAAGGACTGCAGCTGTAGCCATGGAATGTCCAAATAAAGGAAATAATAATTTGAGGATTGTGTGTGTGTGAGAGAGAGAGAGAGAGAGTCTGGGACCACACACACAAGTTCATTTAAAAAGAAAACAGAGAAAGTGGAGCACATCCGTAAGTGCTGAGCAGTGTACTAAAGCGGAAACCCAGTGAGTGGGAAGTGGCCGCAGGAACCCTGACCATGAAATTGGCCTCTTCAGTTTTGTGTGGAAGAAGGGATACACAACTTTTGTGTCACACAGGAGACCAGGAAGAGCACCAGTGGGCCTGGGGAATTTGAAAAGAAGAAACAAAGACCGGGCTTTTGGGATTCTTGACATGCCACTTCCCCCAGTTTGGTCCTGATCACAACAAATTAAAAAACAAGAAAGAAAGGGCTATGTGATTTTGGAGGAGGCATCGAGGAGGTTCCAAATATTATGTAGAAAATAGATTACGATGCCTCTGAACATGGAGGAAGGTTAGTTCATTACTGTTACTGCATAGAGCCGTGATCATATTAAAATGTCACTGATACAGACAAACCAATGGAACAGTTATCTCGGAAGTGGGTCCTAACATAGAAATAACTTAATAAGGCATAACAAGTGGGGAAAACAGGGGAATGATTTAATAAACTGTCTAGACAACTTAGGACAGAGAACATGACTCCCCAAATCTTCCAAGTCATCGAAATTAACACCCAAATTGTTTTTTTTAAAGTCAAGCCATGAAAGTTAGAAAAAATTAGAAGTATATATTTAGAAAGACATGAATTTGGAGGTAAATTTTTGTTCATTATGTAGAACGTTTCGGTTATGAGGACAGTACAATATTCACATTTCTCTGTGCTCTGTACCTTGATTCGGCAATGGTCATCTTCTTGTCATATTTCTTGTATCTTTCAATCCCCTCCTTTCTTTTGGTTTGCTCTTTGAGAAAGGACTAATTATCTATCCCAGGGTAGTCATGACTTTAAACTCATGATGTAGCCCATATTAGCACTTGCTCCCCTCAATGGGTATGAACCATTATGTCCGACTTTCTATTTTCTTTCAAAAGCATCTTGGGAGTAAATGACAAACATGCTCTTTCTTCTGCCTCCTTTATCCCTCCCCTGTGTAGCTCTACAACGAGGATATCTTCTTCATTAAGCGCACCACTGCTATCGTTATTACATCTGAGAATCAGAAATCTCTGATATCTTCTAATGCCCAGCATATATTTAGATTTTTCTCAGTTGTCTCCAAAATGTGTTTTTAAAAACTAAGTTGCTCAAACTGGATTCCATTAAGTGATCCCATTAAGTGATTCCTATCCCTCAGACTTTGTCTCACTGCAGAACTATTCTTTTTGACTTGTTTTCTCCCTTCCTCCCTCCCTCCCTCCCTCCCTCCCTCCCTCCCTCCCTCCCTCCCTCCCTCCCTCCCTCCCTCCCTCCCTCTCCCTCCCTCTCTCCTTTGGTCTATTATAACTTTTGTTGAAGAGACTGGGCAAATTTTCTGGTAGCCTTCCACTATCTAGATTTATGATTGCTGCTTCTGGCTGTCATTTAATTAACTTCACACCATATCTCCTGAAGGTTAGAAACTGATTAAAAAATTATGCATAAATCAGGTCATAACTCTCTCTGACCAGGATTAAATGAGACCCTGTTTCAAAAAACCCTAATCAAGTGCTGGGGATATGGCACAGTTGTAGACTTGAGGACTCAAGTTTGGATCTCCACTTGTCATATAAAACCTGGATGTGACAGCGCCACGTAGTGCTTTGGAATGGGGAGACTGGAGGATTCCTAGGGTTGCTGGACTGCCAGTCTTGTGAGAGCAATGAGCTCCAGGTTCAGTGCTTATAAACAGCAACAAAAAATGCAGGATGGTCGAACATTCCTTTAATCCCACCACTTGTACTTGGGAGGCAGAGGCAGGCAGATCTCTGTGAGTTCAAGGCCAACCTGGTCTACAGAGGAGTTCCAGGACAGCCAGGACTACACAGAGAAACTCTGTCTTGGAAAAACAAAAACAACAACAACAAAAAAGTAGGGTGGAGAATGGTTGATGAGGATACCTGATGTTGACCTATGACCTTCTAAAAATGCACACATGCACATGCACAGCTGTACTTCCCACATTATGTGCACATACATGAATATGTACATATACAAATCATTCCCCTCCCCCAAAGGAATTTGTAAGCAATGCTGTGAATATCATATTGTCCCATATAAAGAGCTGTACAATATGAGTTGTGATACTTTCATAATACTGGGGTCAGCCCTTGGATTGATGATAGCTGTGTATTATACGTAGTAACAACTTTATTGACCATTATTAAAATTTTCTATATTTAAGCAAGCCAATCAGTTAGCCTTTCTTTGTGATGCTGTGACAGATTGCATTTAGTAAAGTGGGAGGCATCAATATGTATGTCCCATATGTTCCTATGCTGTAATGTTGACACTTTTCCATCACTTCTTCCAGACACTCTCTTGGGAGCAGGCTTTTAGTGAAATCTAACCACTAAAGCCATTGTGGTGGATAGAGTATGTGAAGCCAGTACAGAGAAATAGAGTTGAAATCAGCTTGTCCACTGAGCCAGGATCTGACTGCAGGTCTGACAGAAAATGGAATGTTATTCTCATGTTTGGTGTGGCTTTTTGAAGGTCACAGCATCTACAACGGATGCTGTAGTAAATCTGGCTTTTGGGATCCTTCTAAGCCAATACTTTGACTTTAACCTTATCTCAGTGCTCTAGATGTTTCCTTGCTTTTTGGTAGAAAACATCATCTGAAGCTGGCCTTAGAGTCTGTGTGTCTGGTCTGAAGCCAGTCTTTTCCTTAAGATCCCTAGTTATTTTTAGTAGAGAGTGGTATTTTGAGTTTAAAGTCTGAGCTTCCTGACTGTTTTGAGTGAAAGAACTTACATTAGAAAGATCACAATTGATAACATTAAAGAATTTCAATATGTTTCCTAAAAGGAAAGATTTTGACAGACCTAACAGACTAGATAAGGACTATGTTAAAAATCCAATAAAGGTAAAAATACAAACAATTGTCATAAGATGGTATACCAATTAGCAATAAGAACCAACCCACAGTCACCTTCATAATAAAAAAATGGAAATATCCTTCCTTTATTAAGTTAGCAGATTTTCTTTGAAAGCAAAGCAGCATACCCTAGCACAAAGAGCATGCATGGATATCACATACGTGGGTGGATGGGCCTTGTAATGATGGCTGCCCAGTGCTGAGAGGATAGATGACCCCATCTCACATCCACCAGAGCAAGAGCTACCAATGGCATCTCTCTGGGATATGGAAATGTTAGTTAAGGGTCACTAGCACTGGTTGCACAGAGCTTAAACACAAACTAACCAAGAAGTTTGGAAATAGTGTCTTTAAGAGCCCCAAATGATGTGTTCCTAATGCAAAAGTCTGAGGCAGGAGTTCTGGCTGGAAGGGTAACTCTGCTTTCTACTGTCATTTAGGGGTGCACTTTTCCCTAAGTACTAAATACATGTTGTTAGAACTTGTCTCAGGCAAGTCTATGTTATAGCTTATATGAAGAAAAGGAAAGAAATCTAAAAACAATGTGGTGGTTTGGATAAAAATGCCCCCCATAGGCTCATATGTCTGAGTGCTTAGTCATCAAGGTGTAGTACTACTTGAGAAGGATTAGGGGATGAAGCCTTGTTGGAGTAGGTGTGGTCCTGATGGAGGAGGTGTGCAACTGGGCGTGGGTTTTGAGGTTACAAAAGGCCTATGGACACAGAAGTAAAACTTTCAGCTACTTCTCTGTGTTGGCCTACACACCACTATGCTTTCCACCATGATGATAATGAACTAAATCTCTAAAATGTAAGCGAGCCCCAGTTAAATGATTTCTTGTATAAGAATTATCAAGCCAGGCAGTGGTGGTGCATGCCTTCAATCCCAATACTTGGGAGGTAGAGGCAGGTGGATCTTTGTGAGTTTGAGGCCAGCCTGGTCTACAAGATGCAATAAAGAGAAACCCCGTCTCAATAAACCGAGGGGAAGCAGAAGAATTGCCTTGGTCATGGTGTCTGTTCACAGCAATAAAACACTGACTAGGAAAAACAATTTTCTTTTCGGCAAAAGAGGTAGAATTCTGTTAACAAGGCTATACCTATTTACAAGGAAGGCCGAGGGTCTGAGTCTTTGGGAAGATAGGTCTGTCTCTTTCCCAGACGTTAGTTTGTTTGAAAAAGACCATAGTTTTTGATTTTATAACTCAAATTTCGGATAACCTATCCCGATGTATTGTATTTTAACTTTATAAATTAATTATAACAAAAAAGAGCTTACTGCTATTGTAGAAGACAGGAGTAAGGTTCTGAGCACCCAAGTGGGTCAGCCTACCAGCTTCTGTAACTCCAGCCTCAGGAGATTCAACAATCTCTTCTGGCCACATCAGTCACCCACACATATTTGCGTCCCCTCAATACATATTTAAAAAAGAAACTAATTATCCGTCATTTAATAAACTCAGGCATGAGATTAGTCAGCAGGTATAAGCACTGGTGTGTAAGCTTGATGACCTGAGTTTGCTTCCTGGAATCCATAGTAGAAGACAAGAACTAAGTGCAAGAAGTGTCTTCTGACCTCCACAAGTGTACTGCAGCCCTTACACACACACACACACACATGCACACACACACACACACACACACACACACACACGCGCACGCACACACCCCACACAGAAATCCTAGTAACAGTAAAGAAAATAATGTTAAGCACATTGCTTTTGGGAGAAGGAAGTTCCCTGTGAACCATCTGCACAGTATTCCTGACACAGCTTAAGAACCAGAGTAAGAAACTGAATGAGAAAAGAAGCCTTAGCGGGGTCTCAGGAAAGAGAGAGTGTGTCCAAGCACTTGCTTGCTGTATAAAGGACTATGGAAACAGTCCCCACAGTCCACATAACAGTGATCACAGCATCAACTAGGCCATTGGAGTAGAAATAATGATTAAACTTTTGAATGTTCAACATTTTTAAACTACATATATTTGGAGTGAGCTTTCTGTGTGTGGGGCTAAATTTCCCACATGACTTAGGTCATTGGATAAGGAAGCCTGTCAAAAGATCATGAAGTCAGAGTGTATAGGCAGATATCTAAAAAAAAAAAAAAATCCTATTTTTAAATATTCAAAGTTAATTAAGTTTATGAGATTAATGTTAGCAAGATCCCAGGAAATTCAAACCCAAGACACTTCTTATATACAGGAGTATGTAGTTTAATTTTTTAAATTCTAGCTTAATAATTTGTCCTTTTATAGAACAATTATGAGATGTGTAAACTCTTGGTTTTCGTGACTTTGTCTTTGTTCCTTGCATTTAAAGTGAGTGGGCAGGACCAAAGAGAAGGCTTAGGAGAGCATGAGCTGCTCTCACAGAGGACACAGGTTTGATTTACAACACCCATGGAACCGCTAGCAACCGTCTATCACTCTGCATTCCTCAGGCACTGTATGCATTTGGTGTACAGGTACATGTGCAGGCAAAAACACCAAGGAGAGAGAGAGAGAGAGAGAGAGAGAGAGAGAGAGAGAGAGAGAGAGAGAGAGAGAGAGAGAGAGAGAGAGAGAGGTATTTATACCCAATCAAATTTAGAATATCCATATGTAAATAACATTTATTCAATATCATATGTTGGAAATAATATTTTATATGTAATTATCAACTTAAGATTAGATTTCTTATTTTTCTACATGTCTATCTATACACACACACACACACACATATACATGGACTATTTAAATCATCTGTTTGGTTCCAAGCACATAGTGTTTTAGGAAGATAAGAAGATGCCTTTGTGGGACTCACTCTGAGGTTTCTTGGGATACCTAATTTCCATTTGATTACTACTGGAAATCTGCCACAGAAAAAAGAAACTGTGTGAGCTTCTCGCTGCTGTGATTTTTTCTGTCCATACAGCACCTCTGGGTTTTCTCACACCAAGAACTGCTTTACTGCAGGTCCCCTCTGGGTTTCTGAAAATGTAATTCAGTTCTGACAGTAACTACCCAGAATTAATGCAGGCACCAGAGATGAAGAGCTCAGTGCTTCAAAGTTGCCCCTCAATTCCATACACCAGTTATAAGTAATGGGTCTCCAGGCTAACCATGTTTCTGTTTACTTTGGCTATAAACTGGGGTTCCCTTCATTTGCTAATTTGTTGCAGTAGCTCCTAGAACCCAACGAAATACTTTATTCACCATTATTGGCTCATTATAAAGAGTATTAGGGGAACTGGAGAGCTTGCTCAGTCAGTAACATGCTTGCCTGAGTTCCCATCTAGAGAACGTGTATGAAAACAAGGTTTGGGAACACATCTGTAACCCCAAATCTGGGAGGCAGGGATGGGAGAATTTGGGGGGGGGCTTTCTGTTCAGTAAGTTTAGATGGCCTAAAAGGCTTTGTGATAGACTGTCTCAAACTCTAAGGCAGTGAGATGGTTCAGTAGGTAAGGAAGGGTGTCTGCCACCAAGCCTGAGTTTGATCCCTGCAACATATGTGGTACAAGGTGAGGATACTTGCAAGGTGTTCTTTGACCTTCAAACACACGCTGTGGCAGTTATTCAGGCACACACACACACACACACACACACACACACACACACACACACACACCACACATACACACACATACACACACCACACATACACACACATACACACACCACACACACATACACACACCATACACACACATACACACACCATACACACACATACACACACCACACACACATACACACACCACACACACACATACACACCACACATATACACACCACACACACATACACACACCACACACACACACACCACACACATACACATACCACACACACATACACACACCACACACATACACACCACACATATACACATCACACACATACACACACCACACACATACACACACCACACACACATACACACACCACACACACATACACACCACACATATACACACCACACACATACACACACCACACACATACACACACACACCACACACACATACACACACCATACACACACATACACACACCACACATCACACACACATACACACACCACACATACACACATCACACACACACACACATACACACGCCACACATACACACATCACACACACACACACATACACACACCACACACACATACACACACCACACACACATACACACACCACACACACATACACACCACACACATACACACACACATACACTACAGGCTAAGATGTGCATATAAGAGGACACATTTATCTTTCTGGGTTGCTGAGTCTTAGTCTCTGCTTAATATTGTACTTCAGATCCATTCATTTTTATGCAAATTTTAGTTTTCTTTATAGCTGAATAAAATTCTACTGTGCATACATGTTACATTTTCATTATCCATTCATCTCTGATTGACATCTAGGCTGGTTCCATTTTTTAATGTTGTACACAAATTACCAAAAACTGTGGATGTAGTGTATTTGAGGTATGGAGTCCTTTGAGTATATGCCCAGGAGTGATATAGCTGGGTCATATAGTCGTGCTAGTTTTTTTGAGAAACCCTCAAACTGATTTTTATAACTTCTGTAACTGAGTTATAACTTTTATAACTCATTCATACTCTGACCAGCAGTAAATAAGGGTTTCTATTTCCCACATCTTCATCAGAATTTATTGGTAAGTTTCTCCCTCCCTCCCTCTGTCCCTTCCTCCCTCCCTCCGTCCCTCCCACCTGGTTTCCCTGTATAGTCTTGGACCTTAGTCCTGGACCTTGCTCTGTAAACCAAACTCAGAGGTTTACCTGCCTTTGCCAAATGCTGAGATTAAAGCCATGTGCCACCATCACCATCACCTGGCCTATTGGTAGGTTTTCTGCTACCAACATTCACTATTCTGACGTCACTGAGGTGGTAGCTCAAAGTACCACCTCATTTATACAGTGTTCTGTCAGCATATATGCCTGCAGACCAGAAGAGGGCACCATATCTCATTACAGGTGGTTGCTGGGAATTGAACTCAGGACCTCTGGAAGAGCAGCCAGTGCTCTTAACCACTGAACCATCTCACCAGGTCCCCCTTTCTTTTATTCTTCCTATACACTGGGCATTTGTTATGTTTAAGTCACTAAAGATGATATCGGGTGCATGATATTCAATGACTTCATAACTGTTTCCACACATATGCCTGAACTGCATCAGGAAGCCAAATGTACAGGAAGTAATGCAGTTGAAATAAAGAGGGAACAGCCTGGTTTCCAGCAGCCATGACAGATGAGGCTTGGCCACCCTTCCAAACGTTTCAGTTCAAGAGAGGAATAAAATAATGGAATATTGCCAAAAAGCTAATAAGGGCAGATTTAATTCATGTGGTCACATTGGGAAGAAGAACAGATAAAGAGAACCAGGGACCTCTAACTCCAATTTTAGGATGCTGATGTGAGGATTAGATTTTGAAAGAGCACAGGGTATGCTTACTTAAGAAGTCATGGTCGGGCTGTGGTCCCACACATCATTGTCATGCTGGTCCTACAAGGTGGTCTGAAGAAATCATTACCTGAGGGGGCAGGTGGCTCTTAGGAGATAGTCATTTCTGCTCAAGGTATGGCTTCATTAAGATATGTGCCTCATGTGGAGGGTGTTGTCCCATCAGATTTTGATGACAATGGCTTTAGGACAATCTTTGTGACTTCAGCTAAACTAAAGGAAACAGATGTAATGAAATCAGTGAAGTTAGATTTTTTTCACCCTTGTGCCCCTAGTGGGGTTGAATAAGCTTCAAAGTCCCTCTGAATCACATTTTGATTACTGTTTTGACTATGATTTTGCTTCATTAAAGCCCTAATGATTTTGTATTTTTTTGCCTTAAATTTTATATTCATTATAATATGCCATAAGGAAATTAGGATAAAACACAATTTGGTTAATAACTTTGCAATTCAAAGCCAATTGTGGTGACTCATATTTGCAATCAGCATTCAGAAGACTGAGGCATTGAGGTTGCTGGAAGTTGGGGACCTTCCTGGGCTACATGGTAAGACCTTGCAGGAACCAAGAAGGGACTGGGGAAATGGCTCAGTGGGACTGTGCTTGCTATAAAAGTATGGCCCCCTGAGTTCTGATCCCTAGCACCCATGATAAAATGTGGGTGTGGCAGCCTGTCTCTGTGACCTCAGTGCTGGGAGAGGATCCTTGAAACCCCATTACTTTCTTATCATAGAAATTGAAACAGAAATATTTATTACCCCTCATAAGGCTCCTTTTGTGTCAGATATTGGTGATAAATTAATGGTACCTGAGTGAATGCCTTCAGTGTGAACAGGCCGTCTTGATTTCCTCTCTGCTCATCTGTCTGGATCTGGAAATGTATTCTGGACTGCATGTGAGTTCTCTCTCATGATGAGAAGAACTTTGGACTGCACCAACTTTAATAGGTACGTCCCTGAGGCTTTCCGTGAACGCTATTCTGTCATGATTTGCTTAAAACAATGCACACACACACACCCTCCAGATCTTGTGGCGTAAACTTATGTACAGGAGATGATGATCTGTTGCAAGGTGGTTTGGCCATTGGCAGTGGGTTTTGCAGATGAGCTCACTCCCACAGCATTGGCTTCCTGACTCATTCCCCTTCTTGTCAGGAGTGGGTCTCCAGTTATTACAATGCTTCTGCTACATACTGGCTGTGACCAAATCCAAATGCAGTCTCTGCTGCTTTTCCCCTTCTGTTAGAAGCAGAAGAAACCAGGTCACCAAAAACATATTTTATAAGAAAACAACAGTTCCTGACTCGGTACCACCTGCTTTAATGCAAGCCGGGGCACGGAGTGATGCAACCCACAAGCGTGGAAGGGGCTGGCGGATGGGCTGTCTCGGGCTGATCTGATGTCAGAGCAGATCATGTGGTGCTCTGTAGGCAGCTGGGACTGGCCCGCGGGAAGCACATGGATTACAGTCTGAGGCTGTGATGGGAAAGTCGGTTCCTGGGCTGTTGTCTCATACACATCAGCAGGCGGGGAAGCTGGGGACTCCGACTGGCCCTGCTCGGGCCCCTCCTGCTGCGTGGTCACAAGCAATCGCTGAGAGAAGCTGCTGCTCCAGTAAGTGCTTCAAGAAGGTCTTTGTTCAGAGCGTTTGGGAAAGCCGGGAGGAAGTGTTGGTGTGTGCATGGGGGGATGTTGGAAGCCCTTTGTAAATCTCTCTCGGGATCTGGGCTGGGCGGCATGGCTTTACATGCCATACGGGGTGGTCAAAGGCAGCGCCCGATGTGCAGATGGTCCCCAGTCCCGATTTTGGTTTGTTCTTCACGTGATGTGTTTTTTTTTTTTGTTTTTTTGTTTTTGTTTTTGTTGTTTTTTTCTCTTTTTTTTCCTGATTTGCAGTTTCTGGTTTTGTTTTTGTAATTTCAGGGCAGATTTTTCTTTTAGACCTGATTAAAATGAATTGATTTCAGATTCTTTAATCCTGTGTGGACTTGTTTTCTCCGTGGCTAGCGAGGGGCGCGGAGAAGGTGGGCGCTCCCTCCATCAACATCACTGCTTCTTAAGATCCAGGTTGTGTTTGTGCCAGAGGAATATGTAGTGGTTGCCACCCTTCCCTGCTTTGCGTGAGTAGGTGTAAAAAGCAGGGTGGAGCGGCAGTGAGGAGACTTGGTTAGTTTGGGTGAACAGTGGGGCTGCTAGGAGATTGCTCCCCCCTCCCCCCAGGTTAAATTTTGCATTAGGTACTGTCAGCTGCTAGAATACAGACAGCGGAAGATAAAAAGAGTTCTCACTCTTTCCCAGCAAGCAATTTACCTTCCTTGCTTCCAAAGCCCAACTAAGGTCGCACAGAGTGAGAAGTGCAGATTTCTAAGCAGCTGTTTTGTTTTGTGGTTTTTCTGATGTCAGGAGTGCAGGACTAACTCACACCTCAGCCTCCGTCCTCATCTCTCCAGCATCTTAGGTGTGGCCCTTTTGGAGTATAAGAACAGAGATGGAATACCATCTTACTGTTCCTTCCGGCATATTGCACTCAGCCTCTTTCAGAGGCTGGAAATAAATCTGTGTACTTGGAAGGGACTAGATGGGGAATTCAGGAGAACAGATTGTTTATTTGCTCTGGCCTGAGACCCCTCTTCCCTGTGAGCTCTTTATAGAGTTTTAGATCTAGTTGTGTGGTATCCCCTTGAAAGACAATATACAAATAATTAGGCTCTGTTTTTAAGCAATGGTACCCCTCCCTCTTAAAAAAATAAATAAAGGGTTGACCGCTTACAAGCGAGGCTTTGGGGCCAAAGACTGATTTCAGAAGCATTTAGACATTGAATAAACTTTTTAGGATGGGAGAGATGTTGGAATCGAAGCAAAGATCTGTTTAGATGTGGTCTATTCTCCTCTACAGCTTTCTGCAATCTGAGGTTTAAGTCACAGAACAGCAAACAACAGGCAGGAGCTTGCCCCACCCATGGAGCTGTGAACATGGAGTCTTCACTTCTCATTTCATGCCCCTGGATTGCATAAGCTAATGCAGAAACAGGGCTAGAATGCATCTTGTGTGCCACAGGTGTAAGCATTATGGAGAAAAAAAAATCAAGAATAAAATGAAGATTCTTTTTCTGCTTCCCTGTTATGGAGTGAAGGTGGATTTATTCTGGGAGGGGTTCTAACATTCCTGGTCATTCCTGAGCCGTTTCACTTAGGGGAACTCAATACGAAGAAGGTTTCTAAGCCAGCTCTCCCAGCCTTCTCAGACTTGCTGGAAACCACACCCCCCTTTTTGGTCCCATGCCAAGAAAATCTCTCTCTGAATATAAGGGCCTGATAAAATGATGCCCCCTCTTGAACACATTAATGCCTGTGCATAAGGCTCGGAGACCCTCATTTGACTGTGGACCATACTACCTATTTCTCAGGGAGATGCTTATTTATGGATCTTTTAGATTTTCAGTTTTTAAGAAAGTTATTGTTAGCTGGGCGTGGTATGGTAGTGCACACCTTGAATTCAGCATTTGGGAGGCAAGGCTAGCTTAGGCAGCTGTGAGTTCAAAACCAGCTTGGTCAGTGTAGTATAAATTTCAGGCCAGGGAGAGGTACATAGTTGACTGTTTCAAAATAAAATAAAACGAATATAAAAAATGGAAGAAAGATCAATTTTTCAGCTTCCCATAAGCTTTCGTTAACAGCTGTCTTACTTGGAAAATTAAGGAGACTATGGTTGAGTCTCTCTTTTCACTCTGCTTTTCAGGTACTAGGACTAGACCAGAGCCAAGGGCTGACAATTGTCTCACTATGGGGGAGAGTGGCAGCTCAGGCTTGGTACCCAGGGTGCATCACTCCAGATTAGGGCAGTTCTACACATACTCAGCCTAATGGGAGAGCATTACCCTACCAAAATATGGCTCTTTTCTTTTAGATTATTTTGCATTTTATTAAAACATCATATTACCAGGATAGTAAAAAAAATCACCATAACTTCATGTTCTTTCCCAAATGTTGTCTTGGAAAAGATTACAAAGGCTTTATTAAGAAAAGGGAGTTAGCTGGGTTATGGTGGCACAGGTCTTTAATCCCAGCATTTGGGAGGCAGAGGCAGGCAGATCTGAGTTTGAGGCCAGCCTGTTCTACAGTGTAAGTTCCAGGACAGCGGGGACTACACAGAGAAGCCCTGTCTTGAAAAACAAAAAAAATAAAACAAACCAAATCAAACCAATCAACAAATGGAAGAAAAGAGAGGAAGGAAGAAAATGGGGCTTTTTTTTTTTTTTTTTTTTTTTTTTAGGAGAGTAGCATGGGTGTAAATCTCTCCTGGTCTGGTGATGAGATTGTAAATATCTGCTCCTTCAGGTTTTCTGATCTGACTTTGTGGGAATGTAGACCACCCTGGTTAAGGAGCTCATGCATGATTTCTCAGTAACTACAAATGCCACACACACCCACATTTGAAGGCCTTCTATCTGGATAGTTTTCTGAGTTATACAATATTCTCTGTTTAATGCAGATCTGCCAAGGTGACTTATTTAAATTATGTTTAATTTGCCATAAGATTTCAGGCTGATTTTTCTCTCTTTAAGTTCATGCTAGGCCTAAACTGGATTAAAAAAAAAAAAAAAAAAAAAAAAAAACCCAAACCAAAAAAACAACTTGATTGATTAATGAAACCAATACAATGTTGCAATATCCCTTTCTGAGTATTCCTTTTATGTTTCTCTTGTTCACTTTGAGGCTGGAGATTGAAACCAAGGCCTTATACATGCGGAGTGGGTGCTCTACCGCTGTATACTGAGTGGGTGTTCTACTGCTGAGCCATATGCTCATCTTTAGTGACATTTAAAAGGCAATTCAACTAGCCAGGTATGGTGGCACAGGCCAAAAGGTGGATCTTTGTGAATTCAAGGCCAGCCTGCTCTGCACAGTGAGACCCTGGTTCTCAGGGAAAAAAAAAAGTAAGTAATCCAACAAAATGGTGTTCCATAATGTTATTAGAATCCATCTGTTAATTATCCAGTCTAATTTTAGCCAGAGTGAAATTTACTTATTGACTTGCAATCAGTATAAATATAAATCAATGTCACATCTATGTGTATGTAAATGCAGCAAACACAAAATTAAGTGCATATTGTTCAATTACCTTTTATACAAACTTCGATTTCAATGTAGAGGTCCTCTGATTATCTGTCTGTTGTGTGAATACCAGCTTTTACTGGTAGGGACTTCTTTCCATTCTAGGCATTAAGTCGGGTGTTATTTTGAGAAAAAAAATTCTAGTGGCTTTGAGTACTTCTAGAAAGAATAATTGAACACTGTTTTAAGCAGCCTGCACCCTCTAACTCAGAAACAAATGTCTGGATGTGTGACATTTCTAAATGGTGACATCGTTAAAGACCCCTCCAAATGATAATATATAGCAAGGTTTAGGTTACAGCAGAGGGGAGCCAGGAAGGGAAATAAGGCATGAATTCCTTAATGTGAACAGAAACACCCATAAAGAGATTGCTTATTTTAACAAGTATAGTTCAGTAGAAATGCCACCCTCACTCCTCCCCGCCAAAAAGTTCACTTGGGGCTCAAAACCTTGACTGGCTGTTGAGCTAGTTGTGAATTTCACTGCTTGAGGTCTTAGGTTCTTTACCCAATCCATTTAGGCAGAAAGCACAAGCAAATATCTCTTGTTACAAACAAAGAAACAGATTTAAGTTCATGCTAATGTGTTCACAGCCAGAGCCAAAAGCCTTTCAGGGTTATTACAGCACACTGGGCTCTTAGCCCATCCGTCCAAGTGTCTAAAGTAGACTGAAGTTATGGATCAGACCATTGTCTGCAGCATCCCACGTGAGAGCCCAAGCTGGTGACTTCCCCAGACTCAACCTAAAACCTGAGATTAGTGTTTGGGATTTGTGGGACTTACAGTTGTCTTTTCTTTCTTCAAAAAACCAACACACACACACACACACACACACACACACACACACACACACACACACACACACACACACTGTCCTCCCTTGGAAAGAAAATTGCATCCTTTAAGATCCAGAACTGAACTTCATTGACATTATTTAGATTCATTATTCTTTCACTCCATTCCATCACGGAAGCATCGTGAGTAATGGTAATAATGGTAATGGTAGTAATAATGATTATAGAAAGAATTTTCCTTATTTATTACCAGGTTAATGGCTGAAATGCCTGTAATAAAACATAAACCCACAAGGAAACTGCTTAAACCCAATTTATAAATAAACATTTTACATGGCACAGGAGCTTTAGAAATTAAGACCTAAGGAAGCAGGTAAACGTGTTTTCCCACTCTGTTGTGTGAGATAGAAATATGTGGAGAGCTTTGATGATACCTAAGAGCAGAAGAGACCCAACAGGTCTAAGCTGAAGGTAGTGGGCCTGGGGAATGTAGCAATATTTGTTTCTTCAAAGGTAAGACAGTTTCCTTCAGGAACAGGGTGGCACCTCTCACATGAGGGTATTAAGACCTAATTGAGGAGGTCACAGAATTCCTTTCTCTGACTTCCCTGGAGGGGAGGTGGGCTGGACATCAGAGAACACATTTTCTGCTTTGTCAACGTGTTATATTTTGGGGTGGCATCTTCTGAGCCCCACAACTGTTGAATGCTTAGCATTTCTATTGCAAGGCCCTGTTCAAGCACTTCACTTTTCTGAATGTGTCACAGACAGCAGGTACATGACTGTCAGGAGCCATTTCAGGCAGGTCTCTATAAGTCAAAGGGTCTCTTTCTCCCCCTCCCTCCCCTTCCCTCTCTTTTCTTCCTTCCTTCCTTCCTTCCTTCCTTCTTTCCTTCCTTCCTTCCTTTCTTTCTTTTTTTTTTTTTTTTTTTTAAAGATAGGGAGTCTCCATGCAACCCTGGTTATCCTGGAACTCACTATGTAGACCAGATTAGGTTGGTCTTGAATTTAGACTTCCTGTTTTTAAAGGCATGCCCCACTAAACCCAGTTAAGGCTCTGTTTCTTAAGGCCCATCTCTATCAATTATAAATTGCTATAGAGCTGTAGACACAGTTGGAGGTTGCCATGGAGACCTCTTTACATGTTAATATGTATTCAGCATTTGGTGCAAGAGATTTCTTTTTTCCTTCCCCAGAGATAGGGTTTCTCTCTGTAGGCCTGGTTGCCCTAGAACTCGTTCTGTAGACCCTTTTGAGTCTGGCCTTGAATTTACAGAGATCCCTCTGCCTCTGCCTCTTGAATGTGGTGCAAGGGATGTTGACTTGCAGAAGAAAATGCTTTTCTTCTGGATTAGATCTCATAGCTAGTAAACTGTAGTATGTTATTGTTAAAAGATATGGGAAGTCATTAAGTACAAACATGCTTCTTAGTTATACTCTAGGTGTGTCTAGAAAATTCTTCACAGGATGGTTTGGTGGTTTTCTTTGGAGGGGGCGTGGCCTTCTTCCTTCTTTTCTCCCGCATAGAATGATCTTAATGAAAATAGCAGGATCAGCAGAGTGGTGGTGGCACATGCCTTTAATGCCAGCACTTGGGAGACAGAGGCAGGAGGATCTCTGTGAGCTGGAGGCCAGCCTGGTCTACAGAGTGAGTTCCAGCACAGCCAGGACTGTTACACAGAAAAACTCAGTTTCGGAAACCAAACCAAACAATGTGTCCCCCCCAACCCCTCCCCCCACCCCACAAAAAAAGAAAAGAAAATAGAACTTAAAAAAATGTGTCATAGGGCCATCTTTAAACAACTTTCCTAAGATAGTAGCTTTTTTCTTTTTTGACAGCTTCTGTGTAGGCTTGGTTGTGCCGGAACTCACTCTATAGATCATGTTGCCCCTAAACTCAGATTCACCTGCCTCTGCCTCCCGAGTGCTGGGATTAAAGGCATGTGCCACCACTGCCTGGCTTGGAACATGGTAGCTTTTTCATGAAGTTAGCTCATAGTGCGGACTTCTCAAGATAATCTGATATGCTGACCAAATGCTTACTGCTATAAGCCTAAAGAGGTGCAGTATTATAATTCCCCTCTTCTCTCAGTGTCGCCCATGTCTCTGAGCTTCAATAGTTCCTTGGCCACTTGCCCTTGGCTTCTTTAGGCTTCTGGAGAGAAGGGACAAATGCTACCCAAAGTATATCTCTTGATAGTAGATGTATGGTACACCAAAGGCAGGAGAATCTTGAGTTCAAGTCCAGCCTTGGCTACATAGCAAGACTCAGTATCAGAAAATGCAAGGGTTGAGCCACATCTAATGTCTGGGCTTTATCCCTAGCATCATTTTTTAAAGTAAGTGTAATTATAGTAATCAAGTGCTAACGAGAAATTAGGCTGTAGAAATCAGAGACCAATGTCCCCATTTGGTATTGAAGTACTGAGGCTGTAATTTGTGCTTTCCCTGGGGGCTTGATATTATTGGCTTTTATAACAAATAGGACATTATATCCATAATAGAACAGTGAATGAAGGAAACATTAAGCCGTCCTCGGCAGAGAGCAAGCATACTTAAAAAGTAGGTTTTCCTCATTTTTTTTAGTCACAAAATATTTTATTTTGCTCAGAAAAGACTATGATTGGTCTGCATTATAAATTTCTTCCTACAACTTTGTTGGCATGTGTGGAAGCATATTAATTCTTATTCTAGAGACACTTAGAGACTAATACTGCAGTTTTTTTTTTTTTAATATGTTTCATCCTGGTATTGCATGGTATCCAATTTCAGAATAAACTAAGTCCAGTGAGAACATTTGGCCCAGATGTTACTAAAAATAATTGCTGCTGTAAATTTCACACAGAGAATAACATTCCAGTCCTTGTATTTGTTATGCAGGCTTGCTTCATTTTCCATTTGGGATTGAAAAGAAAAATTTCAGGAAAAAATATTTTAAAAGGATCTGTGTGGTATAAACACAGTTGGATCTATTGTTTTTTTCTATAGGTAAATGCTGTATGTTTTCAGGTACTTTTGTGTTTAGAGTTTAAATTGGGAAAATGATAACATTTCCATAAAGTCTGCCAGCCGTTATTGTAGGCTCCTCAGGACTTTTCTGACACAAATAGATTGTAAGGACACAAAGTGATCCCTAGTGTCTGGGTTGGTGAGACAAGCCTCATTTGAATCTGGGCTTTGAAGGGGGATGGTGTCTTAGTTTCTGTTTAAGTTACTGAAAATACAAATTGAGAATGGTTTTGCCATCCCCATTGAAGAAAATTTCCAGAAGTTTTACCAGAGAGAGTCTTGGGATACAGAACTATAAAAAGTTGTAATCAGAACAATTAAAACATGAGGTAAGGGAAAAACACAGAAACCCAGAATGTCCATCTTTAGGCCCTGGTACTTCTACAGCTTGGAATACTAGAATACAGACTGGGACAGATGGCTGGGAATTTCTGCTTCAGTGATGTCAGGGCAATTTGTAAAGTAAGTGGAACAAGACGTCAAAAGGAGATTCGTGTACAAAGTGGCTGATGATCAATTTACCAGTGATCAATTAGTTAATGATACTTACTGGTGATCAATTTGTTAATGATTAGTTCTGGCCACCTGATGCTCCCAAGTGACTGGGTTCTTTGCCTTTTATGTATACTGTATATTTTAAGATACCTAATAGAAAGTGTCTCAAATGCAAAAGATAAATAAGTTTTATTTTTTCCTCAGAGAGAGAGCAGCTGTTCCTAGTATCATGTTGCTGTATTCTTCTTTTGTATATGCCACATGCCCATAGCTATCATTTGTCATTGTTTTTGATTTTTAAGACATTTCTATATATATCTATGTTTACATTTTATTTTACTGTTTGGTGTGTGGATGTAAGTGTGGGTGTGTGCACCACTGTCATGCCCACAGAGGTCAGAGGTTTGAAAACGTGTTCTTCCCTTCCTCCATGTGGGTTCTGAGGGTTGTCACAGGCTTTTATGGCAACTGCCTTTAGCTGTGAAGCCATCTTGCTGGTCCCGTTTTTGATGTTTTTGAGACAGAGACTCGTGTAGCCTTGAATGTGCTATGATTGAGGGTGACCTACCTGCTTATCCTGCCTCTGCTACTTTAGGACTGGGATTATGGATGTGTGCAACCGTGCTTGCTTTATAGCTATTTTTAAATTTATTCCACTGACTCACTAACTTATTTACTGAGAAAGGGTCTCACTATGTAGCCCCTGATGGCCTCGAACTCACTACGTAGACCACACTGGCCTAGAACTAACAGTTGCCTATTTTGGCAAATTTTCACAATAATGAGTACATTTGCCCTCCTGGTGCCATTTACACCTTCTTTCTTAGTCTATTGTCTCTCTCTGTCTCAGTCTCTCTCTTTCGTGGAGTATTCGTTTGTTTATTCAGAAGTTTAAGCTACATTTTATTTAATGTGTTCATGAGTACGTACACATGTGCCACAGCAGACCAGCAGAGTCCAGGGGAAAACACCTAGGAGTTAGCTTCTTCCTTCCACTTGTGAGTCCTGGGAATTAAACTCAGGTTGTCAGGCTTGGCAGCAGGTACTTTTATTTGGAGGCTCTTTCCAGGAGTATTTAAAAATGAATAGTTGAGGGCCAGGGGTTGGCTCCTTTGTACAACAAAAGCCTAGGCAGCTCAGATATATAGCTTTACCTATGAAAGCCAGTGTGGATTTCTAAGGTAGGAGCCCTTTAAAAACACCACTCATTGTTATGTCTGAGAAAATCAACAATCATTTTGTCTTTTGTAAAAGTTTAATGTGTTGCCCTGGCTGTCTGGGAACTCACTCTATTGACCAGGCTGTCCTGGAACTGAGAGATCTGCCTGCCTCTGCCTCCCAAGTGCTGGGATTAAAGGCGTGTGATACCACCGTTGGCAACACTCATTCTGTTAGTGCATGAATGAATGCCCTATAAAATGCTCAGTTGTAGTGTATGCGTAGTCCCGTTTATTTAGTTCCCAGCAACCTCACTGACCACTCCATCTGTGTTAAATGCTTATATTAGAGCAAGTACTCAATAAGTTATATTTGGATATCATTTGAGAACTAATCAGCTAGCATAGGCAGGGGCTGGAGAGAGAGTGCAGAGGACCCAGGGTATTTTTCCAACACCACATCAGGTAATCCACATCTGTTAGTAACTCCAGTTCCAGAGGATCTGATGCCTTCCAGCCTTGATGGTCGCATGCATGCATGTGGCACACATAAACTCATACAGGCAAACACATATACACATTAAAAAGAAAGAAACAATAGAACATAGGCAGAGTCCATTGCACAGGGCTTTGTAATATTGCGTATCAGCCCTACTCCTTTCTTTTATAAGTTTTATTTTTATTTATCATTTGTATGCACACATGTGGGTTTGTGCATGTGAGTGCAGCACCTGATGAGGCCAGGAAATGGTGTGGGATCCTCCTAAACTGGAGGGACAGGCAGTTGTGAGCTGCCTGATATGGGGTTGGAATCTGAACTTGGGTCCTCTGAGAGCAGTAAGTATTCTTAACCACTGAGTCACTTCTCCAGCCCCGTTCTTTATTCATTCCCAGTCTGAGTACTGACAAAGATTAATCTTTATTGTTTGTCTTCAGAAATCAAAAACACACAAAGAAAAAAAAAGAGTTTTTTTTTTTTTTTTAAATTTTTCTGTGAAAGGCAATTCTGCTGTTATCTCTGTGGAGGCCTGCCTGGATCTGCCTTGCACTGGGATAGCCTGCTGTTCTGAATGCTTTGGCCCAGATAGACTCAGGTAGAATACAGACGGCACCCCCCTCCCCCATGAGGTTCCTCCTCTTTTATTTTCCTTCCACCCCAGCTTCACCTTGGTTCCCAGCTCTTTTTCTGCATCACA
Organism: Phyllotis vaccarum; assembly: GCA_033318265.1. Classification (NCBI taxonomy): domain Eukaryota; kingdom Metazoa; phylum Chordata; class Mammalia; order Rodentia; family Cricetidae; genus Phyllotis; species Phyllotis vaccarum. The sequence goes on from JARWLC010000015.1 coordinate 31,870,696, forward strand.
GATTTACTCTGATGAAAACCTGAATTTCTGTTTTTTTTCTAGAGTTCCTCCTGAAGTTGGTGTGGAAATTTAGGCACAGAAGGACCATGATGAGCAAACTTTCTTGGAGAATATATGGTATTTGCTTTAAAGTTGATATAGCACAGTATTTTTTTTTTTTTTTTTTTTGGTGAACTGCAGTCTCCCACCGTCTCCCTTTTAGAGGTTCTTCATCTTTGAATCATCTTACTCTCCAGCTCTCTTCTTCACACAAAGAGCGCTCACCCTCCACCCTTTTTTTTCCTGTGGACTTTTGGCTTCTGGTATTTTATCTGTCTTGCTTTCATCTTTAAATTCTCAGAAGCGCCGCGTGTCCATGAAGTGGCACTCCACCTTGGAGAACATCGTGTAATCGATAAAGCCAGCCTTTCTCCATGTTACTTCATTTTTTTTTTCCCATCTAGGTAATAGCTGAGAAGCACTGCGCTTTCATTCCAGGGTCCCACATTTCAGGTGCGCAGCATTCAGAAAGGTTAAGGAATTGGCAACGATATGCTGAAGACGACCTAGAGTCAGGGTTGTGGGCTGGGAGAGAGCAGGTGGCTTCAGACACTCAAGATCAAGCTGGGCTTCGTGATGTCTGCTTCAGGAGCACAGACGTATTTTAGGAACAGCCTGGAAGACAAGCAATCCTTTTGATCATTCCAGTGTGTGCCTTCTGTCTGTTTTGACGTGAGGTTATCTTGAATGTGTGCTGGTACTTTAATGAGTGGCTGGTGCTAAATATTTTGACAAACGTGAATGGCTATTCTGCAGTTCTAAAGTGTGACTTGGAAAAGATGTGTGCCATCTGATATATTGACTGAGACACGGAACACCACAAACTCTTACCAAATGGCACTGCTTCTTAATAGAAATTAAATTATAGATGACAGTCAGGAGAAGGGCCAGAGGCTCACTGGTTGAGTGCTTGCCTAGCATGCTCAAAGCTCTGTGCTAAAAAAAAAAAAATAATAATAAAAAAATAAAAAATTAATTATTAATCTGTAAGGGGGAAAGATTTGAGAACAAGAAATTTATTTTTTATTTTTTCATGATTTTTTTCCTTTTGAGATAGGGCATCACTACAAGGGTGCTGGGGACTGAACTTGGGTCCTATGCAAGAGCAGTAAGTATCCTTAACCACTGAGTCACCTGCCCAGTCCTTTCTTTATTTGTTCCCAGGCTGAGTACTGACAGAAATTATCATGGCACTTTGGAGGCTGAGGGAGGAGAGTTGTCATGAGTTCAAGGCCAGCCTGAGCCATTAGTCAAAACTAGTCCAACAGTACAATAGCCACAACAAAGGCACCATTTGGGACTGTTCCAGACAAGGATGAAATTCTTTCTATGAGAAGCAATGGACTGTATGAAGAAAAATTTTTTTTCTTAACTCTACTATAATTTATTTTTAAATAAACCACTCTTCTCCCTTCAATCATTTCCTTACCTCCCCTTATTCCCTCTCAATTTCATGGCTTTACAAATAAATGCATAAACATTTATTGATAATTGAATATGTCCAGTGTTACTTGCGTGTATGTTTTTATGGCTGACCATAGTGTATGGAGTCCCACCAGTACCGCTGAGTTGAGATCTGAATTGTGCTTTGGGATTTCCCAATTCATGTGATGGTTTCTGAACACCGGACAAGAACATGGCAAAATGCCAGTAATGGAGACTTACAGAGGAAGCAGTCAGCATGCATAGGACAATCTTTAAGAGCAGCGCTTCTCAACCTTCCTAGTGCTTCAACCCTTTAGTATACTTCCACATGTTGTAGTGACCCCCAACCATAAATTCCTTGTTTTTGTTTTTGCTACTTCATAATTGTAATTTTGCTACCATTACAAATTGTAATAAATATCTGATGTGTAAACCACTAAGAGGTTGAGACCCACAGGTTGAGAAACATTGTCTCATAGGGAGCTCCCACTGAGCATTAATATTTCTTGGTGGCTGTTTAGGATGAGAACACTTGGCTCGGTTTTGTGGGGGAAGGCTGTGGTTCCAGTAGATCAGAGAATGGTGTGAATTCTGCCTTCTGGGCAGAGTCCTGGGTGAGGACAGAGCCGTGGTTAGATGGAGCATGGTGAGCAGAGCCATAAAAGCCCAGATTTGTGTTTCTAGATGCTTTATAACAGTTCTAGGGTGTTCAGAGGGGGGCAGATACAGCAGAAATAGAATATTGTCAGAATTTATTTAGAGAGGAGAAAAATACAGAACTAACACAGGGGCTAACAAACACGGACATGATGTCTGCTTCTGCCAAGGTGAACCATGATCCAAGGCTTAGGAAACGAAGAAATTAATGAATTTCCCACGGTCAGCCAAAAGAGCCAGGTTCCACCCAGGTCAAGTGGTGCTGTGTAAACTCACCACACCATCACTGCGTTCAGCCACCAGAAATATAGCATTTAAAATAGTGGGAACAGAAGTATAGTGAGATTTTAAGCTTGTGTGTTTCATGGCAGTGCATTGGATATAGATTTCTTTTAGATTTTTTCAAAATATTGTCTGTCCCCTCGCATCAGGCTTGCACAAAGGAAGCCCTGATGAGTTGCCCTTGGAAATCCCTTCAGGATTGGTTTCTCCTGTTTCAGAGAAGAAATTATATAGCTCCCTTTGCTCTTACCTTATAATCTAGATACATTCACACTCCCTCCCTTGCCCCGCTTGTGGCAGATCTGGCCTTTGCAGACTGACGTGAAGATGGCATGCACTATTTTTAGAGACAAAGTCACCACAGCGCCTCTTTAAGCAAGTGTGTGGCAGAAGTGAAAACAGTTGATAGTTATAAAGCTAAGCAGTTTTTTAATTATTTAAACTATTTTTAGTTTCAGATTAGGCATCTAAAGGTATTGATACTGTGTGCTCAATAAATAGGAGTGATTAGCAGCATGTGCAAAAGGACTAGCTAAGAGAGATGTATTGGAGCTGGAACTCGTGATGTGACGTGTTTTTGACTTGAGTTCTCTTTTGGGTGCTGTGTAATGTTCTCACATATGATCCCAGATGACAGACATCTGGCCTGAAGCAGATCTCAGTGGAATTTCAACAATTAGTCACTTAAAATGGTACAAATGTATCATTGTACAGTCCAGAGTCCTGAAGCCCCAGTTTCACTAGAAATGACCATGGCATTTTCTCTTTTGAGGGCTGTGGTGGGAACAGACCTCCTTGCTTCTGCCAGGTTCTAAAGCCACTCCCGTTTCTCTGTCCCTAGCCCTTTGTCTTTTCAGCTTGTCGCTTCAACTTCTGGCCCAGGGACCATTTTTACTTCTTCCTTTTCTTTCCCTTATACGAGGACCCTTGTGGTGCTGGGTCATCAGACAATCTAGAATACTCTCTCCGGCCACACCTACAAAGTCCCTGTTGTATGAGAGAGAACAGGCCTGGATCTTCAGGACTGAGACATGGACATTTTCGGGCAGTTTGTCTTCTTCACACAGTTGATGAATGGTTCAGCTTTGCTAAGGGGTTTTCAGAGGAATTCGCTGATCCTTTAACCCTTCCAAGCTTTACCAAGTCTCCCATTTGGTTTATCTGAGCATCCCTTAGAGCTGTGCTGGAGTGAAGCTTAGTGGTTGAGTACCTGCTTAGCATGCTGTGGGTTAGATACCAGAACTCCACAAAAGAGAAATCTCAACATTGGCCAGAAGTCCTTAGGGCATCATTTCACAAAATGAAACTGTAATGGCCTGTGGAAGATTAGGGGATAGTCTGTGTTCAAAAGCATTCTCAGAGCTGGATGGCTCAGCAGTTGAGTGCACTGGCTGTTCTTTCCAAGGTCCAGAGTTCAATTCCCAGCAACCACATGGTTGGTGGCTCACAACCATCTGTAATGAGATCTGGTCTGCAGTCATACATGTAGACAGAACACAGTGTATACAATAAACAAAGTAAATCTTTAAAAAAGAAAAAAAATGTTCTCAAAATACAATAAATACGGCAAAGATCTGCCTCACATATTTTAGCCTTTAATACAATGGGAGCAAAGGCATGAGATCAAAGGTGTGTGCCACCACTGCCTGGTATCTATGGCTAACTAGTGGCTGGCTCTGCCCTCTGATCTTCAGGCAAGCTTTATTTGTTAGAGCATACACAAAATATCACCGTAGAAAATCATGGTATTTTCAGAGAAAGGTTAAAAACCAAGTTAAAAAGAAGGTTAAGATGACTAAGGGAAAATGGATTCAGAAGTGAGCGGAGTTACGAAAGACATATGCTATAACGTTTTGTGCATTTGCAGGGAGCACATTTAGTTGGTGCTGAGCTTGCTAAGAGCTAATTAAAGACATTGATATTCTTCTCTACATCCTTTTCTTTTTGCTTCTTGAGACAGGGCCTCACTATTCAGCCTTGGCTGGACTGAAACTTGTCGTGTTGATCATGCTGGCCTTGAACTTGCAGAAGTCTACCATCTGTCTCCCGAGTGCTGGGATTAAAGGGCTTGTGCCCCCATATTCACACCAAGAAGTTGATTTTTTAATATGCATAAAATTATGATTCCACTTGATTGTATGAAGCTGATTCTAGAAATGGGAAAAAATTCATCTTACGGGATAGCAGAAGGAATTTACCATGTAATATAAGGGAAAATATATTTAACTTTTTTTTTTAAATCATTTATTCTGTATACAGTGTTCTGCCTGCATATATGCCTGCCAGCCAGAAGAGGGCACCAGATCTCATATACAGATACTTGTGAGCCACCGTAGGGTCGCTGAGAATTAAACTCAGAACCTCTGGAAGAGCAGTGCTCTTAAGCACTGAGCCATCTCTCCAGTCCGTATTTAACTTTTCTTTACACTGAGAAGGGCTTCTTATGGATCCTGAATAAGAAGTGCTGCTGTAGGAAGATATAAGCTGTGGCTCATCTAATCCTGTCATGCTAATGAAGAACAATAGAGCTATCAAACACTTTGGCAAGATGTTCATTTAACAAAGTCATGTGGGAATAAATTTCTACTAGTAGATTAGTAATGCAACATATGTTTCCAAATTAGAATAAGTAAATTATGATCTATTAGTATGATAATTTTTCTGAAAGTGAGACTCAAATACTAGCATCACTTAGTTGGATGCATTTCTGACTGTTCCTTAGAAATATCACTACAGGATGCAGCAAAAAACACCAGGTATTAAGTGGCAGGAGCAAAGCTAGGTAAACATAGGCTGTAATTGCTCCTTAGATTTGCAATATAAGCACCTTTTCAATGAAAGGAAACTGACTCTAGCAAGAATTTACAGGTACCAATTATCCCAGAAACTGATGGGTTAAGAGGAAGGTGCGGGAATAGAAACCAATTATAGAAAGGCCTGCACCTGGAGCCCTCTCCTGGGGCTGAGAAAGTTGGCGAGGAGGGCTCTGAATTGAGGATGTGATAGATGGAGTCCAGTTTGTCTTCTGAGAAATCCATATCTTCCCCCCTTCGCTTGAGTTGTCTTGAATTTTATGTTGCCAGAGTGTATGAGAGTTATCACTAATATCAGTCATGGAATGCTGTCAAAATTTACTTTTTAATGTTGGGGCATTTAAATGTGGGTCTGTTGTCTTAATATTGGGGGTTCTGGGCTTGGACTCAAAGTCTAAATCGAGGGATCTGAATATAGGCGAGGTAGAGGGTTTACATAGTTGTGAATGGCCCTAGGTGATTCTCCAAAAGGGTCAACAAAACAAAAACAACATAAAACTTATTTTGTGCCTCTTAACTCCGGTGTTGCGTCTGGCAGAGTGCCCAGCCAGAGCCAGATGGCAAAAAGACTCTTAGACTGGCTTGTACCTTCACGTTTGGGACTTAGGAGTCATTTAAGATATTTTTCTCCAACAATTTCTGTTTTACTTCTTGAAGTGGCAGGATTCCCCAACTGTATTTGATATTTCCCTTCAGAGTTAAAAGAAAAAAAAATAAAAATAAAAGAAAAAAGGATCAGGCTGGCCTCAGCATCCCAAATGCTAGAATTATGGACCTGTACCTCCTTCACATTTGCCTATTTCTCAATAAACTGTGTTTCTGCCTTATTATTATGTAAACATTGCTCTGGAAAAAGTCACTGAGATCTTGATATATAGCTCAGGCTTGTGACCTTCCTATGTCTGTACATTGAGTGCTAGGATACATGCTAAGCAAGTGCTGTACTACTGAGCCACAGCCCCAGAGGTGTGCCTGTGTACACATCCCAAAGTTGTTCTACAGCGTTATGCTTGAGCAATGAAGAAGTTGTGGGCAACAGTTCTGTTCACACTAAGTGACAAAGATGGACCTCAAGAATGTCAGGGAGGGAGTGGCACACTGTGCAGACACTGATTATAGTGGCTGGGGACAGAAATGGGACAAGTGACTGATTTCCCTAAGTATCTTCAGTTCCATTCTACTCTGTTCCACACCCATAGACCTGGCTACTTTGTGATGCCTTGTTCCAAGGATCCTGCGGACACTCCACACTCAGTGTCAGGACAGAATGAAAACCAAGCTGGTGGTTGTTCCATCCACTTTTCCTGCTATCGCCTGCCTTGTGCCCTGCTGCCCAGCTGGCTGAACTCGTTACCTGTGCTTCTGCTTTATGTCTTACCCTTGAAGCAAAGTTGTTCTGAGCTCTGTTGTATTTACTTAAAAAATGTGTTATTATCGTGTGTGTGGACATGTGTGTGGAGGTCAGAGGACAACTTTGTGGAGTCGGTTCTCTTCTTTAACCTTTATATAGATGCTGGGAAGCCAACCAAGTTGCTAGGCTTGCATGGTGCCTTTACCCATAGAATCTTCAGGCTGGCTTGTTTATGATAGGTGATTGGTCCACCAATGAGCTACACATTCTACCCCAGTTTATTTGAACTGCTGGCTTTGTTTTAACACTGTTGTTGGTGTCTCTCAGCCCTAAGAAGCTTCACCTTGTGCCATTTCAGAAGCCACCTATCTGCTCTGCTGGCCAGCTGTCTCTCTTCATACCTTGTCTTTTGTACAGTGGCTGTGTGTACCTAAAGCATCTGTGGGATGTAGCTGTTCTGCTCTTTGCTCCATGCTTCATCTTTTGGTAGCAAGTTCTCTACCATTGAGTTGGATCTCCAGACTTTATTTTTAATTTTTACTAATCTATAACAACCTTGGCTTTGTTACTATGAATTTTCTTTAGATATTATTTTTGGAAATGGGACATTTTTATTATTAAAATAAATTCTACTCAAACCCTTCCAGTCGATAAAAGCTAAACAAATGCAGAATTCCTTGAATGGTCACTGTCCCACTAGCATAGTTTAAAAACCACTGGCCTCTAGGGTTTTAAGTCAGACCTATTACAATACTTATATAGCCATTTCACTAAGCATCCCAAACACAATCACCCAGGATTCCCATCATTTCCCTGCTCTACTCAGACATGAGTCTGTCTCTATTCCTTCAGCCACAGATGGTGACTGTTCATTTCCCACTGGGCTTATGATTACTCAAATAAAACACATACGTTTTGGAACTCCGAAGATCTGAATTATGAGCTCATCTGAGACTTTGTTTCCTTATCAAAATGGCCAGGCAGGTCCATGGAGATGGCTCGGAAGCCAAACGTGGTCATTGTTCAGGCCAATACCTTAGTTCAACTTCCAAACCCACATAATAGAAGGAGAGACCTGACTCCAGCAAGTTGTTCTTTGACACGCACACACATGCTATGGTGTGAGAGGCCACACCCCCACCACAAGCACACACAAAACAAACATTTTTAAAAAGTGAGCCAAGTTGGCGATTAGTATTATAGATGTAATCTTAACACTGGGGAGGCTGAAGTAGGACACCTGTGAGTTCTAGGTCAGCCTGAGCTACAGAATGGGACCATGTCTCAGTAAACAATAAAAAGACAAGTAAACCCAAAAGGTATAGATTTAAACACTTTAAAGGGGAACCAGGTGTTGTGGTGCACACCTTTAATCCCAGAATTTAGGAGTCAGAGGCAGGCAGGTCTATATAATGAATTTTAGGACTACCAGAGCTATGTAGGAAATCTGCATAAAGTTCTCAAATCAGGGCTGAGCCTCAGAGTGAGAGATCTTTCCTACTTCTCAAATGTCACTGTTCTGTAACATTCTTTTGTTTGTGTTTTTTGAGACAGGGTCTCTCTAAGTAGCATGCTCTGGCTGTTCTGGAATTTAGTATGCAGACAGGCTGGCCTTGAACTCATAGAGAGCCACCTGCCACTGCCTCCTGAGTGCTGGGATTAAAGGTGCCCACCATGCCCAGCCCTGTAGCATTTATTTATTAACTTATTAGACTGCAGGAAGTACTTTCTCCCCAGACTTGTGTGCTTAACAGAATTTTAATAATCTTTCTATTATGTAAAAATTTTTGCTGTTGTTCCTGGTGATGCTGGGGCTCATACTCAGCAGGCACGTGCTCTACCATCCAAGCTACGTTCCAGGCTCTAACATGTGATGCTCTAGTCAGACAAACAAGGTGTTTGTTCCACCTCCCTGGCTTTTGAGCTCTGTGAAGGGATTTGACTTACTCACCTTTGGTTTTCAGTGCCTGTCAAAAACAGGCTTGAATCAAATTTCTGTTAAATTCTGATGCATCAAACCAAATTAAAATGAAATGGGTTCAAACTTGAAAAAATAAAGGCCAGGCAGCTTCCTTGGCTCTAAGTCGGCTTCCGTATAACGAGTGGAACAAGGATTTGATGGATGTGCATGTGCTGTTCAGTAATAAAAGGAGCCGTCTCCTGCTTCTGAACACGGGAGTGCAACTGCTGGACTGTGAAATAATCTGCAAAACGGCATTTTTCCTGAAGTGCTTTGTGTTGGCATCAGTGGGATAGAATGTCGTTTCATAGTCCATGTTTATTGAACCATGTAAGGGATTTACAGGAGCATCTGCATGGTAGCCAAAGTTAAAGTGAGGCACTGTCCCAAAAAATGACATGTAAGACAAATTGATGTATTCAAGCACTCAGAGTCAACAACACAGTCTGCTGTTTTTATAGAGGACATTTTGGCACTGAGCACAGTGTGTTTCTATGTGACAAAACGAGGCTTAAACCAACTCCCTGTCCCCAACAAAAACCCTCCATTTCCCTTCTGTTTTCATTTCAAGGCATCACTAGTCTTGTTTTATCCAAGTTCAAAATCTTTAGTTGTGTTTTTCTTCTTGCTTCTTCCTTGTAATCGCTTGTTACCTAAGTCTAACTGATTCTCAAATACTCCGCACCGACCCACCTCAGATAATTTGCCACCTGTTTTAACACGTGTCTCTAAATTTCTGCTTTTTCTTATTTGATATCTACTGCCTTTGCAGACTAGGTAATATGCTACCTCTAGACCGGGTAATATGATTCATTGAGACTGGATACTTGGCTGCCTTTAGACTGGGTAATAGGCTACCTTAGACTGGGTAATATGTTGCTTCTAGACTGTTAGAAGTTGCATCTAGTTTATGCTTTAAGTGAGCATAGTGTACACTCACTCAGAGGTCTGCTCAGAATCCAAGTTCTCTGTCACCAACTAGAAATGTCCAAGTTTTTTCTGAGACCCAGTTCTTACCTCCCATTCCAGCTTAATCCTTCATCTCCTATATCCAACCCATTCACAGACTTCATCTAATAGGATTGTGAGGGTTAATTCTATACATCAACTTGAACAGACTGAGGAATTCCCAGATGGCTGGTAAAAGCATGTTTTCTGTGTAAGAGGTAAGTATTTGAGTCATTTGACTGAGTGGAGAGGGTCTTATCAGTATGTGTTGGTCGGTATTCGATCTGCTCAGGGCTGGTGGGACACACGAGAAGGAGGCTCTCCTTGAGATGGCCATCCATTTAAAAGGCCTTGGGCATTGAAGCCCCTTGTTGTTAAGCCATTGGAGTTCAAGATAGCTCATTCCCAGTCTTAGGCCTTTATTTCCATATTGGGAGTCAATCAGTGCTCTGGGTTCTCTGGGCTTCATACTAATAGCTCCCCAGCTTGCAGATAGGACTGCTTAGCTGTCATAAACTTGTAAGCCACTTCCCATAATCCATCTCTCCTCATACATGATGTCTGCCTACCTGTCTATCCCGTGGCTCTAGTTATCTAGAGAAGTAATGAAGAGATTAGTTTCTTCCCAGGCTTCCCCCAGTTTTCTGTCATTGGCTTCTGCACATGAGTCTGTTTCCTTAAGATGCATTAGGAAGCTCTAGTGACTGCCTACCATACTCACTAAGGGACTTTACCTTCAGCTCTGATCTGTGTGCTGCTTCTTAAGATATCATCTCTGTGTGATGTCATCATCTGGAGGACATTAATGAGGTGTATTTTTATTTGTTTGTTTGCAGACAGGCTTTCTCTGTGTAGCCCTGGCTGTCCTAGAACTCAACTCTGTAGACCAGGCTGCCTTTGAACTCAGAGATCTGCCTGCCTCTGCCTCCTGAGTGCTGCTTAAAGGTGAGCACCACCACTGCCTGTCCATTAATGAGGCTTTAATTCTTTCAGGGTACGCTCATAACCAAAAATTGTTACTTTAAATTGTTTTTTGAGAGAATCACTTTATATATTTTTGGCTGCCCTAGAACTTACTATGTAGACTAGGCTGGCCTAAAACTCACACAAATTCTGGGATTATAGATATTCATCAATATACACAACATGTTTATTAATTTTTATAAATTTTAATTGCGTGTGTGTGGATTGATTGGTTGATTGATGAGTGTATGAGTGTGTGTGTGTGTGTGTGTGGTGAGGCCAGGGCTTCATGCATGCCAGGCAAGTGCTCACCATTGTGCTATATCCCAGGCCTATCACCAATTTTGCTGGAATATATTTTTCGATCTGTATTTTCCTTGGCTTCTGATTTGCTTCGTAAAGAAAGCTCTTAAATCTAGTTTTGTGGATTAGAAGTGAAGCTGGCACTGAAGTCCACTTCCACTCCCAGGGCTTCCCACTCTTTTATACACCCCGGGGAGGCCAGCTCTACTCTAGGAAAGGTGGTGTGTTTGAGACACTGTGCTCAGTGCTGTGGCGCCAAGAACCATTTTTTTTTTTAAAGTGAAAAGCAAACTATGACCCTTGCTGTTCTATTTCCTATTATTTATTTATGTCTCCCCAGATGGCTGTGTCTTCTATTATGTCTTCCCAGATGGCTGTGTCTTCTATCCACATCTGTTTGACTACATTAAAAAAAAAAAAAACTGTTTAAACTTAAGAACTTAGTTTTTGAGTGTACTGGTGCATGTCTTCAATCCCAGCACTTGGGAGGCAGAAGTAGGCTCTGTGAGTTTGAGGCTAGCCTAGTCTACATAGTTAGTTCCAGGAAAGCCAAGGAGACTATCTAAGAAAGAAAGAAGGAAGGAAGGAAAGAAAGAGAGAGAGAGAACTTGGTTTGTCGATGTTTAAAAAATCATTTTTAACTAACATTAAATTCTGGGGGAATTCTATGCTTCATACATCTGTTCACTTTTCCTAACTTGTGATACAGTTTAAGCACATAGTAAATACTCAATGAGCAAGAATTTGTCAGCAGAGAATATTAGAGTAATGTGAGCAGGTTTACTATGTTCCAAGTTAAATATCTGGGCCAAGATAGGAGTGTTTTTAGACAACAACAAAAGTTTCCCAATATTTTCTAGTTTGGAATTTCTATAAATGAGTAGATATTTACATGTGTTCTATTTAAAAATCCTAATGCATTTCTGTTGGACAATAAGCACTGCTGTTGTTGTTAAATCCCAACTGAGAGAACTGGAGTGGAATACTGACAGAAAAGGAAATACTCTCGAGATAACACATGGACTTCATCAAAAAAGCATTGGGTGAAATTAGGCAGGAATTTGGGAAAAAGACAGATTGTCATCTGGGTTCATTGACTTTAAAAACTAAATATTTGTAGTATTCAAAGTCATTTTGTTGATGGACCCTCTTAGAAAAGAAGTTCTTTATTTAGAATTACTCTGATTTGTTTAATAATATATGTATATATATGAAAATTTGGATTGACTTTGTATAAAGCATAGAATGGAAAATTTTACAAGAACTCTAGAAATGACCACTATAATTTAGTTTTCTTAAAAAAAAACTCACAAAGCTCTGTTTTTAAATAGGTTTTATATTACCCATACCTACCACAATGATTTTCACTTAATAAAACATAGCATCTTGAAAGCTGCCTACCCTAGAATTTCAATATTAAAAACTAGTCATTAAAAGATAGCCAATGGAATCTCCCATCTTTATTAGCCTTTTTAATGTTTTAGAATAAGCAAATAACCCTGGGAGAAATGGCATATCTTTCATCCTTTCCTTTCTCCCTCCCTTTCATTTTTTTGAGACCAGATTTCCTAGATCAGCTAGCCTTGAACTCATAGAAATCCACCTGCATCTGTCTCCTGAGTGACGGGACTAAAAGTATTTACCACCACATCTGGTAAGACTGTTTCTTAATTCATAGGATTCCGAGCTTTTGGAATGGAAGCTGCCATTGATAAAAATGGCCACAAGATGGTACAAGAGTAAGTATGTGAAATAAAGTGCCATTCATTCATTCAGCAAAGAAAATTTAATAAGCCCAACAACATGCCTGTAATAATGATGTCTTAGTTTGCTTTCCTGTTGCTGTGTTAATCACCGCGACCAAAAGGAACTTAGGGAGGAAGTAGTTTATTTGGCTTATATGTCCTGATCACAGCCATCACTGAGGGAAGTCAGGGTAGGAACTTAAGGCAGGAACCTGGAGGCAGAAGTCAAAGCAGAGATTATGGAGGAGTGCCACTTACTTGCTGGCTTGCTCCCTTTTGGAATGCTTATCATGCTTGCCTTTTTTTTTTTTTTTTTTTTTTTTTAAACAACCCAAGATCACCTGCCCAAGGGAGGCACCTCCTTTAGTGGCCTGGGTCACTCCCACATTAATTGTTAAACAAGAAAATGCTTCCTAGATTTGCCTACAGGCTATTCTTATGGAGTCATTGTCTCAGCTGACACTCCCTTGCCCCAGATGTGTCTAGGTTTGTGTCAAAGCTGGCAAAAGCTAACCAGCATGGCAGGGCACAAGAGATATAGTTTTAGACAGAGGTCTCATCTTCAAGAAGCCGAACCCTAGAGAGGTAGTCATTTGTATAAAAGCTAGATGGGATGTATAAAAGCTAGTTGGGTATGGTGGTGAATGCCTTTAATTCCAGCACTCTGGGCATAGATCTCTGTGAGTTCAAGGCCAGCCTGGTCTATATAGTGAATTCTATGACAGCCAGGACTACACAGAGAAACCGTGTCTTGAAAGAAACCAAACAGTAAAAGAAAAACAAAGCAAAACAAATCTAGGGATAAGCAAGAGCTCTAGCATCTATGTTCAAAATACGTGATGAGCGAAGTCTCAAGGGAAGAAATGGGCACATCTGCAGAGGCACTGAGTGGGTTTAAAAGCACCAGAGAGGAGGAAGTGCTTTTCAGGCAGGATTTTACATGTAGGTGCATAGTAGGAAGTAGATAAGCAGGAGGGTGACATGCATGGGGACATGCCAGCATTGTGTTAGGGAAGAAGGCACTTTGGTAGCAGTAGACATGGTATAGAGAGACAGAGAGACAAGGTGGGAAGTGATTGTAGGCTCCAGGGGAAAATGAGGAGGACCAGTGTTGTAGGATTGAGAGGACATTAGGACCCCAAGATTCAGTGATTGAGTGGCTGACTGATTGAATGAGGTTGACATAGTGTTTGTCTCAGTGAGGGTTTCTACTGCTGTGAAGAGATACCAGGACCCTAGCAGCTCTTATAAAGGAACGCATTTAATTATGGTGGGTCCTTTACAGTTCAGAAATTCAGTCCATTATCATCATGGTGAGGAGATGGCAGTGTGCAGGCAGACAAAGTGCTGGCTACATATTAATCACAAGTCAACAGGAAATAGACTGAGTGTCACACTGAAGTTTAGGAGATCTCAAAGCCTGCCTCCACAGTGATACAACAAGACCATATCTACTCTAGCAAGGCCACACCATCCCACTCCTTATGAGCTTATGGGGGCCAATTACATTCAGTCTACCACAGTGCTCTTGGAAGACATACAAAATTCTTTCTTGAAAGCCATGTTTGGAATTATAACTATAATCTCAGGATATGGCAGTCTAAGGCAGGAGACACTCAACTTCAAGGCAAGCCTGGGCTATATAGTGTAGTCTTGTCAATGAGGAGGGAGTGGGTGGTGGCAGCGGGGTTGGGGATGGGGAGAAAAGGTATCAGTCTGGTGACTGACAGTCCATTAATATTTTGGTTCAAAAAATGACAAGCAATTGATATTGATGCTGTGGAAGGGAGATTGATGTCTGGAGCAAAGATTTATAATGAATTCGTAGTGGGTATGCATCTTAAGGACTTGGCTGAGGGATAGCAGTCAATAAATGGGAACTGTGGGCTGAGAAAGCAAACAAACAGAATGTTAGGGGGGCCACTGTCCTAGATATAGGACTCAATATGGGAGACAGAAGGTGGGATGGAGACATAGTAATACCATTCATTTTAATGATTTAATATGTTTTCTACCTTTTTTCTGATTGGAGTTAGAGAATCAGCAAGGACGTAGAATAAAAATAAGTTCTAATGTTTCCAAACCTTAAGCTCCTAACACAAAAGTATTTAGACTTTGTTTAGTTTCTCTGTTTCTTTTTCAGAGTTGGGGATTCAGTCTTAGAACGTCCCACAGACTGGGCAAGTACTATATCCATGGGCGAAGTCCTTGGGCTCCCATTTGGTTTCTTCCTTTTTTAGTTTTTTGAGACGAGGTTTCTCTGTGTCATAGCCTTAGCTGTCCTGGAACTTGATTTGTAGACAAGGCTGGCTTTGAACTCACAGAGGTCTTCCTGCCTCTGCCTCCCATATTAAAGGCATGCATCACCGCAACCAACTCAATTTGGCATCTTCATCCTTCAACTGCATTGATTGGCAGGCTGTTAACTCTGCGCAAGAGAAATAAACTTGAACTCTGTCAGGATGTATAATGTTGGGCATGGTCTCAGTGCTTTTATCTTAAAATGGAAATGTCTCAACTGGGAGATTAATATATCACCTTTGTCTTTTATGCATGAATAATGACTTAACTACCATTGATATGGGACTAAGGAAGACAGATGGTAAGATACTGTTTGACTTTATTAGAGAGGAAGTGGTTTGGATGTGTGGATGGAGATAAACTGCACTGTTTGCAGAAGCACATCCCCACCCCCCCTTTGTGAGACATGGTCTGGCCATGCAGTCTAGACTAGTTTAGGACTTACTTTATTGCTCAGGCTGACCTTGAAACGTCCATCCTTATTCCTCAGAGTACTCAGTGCTGAGAGTACAGATGTGTATCACCACACCTGGCTTACAACACTCTTTTTGCACAATTTTGTGAAAATAAAAAATTAAGAGGGTCAAGACCTGGGGCCACATTCCCCAGTAGACCACCCATAGACTGGGGCAGTGTAGAATCTTGGTAGGTGGCTCTGCCTCCTGGAGTCATGGTAAAATAGTTCACTGCGTTCTCTTCACCCACAGATCTCCTCATCGTAAAGGATTACCAGTGTCCACTCTGTTGCCTTCATTAATATTCAATGTCTGTTGAGGTAGCTTTTAGCTCTGGTAGGTTGCCTTCTGGCAGTCTAAGATATTCCATGCATAGGCTTTGGGAATGTGTGGGCCACAGGTTGCATAGGTATTGAGAAGTACTTCTTTTTGGCTATGTGTGTGTGTTTATCTAAATAAAATACATATACACTAAAATGTGTGGATTTTAAATTTATGTATTATATGTCTTTGTATGTGTATGTGTACAGGGGCCTGTGGGAGAGGACAGATATATTAGACCCATAAAACTGGACTTAGAGAAGGTTGTCCTCTTCCACGTGGGTGCTGGGAACCGAACCTCAGTCCTTTGTGAGAGTAGTGCATGATTTTAACCTCTGGGTTTTGTGAAATATAGACTATTTCCCTCAGAAGGTATCTGTTGAAATGCAATAAAAACCTATGAAGATTAGTAATGTTTTTCTAATATTCATGATATATAAGGCACTGACTTAAGTGGGTTATACAGGGTAATTCACAACATAATGACGTAAGAGAAAAAGACGTTATAGATGAGAAGATGGCATGGCTAAATGACTTACCTAAGATCCTGTGTTTGAAGAATGACAGCTCCAGGTCTCTGGTCCTGGTGTCCGTAAAGTTAACCACTATATCACCTACTTCTTCAGTGAAGGAGCAGTTGTTGGATAACAATAAGCCCAGTGGGGAATGGGGATGAATGTAACATGAAGGTCACAGGAAGGTCCCTCTTTTGAAATCCGTCTTAACCATGTTGACTGAAACACAGGGAAAATTAGGAGAGATGAACTTGGTGGAAACTCTGTGTCCAGGCTCACAACTCTGAGCAACATCTTTGAGGACACAGGCCACTGAGATTATTCAACATTCCTCCTCCATTCTATTTTCATGATACCCCCGCCACATTGTAGGTAGGTAATCCTCCTTGCCTCTTTCCCATGTTGGGATGTCCAGAAGCTCTCTGGTCATTTAACAACCATCAGATTCCTTGACTAGCACACATAGCAGTTTATCGTGGCTAATGACCTGGAGGCCGTGGGCCCCTTTCCATCAGAACCTGTGGGACAATGACACAGTCCAGGTTTTGCTGTCTTGACAAACATTTAGTAACAAGAAGTTCAGAAACAACCCACAGTTTGTTCTTACAGACTTACTATAGTCTATCACAAGAACCCAGGCATCACAAGAAAATATGACATTTGTAGGTAGTTTAAGGCCAGTGAGATGGCTTAGTGGATAGCGGCTGCCAAGGCTGCCAGGTCTGCCAACTTGAGTTGGATCCCTGGAACCCATGCTGTGGAAGAACCAATTCCCACATGTTGTCCTTTAGCTTCCGTATGTGTACCCTGATGTACATGCTCGCCCCCAACAAGTACACACATATAAACAGACAAGCAAAAACCCCTGAGATTTTAAAAGGTGGTTTAACTGTCCTCAGGAGTGGATTCAGACAGCATGTAACAAACTCTGGATAATGATAACACCTTTTGAAGCCAATAACAAGCAGCATATTGGGGGGGGGTAGGTTGCAGCCAGTGTATAGTCAGAAAGCAGTGTTGCAAAGTCAAGGCGTAAGCAATCTCTTAACAACAAAATACTATAGGCAAAGAAAGAAAGACGGCCATTAACCTTTTTTCAGTTGTACCTCCTTAAAGAATCAGTTTTACACAAGAATATCAGTTTCATTTTTTTATACCAAAATTCAGTGTTTATTTTTCTTTTTCTTTTTTTTTTTTAACTTTCAGTGTTCTTATTTGATGCCCCATTGCACAACCTTCTTCCACAATTGAGATAAGATGAACAGAGTTGCGTCCACTGAGACATGGTAGCCTGGCCCGTTCAGGCCATCACCTTCAGGACTCTGCAGAGCTGACTACCCCCTATACAGTCCCTATTTGCTGCTGGCACTTAGGACTGGAAGGCAGAGGATCACGCTCTGCTGCCCAAAGTATCTTTAAGAAAGTGTCCATTTCAGGGGTAAGTTGGTGCCATCTGCATGGGTACAGCTGCTGGGCCACCCTGCACTGAGCCAGTACCAAGGCTCCCTCATGTCTGGCTGATTTGACATTAGATTTAGAAGGCTGCCTCACTGAGACTTATTTCCTGATTTGATGATCTTACCATCTGAGAGACACAAATAAAGAGATGAAGCTTCATTTGCTTTCTAAATTTGTCTTGGTCTATGGGATGTTTACTGGCTATCTGGAGATGCGAACACACAGAGATCGCCACTCCGCCAACAACACAGTGATGTTCCATGTAATAAGAGGCTGATGCTGTTTAGTTGCTAGGGTGGTGTACATCAGAAAACTGGCTCCATCCTACGTGGAAAATAGCTCTAGTGGAGACAGAATTCGCAACAGTGTGATTTTTACTGTGCTGTGTCACTCAGGAAACAAAACCTATTTGCTAAGTGTCATTCCTTTTCTGTGCACATTCTCATCCACACAGTCTCTTTGAGCCAGATTTGCCATTTGATATGAATCAAGTTTTGTTTTTTGTTTTTTTTCCCCTCCCACAGTCCTTGTCTTTTAAAATAGTTTTTATTTTGAACACTAGAAAATAACTGAGAAGATTGTTTAGTGGGACCCACCCTGCTGCTAACTGGAAAAGACACTTGAACCCTCTGGGCCTTAAATTAAATATCTGGAAAAATGAAGTGGTTGGAAAAAATGACTTCTAATATCCTTAGATCTAAAAATTGTGTCACCTTGTATTTTAGAAAAGACAGTTGCTGCATAGTATGGGACTTACAGACTGGTATGGTTTTGATAAGTTCCGGGGTCATCTAGGAAAAAACCCAACATTTTAAACTGAAAAGATACTGGTATTTGGGGGGTCTTCGTCTTGCTCTTCGAGGTTGGGTGACTGGGGCTATTGTGACTTGGAGTCCTTAGCTATAGGGGCTGCCAAATGGCACAAAAGAATGCTTCACTGTTAACCTCGCTGGACATTTCTAAGGGAAAACATGCTTCCTTCCCCAAGTTTCCAAAGCCATGCTTTCCTCAAGGAAGGTAGTTGAAATTAAAAGAAGCAGAGCTTTGGATTTAATTCAGTGGGTGAACATGAAAGCCAGGCATAAATCTTAGAAGAACTATGTTTTGCTGGGAGGCAGAGAATTGTGCCTGCTCTCTGATGTAGGGGTACACAAGAGGGGCCAGGAGTCCCCCTTCAACGGTGCAGACCAATTAAGTGAAAGTCTTGAACTGAAATAGCCTTTTATCATCTGGGTGAGAAGCCACAGATTTCAAGAAAAGGGCTATTGTTTAGCAAAGAGCTAATTAGCTGGGCTGCACTGAGACTCTTGGGTTTGTTTCTTATTAGAAAAAGGAAAAGTCCAAATCGCAGATGGGCCACCTTTTGTGCTGGAATTCCAAGGAATTGGACATTTAATCCATTTTCAGAGTACAGAATTCTCTTGAAAGCTAGATCTGTCTAACTAGGACTTAGATGGAGACCCGAATTAAACATGGGCTGCCTCTGATGTACCAAGGGCTCCATAGACTTCTTTGGTATTGGTTTGTTGGTACGTTTTTATCCTGTGGAAATAGATTCTGCAGTAAATTATCCAAGGGTTTCTAACTGCATAAAGGCTTAGCCATGTGCTAAATGAATATTTGTTCTGAGGCAAGTTGTTGGAGCTTGTGTATAAAGTGATATATGTATGGAATGTTGAAGATTAAATTAAATTTACTGATAATATCAATGCTACAGAGAACTGAAGGGCTACTCATCCTAACATGGTGTACTGTTTTAAACTGTGGCTCTCACAGCATAGTAACATTTTATGATAAACATGAACTGAATTAATTCTTTGTTAAGAACAAACACGCAAGCATATTGAAAACTAGTGAGATGGGTGGTCTTTGCCCAGTGCAGGGAATTAGGATTACAATTCATATGGAAAAACAGCACTAAATTTTTTTTTTCCTGTATTTAAGAGCTTCAAGAATCGGCCTCATGTCCAAGTCTTGGCTCACTGATTCAGAGCTAGAGTATGTGACTTACTGAGTGACGGCGACAAGTTGTTTACCTTCAGAAGTTTGGCTTCTTCATCTAAGATGCTGCAGATGGTAATACTCTGAGGTGGCTGTGATGAAAGGAAATGAAGACATCAAAAAATATAGCATGAATGCAGTGTCTGGGGAAGGTCACGACCTTCACTGCCTGCCTTACAGTCAGAGCTTCAAAGTGTGTGTGTATGTGTGTGTACGTGCATGCATGTGTGTTTGTGTGTATGTGTGTGTGTATGTGCATGCATGTGTGTTTGTGTGTGTGTGTGCATCTGTGTTTGTGTGTATATGTATGTGCATGTGTGTTTGTGTATTTGTGTGTGTATGTGCATGCGTGTGTGTTTGTGTATTTGTGTGTGTGTGTGTGTGTGTATATGTTTAGGCCAGAGAACAACATCCTATGTTGTTCTTCAGGTGCTGTTCAGCTTTTAAAATTTTAAATAGAAATAAATTTATTTTTATTATTTACTTTTTAAAAATTTATACATCTATATGCTGTACCTTGGTCATATTCACCTCTTTCTGCCTCCCTTGTACTCACCTTGTTCCCCACAACAAATCCCTTCCAATTTCATGTTTTCTTTCTCTCTCTCTGAGTCCATTTAGTGCTACTCATATGCTCATGGGTATGGGGTCATCTACTGTGCCATAGTCAACCTACCAATGGCCACCTCAGCAGCCGTTGACTGCTGCTAGGTCATCCAGAACCCTCACCTAACCCCCAATGTTGGAATTATTTAGTGGGTCAATCTGTTCAAGTGTGTAACAGCCATGACATGTCCGGAGGCCAGCATTTCACAGCTGTTATGGGATATTTGTACACTGTGTGAAGATGTATTGTTGTGAATGGTGTAGTAAAAAGCTGAAGGGCCAATAGTTAGGTAGGAGATATAAGCTGAATAAAGGAAGAGGAGGAGGATGAATCTAGTCATTCAGGACATGTTAGGAGATGCAGAGCAAGCAGGAGGAGAGATAACATAAGGCACTTGGCAGGACAAAGATTAATATAAATGAGTTAATTTAAGAGATAAGAGCTGTTAGAAATAAGCCTAAGCTATAGGCCAAGCTTTCATAATTAATAAGAAGTCTCTGTGTCATCATTTGGGAGATGTTGGGGCAGAGAAAGACTTGTTATATATAGCATCCATTGTGGGGCCATGTTTATTGACATAAAGCCTGAAAAAACTAAATAAAAAGTTCTGAATAAGCAGCTTCCTGGTGGCCATGGTCTCTGGGGTAGTTTTGGCTTACATAGGTGTAACTCTGTTAAAAGGCCCTGCTGTGCAACTGAGCACTTGAGCAGCCAGCACTGGGTATAAACTCCTGCTACAGGTGGATACAACATTCCTAGAGCTGGAACAGGTAATTACAGCCCCAGGGTGGTACTCTCTGGCATGAGGCTGGACTCTCACAGAACCGAGGTTGGCAGAGCAGCCACCAGCACAACATGTGCTTAATGGAATTGTGCAGTGGTAGCCTAGCAGTTTAAGATTTGGCTCATGTAATCAGAAAAGGCTTCAGACATACAAAAAATATGTAAACTGAGAATACTTCTGAATAGAGGTTGTATGCCTAAAAATGTGTTTAGATGGGGAAGGAAAAAAGTCACAGAAAAAGAAATAGTTTTAAAATAATAAAGTTTTTAAATAGAGAGTAAAGTAATATAAAAGGAAAAGCTACATAAAGATGGGAAATACTCAGGACGTCTGGATCTTCTATGGTGCTTTGTTGACTTTGAATTTTTAAAATGCTAGTGAGCAAAAAACAACAGCTGCTGAGAGATGCTGGGTTATGGAAACTGCTAAATTAAACCAACTTACACATTTTTAAAATGTCTCAACTTCAGGATGAAAGTCAGAAAATATGTTGTATTTGGGAAGAGGTTATGCCATTGTTTCCACAGGAAACAAGAAAGTTATAGTTTTCTTCAAATAATGAAGATCAGATTTGGTTTGGGGAGACTTCCTGAAAATATTGAGTATATTGGGTATAAAAAAGATATCAAGAAAGATCACAAGGAAGTTGATGTATATGCTGATCCCTCTACATGGGAACAACTCTAAGACTGGATGAGACATGATAAATCTTGTTGGCTAGAATCCTCATTACTTATTATTACATGCCATCCATTCATATAGCATGGATAAGGATTTATTTATATTACAATTTGGTTATGCAGTCCAAGTGGTCTTATAAAGTTGATAGGTGCCTTCTATTTGCTAAAACATAGAACAACAACAACAAAAAATCATCTTTAGCTGACTTGTACACATCATACATTCTTTACTTGTATTAATACAGATGTATATGTTACCTTTAAAAGTTTATGTGTTTTCAGAAAAAAGGACCAGACACCAATTAAAGCAAGTAGCCCAGGTGATCCAGCCTTTCAGAATGCCTCTGTTGCAGTTTTCTCAAAATTCTGCATTCAGAACAACTTCAAAGCTGCTAGCGGAGATGGTCCAATATCACAGACTACTCTAACCAGGACTTCAGATAAGCCCTGTACTTTCCCATTACACAGAGACTGGACAACAAGTGTTACAGTTAGCTCTCCCAGGACTTGACCATCACCCCAATTTTCCCAAGTTTTCCTAAAATGCTATTGCCCCCAGATAACAGAAAGCAGTTTAGAGAACACAACACCCACACTCCCAATATTGCATTCTATTTAGTATTATAATAAAAACCCAGAGCCAGATATTGGGGAAAAGCTGGAATATCAGAGAGATAGATAAACAAACCACAGCCACTTCTCACCCACCAACTTCTCAGGTCTGTCTTTATGAAATTCTCCAGTTCCAAACCTTTCTCTCTCTTCAGCCCACTGAGGAAGTATCTGGGAAAGCTGAAAACCTCTCTTCTCTCCCTCTGCCCAGCTATCTTAACTTCCTCTTTCCACATTCTCAAGGCTAGGATTAAAGGTGTGGATCACTATTCCCTGACCTTTGTGTCTTGGCTCTGTGGTTGACTCCTCTGATATGCCAGATTAATTTATATATATATATATATACATATATATATATATATTTAATTATATATATAGCACCATACCCAAGAGGTAGGGTAGGTGGTTTCTGGTCATTCGGTGGGTTATGGATATTTGTCATTGTTTAGGGGGGCTGCTTGCAAATTGTTTCTGTCATGGTTAGGGAGGAAATTAAGCAAAGGAGATTGGTTTCAGGGATCTTTTTCTGAAAAGAAAAAGGCTATAGGAATGATAGGATAAAAAGGTGGATTATTGAATCTACTTTAAGCTAAAAAGCAACTATTAATATCAAATATTTTACAATGGTATAGGTTTTTGTATATACAAATATAAGCTTATTTTTGCTAGAAAATACTCTGTATATTTTTCTACTCTTGTTTAAGATACTATTGTATATGGATACTAATTTAAAGTTATTCTTTTAACATACTCTATATATGTTTCTACTCTTAAGACATTTTTGTATATCAATACAAATTTAATCTTATTTTTGAGTGTATATATATGTATACATATGTATACATACATACACATGTGCATATATATGTATATGATGTGTGTATATGTACATATTATATATATGTTTCTACTTTTGTTTAAGATAATCTTTGAAAAGTATTATTATGAACTATTTAGGATAATTAAGAAATACAGGTTAGTAGTCATCTACCAATCAAATTTGTGGCAATGTTTCCAAGGTCACACCGAGATATGTTTTTAGATAGAAAGATGGTCTTCAAATACTTCAGAGTCTTACAGAGTATGACATTTAAGGCATTTTAGTAACATAAGGCTTTTCATGACAGTGAGACATGTCTGCTCCTGGCAGTATCAGTCTACTTAAAAAAGATGATGAACATCAGAGAGCCTTCATATGGAGTTTACTTTTACTGTGGCTCTGTTAGCCTCTGGGCAAGAAACTGTCCTTGCCTTAACTGCTGATAACATGTGGTCCAAATTGGACACGTAGGAAGAAAAGAAAGAAAGTACCAAGACAAGGTAGGACAGTTCTTCAAAATTCCTGCTTCTCAGAGAAGTCTGCCCAATATTTTAGACCTGTAGGCTAAAGATGGATGCCCCAACATGGCAGAGAAATCTTGGGTGACTGTCCCTGGTAACAAGATGTCTCTGTTTTTTCTATAGTTTTGGATGTTGCTTACTCTTCACATTGTTACAATAAGGTTTTCTGGCCCTGGGCACCAGAAGTCCAGACCCATAGACCTGCAGCCCCAGACTCCTTATCTGCCCATAGCTGCTTTGGCACCCCAAAATGACTCAGATGCTTAAATTAACTTCATGCTGTTTGGCCTATGGCTCAGGCACATTTCTAGCTTGCTCTTACATCTTAACTCAACCCATTTTCATTAATCTGTCCTGCCATGTGGCCCGAGGCTCACCAGTGTTCCTTACATGTTTCTTCTTTGGGCATTTGGCTCAAACTGTTCTGACTCCACCCTTCCTTTCCTACCAATTTTGATTCCCCTGTCTACTTTTTCTATGGTGCCTGTCATGGGCCAAAACAGCTCCTTTATTTAAAGATTGATTTTCACAGCATACAGAAAGACATTCCCACACCAGCACGTCCTGTTTACTCAGGTAATATTACATCCTTCTTGGGTCTTTGATGAGGTTAAAGATCAAATAGTTATAAGTACAGTTTTCCTTGTTACCAAATTCAGAAAAGAACTCACAAAGAGGTGTAAAATGTCTAAGGCTGAAAGATGTAAAATCTTGATTTGTTATCTAAGAAAATAGTTTTAGGCCGGTGAACAGGGTCTTAGGATGGTAATACAAGGTATGATAGAAATGGTTTAGATATAAAACTTTGGATTCATCAAGATAAAATAGATAATAGAATACTTTCTTCAGATTTGACAAATACAAATGGACTGGACACTGTGAATGTAATTTTTATGTGATAATTGTTCTTATTGCACATAATTTTACTATATTTGAGTTCAAGCCTTTCCTTTTTGTTTAGACAAAGGGGGGTGGAAATGCTATGGGATATTTGAACACTGTGTGAAGAGGTATTGCTGAGATGGGTTTAATAAAAAGCTGAATGGCCAATAGCTAGACAGGAGGTACAGGTGGGGTTTCCAGGGAGGGGAAGGAAGAGTGTGTGTGTGGGGGAAATCTAGGTGTGCAGAAGATGTGAGGAGACACAGAGGGGAAACAGGAGGCACAAGATGGAAGAGAGGTAACACTATGTGATAGAATGTATATTAATATAAATGGGTTCAAGTTATACAAACTAATTAGAAACAAGCCTAAACTGTAGGCTGAGCTTTCATAATTAATTAATAAGAAGTCCCTGTGTCGTTCATTATTTGGAAGCTGGCGGGACAGGAAATGACTTGTTACACCCAGCATTTCTTCCTATCCTTCGGCTTTTACATTCTCTATGCCCCTCCCCCAGGAGGTTTGCTGAGCCTCAGAGGGGAGAGTGTTATTATAAAATTTCCATCTATGACTGAGAACTCACTGTTAATTATTTGTAACACAGAGAGTTATGAGTCTGCATTAACCTCTACTCTCTTCTACAAGAAGCTTCTCTGACCAAGGCTGAGAGCAGAAAAAAATAATCTATGGATATAGTAATACATTTTTAGAGGAGAATTTGGCAACATTTAGCAAAATAACACCAATAAGTTCTTCCTGAGTGTATATGACTTTCCTAGACATGGATTTTGACTATGTTTATAGTATCAGTCTTGAACTCACTCCTGTAGATCAGGCCTTAAATATAATCAAGAGTTTGATGTCATCTCATAAATAGTCTCAGCACTATTGTACCAGTGGGCGCATGTTGTTTATCAGGTTGTTATTACAGCGTGCAGGGTCCAATGCTATGTAAGGCCAATGATGCTCTTTCTCTCCCAGAAGTCAGGATAGCACCTTTCAGAGTTTCCAGTCAGAATTCCCTGATTAGTTCAAGGTGTTTTCTCCACATTTGGTACACAAAATGAGTGGAGTCTGCATCTGTGGGGTCTTACTATAAAATTATAGTGGGCAACAAAGAGCAGTAGCAATAGTTTGTGTTTTGGGGGTGCCCTGTAGCTTCTTTAACCAGTAGTTTTTTAGGAAGGTGAACTGACCTTGATACTGAGATTTTCATAACATAACTGTTGTCTTCTAGAAACACCATTGTTCATCTATGCAGGGTATTCCTGGTTTATAAACTAGTGTGGTTTCCCATGGCCTCTCTCCCTACCCAGTTCTTTCATAGTACATGAAATTATCAAACTTGGTAAAAGGTCTCAAGAATAGTGTTTACAGTCTAATTCAGGTTAAGATACATTTTTTTGTTTTGTTTGAGGTAGGGTTTTATTAGGTGGCCCTGGCTGAGCTAGAATTCAATACGTGGACAGGCCTAAAATTTGCAGAGATCTATCAGCTTCTTGAGTGCTGGGATTAAAGTCATGTATCACCACGCTCAGTTTTTTTCAAAAAAGTATTAACAACAACAACAACAAAATAGTGTAACATCCTGGCTGGCTATGGTAGTATGTACCTACCCTCGGAGCACTTGGTTGTTGGAGTAAAGCTAAGCATGGTGTGGAGGCAGCAACCCTGATGAGTCCCATGATTTTCTGCTGCAGTTGGGGTTTGTAAAGTGCTCTTCACACCATGATCTAAATCAGTGTGAACTAGGAGGCCAATTTGTAAAACGGAAACGTGACAATAAAAAGATTGAGCGACTAAATAAATACGTAATAAAATGCCATTACCCTTTGAAAATTCTTCAAGCACCTCACATGTTCTATGTTTACATAAGCTAAACTTTTCTTTCTTTTTGTTCCTTTATTGATGCTTGGTTATCATAGAAAATGATAAAACATTAACCGAGCAAAGGAAATGAAGATAATAAAGTTGGGTTATTATGTAACCACTCAGAAATGAAGTCCAGGTTAATTTATCAGTGTTTATCAGTCACTGTGTAGTAGTGAACATTTTTCCTACATTTTGTGTAATCTGTTGCTGTTATTGCTTTTTTTTTTTTTTAAAAAAAACTTAGGTTCTAATGTTAAATTCTAGTTGTTTCTTTTCTTTTTATTTTGAAGACTTATTTTTATGTTGTGTGTGTTTGTGTTAAGTATGTCTTGTGTGTGTGCAGGTGCCCACAGAGACCACAAGGGGGCATAAATCTCTTGGAGCTGCAGTTATAGTAGGTTCTAGGACTTGAGCTCAGGTCTCTATGAGAGCTGCTACTGCTCTTAACCATTGAGCTGTCACTCCATCTACTTCTCATGTACTTTTAGAGCATTTCTTTTTCTTAAGTATTTGTATCTATACTTTGCTATTTTATAAATATAATAGCTAAAAAATATTTTCCAGTGTTTCACATGCTAGAGAAGTGCTCTCCCACTAGCTATATTGCCCTGATTTTCATTGAAACAAACAAGTGCATTGCATGTGGGATCTGACACCCTCTTCTGGTCCCTGTGAGTACTGCACTCACATGCATATATCCATTCATATACTTAGTGAAAAGAAATTGGGACACATTACATTAAGATATTTTATCAGAGATGGAAAGCTGTGAGACTTGGCTTTTCAAGTTTATTTTTCAACACTACATTTATTTATTTATTTTTTAAAATTTTATTTTTAGTTATTATATGTGTGTGGGTATGTGCACAGAGTGTAGGTGCTGGTGGAACTGAGAAGCAACCTCATTGTGGCTTACACCTGTCTGTAGTTCCAGTTCCAGAGGATCTGATACCTCCTTTGAACTCCAAAGGCCCTGTATACGCAGGCTGCACAGACATTTATGCAGACTTAACACCCACACACATAAAAAAAATAAGAAAAGATTTGTAGTGCTTACATAAAATTTATTTCTGACTTGCAACTTTAATTTTTAAAATGTGTTTTTTTTTTTTAGCTGATAAATGAAGTAATATTCATTATTGTTTGTTTGAATCCTTCATTGCTAGTGGGTGGGGCTGTGACTGATACTCTGTAATGAATGATCTTGTACATTGAAACATTGCTGCAGTTATTAACTTTAATAGTTTTTACTTCATTTAAAGATTCTTTAACAGAATGGCCAGGGCTACAGAGAGGAACCCTGTCTTGAAAAAATAAAACAACAACAAAAAACCCCAAAGAAACAAAAGAAGTAGATTCTCTAGGAAGTTTTATTCCTAAAACTCTGTCGTTTGACAGGTGTGGTTGCCCATACATGTGACTCTAGCACTTTGGGATGCCAAGGCAGAAGGGTTACTTTGAACTTTCAGCTAGCCTAGGCTTCAGAGTGAGATCGTCTCAAGCAAGCAAGCAAGAAGCAAAAAGCAGAGATGGCTTCCTTCTCTTCTAAATGTCGTCTAAATGTCTTTTCTTTCCATATATGTCCAAAATGCCCTTGCCAGACCTCCAGTGTGATGTTAAGTTTTTGCCACTTTCTTTGATCTTAGTTCTGAGTTTTTCATAGATGTCCTTCATCAGGCTTAGGAATTTCCAAGCTATTCTTGTTTCATGAATATTTTTATTATCCAAGGTATAAAATTTTATTAAGTAAATTTTTTATGTATCAATTAAGTTGGTTTTATTGTTTATCCTTTTAAAATTGATATAGCGTATTATATTGATTTATTTCTAGATATAAAGCCAGGTTTATATTTCATGGATAAATTCCACATGGTCATGATGTGCAATTTTTATGTATTTCGGGATTTGGGGACTAGTATAGTCGTTTGTGAAATTAGGGTGGTTTTCCCATTTTATAGTAATGTGAAAATAGGATACATTCAATAGAAATAGGATTGGACTTTTTTTTTGAGTTAGAAATGTATATTTATAGTGTTCTTTCTTGAGTTTGTGAGGTAAAGTCAGCCTTGAGGGCAAGCCACATGTCCTCTATTGTGTCCTGTGTTACTAGGCTCTAGTCTTTAGGAGATTATGTGTATTAATAGATTTTAAACTTGCAATGTTCTGCACTGTGATAAGTTTATTGGGGTGTAACCCTCAGTACTGAGGGGAATCTTATACCTGTATCGTCCTTGGGTGTGACTCTCTTGTACCCTTTGATATAGTTGGTTTCAAGGGCATGCGGAATGCATAGTACTGATTTTGGAATGTATCTTTCCTCTTTGATTTGTTGGAAGAGTTTTTGAAGATTTGTTTTTATGTCTTCTTTAAATATTTGGATAATTTGCTAGCAAAGCCATCTGGTTGTGAACTTTTCTTTGGGTAAAGTTTTTGATGTCAAAATCTGTTTCTTTTGTTGTGTCTATTTCTTCTGGAGTTATTTTTTAGAAAAGATTTGTTTATTGTGTATGTATATGATGTTCTGTCTTCCAGAAGAGGGCACATGTAGTAAGAGTTTCTGGCTCGGCCTAGCTCCAAGCAGTCACAAATAATCACACATATTTACAAAGTACAGGAGCATAATCCCACAGCGGGCACAAGATCTCATTATAGATGCTTGTGAGCCACCATGTGGGTGCTGGGAATTGAATTCAGGACTTAAGGAAGAACAGCCAGTGCTCTTAGCCTCTGAGCCATCTCTCCAGCCCTCTTGAGTTGTTTTTATAGCTGCTGTCTTTCTCAGGACTTTCCTATTTTAAGGAGGCTGTCTCAGTTCTTGGAATGCACCTTTTCATTGTATTCCTTCACAGTCCATTTCTGTTCTCAGAAAGATTGATGACAATCTCTCTTTTTTTTATTTGTTTTAGGTACTTGGACTTCTTTCTCTTTTTTCTTGGTTAACAAATGTTTATCCATTTGTTAATCTTCTACAGTAACCAAGTTTTCATTTTGTTGACTTAAAATTTAAAATATTCTGCATTTTGAATTTATGCCTTAATTCTTACGGATTCCTATGTTTTGTTTGCTTTGAGCTAGAGTTTCTCATATTCTGTGATTTTTTTTTAAACTGTGAAAGTTTAGACTGTGCCATAACTTCCTATATGGCATTTACTATAACTAGTCCTTCCGTTACTATAACAAAATGGGATAATTGACTGAAAAGAAGGCAAACGTTGACTTTGTCTCAAAGTTTTTTGGAGGTTTTAGGTCACGTTTGGTGGCTCCGCTAGTTTGAATCTTTGGAGAGGTACTCGTTATGGGGTGGGATGGGCATCATGCTTGGGAGTTTATCACACTGGGTGTACATCATACATCACGTTGAGGTGTACATGGTGGACCAGAGCTTCTGACCTCACTGTAGTTAAGAAATTAAAAAAGGAAAAGGAAACATTCACCTAAGGAAAGTTTCAATGATCAAAAGCCAGCATCACCCCATCTGACCAAGCTGAGAACCAGCCTTTAACACTGGATATTTGGGAAAAATTTCAGATATAAAGCATGACAGCTGTTGACTTGGGATCTGCTTTTGTTAAAATAATCATTTCAAGTTAGAGATTTCCTGCAGTCTTCATCACGTCTTCTAAGTTTTAGTTTGCTGTATTTTTATTTAAATTTGTCTCAAGCACATATTGTGATTTCTTCTTTGACTCCAGGATTGTCAGAAATACTTCCCACATTAAAAAGATTTCTCAAGTTTCCTTCTGCCATCATTTCCAAGGTCATTTCACCGTGTCTGAATAATATACATTGGGTGGTTTCATTCTTTAGAATTTGTTAAGCTTTGTTGTAGCGCAGTCAAGAACTTGGAGAATGTCCCATGTGATTTAAGAAATACATCTTTCCATTCCCCAGTTTTCATTTTGAATATGTTGAATATTGAGAAATATGACCCACAGAACAGAAGGTCGGGTCATGGTGGGCTCAGTGAGGGTTAGGAGTGTGGACAGAAGATGAATATGATGGTATATGCCTAATCCCAGCTGAGTAGGGTCAGAAAAATTTTATGTTTGAAGTAGCCTGGGTTACATGAAGAGAACCTATGTTACAAATAAAATAAGAATGTGAGTAGGCACTAAGCTGAAAAATTTGTTTTGTTTTGAGACAGAGTTTCATTGGATAGGCCTGGTAGGCTTGGAGCTCTCTATGTAGATCAGGCTGGTCTCCAATTCAGAGATCCGCTTGACTCTGCCTCTGAAGTGCTAGGATTAAAGGCATGGGCTACCACACCCACATAACATAAAATTATTTGACTGACTCTCTGCTTAGAAGTCTGACTTAGATAATGACACATAACAGTTGCTTTGTCCATGATTATGGTGTGTAATTAATCAATAATCAGCGAGAAGTATGTAGAAGTTTTAGAAGAAATGACTAATTATGGCACCTGCTGAATTTACAAGGGACAGAACAGTGTCTTATTCTGAATAATTCAACAGATTTTTATTTGTTGGATACCACTCTAGAATATGAATTGAAGGGTTGAAAGAAGCTGAGAGACCAGTTTGATTTAGAATCCTAGGCTGACCTTGACCTTATGAAGTAGATGAATGTGGTAGCTTGAATTTGATAATGACCCCACATAACTCACAAGGAGTGGCATTATTGGAGGTGTGGCCTTATTGGGGAAAGTGTGGGGGAGGGGGACAGGCTTTGAGGTTTCAGATGCTCAAGCCAGGCCCAGTGTTTCACATCCTTCTTTCTCCAATGATTCAGACGTGGAACTCTCAGTACCTCTGGCTGTATCCTACCATGCTTCCTGCTGTTACAATAATGAACTAAACCTCTGAACTATAAGCCAGCCCCAGTTAAATGTTTCCTTTATAAGAGGGGTTGTAGTCATGGTGTCTCTTCTTAGCAATAGAAACCTTACCTTAGAAAATGAGAGTTGATCCTACATCCCTCTTTCCCTGTCTCCACATCAAGTGATGGGGCAACAGACCAGTGCTACCATACCTGGTTCTGTAGACCTTTCAGTGCCTTAACAACTGTTTACGTCTTTGAACAAGTGTAATTAAAAATGTTTTGCAGGTAAGGTTGTAATTTGAGAAAACTAAAAGGCAGTTTGTACACAGAGCATAGAGCAGCTTCCTGGGACTTACCATGGAGATAATCACCGAGTCTCTTCTGTAAAACTGGGAGTCCTCCTTGGAGTTTCTGTGAGCTTTGAAATGTTAATTTAGATCAGTGTGCCATTGCATATTTCCTGGGGGGGAGGTTATTATGAAACAATACAATGTTTCAATCAGAATTCTAGCAAGAAGTTTCTGGTAGACTCAACATATATTAGGAAGGTTCATTCTTACTTTATTAGGTGTGTGTGTGTGTATGAGTGTGTGTGTGTATGTGTGTGTGTGAGCGTGTGTGAGAGTGTGTGTATGTATGTGTGGTGTGTGTATGTGTGTGAGCATGTGTGTGAGTGTGTGTGAGTGTGTGTGAGTGTGTGTATGTGTGTGAGTGTGTGTATGTGTGTGTGGTGTGTGTATGTGTGTGTGGTGTGTGTATGTGTGTGAGCATGTGTGTGAGTGTGTGTATGTGTGTGAGTGTGTGTATGTGTGTGGTGTGTGTATGTGTGTGAGCATGTGTGTGAGTGTGTGTGAGTGTGTGTGAGTGTGTGTATGTGTGTGTCGTGTGTGTATGTGTGTGGTGTGTGTATGTGTGTGAGCATGTGTGTGAGTGTGTGTATGTGTGTGTGAGCATGTGTGTGAGTGTGTGTATGTGTGTGTGTGGTGTGTGCTCATGGCTATCTAGGTGCCCATGGGTCCCCTGGGACTAGAGTTATAGAGGTTTTCATCTGCCCCATGTGAGTTCTGGAAAGAAACTGAAGAGAAGCGAATGTTCTGAACCACTGAGCTGTCTCTTCAGCCTTCATTTTCGTTCTTTTATTTTGTTGTTTCTGTTTTGACTCTCACTTATTTATTAATTTTCTAAATTATTTCATGTGTGACTACTGTAATTTACATCATTCTTCATCCTTCTTCCAACTCCTCTGGAGTCCCTCCCGCTCCTCAAATGCATAGACTCTTTTTCTTCTGTTATAATCATTACATATATGTATGTTATACAATCTATAAGTACAACCTGCTGAAATCCTGTAGTGTAGCTCATGTGAACTTAGGGCTGACCTCTTGGGACTGGCTAGCCTCTCAGAGGGCTCATCCCTGGAGAAGACCAGTCCCTCTCAGCAACCATTTTTAGTTTTAAAACAGTTTATTCTTTAACTTGTCACAGTGTGTGGTATAGAGGGGCATTCCTACACATGTGTACAACATGCAGTTATTAGATTAGGATAATTGATATAACCGTCATCTCAGACATTATTTTTCTGTGTGGTGAGAGCATTTATGAGCCACACTGTAAGTTCTAGGCTGGCCTAGAACTCACTACATAGTCCGGGCTGGCCTCAAATTCCTGAGTGCTGGGATTACAGGATTATATGGATAATATATATAATATAGTTCTTAGCCTGATATTTATATTCTTTGCTTCTCTGACTTGTGGAAACAGTTTGACTTCTAATGCTTAGTCACAACTGATACCTTGGCTCTACTCTGCTCTCTTGGACCACCAGTCTGGAGCAAGCTGATCTTCATTAGAGTTTCTTGTTTAAGAGGCTGGGACCTTCAAACAACAGCCCATATGAGTATTCTGTCTTAGCTGTTGGGTTCTTCTCTACAAGCCCCTTGTAGTACCAGCCTATATCTCTGTATAAGTTCCAGAGAGACTCCTGCTAGAAACCCAGTCTGCCAAGCCCCTCTTGAGCTCTTGCTCCATATGGGATGAGAAAAACAATGGTTGTGCTCTAAGCCAGTGGTTCTCAGCATGTAGGTTGCAAACCACCCATCCCCATCACATCTCAGATATTTACGTTATGATTTACAACAGTAGCAAAATTAAAGTTAAGAAGCAGCAATGAAAATAATTTATGGTTGGAGGGTCACCAGAACATGAATTATATTAGAGGGTCACAGCATAAAGAAGGTTGAGAACCACTGCTATATGCTGTTAAGTTTGTGGCTATGGTCATGCATCAGCTAACGAATGCAGATAGCTCATATGCTTGAATTTTTGAGCCATAGGAACCATAGAAATATATTATCTATTATCCATATAATGAATACTACAAAGAAAGCTCTCTCTCTCTCATATATATATATATATATATATGTATATATCTCAAATATACATATTTGTTTCAGCTTTGCCTGGCTGAAAATTTAATCCTTGCCTGAATTTCTCAATGGTTTTTCATTACATTCTTATTTTTATTAAGTAAAAATTCCAGTAGCCAGGTGGTGGTGGTGCGTGCCTCTAATCCCAGCACTCAGGACCGGAGGCAGTGGTGGCCAGATCTCTGTGAATTTGAGGACAGCCTAGTCTACAGAGTGAGTTCCAGGACAGCCAGGGTTGTTACACAGAGGAAATCTTGTCTCAGGGGAGAAAACAAAACAAAACAAAACAAAAAAACCTTTCTTGCTCGTAGCCGCCTGGTTTATGCAGCCTGTGCCTGCCTCCTTGTTTCGTCTCCAATCAGGAGACATTTAGTGCTGGCGGATCTTGACTGCATTCATGTTGTGACACTGCCAGAGTAGAGGAGGATTCTGTAAAACTCTTAGCTAAAAGCACTCTCTCTTTAGCTGTGGTTTGATACCCTTGCTGTGTAGTCGCACATACGTGCGCACAACTTAGTAGAACTATGGCTAATGTGAAAAGAGCAGCACATATTTAAAACGTGCACTTCAGCAAATTAAGAATAAATGTTGGAACCATCAATATGTTCTACATATCTTTTCTTCTCGAAAGTTCCCTGTGATCTCTTTTGTAATCTCTCCTCCCCCTTCTCCTCTTGCCTCAGAGCACTTATATAGAGAGATTATAGAACATCTCCGTTACGACAGAAGCTCCTGTGGGGAGGGACTCGGGTCGTTACTGTGAAGAATACCCATTTTGTTTCATTGTAGTTAATACTCCAGCTGTTTACAAAGTCAATGAGCACCAGGACCTCACAGTACAGGAAAACAATTCTTTCTATGGTTCATCGTGGAATAAGTAGTCAGTGGATTTCAGAGATCTTTCTGGTGGGTCAGCAGAGCTATGTCAAGTTCATGGTGTTGCACAGGGTATGACATACCAATAGAGAACACAGTCTTTTCCCAGGAAACTAGCTCCTGGTGCTAAGTAGAGAAGTTAGCTAAGTAAGTGGAGAAGGGGCTTGCCTCTGTTGTGGGGGGGGGGGGGGTAAACGAAAGGTATATTTCTTTCATGGAATCAGCAGACACTGATTTGACAAGGGCACCCTTATCTGAATCCTCTCTTTCATTCTCCTCACCCCCCCCCAATTATTTAGACCAGAGATCGGTGACCTTGTAAATCCCTCAGAGCTTAATGAGGTTCTCGGGGTTTAAAGGGGTTCTTCTCATTCTAGGGTGTCATAGGCCAAGGGTAAAGCAGGAATGACCATCATTCCTTTCCTAGAGAACATTTCCAACTGTTATTTCAGATTTCAAGAGTTTATTGATTAAAAACCCGGGTACAGATGCACTAAAAATAAACAAACATTTTCTATTTTAGGATAAGCTGTGTTCATTTTTCTACTTTATAAAAAGCAACAGGGTCTGGAGAGATGGTTCAGTGGTTAAGAGCAAGCATTTGCTACTCCTGCCGAGGACCCTAGAATTCCTAGAATCCATATGGGAGCTCACAGCTGCCAGTAACTCCAGTGTTGGAGGATCCAGACTCCCTCTTCTGATGTTCTGAGCTCCATGCATGTGCGTGATAAAATACACACACTCGGGCACACACTTCTACACATAAAATAAATCTGAAAATTGCTTTGAAATTCTGCGGTTTAGGTTTTTTGTAGATTATGAACAGTTTATATTTTTCATAAATGTAAGTATCTTCTATTGTGTAATTTTAAATGGGATAGGTTGTTAACTGTTGTCTGAATATTTAGCTGTGTCAGGGGTTATGAAAAGGACATTTCTTTCCTACCTTCCTTACTTGATTTTTTTTTTTTCATATAGAGTTTCTCTGTGTAGCCCTGGCTGTTCTGGACTCCCTCTGTAGACCAGGCTGCCCTCAAACTCAGAGATGCTCCTGCCTCTGCCTCCCAAGTGCTGGCATTAAAGGCAGATGTTACTGTGCCTACCTTCACTTGCTTATCATCATTTTTCTTCAAGGAATGGATCTTTTCTTCTCTTTTGAAAAACTTTTATATGTATTCATTTACTGTGTGTATGTGTGTGTGAATGTTGTCATGTACGAATGTGGAGGTCAGAAGACATATCTTGGGAGTGAGTTTTCTCCTTCCACCGTGAGATTCAGAAATTAGCCTCTCAGATCATGTGTGGGAAGTGCATTTATGTGCTGAATAATCTGGCAGGCCTGAGAAGATGTTTGATGTCATCATCTTCTATAGCTAGAATGAACCCTAGGGATCATCTAATGACCAGAAATGATCAAAATGCATCCCAGAAACTGAAAGGAAGTTGTCCAAAGTCAGAATATACTGTTATTGTATGTAATTAAAATGCATTTTTCATACCAGTAATATAAGGAAGCTTTAGAATCTGAGAATAGTAGAGTTTGGATTTTAAAATATATCTAATCAACATCAAAATATCTCCTTTTGGTAGTTAAGTTTTAGCAGAATAAATTGTCTAAGATAGCTCTCAACTATTTTAATTTAGATTTTCTTCTTTTGTCTTTACACAACACAGAATCCTTACCCATTCTCTGGTTGCCTCATTCTCACTGTTCCCAAAGAAATGAGCCAGCAAGGCTTGGAGGAAAAGTCAGCTTTTGTTACCCAGGTCCTGTCTGGCTTGTGCTGGCACCACTGTGGCCTGGACTGATTTTAGTTAATTCAGTGCCCACATTTTGGCAAAGTTTTTGGTTCGAGTTGAACTGCAGAGTCTTTTGAAAACAAGAAGAGCCGTTATCGGCTGTCTCTGTGGTACCAACATACATCACTGTCAGGACAGGCAAACAGAGGCTGGATGACCCGGAGTGCTGACCTGGAGTGCTGGCAGAGAGGTCTGCGACGCATCATCTCTGGCGGGCTTTTTGGAAGGTTTGCTTATTGAGGTGATGAAAGGGAAGCTGGATCCTAAACCTCACATTAATTTGGTTGCTTGGATCCTATGTGTCATAAAACCATGAGTTACAATCACAAGCTTCGTAAATTTCAATTTGTAAAGATTTACTTAAAGCAAGTTTTCTGTCAGCCTTTAAAGCTTATTTGATAGAAACTAGACCAGTGACAGTTCCTGGATTCTGTGAAGTTCTTGTTATTGAAGTTCCTCATTAAAAAAAAAAAAAGAGCCTTCAGTTCCCACGAACACAGTGCTTGCCATTCATCATTTCCCAATGGGAGTGCTGCACTGTTTCATCTCAGAGGATGTGTGGTTCTTTTCCTTTTTTAAAAATTTATTTTTCATTTTTATTTATTTTTTATTATTTTTACTTATTTTTTATTCGTTTACAGTTTCATATGTGAATTAATAATTTTAGTTATTTCATCTCTGTTACCCCACCTTCCCCCCCTACTCTCCAATGACTCCTCGTTGACGTCCATGTTTTCTTGTGGGCCTCGCTAAGTGTGAATAGGGCTGCTTGCATGAGGATGGGTGGGAAGGTTATTTACTGGAGTGTAGGCAACATCTTAGCGGCTTCGCCACTGTAGAAAATGACCCACCTCTTTCCAGCAACCTCTCATTGCCTATAGACCCGCAGAGAAGGGTGAGGCCTCATAAGCTTCTCCCTCATCCATCGTGAGATGTTGGCAGACACGATCTTGCTCAGGTCTTCTGCTTATAACAAGAGCTGCCGTGAGTTTGTGAGTGCACATCATGTCCAGCAAATGTCGTATGCAATACAAGGGAGACCATCTCTTCACTCTTCTTACATCCTTTTCATGCCCTTCTTCCATGGTGATCTCTGACACGGGGAAAGGCCTGATAGAGATGTCTATTTAGCAAGGAGCAGTGTATCACTCATTCTTAACCTTTCGATCAGTCGGGAGTCTCTGAACTACCTGCTGTGAGAAGAAACTCCTCTGAAGACTGGGTCCAGGACTAATCTGTGAATTTTAACTTGAATATTTAGAAGGCAGTTTGACAACATGACCATTTAGCAGAACAGTAGTAACAGGTTCCTCCTGGACTCTGTCACCTCCCTAGCCATGCCCTCTTGACAAGATTTTATAGTACCAGGTTTGGATTTCTTTCTATTGTGTGGACTTCAGTGCCAACCAGAAAGCAATTGGTTATCCCCATAGATGTCATGTCACAATTGCTCCAAAAGCATATTTTGGAAGGCCATTATTGCTAATCACAGCTTGCTAAGTCTGTTGTTGAATTTTATTCCCTTTAAACATTATGAAAACTAGGCAGCAGGAGACAACTTCTAGCTCAGTACTACTTTGAGTTTTGTCTTGTGACCAAAATTTGTGGTGTCTATAGCAAAAAGGTTTTACCATCAAGCTCTGGTGGCATGTGGTGCTGTGTAGACTACTACAGACCATTATATACACTTGGGAATGTGCTTCCCGTGGCCAGCCTTGATCTTTCCTGGTACCCCAAAGTCTGATGATCCTGTTGAGGGGATAACATGCATGCTTACCTCCATATTGTTGATGATGCCTTTTTTAGTTGCTTTGTTATAAGTACATACCTCTTGTAGATTATGTTTTGAGTCAGAGTCTCAGTACATAGTCTAGGCTGACCTTGAGCTCATGAACTGCCTTTTTCAGCTCCCAGAGATTGGGTTACAGGCATGCAACGTAATGCCCATTCATTTTTTTCTTTTTTTGGGCCCTTCTCAGCCAGATTAATTTTCCTCCTTATGATTTCCTGTTTGTTTATTTAAAAAAAATTAAAAAGTGACTATTTTTGCTTTACAAAATTATATGAGAAAGCAAAACGTGATGCTTTCTTATTGGTAGAGCATGCGATGATACAATACAAATTAAATGTTTTCCTTTATCCTTGGAAAGAACCGAGTTTATGGCCTTTATTTCATGTCCCAGCTGTTTGGGAATTATGAAGTCCACAGGGAGTTGTGTGGGTTATATAATAGGCCAGAATTATTTGAGTTTGAGGAAGCACATTCACTCTCTATGCTAACTAGTGATGGATGGAGCTACCTTCTTCAAGGATACAGGGTTGTGACTTCCTGAGGGACTGTAGTGATCTCTTAGTTGAGTGCAGATGTAAACGTATTTACCCTTTCTGCTGCTTTTGAGAAAGAATACATCATTCTTCAGCGTCTTGCCTCATTACTGCCTCACAAAGATACTGTGGGAAGAGGCTGACAAAACATGAAACGAACACATCCATGGGCTTGGAAAAGTTAAAGTACTGATATTTACGGTTTGTAAGTCATCAGCCCCTCCCTTGTCTTTCTCCTCTTTCTCTTCCTTTGAACACAAGACCTAGAAGCACAGCATCTCTTGCTGGAGCTGTTTTGTTCTGTGGGAGGGAGGGAAAGAGCTTCCTCTCCACTTCCTCATTGTTCTGGGACTTTCTTTCTGTTCTCTCAAGATGAGTCAGGAAACTTGGCCCCTCAGTCCTTGAAGTTCCAGATTCTGGAATGAAAATGAATAACGAAAACTGTGCTTCTGTTCTCCTACTTCAGCCTATGCTTGAGGCCGTCTACAAGAAATTGTGAAATGGGCTCCTTTTATGTATAGTCCCCCTTGCTGTGGCACCAAAGAATACCGGGCAGGAATTGATGATAAGCATTTCCATTGGCTGTGTCATCATATGCCTACTCAAATGCTGCATATGTCCTTAAGCATTTATTCAGACGAAAACACACAAGCTGGTACATATGTACAGTAAAACATAGGTTGACCTCAGCTATCTTTTTGATAAAAAGGTGCTGTTTAAGCACCGTGTTGTACCTGAGCTCCTGGCAGGGCAGCTAGGATGGGATATGAGAGCTCCACACAGATCAAAGCTAATGAACCTTATCAACACTCTAGTTGGAAGTGGGAGAAAGCCACTGGCCAAATTCTATTTCCATAAAAGTATCAGGGTATTTATTAGAAGAGGGGAATAGCTTTGGCATGGAGGGAAAGCTTGGCCTTTGGAGTTAGACTACCTTTATTAAACTCAGTAAACCTGTGAGCAAGTGACTTCAGTTGCTTCATTGGAGAGCTTGGATGGATAATCCTTCCCCCCCCCCCTTCTCCTCTTCTACTTCTGTTGATAGAACCTGTGGCCATTTGCATGATAGGCAAGTGCTATACTATTGAGCTTTATCCCCATCCTTATCTATACTAATCTTTATAGGTGGTTAAAATGAAAGGTAGAAACTCAACAAATGATAATTTTTATGATCTAAGGATCTAGCCAGGCATAGTAGTGTATGCTTTTAGTCCCAGCCCTCAGGGGCCAGAGGTAGAGGCAGACACAGGTGGATCTCTATGAGTTCAAGGACAGGCTGGATCTACATAGTGAGTTTCAGGGCAGGCAGAAATACACAATGAGACCTTGACTTAAAAAAAAAAAAAATCTAGCAACTATCAGACTCAGAAATCTTAAAGTCAAGTGTGTTAAAGTTCTGCAAATGTAAAGTGAATGCTGACACTGTTTTAGCTACATGCCTAGACTGTGAGTGCCCTGCAGCCAGGAAACAGCAGTGACTCCCAGTCACAACCAGTGAGACAAAGATTCAGAGTCAAGGTTGGCACTGACATGTTATGCCAGGAGGGTACTGAGGTTAACCTGTAAAGCATAATTATTCTTTTCGTTTATATTTGGTTTATCCTTTTTGAGTTCTGGGCTCACAAAACATGGGATTTTAAAAGTTTTTTTTACCAATAATAATGACTTCTAGAAATAATCTGCCTCTGTTTCATTTGCTATGTTGGCTGCTGCACAAGTATCCTTCAGGCTGGGGAGATCTCCAAATCTTCATACACTTACACATTTAAGAAACACCTTCCATACATGTATAAAAATGCCATAATGAAACCCATCACTTTGTAAGCAGTTAAATAATTAATAAAAACTTAAAAACATTACCGATATGCTAATGAGTTCATTATTAAAACAGATATACCTAGGATATGATTATCTTAATAATATATTTGGAATTTTTTGAACTTAATTGCTGTTATGTTCTCTTTAAAGTCCATTCTGATATTCTAACTTTATCTTGCCTTGGGTTGTAGTTCAGTGTAAACCTCTTGCCTAGTCCTTGCCAGGACATGAGGCGTAGGGGCTCAATTTCTGAGACTGGAAAATGAAACAAAAATTGTATATATATATTTTTTTACTATAATCTTATAAGCAGCATAAAAATGCTGACTTCAATTTTTCTCATGTATCATGAGGTGTTCCTATTTTTATGGAGACTGACTGGATTAATAGATAAAGCTGACAGAATACTGAGAAATGTCCACTACACCTACAAATGTGAGTGCCATTATGATCATAAGTATATGGGATCCTAATTTGCCACAGACCCTCAAAGGTGGGAAGGTAGCTCAGATAGAAGTATGTAGAGAGCTGTAGGCTTGTAGATCTGGGATTGAACTCAAGGCATAAGATTTATTGGACATGGATATGGTGGCATCCATTAGAAATCCCAGCACTGGGGCAATGGAGGAAGAAGAGGATAATCAGAAATTTAAGATCATCCTTCTGTGACTTTGAGTCTGGAATACATACTGTAATAGTAAGTTTCTGTGTCCTGCACAGACCGGTTCTGAAGCCATTTAGTCTCAAATAATCAAAGTCTTATATTAATTACATGCTGTTTGGCCTATGGCTCAGGCATATAACTTGCTAACTCTTACTCTTAAACAAACACAGAATTAGCCATGTGGCTTACTACCTTTTCTCAGAGCAGCATTCTCGTCCTGCTTCCTCTGTGTCCCCTAGCATCTCTGCTCTGCTCTTCTTCCTCTTCCCAGAGTTTTCTTAGTCTGGTAGCCTCACCCATACTTCCTTTCTGCCTTCTGGCCAATCAGCATTTTATTAAGCCAATAGGAGGGACACATATTTACAACATACAAAAACATAATCCCACAGTAACATACAAACCTGTCTCAAAAATAAAACAAAACAAAAAGAGCCCAAGGAAACACGGTGATTATTATAGTTTGTTGATCTCTGTTTCATTCATTCTCTGTAATGATATTGAAATTTTCTTTTGCTAGTTTAATGCCACACAGACAGAAAGCAACAAAATCAAAATTCAAAGCACAAAAGTTACTAAATTCTAACCTTGTGTATTCTCCACCAGGCCATGGTCATACCTCATCTCTGAGTTCTATAATAGCCTAGTCCACTCATCCTTTACTTTCTTGAGCACGTATTGTATGCCAGGAATTTAATACATCTTAGAGAAGTTAAAAAACAAAGACAATTTCTGTTGGGGTTGGGTGACTCCTTGTATTCATTCATAAACATAGGAACCATCCAGACTTTTCTTCTTAGTTAGATTAAAGTTATTGACTATCCGAATTGTTTGTATTTTCTTTTTAAATATTTATTTATATTTTCAAACATTTAAATCTTTATTTATTTACTTATTTGTGTCTGTACGTGTTTGTGTGAGAGTACGTGTGTGCAAATACAGAGGCCAGAAGATGGCAGTTAGTGTCCTCCATCACACTTCATCCATGCCTATGAGGCAGGATCTCTCACTGATCCTGGGTAGTCTTAATTGGAACAAAAGCCAGGAAGCCCCAGATCCTCTTGTTTCTGACCCCTTGCAGCTGGAGTTAAAAGTGTGTGCCAGACACCTGGCTTGTTACATGGATGTTGAGTTCTGAAATGCACGTCTCATGTCTGAACAACAACAAAAAACATCTCTCCGGCACCTGTTTTTTGTTATGTGTATTAGTGTATTCTATTAGCAAGTATAGATTGTCTTTGTACTTTCAAGGCATCGCCTGTATTTAGGGGGCTATATATTTGGTAACATACTACCTTGAGGAATTGAACATTTTTTGGGTGTACCATAAATAGAATGTGGCATAATTTCCTAAAGAGAGGGATGTAGAAAAGCCAGTAAAACTCAAGGATTCTTGGAGACATGATATTCCTTTAAGTTCCTTCTGCAATTCAGCATCACATATTTCCCAATCAATTCTTCCAGCTTGATTCCACAATACTGGAGATAAGTTTATATGCTCATGTTTTAGCTGCTCTTTCTTTGAGCCACATCAAGGGAATGTGCTGTGAAACAGCAGCGCTCATAGACATAAGGAGGCTGCAAGGTCAGAAAGCTGAGCCTGGTGTCTAGTGTCCCTTTTATCCCATTCTTTGACCAATAAGAATTTCCATTAATGCTCTGAGTACGCAGAAGGGTTAATGAATACAGATCACTGGTGACATCAGGACACTGGTACATTTTGTGCTGTGGCTTTGTGAGTCCCATCCCAGAGGAGATCCTTAGACATAAGGCATGAACACACTGGCTAATGATCTAAGGGTAATTTTGTTATCCTTAATGACTTTAAATATATTTTTCTAGTGGAAATTTTTGTCAAGAGATAAGCATTGAGGCACTTAGCATTGTTGCTCCCATATTCCATTTGTCTGGGTAAAAATACAGATAGCATCAAAAACAGGCATATTAGGCTATTACCACATGGATGACATCAATATAGTACTTAGAGAGAACTTGATACACTTACTGTAATTCCTTTTAATTGTCTTTCACAGACTTTTGAGTAGGCAAGTCCATTTTCAAATTAGATGAAAAAAAAACACTCAA
The DNA here is from genome assembly GCA_033318265.1 of Phyllotis vaccarum. Taxonomy (NCBI): domain Eukaryota; kingdom Metazoa; phylum Chordata; class Mammalia; order Rodentia; family Cricetidae; genus Phyllotis; species Phyllotis vaccarum. The sequence goes on from JARWLC010000015.1 coordinate 31,913,784, forward strand.
AGTGGGATTTTCAGGACTTTTCATTTATTACTGACAATCAATATTACATTCTCCACCAACTTTACAATTTTTTGGTGCAGAATGCCCTATATATATATTGGTTCTGGAGAGCTGCAGAAGGTTGTGGGTGTCTGCTCTCTGGAGAATTACAGAAGTAGTTTTCACTGCTCTGTTGATGTTTACCTGATTGTCATTGTAAATGGATGATTCATGTCCTGACTGCTTGGTCCCACATAACCAACTCAGAGGCCAAATATTACTTATAAATGCTCAGCTGATAGCTCAGACTTGTTAATAGCTCTTATTTTAAATTAACCCATTTCTATTCATCTATGTATTGCCATGTGGCTGGTGGCTTTACCCATCCTCTGGCATCTTGCTTTTTTGGGCACTCTGCTTTTGTCTCTCCTGACTCCACCCTCCTTTTTCCCATGATCCTCAATTTGGCTTTTCTGCCTACCTTTCTGCCCAGATACCAGCCTGTGAGCTTTTTATTAGTCAACAAGAATAATGCATATTTATAGTATAGAAAAGGATTATTCCACAGCAGTTCATGCAGGACTCAGCTCCCAGATGCTGACACATCCACATTATCTCAGGCAATGTACAAATCAAAAGACCTCAAAGGAGCCCTTTTAATGCGTGAACATCTTGGATCCATAACTTGCTTACTTCAGCATTTGGCCTAAGGTCCTGCAAAGCTTGTCCACAAACTGATGGACTCATTCGCTCTTCTGAGTGTTTATAATCTCAAAAATCAAAATACAACCATAAGCAGCTTAAAAATAATTTTTGTGGGCCAGTGAGATGGCTGTGTGGATTGTCTCCAAGCCTGACAATTCATGTTTCATCATAGGAACCCACTGGCTGGAGGTGAGAACTAACTTCACAAGCTTCAGGAGTTGTCCTGACCTCTACACTCACCAAGGCACATATGCCCACTTCCATGAATGAATGAAGAAAGATATGTTAATAAGTAAAAAGTAATATCCTTGACTGACAGGAATTTGAGAAAACCACTCAACTCAGAGTATTTAAGAAAAAGAAAGCATTCATTTATCTGTGGTTCAGTGTTGGCGTACCGTAGCTTTGCAGCCTTGTAAATGTGTTGCATTTGTGAGTCAAACTCATCTTGTTTCAGAAAAGTGCACAAAGGAAGCATTTGTTCTTAGTGTCTCATCACCCATCACCCCACTGCCTAAGTTCCAGGCCTTTCTGCCCAACCTCTCCCAGGAGAAAAGGCACTCACCCTGGAGTGCCTGGAAGGACCAGCTGGCTGCCTGGACTCAGGCTTAATTTATGTCCATTGACTCTTCAGAGGGTTTAGCTCTTTGTGTGTTTCTAGCCATGGGGAGGGGGGAGCAGCAACACAATTTCAAAGTTTTGGTTTGTTTTACTGCTTATGATGTAGACTGTAGGTTTTGTTGAGAACTAAGACATTTATTTTCCAGCAGCACATTCTCATCGCGAACATAAATTTCTGCTAGACTGAGTCTGTTGTTTAGACCTTTTCTTTGGGAAGCAAGTCAGAAGTCCAAGAGGTATTGGAAAGAAAGTGCAAACTGTTTACAGCAGGACTAAACACAGAGGTATAAAGGGATGAAGAAATGTAGCCTAAAACTTCTCAGTGTATTGAGAACTCTCGCCGGGAAAAGAAAAAGAAAAGAAAGATAGAAAAACTGGGTGCAGGGGCAATTTCTACAAGTAGAGAAGGCTAAGCTTTCGTATTTACAACCACTCAGATGTGGAGAAAGGGAGTTCAGGAGCTTTTGGCCAAGGCTCTCAGAGTCTCCAAGTTTTCAGTTGTTATTTCTGCTTTCACTGATCCAAGGCATTTTTCGTGTTTCCCTTTATTCAACTTTGGACATACGGTCATGGTCACTTACTGTTGAATGCACAGGCCCTTTCTTGCTGATCAGACTGGTTTTCACTTAGACCACTGTGCTCCGGTGTGAAGTTGCACAGCTCACTAACTGTATGCAGATCTGCAAGTCCGATTACATTACAGAGGAAGGCTCTTCCTCAGTTGTGCCGTTGCATTGACTCATGGCAGAAATGGACTAGAATAGGAAGCTGTGCACACGCTTTCTATTCTAGCTGCCAAGCTGGATGAGTCTTATTTGACTTAGTGAACCTCTAATGCTCCCACCGAGTTCTCTGAGTGCCGGCACTGAGGAAATGGCCGTTGGCTTAAATTTGCATCTAGGCAAAATGAAAACTTGGTTTCCAGAATCCCCCTGTGGCTTTAGCTTCTGGTCTCAGGGCAAACCCTTCTGGTTCCTGGCTTTTCTGAGTGCACACACTCATAGCCACAGCCCACCATTTCTGTTTTTCTTTGTTCAGTGTTTCTTGTCTATACCTTTGCCCTAGCTAAGTAGGGCATCTCCCCATCTCTCTCCATCTCCATAATAAGAATTTGTGCTGGCTAGTTTTATCTCACCCTGACACAAGGTAAAGGCATCTGAGAGGAGGGACCTCAAATACCAAGACCGGACTGTAGGTCATTCTCTTAATTAGTGATTGATGTGAAAAGGACCAGCCCATAGTGATTGGTGTCATCCCTGGGCTGGTGGTCCTGGGTGCTCTTAGAAAGCAGGCTGAGCAAACCAGAATGAGACAGCCAGTAAGTCGCAGCCCTCCATGGCCTCTGCATCAGCTCCTGCCTCCAGGTTCCTGTCCTGACTTCCTTCACTGGTGGACTATGGTGTGGAATTGTAAGTCAAATAAATGTTCCTCAACTTGCTTTTAATGATGGTGTTCCACTATAGCAATAGTAACGCTAACGGGGAATTTAAATGAAGACCATCTGTCACAGGCGAATACTGTTGGATACACAATTTTAAAAAGAGGCTGGCTTTTTAATATCTCAGGATATTGTATCTTTCATTTTTACATATTGTCGATGTGGTGAAAGAATTGCTTCTTAGAGACGAATTAGCTGCTAAAATCCCCTTCAGTGTGAAAAAAAAGGGGCTGAGGCAGTGACCCCTGTGGGATGTTTCTAGCCCTAAAACTGTCCACACGCTGATGAGAGTTTGTCTCTGTGGACAAGGGGAGGCCAGATGGAAGCATGCCTTCCCATAGCGTGCATTTTCTTGGTCAGTGGTTGAACACCTGCTTGGGGTCGATAAGAGCGATGCTCTGTGGTTCTCAGAGCACTTCATTTTAGCTTGGAGCAGCAAAAAGCCCCTCCAGCCGGCCTCGCAACTCAGATGTGCCTGCAGTAGCGGGAATTCTCATCACCTCAGTGTCTAACAGCTAGTTTCTTCTTTGAAGTTGAGAATTTTACTTAGGGGTTATGAGAAAATTACGTGTATTCAACTATCCCGAATAAACAGAAATTTAATGTCTGATCATACTATTTACTTGTTAAACATACATAAAATACAAATTTAAAAGGCGAAATATACTTTAGTTTTTGAAGGGCTAAGCCAACCATTTTTTCTTTTACTGTGTTCTATTTCAAAACAGTTTAATGTTTACAGAAAAGTTGAGCAGGTAGTGAGAGTATTCTAGAGTGTTGGTTAGTTGTTTTTTTTGTTTGTTTTTTTGTTTTTTTTTGTTGTCATAGTGACACTAACTATAGTCACCTGGGAAGAGAGAATCTGAAATTGAGGAATTGCTTCCTCAGGGGGGTTCATGGCATGTTATGGGAGCCTTGTCTTGATTGACCATTGATATAGGAGGGCCCAGCCCACTGCGAGTGGTACCAGCCCTAGGCAGGTCATTCCGGATTGTATTAGAGAGCTGACTGAGTCGGAGGAGGAGAAGCAAGTTTCTTCTTTAGTTTCTGCCTCGACTTCCCTGATGACAGACTGTGACCTGGAAGTGTAAGCCAAGTAAATCCTTTCTTCCCCAAGTTACTTTTGGTCAGTGTTTAGTCCTAATAATAGAGAAACATCTGTTATGTCTTCTGTCAGTTACTTCCATAAATAACAATTCACTTTATTCTGGTGTGTATATTCATTATATTTATTAGTCTTATTGTGATGACTAAGGTACAGTCTATTGGGATTATGGGGTGATATTTTTAAACATTTTTTTAAAAAAATATTTCTCTCTCTCTCTTTCTCTGTGTATTTCTCTCTGTGTGTGTGCCATGGTGTGCGTCTCTTATCTCCTATCTTTATGGGTTGTGAGGATCAAACTCAGGATGTCAAACTTGCATGTCAAGCACCTTTTCCTGATGTTTAACTTAAAGGCCTCTTTCTGTTCAGGCCAATTTCCTGGTCCTGTCCTAGTGTCTTCTGTTTGAGACCGAGTAGTGCTGGCCCGATTTTCAATGACTTCAGTTTGAGGAGTGCTGAGACACTGAGGTCATTCTGGGATATCCCTCATGGTGGGGTGATTTTTTTCCCTTGTAATCAGACTGTATTATGCATTGGGGAAATGATCCCAGAATAAAGTGTCGTCTCCATCACATCCAATTAGAGATAACTTCACTGATGTGACTCATGTGTTGATGTGAGCCTGGCCATTTGGCTGAAAACTGTCTGCGAGGGTTTTCCAGTGAAATCAACCATTTTGAAACCGTTATTGACTAGTATCTCAAACAAAGATTCCAGATTTAGATGTTAATTTGGAAATTTATGCATAGTCTTGAGAATAATGAAAATGAATAAAATCCAGCCCCCCTCACCTTCTTTTCTGTCTGAGGACCATAGATAGGCCTTCCCTTCCACCTCTCTCCACAGGAGGCCAGCTTCCCTGGTTGCCATCAGCACAGCAGGAGGTAGAGGGGGAGGTGACATTTTTCTCTGGAATGCTTCAGCTCTGTGAAGGAACGCTGCCCTGTGGACACTGACCTAGGCCTGTCAGCTCTGATATTTCCCTCTGGGCTGAGATTTCTGACGTAGCTCTATGGGTTATTTTCAGCTTTTGTGAATGCCTTGCTCAGAAAGGAAAAGGTGTTTCCTAGCTCTTGCTGGCTTCTTTCTAGAAGACTCAACCCAGGTTGTTGGGATTGTGAAGCCTGGCCAGTGGACAAAGAGTCGTTATTTTTATCTAAAACAGAGAAGGGCAGAGAGTGTTCTGTCTGCCTAGAACATTCAAGGCCCTGGGTTCCTTCTCCAGCAATATAAACCCAAACCAAAACAATTCCAAGAACCATGAAAGAACTATTGGAAAGTACATTTTAGTGTAGTCAGTGTCAATAATCTTTATTTGGATTGTCTTTTTTTGCTAATGGAGGTAGGAAAATTCCTTCCTCAGTGGACTGTAAATGATTCCTCAGGGGTTTGATTTATTCACTACATCTGAGTCCAAAGAGTTTCCTTTAAATCAAACCCTTTGCATAAATTAATGCGTATTTGTATATTTCATTAGTGACATCCAAATTAATTATGTATATATTTCTTCAAACATTTTCCTTTATTTTGATATTTAGTATTTGTACTATTACTTATATAAACACATGTACAAATACTTTTTTTTTCCAATACATGCCCCTATAAAAAGACATTTTCTTAGCCATTAACATAGATAGCAGGGTAAAAACTACACAATTTTCTTTCTAGAATTTGGGCACATGGTAGATCCCTTTGAATTATTTTATTAATATTGGAAGTAAATTATATGACATACGCAATTAGATTGCTTTTTAAACATTTCTGTGTTCATCACACTTTTAATATCAATGCTATTATGCTAATATGCCTGGCTTCTACCTTGCTTTAGAGCAGGGTGCCATTGACCCTGGAATTTGCTGATTGATCAGACTGGGGGCGGGGGGTCTGTGAGCCCTCAGGATCTTCTGTCTCTGCCTTTCCCATTGATGAAGGTATAACTGTGTGCCACAATTCCCACTGTGTGTGTTTGAATGTGTGTAGATACATGTGAATGTAGTGGTGCATCCATACATGCCTGTGTGTGTAGAAGCTTCCCTGTGGCTGATGGCAGGGGTCTTCCTTAATTGATGTTCCCATTACTCAAGGAGGCAAGGTCCCCAACTTGAGCCCAGGACTTCCTGTTAGGATAGGTCTTGTGTGAGCCAGCATATTCCAGGGATCCCTTTTCTTTGTATCATTTGAGTGCTAAACTTGCAGGGGGTGGGGCGGAGAACAGTTACCCTACCCAGTGAGCATTTATATGAATTCTGTGGATCCAAATTCTAGTCTACATGTTCATACGCCAGATGACTTAACCTCTGAGCTATCTCCCCAGTTCCTTAGACTTCTTTAATATAATTATTATAAAATATATCCAAATCCCCCTAATGGTTTTAAACCTGCCTCTCTTTTGAACAGCTGGTTTGTCCAGGTCATCCAGATTCAAACTCTTCATTGCCTTTGGTTACAATGAGGCACTGCTTTATCTTCATATTAGAAGAGTGTGCTTTATGTCAACGTTCTGTGACATCTGCGATGAACGTATTTCCATTTTTGTGTTTGTGGTTTTCTTCCACCTCCCCTAAGCCTGAGATTTGGCATTTTTATCATCACTTTGACTCACTCCTTCTTTCTCTTATTCAGTAAATATGCTTAAGTGCCAAGTTCCTGGCTGCTGTTGTGCTAGGCACAGGAGTTCATGTTAAACCTGTCTTGTAGATGCTCACAGTTCATTGTCTACTGCTACCAACCAGCTCTAACTGTGACCTCGGCAAAAGAAGTCAGCTATAAACCCAGAAGCTTTACTGACCAAGTGTGTCCTTTAGGAGCCGGGGCTGTGTTTCTTGTCTTGGTGTGTTTGGTTGGTTTTTGTCAGCTTGACAAACACGGGTCACCTAGGGAGAGCGAACCGCAACTGAGAAAATGCCCTCCTGCAAATCTGTGGGTGCATATTCTTAATTCATGTTGGATATGGGGGGGCCTGACCCACTGTGAGCAGTTCCAGGCCTGGTGGTCCTGGAGGCGATGGAGACAGACTGAGCATGCGGTGGAGAGCAAGCCGGCAAGCAGCATTCATTCCTCCATGGTCTCTGCTTCAGTTCCTGTTAGCATCCCTTGATGCTGGAGTAAAGGCTGGAACATGAAATAAAGCCTTTTCTCTCCGATTTGCTTTTGTGGGTTTCCCACAGCAGCAGAGACACAAATTAACTAGCTTGCTAGGCCAACACTTGTTTTTTATTTCCACATAGTGATCACTTTTTCTCTCCAACTCAGTCTGTTTGATTTCCTCAAAGTTCCCCACTGATCATTTTTTTTTTAATACTTAAATATCCTAGGTCATTTCTTAGTAATGGTCAAATTTCACAGCCTATAACACCCTAATAGTTTTAATTTAAGACCTATAAGATCTAGTTTCAGCTGTCTTATTGTCTATTTTTTCCCAGATGCTCACAGCGCCACGGCCTGAGTGGTGTATTTCCTGGCCGCCTACACCGTACTGGAGAAGTCCTGCTTCGTGCTTCGTGTACTTGTTTACATCATTTTCATTTGGGTCCTTTCAGCCTTTTCCATCAATCCGATTATTTTCTTCTCTGAAGTTCCTTAAAACTCAGCTTGCCTAGCATCAAACCCTCGGATGCTTGGTCCACTGATACTTTCTGTAGTTATGGTAGCTCAATTGGGAAAAGATTAGTAAAAACAGGCATCGCTAGGCAGGGAAACCTGAGCTTGACTTTTGTTTTGCACTTGCTGTTGACAGCAGTGTGGTCTTGGGCATGTGTTGTTACATCCTCATTTTCCTTCTCTATAGAATGTAGACCATAGGATGGTTTCCATAGGGTTGTTATAATAGTAATTAAGATAATATAAGTAGTATAGTCAGTATACTTTTGGTAATGTTGGGACATATGTTATAAATTATTTATAGCAAGCTTTCTTATTGGACTATCTTTTGACTGCCAGCCTGCAAATAATGACATGGAAACTTCTTATTAATTATGAAAATTTGAACTTTAGCTTAGGCTTGTCTCAACTATCTCTTACAACATAAATTAACTCATTTATATTAATCTACATTTTACCACGTGGCATTGCCTCTCTTCTATCTTATACTTCCTGTTTATTCCCAGTGCCTGGCTAGCAACTCTGCCGTTCTTCTTCCTGGCTTCTCTTTCTGCCCAAAGTCCAACCAATACTTCCTGCCTAGCTATTGATTGTTCAGCTTTTTATTACACCAATTACATCACACAGTGTAAAATATTTCACAGCAGTTATTATTATTAATAATTACATTTTTATCTAATTGTACACACTATCTAGTTTGCAATACAAAGAATGCCTGTACACCGTTAATACTGTTTGCCTTTTTGATGGGAATCAAGGACAGAAGGAAGTGAATAATGTTGCTTTTGGCTCCTGGAGTCCTTACAAAGTCATCTAAATATTCATCCACTTGGTCAGATATGAGGTCAGATATGAGGTTGTTGTAATTGTTGACCTAGGATCTTGTACCTACTAGGTAAGTACCTTAGCACTGAGTTATATCCTTAGGGTTTAGGTTTTTAATAGTTGTGGCTGGACAGCTATAAGGTGTGAATAATGGAAGCACATCCTGGAAAATGGCTATGAAGGAGGGTCAGCAAATGTGCCTGTTATTACTGTCAAGGTAGCTGCTAAAAATAATGGGATGGGAAAAGCTAGGTTCCAAAAGTGAGTCTTCATTTTCGGTGTTTTGTTGTTGTTTTTAAGTTAGTTCATTTTTATTTTTTATAAATTTTGCTAAGGTAAGAGGAGATACTGAGAAAATTGATGCTGATGGTAAAAGTGTTTGTCTGTTAATGTTTCATCAGCAACAAGCAGCTTTCAGAGTCTCATCTTTGCCAGACTCACAGCAAAATCTCTGGAGAGAAAGAAAACCAAGAGACATGAACTAGTTTACCATGGAATCCTAATTCCCAGTCTAAGCTGGGAGAATGGAGCTGAATAGTGAATCTGAAGGAGGCAAAGGAAGCTTTTTAAATAGAGCTGAGTGTAAGACATGAACACAAAGAGGGTTACAGATTCACAGTAGAGAGGGGAGTACGTTGCCTGCCTAGTCTCTCTTCTCTCTCGGAGAAGAATAAACATGTATGAAAGGCCAGGACTGAGTTTCTCCGTTATTCTGTAAAAGGAATAATGCTCGTTCTGTCAGTGGTAACGAGTCCTCACAGACTCTGTACAGTGGCTTTTGCTGGGAGCTGAAAGCGAAGGCTTCAAGCAGTGGCTCTGTCTTTGTCAGTCTCTGGAAATTGGAACTAAAATTAAAAGTAGCTCTCAACAATTCTAAATGTCAGATGGAAAGCTTTGCTCAGCACGCACCATCCAGTGTTGACTTTACTCTGAGTCCTGGACTATTGTGTGAGATGCTGCATCCAGCCCTGTTAGCGCTAGACTGATAACAAAAGCCCAAAGCCAACTTGGTTCGCAATTAATATTCTGTGATGTGATGTTATTATCAATATGCCTGGGACTTTAATTGAGCAAGTTCTTGTGAACTTGTTTTTATCCTTTTGATACTTGGAAACTATATTCTTTGTTCACTGTGATTATCTCCCCACACCAATGGAAACTTCTTGTAAATGCCTAAATGTAGCACTTTCTAAATTGGTATTAAGGCACTCAGAGGCTTGTGGACCACATATGAAGAGAACGATGGAAAGATTTGTAAAATAATGTAAGAATAGCCTTCTGAAATCCATGGTTACACATACAGTTCCAGGAAATTTAAAACAGTGGTTGGGATTCAAATATCTGAATACTTGTTTGTAATTTTGATGGCTCCTAGTAAGGTTTTGTGAATGTGGGCACTACATCTGTTGAAATTGTGGTCATAATTTAGATAAAATAGACCAAGAAAGATAAATGGTGGGCATGTTTCTGTGTGCTCAGAAAGGCACCATGGAAACTTGGAGAGTGACCCATCCTTGACTCAATGATGGCTCTTCATGGTCTGTATATGAAAGTGTGAACAAGACAGAAGATCTGGGAAAGCACTTTGTGGAATGTACCAGAAATTTTTTTTTTTTTTTGATGGGTCATGAAAACACATAGCGGTGGGTTCCACTTGGAATTTCTAATTCAAGAGATGGAGGGTAGGCCAAGAACTCACATGTCTAAGTTCCTAGGTGATACACTGTTCTTGCAGGTCCAGTGAACCCTGAAATAAGAGTTATTCTCATGATTCATTATGCAGAAAGATTACCTTGGAGAGCCCAGAAAATCTCCATAAAGAACATCTCATAGGACTCAAGAGTCAGTTATTTAAGATCCCCCCCCCCCTTGGTGATGGAGAGATGGTTCATCCATTAAGAACACTGGCTGCTCTTCCAGAGGACTCAGGTTCAATCCCCAGCATCCACAGGGCAGCTCACAACTGTCTGTAACTCCCGTTCCAGGGGAATCTGACACCCTTACACAGACATACATGCAGGCAAAACAGTAATGCACACAAAATAAGAATAATAAGTCATTAAAGAGTTAATTTTTTATTTTTAAGATTATAATTAAATAATTTATTGCTTCCTTTTCTTCCTTCCAAATCCTCCCATATATCTCCTTTTTGCTTTCTTTAAAATTCATGGTCTCTTTTTCATTAATCATTATTAGATGCATATGTGCATTTGCATATGCCTCCCTAAATACATGCTGCTCAGTCTGTATGATGTTACTTGTGTATATGTTTTCGGGGTTGACTATTTGGTGTTGGACAATTAATTGCTGTGCTCATCCCTGGAGATTATGTTTCCCACTCTTGGCCTTCGGTTGTTGCCCGTAGCACTTTACATAGGATTAGGAGCTCATGGGCTTTCCTCTCTCCACTTCGGCATCTTTATTAAAAAGCTCTGTAGTGACTCTGGTACTTCAGCCTCAAGGATATTGAGCTGAAGACTTTAAGCCACAGGGACATCTCCAACTTTTTAGATTCTGAGTCCTTCATTTTTTTTTCATGGTGGAATTCTAATCTTCCTTTAAAGGGTAAAAGAAAAATCATAGAGAAACATTTTAACAGTTAATTGGCTTAATCATACCATAGGCTAAATTGCATCTCATAAAAGCATGACGTCTTGTGATACAATATGACGCATAGTTAACCAAATCTTTTCAAAGGAGACAGTAAAATGTGATGGAAAAAGAACAATCTTTCAAGATGGATAGGTTCTAACTCTGCTACTTATGCCACTTGGGCAAGTTGTGATGGTTATTGTCTCTTCCAGAAAGAAATAATGATACCTGACTCACCCCACAAAGAGTAAGAGTGTGATATATGTCAGATGTATAGTATAAATTCGGATGCATTGTCAATGTTAAATAAAACAGCTTTAAAACAGAGGAAGGGGAGAAGTATGACGTAAAAAGGATCAAAATACATTGTATGCATGTATGAAGTTCTCAAAGAATTAATAAAGTATTGCCTTAGCTTCTTTTATATTGCTGTGATAACAAAACACCATTACCAAGGCAACTACTTAAAAAACAACAACAATAACAGAACCCAGTTCATTGGGCTTACGGCTTTGGAGGGTCAGAGTCCATTATGGTGGAGCAGAGGAACAATTGAGAGCTGGCATCTCGATCCACAACCATGAGGCAGAGAGAGGGCATCCTGGGAATGGTGCCAGTCTTTTGAAACCTCACAGTCTGTCCCCAGTGACACACCTTCTTAACACTGCCTAATCCCTTCCCAAACTGGGAAGAATTCAAATATGTGACCCTGTTAGGCTATTCTCTTTAAATCTACCATCAATATTATAACAAAGGAAGAAGCAATGGTACACAGCACATGTCTCTCATTTCTTAGTTTATACCACCGGCTATCAGAGGCAGATTGCTGTCCAACTTCATACTCCTCAGCTAGTGATTTCAGTTAAAAAAGAAAAAAAAGTGAATTTACATTAAGTCTAAAAGTAAATATCATCTCTCAAAAGTCTTTCATGTAAGATATTTTTGAAGATATACATTAAATACAATTTAAAACAAACCTTTTGGATGTCGTACAACGGAAAGGGTTGCATTTCTTTTATGATTAAATAGGCATGATATATGTATGTTTTCTGGAATGCTAATGAAGTATTTGGAAACATGAGGTGTATTTGTGTGTATTGGCTTGGCCAAAATCCTCAAGAATAATAAAAGCTGGTTCCAAATCAACATAAATAATTTGAAAGATTGTAATTATGTGAATGTAATAAAGCAGTTCTGGGATTTCTTGTTCAGCTTGGTAACTCCAAGGAGCATTCTTTCCTCTTTACATACTCCTCAGCCCCCCTTTTCTTCCCCAAGGAAGAAGAGATGAACATACTCAGCTAGGGCCATAGAAACTTCAGTGAACATAAAATAGTCAGATTGTTGGAGCCAATAAGGAGTGTGGTACATTACCATAGGACAACCATCATCAATCCTATCTAAGATGAGAAGGACCACAGTAAAATAAAGTGCTATTGGCAGGTTGATGGTGGGAGGGGCATCTGATAGAAGTTGTAGTGATGGATGCTGCCATTGTCAGACTCACGGTACAGCAGGAGGGAACAGATGATTGAATATCTTCATCTCTCTTTTCTTCCATCTGGGAATCTACTGTCTGTTCTGCGGGGATATTTCCAAATATAATAAAAACAGCTGGAGATATCAATCCGCAGGTCAAATCCAGTGGAATCCAGTGGGCAGAGGCCCTCATATGATGAAATCTGTAAAGGCAGCATCATAGGACAAGAGCAGGTCAGAGGGGGAAAAGCACACAGATGTGGAAGGCATGCGCTCAGGTTGGAGCTGGGAAGTTAGCAGCCTGTTCGGACATTTCTCTTGTCAAACTAGAAAAAATGTTTTGAGGTGACTCAAGGGTTCAGGAAAATAGGATGAGGTGTATGCTTATATAAAAGGAGCTTTGGTCTGGATGCAAAATGAAGGAAGGACATGATGTTGAAAAGATGTTCTGATATATGGTTTTCAAAGACTTTCAAGATTACGGATGCGGATGCGATTCCCTAGATCTAAAAGTAAATGAAAAGGTATTGTTTTCTAGCCACCTTGAATGACAAGGCAATCTTATGTGAGGCTGAATCTCACTGGAGAAAGGAAATGGGGATGACAGGAGGTCGCAACAGAGAGAGCACTGGCTTAGCATTAGAGAGGCAGTGGCTGTCAACCAGGGTGTTGAGAACGAACGAGGTAGATGCTGGATCTACTCCCCATTGACTAGATGTGAACTGTTCCACACGGTCATTCTGAGATTAAAGGAGCTCATGTATGCGAAATGGTTTGCGCTGTCAATAAATCTAGCAATCTAATAAAACGTAACTGATTTTTGCATACTATATTTATGCCAGACATATCCTACTTACTATCTGTAATTCTTTAAGTAACCTCATTTCATGCAGACACTGGAGGCTCAGTGCTCAACAATTTGTACAAAGTCTGTAGTTAGCAAATGGCCAGGCCAGGTCTTGAAGCCAGGCCAAGTAGATCCCAATGCCAGGCCTTTCCTAGTAAACCTCAGCCCATAGTCTTTTGTCCTTTTGTTCTCATAAGGCAAATACTCTTGAAAAAGTTTTCTCTGATGTTAAATGATAGGACTGTGTGGTGAATTTTCTTTGAAATTATGTCTAAGAAAAGCATTGAAGTCGATGAATACAAGCTTTTTCTGAAAGGTATAAAACATTTGAGTATGATGTGCCAAGCAGCACAATTTCCAAATGGATGCACACACTGAAATCCACGCTTGCTTTTGTATTGTCTTTAGTGAGTCATCTGGGTCTTCTCTCTGCCACCAACACCAGATCATTCTGCACATTCCAGTCTGCCTGCCTAATGATGTTAACCCACACATGGGAAGCCCAGGCTAGAAGTCTGCACTTTAAAGATGGTTTTAAAAATTAATCAAGAAAATGACAACCACATAGAAGAGCTCATGAACTGCCTGAAAAAAAAAAAACCCAAAGTAAAGAGGCAGAGATTAATGTATCAGTTTATGTAACAAACATGAGAAAGATTTTATTGGCAATAGAAAATGAATTAAATATTTAATAATGTGTGTAACAGAGGTTCTACATGGATTATAAATGTTATTTTGGGAAAGCTAAAGTAGAGGAGTCAAATAAATGTGATGGGTAGATATACATGCAGGACAAACACCTATACACATAAAATAATTCTTAGAAAATTGAATAAGAATAAGAATTAGAATTAGAATAAGAATAAGAATGGTGGGTTTTCTGCCAGAGAGCAGAACACGAGTAAGTCAGCACTTAAATCAGTGGTTCTCAACCTGTGGGTAGCGACATCTTGGGGGGGGGGGTCAATGACCCTTTCACAGGGGTCACCTAAGATCATTGGAGAACACAGATATTTGCAATATGATTTATAGCAATAGTGAAACTACAGCCATGAAGCAACAACAAAAGTAATCTTATGGTATGGGGGGTCACCCAACATGAGGAATTGTATTAAAGGGTTGCAGCATTGGGAAGGTTGAGAACCACTGATCTAAATGATCATTACAAAGACAATGGCTAAATAAATTGTTCAGCATCCGCTTACGGCACAGATTTACACACATTAAAATGAGATGCAGGAGACAGAGAAGGTGCGCAGTCAGACCAGCTACTCTCTAAGTTTGAGGACCTGACTTTGAATCGCCAGCACTCAGCATAGGCAGACATGGTTGTTAGTTCTTTTAACCATTGGGAGTGGTGATAAGGTTCCCAGTGCTTCAGTGGATGGCCCCCAAACCACACACACATGAGCAGAACTAGCTTTGTAAGTGAGCACAGAGAAATAGTCACAGATTCGGAGGATAAAGAGCATGAGTGAGAAAAGCCGTGTTAGATTTATACGGTGGAATGAGAGAGGTTAATTTTCTGAAGTTCAATGTTAGAGTGTTTCAATAATAAAGTTTCAATTTTCTTCAGTAAACTGTAAAGTGAGCAGCAAACACAGAGGTTACAGAACTGGCTTCCTAACAGCTTTGGTGTAAGTTATATTAACATAATTTTGGGTGCATAGAAGCAATCAAAGAATCAATCAGTATATTTCTCTGTTGCTTCCTATGCTGAACTTGAGTCAAGAAAGTCATTTGTATGAGTAAACACAAATATTTCTATTGCTCATAATCCCCTCAAACATCCCTCTAGCAATTTGTATAATTATGGAAAGTCTCATATATTCTGGAGTCTATGCTTCTTGCATATTAAATGTTATTTTCATATCATATTTTGTCTACTTTTGAGCATTTGAAATAACATTTTTGTTTTATTCTTTTGCATTAGGAAGAGTCGGGTCCGACTGCTGTCAATGACATGTGATTCCAAACTTTTCATGTTTTCTCTCTTCTTTTCCTTTTAGGTAAGTAACTGATCAGGGACATGAAGAGCTGGCATTTCAAATGACAACCATGTTGCAAAAGGTACTTTGTGTAATTTAATGTTACTTTG
Source organism: Phyllotis vaccarum (assembly GCA_033318265.1). Lineage (NCBI taxonomy): Eukaryota > Metazoa > Chordata > Mammalia > Rodentia > Cricetidae > Phyllotis > Phyllotis vaccarum. Next base: position 31,929,073 of record JARWLC010000015.1, read on the forward strand.
AAGGAATCTGATCAAAAGACGCAGAGGCTAGAAAATAACAGATTACTCCTTTGCTTGAAAAGATCTTGCAACTCAGACGTAAAGACATAATATCTTTAGCTATTTTAAATTATGAAGAAAGTAATTCTGACAGGCCTTTTTATTCTGTGTTGAAGCAGTTTTTATCACTATATTATTAGTATTATGTGGGGATGGAGAGAGAAATTGTCTTTTCCTCAAGATTCATTTCTGGGAAGTGAAGGAGGATGCTGGCTGAATGTAGCAGGTGGACTAGGCCAAACTGGGGCTTATTCTGTCCACAGCTCTCTTTTCTGCTCTTAGGGCTTATTTCTGGGGCCAAACTGTCTTACAGAATACTGTAAGAATTACTTACAGTATTCATTGCCTTAAAGTTGCTGACAGGAATGTTTGATTCTTTATAATTAAATGAGACTGCATCCATGTGGAGAATTCTCAGGGGTGTAAAATACATATGTAGAAATTGTCTTTTGATAAAGGAAAACGGAGCGAAACAGGGAACATTATACAGAATTATATAGAGGAACCACAGGGTGTGAAATTCCTTAGTCTGGGGCATCACACATGTGATGTTTGCAATTATATTCTTTATAAAAGCATATCTAAGAGGTTTTTTTCCCCCACTATAAGTAACCTTTAAAGTATTGTGGAAACCATCTCAATCTCATTACAGATAAAAATACCTACATTATAAACTATTAGGCTGGCTGTATGATGTCACAGCACTTGTGACCATGCAAAATACCAGTGGTGCTTTGGCTATTATAAATCATGTGTTACCCCTTCACACAAGATTAATAACTAAATACAAATGACTAGAAGATATAGGGGGATACAGAAGAGGAGAAATGATCTGTTTTCTTATAAAAGTTCCATTTTAAAGAACTTCCAGTTTAGCTGAGAAATTTACTTGTAAAAGTTTGAGCAGGTGCCACTGAGGAGGCATTATCTGAGGAAGTGTTTGAAAAAAAAAGTATAGGAAGTAACTTCACACACAAATGTTTATGCTCTTTGAATGATGACTATTAATTAAAATACATTTCTTCTTTAAAATATTCATTTATTTGTGCATTAGTGTTTTGCCTATGTTAAGGGTGTCCAGTCACCTGGAACAGTAGTTACAGACAGTTGTGAGCTGCCATGTGGGTGCTGGGAATTGAACCTGGGTCCTCTGGAAGAATAGTCAACCGCTGAGCCATGTCTCCAGCTGCTGGAATACTTTTCTATGATTTACAGGCTTTGCTTTATTACCATAGTTCTTGACAGTTTTATTATTGTCGATAATGAGAGAACTCTGTTCCACTTGGGCTATCTTAAGGGAGGGTATATATATCACTCTGTCTTGTTTTATGATTAATTTGTAAGGGTGTGATAATACTGTTTAATTTACTTGAAGTACGGGTAAGTGAGGCTTTCCAGTGTGAGTGGCAGCTTGGAACTGGAGAGAGTCCCAGCAGGGCAGTGGAGGATTTGTGGTTGATTTGAGAATGACCTTCTCATACCTTCTCCTTTCAATGATTCCCTTTCCATGGAAGTCTCTCCATTCTGGCTTGTGTCCTTGACCTCTGTTTAGGATCTAAACTTTAGGTGTATGTCCCCGAGTCTCACATTAGAAGCTCTGGTTATTGGTGTGTGAAGTCTAGTCTACTTATAAAGAAGGTAGTAAAAGGAAATAAAAATAATTAAGAAGGTTAAATGTAAAATTATGTAGGCCAGATATAACATTTATGGATTTTAGGTGCTTTTTAAAAAAGGGCCTAGTTAACATGTGAGAACTGAGAGAAAATCAAAGAGTAAGGGTAGTCTGTATTGATATGGCCATTAATATACATATTTTTTTTGTTTTCCTGAGATAACCAAAAATTCCATGTAAAAGTAGAGAAGCCAGTTTGTATCTTTGTACATAGTCGGATGTAGTCCTTGAGACATGTCCTGAAGTAATGGGGCATTGACCTTTTATTCTGTCCACGAATAATCTGTGTGAACTTTAGATAACTACATCTTGCAAACTGTGCATTTTATGTGGTTATTTTCTCCTGAAGCACATGCATCATTGCTAATAATGACAGAATTAGATTTTTTTGTCTTGATTGATTTAACTATTTCTAATCAGCAAATCAAATAGGAGCTCTCTAGTCTTTCCGTTAATATAATTAGATGTCGCATCTTTATGACACTATAATTTGTTTTCCATCTAGTTTTTGTGACTAGAGAAAATAATACTCTTATTTTTTAATTTTATTTTTCCTGTTTGGGGCTAAAGGCATTTACAATCTTCATTAAAACTTGTTCATTTTTTGTTGTGGGGAAAAAAGATAAAACTTAAAAAATTAAACAGGCTGAAGCTCACCAGTTTCTCTTACAAATGGAAAAAGAATAGATTTTTAAGAGAAAAGCATTTATTCGATGGTGAGTTTTTCTATATTGTACCTGGGACCTCAGCCCTTTGTTGTGAGCCCCTGTAGAGACAACTGGAAAAAGCAGGGTCTGGTGTGAGAGCTCATGTACGCATGACGACTTCCGTTCCATCACCATCTCTGCTAGTGCCACAGGCCCCGACAAGGACAAACTCTGCCCTAAACTATGTGCTTTGATCCCAGCACAGGAAGACACCGACAGGCGGAAATCTGAGGCTTACTGGCCATCCAGTTTAACCACATTGGTGCAGATTTGGTGAGGATGCCATCTTCAAAAATACAGCGGAGAAGCAATTGAGCAAGACATGTTTCCATGTGCGTGTACACGACTGTGTGCACAAACATGTGTGTACACACATAGAGGACATGCACACATACACACACACACACCTACACACAAAAAGTGGAAAAGATGGTATTAGGATTTGACAAGGGAAATGAAGTTTTCGTGAGCTTATTGATTACTTTTTTCAAAGTAAAGGTCATTCCCCAGACCCACAATTCCTTTACTTAACCCCTAACTGTGGCGATATGTTATATATTTAATAAAACCAGTCTGGAATATCAGAGACCAGATCTACCCATAGTCAATCCAGGAGGATCAGAGAGTGGTAACTCACTCCTTTAATACCAGGACAGGGAAAGACCAGGAATGGTGACTTGTGCCTCTAATCCCAGCAGACCTGAGTTTGAGGCCAGCTTGATTTACAGAGGGAGTTCCAGGCCCCCAGGCAGGCAGCGGTGGTGCCAGGCCTTTAATCACATAACTCCAGAGACAGATCTTTCTGTGTTTCTGTGAGTTCAAGGCTAACTACCAAATAGTAGTAGCCCACACCTTTAATTTTAACCTGGATGTGAAACAAGTGGGCGAAGAGGATATTTAAGGCAGGCGTAGGAGGACAGATGAGGCAGTAGAAGCCACGAGGAGCGAGGCTGAGGAAGCTGGAAGACAGCTGGGTGAGATTTAACTGTGGTGTTTCCTCTCTTTCATATTTCAGCCTTTCCTGATATCTGGCTCCGATTTTCCTTTATTACAACCCGATTTTGTGCAACACCTGTCTATTAGCTGGTTCAAGAGGAACTAGTGATGAGTTACTGTGTTGGTCTGTGGTTAGATAAGGAACAACAGTAAGATTGTGTTACTTGCCAATCAAATTCTTCATTGATTTTGCAATTACTCAAATATTCAGGTCCTTTGGGGACATATTAGAAGGACTTTCCCCACAAACATATCTGAATCACAACAGTCTCCAAGTCCTGAATCCATGTATTTATAGCAAAGCATAGAAGGAAAGTATGACCTTAATCTGGTTAGAGCATGGAAACTGGAAATGTCATGGATGAGACGGTGCCCTCCTCAGCATGCATCTGGCCCTCTTCATTCTGTTCCCATCAGCTGTGGTTGCTCAATGGTGCAAAGAAAACATTATCAAATAACAGTTTACAGAAGTGCTTTTAAGCATCTAAAATAATGGGAAGAGCTGCAAATCTTAAAGGAAGTACCCATCTCAGGGAAGCTTTATTCCGTTTATATCCGTTTCCCAAGAGCTACTCTTAAGTTCCCTCCAAAAGAGGGAACGCTCATTGCTGATAGGGGACAAGTGTGTGTTTCATGGGTGTGTGGGAGCCACCAGAGGGAGAGAGTGGAATTTTGCAGACAGATGAAAAGGGACTTTTAATAACCCAACTTAACTTTTTGGCAAGGATCCAGTGCACTGGGAATTCCTCATTAAATTAGGTTGAACTTCCCAGATTTGGATGAGTGCATTTCTGTCCAGTACAAGTAGCCAAATACTGTGGCTTCAGAAGGAACAAATTATCTTCTGTTTTGGAAAGAGAATAAATAACATATGAAGGACAGTTCAGTCCTGAGATATCTTAAAGGCAATGTTTGAAAACTGTTTAAAAACAAATGTACTGTGTGGTTGCTTTTAAAGAGAGTTATAAACACCTGTTTGTGCTCCCAAAATAATTTATCACAACTGACAGATGCTCAAGCCAAATTCTTTGTAATTTGAAGAGTTTGAGTGTATGTACCCAGAGCGTAACTAATTTACACAATACTTTTTAAAAAATTAATTTTGTGCACAAAACAAACCTTCACATTGAAAAATTTTACATTTGTTCCATGAAACCAGACTTCCAAACCTTGGATTTTGGAGCATCTTCAAATCTTAGAATTGGGGACCAAAGATTACCAACCTTATTTTAATCTCAATCCTTTGATGCCCAGGCTGAATCTACATTCTTTCTTTGAGCCTCAAGGTCATCATTGCCAGCTGTGCTCTGTGCAGCTCAGTGCTTTGACTTTCTTTTTGTTCACATTTTATTTTTATTTTCTGCTGAGTCAAATAAAATCTACACAGGAAAAATATCTACACTGGGAAAGTTATAAATCATCAGTGGGGTGGGAAAGCTGAATGAAGAAACAAAATTAGAGTATTAGGTGATACATGGAGAAAAATGGTAGGAAAGCTCTAGCAAATAAATATTATTTGTTTTAATAATATAATACAAAAATCATTTAAAAATTTCACACACTTTAAAATTTCCGGGTTTTTTTCATGTGGAAATTAAGGTTATATGCATTAGATATATCGGAAGGAAAACGAGGAGAAATATTGTAGGAATTATTCACTGGCAATTGAGTATATAAAAGAATTAATATTTATTAAGGGGTTTATGTGAAACACTCAGTGATACAAGATTGAACCTTAGGGCAATTTCTGGAGGGTTGAAATGTCCCATACAGTGGCGGCTGCGGCAATCCTCCAAGAACTCGGGGCACAATCAGGAAGGGGAAGCAGTGTGCAACCAGTTTTCAAAGGGGCTGACCACCCCATACATGGGTCCTCAGTATTTAAAGACCATATTTCTAGGTCAAGACAAATAATGCCTGCTCCTCACTACATCTCCCCCTTTTGTCTAAATGAGAAAGTTTTAATCCTAAATATAAAACTATATACGATACAAACAATTATAAGGTAATATGCAGGAGAGGGGAAAGGTAAATAACATAAACAAGGTTTGAACTACAACTACAAAACAACAAAGTATATCTTAAATGTCTGAAATATTGGTAAGTGGCAATACATAGGTAATATATAGGGTCAGGTTCTTCCTTTAAGTGGGTACTCCTTAGATCATGCACAGATTAAGATTGTATTGATTTCATGGGCTAAATTACTCAGACTCTAAGATCTATTACACTTTGTGTGTTTCTCAGTCTGTTACCCTTTTTTCAACAGATACCTGTAGAATTGTCTAGAAGTGTGTTGTTGGCTAAACTTTGCATATATTTGAGGCTGGGTTGGAGTGAGTGACTGATAAATACAGTTTGAAATCCAGACATGAATGTTTAGCATGTTCTCAGTAAGTCAGATGAACAACATGCTTCTTACAGTAAGTCTTTTCAGTTAAAGAATTTTACAGAATGCTTCATCCTGAAAGGATGTACATCAGCATTCACCAGGAAGAGTTGCTGGGTTTATCATACATCCTTATCATGACTCTTGCATTTAAAGCCAACGTTTGCCTTGTGTTTTATGAGAGGGTCTCAGTATATAGCCCAGGCCGACCATGAGTTTATGATTCCCCTTTCCTTAGCCTCTTCAGTGGTAAGATTTGGTGTGTGATTCCCTGCTGGCTCTGCCGAGGTGTGTGCCACCATGCTGGCTCCATTACAGGTGTGTACCACCATGCTGGCTCCATTACAGGTGTGTACCACCATGCTGGCTCCATTACAGGTGTGCGCCACCATGCTGGCTCCATTACAGGTGTGTGCCACCATGCTGGCTCCATTACAAGTATGTGCCACCATGCTGGCTCCATTACAGGTGTGTGCCACCATGCTGGCTCCATTACAGGTGTGTATCACCATGCTGGTTCTGCTCCAGATGTGTACCACCAGGTTGACTCTGTTACAGGTGTGTACCACCATACTGGCTCCATTTCAGGTATGTACCACCATGCTGGCTCTGCCTAGGTGTATACCACCATGCTAGCTCAATATAACTTTTCATTGTGATAAACATGTAGTATGATCAGTATGTTTAAAGCAAAGTATCACACTACCATTTTCCCATTATGTTGCAAGTGGCACAAGAGAGAAGCTAAAGTTACCTCTAGGTAGCTCTGCCAGCTCATTCAGGCTAAAGAACAGGAAAAATGATATGAGGGCCAAATAGCTGGAACTATTTAAAATAGAAAAACAGCCTAAGCTTCTGAATTGAGTGAGCTAAACACATTTCTGTTCAATTGGTTATTATGCAAAAAACTGTATTTTTGCTTAGAAACACATTAAGGGTTAAAGACAGAAAATGCTTTTAGTTCAAATTTTTCTCCTTTTTGATGCATATTCTGAAGTGATATATTTTTAAGAAAATCAAAGGAGAAAGTTGCTATGGGCCTCTTTCCAACATAGTTCCTTTTGATGAACAGACAAGTTAAACCTTGAATGTTCAGAATACAGTTTTGCTCTGTGATTCATTCATTTCCATGAATAAGTCTCAAGCAAAATTCTACTGGTGTAACACTCTCAAAAGTGACAAGTCTGTAGGGATGCGTGTAGGCATACGTGACATTAATATCAGTGTAGCCACACCTGACTCCACCTGTGTCAGTTACAGAAAGAACTGGAGGCAGCAAATATGTTTTTCATATTGAGATAAGTCTGTAGGGATGCGTGTAGGCATACGTGACATTAATATCAGTGTAGTCACACTTGACTCCACCTGTGTCAGAAAGAACTGGAGGCAGCAAATATTTTTTCATACGTTTCATTTGTGGCACATGACTTTGGTTAGTGTAACTTCTAAGACTAAATATACTTGGTATAGCTTCTGCCTGTTATCACACTATGTTATGCCTAGAACATAACAGACATTGTTCTTCCTTCCTGTATACTTTTTGACTTAATTGTCTGAAATTCTATAATGAAAGAAGGTGATGAATAGTTATTACTAAACAACTTAGTAAATGTATTTATTGTAGCAATTAATCGGCACTTTTTAAAATTGTGGCTCTGAACGCTGTAATTCTTCAATTAGCAAACTAATCACGGGAATCAGTAGCCTTTGTTCTCATGTGGCTTGGAAGAGAAAAATGGGCTAATGGGGCAGAAATGATGAAATTCTGCCTTTATTTTTTCAATTATTGAAAGATAACACACTATATGTGCTATATAACATCTTAATTGCCTACCAGGTCTGTGAAACCTAGAGGAAAAGGTAGAACGTGGTGCTGCCGATCAAAATCATCGTGATGCATATCACAGATCTGCACCAATATATTAGTACTCTGAAGCAGAAAAGAGTAACCTACAGAGCTCTGGCGAATAACTGACACCCAAACAGAGTTCTACCTAGAACCAAGGGATCTGGATATAGAAGACTCCATAATGACGAATCTCATTTACTTAATTAAAAATTATTTTCCAGTAATTGCAGGTGCACATCTATAATCCTAGCAGTCAGGATGCTGAGGCAGGAGGATTTTAAGTTGAAGGCCAGTCGAGACTACACAGACTGTGACTCAAAATTTAGTTGAATTAAAAAATATGCAAGGTGTTATTGTTAGAAATCTAATATTTTAAAATATAGTCATTTTTTGAATATTTCCACATTAATAGGGTGAATAGCAAATTTCCCATTGTCCTTTGTTTGTTAGCTGCTACCCTGCACAATCTTTTTCTGTTTAACTGGCACAAGGTTTCACACTGTAATCCACTTATGACAGTGCTCATCTCTCAGATTTCTATGTGCTGGGATTTAAGGGTCTGAGACAACACTCCTAGATCTATCCTTCATTTCTAATGTTGAGGGGACTCAGGTCACTTTTCTTCTTATCAGTGTTTATAATGGCACAATGCGTTGGTTATAGCTACTGAGATACTATCAGTGCTAGCCATGATTTCGTGACATTTGAGTGGGAAATCTGAACATGTTGGTACAGTCTTCCTCTGGTCAAACAGGATGGGAGGCCTATTAAAAAAAAGTATTTACTTGAAATACTGATGTTTCCGAATTACTCTACACACATATGACGGATAGGGAATGGAGTGGTTAAGAATAGGATGCATTTCATTTTGATAAAGATCTAGGCTTTTAAAACCAAGCTAGGACAATTTTTAAGTGATCTTTAATAGCACCAAACACCCCCGTTTTCATCTGTAGAACAAAATTTGATCATTTCCATATTCCTTAGGAGCAGTGTATGGATTAGCACAAAGAAGACATTCCTTTGCTTATTTCTCTCAGGCAATGAGGACATCTTACCCAGTTGTACTGTTTTCATCATTCCCATGATTTCCCATGCACACACATGTTTGAGCTGCAGGGATGTGCTCTTCTGGCCCATCTCCCATCTTCTGTTTAATATTACATTACATTTCAAGTATTAAATAATTAAAATTTATATTTTAAATAGGGAATTTCTGGGTAGTATATATTCTGAGAATCATAACTATACATATGCTATTAGTAGAATATTTTATTGGTTATTAATACAAGTCATTCTGTATATAATCTTCTTATGGAATACTTATCTACAATAGATTTCTTTATTATTTTTAGTTATATAATATGTTATTACGAAGGAGTCATTTTGAGATTTATGAGATGCCATGTGTTTAAGTTGTCTTTATTTTTCTTTTTTGAGACAAGAACTTGTTTGGTCTAGATTGGCCTTGGACTCGCTACATAGCAGAGGCTGGCCTTGGCACCCAATTCTTTTTACTCAAGTGCTGGGATCACAAGCATGCCCCACTTCAATCATCTTAGTGCTTACATACATTTTGAAAAGATTATAAAAGGAAATGTTTTCTTATTTTTTCTATTTGGGCCTATGGTTAAATGTTTGTTGCCTTGGCAGCTAAGAAAGATGTATTAGTTTTTCACTGCTGAATGTCAAATAGCATGATCTTTACACACAGCACATGGAATTTACAGTAATTCAGCACAGCATATTTGTCCTTGGATGTATTATCCTGGGAACTATAACCTGACTGGGAGCAGAGTGGAAGAATTGTCTAGAAATCATAAGACTGCAGCTAGCATCAATTCTGATGCTGGTTAGCACTGTGGCCTCAGACAATGACAGGCAGCCTAAACTTGGCTTTTGAATTGATAAATACAGACTTTGAAGGTTCTAAGATTCTTTTTATTTAAATAATGCAGGTAATGAAATTGCAAGATTGCTCTGACTGATCTTGGCCATGGACCCACCCCTAGAACCTCTGTTCCACTTAAATGGAAGCTTCAAGGAAAGGCTGGTTTTTTGTTTGGGAGGATTTTGGAAAGGAAGTGACATTGAATAGGTCTATATTCCAGCACACTGTACCAGCCTCTGCAACACTCACACATGGCTGGTCAGTTTTCTTTTTATATAGCCTGTTAACTTTTCCTGATGCTTCTCTTAGGGTTACTATTGCTGTGGCAACATGACCAAAAGTCACTTGGGGACGAAAGGGTTTATTTGTCTTATATTTCTATATCACTGTTCATCTTTACAGGAAGAAGTCAAGACAGGGACTCAAATAGGGCAGAAATATGAGGCAGGAGCTGATGCAGAGGTCATGGAGGGGTGCTGCTTACTGGCTTGCTCCCCATGTCTTGCTCAGCCTGTTTTTGTATAGAACTCAGGATCACCAGCCCAAGGGTGGCTCCACTTACAATGGGCTGGGCCTTCCCACATCTATCACTAATTAAGAAAATACCGTACAGGCTTGCTTACAGCCTAGTATTATGAAGGCATTTTCTCAACTGGGCTTCTCTCCTCTCCGATGACTCTAGCCTATGACAAGTTGATACAAAATTAACAAGCGCAATACGTTAGTGTGTGACTGGGTTGCTTACTATCTGCATGAACTCTGCTTAACATTCTAGAAGGATTGAAAAAGGCTGGGCAGTAGGTTGGAAATCTTTGAATTTTACTGGTGTATTTAGCAGTCTGTAATGAAGTAGAATTTAAAATACATTTCTTTGCTAGTCCCTATATTTGTGCCTATGCGTAAATGTTTGTTACTATGGCAACTAAGAAAATTTTTCATTGCCTAATATCAAATAGTATGGACATTTATTATTTTTCCTTCAAGTCAAGAATTGACAATACCAGTGTGCAAAGTGAATAATTATTTAGTTCAGCTGAGCAGTATTTGAGGTAGACACCTGATTGTTGACCCTGGTATGACAGTCATACATAGGAATAAGTTAGTTATTAAAATATCTATGCTCTCTCTCTATCTCTCCATCCATCCGTCCATCCATCCATCCATCCATCCATCCATCCATCCATCCATCCATCCATCCATCCATCTATCTATCTATCTATCTATCTATCTATCTATCTATCTATCTATCTATCTATCTATCTATCTTCTATTTCTCTATGTGTGTATGATGTGTGTGTGTGGTCAGAGGGCTGCACACATATCACAGATTGGAGATAGAGCACAAGTTTATGGAATTGGCTTTTTTCTTCCACCTGGGGATTGATTTGAGGTTGGTCATCAAGCTTGTGTGTCGGGTAACTTTACCTGTTAAACCATCTCACTTTCCCATGTTTGTTGTTTTGAGCAAAAACCTTGTGAAGAGCCTACTTGAATATGAAAAAGAAGTCTGGTATTGACCTACTTCATGCATGAATCCGTTCAGATAGTTCAACATCAATGCTGATGGTTAAGTATTAACAAATTGTAAAAATGGTTGAGGAAGGGACAGACCAGTGGGTGAATGCATACTGGCCCTGCATGAGGTCCTGTGCTCATCACCAGCACCCCAAACAAATAATCTCCAGAAAACGTTGCTAATTGAAGATGACTGACACAACACAAGAAACCCGAGATGCAATAGGAAGAAGAAAGAATTAATTCTAATTTTAGCTCATAGCTGTTTGCTGTTTTGTTTTTTTTTTCAAGTATTAGAAAAGATAAATTGTTTTACTAGACTTTAAAAGGAAAAGGCAGGGTCTGGAGAAACGGCCCAGTCGTTAAGAGCCAGGCTGCTTCTCCTCAAGACCTAAAGTAGACTTCCAATTCTACATTGGCCAACTCATTACTGTCTGTGATAGCAGCTCCTGGAAATCTAACACCCTCTTTTGGTTTCCATGGGGACTTACACACACACACACACACACACACACACACACACACACACACACACACACTGACACAGGCATAGACACACACATAGAGAGATACAACATACACTTAAATAATGATATATATTTTTTTATGTCAGGCTGGCCTCCTATTTAAAACCATCCTTCTGCTTTAGATACCCAAGTGCTTGGATTGCAGGAGTCTGTTGTCATACTTCTGTGAAATATTTTAAGTAATACGGATACCTTTTCCTAACTACAATGAAATCAGTCTCTTGAATGTATTATCAGAGTGCATACAGTTAAACACCACAAGATGTTGCCTCCCAAGACAGAGGTGCTACTTTACTAGCCAACTCACTGTAGTAAACACATCATTCCAGTTTTGGCATATTTGTTTGTATTTCATCGTTTTATGGTAGTAGATTCCAAGTTAACTCTAATCAATGTGTAGCATTTTTAAAAGGTGTGTGTGTGTGTGTGTGTGTGTGTGTGTGTGTGTGTGTGTGTGTGTGTGTGTGTGTGTGTGTGTTGGTGTCCACAGGGTCCAGTAGAGGGCACTGCACACAAAGAACTGGACTTCCAGCTCTTCCTGACACAGCTGAGTTTCATCTTGAGTTTCCTGGATGAGCAGTACATATTCTTAACTGCTGAGCCTCCCTTCCAGCCCAACACATAGAATTTAACCATTTGTCAGTAAAATGAAACACATTTATATTCGAATGCTTTCTTCAGTTGCTCCAAGGATAATAATAAAGCTATTTAGAAAATGTCTTACATGTTGGTACTTTTTATTTTTTCTGAGATAATGCTAAAAGAAAAAAAAATTCACTAGGTTATGGCACTCAGCCTGCTTTTTGTTTGCTTACTTTTGCAACAGGGTTTCCATTGTGCAGGCTAACGTCTCTTTTTGTCACAATCTACGAAGTATTGAGATGACAGGTGTGGGCCACCATGCCTAGTTTACAGTGTTCTGTTCTATAATATGGAGTAATTTTCAAAATGAAACCTGATTATAAAGGCAGCTGCTGTGGCTGGGGGTGTGGGTCAGTGTTTACGTCATATTCACAAAGCTCTAGATCCAATCTCCAGAATCACATAAAATGAGCCTAGTGGCTCACACTTTTAATCCCAGTATTCACAAGGAAGACAGCAGGATCTGAAGTTCAAGGCCTTGGCCACATAGCAAGTTTTGAGGACAATCTAGGACACATGAGACCCTGTCTCAAGTAAATAAATAATTGTTTCAATATTCCTCAAATGGGTACTCATTTACTAATGAAAGTCCAACACACAGGAAGCTCAATTAATAATTTGGAGAACTGATGTGTGTTCAGTGATAAATTGATTGCCTATGGTGTATAAAGCCCTAGGTTCAGTTCATGGCACCTGGAGAGAATGCGGGTAAGAAGAACATGAGATAGACATGGATTTTTTATATAAGAATTAGATTTTCGCCTTTAATCCCAGTACTTGGGAGGCAGAGGCAGGTAGATTTCTGCGAGTTCGAGGCCAGCCTGGTCTACAAAGTAAATTCCAGGACAGCCAGGGCTGGTAAAACCCTGTCTGAGACAGAGAAACCTTGTTGTCTCTCCCCCATGCCACAAAAAAATAAAAAGAGCCATCTTCAACAATTTATAGGAACTTCAAAGTTGGACTGTTCCTTTTTTAGGTTCTTCAAAGAGCTACGTGTTAGAATTTGAACTGTAAAATGAATCGAATAGGAACTAAAATATGAACATTAAGTAATGTTCTGAGTAAAGCTCTTGGAGGAATAACGGTCATTTTCATTATTCTGTTATTTAGATAGCAGAATAAAGAGGAATCTGGAAAGCAGTACAAAAAACGTCCAAATTCTTAGGATTTGGTTCAAGCCAGAAGTAAAGGATTTCTGACAGACAACATATACTTTCAAACGATTCTTCCCATTGTGAGCTGTTTTGCTCACATCTCTGCTTTTAGGGCTCAAATGATAGTATTCTGAAGTGTTGGTGTTAACTTTGAAAGATGAAAAGATTTGGGCTGTGTATTAGTAGCTAACATTTGTGTTAGAAGAGTAGTTCATGGGTTTGCAAGAATCGACTGATGTCTCAGTAGATCAAAGTGCCTGCCAGGAAAGCCTGGAAGCCTGAGTTCAGTCCTGGGAACTTATGGTAGAAGGAACTGACTGCACAAAGCTGCCCTCCGACCTTCCTTATGTACACCTTGTGCCCCCTTACACATTATGCACACACACAATATTAAATAAATTACTAAAAATAAGTCAGTGAAAAGCTGACATTATTATATGACTTGAATTGCAAAACAATAAAGATAGCAAAGAAGTAATTAGACAAATTATGGAAGATCTATGAAATTAAACACATACATAGAAGTAGTTTAAAGAGAAGTGTAATGGCTTGAAAATCCTCATGATTTACTGATTAAAACATTGCATGTAGCTCAGTTGATAGATTGCTTGCCTAGCATGTAGAAAGTCCAGGATCAATCCCCAGTACCATGTGAAACTATAGGTCTGAAATCCCAGTGCTTGGAAAACAGAGGCAGGCCTCCAGGTCATCCTTGGCTAGATAAGGAGTTCAAGGCCACCCTTGGCTGCAAGAGACCCTGTTTAAAAAACAAACAAGCAAGCAAGATTTGGGAAAGAACAAAACATGTCCAACATGTCTTCACCCAGGTCAATTGAACTCATAGAAAAACTACATTTTCAAGGTTACTGTAATTATTGTCAATGGCATTTGACAAACTCATTCTGAAATATGTGGAGATGAATGAGGAACACAGTAATGCATCTGATCTCGTCAGATCTTCATAGACAAGAGGATGCAAAAACACCAGGTACCTTGAAAATGCCTCAGAAAGAATTCGGCTCATCAGCCGGTATCAGCCATCTATTTCCCATCCAGCCATGATAAGCGGTGTCAGAGCTTTAGGAATATATAGCTTTGCTTTATTATTAAGACAGAAGGTACATCTGCTGCAGCAGATCCAATTAACTTTGAGTTATGTCTAGAAGAAAAACTTCAGTTGATTTAAAGAAAATAATTAGCTTTAATTTGGCAGGTCCCTGGCAATATGAAATGTGGTGTTCTAGTTTGCTTTAACTGTCAACATGATGAAGCATAGGGTCATCTGAGGAGGGAGTCTTAACTGAGATCTTATCTAGATTAGATCAGCCTTTGGGCTTGTCTGTGAGGGATTGTCTTGACTGTTCATTGATGTGGGCAGCACCATGCCCTGGGCAAGTAGTACTCACTACACAAAATATCTGGCCTTTGAGATGGCAAATTGTATTTCTCCATGGTTTCTACTTTGACCTCTTGTCCCAAGATAGACAGTAGCTTGCTTGTAACTTGTGTTTGTAACAGTAACAGAATGAAGCTGGACTATCTGCAATAGTATCAGGGGAGATGGAAAGAAGTACCTCAATGACTTTATTATTGGAAAAATCAAAAGGTACAAGGGATGCTGTAAACATTTGGGACTATTTGAATAAAGTAATCTTGAAGAACTTGGAGTGTTTGGAAGAGTTAGCTGGGACAGAATATAATGAGTAGTTTAATTAAAATTAGAGCATGAAATGAGTCTCCTTTATGGATTACATGAAATTCTCCCTCCTGGGGACTTTGCTAGAGGATTCTTTCCAGCAGCTTCTTTCAGAAGCCGACATGGTACATTGCTAAGTTCCTCTGTTATCACATCACGAAAAACCAGAACAAAATTGCAAATTGCATATCCTATCTATTGTAGATTTGTTGACAAAAGCCAAGTATATTTCAGGTATTGATTGCATCAGAGTCACACTGCTATCTATTGATTTCATCATAGCTAAACTGGCATCTATTGATCACATTGCAGTCACAACTGCCATCTTTTGCTAAGCTGTAGTCAATGGCCCCACAGCAGTCTCTCTAGAAACATCCCTTTCCACAGGGGCAGAGTCTGTCACAGTGACATATGACTTGTGGCTATTTGTTTGGTTCGCTGTGTAGGCGTGTGACTTTGTTCTTGGGATCATTCAAACACATTCTCACATGTTTTCCAGGCCAATAAACTTTCTCATAACGAATAAGCAGAGTAAGACAATGCTGTCTCTAGATACTCTCTACACTTAATTAAAAATGTCCCTGCTGAGCCATTACCCTACAAAGTTTATTGGCTATTGGCATTTTCTGACTTTTCTAATAGCCCATTATGCTCATTTTGTTTGAGAAATGTAAAAAGAAGAAATTGACATGTATCTTTTTTGGAAGCTATCAGAAGAAAAAACAACCCTGTTTTCAATGAATGAAATAATTGGTATTCACTTATTAATTATGCTTTAGAATATTGACCATGGGTTGATCTTCATCTGCTTGCACAATTTGCAAACTTGCATAACTTGCAAAGTGCTTGATCTGCAAGCGTAACTACCTGAATTTGATTGTAGAAACCACAATGGAAGGAGAGAGCTGATTCCTTCCCCATGAATACCCTCTTACACCCTCTACACAAGCACACCTGTAGATACACACACACACATAACACACACCCATAAGCACAAAGTGCTAACAGTAATAATTAAATATGTTAAAAGGTCTCTCATAAATAAGTGCAAATATAGACAAAAGAAGTATCCCTCTGCACTTAACCTCAAAACAGTTGTTTCTTATTTATGTACTTATTTGTGTGTGTGTGAATGAGGATTGGAGAAATGCTTCACAGGTTTTCTTCTCTTTTAAATATTTGAAATAACCATGAATTTTGTATTTTATTCTTGTTAGAGTTCTTCATTTGTTTTTGCTTTTTGTTTTTGAGACAAGCTCTCACATCATCTAGGCTGGCTTTGAACCTACTGTTCTGGCCTCGAACTCCTGATCAAGGGGTTGGTATCTCAGAAGGCATGAGTACCTGGATATGGGCCTTTAAGAAGGTGTTAAATTAATGAGATCATAAGGCTGGGTCTTGATCCCACATTAATGGTGTCTCTGTAAGAAGTAGACTTGACACTCAGGCACCAGAGGACAGAGGTCTGAGGACAGGCCTAGAAAGACCACATGATGATGTGGGAAGAAGTTAAGTAAGGCAGAGAGAGGCCTCAGAAGATGCCAACTGTATCTTCATCAGCTTAGTGGTCCTCAACCGCGAGCCTCTAGTATGGTTAGAAAAGAAATGTCTGTCACTTAGAGCACCTAGCTTTAGTTTTCCATTCTTTCTAAAACATTGATAGGACACCACATAGGCTAAAGTCTGTACATAGGCTAATTTATTCTTCCTGGTCAAAATTTACTTAACTCCCTCTTTCAAAGTCGTCTGGTTCCAGGAAGTCTCTAATTTGTGCTAAAAGTTATCCTGGTCACCTTAAGAGTGAGCCACATTGTATTTACTACTTAGACACAAGTGTGTTCTAACACAGGCTTGCAGGGCACAGAATCAATTGCTCTTAGGATTATGAAAAAGAGAAGACACGGAAAGAGCCACGTGGCAGATGCTCCTGAGCTAGTTGGCTTGCTGGGATCAATGCTCATCCTATTTTGGGGATTCATTTTACTATTGTGTTCGTCTGTGCTCAGCACATTAATCTTCCCTTGGCTTCTGTGTGGCCAGTATGGACTCTAGCCAGCTGCGCAGCTAATTGTTCCTAAGAAAAAATTTATCTCTTGACCTTAACAAATGGTCTTCAGGTGACTATGCAGAGACAATGAAGCTTGGATGGAACTGAGAAACTATTCTTGCTTTCCGAGTTAGACTCTTCCTTTGCTGGTCTACCCTGAGACTTAGATTTCTGTTTTCCTGAGGACCGCAGACCTAACAGTACTTCTCTATTAGGCATAGACTGCTGTGATAATCTAGTCCTTTGCTCTGAGAAAGTAGTGAGCTGTTAAAATATTAGGAAACTTTTTTCTGTAGTAAGTTAGTTTACAGTAAGTAGAAATTGCCCAGTGAGAGTCTCTGATTTGTAGACCAAAGTGTCTTTCAATGACAAACTTGGTTTTTGATTGACAAATGAACATTATTGCTTCTAGTCTCATGTAAAAGAGTTGGCGAGTCGGATGTGTGCTCGCTCTCTCTCTCTCTCTCTCTCTCCCTCTCTCTCTCTCTCTCTCTCTCTCTCTCTCTCTCTCTCTCTCTCTGTGTGTGTGTGTGTGTGTGTGTGTGCAAAGGTATATGTAACAAATGGACTTCTCCAGACATCTACAAATGTTCAGTACCTCAAAAGAGAAATCAAAACACCAAATAATCCAAGCAGAGCTCACATGGAGAGGATTTAGCATTCTCAAGGCTTCCAATGTGTAGATTACCAGGGAGCCTGTTGTACTGTGTCACAGAACCTTTTATCTTTTAAAAGTGATTTAAAAAATCAAGTAAATCTAAAGAATAATTCCCAGGGAAACAAGGAAGTTATCTTTATCCTAATTGATGAAACAGCGCCACCTAGCGGACGTCCTTCGGAGATCAATGAGATCATAAAAATCAAGTGGCATAAAGACTAAGCATAAAGAAATTCCCTAGGTAGACTACCACACCAGGGGATGATCCCTGATGGTGGGGCCTTTCCATTTGCTGTTGATGCCCTAGGAACTCATTAGTTCAACTATTATAGTGATCAACTATTAAAACTTATTTCTAAGTCATATTTTTCCTTTCTGGAGAATATTATATGGTTCACATTTGAGAAAATGTTTTCAAAAACCTGTGTGTTGTAGATGTCTTCCTTCCTTCTTTCCTTCCTCCCTCCCTCCCTCCTTCCTTCTCTCCTTTCCTTCTTTCCTTTCTTTCTCTTTTTTGGAGACAATGTGCAGTTCCTGGCTGTCCTAGAACTCACTTTGTGGACCAGGCTGGCCTTTGTTTCTTAGGTTCTAGGATCAAAGGCATGCCCCCACCATGCCCAGCTCATTTTAGAGTTTTGCACCTAGCTCCTCTTGTAAAAGGAGTGAGATAACTATTTAAAAATTTCTTCTCTGATGGTTTGTGGAGTCATTCATGATCATTTTGTTAAATTTACTTATTTAGAAGTGAGAAAACCAGAACTATATGGTGATATACATCTGCAATCCCATCCTTGGATACATGGTGAGTTCTTGGCCAGCCTGGGCTATAATGAACCCCTGATACAAAGAAAGAAATAAAGTAAAACCAACAAAACAAAACAAAATTTAGAAGAGATACAGATAGACTTTTTTTTTTTTAAAGAAAGAATCCACACAACAAAATTAAAATTCTATTTTAAAATTATTTGTTAAAATTCTATTCTCTCTGCCTATTTTTATTTTCTGCCTTCCGGGTTTCCCAAGTAGCAATGGATGTTGTGTTCCTATGTCCTCTTTGGGGGCTTGTTACGTGTCTATGAGATAGAACGGTACCAAGAGTTAGGATTCTACAAGTTATACCTGTTGATTTAAGGGCGAATTCTGATGAAAACATTTTAGTTATCACAACACACCTTTAATTCTTAACAGAAATAGCAACCCTTTCCAAAGTGGGGAGTGTCTCTTTGTTATGTTAAAATGGTCGTTTGAATTTGAGCTCTGTCAATTCTGATTGATAGACTTGTTTATTTTATGATACAGGACTTTGCCATTGTATGTATAACAGGCTGTCCTTATCATCATTCTGCCCCAGCCTTTCTGCTTGGATTACAGTCACATGCTTGGCTGTCAACTTCTTTTTAAAAACAGAAACTTAAACTTTTGTTTTTATATTTATTTATTGTGCCTGTGTACGTGTGTGTGTGTGTGTGTGTGTGTGTGTGTGTGTGTGTGTGTGTGTGTGTGTGTGTGTGTATGCGTGTGTCCTGCAGAGCCCTTGTGAGGTCAGAGGACAGTTTGTTGACATCTTCTCCTTCCACTATGTGGTGTCTAGTGACTCAGATTGTCAAGCTTGGTAGCAAGCACCCTTTCCTGCCATCATCCTGCTGGCCTGCGACTGTCAACTTCTCAATTAAACAGCCAATTTATGCTTGAGAGTAGGTCATTGCCACAGATTCCCATTTTGTGGTCTGATAGTTTTATGAGACTGTAACCTTCCTGGTCCCTGTTTTCAGTGCCTTAGTAACCGCCACCATCATAGCAGCAACATGGAAACAATTACATGCCCCTGACCTGGGTATCAAATGTTTATTTTGGAATGAACACTCCTAGGCATGTGAGACATTTTGAGTGTTCTTTTACATTAAAAAAAAAGTTTATTTGCCCATGATTCAGGTCAGTTTTTAAAAATCAGTTTCTTTATTTTTCTTTTAAGAAAGTGATAAAGAGAAGCCAAATACTTAGTCATTTAACAAGACTTTTATAAGCTAGAAAGGTTGGGAGGGATTGGAGAATCAGCCAATTGTCTAGAACATTATCAGGGCAGAAACTAGGAAGGAATTAGTGACATTTCAAAATTGATTCTAACAGAACATGTATGAGGAAGATCTAATTACTTACTGAATATTACCCCTGCAGATCATTTCCAATATTGTTTATAATGCAGAGTGATGTAATCAGGTCTCAGGACTTTCCAGGTGCCCAAGGCTCGGTATAGATCAGAGTCTTCATGTGGCCTGACAAATGGGACACCATTTGACCAAAGAACCTCTACACCATAACTAAGACTCAGGATTCACCTTCCTGTGGAAAGAACTCCAAACAAAAACTCTTATTACAATCTTGACCATGTTCTCTTCATGAAAGAATAGTATTTTGTGATCGGACACTTTCAAGTATAGAGCTTTGTCCATGAGACACAGCTTCTGTTTTGGGGCTTTAGCCAGTAGGGGACTGATTCACCCAGAGTATGATCAATCCTTGTGTGGGGCAATCTAAGGTCTATGGGAGGATGGAAGAGAGACTTTCAAGCCTCTCTTCTTGGCAATAGGGTTTTGGCATTATTTTCAAGGTTGGGAAAGTATGCTGATATTGGTACAAGAGTCTGGCTGCTTTGGCATAAAAGGTGTTAAGTGCATCTTTAAGATATTTACCTTTTTCATTTATACTATTTTAAGGTCACGTGACAGTGAACAGGACCTGAAGGACAGCACCAATAGACATAGACTGGAGACTCTCCCGGGGCCACCCCTAGACAAAGAGCTAAGGTGGCTAAGGACTGCTGAATTAGTTCTCTTCAGGGAGGGGCCCTCTAAATGCTCACCAGTACCAAGTGTCAGTTCTGAAATCATACACACTAGCAGCACTAAACAAACCCGTCAGGGTGCATTATATATGTATGCATACACATACATAGACACACATAGACACACACAGACAGACACACACATACACACATACACAGACACACACACACAACACACACACACGCACAGGTCACAATAATAATGAAAGAAAAGGCTACAAATTTGAGGGGGAGTGAAAGGCAAACCCAAGAGGTTGGGGGAAGGGGTGTGTGATGCAACAATACTCTTATTAAAAAAAAAAATTAATTAAAAAATGAGACTGCAGAGGAAGAGTTTGTAAGTGGAGAAATGTTTGTGTTTCAGCTGCATGAACCCAACCGATTGAAAAGTAAAGGAGATAGCACAATTACATAAGAAAATTGGAAAGCTAGACATGTACATTTTTTTAGATTTTAGATTTCCTTCCTTCCTCCTCCTCCTCTCCCCCCCTCCTCCTCCAGTTGTTTTTCAGACAAGGTTTCTCTGTGCAGCCTTGGGTGTCCTGGAACTAGCTCTGTAGCCAGGCTGGCCTTGAACTCGGAGATCTGCCAGCAGCCTCTGCCTCCACCCCGTTTGCTGAGGTCAAAGGCGTGCGCCCCACTATGTGACCTCTTCTTTGTTTTCTATACATCAGCTCCTGCATTTTAAAAGGTGAGGGGACTGACAGAGCCTACTTCTGAAACTTATTTTTAAAAAGTAAATAAAGGCAGATTTGATGGTCTGAACCCCTAATCCCAGCACTCTGGAGGCAGAGGCAGCTGGATCTCTGTGAGTTCAAGGCCAGCCTGGTCTATGTAGTGAGTTCTAGGATAGCCAGGGCTACGTAGTAGGACTCTGTCTCAAAAACACTCACCCTCCGAAACCCTCCCAAATAAATAAAACACCCAGGCATGGTGGTTTATACCTGTAACCCAAGCTCTTGAGAAACAGAAGCAGGAGGATTTCTGTAAGTTTAAGGTCATTCTGGCTGTCTCTAAAACCAGCAAAAAATAATATTAATAAAACACTTAGAAGAGTGGTTGACACAGATGATGGATATTTTTAATGTTTTTATAACTAGCATAATATTAAAGATAATTTGCTATGTGTCTTGCAGCCCAGGTTGAGCTTGTGTACCCCCCCCACCTTGTGTAAACACCCCCCCCCCCCCCCCCCCCCCCCCGCTATGCTGGAGTTACAGGTACACTACCATGTCTTGTGGTATCCGGTCCTGGAT
Source organism: Phyllotis vaccarum (assembly GCA_033318265.1). Taxonomy (NCBI): domain Eukaryota; kingdom Metazoa; phylum Chordata; class Mammalia; order Rodentia; family Cricetidae; genus Phyllotis; species Phyllotis vaccarum. Next base: position 31,950,953 of record JARWLC010000015.1, read on the forward strand.
TCCATTTCTGTAGAATTCTGGTTCTTTATGTTCAAAGTAATGGTTGTAGGTAACCCAGGGTACTCTTGGCTCTAAATTTTTCTGAATGTCTTCTGTATCTTGGGTTTGAATGCGCTATGTGTAGACAAGGTGATGGTGTCAGGATTAATAAAATTCCACAAGAAAGTACCATGAAATGCAGCCCATACATTCGTCCTCCTTTCCTCTGCCCCATTTTATTGTAAACATTTTGAAGATGGGTGTAGGTGTGGGAAGAGGAGATGACCATGAAAAAATATAATTAAACTCTCTCTGGCACTCTTGGATAAAGGGTCTAATTTGGAGCTCAGATTGGTATTTAGTTACCAGTCTTACGGATCAAAGCTAATTTGTATGTCAGATGTAGTTTAGATGACTTCAGACCATGTATGTAAAACAAGGATGGATCTTAGTGGCCTTGATTAGCAAAGCCCTGGGTCTATTTTCTGGTCCACTGCACTAATGCTTATATCTATCAGGAGCCAAGGAACACATGTGTAAGGGTTATCTTTGCAAAAATCAGCTGTGTCTGCTGGCCAGATAAGTCTTCCTAGCAATTGTTCTGGGAAGGCCTAGCATGCATCTCATTGTTTCCCTAATTAATAAGAAGTGATATATTGAATTAGCTCGCTCTATTCTCTTATCTCTTTATTCACATGATGTCATCCACAGACCACTGCTCAATTATTTTATTTGCAGATAATAGGCCAAGGAAATGATTTTTGGAGTTGATTTGGGTTAATTCAATTATTCATTCATCATAAATTTAGAAAATACACCAGCTGGGTCTGGTGACCCATGTCTTCAGTGCCAGTGCTGGGGAGGTTGAAGCAGGAGAATCAGGAGTCTCTTTGTCTCTACAGTTTACTTGAGGTCAGTTAGGGCTACATGAGGAATTATGTCATAAACTGTTACTTCTTTGCGATAAAGAAGGATAATGTCAAGTGCCTACTGATAGTGAGGCTAGTTAGTGACTGTTCTGTATTAGGAGTCTCAGAGTTTACCAACCTAGCTTTTTTTTACTATATCTATTTCCTCCCCCACTCTAGGTAAGGTCCTGAGCTCCAAGGGTAGTTCGTTTGCACATGACAATCCCAAGATTACAACTTTAGTAGAGAAAAAAAAAGAAATGAAAAGATTGGCTGGTTTGTACTGTGCAGAGCTGAGGTAGTAGGCATAGAATAGAGGGCATAAGATGCAACACTTGGAGTAACACAGCTGTCCTTGGCCTGGAGAGGATGACGTCTTACATGTAAGAAAAGATAGTATCTAATGCCTACACTTTCACTTTCCAGGGCTTATTACCACTAGAGAAACATACCTTACCATAAAAGTGTATTTTGTGAGTCAGGAGCATGCTAATTAAACATTTATAGAAGCTATTCACAACATTTAAACATTTGTGCACCAGTGAGAATGAGTCTTATGCTGCTGAATACCAGTCACAAGCTCACTGGCTTCAGATTCTTCCATGGGTGCCCCTTGGGCTGGTGGCCTCTGCTCTCTGTTATCATCTGGGGTATCCGCCACAGCCTCCACTATCTGGATCATTGAACCTCCTCATTGCAAAGGAAAAGAACATGGGCAAAACAGGCTGAGTGTGAAAGTCATCTTCCCTTAGGGAGTGACCCATGTTTCTTTACTCACATTTTATTGGTCAAGGCCAGTATCGGAGAGGGCAGTCCCGACTTATACTGCGATGGAGGCCAGGTGATTTCACAACCAAAAGGAGTAAATGATATTTTTGACTAGTAGTTAATGTTAGGATTTTAAAATTGATAGTTATTAACCACAAAATGGTTGTTATGCATGCTGATTTTGTTTGTCTATTTAAGGATACAACCATGTATATCTAATCCCCTAAAATCAGAAAAAGATGTTTTATTTACTGAAAGTATTTATTAATTGTATGTTATTACCATGAAGAAAAGAACCTTATTTCTTTTGTAAGTAGGGACATTTATTTAAAGTGGATATATATATTTATGTAAGAACCACCTTCCAAGGCATTCAGCCTAAGCCCAGTTTGAGAAATACTTACAATGCCCAACAGCATGTAATGATGTTGTTTTACGGACTGGGAGCTGAGGTCTCCATTCTCAGAGCATTCTGCATTGGTAAGTAGCAACAGAGCTTTTCCCAGCTGCCCTAAGCAAGTGTTGCCATCTCTACCTCCTGGTACTAGATACGGCACCTTTGTGATTCAGGAGTGTGACGAGGAGAGAGTTAAGCAACTATCTACCTAGACTTGGGGAGGAGTATTTGACCTTGGCCTTCTGTGGTAATCATGTGCATAGTCATAGTCATTGTACATAGGTGAGTTAATGATTTTCTGGGCTTTAGCTTTAGAAGCCCAGTGATCCTTGTTTTTTCCCCGGCTTTGTCAGAAGTGGGAGCTGAGAGTAATCCAGAAGACAGCAGATCCCTTCTGGGTGGGTTCCTGGCAGAGCCGCCTCTCTGCCTGGATGTGGAGAGTGTATCAGCTTTAAGAGTCTAACCCTGGGGAAGCTCACAGGCTTGTGGTGCTGATCTGCATTGCCCTAAGCCACATGGCCTGAAAGAAGCTCTTGAATGACATTCAGAGGCTGCCATTCCAGACAAACAGAAAGCAGATGGTGACATTTTCAGTCAAAGTTGAAGCGACTTTTACTCACTATTTTTAACTGATAAGTAAATGAGGTCCACGTAGCATACTGGGAATAGTATGGATCAACTAATTTTGGGGCTCATTATTATAAAACTCCGAATTTCTTTAAAAATGACTACTCAAACATGTCAGATACCATGCCAAGCACTTCCCCTGACTGTTATTGAATCTTCAGAGCTGCTTTGGGAGGCAGGTGTCATTATCTCAATTAGAGGTAGGCAGACTGAATTCCAGGGAGATTACCTAAATGATGGAGATGGAGACAGTGGTGTTCTGTGTTGGACATGTGCTTCCTTTAGAAATCCCTTTTATCTGTGACTGTGCTTAGTTGAGTGGCTCTTTACACATTGAAAAGTAACAACTTAAAATCTCCACTCAGTGCTCCTTAAGGTCTCCACTCAGTGCTCCTTAAGGTCTCCACTCAGTGCTCCTTAAGGTCTCCACTCAGTGCTCCTTAAGGTCTCCACTCAGTGCTCCTTAAGGTCTCCACTCAGTGCTCCTTAAGGTCTCCACTCAGTGCTCCTTAAGGTCTCCACTCAGTGCTCCTTAAGGTCTCCACTCAGTGCTCCTTAAGGTCTCCACTCAGTGCTCCTTAAGGTCTCCACTCAGTGCTCCTTAAGGTCTCCATTCAATGCCTCCTTTCAGGCCACCTTCAGTACTGGTTTGATCTGGTGCAGAAAGAGCCCAGCAGCATTATTAAGACTGGCTGCAGGTTTGTTAATCACACATTGTTGTCACATAATATCTTATACTCTGGTAGGGTAGAGACCGTAACTAAGCATTTGCTTCACACCCATTATTTCTGATGTGGCACCTCTTAATTAAGGGCTGATTTTATGAAGTGTACCTATTTTCTGGTTAGCCATTTTATTTCACTAATTAAGAGATGACATATGTTTTACATTTAATGGAAAATCTTTTTGTTTCATGAGCATGTTATCATGAAAGGTGTTTACAGTTTGCTCTAAGTTATGCTGCAAAATGTCTAGTTATTTAACTATGTATTCATACCCTTAAAATATGGGAAGGAGAATCCTACAGATGTAGATCTGTCACTAACTGGGATCTGTAACACTGGAGTCTACAATTTAGCTGTTTCCAGACAGCTAGAAGGTGCATATTTAGAAGAGGTGCTATTCTAATGAACTCTAAAACATTAATTTATAAAATGAAAATAAATGGGTGCAATGTATGATGCCCAGGCAGACAACTTGGGGGAAGTGGTGAGGCATACTGGATAAAGTTGTCACGTAGACTTGGTTCCTATCCAACACCTCACAGGTAGCCACATTCAACACTAAATCATCATTTAGAAACTTAATTCTGGATAGTTACTGTATGGAGTTTGTAGTTCCTAACTTACAGGGTTCTTCTGAGGATGAAATGTTTGGTAATAAGTAGTTCTGGTGTGAACATGAGCAGGGATTGCTATTCTCATCATGACCGAAGCCTCTGTACCAGGACTAAGGTCTTTCTATGTCAGAAGATGTACTATAGGGCTGGATGTGTAACTGAATGGTGGGGCACTTGCCCAGCATGTGATATTCAGGTTTAGTCTTCAGGACTGCCAAAAGCCAAACCCAATACAGATGTCATATTTTCCTTATATTTTCAAACCATACGGTGGCAAGGACAAACACTTATAGTAGCCACTAACCTTGTGTGGAAATTTAAAATTTTTAGCTTATTAATTTTCTGAGTCACTCCTCTCTCATTGACCTTCCAACCTGATCACAAAACTGATACATTTACTAAGCCTCAGGAAGTGAAATTTACAGGTGTTAGGAAGTTCCTGAAATATACAAGACTTACAGGGCTCCTCCAACTGTGCAAAAGCAGTAATATTTTGTGTTAAGAGGAGACTCCTCAGTAGAGCCACTTCAGAGCTGTGTAGAAAGCTCCAAAGATGCATCTTTCAGTAGTTATTGTCCAAGAGGACAATATTTTTTGGTTATGTAATTGCCTCAGAGCCATCCATGTTCCTGTAAATAACCCCAGTAAACCCAGTGGTTTACTTAATTAGGCTTGGGTCCATTGTTGATACTCTGTCAAGAGTGAGTAGAGATTTGTTCATGTCTTTCCAGGAAAAGTCACAGATTATGGCTTTTGAACACAGGGCCACAAGCATACAAGGCACGTCTTCACTTTTAAGACACATTCCCAGTGCAACTCTTAACATTCTAGTATGTGCATTTCCTAATGTATACATGTATATACTCATTGAAAACTCATCTTCCCATCCTTTTCTGTCTAAATCAGAAATAAGATTAGGGAAAAATGTAGGGTCACATAGAACATGCAATGTTTAGGTACTGGTGATCTAGAAGGCTATTTAGAGGTTAGACGTTCCCTTGCTTATATTACAAAATAGCATCATAAGCCAAGCAGTGGTGGCCCACACCTTTAATCCCAGCACTCAGAGGGCAGAGGCAGGTAAATTTCTATGAGTTTTAGGCTAGTCTGACCTATAGAAAGTTTCAGGACAGCCAGGGCTACACAAAAGAACCATGTCTGGAAAAACAAACAAACACTAAGAAATCAGCATCTTGGAAAAATCATTTAGAGATATAACATATAACATACATGTATAATACATATATTATGTAATATATATGTATATATTGTATATATTATATACATCTTAAAATTTTGAACGTGTCTATGTTTTACATTCCTAAGTTTTTTTTTTTTTTTTTTTTTTTTGAATTAGCGATTTCCCATAAAAGTTTATCTTGGATGAAATTTAGTTTTTTCTTTTTTGTCTTGAAACAATGAAAACTAGCAGTGATTTTTAATTAAAAATTTATGAGCTTGGTGAAGGAAGAGACAAATTAATAAGCCATAATAGTGTTAAGAAAGAAATCAAATTATATGACAGATAAGTAACTGGATTAGTTGAGGAGGTTGCACACAGGAAACAGCTTTGATTATCTGTCAATATTAAGTTTAAATAAATTTTGTCATCTCTTTTTCCTTGCCTTAGATATTTCCTCAAGCAATCTCCTACCTTCTTGGTCACTTTAATGTGATAAAAATAGTCTCATTGGTAAACATTAGAAGTCTTGGAAAGTATAACAAGCCTTTACTCTGATATCTAATTTAAAAATTCTGTCTCTACCTTGTTTCAGAGCTGACCTGGGTATTATTTTTAAAGGGAATTGGACATTGTGCTCAGACATAGGCAAATGAAACACCCATATACACAATCAAATAATATTTAAAAAAATTATTCTAAGGAAATTATTTTAAAAGTATACAAAGACACATTTTGTCATTTAATAATGTATTATTTTTAAAGGGAAATTATTATTCAGTGAAACATCTATTGATAAATTAGAAATTAACATTTATAAGTCAATAAAATATTACTTAGTCATTAAAAGTGATTTTATAGACTTGTATTTGCATAGTCACATATGGTGGCACATGTCTAAATCCCAGTAAGTGGGAAATAGAGGCAGGAGGATCAGAGTTCAAGGTCATCCTCAGCTACATAGTGAGTTTGAAAACAATATGGGCTTCACGAAACCCCATTTTATAATTCAGTGTATAGTTTAATTCTGTTTTTGCAAGAGGTTTGCAAAATATTGTGGGCTGCTAAAATATTAATACAGTTAACAAGTCATTCTGGTGGTCAATTCAATTTATATGTCCATAGAAACTTAGAAATTTGAATAAGCAGCTAGTACAAGATTTTAAAAGGTTTTTGTTCTAGAGTTTTTCTTGCTGTGAAGAGATACCATGACCACAGCAGCTCTTATAAAGAAAACATTTTATTGGGGTGGCTCACTTACAGTTTCAGAGGTTCAGTCCATTATCATCATGGCAGGAAGCCTGGCGGCATACAGGCTATCATGGTGCTGGAGAAGGAGTTGAGAGTCCCACATCTTGCAGTCAACAGTGTCACGAGGGAAGCTTCAGAAAAAGACCTCAAAGCCACACTTCCACAGTTTTTGCAACAAAGCCACGTCTCCCAAAAGTGTGACTCTCTTTGGGGGCCATTTTCTTTCAAACTACCAAAGTTATTTAATTTATTATTATTTGTGTGTGTGTGTGTGTGTGTGATAGGTTTGTGCACATACAGCATACAGCACACACCTGGAGTCCAAAGCACCACTGCCCAGTGTCAGTTCTCTCCTACTGTACATTCCAGGGATCAAACTCAGGCCATCACGCCTGTGCAGCTGTCACTTTTACTGCTGATGCATCTTGTCAACCTCCAAACAGTTTTTTAAAGGTCATGATCTCATTTTAAAGAATTGTTTAGTGGTTTAAAAAAACAAAAAAACAGTAAAACAAACAAAAAATCCAGATGGAGTCATTGCCTTCTGAGATTTTTTTTTCCTAGTTTGTTTTCCTGATTATTTTATTTGTTACTGCCATCTAGTGGGTGATGATTCCTTTACTGTTGAGAGTGTGAAGTTTTAGCTTGTTTTATTTTGGTTTTTTCCTGCTTATGGCTCTTTCAGAAGAACACCCCCCCCCAAAAAAAAGAAAACAAGAAAAGAAAAGGAAAGAAACCCAGTGGCATGTTAGTAAATGCCTATCTGCAAAAGTAACAATTCCTTAAGTATTTATAAATTTGTAAAAGTTTCCTCTAAAAACATACACAATTATAAATGATAAAATAATCCTCTGTGTTAAAGTTGCATGTGGTTAATCTATCTCAAGACAACTTTATTGACTTTTGATGGACTCTTGTGCCTGTGGCTAGCAAGCTATGCTTGTAGTTCAACTGTGATTTGACAGGAGACTCATATCCAGGTTACTACACTCAGTCTTCCTCACATCACTGTTGTCATTAGATCTGAAATGTCTACTGTTTGACATTTCTCATCATTGTAGAAATTTTTGGTACAAATTCTGCTCGGCTTTAGCATTGACTGAAGTAGCCATTATAAGCCTTGCCATTGTGTATGCCTTGAGCATTTTAGCCAAGGCTTGCTCTGAGTTGCATGTAGTAAGACATTTCTGGCCCTGACTGGCCCCAAGGTCTGGACCCACTGTCCTCCATCTCCTTAGTCTCAAAGAAACATGATGAGGCTTATATTAATTATAAGCTGCTTCGCCTATGGCTCTGGAATATTACCTGCTAACTCTTAAGAAAATCCATGATTGCTATCTTGTTTAGCCACATGACTTGGTACCTTTACTTAGAGCAGCATTTTTGTCTTCTTTTCTTCCACCTCTTCTGGTGTCTCTCCTCTGCTCTTCCACATCCCAGAATTCTCCTAGCCTAGCTGCCCCGCCTCTATTTCCTGTCTTGCTACTTGTCCAATCAGTGTTTTATTGCACTAATATTTACAGTGACAAATATTTACAGTGTAAAAAGCATAGTCCCACAGCAGTTGCACACCCAGACCAGTATATTTCTCATGCTCAGGTAGTTCTTCCATAGTTACTTTGGTGTTTTGATGCAAAAGCAGCAAACTGAACTTGTTTGCTTGATGCCCACTACAGCAATGTGTAGTGTTTCTTCTCTGTGCAGGTGATAGATAATGACCTCAAAGTATAGGTAATAGTAAAAGGCAGCAAATGCAGTAAAACCAACAGGCAGTGATGTATAGTTAGCTTTGTCTTAGATATAATTTAATTACAATTTTAGATAACTTAATTGCTGAACTACTGTGCTGTGGTATTCTTGAAAACTTAACACAAGGCCTTTACAAGCTCATGTGAGCAGGGCCCACAACCACCGCACAGTTGCTGCCTTTGCTTTTAGAATGGTCTTTTCAATTTTTTAAAAGATGTATTTATTTTATGTATATGATGTTTTATTTGCATGTACACCTGCATGCCAGAAGAGGGCATCAGATCCCAATATAGATGCCTGTGAGCCACCATGTAGTTGCTGGAAATTGAACTCAGGACCTTTGGTAGAGCAGCCAATGCTCTTAACCACTGAGCCATCTCTCCAGCCCCCAGAATTGTCTTTATTGTTTGCAAACAACTGTAGAACTGTGAAAGATAGTTATTCCTGGAGTTTCAAGCTTGTATCCAAATAGCATAAGATTTGTTACTATCTACCAATAATGCAAGTCAGGAAAATGTTCTTCTCCTGCTCCTCCCCCTCCTGCTCCTCCTTTTTGTTTGCTTTGTTTTTTGAGACAGCTTTTCTCTGGGTAGCTCTGGATGTCCTGGAACTCACTCGGTAAATCAGGCTGGGCTTGAACTCAGAGATCTGCCTGCCTCTGTTTCCCAAGTGCTGGGATTAAAGGTGTGCTGTTACAACCGGGCACAATGCGTTTCCTAAGTCTTTCAATATCAATGGTTTTAAGGAAGGAGAAAGTGTAAATGATATGGTTAAAGTCCTAGAGTATGGAATGAAATTATCATTATATAGTAATCAGAACTGAATTATCTCCTGGTACTGGACATGGCCTACCAATCTAGATGTTACCCATTGCACTCAAGACTCTGGGCTTAATCGGTAGGACCACAAACCAATAAATTAATGAAGAAAGAAGGAACTCAATCAGTTCTAACCTTTGAGAATGCCATGATTGCTCAAATTAGATAGAATTCAACTGAAAGTTGGAGTTAAATGAATTCAATAGTAAATGAATAAATTCAGCGAATGAATATAATCCCCTTACTTTAAAAAAAACAAGAACAACTTTTTTAGACAGTGTCTCATGTGGCCTAGGCCAGCCTCAGAGTTGCTATGTCAGAGGATGACCTTGAACTTCGGTTCCTCCTGCCTGTACTTCTTTCTGAGTGAGGGATAGACAAGACACAGGGCCTTGTAGATGCTAAATAAAAATTCTGCCAACAGAACTGCATCCCCAGGCCATATTCCCTTAAAAATTATTCTTTAAATAATAAGATAGTAATACTTTTAATGCAAAAAGCTCATTTTCCATTGTTTGCTTTAACTCCAGCATTTTCATAGTAAGAAAACAGATGATTTAATATATTGGTTCATCAAGTTTCTTTACATGCCTTGCTCTTTTGAACCTTCACAATGTCCTCAGGAGGGTATTTAATTTAGTTCATTATCAGTCCCGTTTTATAGATAAAACTGAAGTTTAGAAACCCACTCCCTCAGGAAACTGCTTCCAGGTTGTCCTGTTTGCTCCCTGCCATGACCAGTGATTATACAAATAACACTGTTTATAAAGAATGTATGCTATCAATCTTGTATCTCCTTTTAAGGTATGTTATAGTTATGTCCATAACTATGATAATTTTTAATAGAGAGCCTAATGGAGACAAACGGGCAGCAGAGAAGATTTCAAGGTTCTTGGGCAATGCATTTCCATGTTTGAGCCGGGAGCCCTGGGAAAGTATTTGTCTCCTGTAGTGACGGGATTGTGTATGAAGAAAATCAAGGGCTTTCCTGGATTATACAAATCAGGTCAGCAGTCAGGTGCCACTTCATCATGGGCCTCTCTGGGTTTGTAAGCCTCATCCACATTCGTACCCATATGTGTTTGTGTAGGTAGATGTGACAGGCTAGGTTCCACACATGAGAGAACATGCAGTTTTGTGTTTCTGAGTTTGGGTCACCTTGTTTCAGATCATACTCTCCAAATACATCTACATTTAAATCTACATAAATTTAAAAAATGTGTGTATGGTATGTGTTGGTGTACCGTGTTCAGACCTACTGACCTCAGAGGCCAGCAGGGGCTCTGGATGCCCTGGGTCTGGAATTACAGAGGGTTATGAACCGCTGTGTGGTGCTGGCAATTGAAACACAGTTCCCTGGAAGAATAGTCCGTGCTCTTAACTACTGACTAATCTTTCCAACACCATATGCAGACATTTAAATTTTTTAAAATTAAAATATAATTTCATTATTTTCCCGTTCTCCTATTCTCCCCCAAACCCATACATTCCCTTCATTCTCCCTGTCAAATTTATGATCTCTTTTTAAAAATTATGATCATTCTATATAAGTATGTAAATAAAAACAATATACAACCCACTGAGTTTGTTCAGTGTTATTTGAACATACATGATTTCAGGGCTGGCTACTTGGTATTGGAAAACCAGTAAGAGGGCTTGTGTCTGGAGAGCTCACTCCTCTCCTAGTGGTCCATGGCTTTGTCTGGGAGTGAGGCCTTTGAAATTTCTGCCTATGCATTAACTTGCCTGTTGGTGGTGCTGCTAATCAGGTCTTGCTGAGGCAGCCCTCTTGTTGAGGTATCTTGTGTGATGTTTCCCTGTCGTTTCTAGGAGGCAGAGTTTCACAGCAGCTTTCTGGTCCTCTGGCTCTTCCAGTCTCTCTGCCCCCTTTTCTCAAGTTTCTTGAGCCATAGATGCAGGAGCTGTGTACTGGCAAGGTTTGAACCATGTAAGCCAGGCTGGTCTCGAATTTCTTGCCTCTGTCTCCCTGGTGTGAGGACTATAGGTATGATTCACCATATCTGTTTGTCTATTTGCTGTTTTGTTTTGGAGACTGGGTTTCATGTAGTCCAGACTGACCTCAAATTCACTATGTAGCTGAGAATGACCTTGAACTCCAGATCTACCTCCCAAGTGAGCCACCACACCAAGTTTAAATGGTGCTGGAATTGAATAGAGAGCCTTGTGCTAGGCTAACACTCTCCAACTCAGCCACATCTGCAGCCCCAGTAAATTTTTTAAAAATGAATTTTAGTGTGGATTCCCTGAGAGACGGAGAAGTGAATTATTTAGGACTCTCAGGTTAGTTCTTGCTAATCATTTTTATGATAATGTATTCATTTAATATCCTATACTTTAGACTAATAGATGAATATTTTCTCATTATCTGCTTGTCTGTCATTACAGAGATAGTTAGTGAGCTGGCAGATGCTTCTATAGGTGATGATCTGTCCCTAGAGTCTGCTAGCTTTGCCTCTGTGGTCCTGAAAAGGCTCACATTTTCCCAGGAAATCCTTCCTGAAGACCCCAGAAGAATGCTTTTAGACTTCATCCTTTCCCTTTAAAAAACAAGCGTGTTTCCAGATAGATAGTACTGTTTCCCATTATCTGTCTGTCTGTCTATCTATCTATCTATCTATCTATCTATCTATCTATCTATCTATCTATCTATCTATCAAGGCAGGCTCTTTTGGTATCGGTCAGCATGGCCTTTTCTGGAGCTCTTACCATAGCTCCAACCTCCCTAGCGTTGGCATCACCACACCCAGCAATTTTGATGATCTTGATGTCCAGTTTTACAGCAGTACTATTTATTTACAGCAATCCCTTTATTATTCTGAGAACTCAGTCTATTTCATGCATCTATTATTGCCTGGTAACTTCAAATATTCAAAATGTCACAGGACCAAAGGTAGTTGCTGTTCTAAGCAAGTCATGGTGAGATTTTTCAACTATTACTAACATATATATATATATATACACACACACACACACACACACACACACACACACACACACACACACACACACATATGGGAAATGTCGGTGAGATTACTCAGTGGCTAAAGAGCTTGGAACACAAACCTGATGACCTAAATTCAATCCTCAGAACTCACATAAAGGGGAATGAGAGAACCACAGAGGTGTCTTTGGCCTCCACATACACACTGAAACAGAAACGCCCCCCACTTTAAAATTTTAAAGTATATCTATGTATCTCTATATATTTATGTATGTGTTCAGTTCATAAAGACTAGAATTTTATTTTGTTTTAGGGCGTTATAACATCAGGGTTTTTTTTTGTACCATTATGAAGTATTATAAATATTTAATACTTCTCAGTCTATGATGTCTGAGGCATAATTCTGGCAAACCTTTATCGAACGGCGCATCCCTCCTGACCCCATGCTCTTGGGTTGCCACATTTTATTTGTAGCATGAATGAACACAGCTGATGCATGAAAGAACCCTCAGTAGGAAACTTGGGGCAGGGGGCCAGGGAAACTCCTGGTCTTCTGGCATCTGAGCCATTTGGGATGTCATTAAAAGATACTAAATAATTCTAAGAGGTGGAAAGAAGTAGACTCTCTAAGGAGAATTCAGAAGCTTCTCAGTTGAATTCCTCACGAAATAAGTGCCTGTTAGTGTTATATTCTGGCAAGGGCTGGTACTGTCTTAAGTTCCAAGTGAATGTGATGGATTGCTTTCCGAGGAGGAGAGAGTCTGTGAGGTTAGGCTCTGGCCTGGTTCTCTTTGTGTGAAGAATGGAGTCAGGATTAGCTGGTTCCTAACCCAAGCCTTTCCTCTTACAAGTGAGTAGAGTGAATCTGAGGACTCCAAGTAAATTTCTCACATTGCACAACTCTGGGCTGGAGCTGAACCTTGTACCCGCAGAGCCTCCATGAAGATGAACCTTGTACCTGCAGAGCCTCCATGAAGATGAACCTTGCACCTGCAGAGCCTCTATGACAACCATTTTCTCTGACATTCAGTAATAGAGACTCCGAGGTTTCCTTCTCTGATGCCCAACTAGGACCTGAGATGACCAAAATTCCCTGTTAACATCATGTTTTTTGTTATCTGTGGAGAAGCCAATGCTTCCAAAGTCGCAGGACAGTAACAATTTCCAACAAGACTGCATTCTGTACTAAGTCAAAAAATGTTAAGTAAGTGATTTAATGTCATTTAACAAATCTTATACTTCAAAGTCTTGGTGCAAGTGGCAGGGAAAGGTAGCAACTTGCTTATTTTAGTAAGTAGTCATTTTACTTTCAGCTAGAGGTAAGTAGACAGAGGAGCTTGTGAATATAGCAAGGAGAATTGTGGAGTCCATTGTTCCTCACAGAGAAAAATTTAATGTACCATTTCATAGACAATACACAAAACTTACCCTGGGGGAGATGGAGTAATTAGATGATTTTTATAATATTTTCAGATCTTTCATTTATTTTTTACCTCATGGAGATTTGCCCATAGAATTTACAAATTCAAAAGCATCAAATATTCTTTTAGTGGTGATCCATTTGAAGAACTTTTTGAGGAGCCCTAGAACTGAGATGTTTATGAATGCACAGGCTCAAAGACAGAGTAAGGTGGCTGAACACTAGAAGATCTGGGGCTCCTGTCCACAGGCTCCTTAGATGGGGCTGGTGAGGAAGACAGTGGCTTCCCTCACGGCTTGCTCTACCATACCCCTGGCTGACAGAAAGGCCAACATGAGGAAATAGAGGTTTTGGTTGGAGAATTACATGTGAAGAAATCTCAGGTCAGATTTTTTTCTTCTCCCCACTTTTGGTAAATTTATCCCACCACCAAAATTAAGAAGTGGGTGGGAGTATGGAAAATTTTTTGCAATGACAAATTCCCCAGTAGAGACATTACACATGACTGTGGTTACTATAACAACCACCATATAACATTCACAGAAGTACTTTACTATAGTATAAGGGGATCTAAAATTAGAAATCATGTGTCTTTTTTATGCAGCAACACAATTGTTTACTATTTAATTAGTTTAGCATAGGATTAAAGCATTAAATACTCCGTTCTAGAATGTATAATTGGTCTGTGTGTGTGTGTGTGTGTGTGTGTGTGTGTGTGTGTGTGTGTGTGTGTGAATGTATGCATGAGTTCATGTGGGTATACATGTAAGCAGATGCATATGACCTGCTGTGTGAAAGTTCCTGTGTCCAGAAGTCACTTCAAGTGTAGTTCTTCGGGATCCATCTACCTTTGTTTTCTGAGACAAGGTCTCTCTCTGACCTGAAGCTACTGAGTAGGCTTGACAGCAAGCCCCCCCAGGAATCTGCCTGTTTCCCCATCTTCAGTTAACAGATAACAATTTACCATAAACTAGAGTTTCCTGGGAAGAAGGAACGTCACTTGAAGAAGTGCCTTGATCATACTGGTCTATGAACAAGTGCATGGGAAGCTTTCTTGGTTGCTAATTGAGCCTGCTGTGGGCTGTGCCTCCCTGGGCTAGGGGAGAAAGTTGAAAAGAAGCCAGTTCCACTTGTTGCTTGGGCTCCAGCCAGGACTTCCCTCAGTGATGATGAATTGTGTCCTGTGAGTGGAAGGTGAAATAACCCTTTGCTCCCCACCTGACTTTTGCTCAGGATAGTTTATCACAGCAACTGCAAGCAAAGATGGATTCTGGGGATCAAAGCCAGGTCTTTATGCTTGTACATCAAGCTCTTTCCCAACTGAGTCACCTCCCCAGGTCTTGGCCCTTTGATGGATGAGTTTATAACTGAAATTTTAGGGCAAAACATTGAGCTCCATCAGTCCCACTGAGCTAGGCTTAGCCACCCATCCCAATACTCCAGTGAAAATAAAGGAGAAAAGCAGAGATTCAGTCCACTTGGCTGCATCCTGAAGAAGAACAGGACCCAGTGACCCCCAAGCCTGTCATTGGGTACCGACTTGAACTTTGGGTTTAATAATAACTTGGGTAAGGAGCAAGCAGTATGCATAACTCTAGTAGCCTGGGTCAAAGTGTGATCCCACCCACTATTGTCTCAATTTTGGTTCTTCCAAGTAGTTGGGAAGAAGTCCTTTTTGCTTGAGGGAGAAGGTGTTTTTGGGGGGATGGGATTGTTTTCATTAGGGTGCAGCCTCACCACCACAGATAACTGCATCATCTGAGTGCCTGTGAAGAGGCAAGGTGTTTCAAGAAGTGAAATTAAGGACTATCACTGTGCCGGCACCCCAGGAAAGGAGGCAGACAGAGATACTAGGCTTTCATTCTGATTTTAGGTACCCTGTTTGAGGAGTGTGTGGTTTTCTATAAAAGTCTGTGAACAGTTCTCCATGAGCATCCATCTTCCCTGATTGCTTCTGCCATTCTAACCTTCAACTAGTGTAACTGGAATGTCTGGCAGAGCTCACAGTGCCTGTCACGGAAAGGTCAAAGGGCAGAGACAGGAAGTAAATCTTTCAGCTGCACAGTATTTAGCCTGTGATCTAAGAAGGCAGAAGATTAACATTAAAAGACAAAGTGCCTGCCATCTTCTCTCTAAAGAGCGCGTTTCATGAGGGTGAGGGGCAGGGGTTAAGGAACAAAGGCTAATTCCAGAGGTGCGCTTTATCCCTCTGGTCAGGTGGCCAGCCATATTTCTGGGTTTCTCTCATTCTTCCCCTGTTCTGTGGATGTCTAGGCCCCAGAATAGCAGGTGCAGAACTGAGTCTCAAGTACCTCCAAGGGCATCCCGGAGATGCCTGTTAGTGTCCAGGTTCCTGTGTCCCATAGCAAAGAATTAGACCTGAGGCATGTGGTTAGAAGGATAGACAGTTGTCAAGGAAGAGAAAGCCCTTCCAAGAATGGGAGTAAGCTAGTGAACTGCCGGCAAAGCCCCAAAGTATTAGGCTTGGGCTGTGGCCATTAATAAAGCTCCAGCTTTTCCCAGGGTTACACAACACGGGGGACCTCTTCTCTGCTAACTGGTTTCTTTCTTATGTAAATCTTGATCTCCTTCCCCCCCAGCCCTGCACTCTGCACTTCTAGAAATGCCAAGGATAGTTTGTGTCTGCTGGTATCAAGTTTTTACTCACACAGGGACATAGGGGCTGGGGCTTAACTCGGAACAAACCAACCATTAACAGTGTGTATATGTTAAGTAAGCTATTAACAGCAGGCATAGGAAATTCCCTCTTTACAATATGGAATACAAATGTGTTTGTTATAATATGAAGACTAAATCTATCCATTTCCAGTAAGCGCTTGGAAGAAAGAGCCTTTAATTTAAGTACTACAGTCTCAGCTCTGAATACACTCTTCCTTAGTAGTTGGTGTAGCAGGATTATTTGTCAAGGACACTGCCTGGTCTAGGAGGGATGCTGCAGGTCTGCCTAGACTATCTAATCCATACAGTAGTTTTGTGTGGTGGGTGCGATGACCTGTATCCTGCAGATGAGAGGTGTGTGTTCAAGGCTCATGGGAAATAAAATGAATATCTAAATCCTTCACATGCCAGACAGTGAGCTCTGTTCATGAATCCGCACTTAGAACTACCTGTGGCTCCATTTAGTGTTACAGCCCACTGGCTCCCTGCCTTTGATTAGGTTTCTTTGGAGTAGCCCTGGTTTGTCTAGGTGGGGCAATTCCCTTATTTCCAAATCTCTTTTTAAAAACAAACAGAACAAAACAACAACAAAAACCCTTTATCCTTTCAAACTTAAAAAAAAGGGGGGGTATGTTGCCTGCTTGATTGACCCTCAAAGTCTGGCCATGTAGCCCAGGCTAGCTTCTTAAGTGCAGTTGGTTTGTCCCAGGACTTGAATATTTACGCTTCATCCTCTTGTAAGGCAGGTGCTTCAGGGGAACATCTGAAGGTAAAGAAGGCACAGAAAGGAGCTAGAAGGGGGAGAAGAGGAGGGGACAGGGTGTGTTCTCCAAGTTCTGTTCATCAGGATTTCAGCTGAAAGGCACAGAAGAGAAAAACTCAGATCTCATCTGGTTGACTTCAAAACCAGGATAGCTTGCTTACAGAGTGCATCTTACAGAGTCTTACATCTAAGCCAGGTTTTGCCTTTACAAGGAGATAATACGCTCTTGTTTTGTTCTTGGTGCGTAAGGACAGCTGCAGAACAGCTGTTACTTTCGGTTAACTTCTGCCTTCCTTTATCTCACAGTGCTGGCATCAAACCCAGTCCGTAACTGGCAAGCACTCCATCACTGAGCTACAGCCTCAGCCCTGGAGCCTTTTACAAATATTTAATAAATATTATATTTCTCATAGTTGGACTCTTTGAAGTGCTTAAGACACTACCCTTTAGCTTAGCCAAGAGTCACAGAAACAATTCATAGTGTCTGTGGAGCCTCCAAGTTATAAGAGAGTTGTCATATCTAATTTTAATACTGTTTGATGCAAACTCCTGCCATATCGTTTTCTTTAGCCACATTGATAAGATATAGAACATAAACACAAATATCATATTGGTGTTATACTATTAAAGACATATATTCATGGATCTCTTTAAATTTTACTTTATTATCACATGACTTCTTTCTTCAAATGATTCAGGCCAGCTTTTAAGAAAAGCACAGAACAAGAAAGTCATTGGAAACCAGTCATGGTGGTATACACCTTGTATTCCAGCACTTGGGAGGCAGAGGCAGGTGCTTCTCTATGAGTTCAAGGCCAGCCTGGTCTATGTAGAGAGTTCCTAGACAGCCAAGGGCTATGTAGAGAGATTCTGTCTCAAACAAAAACAGACAAAACAAACTACAAGGCATTGGGGAGGTTTTGTTAAAAGGATGCAAAATTACAGCCAAAAGAAAGAAGTTCAAGGGAATATTAGGGGCTGGAGATTTGATCCAGGAACTAAGAGCTCCGCCTTCTCTCCCAGGGAACCTGGGTTGAAGTCCTAGAACCTACATACAGTTCACAATCATCTGTAACTATAGTTCTAAGAGACCTAACCCCCTCTCTGGTGCTGCACACACGAAGTGCAAAAACACACATGCAGGCAAAACACCCATATACAGAAAATAAAAAAAAACCCCAAAATCTCAAAAAAGCAAAACTATATACCAGTTGGTGACTGGAGTTCAAACGATGCATTTTATATGTGAGAATGGCTAAGGGTGTGTACCTTAAGTTCTCTCAAAAGAAAATAAAAAGAAGGTGAGGCAGTTTATACATTAATTAGCTCAATTTAGCCAATTCTCAATGGTTAACATTTCAAAATATTATATATAACAATATATAGTTTTTGTCAATTTGAAATGCAAAAATATGGAACAAAGAATAAATAACAACATAGAGAATGATATTACAAAACAATCAATTAAATAAAAACAAACAAACAAACAAACTAAACTTTCCCATCTTTCTGACCTCTCCAACACCTTCTCTTCATTTGTCCTGGTGGCATTGGGAGCTGCCCTGCGTCACACGGAATACCCCTTTGTCCAATCAACTCTACTTGCAAATATTCATTGCAGTGAATCATTGGTCTAGTTTATGAGCTTTAGGCTTAAACAGAGGAAAGCCAAGTCAGTCCAGATGCCAGTTGTCTCAACTATTATTCTAGAAGATGGCTCCAAAGTCCTGTGAATTCGACTCTTACAAGATGATCACCTCCACATCAGGGCGTGACCCCGCCGCTGTGGATAACTGCCTTCAGGAGATGTGTGGGATGAGATGAGATGTCTGTCCTGTTCTCGGACTCCAAGGTTTAGAATGACTTGCCTCTGTGTCTTTAGCCTAAGAAAAGAAAACAGACAGAGATTTAGGGTGGAAATAGCAGCATTTCAGTCACTGGAATCCATGCATTTTGACAAAAGGAGCATGGTACAGGTTTAAGCAGGGCTCTCATTGGGCGGTCCATCCTCATATCCCCATAGGGTTATACTGGAGGCCCTTTAATTCCCAAAACTTCGTTATACTCCAGAAATGACAAGATTCTTCACCCTTCCTTTTTTGATGAAGAACATTTGATTCTTACTATTTTTATTGTAACTTAATATTGCTCATTTAGAACAAAACTGACATTCTTAACGTCGTAAACCATAAGTTTGGCCTTGATTTGCCACCAACCGAGCCCTTCCAGCCTGGGTTATCAGCAGCCTTGAGACAGATAGCTAAGTCCCGCCTCACACCGGATGCCCCTACTCATTGTATTGTCTGTTTCCAGGATTTGGCTTATTTTTTTTTAAATTTTTATTTATTTTTATATTGTTTTAAGAAACCATGATCAAGGTCAGGGCTCTGAAAGGAAGCCTTAATGATCAGCCATTGAGTGTGTGTGTGTGTGTGTGTGTGTACAAGAAACAATATCCTACAAGTGTAATCTCAGTAAGATTTTTCAAAAAGCACTTTCAGCCTCAGACAGATAAGTTTATTTTCTCTGGAATGCATTCAGTTGGTAGTTTTATTTTAAAAATGAAGACAGGGGGTGGTTCAGCCAGTCAAGTGTTTGCTATGCAAACATGAGATCCTGAGCTCATGTAAGAAGGAACATAAGCAGCCCCAGCCCTGGGGGCAGGGCATAGAGACACAAGCATCTCTGGAACCTAGACAACAGGTAAGCTCCAGGGTCAGTGGGGGACCCTGCCTAGAGCTCTTGTGAAGAGAGACTATTGGGAAAGTTTCTTTGGGAAAGTTTCTTTAACTCACTCAAAACATTTCTCTATGCAGTCATAAATTTGGCTTGTTGTGATTTTTAAAAAATGAGGTGGAGAGCCATAGAGGACACGTAATGTTAATTCCATGTGCATGTGTAGGCACATATACTATGAATCTAAAGGAAATGCAGTTTGATCTTTACATAATGCCAGCCAGTGGCTGGTGTGGGGGTGGGAAGCATTTTAGGTGGATAACTAAGATGTCTTCAGACATAAAAGTGACGTGCTGCGTGCAGTGAGCACAGTTAAGCCTTGACCTCGGAGTTCCTGGCTGCTCCAGTGCTTTTCCACGGTGACTCCCCTTCCCTGTGAAGCTCCTCTTGTTTTCTTTACGGAGCTTTGTCGTACTGTTTTTGACAGAGGGTCCAGCTGGACGTGGCCGCAGCAAGCTGATTCCATTTCCTTGGAGGCTTCCCTTGCCTCTTCTGAGCCAGCTTCTCATGTAAACTTAATGAGCATCTTCCTTGTGCCGTCCCCGAGGACACTGATTAAAATGTTCGGTAGTGCAGACTGGGGACCACTGCTGCCCATTGTTCTTTCAGTCCAAATAGTCATGGCTTGGATGATGAGCTGTGTAACGTTGGCGGTTCACCATTAAGGAACTGGATTGAAAGTAGACCTGATTCCTTCTGGGTCACTGCACTGTTGTTAGGGGCCAACCTCTGTCCATCTGACTTGAAGAGATAGGTGAAAAATGAGAAGAAACTGACTACACTCCTAGGAACCCCTAAACAGCTCCCACACTTTGACAGGTCATTAAGAGGCAGAATAACACACGCCCTGCCTCACCCCAACATGTCACTTGAGTCTCTGGAACAGAGAAAGTTATTTGCAGCTTCAGTCAGCCTCCCGATTTGTGATGTCTGAAAAATAATTCAAATCATGTATTGGAAAGAGGCCAGGAGCCCCATCTGCTGGGAGTTTGTCTTTCTAAATTGGGTGCAGTGGGAAGTGCCGAGGAAAAATGACACACCTCTCTCATGCATATTTTCATGAGCCATCCCAGTCTCTAGCGAATCCGCCCAGGCACTGTTAAATTGTGTCATTTGTGGGAACACAATGGCAAGGGCTTAAATTGGAAAGCAATACAAATTTAGCAAGAAAAAAACGTTTTCCATTAAAAGGTGGCCTGCTGCTTCTCCGTGTCCAATTTAACGACCTGGAGGGACGGGAGAAACAACGCCATCAAATACTAATCTAAACTTGGCGTGCTCCTCGGTACTCTAGTGTGCAGGGGAATTGCAGACAGTGTAGAGAGGGAGACAGCATAAAGGCAAGAGAGGATGCCAGGGCCCGGGATGCTAATGCTCTCTCACCTCTGCCCCAGATACTCAGCAGCAGAGCTGCTTGGAGCTTCTTCAGAGATAATAGGAAGTACATGTGCATTCTCCTCCTTAGGAATGTCTTATTTTCACTTTTGAGGTGAGGGCAGTGTTGTGTGGAGTGATTAATAAGTTGATTTGTTTATCTAGCTGGTGTTCTATGGAGAACTCATTCTCTGTACAGACTCTCTCTCTCTCTCTCTTTTCTTCCATTCCAGTTTAGTTGCTGATCTATCCTTGGGAAAAGTAGAAACAGGAAAAATGAAGGGAGAGTAGGTGTGGCCTGTGGGTGTTCTGAGGAAGGAAGCAGAGTTTCCTGGAAAGACGGGAGAGTGCCAAGAAACAGATCTCTGTTTCTTCTTTAGATGGATTAACTATAGTTTCAGTGCCAGATGTGGTGGCCCACATTGTAATCCCAGCCTTGGGATCCAAGGCAAGAAGAGTTCTTTGAATCACATACTAGCCTTGGGGTACATAGTAAGTTCAGAGATACATGGCAGCCCTATCTTTAAAACCAGCAGAGCAGCAAACCAGCAGAGCAGCAAACCAGCCAGCCAAATAATAGTTTCAAGATAATCTAATAAGACATTTAATTAGAGGAATACTTGGATCACAAACTAATATTTCCTCTCCCTTGGTCTCTTATGTACACAGCTGTTCTTCATTTCCAGCCAAGATGGTGTCCTCTTTTCCCAACTCAGGAAAGTCTGTTTGCCTGGATTTTTTTTTTTTTTTTTTTTTTTTTTTTTTTTTTTTTTTTTTTTTGCCTGTCCAATACCATCTTTTTGTAAAGATACAGAGATCTATCTAGTACTTGTGTGCCATGAACACAGACAGCTGATGCTTGTGTTTGCTCAGCAGATTTCCTAGCTCCTCTGAATTAATGATAGTTATTTCTTACAATTTATTCTTACACTGGTTGTTAGGGTAAATTGGAAAAATGCCATTGCTCCCGCAAAGGAAGGGATACTGTCAGTGTTCTTAGCTCTTTAAGTAGAAATCAGCAAATGTGTGCTTGAAATAAAAAGGAAATCACTAGATTTGGAAAACATTATATGAAACTTTAAATGATTCTTTGTTGTTTGCTGTATTTAATGTAACAATAGCAACACCAACAAAAGAGGTTTAATTAAACTCTAGGAAGTGAGGAGAGGTCTGGGTTTCTGTGTGTTTTGGTTTGGATGTACAGAATCATTCTCCACTCTGTTTTAGTCTGTCTATAAATCATATGGAACAGGGCTGGGAACAAATGGGCCCCATCTCCAGTGGTGAGAGCCTGGGCCCGGCCCCAGGGACGGCCTCTTTCTGCATCTGCATAGCTGGTTGCTTCATTACAAGCATCAGATTATTGGATCCGAGTGCCAATTATTTGCATTTCAATGAATCCTCCTAAATGGTAGATGGGGACCCTGGACTACAACCAGACTGTATGTGATTTCACTTAATGTGCAGTTTTTGTGATTTGGAAAGCTCAGCTGTACACTTTCCTTCTTATATTTAGACATTTCTCAATTTGAAAATTCAGTGTACCAACGATTATTTGTAGTGTTTCTTCTCACATTTTTAATTCTTCTCACAGTTTAGTTATTGGTGGCAGTGGTGTGTGTGTGTCTCTGTGTGTGTGTGTCTGTGTGGTGTGTGTATGTGTGTGTTTGTGTGTGTCTGTGTGTATGTGTATGTATGTGTTTGTGTATGTGTGTGTCTGTATATCTGTGTGTATGTGTGTGTCTGTCTGTGTGTGTATGTGTGTTTGTGTCTGTGTGTATGTGTGTGTCTGTGTGTGTGTATGTGTGTATGTGTGTGTCTGTGTGTGTGTCTGTGTGTATGTGTGTATCTGCGTGTGTGTGTGTGTGTGTGTATGTGTGTGTCTGTGTGTACATGCACATGACATAACACCCATGGAAGTCAAAGGACCTTGCAAGAGGACACCTTACATGAATCAGCTCTCTCCTTCTACCAGGTAGGCTCCAAAGATTGAGCTTATGTTAGCCTTGGCATCAAGGGCCTTTACCCCCTGAATTCTTTTCCTGACTCCCAGGACTTCTCTATTGCCCCACAATCTGTTTCTTTCTGCCTCCTCACTTTTTATATTTACTTATTTATTTATTTTTTATTTTTGAGACAAGAGCCTTACAATGTAGCCATGACTTGTCATGTAGACCATCACCACCTTGCCCAGCCCTCTGCCCCCTGTTTGTAAGGCTGACATGAGAGAGCATCAGCTTAAGAATTAGGCAACTATATTGTAACTTGGGAGTGATTGCGCAGTCCTGACATGTTGCTTCTCAGAGAGACACCTGAGAAATGTCTTCCTCACCCTCAGTCTGGGCACCATCTCAGATGTTTGCTGCTTTCAGTCAAGAAGTATATAAAAAATGGCCTCTTTATAAAATAAGATGTTAGCTCATGCTAAAAACCAGAGGTGATGTTACTACTAGCCTAGGCTTTGATCGAGGCATCCATTCCCAACCAGAAAGACTTATAATTGTCTGGATCTTCAGAAACCACATGACTTAGTATTGGTTAGTGGACTGGTCCTCCATAAAGGCCATATCTGTGCTGAAGATTCTGAGGCTGGATTGGTTGATGAGAACTTTCTGATTGTGAAAAGCTGGAATCAAAAGATCAAAAGCAAAGTTTATCTTGGTTTTCTACAGTTCCACTTGTATATGTGGAGGGAAAGAGAGAAAGCGAGAGAGAGTGAGAGTGAGAGAGAGAGAGAGAGAGAGAGAGAGAGAGAGAGAGAGAGAGAGAGAACATGTACATGTGCTTATCTGCACTGATGCCTATTATATTAGTTCCTTTTCTACTGCTGTGATAAAATATCCTGATAAAAAGCAAGTTAAGGAAGAGAGGACTTATTCTGGCTCACAGTTCCAGAAGGATTAGAGTCCATCATGGCAGGGACAACATGGTAGTAAGAGGGTGAGGCCCACCCAGTAGTCAGAAGGCAGAGTGATCCGTCAACACAGGAAGCAGAGAGGAGGACTGGCCAGGCTGTAACCCAAAGCCCGTCCCAGTGACACACTTCCCACCAAGGCTTCACCTCCTAAAGGTTCCAGAACCTTCCTATGCAGCACTGCTAGCTGGAGACCATGTGTTCATGAGCCTATGTGGGAAATTTTACATTCAAACTACTATGGAAACCAGCATGCAATGGCAAGTGTCTCCTCCCTTGTCTCTCCACTATTGGAGAGTATGTGTCTTTCGACTGAACTTGCCAGTTTGCTTAGACAGGCTGGCTAGTGAGTCCCTGGGATCTTTGGGCCTTTGCTGCCTTCAGTACTGAGGTCAAAGGCTAAATTACCTCCTAGGCTTTTTACATGGGTGCTAGGGATTTGGATGTAAGTGTTTCATCTTTCATAGCTCATACTTTATCCACCGAGACATCATCCATTCTCTTGCTCTCCTTAGCAATCATTTATTCCCCACCTCTGTACTTAACCAGCATCCCTTTTACTAAATCTTTGAGCTATATTCTTAACAGACTACTACCTTCCACAAATGCAAAAGTGAAGAAAGCCATTAGATAATCTCTGAAACCCACAGTGGAATTGCATACCGCCTCTGTTGTCCCATAGTCCAATTATCTACTGTTCCTATCAATGTATTTGGAAAATGCATTATTTATGACTGCTCTTTTGTTCTTTAATTATAAAAAATCCTCATGACCACTTCCATAATGAAACATGTCATGTGGGGCAACCTGAATTAGCCAGGGTGACTCAAATTTGGCTCACAATAAACTACCTCTTGTTCTCTTTGAGTGAGAGCTCTGTTTGGGTCAACAGCTTCCTTGTGAAGTTTTAAATCTACCTCTTAGACTCTGTCCACAGTTCAGAGACAAATCCAAATACAGCTTTCTTTCATCTGGGACTCAGTTCCTTGAAAGTGTGTGTGTAGGAGTGAGTCTTAACTTATCTTCTCTCCTCAGGGCAGTGGTTTTCAACCTTCCTGTCACCCTTTAATACAGTTCTTCAGGTTGTGGTACCCCTCCCCCCAACCATAAGATTATTTTGTTACTACTTCATTACTGTAATTTTGCTGCTGTTATGAATTGTAATGTAAATATTCGATATGCAGGATGGTCTTAGGTGACCCCTATGAAAGGGTTATTAGTTAGACCCCCAGAGGGGTCATGACCCTCTTCCTTAGAACTAGTGCTCTGCATAGTCACAAATGTGCTCATGCCCAGCTCTAGTTGAGCTGTTTTAAGTTCAAAAGAGGAGGAAGCAGGGTCTTGTGGTTGGTTTTCCTTCTTAAAGGGTCAGCAGGTTTGCCCTTCCTTTAGAATAGCTCGTGCTTGGCAAGATGGTTGCTAATTTTTAAAGAAAGAAATAAGTATAGGAATTACATAAAAATCTTATATTTTTCATATTTGTTAAATCTTTAAGGGATCAATGAGCCAATGACAAGGTACTTGACTTTTTTAAGCACAGAAGATATATTTCAATTATTTATGATTAATTTTCCTGTTTTCTTTCTTTTTTGTTTTGTTTTATTTTGTTTGTTTGTTTGTTTGAGACAGGGTTTCTCTGTCAAAGAGCCATGATGCCTGTCCTGGAACTAGCTCTGTAGACCAGGCTAGTCTCAGACTCTCAGAGATCCACCTGCCTCTGCCTCCAGAGTGCTGGGATTAAAGGCATGTGCCACCAGTGTCCAGCGTTCTGTTTTCTTAAAGGATGGTGCTAAAATCAACATTAGTAAAGTCCAGCAAGATTCTAACTAGTTAGACATACGATGAGAAATTCAGCTGAAGAAAGAATCTGAAGCATGAATTTGAAGGCTAAGGAGAGGAGTTTAGTGGTGGAATGAGTGCTTGTCTGGTGTATGTGTGGTGTGTGTCCGTCTGTCCGTGTCCCTGGGTTCTATCTCTAGCACTTACTCATGGAGAACACTACTGTGATTATTTATAATGTCTGTCTCACTCTGCTCCTCTTTAAATACCTAATCAACACAAATGCATTAATTTTATTCATAGCATTCTGGTAAAAACCAGTTTGTTTTACTCTGATTTAAAATTTTTTAATATTTGCTGGGTGTAGTGGTCTTAATTCCAGCACTTGGAAGGCAGAAGCCTGGGCTACAGAGTGAATTCCAAGGACATCAAAGTTGCATAGTGAGATCCTGTTCAGAAACTCCCACTCCCGAAAAAAAAAAAAAATCAAAACACCCCCCTCCTTTTTTTTTTTTTTTTTTTAAAGATTCATTTATTTCATGAGTGCTCCATCTGCATTTACACCTTTATGCCACAAGAGGGCATTAGATCCAACTATAGATGGCTGTGGTTGTTGGGAATTGAACTCTGGACGTCTGGAAGAGCAGCCAGTACTCTTAACCAACTGATCCATCTTTCCAATCCCTATTATCTTTTTTTTTGAGACAAAGTTTCTCTGTGAAGCACTGGCTGCTCTTGTAGTACCTCTGTAGACCAGGCTGGCCTCAAACTCGCAGACATCCACTTGCCTCTGCCTCTGGAGGGCTGGGATTAAAGTCGTGAGCCACCACTTAAGGGTTAACAGCAATAAAATCCCTTAATCTTGGTTTCTAGTGTAATTTTGTTACTTTTTTTTTTTAACCACAGTAAGATGCAGTGAATGTAAAATTTATAATTTTAATAATTTTTAGCGTAAAATTTAGTGGATCAAATACTTTCTCATAGGAGCAGTAGCACATGCCTATTATCTCAGCTCCTAAGAGGTTTGAGTTTGAGATAAGCCTAGGTTACATAGCAAAACCCTGTCTCAAAAGCAAGCAAATAGACAACAGCAACCCCCTCCCCAAAACAACATAAAAAATTACACTCACAACACGGGGCACCCCTATCCTACCCACCAATGTCTAGAAGTTTTTCAGCATCCCAACTTGCACCCTTGGAACAACGAAAGCCTTTCCATTCCTTCCTTACATTCTCCTGGCAAACACCATTCTACCCTCTGTTTCTATAACATTACTCATGTAAGTTAGAGCCATCTAAGAATTTCCTCATCTTTAAAGGCTGAGTAATGTCTCATTGTGTGTGTGTGTGTGTGTGTGTGTCCTGTTCTGTGTATCCACTCACTTATGGGTAGACATAGGCTTTTTCCATATGAATAAGCCATTCCCATTGCCTAAATCTTCGGGGACTGTAATTGCAGCAATTTGACAATGCTTCAACAGCTATGTATTTCTTCATTAGTCCTTTGAATGTTTTTTACATTAGAGAGAAGATGGTCAGATCAGGTCACATAGAATGTGCCCATTCTTGTGGACTTAATCTTGACTGTCCAGTTATATCTCCCTCTCCCCCATAGCTATACTATGTAAACTTGACTAGTCTGGAACTTCAAAGTCACAGACACCTGCTTCTGCCCCTGCCCGAGTGCTGGAATTAATGGCATAACTCACTGTGCCTGGCTATTTCTTCTGAATAAATTTGTGCTGCTTGACCATCTTCCCAGTAGCTGGCTTTAAACTACTAGAAGGGGGGCCACTCAGGCCTGTGCCTGAGGAAATCTCCCCAGGCAATGACTCTGTTGTTACAATTAAAAGTAGCTTTAACTAAATCTATATTGTTCTAGTAAAATTTGAGATTCAAAGGCCAGGGTGAAAACCTGTGAGCTCAGAGAGTTGGAGTAGCAGCTGGCTACCTTTCTCTCTTTGCTGGTTCCTGAAGCCTCTCTCCTTCCACACTGCCCCAACTAAAAAGCCCCCCTCCGCTCCTTCCTGCTACTTCCTGTCAACTAGTTGCTAACCCCGCCTCTCTGGGCCCAAGTTAATTTTATTTAATTAATGCAAATACAACACACATTTACATAGATAAATAAATGCAGCATATCTTTGCATAGTTAAGCTAATGTAGCATAAACAAGTGAAACACATCTTTGCCTGATTAACAAATATTCCACAGCATAAATGTGGTAAGTATTGTAGGAGGTTTTATACAGAAGCCACTGAGGACTTGAGAGACTGGCTATTAGCAGGCTGGAAGCAGAGGTTTCATAAACAAGTCTGGATGGTTGCATTGCTTGTACAGACCTATGGTCACCCTTTACTGCACTGTGTGTTGGTTTGAACTTGGTTGTATTTGAGAAAAGTCAGAAAGGATGTAGCCTCCCCATCTCATAGGACCAGTTATTCCTTGTTGGAAGCTGGGCCCTTGCAGATGAGAAACAAATGAGATAGAGCTGTGCAAATTTGATTCAACACTGCTTAACTCCTTTCTACAAAGCAGTTGTACCAAATTTTTTAATTTAGTGTATATTTTGTGGATTTTTCTGGTGGCTATGGATAAAGCCTCTAGATGAAAGGGTTCTTTATAGAGTCCATTCTTACCACTCTTGATCAAGAATAGCTTTATTTGAAGAGTTCAAAATACACTTCATGGCTACCAAACCCTCAGAAGCACACAATAGCCCAACAAGCTGAAAATAGTTACTACTTTTTCATAAACTCTGAGATATTTTTAGTCATTTTTGAAGTCCTAACCCTTTTTATTAACTATCACGTTGAATTTCAAAACGTTTTATTGAGTATTTATTTATTTTACTTTATGTATAAGTGTTTTATCTGCCTGTCTGTTTGTATGTACATTATATTCATGCCAGGGTGCTGAATCATTTGGAACTGGCGTTATAGACAGTTGTGAGCCACCGTGTAAGTGCTGAGAACCAGACTTGGAACCTCTTCAGAAGCAAATGTGCTCTTAGCTGCTGGATAAATAAGCATGCTGATTTTTAAACTATCACAAATGTCTGAATGTAAAGAATGCGTTTTCCTACGTTGTTGTGTATTTCATTTTATTGATGGCATAAGATTGTTCTTCTCTTTAACTCATAAAATAATTACTCACATAGTTACAAAAGTAACTGTTTTCTTGGCATCTTAGATAGAGATAGTCATCAGATAGACGTCTGTCTAGAGTACTCAGACTTCTAACAGGACAGGACAGGAGCTAGAGAAGAGCCGACTCCCTTTAGTGTGTCTTCTGCTTGCTTTTCTTGGTTGCCCCTCTTGCTTGCAATTCCTTGCACTTACCTGATTTAATACACACTTCAGAAAATGCACTCACGTGCAGCTTGTATTTCCCTGTAGATCCACTGACATCAGTGGAGATTTACTATATATGTTCAGCATTCTTGATAAAAGTAATTTAGAACTAAAGTCTGACAGCTTAAAAGTGACTTTTAAGGTTCTTTTTTCTATTAATTAATTAATAGCCTTGGCATATAAATTAATTTATTTATTTTTGCCTGGGCAGAGGCTTTAGTCAATCTGCAATCTTAAAAAGTTCCATTAGCAGGTCATCCTGTGAGTGGCTATGCAAATATAACAGCTAGAGTTTAGATCTGCTGGACCCACATAAAAACACATGTGTTATTCTGATGAGAGAGATGGAAGGTATAGACAAGAGAATTGTCTGGTAGCTTATGCAGCCAGCCAGGAGTATGCAGGAAAGCAGCAGAAACAAAGAGACTCTGCCTCAAACAAGGTAGAAGGCAAGACCCAACTCGACAAAGCACAAAGTTGTCCTCCACATGGGCATCCATGTACACACACACACACACACACACACACACACACACACACACACATACACACACATATACACACACACACACACACAAGATTGGAGGTCACACTGTACTTAGGGTTATAAGAATTTACTTATATTGTTTAATATTTACATCAATTATATAAAATCAGAATGTTTTTTCTCTGTTTTGAGGAGATGATTAGGAGGTTTGATGAGTATATAAGAGTTAAGTACAGTCAAAATCTGAACCAGGATTCACAGCCCACACCATCTTTACTTGGCCCCTGACTTTCTATGTAAAGAATGAAGGCCATTGGACGTGTACTGTCACAGGCATTCACTCCACCTCGGGAGGTTGTTGATTTTTTCTTCAGTGGGTTTATTTTGTTGTTGTTTTTGTTTATTTTTAGTGCTGGGAATTAACTCCAGAACTCCACACAGCAAAGCACATGCTCCACCTCCAGAGTCATCTGTAGGCCTTTTATTATTATTTTATTTGTACAAATGTATGAGGTACCTTATAAGAATTTGATATGTGTATACTGCAGCTAGACTGTAGCAATTATATGCATGTGCAAGATGCAGTGTGATATTTTGATATGTATATTCTCTCTGTACTGATCAAGTCTGGTTAATTCACATTTCCATTACTTTGGGCTCCGAGCTCTGGAGTTCTCATGTATTAGCTATTCATAAACTATGTGTGTGCCTGCAAATCTTTGTCCTGACCCCATCTTATGGAACACTCAGCTTCCTGCTTCTGTCAGCTATGTTCAGGTTACTTGGTGTTTGCTGTTAAAGTGGTTAGGAGTGAGTAGAACATTTGGATCACCTGAATCTGGGCCCAGTAATGTCACGGGTGTGGGAATAGTTGTGTGTAGGGTGTGATAAACTGAGCTCTATGACTTACCTTGTTATACAGCTTGAGTTTCTCTTCAACCTCAGAACAACTGTGTTATGAATAACAATACGGAAAAGCTAAAATGGTTGTGTAGTGAGCATTTCAATGCCCACCATTCAGGATTTATAGTTAACCTATTATTATTATTATTATTATTATTATTATTATTATTATTATTATTATTATTGCTTTTTTGAGACAAGGTTTCTCTGTGTAGCCTTGGTATATACTATTAGCCTTGTAGACCAGAATGGCTTTGAACTTAAAGAACTGTCTGCCTCTGGCTCCTGGGATTAAGGCATATGCCACCACTGCCTGACTTGATGTAATTAAACCTTTCAAATGTTATTTATTTTTACTTCATGGATCCAAGTGTTTTACTTATATGTTTGAGCACCATGTGCATTTCTGGTACCTGTAGAAGACAGTGTCAGATCTCCTGGAGTTAGAGACTTCCAGGTGGTGATGTAGGTGCTGAGAACCGATCCCAGGTCCTCTGGAAGAGCAGTCAGTGCTCTTAACCACCTAGCCATCTCTCCAGCCCCTATAAGTTGTTACATGGCTTGCTTTTAAAAATAATAATGATGTTCCACCCAAACCAGACTGTGCTGCTGTACCCACGGATAGAAGTACTTGTATTCTAGCATGTCTACTGTATTATTTAAGAGCCTCTTTTAAATGTACTTTAAAATATTATTCTATCCTTAAACCACCTCAACTGAGATACTATCCTAAGTATTAATCCGTTGACTATGTTAGCAAACTTGTGTTTGATTCTGACACATATGAGATTTACATTACAATAGCGTTACCCCACAACACCCACCTGTGCCAACATATTAAGCAGGCTAGCTCCAAGTGCTTTCTTTTTCTGTTTCTCTCGTCAACATCTGATCGGTGAAAAATAGTCACTGAGAGCAGAAAGACTACCAGGCAAGTAAAATGGTAAAAATTCTCTTCTGTGTCTTTTTAGAAAGATACGATTTTAAGTTTTGATTGGACACTGTCTTCATTAGCTGTATTTATAAAGCAGTTCTCTCATCTGAAGACATGTGAGCACACAGCTATACCACAGGGCCCTGGTTGCTTTAGAAGCATTTCCTTGATGGTGATAGTTTCAAAGGACAGTCTCCGTATTTAATTTAGCGGTCTAGATTCGTACCTTAGATGTTCAGGTCAAGAACCATAGCTCTTCCTTTGGAAGCCAGGCAGAAGCCCAGAGGCGAGAGGCTCTGACTAAAGACACGCCCTCTGAACTGGGATAACAGGATCTGAGGGATCAAGATTCCTGAGTGATCTGCCGAACTTCTTAGCGTCTCTGTCTACTTGAGCTGAATACTATGTTTAGGAAAATTTAGGCTCTACTTACAGTTAATTTTTGTAGTGGGACATGTCATGCCTGTTGTCTAAATGCATTTAAGGATTTAAAACTTGGCAGCTTTCATCTATAAAAACAGAAGCTTACAGAGCCCGAAGCACATGAAACAGGAGTTTCCATGAAGCTGTACTTTGTGCTGCTGTTTTGGCATTGCTCATAAAACTGTCCAGTTGGGCATCCCATAAAATAGCAGCAAACAAAGGCTCTTCCCTCAACTTTTCCATGTCAGAGATCTTGCACACTGGCAGAAATGGCTTTTGACCATGGTGAAGCACTCTTATTGACTCAGATCAGAAAGCCTCTCAAGATGCCCTTTGTTCCATGTGTTGGGAACAGATATACCTTGCTGGGGACATTTTTTTAATTTTTTTTTTTTCATTTAAAATGTTTTCCCATACCCACCATTGCTTCCCCTTCTATCTGTCTCTCAGTTTTCCCTCAGCCTCCCCCACCATTCCCCAGAGATGCTGAGCAATCCCAAGGTGGTCAATTCAGCCTGGCATATTCCATTAAAGTAGGAATGAGTCTCTCCCCCATGTGACTCATAGACTCCGAAATGACAGCTGAGGAACCTTCATGAAATGGATCTAAACCCTCTGAATGTAGGTGACCATCGAGTGGTGTGGACAGTTTGTGGACCAGAATTTATTCCCGGTGCATGAACTGGCTTCTCGGAGATAGGGGCATTTTTACAGAGGGAAGCGACAGAGTGCTGCACCTTCCCCGCAGTTCAGATTTTTGAAATATTAATTGGAAAAAAATCACTAGAAGAATAATAGCATTATAGGTGGTGGAGAAATTATAGCAGTTTTGGGTGAATGTTGCTTGCAGACAAGGCCGTGTTGTGTTCAACCTTCCAAGCTTGCTTTTCACACTTGCTCTGTGCTGTGGCACACTACAGGACTCCGGCACACAGTCTCATAGCTTCCTCCCCATCAGCAACCTCAAGGTTCCTAGGTGCCGTGGCCTGTGCCTGGATCTGTTTTGACATTTGGGGCAGTATCTGCTTCTCTGGTCGAAACTTCCTCTCTCTCAGGACTTCCTGAGTGGGGGGGATGGAGATTAGGGACGGACCTTGGCATTTGTTACTGGTGTTGCACTCTGTTCAGCTGGGAGGGGAGGCAAAAGTAAGCAGTAGCCTTGTACTTTGGGTACAATGATACCAGAGCTAGAAGCTGACTTCCCTATGATGGGTGTTTGAGGGTGGCAGGGCTTTGGGAAAAAGGCTGCTTTATTTCATTGTGATAGCACAAGGAAATGACCAAGTGATTTCTGCATTAGAATCTCGAGATGACTGTGAGGACTGTCACTTATGAGCAGGTTTACTTGGCCCTGTGGAGGACAGTCAAGAAAGAAAATTGATTCAGGAGATTTATTTTATTTTTTTCTTTCCTTTTTTTAAAATTGAAAATACAATATATTGCTTTAAAGAATACAATGTATTCTGATTACAGTTTTCTCTCCCCAATTTTCTCAGCTCCTCCCTAACACCCCCCAACCAAATCCATACCCTTGCTTTCTCTCCTAAGAATACAAACAGGCACCTAAAAATTGATAATAATATAAAATAAAACAAGATAAAATAAAAAAAAAAACAGAAGAAGACAAAAATATACACAGTAACAGAGGAAAGAGCCAAAATAAAAATATAAGAAACACATATAGATAACAGAGATGTGTATTTGCACACACTGAAATTTCATAAAAGCACAACACTGGAATCATAATATATATATATATATGTGACCTGAGGGAAAAAATAGAAATAATACCAGATATTATGAAGCAAGGACTCTCCAAAAGTGCCCTTGCGTTCATTTTATGTTGGCTGCTGGGAATGGGGTCTGTCCTTAAGAGTGGTTTGTATACCCAGAGAGTCTAGAGTGGAGAAGACCAGATTTTGTGAGTGGTTATCAGTTGGAGATCAATCCTGCATTAGTGTTGGAGGCTTGTGTCCTCCTCCCCACTCAGTGCTGAGGCCCCATATAGCTTAGACCTGTGCAGCTCTTGTGCCTTATGTATATGAGTGCTGTGACTGTGGGCATATATGCATATATGCATCCCACATCTGTGCCTAGTACCCATGGAGTCCCGAAGAACACTTTGAATTCATGGAGTTACACATGCATGTAAGTTTCCTTATGGGTACTAAGAACTGAACCCAGGTCCTTTGCAAGAGCAGCCAGTATTCGTAACCCCAGAGCCATCTCTCCAGCCCATCTAAAAATAATTTTCATTTGTCTTAATTATAATATGCTTGTCTATTGCCCGCTTTTCAAACATGAAACACGGTACCATTTTTTTCAGAGATGTGTTATATTCAAAGTAGATCATCTCCCATAATCTGCTACAACACCAGGAAATGACCTTTCATGTAGGAAGTATCCATGTAGGAAGCCAAACCCATGACTCGGGTTCCAGACCAGAGTTAGAATGACAAAGAACGCTAAGGGTTGGATCATGGCCCTGCCCTTTCCCAGCGTCTTCGTAAAACAAACTCAATCTGCACTTTCCGGTCAACTGTTGGCCAGTAACAGCTGCAAGAATAAGGTATGTGAAAACGATTGTTAGAAATTGAGGAAACATCCTCAAGGCAGCGTAGTTCAACACCCTCTCACCGTGGCTATCACATACACGCTGGGCATAGCCTGAACAATTGGATCTTAAGCAAAAGACATCTTTTGCTTTCTCCACACCAAGACTGTGAGATCAGTCTTTGGACTTTTGTGCTTATTCTGGCCACTGTGGATTTCTTATGCGATAATGGCTGAAGGATCACAAGTCCATGATTCACCTCTTACTTCCGCATGGTTTTCATCGCATGCTCAGCTCAGCTTCCACTGGTGTGGACTCTGAGAAGGAAGCAAAGGTCCACCAAACCAGAGAAGAAAGACTTGGATTGAGAGGTCTGGCCTCCACGAGTGTATAAAACTTCCTAGTGTGTTTGCTGCAGATCCTTGAGATTGTAGCCATCTCTAATTCCCAGACTGAAGGATGGGAAGATTGAAAGTACCTGAGGATACAGGACTTGGCTGGTTAGAGCTCCATCTTTAAGTCACATGGCAGCAGCTAACATGCTCAAATTACCCCATGACTTAAGTCTTCTTCTTCCACTTATCCAAATTTATTGAAACTTCATTAGAATCTGTCTTGGTGTTTTGTTTTGTTTTTTTCACCTGGTGATTTATGACAAACAGAATTGTTTCTGGTGAGCAGAAAGCACAAGATCAATGGAATTTCAGCACGAATTTTAAAGGGGGGGGCGTTCGATATACACCACAATTATTTAGGTAGCTAGGAAATGTAATATGTGCCTAACTAAGGTCAGACTTTTTGTACAAGTGATGGCTTTTCATCAGACTAGCACAAAATCTTGCTGAGTGACCAAAATGAAAAGGTAGCAGCAATTAATAGTTTTTTCACAATAGCCAGAAGGGAAGGGCAGATTTTCTAAGTTTCCCAAACTATCAGGTACGACTGTGTTTTCACTGAGGAGATAAACAGTACTTTATATATGTATGTATTTCTAACTTCTGATTCTTTGAGACAAATTCAGAATGATACCACCCTGACTAGTATCCATGGATGACCTTGAACTTCTGATCCTCCGGTCTTTACCTCCTCAGGGCTGGGATTTCCCGGGAGTGTACCACTACATCTGCTTCTTGCAGAG
The DNA here is from genome assembly GCA_033318265.1 of Phyllotis vaccarum. Taxonomy (NCBI): domain Eukaryota; kingdom Metazoa; phylum Chordata; class Mammalia; order Rodentia; family Cricetidae; genus Phyllotis; species Phyllotis vaccarum. The sequence goes on from JARWLC010000015.1 coordinate 31,986,385, forward strand.
CTGGGGATGGAATCGAAGGCTTGATGTATGCTAGGCAAACCCTGTACCAGCGAGGCTACAGTCCCTACCCTTAATTTTTCTTTCCCAAAGGTAGATGAAAATCAGCACTAGGAACACAGGCAATTGGACTTAAGGTGTATCAATAACTCCCTAGGTTAGAAATTCCTAACGTTAATATGACAGTTTATGATACAGAATTGGTAAAAGGAGAGTTCTAGAAACAAGCATATGAAAAAACATGTGGTCCAACTGATTCATTGACTCCTGTGAGCCATAATATTTATCTATCAATTATCCTTTTTTATATCAATGTTTCATATTTATCATAGCTAATTGGTGCTGGGATAAAAGCAAGGCCCTATCAGCCTTGTGTAGTATGTTCATTTTATACTTGCAGAAGGTAAGTGTCCAGATCATTAATGAGAACACCAAGGAGCAGATTTTAAGTGACAATAATTTCAGAAAATATCCTGAAGCCTTTAGTGCAATCATCTCTCCAATGTGAGGGACACACATGAGTGGTCTTATAAAGAATATAATTTAAAGATTTAGGTGTTATTATTTCTCAAAAATTTTGTGTATGAGTGTGTCTGTGGGGGTGTGTGCATGTGAATGCGCTTCCAAGTGGAGGCCAGAAGAGGGTGCTATATCTTCTGGAGCTGGCGTTTCAGGAGTTTATGAGCCACTGAATCACTCAATGTAAGTGCTGAGACACCAACTTGAATCTTCTACTTTGGTCACAAAGATATCTCTCTAGCCTGAGGATATAAGTTAAAAAGGAATTGATGATTTCTCTAATCCCAGCACTCTGAAGGCTGAGACAGGAGGGTCATAGCAACTTTGAGGCCAGCCTGTACAGTGAGTCAAAGCCAGGCTGGGCAGCAAAGTAAGACCTTGTTTTCAAACAAATAACCAGACAACAATAACAAATAAAACAAGAGATGGTGGTGGGGGTCATGGATTCTGAGGGAAGATGGATGATATGTCAACATTCAGCTTAATTTTACTCTGGAGAAATAAGTGCTTTAAAACAGAACCATGTGTGCTTTGACTTTTGATAGTTCATTACAATATTAATTCAAGATGAAAATGGAAAAAAGTTCAGTAGCAGAGTCTTAGCAGCAGGTTCCTGTGTGAGATAACTTTAATTTAAATATGTGCATATGTATATATGTGTGTGTGGATTTATATATATGTCCCACTTAAACCTTCATACCTTTATTTCCCTTTATGTCTTCATATTGTTTATATTCTAATACCCTTCTTCCTTTAAGGCCTTTTTCCCCAAGCTCTAATGTCCCCTTTGTGGTTTCCTGGCTTCTACAGACACTCCAGCTTAAACACACAGACTTAAAGACTTGACACTGGGATCCATGTACATGAGAACTTGCAAGACTTGTCTTTCTGAGTCTGGGGAACCTCACCCCTCAATAGAACTTGTTCCAGGCTCGTCCATTTATCTGTAGATTTTATAATTAATTTTCTTATAGCTGAAAGCTGTCTATTTGTGGATATGTGCTAGATTTTCATTACCCACTTATCAGTTGGTAGACATCTAGGCTGATTCCATTTCCTGGCTGTTGTGACTAGAGGATCAATGAACAAGGGTCAACGCACATCTCTGTAGGAGAAAACAGAGTTCTTGAATATATGCCTCAGAGACCAAAAGCTGGGCCATAAGGTGGATTTATTTCTAACTTTTTGAGGACCCTCCATGCTGATTTCCCTAACAGGTGGACAGTTTTCACACGGTAGAATGACAGTCCACCCTCCCCTCAGTCTCTCCAGTATTTGTTGTTAGTTATTTCTTAATCACAGCCATTTTGAGTACGCGAGTAAGGTAAAAATCTCAAAAGTGGTTCTTACATTTCTTAGTGGCTAAGGATACTGGACATTTTTTAAAATAGGCATCAGCCTTCTGTGTTTCCCCTTCAGTTCCACACTCAGTTTCTAAACTGAGTTGCTTGTTTTCTGCTATTGAGGTTTCTTAGTTCTTTGTACAGTCTAGACGAGTAGTTCTCAACCTGTGGGTCACGACTCTTTTACAGAAGATGGAAAAACATACATTTTTACATTAGGATTCATAAAAGTAGCAACGTTACAGTTATGAAGTAGTAACCAAAATAATTTTATGGTTGGAGGTCACTATAACATGAGGAACTGTGTTAAAGGGTCACAGCATTAGGAAGGTTGAGAACCACTGTATTAGACATTATTCTCTGTCAGATGTATAGGTGGGAAAGATTTTTTCCCATTGTGTAGGCTGCCTCATGAGTCAATGAACAATTTTGCGTGATAGACACTCTTAATTTCACAAAGCCCCTTTTGTTGGTACTATTTCTATTGCGATTGGGGTTCTGTTCAGAAGTTCCACATCTGTGCCTGTACTCTGACATGAACTCCCTACTCTCTCCTCTAGAAATCTCAGTCTCAAGTTTAACACTGTGATCTCTGATCAACCAGAATTGAGTTTTGTGTAGGTGATATGTAAGGACCAGATTTCATTCTTCTACTTGTAGATAGCCAGTCGAGTAAAAGGGGGTAGAAAGCTTGTAAGGCGCAGAGGTCAAGGAGGACCAGAGTAAAACTATCTTGTGGACATGACTGGACTATTGCACTCATAAACTGAAAGCGGACGTAGTTGCCTACACAAGACCTCCACAAGATCAAGCCAGTCAACATTCCAGCATAGGCAAGGAAGGGGCTCACTTGTGATCTCACACGTGGTGGTCAGAGAACAATTTGTGAGGGCCTGTCCTTTCCATCTACCATGTGTGTTGCAGAGCTTGAATTCAAGTCACCAGGCTTGGCAGTAAATACCCTTGCCGGCTGAGCCTTTATCCCCACTTTAAATTTTGTTATCTAAATGAGACGGGGTTTTACATTGACCCCAGGCTGGCCTTGAACTTGAAACAGTCGTCTTGCCTCAGCCGTGTTGGGATTGCAGGGGTGCACCATCATACAAGCTCGTTTCTTTATCTTCCTTCTGCTATTTAACTGATGCCTAGTGAATCAGAGTTCTCTGTCCTTTCCTATTTCTTTTCTTGTATACTTGGTTGCCCGAGGAGTGAGTGACACACTGGCAGGCTAAGAGAGGCTTTCTGAGCACTTAACTAGATGTTTCTGTATTTCAGCAAGATTTTCGACCCATTTTGGCATCAGCTCTACAGGAGGAGACAGAACAACTCTGTCCATTTGTCTGTGTTTTGAGACAGGGTCTTGTTGTACAGTTGTACAGCCTCAGGCTCAGTTCAGATCGCTACGATCATCCTGCCTCAGCCTACCTAAGCAGTTGCCACCTTACCTAGCTTGCTCAGAGTTCTGCTTCTGGGCATTCTGGGACAGTGGCATGATGACTCCAGCCTGTCTCCAGAGATGCTTTAGGTATATTCAGCTGCCACTCATGCAGTCCTTTCTCATACCACCTCCCACTGTTGTGAATCAAGATTTGTCTATCTGTTCTTTTCTTTCCTTTTTAATTTTTTTTATTAAGTTGGACATACATTTATCCTACCTAGTCATTCCTTTATGAAGAAATCAAAGTGTGAATCCAGATAGAGCCTGGTATATAAATGCCTTCCAGCGATGTCTAGGAAGTGGTAAGTTATTGACACACATAATAGCATGGATGACTCCCCAAAATACTTATGGCTAAGCAAAAATGAATAGAGACTGCACATGAAGTTCCAGAAAGGGCACACCTACCCACAATGACAGGAGGCACATCACAGTGTGTCTGGGAACAGGGAGAGGATTAAGCAGGCGCGGGTTTCAAAAGAGGACAAGGGAACTTTATGGTGTGATGGATGTGATCATTATCTTTACTGCTGTGATGGCTTCTGGGCACATACATATATTAAGATTTGTAAATTATGTGCAACTTATTTCGTATCAATTACATCCCAATAAAACCACAGTTAGGAGAGGGAAACACACACGAACTTTGCACATGAAATCCTAGGCTTCTGGCAGCCGCATTTGCCCTCCATCACGCCCATGCATTGATTTTGGGGTTCTCTCCTGGTGCTTTGCACACTCTGGTGTCTTTCTCAATCACAACCTTGTTGAAATTAGTTTTCCTGCAGTTAGATTATACAAAGATTTTCAGACTTAATATACTTTGGTGCTTCCACTCTTTTTTTTTGAAGGCTTTTGCTATCCATGTCTTGTAAATTGACAAATTTAATTGTGTTTATGGCGTAGGACATGATATTCTGGTGTGACCTGTGCTATGATGCAGCTAAACACTTATTTGACACACACACTATCTCACGTTCTTGTACTTTGTGGTAATATTTCCACCCCTCTCAAATTCACTATTAGCTCTCAAGTATATCTTACGATTGTTTTTCTTGCTCTGGCTGAAACCCAAGGCTTCCCAGTTGTTAGCTGAGTGCTTTGCCGCCAAGCCACACCTTCAGTCCCACAGTGCTCTACTTATACTCACCATGTTGATAATGCATCTCTTGAATCAGTGGAGTTTTTCTTTCTTGCCTTTTTACGTCTTAAAAATTCTGCTGCTGTGGAAGACAGATCAGCAGGGGTGCTGGTAAGCTCTGTCCTGGAGCCATGCCTTGCCCCTGCACCTGCCGACTTTCTGATTGACAAATCTGTGCCTTACATTCCTTCCTTCCTTCTTCCAGTCCCTCCTCTCTCCCCTGTCTGCTTCTGGCATGCAGTATATCTAACAAATGTTTCAAGAACATCTCTGTTGCTCCAGTCATTTTACACCTGCATCACATCTCTGGACTTTTCACTGTTGGAAGCCTGTTTAAGATCAGAAACTTAAAAAGACTGGACAGACTCCTCTGGCTTTGGAGAAATGAGCATTTCTTTTCTCACAGAATATGTGTACACAAACATTTTGGCTGCATTTTATTCATTTAACTTACATGGAAAAGTGAAATTGTGGCCTGACATAAGATGCTTTGCCACATGTATATACTATGGCATTTTGGCTCTTATTATTAAGTTGTGAAGTCAATTTTCATGTAACTTCATGTGTGGCTTTTATATATATATATATATATATATATATATATATATATATATATAAATGACACAGGCACATTGTAAACTATGCAAATGTTGTCTTTTGAGTATGTGTTCTTTAATAAGATGGATTTAATTTCTTACATTTTGTTCTCAAAAGCTAAAAAAAAACACCCATTAATAGAGTTTAATTTTTATACAGAATATGAAACACTATATTTTTCATGGATCATAGATAAGCCAATGACAATAAATAACTGCCGTTTTCAAGGTACATTTGGCTGTTTTGCCAAAGGCGAGCTGACTCTCACCTTGCTGTCGATTATGTCTGCCTCTTGTGAGTTTGATTTCCCTACACCTTTGGGGCCCCCAGGGTGCAATCTAGAAGAGATTTTGTGCCTAAGATGTGCGAAGGTCTTTTATGACAGTAATACTCTGTGTCATTTGCCAGATTTATCCCCAGCTCTCTTTTAGCCTCAGGCACATAACAGTATCAATTCTGCTGCATTTGCCAGGGGTTTGCAAGAGAACCTTTAGGTAGGAATGGTAGGGAGGAAAAACAGGGTGGGAAGGTAGTTTACAGTTAGTGTTGGTGGCTTCACTTCACTTCATAAGAACCACTGTATTTTATACTCACCAGTCAAGATTTCCCCAAAACTGTGTCCTGTGGATACCAGAGGTTCATGAGATATTCAAAGGTGGATGGTCAAAAAATTAGATTACTATGTTTAAGTAAATCTGGGAACAAGTATATTCGAGAGAAATAGATTGCCTTGATTCTGGGTTCCTCAGAATCTTTCAAATATGTGATTTTTAAAATACACACTATATATACATGTATATGTATATGTATATATATATATTATAAAATACATGGCATTAGCTAAAGAAGATGTTTCATATAATGCTTTGTTTTTTAAATAAGAAATGTCCAGTTTTCACTTTTCAGAAAGGAAAAACAGTTGTAGTTGAATTTGGAGGATGCTTATTATGTGTGCCTTTTTGTATATATTTTAATTACAAATCAAAATGTGAAATATCCAAAAATTATTATAAAGTTATCCAGAATGCCCCTGTCTTCATGTATATGCATTAAAAATATACATGTATGAACTATGGCAATGTATATATCATATTAAATACTATCTGTGTTTAATGAATGCATGCCCTTTTAAATATTGAAAATTTGGTGTCTGATTATGCCACATTTCTCTCCTGTCTTTCTCTGTGCTGCAGCTAGATGCCAAGGGTTCATTAGTGTGACAGTCATTTGCAGAGTAGACAGGCCCCATAAGACCTCCTTTGTCATTAAAGAATGGGAACCAGAATGATTAAAAGACCCTATGAAAATCATACAGCTTGAGGGTCACTATTTAGCTGGGTCTGCTATTCTGCCTATTATCTGTCATCAGGGAAAAGACAAAATGTGTGTTTAAAGTCTTTATAGGGCTGAATGTGGGAGGTTAAGGCTAGAAGATCATGAGTTCAAAGTATCCCTTGGCCTAGGCTACTTGAAACTCTGCCTCAAAGCCAAGAAACCAACCAATAAAAATAGACATATAAAAGAGCCAGTATCCCCTGTATTCAGAATGCCAGCCTGGAGCTCCTTGGAATTCCTTCTGATTTTTCCTGGCAGCGTCTTGGGATACCTAGATCTTAGGGTTAATGCCCAAAGCACAGAAAGATGAAGGGAGGTATTTCCAAAAAGAATAACACAGAATAATAAAGAATTGTGAGTGGTAGGGAGACAGCATCCCCTTGTCCCGTTGGGTTCAGTGGTTAAGAGCCTGCAAACCTAACTGCCAAGAAAGCAGGAAAGAAGGCACACATGTCCCTTTTTACGAGCTTAAGAAAATATAGGCCAAAGATGTTAAACTTGGAAATTGATAACATACTGACAGGGCGCGGCTTTGAGGGATGTTGCAGTGACGGAGAGGCAATGAAGTCTGGAAGGGAAGGGGGAAGATTTTAGCAAAAGCTCCCTATGCAGACTCCTCTGGCTCACGACTCTCCTTCTTGGGATAAGAGTCTGTCTTCTTTTGGGCACCTGAGAGACACTTCACAATGGAGAACTCATGTTTTGCCTTTAGTGGGATAAAAGGACCAAGGATTTTTCCTGCACCTGTTGCCTTCCAGCAGCTTCCAGGCAGTCATTCTCACAACAGAGAATAAGGGGCGTGTCCATCTCCTAGTGGAGAAGTCTGTGTCTCTATTTGCTGGCTAATGTTTTTCTCATTTGTAGTATACTGGCCAAGGTTTATGAAGAAAGATAATTTATTAAATGAGCTGTGAGGTTTTCAGGGACACAGAATATTCTGGGAAAAGTCATGAAAACAGAAGTTAGGAAGAGCTGACTCCAGTGAGTAGAACCACTCTGAGCACAGTAGGAAAATTGGATGTGAAGGTACTGCTTCAAAGGAGACTAGAGTGCTGACCAGAAGATGCCTCAAAACCCCACATCCCTTGATGTGTCTCTTTGTCACAGTTCTCATCACCAGCAATGACAGTGAAGTTGCTAATGTTAAGTCATTGTCACTGAAGACAGGGAGGTAACATGTTATGTATTTGTTAAGAGAAGACGTGGCAACGGTTTATTTGAAATTATGAACTAGTGTCTGAAATAGATATCAGACGGGTCACTGAACATTTTCTTTTGCTTTTCATCTTTCCTTATTCCTTAAAAGCATTGAACTTTTATATAAATAAGAATGCCTTTATTAGGAAGGAAAATAAGAGCTATGGAGGAAAGCCATCCAAGAGATAAACGTAACCAAAAGGTTTCAGATTTCTCAATAGTCTGCGAATGTTTTAGGTTAATAAATATTTACGGCTAGGACTCACTGTCCCACACCTTCAAGTGGAAAGCACTTCAGTGTCCTCATGTTTTGGATGGGGTGAAAGGTCGCTTGAACATTATTCCACCTTTGCTTTGGTCACCATCCATTCTTTATGAAATTGGTCCTCCACTTAGAGCATGGGATGCTGAGCAATAACTTCTACTTACAGATACCAACCTAACAGGCAAGGGTGAGCACGAAGTTATTGAGGCAGGGTGAGGATAGAGAAAACATGTGCACACACCTCCCTAAATAACATAGAAGAAACCTGGGTTTTTAATCCATTAAAATACAGCAAGAAAGAGTGTAAGCAGGTTGGTGCTTCTACTGCATTGGCTGACAAAGTCAGCAGGAAAACTTAATTGGTAGCTGGTCACTCATACATTCAGTTAAGAAGCCAAGGCTGGAGTTGTTACCTCCATGGGGGCGGAGTCTGCAGAGCCTGCCCTGATAGGTCTAAGGGCCTAGGTGACTGACCTTTCATGCTTCATGTCTCCCTCCGCTAAATCGTCTGTGACTTCATTTTTGTGACTCTTAAAAAACAATCTTTTCTCAGGGCTTTAGCGACTCCTCAGTTGCTGTTTCTTTAGGTTCCCTTCTGTCTGATCCAGAGCGCTTGAGGCAACCCAGTGTTTCCAGGCCTCTCTCCAGTCACTCATATCCAAAGTAGATGGCAATTTGAAATAAACCACCTGGGTGTCCGACCTAGCTGTTAGTGTGTCCAATCCACCTCCAAATATGTCTCCTTGTTGTCTCTTGTCACAGCCAGTCACATGCAAGCCAAAAAGCTGCATTCATTCCTCCCTCATGGTAAATCCCATTTGTAAGCGTCTCTGTCCTTACGTTCACACTGCAAACCTAAGCAGTTTCCTACCATGAAAATTAATCTAATCTCCCGTCTACTTACTTTCCATCTACCCTGCTGTACTTTGCAGGAGGTGTTTTGAACGTCCTCTATTTGTAATCTTTCAGTACTTATAAAGTACAAACTCTTGATAGAGCCTGTGACCAGGTCCTTGTCACGCTTAAGCTTTATTGACACCTTGACAAGATTTAGAAGCACCTGTGGGTGCGTCTATGAGGTGTTTCCAGGAAGGCTGTCATACGCTGAGAATCCAAAGGCTGGATGAAAAGAAGAAAGTGAACTGAGCACCGAGACTCATCTCTCTTCTTTCCGAGGATGCAATAGAAGCATTTGTTCATGGTTCTGTCTCCTGCCTTCCCCACCCTGATGGACTGTGCCCTCCGACTGTGAGCCACAGCAAACCCTTCCTTAAGAAGCTTTTGTCAGGCATTTTGTGACAACAGGAAAAGTGACTGGTACGGTACAGTCCTCATCACCGTTTCAGTCTCTTGCCCCCTGTCGAGCCTCCCCGGTGCTGTGCATGCCTGGGAGACACTAGCTCATGCTTCTGGAGACTTGCTTCCATCTGATCACCCTCCATGGTCCTGCTGCTGGTACCTCCTTTTCACAGATGATGTGTATCACATTATATTTTAATGGTTTTATTAAGACTGTCTGTAAGTATGGAAATCTTAGCTTGTAATTCTTTGTACCCTAAGTTTTAGGAGCAGTGGAACACACTAAATGTTCAAGTTAACAAAACAAAGTGTAAACTTTGATGAAAAAGATGTGTGTGTGCTTAAAGCCTCAAAGAAGATATGAAATATGAACAAATGGAAAGACATATTGTATTTTCATAAAGGAAAATTTAGCTGCACAGAAAGTTTTTCTAAAGAAATGTATACATGTGACATAATCTTTGCAATAATATCACATTACAAATTTATACTAGGTAAATTGAATCCAACATTCTCATAAAGAAATGAATTAAAAGGAAGAATCATGCATGGCGAAAAGGAATACCCGAGATATTTTTGATAATGTGTTTGCCTAGCGTGCACAATGCCCCAGCTGGGTTCTGTCCCCTGAACCAGCTGGGAGAGGTGGTGTACACTTGTGTGTAATCCTAGCCCTCAGGAGTGGAGGCAGGAGGATCAGAAGTTCAAGGTCATGCTCAACTACATAGCAAGTTTGAAGCCAGCTTGGGTTACTAGAGACTTTGTCTTAAATAACACCAACAATGACACCAACAAGGAGGGAGGGAGACACACACACACACACACACACACACACACACACACACAGAGAGAGAGAGAGAGAGGGAGAGAGAGAGAGAGAGAGAGAGAGAGAGAGAGAGAGAGAGAGAGAGAGAGAGAGAGAGAGAGATATGTAGGGCTGATTGAGGACCCTCCTCCTTCTCACTCCCCCTCCCTCATGTGCACGTGCACCCAAGAGAAAATGTTCACATTTGAGAAAAATCCCAGTTCTGAGTAGTTAGCATGAATATGTTCTTCGTCACCTTGCTGGAGCAGAGTAAGGCCTAAGCTTTCTTTCCAGGAGAGAGTTTCCTCACATGTGGCCACATGTGCTGTTCTGGAGCATCCAGGTCCTGGCCACCTTACCTGGCACCCGCCCTCACAAACTGTATGCACTCAGCAGTCCATCAAAGGAAAGCTAAGTGCACCACATTCCAAGGACACAATAGCTAATATTTTCCCTCATCTGTTTCCTTAATATTGGTTTATTTGCCCAGCCTCAGAAAACAAACAAACCAACAAAACAAAACAAAACAAAACACCCCACCATGACTCAAGGGGGGGGGGGGAAGGCTCTGAAAGACTTTAAGATTTTACTTATATTGTACCATGTAATCAACAAGCAGAGTGTGTACTCATACAAGTTACTGACAGTGAGGAAGCTTGTAGCTTGAAGCACAAAATTAAGATTTAAAGAAAGGGTTGATGTGAGCCTTGGTGGCTGTGGCTGCAGAAGCCATGGCAGGCAGTGAGGTGATGCTGCACTGAGGGAGCTGGTTTCCAGTTAACAGTTTGGCTCATACTCAGAGAGCCAAAGCTAGAAAACTGTGCATGGACTTCATCCTGCTCCACCTGCTTCTGAGAACCAACTGTCACTGCCTGGACCATCTGCTGTCCCTACCCATGGCCTGGGCCAACCATCTCTTCCTGGGTTACAATCACAATAAAGATCTTCTAGACAAGGCAATTGAAATGGCTGATGGGGTTAAGTGGAAGACTCGCCACAGTTTACAACCAGAAGTGAATTGATGTTTGCATCAGTACTAGGGCAGATTTACCACATTTCCACCCCTGGGTCAGGTTAGAAAGGGGTGAAGGGGACCGAGCCATGGCGACTCTTGAGAATCCTGGTATTTGTAGCATAGAAGCATCTGGAATGGAAAAGAATGAGGCACAAGAGCTTCAAAGAAGTCATGGTTGTTTCTGAAGCTGTTGCTGTAAAAGTACCTATGTGTATTAATGCATTTATAAATGGCGAACTCTAAGAAATTTCGTTAGCATCATCCAAGTCAAATTTTGTAGTGTCTTTTATGTTGATATAGCAATGGCAGGTGATGAATTATGCCATTTTATTTTATTTTTCATTAGCAGAGCACCTTTAATCATCCACCCCTTTTTTTTTTTTGTCCTCCTGAGGCAAGTCAGATCCTTTGTGTCCCTATGCCTATCAGAAATTAATGTACTTGTACTCACTGCTGATGGCTGTGGAAGGACTGTGTGTCACTGGAGCATCCTCAAGCCTGGACTCATAGGAAATGGGAATCATGTTGTGGGCCTGAAATAGCAGAGCAAGCTCAAAGGAAGAGGCAAATTACAAACAGGCATCTGGTCTCTTTTTAAAATACACTGAAGGCTAGAGATGTAGAGATGTAGCTCAGTAATACATCTTGGTCCTAGGTGTGTGTGTGTGTGTGTGTGTGTGTGTGTGTGTGTGTGTGTGTGTGTGAGAGAGAGAGAGAGAGAGAGAGAGAGAGAGAGAGAGAGAGAGAGAGAGAGAGATCTAAAGATGACTCACCAATTTTTCTCTGGTTTGCACACCTTTGCTTTGGCACATGTGAGCATAAACACACACACACACACACACACACACACGAGACAGAATTTAGAAAATTAAGTAAGACTTAAAGACAGACGCCCCATCTGAGAGTTTATCTTAAATCCAGCACGTCATTGGCCAGCTTCATTTACACAGTGAATTTAAAGACAGCCAGGGGGAAATAGAGAAACCCCGACTCAAAAACAAGGAAAGACAGAGGCGAACAAGCTAAAAACCTAATAAATCAAGTCATGCTTTACAAACAAGACTGTGTGGCCTGCAGAGTAATGATGAGGTCATACTGTGCTGTGGAAGTGACAGGTGACAAGTAGTGACATGGCTCTTGAGATGCTACAGCAGAGCCCAGGTAAACCCACACTATCAACATGGGCTCCAGGTCTGAGGACAGCCAGAGATGTTCCTTTTATCACAGTTGGGTTTTAGTTGTTGCTTTATAGTGGTTTAACCCTGACCATATGGTGCCTACACCATCACTTTTTAAATCTTCTCATCCCCACCCCCTGGATATAATCGGCTCATTTTTCCTTATCAGCTAAATTTGTGATAGAAAGAAACTCAGGTTGTGGCTTCCTGGTTACACAGCACTGTGTGCACTGCAGAAAGCCTTGCGTACTGCATGCTACTGGCTTTTAAAGGCAGTTGTGTGGGATTTTGTCTTGCATTCATAGTTAGGAAAAAACCTTCACATGACTACAATCCATTTATTTTGCAAGTGTTGCTTTAGGATCTAGTCATGGCATACAGATAGACCAATAACAATGTTATTTTAGGGGTCAGTGAGGCTGAGATAGCCTAGCAGGTAAAGGCACTCACTTGCACAAGTCCAGAGACCTGAGTTCAACCCTAGAAGCCTTGTAACTTATTACACAAAATCATCCTCTGACCCCCACACACTTCTGTGACACGTGCACTTCCCAAACACATGTGCACACATGCACACAGTAACAATAAATTTAAAAGTGAATATTATTTTAGCTTTAGACTAGTGCTTGTGGACAGGGAATCCAATTACATATTAAAGAGTATTTGTAATCCCCAGATTTTCAGCTACTTATGAGACTAAAGTTCTAAAATTTCATTAATTCAAATTAAATTAGGGTGAGTCAAACAAGAATTTCAGTTCAGTTTATGCTTGGCTTACAGTTGTGGGGCTCAGTAAAAATACACCTTTGATATTTCTATGTGAATGAAGATAAATTAATTATTATTATTATTATTTTTTGCAGAAAGGTATAGAGAACAGATGAGCCCAGATGTGACTTGAAGATCACAGGGAGATGCCCATTTCAGTTGTTACTTAACACAGCAGACAATGCATCTCTCCAAGGGAAGGGGCCCAGTTCTTGCTGACTGAGGTCCCTCAGTGGCTCTGTGATTCTGCCCTCTGCATCTTGATGGTGGCTGGGGAAGGATCTGTGCAGCTGCCCCACAGCTGTAGGCTTCTCATTAGGGAAAGGACTTAGTGACTAGGGCTAACAAAAGGCAAAAGAACTCCCAAGTCTGCAGCTGCCAATCTGCAGAGGACTCGCTTAGGTGCTAAGCAGAGTGGATTGAGTGACAAGGATGCACACCCTCCCACACGGTGACCATGGAGAAGTCTTTCTGGGAAGTGGCTCTCCTACCATTCCCAAACAAAGAGGAGTCTTCTGCTTGTTAGACTTTTTAAAAGTAAATTTTATTCTCTCTCAATTTCTTACCTGGACAGTTATGTATTTTGTTACTTTCTTCCTATCATCTTCCATTTTCCTACCAGCCCCCCTCCATTCCTGAAAATCTCTTTTCCATTTTCTAGCTAGGGTTTTGTTTAGTGTCCTACAGAGTTTAATCAGAACCGTGTGTGTGATCCTGAGTTTGGGACGGTGTGTGTTGTAAAGTAAACCATGGTAACTTGGTGGTATGAGAAACCAATTTTGCAAATTGTATATTTGAAAAAGTTTGAGCTTTGGGAAGTAGATATGTTCTTCTAACTCCTGTGCCATCCTCGTTAATGTCAGAGTTACATATATTTGCTAATGTATTTGTTGCTCCATTTATTTGTTTATTTGAGAGTCCTTCCTATTCCAGGTTAGTCTCAAACTTGCTATGTAGTAGACGATGGCCTTGACTTACTGACCCCGGACTTTTCCTTGATAATGTTTTGAATCCAGCTGTGTACCATCTTGCCTGGTTTTCTCCTACTGGAGAATGAGCTGAGGGTTTCATTAATACTAGGCATACACTGCGCTAGCTACATTCTCAATTCTTCAAGGTTTTATTAGACTGTTTTCAAGAACCCTCTCATTCAGATTTATTTATTTTTATGTGTATGAATGTTTTGCCTGCATGTATGTATGTGCACATATGATTGTCTGATGCCTATGAAAGTCAGAAAAGGGCTTAGGATCCCTTAGAATTGGAGTTATGGATACTTGTGAGCTGCCATGTGGGTGCTAGCAATGAAACCATGGTCCTCTGGAAGGGCAGTCAGTACTCTTAACCAATGAATCATCTCTCTTTTTAAGGGAGTCTCACTGTGTGAACTGAATTTGAAGCCTGTATTTTTTCTAATAAATCCTTTGAGGGAAGCCCATGCTGTCCTATGAGTCCACTTAAAATTGCTGCCTACTTAAAACTGTTTAACTACAAAACTGATTTATTTCTCCTAGAGAATCTTTCCAACATAAAGATAACCCCGAGGGGGGAAAATTACCCATATATCCATCCTTCAAGGACTATTTTTTTTTCTTCTTTTTGAGACGTGGTAGCTATGTAGTCTAGGATAACTTTGAACTCAAAATCCTCTGTCTCAGCCCCTCAGGTATGAGGATTACAGGCAAGCCGCACCTACCTCTCCTAGCCCTTTTCATCAATGTTTTAATATTGGACTTAAAAACCACATTCTTTTAAAGTCGATATGAATGCAAAATTTTATTTGCTTACCTGTTCATTTATCCATTCAACAAACTGTGCACCTGGATACTGAGAACTTAAGTGGTCCAGAAAGGTAAGGCCTAGAGCCCGTGTATCTGGGAAAGACAATTGCCAGATACTCAAAGAACTTAAGAGGTTAAGTTTTAAGAATTACTGATGAGTTCAAGGCCAACCTAGGCTACATAGAAAGGCTCAGTCTCAATAAACAAACAAAAGTAGTAGTAAGGTCTGAAGACATGACTGAAGACTTGTTTAGGGGCATCATGGAAGTTAAAGGTGTAATTTAATGAGCATTATTTATGCAGATTTGGGGCAGGAACAATGGCCTTCCCGTTTTCATTCATAAAAAAATCGACTGTTTTTTTCTGGCATAGAAAATGTATCTATCACATCAGATGTGGTGATATCCTACTTAGATGAATTGAAAATGGAGTTTAGAGAGCTCTTCTGCCCATTATTTTAAAAAGTTTGTTTAGTTGTCAAATCTTAAGTTCATCTTTTTTGGTAAGAGTCTTTCTAGGTTGCTCCTGCTGACCTGGGACCCTGTGCACCTTACTTTAGCCTCTGGAGCAGCTGAGATTCCCTTGCTCACTTAATGAGTTTCAAGTACTTTTAGCTCAAAATGATATTTATTCTAAAGTCCCCCCTGCCACACACATTTTTTTTTTATTTTTGAATCTGTGTCTCACTATGTTCTTCTGGCTGTCATGGGACTCAGTATGTAGAGCAGACCTGCCTCAGACTCACAAAGATCCACCTGCTTCTGTCTCCCAAGTACTGGGATTAAAGGTGTGTATCACCATGCCCAGCTAAAGTGACACATTTTGTGTTTGTTATATTTTGTCTTTAATAGTCAATAATTTTTACAAGAATTTTTAACAATTTTTTAAATTAATTTTTAGTTATGTGTGACTGTGCATGTAACTAGATTACCCATGGAGTTCAGAAGATCCCTGGAGCTGGAGTTATAAGTGGTTTGTGCGCCACTGTTTGAGTGCTGGGAACCAAACTTAGGAACTATGTCAGCACCATGTGCCATTTTTCTGGTCCCTTATAGTCAGTTTTTATTGGGATGTAACACACTCTTTTGTTTGTTTTTTTTAAAACAAAGTTTCTGTGTATAGGTTTGGCTGTCCTGGAACTCACTCTGTAGACCAGGCTGGCCTTGAACTCAGAGATCTGCCTGCCTCTGCCTCTTGAGTGCTGGGATTAAAGGTATGCACCACCACTGTTTGGCTGGGATGTAAACACATTTTTTGCTGCGGATTTCTTAAATAGAATTTGATAGTTTAAAATAATTAAAAAATGAGAACATTGAAGATAATTTTTTCCATGGTATTGTACTCATAGCTCAAAATCTATAAGCTTTAAAGCCAACTACAACAAAATGTGATGTTCGATTCTTGTTTCCCATTTTAATTTCTTTCTACCCATCTCTTCTATTTTTAATAGAAGCTTCATCTACAAAGGTATTGGGTTTCCTTTCCCATAAAAACATAAGGATTTGGGATCTAAACTTCAGAAAACCATTTTTTATTTAATTGCAAAATGTTGTGTCATACCGAAGCATTTCTGATTTAGTGTCTTTTCTCATTGTTTGTAGGCCTGATTATACATTTGACCTTCCTGAGCAAAGTCTGTCTGTCTGGCTCTAGAATCTAATATTAGAATATCATATATTTGTCCTGGCACTAGATGTCTTAAACATATGCTTCAGACTATTTCTATTGCACCCTCTCATTGAACCATGAGCTTTGCTTGTGTCTAGAACCTGTGGGCTTCCAAGAGAAGTGCCAGTTTTGATGGAAGTTTACCACCAGCAAGCCAAATCATTGTTAATGACAAATGCAAACCCCCCCCCCCATTTCTGGAAGTTCAGTAGAAAAGAATTTGTAGTTATTTGAGAAGCCTAAAAAAAAAAAATAACAGGAGAAGGAGCAGGGAATGGAAGATTCTGGCATTATGTACATGTACCTCAAAAGCCACATGGAATCCTTCAGTTTCAGGCTGGACAAAGTGTACTTGCATGTGTTTATGGGATGTATACATGACATAGGGCCAGGAGGCAATGTTTATTACCACACCACTCCACTGGCTCTCACAGGCTTCTCATCTGTGGATGTCTATCACTGAGATCTGTATATTTTAGAAATTGGAATGTCAACATTATTCTTCTTGGAAGAAATGAAGGGACTCTGTGGGCGTGAGTTGTGGCTGGTTGCTAAGAATACCTAATCAGGTTGTGTTGCTATAGCAACAGTGTTGCTAGGACTATAAAGCTTCCCCACAATCAGAATTCATAAATGACACTGTATATCTGGATGGTATTTGAACGTGATCCTATCTAGCACACCCAAGAATCCTGTACTTTGAAAAGGAACTGATAAGCACTAATGAAGTCTACCTCAGTTTACCATTACTTAAGTACATATAATCTACAGTATCAGTGTTGTATTGATTTCCTAAGTGCTACTTAGTTCAAGGTTATTTCATCAGTCTTTCCCAGGGGCTCATAAAGTTGATAAATGATCAGTCATCTGTTATCAGTTATTTAAAAGGAAGAGTATAATTTCATATGAATGTTATAGGATATTCAAGCATCCAAAAATCTTCATTAGTGTTAGTATTTGTTCCTTTTATAAAATAAAAATAGCTTCAGTTTTCTACTTATAGTTGTTATGTCTCAGACTTAGGACATATGGCTAACTGAGGTACCTATTTCACATATCAAAGCAAATGCTGACACCAGTCTCCTTTAGTACCTATTACCCATTTCAGAGTCTTGGCACCCCTCAACACTTCTCACCCTGTTCCATACCCTAACCTTCAGCCACTGAACTTCCCATCCCTTTCTCTAGCTCCTTCCTCTTTAGGCAGAATTTTTTTTTTTTTGTCCCAGCATCCACTCCCAAATAATCACCCAGAGACTTATTATTAATTATAAATGATTGGACAATAGCTCAGGCTTGTTACTAACTAACTCTTTAATTTTAAATAATCCATATTTCTTATTTAGCCTCTGCTACATGGCAATACCTTTTTTCGACATAGCATATTTATCTTATTACTCTCTGTGTCTGCTTGTAGCTCCCAAGACTCTGCCTTTCTTTTTCCCAAGATCTTCTGTATCTGGCTATCCTGTCCATATCTCCTGCCCAATTACAGGCCAGTCAGCTCTTTTATTAAACAAATCAGAAGGTACCTTGGCAAAGGTACATCTTCACTTCTCTGATTTCGATATAACTTCAGCCAGTTATGTGGTCTCTTGTTTTCTGGGTTTCCAGGTATTCTCTTTGTTAACTCTTTTTTCCTTTCTCCTCCTTCTCTCTCTCTCTATCTTTCTCTCTCTCTCCCTAGTCCCCTCATGCTCAGTTCCATCTGGAACTGCTTTCCCTCTTGTCTACAATAAACCTTCTCTTCTACAATATTTAGGAAAAGTCGTGCCTTCATTTTTTTATCCAATAGTAATATTTTATTCTTACCCAAAATGCAGTAATAATTTAGAAAGCATAAAGTAGATAGTTTTAAAAAAATCTGAGAGTTAACTACTTTTAACATTTTGTAAAAGTATGTATACCTATAGTTTCTAAATATATACAAACATATATAAACGTGTGTTTGTGTGTGTGTGTGTGTGTGTGTGTGTGTGTGTGTGTGTGTGTGTGGTCTTGGCAGTTAAAGAAAAGGCAAAATTCTACTTTCAATTTTTTTTATAGATATCTTTTTTGTCTTTCTTTGTTTCATGTAGCCCAGCCAGGCCTCAAAGTTTCTATAGCAGAGGTTGGTCTGGAACACTTAATTTTCTTGCTTTTTACCTTCTAAATCCTAAGGATAGGGTTGTAGTTGTGTGCCATCACACCCAGGCAGCAGAACTGACAACTGTGCAGCTATGGGAAGAGACACTGGGATTTGTAAGGCCTGTGTGTGCTAGGAAAGAACTCTACCAAACCTCATCACCAAGCTGGTCCTCAAGTATGCTTAGTCTGGCTTTGAACACTCTCTCCACTTAAAGGTACACTCAAAATACTGACACATAGTAGTCTAGTGAAATTTGAAAAAGTCACCATGTTTATTAACTGCCTACTCTGTCATAGTCCAAATCCCCTAAACCCAAGATTTCATGTATACAAGCCTGGCTTCAAACACATTATATCACTATGTAGTTAAAGATAACCTTGAACTTTTGAGCTTTCTGTCTCTACCTCCTGAGTGTGAAGACCACAAACATTTACTTTAAGGATTGAGTGTGTACATTGACATTTTGATAACACTTAAAGTTGCCATTTTTTTCATGTTTTTACCTCTTTTGCTTTTTTAAGCAAAGGATGGAGATGGGTGTTGTTCCTACAGAACTATCCACTTTTTAATTTTTGAGGTAGAGTCTGTCATTGGGACCAGGGACTTGATGACTGTGTCAGACTGGCTGACTAGAAAGCCCCAGGGATATATTTGTCTACTTTCTTAATACTGGGATTACAAGGGCACCTGACCAAGTCCAGCTTTTGATAGGTGCTGGGGAGCCAGTTCAGATCCCCATAATTAAGAGCAAACACTTTGCCCATAGAACTATTCTTCCTCCCTCCCTCCCTCCCTCCCTCCCTCCCTCCCTCCCTCCCTCCCTCCCTCCCTCCCTCCCTCCCTCCCTCCCTCCCTCCCTCCCTCCCATCTTTTCTTTCTCTCCTTCCATTTTTTAAACTGTAGGTCCCAGGAATTGAACTCAGGTCCTCAGGGTTGGGTGTAGGTGCCTTTACCCTCTGCCTTCTCAGTGTTGTAAACTTCTCATTGGTATAGTTCAGATATTCCTCCTCCTACACTCAAGTGCTAGGATTACAATTTTGTTTCACTACCCCCAGCTTGTAATAATTCTTTATTTTTCTTTTAAAAAGGTGAATCTCAGAATAATACACATATCGTTTCATGGTCTTTGATGGACAAATCGTGTAAGCTGAAGCCTCTAATTTGGCCTGACATAAGAAGAGCAGGCTAAACCAACATTGAATTGATTTTTTTTTGCAGTCTATAATTGTGTTAATGGCTTTCCTAATACATGCAACATCTATGAATATTTAGAAACCAAAGCTATTTGGCTTCCATCCAAGTTTTGGATTTTCATCCCTCATTAACATGCAGGTTTTCACATGGGTTTTAATGCACCAATTGTCTCAAGTACAATTGAAGATGCACTGGGAAAACTTGGCTTGGGAAGATGGCGTGTTAGCTGCAGCCTTCCATTTTCACGGCATTTCCTATTAACTGGACACTTTGAAGCAATTGTGGGTGATGCTGTGGGATCCATCCCATTTTCTCTGAGAAGCTTTTTCTTCTAATGTTTATTTTAGTGTGAAGTGACCCATCAGACCTGATCTTCTGGCACTGAGCATTCTCATTTTTCTGAATAATTGGATGGTGGGCAGAAGAGCAAAGGGATATTGAGACATTCTTATGTGGATGTAAGGGGATGGAAAAAAAAAAAGGAAAGCTTCATGCTCAGTGTGAGAATAGTGGGGATTCCTCACAATTCTCAATTATATCTTCCTTGAAAATAACAAGATTAAATGTACAATGCGTTTGCTTTTTCAAAGAGATTTAGGTTCCAGTCAGATTCGATGTTTCTGTGTTCAGATTGACAAGACCAGTGTTCTGTAGCCTAAGGCAAGTGGCTGAAATTAATGACATAAAACACAGGCATCTTGACAGGAAGTCATTTCCCAGAGCTAGTGGTTGTGATTGGGAGAAAATTTGAGATGAAGTCTGTTTTGAAGCAGGGACCATACTTTGAGAGATATTAGTTGTTGAGCATCAATCAAAGCAAAGCTTACAATTAAAATGCCTAGTTGTACTTGGAAGAAAAATCTCTAAGGGACCACAGTATTAAGAATCAATGTCACTGGAGTTGGGCACATTCCTTTAAGAGCCATTGCAAGGGTGAAATAAATGAAATCATTCCTTACGGTTTCATAGCTTGTCAGTTTAGAAATTTGAGTTCAGACCTGAAGGTGGGTGAGATGATTTTTCAGGGTCATAGCCAGTACCAACCCAAACCAAAGCCTTAAGAGATACACAGACCCTGTCACCTGCGGAGTTTCTTCTCCTGACATCCTGAGAGGAAGAGGAGCTTTAGAGGCAGTGGGGATATTTCTCCAGCCAACCCTGACAGCATTTCTGCTGAGGGAAGTAACTACATTCTCCTCCTCTTCCTCCTCCTCCCCCTCCTCCCTCTGAGATTGGTGTGTGTGTGTTCTTTGTGTAACAGTTCTGGAAGTTCTGGAACTTGATTTGTAGACAAAGCTGGCCTTGAACTCAGAGATCTACCTGCTCCTGCCTCCCGAGTGCTGGGATTAAAGGAGTGCACCACCACTGCCCAGCTCTCTTCCCTTCATTGGCTTGTGAGAGGTACCATTCTTTCACCATTGCTTCCAGTTTGCTGGGTAGGAATAAGTGGAATGAGAGAACTGATTTTGGAAAATTGTTGATTTTTTTTTTTTTACAACAATCTCATTCATTATTTTTATAGTCCTCTGTGACCCTTATTACAATTATAATTCCAAATTTTGCATATAAGGTTATATTTTTGACACATATAAAAAGTGAAGCTGGATCTTTAACACTATAAGACAATCAGGGGATCAGATTACACCTTGGAAAAGAACAACTATGCAATTTCCTTTGCACATTTAAGATAAGACTCCAGAGATTTTAAATTTAATATATTTAAGGCCTTTGCATATTTTTACATTTAAATACACTCTGTATGTGGAGGAGCTTGCTAACAATCTACTGCAAACCTCTTATTTTAACGTATTACAGGAACATAGTACTTTTCAGAAACATTAACTAAAAAGTTCTTACCAATTCCCCATCACTACATTACAGTATGAAATAGATATATAGAGAACTTAAAAAAAACTACATATGTAAATAAAGTTGAGAATATATCTTTTTGTATTTAAGATTAGCCTAGTTATATAAAAGTCAAATTTTTCAAAAAAAGATATTTTTAGTTAAGTAGTATTATTTATGTTTTCAATTAAATGAAGTCATTTACCTTTGCTAGATAAATAAAATAAATCAGGTGACACATAAAATATCCCAGGGGGTAAATTATTCTTGTTTTAGATGATT
Source organism: Phyllotis vaccarum (assembly GCA_033318265.1). Classification (NCBI taxonomy): domain Eukaryota; kingdom Metazoa; phylum Chordata; class Mammalia; order Rodentia; family Cricetidae; genus Phyllotis; species Phyllotis vaccarum. Next base: position 32,008,183 of record JARWLC010000015.1, read on the forward strand.
ATATAAATATAGCCATTTTTGTTCATATTAGTTTTTGAAATTTGTTTGGAAGAATAAATTATTCTCAAATATGAACTAGGAGATAAGTTATTTATGAACACAGATTAGTGATTATTTTTAGCATAAAAGGCCATCTGTGCACAAAAATGTTATAATGGTATTCAAGAGAATGTCAGTGCCTGCCAGGATATGACACTGGATCCTCTTATGTTACAGAGAAAGAGATGTTTTTTTGTTTGGTATAAGAGCTGAAACATGTGCTGGGTGGTGGTGGCAAATGCCTTTAATTTGAGCACTTGGGAGGCAGTAGCCAAGACAGGAGGACCTCTGTGAATCTGGGAGTTCGAGCCCAGCCTGGTCTACAGAGTAAGTTCCAGGACAACCAAGGCCACACAGAGAAATCTTGTCTCAAAAAACAAAAAGAGAACAAACAAACAAACAAAGGCAAAGAAAAGAGAAGGAACTGAGACATTTTAGGGCCTCGATATGGTTCAGCCCGTAGAGGCTCTTGCCACCAAGACTGACGACCTGAATTGGATCCTTAGGACCCACGAAGAGAAAGGAGAGAATATAACTCCTACAGGCTGTCTTCGGATGTCCACATGCATTGCTATGCTACAAACACACACACACACACACACACACACACACACACACACACACACACACACACACACACACTCAAAAAATAAAAACAAAAGCCACACTTACCTAAAATCTTTAGTTTGTAACTTGATGATCATATGTTTTTAGGGAGTGTTTTAAGTATGGCCGGATGGGTCTCTGTTGATGGGTCTGCCTCTGAAACAGTCCTGGACCAGTGAGACATCCCTCACCCTGTAGGCAGTGTCTTGCCTCTGGATGCTGCCCAGCAAGGGGAAATTGCGAGCCTCAGGGTCCAGAAACGGGAGTAGGATTCTGCATTTGGCACCAGAGTGGCAAAGGTGCTACAGAAATCATTTTTAGTGTGAATGGCTTCTGAATTCCATGTTAAGACATTTCCTATTTTTAGCATTTTATAATTTAAAAAAAAATCGTATTTTTAATTTGAGAATTTTATACAAAGTCCGTGTTTTGCCTCCCAAATCCTCCCAAACCTACTCTTCCATCTTATACACTTTTTGTTTATTTTTTTTAGCTAATTTGAGTCAAAGAAGGTAAGAATTTTTGTTTCAAAGTAGCTTTTAAATTATTTCATCCTGCTCTTTAATTTTTTCTCAGTACTGGAAATTTAGTTGGTGTGTGTGTTACATGCATGCATACCCCTGTGACTACCCTGTGCATATACAGAGGCCAGAGGACAACCTGTATAGTCTTTTTTCTCTTTCCACTTTAATGTGGGTTTTGGGGATCCACCTCAGGCCTTCAGGCCTGTGCAGCTAATGGCCCCTTACCTGCAGAGCCTTCTGGTTGTCCTGAGAGCAGTTTTAACCTCTAAATTTTTCCGACCCATGTTCTGTCAGAACAAGCAAGAATCTTAGTGGGTTTGTTTGAAGAGTGAGGAAGTGATCAAGGGCGGGGGTACCAGCCCAGGATATCTTATGGAGAAATTAGAGATTTTTTTCCTTCCTTTTTACTGCCCCCCTTTCAGATTTTAATTGTAAGAGCTATAGCCCATCCTGATAGTTAACAGTGACAGGCAGCATTTTCTCTGGAAAGCACGGGATCTGGTGCCCAGGAGAGAACAGCCATTTCTGCTGAATTCTTGGAATGTGAGAAGCTGTGATGTAAGGCCTTCTGAGGCGGAGAGAGCAGAGGGTATTGTTTCTGCTGTCTAAGCCCCATGAAAAGCGTCTTTTGTACACAGTAACAAGCCGGAGTGGCCCAGCATTTCTTCTCTGGGTGGCGGCTTATCACTCCGTTGGGTTCTTAGTGTGAATGGTTTCATGGGTTTCTGATAGCACATGGTTATTTAATCTGTCATCCCACAAATCACTCAGAACCAGAGCCCTCTAAAGTCAAAATAAGGTAACCTGTTTTTAGCATCTCACCAGGGGAGAAATGTTTCAGTGAGGTTTCTTGGTCCCGTGCTGCCAGAGGTCCAGACCCACAGACCTGCAGCCCCAGACCCCTTAGCCGCTGCCGCTGCTCAGGCCCCCAAAATGACTCAGACACTTATATTAACTTCATGCTGTTTGGCCTATGGCTCAGGCACATTGCTAGCTAGCTCTTACATCTTAACTCAACCCATTTCCATTAATCTGTCTGCCACGTGGCCCATGGCTCACCTGTTCCTCACATGCTTCTTGGGCGGTTGGCTCAGTCTGTCTGACTCCGCCCTGCTTCTCCTACCTATGCTCTGATTTCTCCTTCTACATTTTCTATGGTGCCTGTCATGGGCCAAAACAGCTCCTTTATTTAAAGATTGATATTCACAGCATACAGAAAGATATTCCCACAGCAGAGAAATGCCATGGAGAAAATTTGGGTCTAGCTAGTGGGGAGTGACTATTACCACTTAAGGAGACTCCGGGCAGTGGTATCACATACCTTTAATCTCAGCATTGGGAGGCAGAGGCAGAAGGATATCTGTGAGTTCGAGGCAAAACTTTCAGCTCTGACCTCGGCCAAGCCTCACAGCATCTCTATAATTCAGATTTTTATCAGTGGCATATGAACAAGAGAACTGACATCACAGGGTCATCGATACATATTAACAGAAAAGAGTTTTGGAAAGTAAAGTGTTTGACCATTGGTAAGCACTGCATAAGCACTAGCTCTCTTTACGTTTTGTTCTAAAACATTCTGTAACAGGTTGGTGTGCTGAAGGAAGACCAGTATTAAGTATTTCTTGTTTAAAAATGTACAAGGATGGGGCTAGGGATCTGGCTCCAGTGCTTGCCTAGTGAGCACAAAGTTTTATCCCTAATGCTGAACAAACCAGGTATAGTGGCCCATGTCTGTCATCTCAGCACCAGGGAGGTGGAGACAGGAAGACCAAGGTTCGAAGTCATCCTCAGCTATATAACCACCTTGAGGCAAATCTGGGCCACAGGACACTGATTCAGTACCAGGGTGGAAGTCTAACCAGATGCTGGTTAGATGTGTATGTAGGACGTTAATAACTTTGTCATCTGATGAGTGAGGTGATGGTGGCATTAGATTTCCTTTTTTTTTCTTCTCTAAACAAATAATTCATGAGTGGCCACCCAAAGAATTCTGGCCAGCCTGACTCAACACACAACCCTGAAATGCTTATAGATTAGCTTATAGTTAACAGTTTGTTCAGCCATCCAATGAGACCAGCTGCCTCCATTGACTGACTACTTACTTGAGTGATGGAGTCTTATACATTTCTCTTCAGATTCTATTTCCATTTCAATACATGTCTCTGAGACAAAATTCCTTGATGTATTTATGGAAGTCAAGGACTTTTCAAAACAAAGAGACCTATGGCTGAGGTCAAAAGATGACAAATCTTTCCAGCAGAAGTACATGGCTAGCAGGTTGTGAAACCCATAAGGATGACTAGTGTTAGTTTCTAAAGCTACAATCCCCCCCCCTGAGTTCTGATGTCAAGCCTCCTTTAAAGAAGAATTCCCACCTCTGAACCTCTTTCTTTGTTCTTCTACCTCTGTTTCTCTCTTCCTCTATCTCTCTTCCACTCTCTTTCCTCTTCTCTTCTCTGTCCCTCTGTTAATCATAACCATGTCTCTCTTTCATAACAATAACGTCCTTTTACATAGAAACAGCTTCTAAATGTCTCCTGCTACCCACCACTGCCTTCACTGCATCCCCCATTAGGCCTCTGCATTCATAGAAACCCACTACCAGATAACCAGGTAATGTGTTTTCGTACCCACGCATAATCCTAACAACTAGGTCTGGGTTCTAACCTCCATTAGGTGACAAGTGACGGCCCCAGGTGCTAATTTCATCTTTATGTCCCGTTTCTTTTTGCTCCTTTCACTCTCCCTGAGACAAAGTGTCATGTAGTTCATAGTAGGCTTGAACTCACTATGTTGCTGAGGATGACTTTAAGGATGAGCCCTCGGTCTCTTGTCTCACCTCCTGAATGCTAGGAGTATAGATTAGGGGTGGCACCATGCCAGGATTTTCTTTTTTAAGAGAAAAATGAGCCTAACTTTGTGAAAGTTATAGTTTCTGCAAGTGAAATGCCTTTGTACATCATCGGGGGCAGTTATTCTGAGAATACCTGTGATGGTCCTTGATTGTAGAAGCATGTTCATGGCAGCTTTGCTGGTGGCTCCAGCTGTAAGATATTTGGAAGGCTGAGGCAGGAAGATGGAAAGCTTGAGGTTAGTCTTAATATAATGAAATCCTGTTTTGAAATACACCAGTCAAAGGAGACTTTAAGGATATAGACAGAAGTTCCTGTTTCCAACATGTACAGAGCCCTGGGGACAACCCTTACTATTGAAAAAAATAATGGTATGTTAGAACAAAGCTGCAGGGAAAATGCCTGTGGTAGGTGTCTGAGGAGAAAAGATACAAACACTGTGGCACTTTTTTTTAACTTAGACCTTGTGCCAGCTCTAATTTTCTTTTTCATCTATACCGTGTGTGGTGGTTGAATAACAACGGCCCCCATTGGCTCATATATTTGAATGCTTGGTCATGAGAGGGATTAGGAGGTGTGGCCTTGTTAGAGAAATTGTGCCACTGGGGGTGGAATTTGTGGTTTAGAAGCCAAGCCAAGCCTAGTGTTTCTCTGTCTTACTTTCAACTACCGTGTCTGCCTGCATGCTAACATGTTCCATACCATGAGGATAATAGACTAAACCTCTGAACTTCTGAAAGTGTAAGCAAGCCCCAATTAAGTGCTTTATTTTTTATAAGAATTGCCATGGTCATGATCTTTCTTCACAGCAATAGAACATTGACTAAGACAGCATAATACAATATAAAGCTTCATACACACACACACACACACACACACACACACACACACACACACACACACACAGAGGAAGAGAGAGAGACAGAGACAGGCAGAGAAAGGGGAGACAGAGAGGGAAGGAGGGATGGAGGGAGGGGGGGGGAGAGCCATTGAGTCATATCCCTAGCTCTTATTTCATGTAATTTTTACAGATATCAAGAAAATCATCTCGAAATATACTTTTGGTATTTTAGGCATGCTGACCCCCCCTTTCTCATGATCACAGCCAACATTCCTGTAACAGTTGGCTAACAAGAGACCAGTGAAACAAACTTGCTTAAGTCCTGTTTTTTATGTTATATGGCTTTCAGAAATGTATACCCAAGGGCTGGGAAGAAGCTTCATGCTTTTGTGTTTTGATTCCAAAAGCAATGGTCAGCTGTGTAAAAATGATATGAGTAGAGTATATGTCAGAGATAGGAAGCCCATAGGGTCTGTCTGTCAGTTTCTCTGTGACTTCTTTTACATTGCATTCCCTCCTTCCTATGGAATCTCTCTAGAATGATCTCCATGAATCCAGAAGAGACTTCCCTAGAACTGGCTTGCTTTTAGTAGTTCTAACTTTCAGAGAGGAGGAATTCTAGTTTTGTCATGCATTTTATTGGGGCCAGAAAGACCACTCTGCATGCCTTTCAATCTCTTTTTTTTTGTGAAAATCTGTCTGCTAAAGATATCAAACATGCTCCAAGCCATCATGGTCTAAGCTTCAAAGCTCTATAAGAGCAGGACTTCATGAAATATAAATAAATAATTGTAATTCACCAAGTGAAGCATTTTGTTATGTATTAATGAATTCTTTCGTGGTCAAAGTTGTTTTTACAAGTGTGTGTGTGTGTGTGTGTGTGTGTGTGTGTGTGTGTGTGTGTGTGTGTGTGTGTGTGCATGTGTGCGTGTGTTTTCTTCCCTGGGAAAAGAAAACAGGATAAATTATAGGTTTTATCAGCACAGTGTTATTGGTCATATATGTTACTAATACAAACATGCTTATAAATTTTTAGTTATTGCAAATTTAGCAATGTAGTTCCTGCCATTTTTTAAATGTATGTTTTACCAGATTGCATACTAAGAGCATGAAGACTATTTCTCTTAAAGCCTTCTGTTTCCATTGTTAGTCTGCCTATTTCTTGCTATGTATCATAGCTTTCGGATGATAGCATTTTCCATCTGTTAGGGGCTGCAGTTCAAGCACTTCACTATGCACAGTGTAGACACTCTTACTCAGAGCAGCTCAGACCTTGATCCAGTGCCTCACTGGTAGTGGTCCTGGAGCCTGGGTGAATCTCCTGAGGTCAGCTGGCTATTGCCTGTGGCAGCACTGAGTGTGTATGGAAAGTTAGGCTATGTTTTGTACTTTGGAATGAGCTATCGTAGAGAAATTTAAAACTCAAGATAAAGTTGCTACCTCACCTGTCCTTCTGGCTGACACTCTGATTCACTTAACCTTGAGGGTGTCAGAGAGTAGATTTGGTGTAATAAAAATCATGCCTATTTTGGGGAGACGTCATATCACTTTCATTTGGCTGACTGATGCAACGATGATCCCTGAGAATTTAGGCACGTTCCATTGTTGTATTTTTCCATCCTGCAGGGAGCATGTTGCTGAGTGTCTAGAGGGTAGCCTGATCAAAACTAGGAAGCCATCATGAGAGGGGAAGTTTCTTTCTCTGTTTCTTTATTTTAGTCAAAGTAATAAATGCTAGGATTGAATGTTTAAAAGCATGTAGCTGTACCTCTGAGGATGTCTGTCTTCGTTTCTGTTTTATCACTGTGAAGAGACACTGTGACCAAGGCAACTCATATAAAAGAGAACATTTAATTGGGGTTTGTTTGTAGTTTTGGAGGGTTAGTTCATGGTCATCCTGGCAGAAAGCAGACAGACATGGTAGAAGAACAGTAGCGGAGAGCTGTGCATCCTGAATCCTGATCAAGTCAGGACAGAGAGAGAGAGAGAGAGAGAGAGAGAGAGAGAGAGAGAGAGAGAGAGAGAGAGAGAGAGAGAGAGAGAGACTGGGCCTGGTGTTGTCTTTTGAAACCTCAAAGCCCACTCCCAGTGTCACACTTTCCCGAGCCAGGCCACACCCCCTGATCCTTTCCAAACAGATAATCAACTGAGGACTAATTAAGCACACAATAAATATAGAAGCCTATGGAGGCCATTGTTACTTAAATCACCACAATGCCCAATAATAAAAAAAATACAGAGTATGACTAGAAAGGAAGGGAGGAGTGAACAATTTCCCAAATGTAAGCAAAAGATTAATAAATCAGCACGGAGAAATCAGTCAAATCTTCAATTGCTTACTGCTTTTTTGTAACTTGAAGTCTCTCTCTTCCAGCTGGACCTAACCCTAGGTTCTCACCCACAGCCCGGCTTCTGCTTGATCCCAAATTATCACACAAAAGCTTATATTAATTACAAACTATTTGGCCTATGGCTCAGGCTCTTTACCAACTAGCTCTTTCCACTTAATTCAACCCATTTTTATTAATCTGTGTCTTGCCATGTGGCTTGTGGTTTACCTGTACTTTTACATCTTATTGCCATGAGTGACAGCTTGTAGGTCTTCCTTGATGCTTCCCTCCTTCTCCTTTATCTGTTACATTGCCCACCTACCCCTAAGATGCTTTGCCATAGGCCAAAACGGCCTCTTTATTAACCAATGCTATTCACAGCATACAGAAAGCAATCCCATATCAGCTTTTATTTATGCTTAAACATGAAGTCTCTATCTCATGACCTCCTAATACATAACCTAATCCAGCAAGGTGCTGGCCTCGCATAGACAACCCTAACGGCATTGGTCATGGTCCCTGTCAGCCTCCCACACTTTAGTCTATTTCTTTAACCTTTGCCAATGGTACTCAAGGGCCTTATCCATGCATGCAGTGCCATAGAGGCCTGGGCATACACAGAATGTTCTCCTTTGCCTAGGACACTATGAATATATTGGTGGCCACCCCAACTTCTTTTTAGTCCCTAACAAACATATCTCAGAGACTTGTCTGAGAATTGCATAGGAAATACCATGGCCTCTGCCTACACCCTCATCTTGTGCTGCATCACCACCATATTCCACTTTTCTTCTTAACCGAGATTCTCTTCCTGATGTTCCTGTGGATGCCATACACAACAATGAAAGGGTCTTTGTTCATTGCTGTGCCTCATTCAATTATTGGCACTCAGTGGCTGTTTGTCACAACAATCAGAAAAATGTCAATGAACTGCTTTCAAAAGAAGGGATTTGGGACAGGAGCAGTGAAGGAACCTGATGAAGCCCCCTTTTCATGGGACTAAGATCTGTTTTTGTTTGTTTGTCTTGCCAAGGATCAAGTTCAGTTTAAATCTCCTGGTGTAGTGACGTCACATGTGTTCTAGTTTATTACCTCAGTGTGGCTCCTCAGAGTCCTAAGAGGTGCATTTACCAACAGAACAACACCGTCCCCATCCCAATGCAGAAACAGAAGTTCCTCTCACAGTGTTGGTAACCAGGTTTCCTCTTATTGAAAATGACTAACCTGCAAGCTACTTTCTCAGATAGATACAGAGATAGACACCTTGCTGAATTTGGGGACATTCGATTTCCTTCATTAAAATTGTTCAACTTGCCTCATAAAAATAAGCTCAACAGGACATTAATTTTTTTCCTTGATCTACATAAACAAACAAATAAAACATTAAAAGGGAGAAAAAAAAACCCAAGGCATCCAGGAATTAGTTCATAGAACCAAACTATTCTTGCTGTTTCTGAAGTTAAGCAATAGCCATGTGGCTTGTGGTCTGTCCGATAGTCCTGAATTCAGTTATGATAATCTGTTCTCCTTGAAGGACCTTGTAGCTTATTTCTTAGAAGCGTCTGTGTTGTTTTGAATGAGAAATATCTTCCATAGACTTGTGCATTTGATAGCTTTCGTGTTTGGAGACATTATAGGTAGTTGTTGGCTTGCTAGGGAGGACATCACTAGCAAGCAGGCTTTGAGAATTTATAGCCCATTTCTGGTTCATCCTCTCTGTTTTGTGTTTGTGGCTGAGGATGTGCTCACTCACTTCCTACTCTTACTGCTTGCTGCACCTTCTCTCGCCCACTCCTCGCCATGATGGATTCACCCTCGGAACCGTAAGCCAAAACAAATTCTTTCCTTTATAAGTTGCTTTGGTCATAGTGTTTTATTACAGCAACAGAAAAGTAACTAATGTAAAATTCAATCATGTCAGGAAAATTTAAACACACCTTTGCCACGCAGCCTTGTGAGCAGCATCCAGTGGTTAGAGGACAGCATAATTCATTATTTTTCTAGATATTTGTTAGTCACAAAATCTCTGGCCTGTGATAGGACTGAAAATGTATGGAAGATGCTTTCTTTAAAGTGGTGTAGATTTATCTATTCTAACAGTGTTTTCTTTTACTGTTTGAACAAAACCCACGTTAACATTAAAATGATCTGTTTGAAGGAATTTGAAATCCATTGCACTTGATTTAGATCATTTTGAGGGTACACAACAGATCTTTTTACTACTAGCATTTTCTACTATCATCAAATGAAATCCCAAATTCTTTAGATTAATGTTTCCCTAATCAAGTTTATAATCCTTAGGCAAAGTAGCTGTCATATTGGTCTCTCGTGTACAGCTTACCTTGATTTTCCTAATCACAGTAAGAACCAGTCTTCGGCTATTATTCTAATCATGCTACTTTCCCCTTCTGTTTCTTTTCTTTTTCTTAGCAGGGCCACAGAGTCCGTCCACTATCCCATGCCTCCCCTCTCAGCACAGGCTGAAGAATCCTTACAGGATGGAGGGCTTCACATGAGGTCTTGGGACTCTCTCTGGACACTCATTTGTTTTTTCTTTTTTGTCTGTTTGCTTGTTTTGGACAGGGCCCTAGGTTAGCCTAAAACTTGCTATGTGGTTGAGGATGGTCTTGAACCTCTGTTCCTCCCACCTTTCCCTCTGGATTGAGGGGATGCTAGGTGATATCTCACCACACCCTTCCTCTTCTTGGGTATGCCCACCCACCATTTCACCCCTACACCTTTTACATACATTTCTTTTCTGACAAACCCTTCTCTGCTGTATTTTTTTATTATTATTTTATCCAAGCAAATGTATATTTCTTTTTTGTGCCTTATGCATTTCATATTCTTCTATTCAAAATCTTGCTGAAAACTGGACTCTGTGATGCTTTCTAAAAGCTTCTCTTCCATCATGTCTCAGCCTTCCAAATGGAGTGCACTGTGTCCCATGCAGTGGTAATCGGCTTTGTACATTGTGTTTCTTGGCTTCTTGTGAATAGTTGATGAATACCTTTGGTTTTCTCTATGAAACTTTTAATTATGAATTGCTAAGGAGATCCAAGGGATGAAGGAAGGGGTCCCACTTTCAGATCAAGCACTGTTTAGTGGAAAGGCAGCATTTAGCCAGGCATGGCTTATCTGTAATTGCAGTTGCTGGGAGAAAGAGGCAGGGGAATTGTGAGTTGGAGGCCAGCCTGGCTACATAATGAATTCCAGACTGACCTGGAGTACATAGAAAGAGTCCCCCACCCCCAAGATATACACTTCACTGAAAAAAGAAAGACAAAAAAAAAAAAAACCAGTGGCTTTTGAAACATGTAGAGTTGTAGAGGTATGAATGCCAAGGCTAACATGGGGGCACAGGTAGCCTTCCTGATAAGGGTGGCTTTTTGCCATAGTTGGCAAAGAACCAAAGCTAGGTGGCTTTAAGGAGGAGAAATGATGTATATGTCCACTAATGCAGATTAGTTAACCTTCCCATCTGTTAATTTTCTAGTATGTAAACTTTATTTATAATTCAGAAATACTCAGATCATGTAAATGAACGAAGCTCCCTTGAAATTAGAAGTATCTCTTGGGTTCTTCGTTAATCTGGACTTGCTTATTTGATAGAGTTTCTTCCTTTACTTCTTAACTCTGTTGTAAGAAATCCCAACAGCCTCAATGCCAGGATGAATGGCCACTGTCATCAGAGAGCAGGTATGGAGGCAGAAACCCTGTCTAGAGAGGCCACTGTAATTCTGCTGCACATGGAAGGCCTTTAGCACCCTATTGCCATGCCTGAGATTTTAGAAGTAAATAGTAAGACATTTGAAATCAAATTTCATTTTCAATGTAAATTTTAACAGAACCAGGACAAGTGTGTGAGGCAAAGTACATGTAATGTACACAGTCAAGCTACTCCAGCCCAAGGACTCCAATGACATACAGGCTGGTGATCAAGCCTGGAAAAACCCTTCATGAACTGGAGAGCTATGGTTTTACATTCCTTGATAGTAGGATCCGTCTCTGAATTTCTCTTCCCTTTAACAACCAAGTGTTCTGACTGTAGATTACCAACCAACTGCTGGACATTTTTACTACATCAGAGATTTGATTGGATTGATGACAGCCAGAAATTTTGAGCTACAGGGCTGGTATCAGTAGACAGAGAATGTTAATAAATGTGAGGACAGCCATTTATAGGAGAGGCTCGGGTGCTAAGCTGTGGAAAGAGAAAATCTGGCTCGTAAAGATTTAGCTTCATGCAAAGGGATTAGACTGAGATAACCATGGAAGGCAGGCTTCTGTCTGAAAATGTGGAATGATGAGGAACCAGGAGAAGAAGCTATTCCTAAACTGTGCTGTGTGGAGTGACTTTCTGAAGGGAAGAAGTATGCGTGTTAGTTCAGGGAAGATATGCTTTGATTTAGCTGAGTGTCAGTTATTGGAAACCTTGGGCAGGGTGGCTTTTTGCCATAGTTGGCAAAGAACCAGACTGGAGAAGAAGGGTTAGAGGTGAGAAAGTGGAAATCTCAGAGGTATGCCACTTTCCCAAGGCCTTGCACAGGAAGAGAAGCAGGCAAGGCTGAGATCGGAGGAAGCCATCTGTGTCAGGGAGGGTGAGGGATGGTGTGCTGGGTATGGAGAGCATTTGTACTTGCTTGAAGTTGGGTAGTGATGCAACATCTTCATGGTCACTGCTTCCTTGGGAAGCAAGTGATTCTTTTCTTCTGACTTGAGTATCTGGTGACGTATGAATCTTTCTGTGGTTGGAATAGCTAAAGCACAGTATTTCTTGGGAACTTTTGTGTGGAATAATTAATAAAGTTAGGAATTTCTATGTGTAGGTGCTTGGAAGTTCAGTGTCATCGCCACCTCAGCAGTCACAGGAAAATGTGATGTCTGTATTTGAAAGTCCCTCTAGTTTCTAACAGTGTGTCAGGTCCATGAGATTTCCTTAAATGTGGCTCATGCTTCAAATAATAATACCGCAGGTTTGGTCTGAGCCCACAGAAGAGTGTGGTGTTTGCTGATGGGGCAGAACCTGATCTCTGCTTACTTACCCAGTGCCTCCTCCTTTTTTGGAGCTGCCATTACCACATCTAACAGAAGGGGCCTGCCCCTGGGACTCCAAGATCACACGAGGTAGTCCAGAGCTAAAGAAAAGCTCATTTCTCCAGGGGTCAGACAGCTGTTTTCTTTCATCTCTACTGAATGGCACGAAACGTTTCTACCTTTAAGAACTTAAAAACCCCTTTAAGTTTGCTGTCTCAGGAAAATTACATTGAATTACGGATGTGTCTAGAAAATGAATAGAAGTCTTTTTGTTGAAATTTCCTTAAAAACACAGAAACATACATCTCACAGGGGAAGGAGATTAGCGGAATTACTTGGAAATGGTGACATGGATGAGATAATTGTTATCTTTGTTTGCCAATACTATCATATTGTCATATGTCATATGTTGTGTCCAAATTTTATTGATGTTAAACATAATGAAACTATGCAGCTGTGTGATGTGTGTTTCCTGCCTTGTCCATTTGCTTATTTCGGTTGTTCATTCTAACACTAGCAACTGATGGGAATCTATTCAACATGTATTTATGTAGCACTTACTATGAATATTCTGCCTTCCTGTTAATGGCCAACAACTAGCTTAAGTCTTCCAGGGTACAAGGCAATCCAGTAATTGCGGTAGAATGAGATAAAGGTCATGCTAGAGGAATACAGAATATTCTGAGAGTAGGTAAATTACTATCCAAACAGGACAGAGGTTTCTCAAAGGAAGTGGCCTAAAAGCTAGGAGGTCTGGAAAGTAGCTGAACAAATGAGCAGGAAGGAACAGAAGGGAGAGCAGGGGCCATGTCTCACAAGCCAGTCAGGATATAACAAGTTAGGAAAGTAGGCAGAACATTTGTCAACCCTTATTCTCTCAATAGTCATATGCATTAAACACCTATTTCGTGCCAAGCACTGAGTACAGTGATAGACACTGGGAGCTATAAAATGTAGGAGAATTACTACATGATATTTAATACTAAAGGACATGAGGTTGATGCATAAAAATTGGAGGCTGGTGTGTATTTATGTAAGCGGTGACAGAGGCATGCGCCAAGAATGCAGCAATCCAAAGGAAGAACAGCTGCTTGTGGTTCAGGTTAGAAGGAGGGTTGGATATGCGGTTTGCAAAGCTAAGACGGGCACCCTTGGGTGCCCAGCTCTTGGGAGGTGGAGGCAGGAGGACATCAAGTGTGAGGTCAGCCTGGACTAGAAAGTGAATTCTGGGCCCATAAAGGCCACATAGAGAGACCTCTTCTCAAAGGAAACAGAACAGGACAGATGTGAACGGAGCTGAACAGATGAAAGCAAATACATCAATTTGTTCAGTTTTTTTTAGTGGACCTAAGCAGCTTAGTGTTCAGTGTGTCTGAAGTCCACTGAATTCTGATAGGCTGGAATTGCCTTCTCAGTGGCAAACAAAGCCTGGCCATGTCTCCTTCTCATTTTCTTTTGTACCATTTTCTCCGAACCTCACTAATGCAGACTGACTATTTAAATGGATAGTCAAAAGTAAAAAAAAAAAAAAAAAAAAAAAGTGAAAATAAAGCAAACAATAAACCACTGTCTAAAGTGTCTTGATAGGTCAAGAAGTAGAGGGATGTCTGTTCACTTGTTCTCCCATTATTAGTAAGAAATGGATAATACATGTATGCCTTCTTGCCTAATCAACACCCACACAATTTTGCATTTTTTCTCTGATTATCCTATTGGGTTGAAATGTATAATCTGACTTACTTTCTGGATTATTTGCTAGGAGGGCACAACCTTTCACATGAAAAGTTAATTCTTACTATTTGCTATCTAAAATAAAATGCAAATAAAGATGTATAGGATACTGTGTCATTTTTAATACCTTCAGAAGGACAACAGGGAATATTGAAAATAGACTATGTATTTCAACTGGAGGATTAAAGTGAAAGTGGAATACACTTTTTATACAACAGTAACAATAATCACGTGATGAAAGGGATGCTCAGTCATCTAGTCTTCCATTTGGCTCACTTGACATTTTCTCAGTGAAGTGGCCACCTTCAGCCTGGACCAACTCTTTAGAGAAAAGTCTGTTGAAGCATTAATGGATGGAATATTTCTACTTCTCCACGTTACTGAACAGTATAGCTAATATAGTCCACCTGATTGAATAGCATTCTGGCCCAAAGCCAATCTAGCATATGTACACACAATTTTTACTTGTTGCAAGAGTCCAATGGCTAGAAATAAAGTTAGACTTACAAATAGGGAATGATAGTCCCATATAGGGATGTGTAATAGGAGGTTTCTGGCCTGTCTGGACTGTGGTCCAGCCCCGCAGATCCACAGTCCCATGGAGACATACAGATGCTTATATTGACTTCATGCTGATTGACCTATGGCTCAGACATATTAATAGGTCTTTCTCTTAACTCAATCTATTTCCATCAATCTGTTTAGCCATGTGGCTTGGTACCGTTTCTCAGAGCAGCATGGTGCCTTTTTCCCTCTGCATCTGCTGGAGTTTCTGCTGGTGTCTTTCTGGTGTCTCTGTTGGCTTCTCTGCTGGTTTCTCTCTCTGTTCTTCCTGTTCTCAGAGTTTTCTTAGTCTGGTATCCCTGCCTACATTTCCTGTCTCCTTCGGCCAATCAGTGTTTTTATTAAACTAGTAGTCAGGACAGTTATTTACAGTGTAAGAGAACATAATCCCACTATAGAGATGCAGATACAGGATTGGATTTGGTACAGTAAATAGAGGAAAAGCACAAAAAAAACTATTATAAGCAAAATATGAATCAAGGATTTATGGCCATTGTTATAAATGTGTTTGTATTATAACAAGTGTGTATTTTATTGTTTGTGTGTGCGACAATGTTTTATATACTTTAAGATCTATAAAATTAAACTCGAGATCGTACAAAGGTGTCTTAGTTAGGATTTCTATTGCTGTGAAGACACAGCATGACCAAGGCAATTCTTTCCTTCTTTCCTTCTTTCCTTCTTTCTCTCTTTCTTTCTTTCTCTCCTTTCTTTCTCTCTGTCTCCTTCCTTCCTTTCTTTCTTTGAGACAGATTTTTTTTTTCTCTGTAGCTCTGGCTGTCTTGGAACTCACTCTGTAAACCAGGCTATCCTTGAACTCACAGAGATCCAACAGTTTCTGCCTCATGCATGCACCACCACTTCCAGAGTAACCAAGGCAGATGGATTTTTTATGAAGAAAAACATTTAACTGGGGCTGGCTTACAGTCTCAGAGGTTTAGTTTATTGTCATTATGGTGAGAAGCATGGAAGCATGAAGGCAGGCTTGGTGCTGGAGAAGGAGCTGAGAATTCTACATCTTGATCTGCAGGCAGCAGGCGAAGAACTGACCTGAGCTTCTGAGACACACTTCTTCCATAAAGGCTGCACCTCCTCCAGCAAGGTCATTTCTTTTAATAGTGCCACTCCTTACGGTCCAAGTATTCAAACACATGAGACTGCGGTGGTGGTGGTGGTGGGGAGGTTATATCTATTCAAACCACCACAAAAGGTAATCCAAATAATAGTAAAGAAGAGATTAGGGGCTACAGTAGTGAGTCAGTGAATAGAGCCCTTGCTACATAAATGTGAGGACCAGAGTTTGGATCCCAAGCACTTACATAAAAGTTTGGTGATATTAGCGATCACCTACAACCCAAGAGCGCAGGAGGAAGATACAGAATAAGCAGGCTTAGCTCCATTAATCAAGCTGAAGGCCTCTGGTTCAGCAAGAGACCCACCTCAGAGAATTGGGAGGACATCTGTCATCAATCTATGGCCTCATGTGCCTGTGCCTGTACTCATGGAGTACACACACACACACACACACACACACACACACACACACACACACACTCATACAGACACTAAAAGAAAGGATAGAGGTTTGAAAATTTCAAGTAGTTCAAGGTAAAATCATTTGAGTCAGAGAGTGGCAACTATAAATGTTTTTAAATACAGAAAGATTTCTTAGCAAGCTGGTTTTGCTCGGACTTTTCTATACAGAAGGAGGGAAAGTGGAAGATTTTGGTTTTCTTATTTATTTATTTTTTTAGTGGATTTCAAGGGTGAGAAATATCAGAAAAGCCAAGGACAATAGTAGAAAGCAGGAAGGAGACGCCCTTAGTTTCTCCTTTTGACCCGAGAGATTCATTTGCTTGAAAAATACTTCGTGACGGCTCAGATTGTCTGCCAGCTCTGTGACTATCATTCAAAATTGGACAAAAAAGGCTTGGAAATTGGATTCACAGTAACCACGAAGAAGAGCTGTATGGCATTATTATTTATGAGACTTCTGTTAGAGATGCAGTAGAAAGAATTAATTTTATAATCAGCTTATTAATTGACTCAGAGTGTCTCTGTAGCGTCTCTCTTCTGGAGATATTTACCCTTCCCCGACATGCACTCATCCTGCTTGGGGAGAGGCCTTGGGGACTGGTGCAGAATAATAGGCAGATGGGCTGATTTCTTGCCTATTGGTTAACTGGGGTGATTTGACTTCAAACTTTATCCCAAGGGACTGCAGCTACTTACAATGAGGTTTACTTGGTCACCAAAATCTAATTAAAAATAAAGATATTATTTCACCCTGAACTCTCCCTTATTACTTCTATTTTATTTTATTTCTGGTTGCATTTGATGACAGTGTTATTTTTGATGAAACCTTGAGGAGGTGAGGTTTGTTCCTTTGTTCTTTTGTTACTAGGACAGGACAGATGTAAGTGCAGCTTTGAGCAGGAGGCAGCTGGGAGGAAGCCTCCCTCTCATTACAGAAGAGTAGGGCGATCCCACTGGAACAGCCCTGTGCTCTCCCCTAGTATATGTGAAACACAGGATGAATAAGCAGCGGGTCAGAGTATCAAATGCAGGGCTCTGTAAACTGCAAGCCTTTTGTGCACTTGTCTTCTTCTTTCCTTTTCCTCTCTAAGACAAAATATTTGCATTTTTCCCAAGGTAAGCCACGTGTGTTTTGAGGTAGTGAGCATAGCCTCAAGTTGTAATTTAATACGTCTATGGACTCGGTAGCATACGTTAGTGACTAAGACCTCTGGAAACCAAAGCATCCTAGAGTCTGCAGCAAGGATGTCAATGCTGTCAGACATGGATGAAAGCATTATAGGACTCCACTGAGTATTTTAGCTATGCACATTGTACGACATGTTGCAGTGTGAATCATGCCTATCTTTTTAGAGGGAGAAAAACATGAAACGTTTTGAAGCATTTGAATTATTTGAATGGGCATTTTGAATTGTTTCTACATATAGAAATTATATTGCATGATGACAAAGTGTGTGAAAAGGATGTGGGTTAAATATGAGTACAAGAGTGGAGATGTGGCTATAGTCCCCTGGCACTCACCTAGACTTACCTTACTTAGTTCTCTGCAGGATGAGAGCCGCAAATGACTTCTTACAGAGGGTTGTGTGTGTGTGTGTGTGTGTGTGTGTGTGTGTGTGTGTATATATATATATATATATATACATACATATATATATATGTGTACATATATATATATATATGTATATATATATATATATATATATATAGAGAGAGAGAGAGAGAGAGAGAGAGAGAGAGAGAGCCACAATTGACTTCTTACAGAAAGACATCTGTGAATGTCAAGCTTACAACCCAAATGCAATACCATTTTGCCTCCTTATTGGGAAATTGAATTCTGGTTTTCCCAGTGGGCTTTAAAACGGATTCCAGAATAATGAAACACCAATCCTCGCTGTCTCCTGAGTCCCTTTCTACCATCTTCATCCTCACTTTTACTTGCTTGAGTGTTGGTCTGAAGGAATTCAGTGGCACAGTGTAGACTCTTAGATTTCCCAATGTACTTCTGATGGTGTCAGTCTCTGGTAATAGTCTGTAGAGTGTTTGTATGGGCCCCAAACTATTCAGTTAGGCTGTAATATGTCTAGAAAATATTGCTCCTGAAATAGCCCCCTTTATTTTGCAAAGAAAGATTTAAAATTCTTTTAGGGAGAAGGGAAGTGCTCTCTCCAATTAAGTGAGTCTTATTTGTTTTCTGCTACCCAAGCAAATCACCCACTGTGTTCTTCAGCTGGGGTAGTATTTCTAGAACTCAAATCCATATAGACAGTTGTCTCCTAAAACTATCTGTTAGCATCTCTCTCTCTCTCTTTTTTTGGAAACATTCTTACAGTTCCATCAGAAGAATTGCAATTTGGAGGCCCAGTAGACATTTGATACCCCATAAGATAACTTCTAGTCACAAGGAAAGCATAGGGATATTCCCTAGTTCACAGTGTGGCTCAGTGGCTAAGCACTCAGACTGCTTATGCAGAGGATCTGAGTTCAGTCTCCAGCATCTATGTAGATGGTTCACAGCCCCCTGTAACTCCAGCTCTGAGGAAGCTGATGTCTCTGGTCTCTGTGGGCAGCCTCACATGTCTCTCCACATACATAAAATGGAAGATAGAATTTGTTTGCTTTGATTTTCAAGATAGGGTTTCTCTGTGTAACAGACAGCCCTGGCTGTCCTGGAATTCACTATGTAGACCAGGTTGGCCTTGACCTCACAGAGATCTGCCTGCAGCTGCCTCCTATGTACTCGGAGTAAAGGCATATGGCACCATAGCCCAACTTTTAAAGACAAATCTTTAAAAGGAAGTAAAACAAAACAAAGCGAATCTTGATGAACAGGGACTCAAGGGATGACACGAAGCCTCTAGAATAACTGAATTTTATTCAAGCATGGATTATGTGAGGAAGTGTGTGCTCTGCATGGCTGAGCATGTCTGGAGTCAGAACTATGGGACTACAGGTAGAATTTAAACTTAGAAAACACTAAAATTGGGCAAAGTTATGTGTTTGTATCCATAATTTAGTTAGTGTTCCATCAAGGAAAAGCAGTGTTGTGTGGTTAGTAATTTAAACCTGAGCTCAGGGTCTCTAGTGGCATAGGACAGAGAATTCTCCAGGGTTTAGAACTTACAACAAAGCTTCTCCTTTATCCATAAAATACCAACAGTGTTATTAGCACATGTTTCGTGGTGGTTTTGAAGAAGTGAGCTTTCTCTCTCTCACAATAATGTCTGACAGTTTGAGAACAGATTTTGTGTTTAATTTCAAGTTTGGTGAGACAGACGTTGTCTTCATTAACACCTGTTGTGAACATTGTCAGGAATCTCATCCTACAATGAAACTGGGAATGTTCAAAACCAAATTGTTGGATGTTTTCTTCTTCAAGGGTGCTTTCTCAGAAAGTTGAAAGAATCTTCCACCACCCATTTATTACTAGCTTGATATCAGCTGTCATCAGCCTGATTCTTTCTTCTCTCTCGCTTGCTATTCCTTGGGGATACTTGGGGTTCTGAATGACAGGATGTGCACCATCACCATCAATGATGGTCCTCCTTGGCTTGCTGGATGAGTCTGAGTCTGCAAGAGCTGTGGTTCCAGTAAATGGACCTGGAGCTGCCCACTGATCCTCTTCATTTCTTTGTGTGACTGTAGCTGTGCCAAATTAGTTATGGAATAGAATGAGGAGTTTGCTGGGGATAATTAAAAAAAAGTAAGAGGGGAAACATGCTCCAAATCAAATAGAAGACTTGGCTTTTGTGAAGTGAATGTAGGTTAGATTTAAGGATGATGATGATGGGAGAGAGGGGAAAACTGGGCAAAAGCTTCTTGAGTTTTTAGTGTTACTTAGATTAGCCAAGAGGAGGAACCCACAGCTGTTTGCACCTCTTAAAGGTAGTAAGAAGTTTCTGGCCCAGCCTAGCCCCAAGATCTGGACCAGCAGTCCCGAAAAACTGCACAAAGTCTTATTAATTTCATGCTGTTTGGCCTATGGCTCAGGCATACTATTTGCTAATTCTTAGCTCTTAAACTAACCCAGGATTAGCAAAGTGGCATAGTACCTTTTCTCAGAGCATTTTCATCTTCTTTCCTCTGTGTCTGCGAGCATCTCTCCTCTGCTGTTTCTCTTCCCAGAGTTTTCATAGTCTGGTAGCCCCACCCATATTTTCTGTCCAATCAGCATTTTATTAAACTAATAAAAGTGGCAAATATTTACAATGTACACAGCATAATCTTATGTCAGTAACTAGATAAACTTTCCCCACTAAACAGATAATAACCAAATAATTCTAATTTGTCTGTGATCTATTCAACTGGTGAATGCATCACATGCCATTTGGCCAGAATTTTTAGTAAGAAATAGATGAGAATGACTGGCCAGTTAAAAGGAGGTTCTCCAGGGATGGATTTACCTCTCAGAGTTTGGAGTAAAGGTCGGAATAGAAAATTCTCAATGAGGAGAGAGTGTTTCTATAAGTTCTTGAAGGAAAGTCCTGCATCTTAACTAGCTTTGTATCTCTAGAGTGGAGGACAGAACCTTACTCTCAGCACCGCATGGTAGTGCTTGCTGAAGGTACATTAACCTGTTTCTGAGATGTGTGAAAAATGAGAATATTACTTGATTCATTTTTCCCAATGATGCCCCTCGCTTCTCTAGCCCAGTTCCAGAGTGAGATGGCATGTTAGAGAAGTGGTTTTGGTATCTCCCCTGGATTACAAAACTCATTTTCTTACATAAATATCTAAAATGTTAACAACACATCTGAGAACCATGTGGAGCGATACAAAGGTTTTCTGTGGGTTATTCCATAACTAACGTCAAACCCCTCACAGATTAAACATTTCAAACTCCTGGAACTCGTCCTTGTTCTAAGCAAAGTTGACGTCTCCCCTTTTTTGCAAATGAGACTTTCCTATCATTGTAGATGCTATAAGTTTGGGGAATAGGAACGAAACCAAAGCAAACAAGCAACAATAACCAAGAACAGTAGAAGTTTTAACTCAAAATAGAAAGGACAGTTTTTAGCTTAGGCTATAGCTCAGGGTAGAATGTTTGCTTAGCATCCAGGAGTCTTACTTGATCTTACTATTGCAGAAGACAAAACTGCTTATCAATGGGGTAGATTTTCTGTGGTGTCTTCCAGGAGCATGAAGTGTCCTGGATTTATCTGCAATGGAGGAAAAGTCAGATGCACATTAAATAGCTAACTATGGACACAGACAAGAAGTGCAGTGATGGGCAGCTTAGAAAAGGCATTTACTAGAATTTATCATTGTTAGAAAATCCTACTTGAGGGCCAGTGGGCAAACGCACGTGCCACAAAGGCTAGATTTGGATCCTCGGATCCACAGTGAAAGGGGAGAAGTGACCCACACATTCTCATCTGATTTCCACATACACTTGTGGCAGGCCCTGTGCCAATAATAAATACATTTAAATATCAAAAAAAATCTTCACTTGGTACTTCAAGAGAATCAAGTCAGTTGTAGGACCCAACGATGGTAGATTATAGGGGAATAAAGGAAGGAATTTTTATCTTGGGAATTTTCACTGTCCTACCAAAGTAGGATGTGACACTTCTCCTGGAAGCGCTTGTGTCCTTTTTTATTCTTTTCTTAACAAAAATGTAACCATACAGTGTATTTTGATTTAATCTGTCTTCCCATCTTCCTATACAGATAGCTTTGAAGCATAGATGCTTTTGAGCACTTGTAGCAGGCATTTGAAATCTATTCTGAGACTAGTGGGGACTCAAAGGTGGGTCCCTGAGGCATAAATGGACAGCTGTCTAGAGTTCGCATAGGAGCATAGACTGTGAAGGCCCAGCGTGTTGGGTCTAGTGGTTTAAATCTGGGAGGAGAGACATGGAGAGGTAGGAGAGGAGAAGGAAGTTGGATGTGTCCGAAGGCAGAAACAAAGAGGCAGTGCTCCTGGGTGTGAGTGGTGGGCACGAGAAAAGAGAAAATTGGTCAACTCAAGCCTCATTGATTGTTCCTGTCCAGACTGATTCACTCCGCAGCATCTGTTCAGCCGATAAAATCATTTCCTCGCTCTAAATTACTGTCAGCATCACTGCGTTACTTCACTGTTTAGCTTTATTTGGTGACCTTGAGGAAAGTGAAATTCTTTCATTTTCTAAGTCTTCTAACACCAGTGTTCCAGTGAAGAGACTCCAGGAAATTAAAAGCAAAGGTGGCCCCATTAGGGTCTGATAGTAGAGTGCTGGTCTTTTAGCCATCTTAATCTCTCTGAGTCACTTTTCTCCCACTTTACAATATAGGTTTCTAGATTTATGGCTCTTAGCAGGGTAAAAAATGGTGGGAAATGCCCAGCATGCCAGCAGAACCCAATGTTTTGTGTTTATCTGTAGCTGGACCTAAGCTGGTTCAGATACTTTTGGAGAATGGCCCATTATTTCTCCCTCATTATATGTAAAGATATTTATATACTTTATTAATGTTTGTACATATATGTGCATACCTGCTTGCCTGTGTGTGTGCTTCACTTGTGTGCAGGTGTCCATGATGGCGAGAGAGGGTATTGGATCTCTTGGGGCTGGAGTTAAAGGTAGTTGTGAGCTGTTTGCTATGGTGCTGAGAACAAAGTGTAGGTCCTCTGCAAGAGCAACAAGCACCCTTAACCACTGATCCATTTCTTAAGCCGTATTTTTATCTTTATTTTTTATTTTTACAATTGCATGGCATAGAGAGTGTGATGGGAAGACACACTTAGCTATAGACAAGTACAGAGGACAGGCTAGCATGTTCCTGCAGAAAGGTAGAACAACCCACAGTCTTTGAAATGCTCCGTCAAGGAGCAAAGTTTCTTATTTGGTTACATTTTCTGGGAGAGATATGAACAAAGGTCTGTTACTCCACATGGAGATTCAACAAAAGACTAAAAGACAAGCATTAAAGTATAGTTTGCTGAGCCCACGAGTTTATCGGGGCTACCTGCTGGCGCATGGGGAAGACGTTAAACACTGGAGCATGCAGAACTCCAAGGCAGCTGAATCATGAACGGGCCACAGCAGCATGGATGAGAATTCAGGAAAGCTGAGTCTTAGGATTCCTTGTTGAAGTTTCAGGCAGCTCCACCAATGACTGTTCTTCCTTAGCAGTCATTAGATATGTATACTCCTGGAAAAGGGGCCTCCTGAGTGTCAAGTCTCTTAAAGTTCTTGAGTCTTGGGAATTTCTCTCTGCTCCCCAGGAAAGAATTTATCAATCCAAAGGAAACCTGTGCAACATCCCCTATCCTAACTGCTTTCTGTTCCACCCCACCTCCCACAGGGGCACTCTATTTCTTCACCTCTTGGGCTCTCGTACATCATTTGATGCTTTGACCAATAAAATATAGCAGAACTTTTTCAGGACCTGGCAATTTTCATTGTCTACCTTAAGATCAATAAACAGAAGCCTAAGTGATCTGGAGAAGCTCTGAGGAACAGACTGACACGCAGCAAAGAGTAACAAGTACTGAGGAGTGAGAGAGTAAATAAGGATCCACTGTAGAGCTGAGCCCAGAACACGTAACATGAATCAAAATGAGGCAGACAACTGATCCTAGCTCGAGTCCCTGACCCATGAACTTGGGAGTAAAATAAAAGCATTGATAAAGCCACTGAGTTTATGGAGTAGTTTGTTACAGTAGTGGTTAAATGGATTGGCTTCAGTCAGGACTGATGGGAGGTAGAAGTTAGATAGTGAACTAACTTCTCATTTTGAACAGTTCTTAAACGGGGAGGAGAGTAGTGGTCCATCATTAGTGTTTTAGTTTGAATATGTTCCATATTTCATAGGAAGTAGAATTATTCCAAAGGATTAGAATAACAGGAAGTTTCTGGCCCAGGCCAGCCCTTCAGTCTGGACCCACCTGCCACTGCTTAGGCGTCACACCCCTGCAAATGACTCAGATACTTACTTACATTAATTACATTTTGCTTGACTTATGGATCAGACATATTCCTAGCTAGCTCTTGCATCTTAATGCAACTCATTTCCATTAATCTGTCTTGCCACATGGCCCATGGTTCACCAGTGTTACTTTTACATGTTGATTCTTGGGCTGCTGGATGGTATCTCCTTTGATTCTGCCCTCCTTCCCCTAACTATGCTCCGATTTGCCTGCCTACTCCTAAAATGCCTGTCATAGGCGAAGACAGTTCCTTCATTCACAGCATACAGAAAGACGTCCCACATCAGATTAGGAGATGTGACCTTGTTGGAGTAGGTATGGCCTTACTGGAAGAAATTTGTCACTGGGGTGAGGGTAGGATTTTGGCTTACTCTCTCTTCCTGCTTCCTGTGGACCAGGATGTACACTCAGCTCCTTCTCCAGCACCGTGTCTCTCTGTGTACCAGCATGCTTCCCCCCATGATGATAATGTACTAAGTCTCTGAACTGTAAGCCAGCCCCAATGAAATGTTTTTCTTTATAAGTTGCTTATAAGATCATGGTGTCTCTTCACAGCAATAGAAACACTAAGACAATTGTTTATCCATTCAGAGGGTAAAGTTATAAAATGATTTTCTTTCTACCCATTGTCCTTTATTTAAACTATTTATTTAAAGACTGAGCTGTAATGTTTATCACGGATTCCCCAGTATTCTTGATGGGAAAGGGTAATAATGTAAAAACACTAGCTCACCTCTACATTAATTCTCCTTTGCCTCTGTTACTGTGGTTGCTACATCTGAGCAATCCCACACCTAATTGTTCAGTGTTTTACGCTTTGGGGGTGGGGAAAATTATCCTATTAAACTTTTGTGGGTTTTTTTTTTGTTTTCTTATTTTTTATTTTTATTTTGCACTTATTTATTTATTTATTTGTGTTTGAGAATGGGACTCTTGTAGTTCAGGCTAGCCTAGAGCTCACTGGGTAGATGAGCATGACCTTGAATGCCTCATACTTCTGCCTCAGCTTTTGGAGTACTGGGATTACAGGTAGACACCACCTTGCTTACTCAGGATCAAACCCAGGGCTTATATATGCTAGACAAGTACCATTCCAAATGAGCTACATCCCCAGCCTTCTCCTTTATGCTTCTAGAGTTTGAAATAATAGTTTCTTGGCCTTTTGCTTAAACTTGAGTGTAATACCTAAAACATTTCTACCTAGAGCTTAGTGACGTATATAACTTTTCTTCTCACCCTGGGCACATCTGAGCAGTTTATGGGCCTATATGTTTGCTGTGAGTGAATAATCTCAAAGTTCACTTTCACAAAATGACCACTACTGGAAAACATGGACATTGGCTTCAGAATGAGAAAACTTATAATGGGCAACCTTGAGTAAATAAACTAACCTAGTGGGTTCTAGTTTACTACATGTTGAAAAGGGGGTGGGTATTGGGACTGATGGTCTATGTTTTTTCTTTTTTGATGTCATGATGGCTTGTATTCTCACACATGTTTTAAATATGATTTATGTTTATGTAGTAATTATATGTGGAAGTTATGGTCGTTCAATGGGTTATGGATGATTGTCATTGTTTAGGTTAATTGGTTAAAAATTGTTAATGGTTATGGTTAGAAAATAGTTAAATAAGAATGATTAGATTCAAGATTTGTGTTTAAAAAATAGAAAGAAAAAGGGGATATAGATATATAGGATATGAGGATAGATTATTGAATCTTCTTTTAAAAGGATTTACTAGCTTTAAATATTTTACATTGGATTGGATTTTTGTATATTGTATACAAATTGTGTGTATTGAGATTGTGTTATTGTACAAATATCTCTATGCTTGTTCAAGGTGGTATACTTATTTAGTTCATCTAACAATGTAATACAGGTTGCTAGTCCATGAAAGTTTTTATTACCAACTAATTAGAATATAAAGTAATGCAAGTTAGTAGTTAGACATTACATTCAAACATAGTCATATTAGATATGTTTTCAAGATCAAACAAATATATTTTAGATGAACACTTCAGAGATCCATAGAATACGGCATTGAAATATTTTTAGAACTTAGATTTTTCTGTACAGTGAGATAGGTCTGCTCCTGGCAGCCCCAGTCTACTTCAGGCGAAAAGTGGCATCGAAGAAACTCCATATGGAGTCTACTTTCTTTGGGGCAACTGTTAGCCATTGGACATGAACCTCTCCTTGTATTGACTGCTTGACAGTATGCTGTTTAAACTGGACATGCAGGTTCCTTAGGAAAGTCACCTCTGAACTTTGACAGAACAAGCTGAGATGGTCCCTCAGGTTCCTGCTTTTCAGAGAAAACTGTCAGATATTCTTCAGGACACAAGGAGAAGTGACTGATGAACTATACCAGAATTGGCAGAACAGATTTCCTGCTTCACTGAAATGAAAAGAGACTCCGGGCCTGTAGGCTGAAGATGGATGCCCCAACTTTATAAAAGAACTTTGGGTGACTGTCCAGGCAGAAAGGTGTCATCTCTGTCATTTCTAGATTTTGGAAGTTGCTTGCACTTCCTGTTTACTTGGGTAAATACTATTTCCTTCTTGCATCTCTGAGGTAGTTGAGGATGAGGTAGTTATAGTTATAGTTTTCTAGTGACAGTTTTAGAAAATAAACTTTAAAGTTAAAGTGTATAAGTTTAAGAGACATCAAAATAATAGTTTTTAGTTAGTAATACAAGTTAGAAAGAAAGTCAATTAGGTATAATCCTTTGGACTCATCAAATAGGATAACTAATGAAATATTTTCTTTGAATTGTCAATTGTTAATGGACTGGACATTACTCATTTATTGTTTGTATATATTATATATAATTATTGTACCTATTGTATATGGTTTTTCTTTTGTTAGATATAACCTTTTTTAAAAAAAATTTGACACAAAAGGGGATATGTGGGGAATTTTCAAATATAATAGTCATTTGTATGCTGTGTTTTAATCAATGGTAAAAGTTTCTCTCTTTATAAATTAGAGGAAAAAGATTTTTATCACATAGTGAGACTCGACTGAGATTACAAACATTTCCAGGGATAGTCAAGTCACCCTGGAATAGAGTCTGTCAAGGACACAACCTGCTTCAGTGCCCCACTCCTTTGCACCTACAGGGAAACCCAATTAGAACATCTATTTTCAAGAAGTCATATCACCAGAGACTGAGGGTGTTGTGGAGCAGGCAGATAACAGTACGTCCTAAAAAACTGACCTAGCCAGGAAGATGCACGCGGAAAGCTCACCCACATTCTCCTATCCGTGAAAGTCTACATTTGATTTTAAATATTGTGGCTAATATTTACATAAAAGGAGACTAATTTTATAATTATGGATTTGGAGGTGGGGTCGAAAGCTCAGATTGTATAGCATGGGCTCCAAAGGCTTTCTTTTTAGGTTAAAAAAGTAAAATTTGAAGCTGAGTACCTGTTCGGTAAATCTTATGTCTGACTGGAATAACATGAAAAGAAGCTTTTAATTGATTGCTGCGAATAAAATCCATCTTGGTGGGTTTGGTAACTGACATCTGTTACCCCAGGACTATGCATATACTGTGTCAGGAAGACCAGCATTTCAAGGGCAGCCTCTGTCTTTTAGCAAGACTGTCTAGAAAAACAACAACAAAACTCGCTCAGTGATCCAGTTTCTGAGCCTGCTCTCATCAGGATCGGACACACTCCCTAAGTGTATCATCAGAAGCAAGGATTTATGTTCCTTTAATTGTCTGAGGGCAGTGGTTTTTTCACTGTATTCATTTAAAGTAACGTTTCAGGGTTTTTTGATTTCAAATAGCCATAGATAAAATTCGACTCAGGCTTTTTAACATTTCTCTGTAAGAGGAACCCTACAGTCAGGCTCTCCAGGTTGTGTCGTGAGTCTTGGACTTAGTTTTTCTATTTCTAACTGTTCTAGCAAATGTTCTCTCCTTTCCTAAAAGAAATGTATCTCAAAGGTGTCCCTTAAGGCTCCTCTGCTCATCCCTCTTGCTTCTCACTTCCTTCTGAACTGTGACCCTGACTGTAACACCTTTAATAGTGACAGACTAATGAATGCGCCTGTTCATTCCACGCCATCATTTCTTCCAGGATTCTGTTATAGACTCAGACATAGCTCTTTACACCCTTCAGTTCAGTTCTCACTCAGTCGCTTCCTGTAAAGAACACTCTTCTGAAAGTGGTACCCA
The DNA here is from genome assembly GCA_033318265.1 of Phyllotis vaccarum. Lineage (NCBI taxonomy): Eukaryota > Metazoa > Chordata > Mammalia > Rodentia > Cricetidae > Phyllotis > Phyllotis vaccarum. The sequence continues at coordinate 32,036,343 of JARWLC010000015.1, forward strand.
TGGACAGTTCATTCTTCCTTAGAGCATGGACAGCCACATGAGGCTTTGCTGACTGGTCTTAGCTGCTCTTCTTGTTCCTGTGAGCAAATACCCATTAAGAGGTAACTTAAGGGAGGAAATGATTGATTATAGTTCCGGATTTAAGAGGACAAAGGTCATCATGTTAGGGAAGGCATGGTGATAGAAATGGCCACAAATTGACATTGTAATTTCCTCACATATGGGGATCAGAAATCAGAAGTAATTCTGGGCCAAGGTGTAAACTTTTAAGACCCACTTTCTCTTTTGAGTTTGTATCTCCTAAAGTTCTACAACATTGCAGTCTCTAAAAGTTAACAGGACCTCATTGTCACATGGCTCACAAGTTGTATAAACTAAGGTATCATACATGGGCCGTGTGCTAGTTTGGTTCTATAAAAAATATGTTGCAGACAGAGTAGCTTAGATAATTTATTCCTCACGGTCCTGGTAGATAGGCACCACCATCTCTGGAGTCTAGAGATGGTCAACTTCCTGATTCATTTTTCACTGAATTCAGATAAAGAAGAGAAAAGTGACCCTTCCTGTGAGTTCTTACAAGGCCATTAAACTCATGATAGCTTCACCCTCAGGTCTATTCTGCCATGATTTATGTGGGGACTCGATGTTCAAGAGTATCCAGGTAGTTTCCAAGAAGGGATTAACATCTAACCCAGTAGACCGAGTCGGGAAAAGTCCCCTCTCACTAATAGTATCTGGAAGTCATCATCTAATCCAGGTTGCATCTAATTTGTCAGAATCCAGATGGAATAAAAAGAATGGGTGGAGGCTGAGACATCTCTCTTTTCCTGTGGCACTTCCATCTCTTTCTCCTCCGTCTTTTCAGTATTCCGTATTCTCTTTGATGCCTTCAATCTCTGACTAAATCACTGACTTTCTTGGCTCTCCAGTTTGTAGGAGATTATTGTGTGGGACTTCTAACCTCTACAATTGCATGAAGTAAGCTTACTCCCACCTTAAATCTTCTCCATCTTTAGAAATTCTATTGGTTTTTATCTCTTTTCAGAACCCTCACTAATATGCATCTCCAAAGGCCCCAGATCTCACAGCACTTAGGATTTCAGTGTTTGAAGCCTGAAGATCACTGACATTCAGGAATGAGAGATAATAATTGCACGGACCAAGTGTGGTGGTACAGAGAACTACACAGGAAGGTGACAATTAATACGTGGTGATGTTTTAAGGCCTAGAATTCAGTCATTGGAAGGCACACACCACACTGTACATCGGATAAGGTCATCCTTCCCAACTTCCAACTTGCCCATTGTTCTTCACACAGATATGTCAAAACTTTTGGTTCTGATGTTGTCAATTTGCCATGCATTTCCTTTCAGCTTTCCCTATTTATCTCTGTCTGTGTCGGGTGTACCTGTTTTGTGTTTCTACACCTTACAGAGATCCATTTAGAGTTCTCTGATGATTCTCATGTTTAGAATCAGAGTTCTTCTGGGGAAAAGGTGGCTTAATTCATGTCCAGGTCCACGCATGTAGATCTCAGCGTTTGATATCCTTCATACAGCAAGCACCCACCCATTGAGTAAATAATAAGTGAGTGATGTAAGGGGAAGACAGGTGAAGGCAGGGAAGTTCAGAGAGAGGATCTATTTCATATTGGTGTTGACAGTGAAGCTACAAAGAACCAACCACTGAAACATGGGAGTTTTCCTTCCTGGTCCACAAGCCTAGCATTTGCACCCAGGTAGATGGCGTACTGTACAGAGTCTATAGATCATCTCTCAAAGAGGAACAATGCAGAACAGTGTAAAAGGAAGTTTCTGTCCCGGCCAGCTAGTGGTCCAGACCCACAGACCTTTGTCCCAGAACGACTAGCCCCAAATAATCACACAAAGGCTTATATTAATTTCATGCTGTTTGGCCTATGGCTCTGGCACATTGCTAGCTAGCTCTTGAATCCTAATTCAACCCATTTCCATTAATCTGTCCTGTCACATGGCCCGTGGCTCACCTGTGTTACTCTTACACGTTGATTCTTGGGTGGCTGGATGGTGTCTCTCCATGACTCCGCCCTCCCTCCCCTAACTATGCTCCAATTTCCCACCTACTTCTAAGGTGCCTGCCATAGGCCAAAACAGTTCCTTTATTCACAGCATATCGGAAGACAAGGCACATCAGAACAAGATGAAGCTAGAGCAGCAGACAATTCAGGAAAAGCCCGGGAGGTGGGCAGCCTGGGAGTGGCAGCCCTGGAGGTGGGCAGCCCTGGAGGTGCTCTACAAACACCAGGGCCTTTGTTATAGATTTTGAGGTTTACTTTTGATCTTTTATTATTTTGTTACGTTTCTCCCTTTTGGGCAAACAACAACAAAAACAATATGAAACTAAGAAGCCCGGGAGTGCCTCAGAAAAGGCTTTTTTTTTTTTTTTTTTTAATAAGCGAGGCAAAATTAGTGGCCTTTATTTAGGGAAAATAAAGCAACTGAAGGAATGAAGGGTTCACTGAGGCTCTTGGGTTGAGGAAACCGTCCATCATGGGTGGGGAGGAAGCTGTGCTGAGGACAGCTAGAGTTGTGGCATTAGGGATGTGAGGCAGCTGCTCACATTGCCCACCAGGCTCCTGTGTTTATCCTGTGGTCTTCTTACTTAGTTCAAGGTTCCAGACCACACATGGTCACATTCAGGATGAGTCTTTCTACCTCATGCAGTATGCTCTAGAAGCACCTTCGTAGACACACCCAGAAGTTTGTTTCCTAGCTTAATTCTAAACCTTATCAAGAGCTTGGGATAATGGATCAGTGATTATGAGTGCTTGCTCTACAAGTGTGAGGACCTGAGTTCAAATCCCCAACCCCCAAGGCGAATAGCCTTGTCAACTCAGTGCTTGAGGGGGTGAATCCTGAGAGATGACTGGTCAGCCAGCCTAATCTAAGTGTTGAACCTCCAATTCAGTGAGAGGCCCTTCTCAAGACAAGGCAAAGAACCAGAGACACTCGACAACTTTGGCCTTTTCAGACTTACACGTGGCGATCTCATAATTCTCACATGGAGAACATACACACACTCATATTCTCTCACTCTCCTTCAGACAGACAGACAGACAGACAGACAGACAGACACAACCATCAAACTGACAATCAAGATAAACCATTGCAAGCTGCAAGTTTCTATTCTCTGTAAGTCAAGAGGGGTTCTTCAGTGATTGGCCTGGTGACTTCCAGCGGCAGCAAATAACTCTAAGAATGTGTCTAGGAAGAAGACAAGGAGGAAGAGGAGATTGGACAGGAGCTGATCTGAGAACACAATGATGCCATAAACCTATGAGGCACCCCTTCCTCATACCTCTTATACGTGATATTTATCTCTATGGCTCTACTGACCCCTCCCTTTAATTCTTCACTTTCTAATCAGACCCATGCCTTTAGTCCAGGAAATTAGATCCGTTTCTCACGGTTCACAACTTTGATGTACTAAGAGTGTCTGTCATTCATGTAGCATTCTAATGTGAACTGATACAGTTGACTACTGCTGACCAGCATCACAATTTCGGTGACTAACACACTGGAAAAATAGTTTTCCAGGCCCTATGATATCAATAGAAGAATGAGAATTGGCTCCTCACACTAATGGAAACCTGCCTAAGCCTTTTTGCCATCCGTGGCTCTTCTGTATCATGGGTGAGTTCTTCTTTTGTGCTCAGCCAGCATACATGTAACAAGAGCCGAACATCATTATGGGTGGGCTTTACTAGCAAGCCTTGAAAGGGACATGCAAGTGTACTCATCTCATACAGAGTAGAACCATGTCTCATAACTGTAGTCAACCATAGTGAGATGGGAGACTATGGTTGCAGTCATTTCATAGGATGGCCATAGCATAGCATTATATGACATTATAACTACTATCCTCACAATTATATAAGAAATCTGAAGTCTAAAGTTAAAGAGTCACCCAGAAGAGAGCGTGGTAAAAGATGTAGCTTAGTTGTTAGATTGCTTGCCTAGCATTCACAAAGTGCTGAGTTTGATCACCAGCACAGCATAAAACTGGGTGTGGTGGCCCATGCACCAATCTTAAGTAAGAGGTAGAAGCAAGAGGATTAGCAAGTAGTTCAAGGTAATTCTTTGAGGACATTCTGAGCTGCATGAGACTTGGGGGGTGGGGGTGGACAGTGGTCAGGTCATGCTCTTTTTTTTTTTTTTTTTCCCTGAAATCCAAGGGATACCTCTTCATCTCCTCCTGAGTTCTGGTGGCTGCTGGCACTTCCTGGCGTTCCTTACAGCTTCATCCCTCCTCCAGTGTCTGCCTCTGTCCTACATGCTTCCTTACCCACATGTCTCTGTGCGCTTTTCTCTTTTTCCAGAACATGGCCATTGCAGGTTAGGACTTACTCTACACCATCACTGCCTCATCTCAGCATGACTGAATCTGTAAAGACCCAGTTTCCAAATGCAGCCACATCCACAGATGAAGACACTGATTGACAGTTTCCTTCATAGCAGTGGGGTGCCTGGACGGCACCTCCAAAGAAAAATGGACTGGGGAATTCCTGCCCAATTTCTGCCAAGTTGTTAAGGTTTTTAGCCTCAGGGGCAAAGCATCTTGAGAACTTTACAGAACTGAGCCTTTTAAAATTGTTTCTATGAAAATGCATTTGTAACATCAGACAGCTCTGACTCACAAATGAACTTTGGAAGGTGATCTGTCTCTAAGGTATACTTTATTCTCCAAAGAACTTTATTCTACTCAGATAGACTTATAGTTTTTTTTTTAAAAGTCTGAGTTAGATTTTTAAAATACTATTAGCTCTAATGGTTTAATAAAATAGAGCAGGCATATTAAAATTAATATAAGCGCCTATAAATCTCTGTGCCTTTAAGGCATATGGCATAAAACCAATCAAGATTTCATCCTTTCTGTATATGTGACTGGTTTCTGCTTCTGGCATTTTTCATATTAATCTCTGCCTGTCTTATTTCATTGTATAAAGTGCCCACTTTTCATTGAGTGTAGTCATGATTTAGTAAGGAAATTGTGGATTTCAACTAGAGGAATGTAATCTCTAGACTGTATTAGCTTTGTTACTCTGGGCAAATCAGTCCAAACTCCCTGTGCCCTGGTTTTCTTATCCATATTGGAATTAAAAATGAGTCTTCTCCCTTTGTGATTATGAGAGTCTCATTAAAAATCACTAAGTACTTATTGTGTGCATGGCTGTGGGTTCTTGGGTGTAGTAAAGGGAGAACAGAGAGCTCTGTGCTCATGAGTCTTCTATCCCTAAAGAAAACAAGAAGCTTATGAATTATAAACTGTGTTATAGATTTAAGGTGTTATCATCATTGTTATCCTGAATCCATCCACTCCAGTTTTCAAATATGCTTAAAACTCTTACTTGAAAATTTTTACAGCTTCTAGATAACGAGAACATAAAAGAAAAGGAAAATCTAAGATTTGAAAACACATACCCTGCTATAAATTCATACTCATGGCAAATATTGGAAATGTCCTCCCTTCCTCCTCCTCCCTCCCTCCCTCCCTCCCTCCCTCCCTCCCTCCCTCCCTCCCTCCTTCCCTCCCTCCCTCCCTCCCTCCCTCCTTCCCTTTAATTCCTGATCCTTCTGCCTCCACCTCCCAACTACTCTGATTGCAGGGGTGTACCCCACTTTCTATTTCTACAACAGCACTGTTTGGCATTGAATTTTTGTGCTGTCTCCAAAATTCATGCTGAAATATTATCTTTGGTATGATAGTTTTCAGGAAGGAAAGTCCTTCAGGAGATGACAATCCCAAGGACAGAGTCTTGAATGGGATTAGGGACCTTTCTAAAGGATACTAGGTGGACCCTTTGCCCTTCTGTTCCTTTCATCATGTCCACAGAAAAAAGCATTTAGGTGCTGTCTTAGGAGATACAGAGCCAACTGTGCTGTGCTATGATCTTGGGTTTCCTAGTCTCTAGAACGGTGGAGTGTATTTGTCCTACGTATGAATTATCTAGTCTCAGGCATTTAATACCAGCAAAGGACAAGGTCAAACACTCTGACGTTTTTTTGCTGATTATCTAAAGTAGAGGACCAAACCCGGGTATTTAAAGTTGTTCATTGCCAATATGGAAGGCACTGTTGCAAGAGGCTGACCAAACTCTATCAGAAGTGACCAAGTTCACTGCTATATTAAGCAGTGTGTTTGTTTCCACTTTATATAGCGATCAACAATGAGTATTTGGATTTGTCTACCAACTCTATTAACTGAAAGCTGAATCTGACCTCCAAGAATGAAGACTATTCGTAATGTGTCTCTGGTAGATCTAATTACTACAGACATCTTCCTTCTTTTTCAATGGCCATTCTCCTTGACTGTAATATTTTTCGTTCAGAGAGTTGCTTGGCTTGATACCTCATTTCATTCAGATTTCTGGGGCACAGGCCCAGGCACCTTATGTAAAACAACACCTGTCTCTCAACACTTCTGTTCTGCTTTTCCCACACAGCATTCACAACTAATATTTTTGTTTCTCATCTCTCATTTTCCTATTAGAATATAAACAATTTAGTGACAAGCATGTTTTCTGTTTTGTGCACTCCCTTGTCCCGGGGGGGGGGGGGGATCAGATGGAGTCTCCCTGGTTCTTAGTCTCTGCCACATGATAGACGTTCAATACATATTTATTAAGTCATAGTTCAGGTTCCTAAGCCAAGGTGCCTCTCAAGAAAAGGCAAGTAAGGGAATTCTCCTAGAGAAGGGGAGAGAGTATGGAAGGATAGTAGACAAACAGGGGACTCCGTGGAAATTTTGGTGTAGACTCTGGTAACAGTAGAAATTACTTCTGGAAGCTTCTTATAGAAATTCTTATAGGGATTTATGTCAGAACAAAGGAAGCTCAGAGTCTTTGCCCTGTCTGTGGGACCCTGGTGTCACGGTGGCACAGTATCCGTGGGATGGATTTGCTGGAACAGAAGCAAAGGAGGGAGTGAGGGTAGCAAGATGTGTCTAACTCTCTGTGGGAAGTGGCAAGCATCTCAGGATGCTGAGGCAGTGAGGAAGAGCAGTGAGAAAAGAACATGAGTTTTTTTGTTGTTTTGTTTTGTTTTTGTTTTAGTTTTTGTTTTTGCTGAGGTGTTTGTGGCAGGTGATTTGGTTTCCATGTAAGAGTCATCATTAAGGAATACATTTTTGAGTCAAAAACATCACATTTATAGTAATAATGAAATTCCCAATAGAAATGCAGATGTCCTTTCTGTCTTCACAGAATACTTACATACATTGTCTTCCTGTTTCAACACTGTTTTTACACTTAAGTATTCTGTGTAAGTTTTCTAGGAATCAGGATGAGTGGTTAGCATGTGTGCTTGTACAAAATATATCTGGCTCTGCTTGCACCCACCATTTAACATTAAATATAGAAATAGCCACCTTGATCCAATAGATGAAATTATGATTCTTGTTACATAAGCAAACCACATAGTCTCACCAAGAATGATTCTGGAAAATCAAATGAAAAGGTCCCTTTTCTAATGAAAAGATTAGAGCTTATCTTTTATTTACCAGTCTATAGAATTGTGCTCAGAAAATCTCTAGAATAGGTATGAAATGTTATGCCTGCCTGACATGCTGTTTGTCTTACATATTTAACAGACCCTGATTAACTGCTGTTAAGGGAAGCTATTGTCTTGGTTCTGAGAAAATCAGTGATCATCCTTCGCTCCGGGTTATCCCTGGGCCATCAAGCGGTAAATGGGTGGAGTCGTGGTGTTACAGGTGCCACAGAGCTTGCCTTGCCAGGAGGCCCAGGAGGGAGTGGTCAGGCTGCTGATGGCTGGTGAAGCTATTCTCAAGCTTTATGTCAGAAGCCATCCCTTACGCAGAGTTTAAAAGGTTATAGCTTTGAATCAAGTGAATAGCATGGTAAAAATGTAACTTTCTTATAATTACTTTAGGAGATCAATAGCCCCCATTTCTTCATCTGGACCCGCTACAATGCACCCTTTCGGGTTCAGACATTCAAGTATCATCATTTCCTCTGTATGCATTGTGTCAGTCATGAGGAAGAAAATGAAGCACAGGTTTTATACGTGGCAGGCACGAATCTTGTAATGGGTGTGTCGAAAGGCAAGCAGCAGGGTTCCCCAAACTGCTCCTGTCCTGGGCATCCTTTTTTTCCACAGCATTCTTTATTGTACCCTGTCCCCGGATGGTAATTGGTTGGATCCGATTTAACAATGCAGTCAGATAAACAGTTGTGGCAGCTGCTACCATGGCAACGTCACCGTCCTCGCCCTCCTAGCGCGCGCCCCTTCCCCACCCCTCCTCCTGTTCCCGCCTGCCTCTTGCAAGTGCATGCTCACCAGTGGTCTGTTCCCGTGGCCAGGGTTGATGGCACAGCTATTTTCTTCCCAAACTGCTCAAAATGATGAACGAAGATGTAGCTCAGAGAAGCGACAGTGGAGAGAAGTTCAACGGCAGTAGTCAGAGAAGAAAAAGACCCAAGAAGGTGCATTGGAGGCGCCAGAACGTCTGTATATAAATATGTGTGTGTTTGTGTGTGTTTGTGAGTGCGCGCGCGCGCACGCATGTGTGTGTATGTGTGTGTGTGTGTGTTTGTGTGTGTGCATGCCACTGCAAGGCTGGGGAAGCCGTGGGGGCTTAGGAGTAACTAACTATAGACAGTAGAGTGCCCAGCCTTGCTTTGGGAAGAGACAGATGCAGACAGACGCTTGCTTTCTGGGGATTTGGAACGAAGCCTAGGTAGGGTTCGGTATGAACCTGTAACTGGAGCACGGTGAAGTGAGCACGGATAAGGTGTGTTCAACGGTTACTGAGGCTTGCTGTCTTCTGTGTATGCTTTGGGTGTTCACTGGCTACAAGTCGTTTATTATTATGTTTGTCTTTGAATGACTGAGCTTAAGAGTCAGAATGTATAGTAAGGTGGCTTTGGAAGCACAAGGCAGAATTTTAGCCAGCTGTTTGCTGAGCGATGATCTTGAAATGGCTAGACAGGGGATGCCGTTTTTGGACCCACCCTTCAGTGTGTTCTTCCTATGGAGAAAAAACCGGTAACCAGAGCAATAGAATTCCACGACATGCTATTTCTTTGCTTTCTTAGACCTTCTACAGTTTTTTTTTTTTTCCCTGACAGTAGCATGATAGCTCTTTCAAAGATTAAGATTAAACAGCTAAAGATATTATGGGCTGGGGGAGGGGTTGGGCACACAAAGCATTGTATAGGATTTCTTACTCAGATACATTCCCACATCCTTGATTTTCATGGAAATGACACCAGTGTGTGTGTGTGTGTGTGTGTGTGTGTGTGTGTGTGTGTGTGTGTGTGTGTGTGTGTGTGTGAGGGGGGGGTAGTAGTGGAGGGGGTTGCTAGGCAGCCCCACCCAAAGCCAGCACATCTTTATGGCCTGACTTGGGGTGAACTCTTGCCTTCTAGAGCTCTTGAGCCCCACCTCTGAAAGAGATGTTTCCGGGATCAATTCTAAGATTCGTTCATGTCCTGGAGCAAAAAATATGGGTGGGGTATTCCTTCTGAGTCTCACAGAAATTACTTCTACGGCTTTGATGTCTTTGAATTTTGAAAGAGCAGATTACAAAAAAAAATAATAGTCATAAACAACTGACTATCTCTCATTTTATTATTTGTTCGACTCACATGGTGTTTCAAAACTACAGCTCTATGTTATAATACATGTCTCCTAATAAAAAGTATAAGTAATTTGAAATTTCTGGTATTTAAAAGAAGGGCTAACAAGCGGATGATGTGTTTGTTGTATAGTGTCATGTGGTCATATAATTCCTTAGAAACAAGTGTACCCACACATGCCAATTTTTAATAATAGCATGAAGACAGTGATGTCTGATAAAAGGCAAATAGATAATTCAGGGAGATGTGAGCACAGAATCCTTAAGTACATGAGAGTTCTGAAGTTCCCATCACTGCAGGGTGTTTTTTATAGAGTATTAGCTGGTTGAGGTGTGAAGTACAGATCTGCTGTAATTCACACTATCATTTCAAGATTCTCCCAGTTTTTCTGTGAAGCCCCTGTGCTGCATTGTAAGCAGTATCCTCAGGATTGCTAAGGGGGTGGGAAATGTATCTTAAGGAAATTTGAAGCTTTCAAAGAGGTTAGTAACCACAGGCCTGAAGCCATCTCAAAGTGTTACAGGACACTAAGGCACTAAAATTCTGTGTGTAACAAGTATAATGTTCTTGTAGGTTTTTTTTTTCTCAGTTGATTTTAGGAGCTTTTTCCTTTTATAGCCAAGATATAGCATTTAGTAGCAAGTTTTGACTCTGTGTGTATGTGTGTGCATGCATTTGAATACAAAATTATTCAGTGTCAAAAGCCATTATATCTAAAAAGAATTGCTCTTAAAACATTATTTCTTACATGGTGGAGAGGATGTGCACACACACCCTCAATATATCAAGTCTGATGAAAGTGGGTTTGCATCTCAGTGCATCCCTTTACATTTGGAGCATACATCAGTAATCATCTGTGAACAGAGTAATTGTACACGTACAGTAGTATCTTATGAAAATTCAAAATAACAGATACAATACTATTTGGACACTATGTATAGTTGATAAAATTTTGTTCTATTATTGTTTTCTTAATGGATGCTGATTGTGGGAAGCCTTTCAGAAGGGAAGTCTCATGTGAAATGACAGAATCCATTATTAGCTCTGAAAAGCTAGCAGTCTTCAAAATACTGAAAAGTTATGTACTCTAATTTAAAATTATTAAAAAATTTATCCCATACAAATCATTGAGATGTATATGAGTGCACGATGGAGCTGGTTATTGTTTCAAATCTGCAGAGCAAGTAACTGAAGTTTCCCCCTTCTTCCCTTCCTTTCTCATTTCCCCTCTTTTTTTTTTTTTTAAATTTGATATGTCTGTGTTCATGTATGTAGGTACATACTCATGTGCGCACATGTAGTATACAGAGAAGAACCTGTGGTGTTCTTAGGAAGGCCATCCACTGCTTTCAGAGGCTTTCCTCATTGGCCTGATGCTTCCTAATGAAGCAGACTGACTGAACAGGCACTACTCCTATCTCTTGCCATCCCCCTTTGCCCACTTCCCCCTTCCCCGCCCCCTCCCATACTGGGATTACAAGTGTACACACAGAACTGTAAAAACCTGTTGCATTTTCACCTGGGGATTGAATTCAGGTCCTTATGCTTGCAAGACAGCACTTCATTGACTGAGCCATCCCCACCTCCCCAATCCTTCTTCCTAGGTAAGCTCTCTATCACTTGATAACATCCTTCGAAATTTTCCTGTGTAAAAACTAGACCATTTAGTGTTTAAATTTTTTTTTGGTAAGAAAATAATAACCAAGAGATAAGCATCTGGGAAGGAGAAAAGCAAGAGATGAAGCAAAGTCCAAGCCAGTCCCTCCAGGCTAGCAGCGGATTTATTTATTTATTTATTTATTTGTTTGTTTGTTTGTTTGTTTGTTTATTTGCTAGAGGTTTGCTGTGATCTGGTATGGAATTCTGAGTATCCAGGATGATTGGACACCAGATTGCCTTGGCCCAGGTGGAGATCCGTCTGCTCATCATGTTCCTTGTAAACATGCCTCTGCTCTAGTAAATGAAGAGCATATGGTCCACAGCCTCATCTTTATACGTCATGAAGGTGGTTAGGAGGGAAAGGACTGGAGGATCTTTGGCCACAAGAGCCTGTTAGAAAACAGGCTCAAAGAAGGGTTTGTGTATAGCGATTTTGGTGGACACAGTATAGCGATTTTGGTGGACACAGTATAGCGATTTTGGTGGGCACCTTAGGGACACAGTGATTTCTTCAGCGACTTCCTTGTTAAGCTTCAGCAATTGAGTTGGCTTGTCTCCTTCACTCCGTGACCACGAGGAATTCACTTGTGCCTGAACTGTTGTGTTTTTGACCTACTGCAGTGAGCAGGAAGATGTACAGTGCAGGGCCAGTGGACATTGCAGTGAGAGGTACCCTGTGAATCATAGGATGCGGATTGACCTTGATGACAGGATTTGCAATAGAAAGGGGTTTCCAAAGAGTAGAAGTTCGTTCTTGGAATGCCATATCATCAGAAAGCAAGTACAGTTTGGTGTGACTAGAGCCATGATTGACAAAGACACCTCTCTTATTTTATCAAAAGATGGGCTGTTTGGTATTTTGTGGTTTGGGCTATGTCTGTGCTTTGTCTGTGTTTGGACATGATAAGGGTGAGGTACTGTTTCTGTCTTGCTCCATGCTGGTCACAGAGTGACCTTGGGAGGTGTTGATGCTCCTAGAATTGCCCTTGTTCAATAGGACACCCAGGCCAGCTGCTGGAAGTTAGTGGCTCCTATTTTCTCTCCCAAGAATCCAAAGATACTTCTGCTGAGAGAGAGAGAGAGAGAGAGAGAGAGAGAGAGAGAGAGAGAGAGAGAGAGAGAGAGAGAGAGAGAGAGAGATATCTGTTTATTGGTCCATGCGCTCTAGGTCCAAGTAAAATAAATTTTGGCTAGCAATGTGGCTAATATTTCAAAGAAGACTTTCCTTAGGGCACAATTATTCCACACAAAATCAGCATTAACCAAGGCAAAGGATTGAGATTGATGTTCCGGGGTAATATGGGCAGAAAGGGCATCCAGCTATGCCAATTATGGACTAGATTCTGGGCCAAAATTGAAACATGAGGAGCTATGGAAATGAAGAACGTAGGGAAGTGTTGAGCCCACTCTAAATTGAGGTGACACTATAGAAACTACTTATTCCATATAGTATTTGGCTGATTATATCAGTGCAACCCAGAAGCGAGCTGTCACTCAGCTCAACTTGCTTTCCAACTTCACACCAATAAGATGGCAGTGACTTGGCCCCGGAAGAGGCAGAAGGAGCCTTAGATAATTTACATGAGTGAAAACAGAAATGGACAAGCATCAATCACATGTGACAGTCTCCTAAGGCCTTCTAGGCTTGGTAAGTTGTTCAAGACAAGTAAACATCTAAGTGGCTTCATAACTACTTCTGCCATTTGGTAAAATGTTGCCCACACAGATAAGAATAAAATAAAGTATTGTTTTAATCAGGGTAGTGGGATAAAATAGCTTTGTAGGCTACCTTCTGTTCATACAGGTTTTTGGAATATTCACGAATATTGTGGCTTTTTTTCACTGTGTGTGTGTTTTAAATAATTCTTAAAATTTGTTGATTTTCTGTGTTGGGATAGAGGCACATGTGGAGGTCAGAGAACTGTGAGGGGGTCAGTTCTCTCCTTTCAGTGTTTGGAATTTGGGATGGAACTGAGGTTGCCAGCCCGACATTGGTGTTTTTATTTCTATATACACTTGCTACACTGTCTAACTAGAGAGATGACAGATGTCACCAGATGTGTGCCTGAAGTGTTGCCACATAGACATCTGAATAAGAAACACACTAAAGATCTTATTTTTAGAGCAGCCACACAGAGTGTGGCTCCATGGATATGATAACAAATCCAACATCTGAATGTTGACATTCTCATGTGCTCAAACTGGTTCTAAATTAAAGTTGCTGTCTTTTAAACAGAGATGTTTTCATGCATAATTTATCTTGAGTAATATCACCATTTCTTGTTTTCCAAATAACTTACAATTTGACCTTTTATTAGAACATCATTTTATAAGACAAAATGGTCTACATTGCCTGAAGACAGCAATTCTCTGTCACTGAAGGTATTTAAAATGACCATCTGTCAGGGGTGATGAAATTTTTATTGGATGGAAAATTCTAACTTTTCTTCAGCAGATTATTTTTTGTATCTTTTAAAAATTTCTTTTATCTACTCATCTTCATGATGCTTTGCATTGGTGATTTCATATTTTGATAATAACTTATCTTATAATACCCTGACAAGAGTAGTAAATTTCAGAGTATTTTTTGCTCACCACAACTACCAGGACTACTTGGGCAGATCTAGAATTCACTTCTTTGGACCCAATTCAGATCTACCAGAACAACATTTAGGGATTTTTAATAGGCTCCTGTGTCTTCTCTTGCTCAAGTTTAGTCTTTGCCTTAGACTTGTTAGCAGGGACTGTGCTTTATCTTAATGGGAAGAACTGGGCATGGTGGTGTGTGTCTGTAATAGAAACATGAGGATTCCAAGTTCAAGGCCAACAGCCTTGGCTACCATAGCAATGAAGGTCAACTGTGTCAAGACAATCAAAACAAAATAAAATCAATTAGTTAACATTCAGAAAAACGAACAAAAGAAGAATCTCTAGTTAGATTTGACATATTACTGTTCCTTGGCTCTCACAGTCAACTTTTGTCCTTTCATGGAGATGCAGAGCAGCGACACAAGGACAAAGAAAGCAGTCTTTCCTCCTTCATCTTACGTCTGAATCCTAGGATTGCTTTACGTTTCCTCTCATGAGTCCTGTTCAACATCTGGAATTGTTTCTCCCCTGGAAATCAGATTGACCTAAAGTGCTGGTCTCTGTCTCTCTCTTTCTGTCTGTCTTTCCCTTCTCTCCCTCCCTCCATACACACACACACACACACACACACACACACACACACACACACACACACACACACACACACACAGTTTTGCTCTGTAGCCCAGGCTAGTTTTAAGCTCTCAATTCTCTTGAGTCAGCCTCCCAAGCACTAGGGTTGCAGATGAACACTGCCACACTGGCTTTCCATGTCTCCTCCTCTGAGATTCTTTCCTTTAGTGTTATTTCTTATCTTCAATGGTCACACTTTATAAAATGCTCACTACAATGTATGGGAATAATATAGTAATATGTAAAACAGACTTTCTTCTTTGCTACCTAGAGTGTTTCCCCAAAGCAGCACTCCTTGGCTTCTGTACCTTGTGATAAATCCCTGTAGATATTCTTAGAAATTGGTCTAGACAGACAGTGTTCTTGATCTAGAATGTCATGTAATCCAGGTGGAACAATGCAAATAAATAAGTGATTACCTTTGTGTGGGTTAGGCACACCCAGTTAAGCCTATACTTTCATGATTTTAGGTCTATTGTTCTTTTGAGGAAGTCTGTAAGCATGACTCTCTCATCCACTCTCTCCCGAAGTGTTGGAGATTTTCCTTCTTTGTAAACTTCCTGCAGAGACATGTGACTGCCCTTTGAAAGAGGTGTCCCATTCCTAGTCTGCATTTCTTTGTCTTGCCATGATCCAGAGTGTACAAAATTATGAAAATGCTTATAGCTTGCTGGCCTTCCTTCTCGTGTTCCTTTCTAATTTCTGCTGGTATCAAAAACAAACACAAAGCCACCGCTTATTTTTAACTCAGTGGACACTGGCAGAATTCGTGACAGCAAATAAAGTTTCCTTTTTTTTTTTTTTTTTTTTTTTTGATAAAACAAAGTTGCATTGCAACGAAATGGGCATTTTTGTAGAACAAGCTCTTTTGTGTAATTGAGACAAGTAAATATTATGAATGATTATTTTCATCTGAATTCAATTACTACTTCTTATCCCTTGAGGGCGGGTCAATTTTTAAAAACCAGAGTGAGATGGTAAAATAGGATCTACTTAATATATGCTGTATTCCAGGGCTGGGCATGGTGGTGCATGCCTATAACAGCAGTGCTTGGGAGTCAGAGGACAGGACATTGATGTAAATTAAGAGCTAGACTGGCCTACATAGCAAGTTTCAGGCAGTCGAGGACTACATAGTATAATGAGACTCTGTCTAAGATACACTAACTCACACACACGTGCACGCCCACGCACACGCACATATCGGAGGAGTGAAACATTAATTATTAGAGCTCATTTTCCAATTGGTTGTTGTTTGTTTGTTTCAGTACTGGAATTCAAAATCAGGATCTTGTGTATGCGAGACATGTCATTTACCATAATCTAGAGATCTGAGTGTTTGTTTATATATATTTTTAATTTTTTAAGTAGTGTTTCACTACATAGTTTTGACTGGATTGAACTTGCTACATTGACTAGGCTGGCCTTAAACTTACAGAAATCTGCCTACCTTTGCCTCACAAACACTGGAATAACAGGCCTGTGCTATCAAGCCCAGCCCTCTAAATCCATTTTTTTAAATTCCTGTTTATCTTTGAACTCACACACAATTATTGTCTTCTACACATTAATTTGTGTTTGTTGTCATTAAGATGAAGACCCTGATTTCTAACATTTGCTTAATGAGCTTCGGCTTCCAAGAAATCAGTCTGTTCTAATCAGTCTAATGTAGGTGTTTTTGCCTCATGGTAAGAAAGCTCCCTTGATGCAATAATTTGACATTGATTTGCTGAGTGTATCTCATTGAGTTTGGTGCTATGGACCAATTGGCTGAAAGTCAATGATAAGATGCCTTTGTGTAATTTACAATCCAAGTGGACATAACTATCCAATAATAAAGTAATGAATAATCCAGAAAAATGCTATAATGTCATGTACATGTAATGTCACAAGTATTATGACTGATAGCGTAAATAAGCGTTTGGTTGTGCCTTGTCAGAAACAAACTCTATAGACGTCTGCAGAATGAGAAGTCAGTGAGTTAAAATGGTGACACCAGAAAGGAGCAATAATGCCGAACCCTGGATTTTGACAAATACTTTCAAGAACTTAGACATTAAGACACTTTTTGGCCACATAATTCCCAGGCCACGGTAGGAGTTAGAAAGCTGTGAAGAGAGATGTTACAATACAGAGACATAAAAATTGGGTAGGTGAAGTGTAACACGTGTGGGGACCATCTCACACGTGTCCCTGTGCTTTGAGTCCTGGGTCAGCTCATGCTTCCAATTCAGAATCCAGTTTGTTTGGGAAGGTTATTCTGTGCCTTCTAAAATGTTTCTCACTCATTTTATTTCCTTTGTATATGCTTATTCTTTTAAACTACTTGTGCAATTAGTAGTAAATTGCAGTTAGTAAATCTTCAGATTAAACAGGCTAGTATTGATGCTTTTAAAAATTATTCCCCCAAGTAGCCTGATGCTCAGCAAAATGAACGTGATAATTCAGGATGACAATTATCTGGAACACTCATAGAAGATTTTGTATATAATTTGGATGTACTATCATAATGTAATATTTAAACATTATTGATAACAGTGTAGCTTTGTGGTATATGATTAAGTTTTTCCTGAGTCTCTCAAGCAGAGAGACCTGTGTCCAATCATTGTACTTCTGGCCACTTTTTACTTCTTTAAACAAGAACACTTTTATCTACCTCCCTCTTCAGAAAACCCTAAAGATTAAAGAGAGAAAAAAGGAAGATACTTTAGAAGTCAAAATATAAGACGAGGGCCAAGTGTTGGTACTGAGAGTCTGAAGAAATCCAAAATACTTTGTACGTCATCCTGGACTGTTTTGGCTGTGGGCAGCAGTATAACCATTTACCTTCATGGTCATATTTTGCTCAGTTTTTGTAAATATTTCTGTGTGGCAGTTTGAGTCTGTTTAGATGGCAATGTTCCAATTATTTATATCAAATTAATTTTAATGGACATAAGAAACAAAAATTATGTATTAGTGACACATACTATGAGATGTTTTGATACGTGTGTATATTGTATAATGTCCGGATGTTTGTACCATCAAATGTTCTTTAGTTCAAATGTTTATTCACCAAACGTTTATTATTTTTATTTTTGTTGTTACTGTTGATTGTTTTTGACACAGGGTCTCATCCAGCCCAGATGCTCCTGGAACTTCCTATTTAGCTGAGGATGTGTGTGTGTGTATTTTAAATCGGTGAGATTATATATATTTTATATACTCCATATATCCTTTATATGAAACAGAGTCTAACCACTCAGCCCAGTCAGGTCTCAAACCTCCTGCTTTATGCACGTGTGTGTGTGTGTGTGTGTGTGTGTGTGTGTGTGTGTGTGTGTGTGTGTGTGTGTGTGTGTGTGTGTGAATGAACACTTACAAATATAAAACCATATATATGTATATATATGTTTACATAGTAAGTATTGTGCATTCTTTTAAATCAGTGAGACCCTAAAGATGAGGTATACATATGAATTTAGTCTTTCTTACTGCAGCGAAGCATAGTAAACTTAATATTTTTCTGTACAAGATCATAATCTACCATATATTGTCATATGTGTAGGAAAGTTGTCTAAAAATGATTATTATAAATAGCCTTTAAGCCTTGGCTCAGCAGGTAAAGGAGCTTGTTGCCAAGCATGATGACTTAAATTTGATCCTTAGAATCCACAAAGTAGGAGAGAATTGACCTCCACATGTGCACACACATACTTAATAAATAAATGTAAAAAATATCATTTGAAAGAGAATCAGCTCTGTTGAACATAAGAAGGGCATTTCTACAATGGTGCAGGAAGCTCATTTCTAGGTGGCTCCTGCTACAATACTTTGTCTTTCAAATTCAGAGATTGGGACTTGAGGAACTGGCTGACAAATAGAGTGAGTATGGAAACTCCTAAAGTTAGTTTATTTTCATAGTTTTTAAGACTACTCTGAAAACTATATTTTAATAGCACTAATAAAAACTGAATAAATAAGACATAACTATACCCTGAAACTTGGAATAAGTCCCCATTATGAGGTTTGGGGATGAACTGGGGTTTGATTTCAATTGTTTAGCTATTCAAAGTATAACATGTCTTTCTACCACGATTCCAATATAATGTTTTGTTGCTGTTTCCAGCAGTGTATGTAGACCACATTGGCATGGAACTCACTATGTGGAGTAGGCTGACCTTGAACCAAATGTGATTACAAATGTCAGTCACCATCACCATGCCTACCTGGAAACTACAGAGAGCTTCTGATAAAGTGAGAAGATACTGAAAAATGCTAGACATAGACATACCTAACTTCAGCTCAGAACAAACATTTTTGAAATGATTTTCTTACTCTACTTGTTAAGATTATTCTTCAATGACTCTTTCTAAATATAAAAAAAAAACCTCTAATTTTTGAAGGTACATATGAAGAATCAAAACAGTAATATGATTAAAGATGGGGGTCCTATATTGCTTTATACTTGAATAAATTATGTTTTACTCAATGGACTGAGACATTTAATGATAAAATTTATTGAAGCAGTATTTTGTAATAATAATAACATAGGTAATATACATTGATATATATGCTGAGTTCAATATAGACTATCTAATTTGGCCTTATGTTATCTTTACATATTCTTATCAAGAATACTCTATTATTTCTATCATGTTTCGTTAGGAAGGAGGAGGGTTATTTTGTTTTTCTTTGGATGAGAAAGAGGCTAGCCATTTAGCCCTGACAAGCCTCAAACTGCAGCCCTCCTCTTTTATTAAGTTTCCTTGGTCGCACCATCACCCATAGCCAATAGCCTCATACGGAAAGAGAGGAGACAGCTGTTGAGACGGAGTTAAAAAGTCTTCCCTGATCGAAACCACAAGGGTGCGAAATAATAATAATAATAATAATAATAATAATAATAATAATAATAATAATAAATGACTCCAGGTCAGAATGACTACTCTGGGTCCCATCCTGTGCCCATGTGAACATGGCAATGTGTCTTACAACTGAAATAAAATAAAATAAAGTGTGACAGAAGTGGTTTCCTTAATGTCGGAAATGCATCTCGTTAATAAGTTACGGAGGCTTGAATGAGCTATAGGACCCTTACATTCCCAGGCACCTGAATAGTTGGTCCCCAGTGGGTCATACCGTGGAGTGGTTTCAGGAGGTGTGACCGTGCTGGAGGGGGTGTGTAACTATGTGGACTTTGAGGTTTCAGGAGTCATACACTGTTTTCACTGAGCTCTCTCTGCTTCCTGTTGGTTGTTTGTGGTGTGAGCCCTTGGTTCTGAGGTCTTAGCTCCAGGCATCATGCCAGCTTGTTGCCCCGTTTCCCCACCTGAAACCACAAGCCTAAATAAACCCTTTCTTTTATAAGTGCTTGGTCATGGTGTTTTATCACAGCAATAGGAAAATAAAGAAGACATGTTTTCTCTGGATGGCCAATGAATTTAAAAAGCTAAGTTTTAAACCTTTTTTTCAAATACTGTTCAAAGCAGAGGTATAAATTTAATTGGGAAAATGCTTTTTATGTATTTGTTGACTGCAACCATGAAGCTTCCAGAATATTGGACTCAGATGTGAGCGCCCACTCTCTGATGTGGGACACTGGAAAATAAGCTATATACTTTGGTATTTCCATCTGTACTTCAACTCTTTTGACAAATTCCCGACACCCTTAACACAGCCTGGCTAGTACAAGGGTGAATTTGTTAATGTGTTTATGTTGCTTCTCCTAGTTCAAAAGGTCAGCTATCCATCATGTGCTCTGTAATTTCATTACACACCAGGAACTCCTTACCAGTGGTTAAGAAATCAGTAAGACTGACTGCTTAGTACTTGGGATATTCATCCATTCAGTGTACTATTATACAGATGAACCATATTCTAAACTTTTCTGAGTGGGTCAGAGGCCCTTGTCACCTTAATTGGTTTCAACACTTGACGTTTGAGGGCATTCTCTGACCGCAGTGGCAGACTGTGTGCGGTTTTGCAGAATACTTTGATCAGATTAGGAAGTACTGAATCATGGGCCATCATACACAGAATAGTGAACTTCTTCTACTTTATAGTTTCTTCCACGTCATAAGCCTAACGTTTTGCTTGTTTCTGTCTTATGAGAAAAGGTGTCAGCTAGAACCCTGGATAGCCCAAGACTCACTATATGTTCCAGGCAATCCTCTATGGCACCACTGCTGAGACTCCTGATAGTAGTTGTCTACTATCAGGTTAGGTTTCTGTGGTAGTAGGGATTGAACCCAGGGCTTCCAGTGTGCTGGAGAAGCATTTGCCACCTGAGCTACATTCTCAGCCCTTCATAAGTTCTGTGTCTTTTTTGACTGTCTATCTTTGTATATTGCTGTGTAACTGCTTACCATTTTTTCCCCCAGAAGGTGTTCAAACATGTAATCATGCTTAAGTAGATATTATATACTTTGTAAATTAAAAAAAGACTAGTTGTAAATAATTCAATAAACTGAGGATGCATGATTAAACTGGCCTCTTTAGAAGTGTGGGGGGGAGAGAAAGAGAGAGAGAGCGAGAGATTGATTTGCCGTAGACTGAACAGAGGGTCCTGCATATTATAGGCAATTGGGATATTTTTGATAGAAACAATTACATCACAGAATGATTAATACTGAAACTATTATGGCTAACTATCTTGATAAACTGGGTGTTTATTGACTATGAGAGCGATCCCAGATCCCACACATCTGTTCAACAGCAGTTGTCCAGTAAACACTCATTTGTTTTTTGTTCAATAATGATTACAAGGCTATATGTCCATGATATTTAATAATTAGATGAATATTTTGCATTTTCTCTCTACAAATTTGATTATTTACCCTGGCTTACTCTTATAATTATATCTGTTGGCCCTAAAATGACCTGGAGGAATTAGTGCACTAAAAATCAATTTAGGCAACAGTGAAAATGCCTGTGATGGCCATGGTTCTTATCTCCTTGTGATCTAATATTTGTCCTTGGATGTTACCAAACAATAACAAAGAGACCATCAGTTTTGAAGTGTGGCTGGAATGAAGCATGTGGTTATAACAGAGGAAACATTTCATACCTGCAGCAAACACTGTAGATAAATGGTTGATAATAATCATTACGAAAATCAGAGGTTCTTGGAAGAGCATAGTTCAGCATTGCTTTCTCAGAAAACTGAGTTTGCCTTTTCCCCTTGCCTGACCCATGTTGTATTTCTTAAATGATGTTTCAAAACAGGTGTTTTCTGTCTTAAAATAATTTCTTTTTGTCCAACTCAAAAGATTTATTATATTTCTGTAGCCAAACTCTTAGTTTGAAAACCAAGTAAATGAATAAATAATGACAGCAGGTTATTCTTATTGGCCAGAAGTTGTGACTGGTTGCTTATTTTAAAAAACACTTGAATATTAACAGTGAGTGTAGAACTTGAGGAATTGAATTATGGAAGATGGCATTTTGACTCAACAAATATATTTTTAATAATGAAACTGAATTCGTATGGGTTCGGAAGTGAAACTGCACAGCCAATGCCAGGGTAATTTTATTAGACTGTATGGAAATTTTGCTTTGTTTGTATCACCCAGGTTCTCTTCAGATTCATTCTGTAGCCTTCAGTAGGGGGTGTTATAGGCATGCACCACATGGTGTGATATTCGTCATTTTTTCTCAACATATTTTGATTTATTTAGATTGCAGTGGGAAAAGCTCTAGTATTTCATTTCATCTAGTGGCTTAAATGTCATGGGAAAGTCATCATTTGACTGACTTCACAGTATTGCGTTCTTATTTGGGGATGAATTAAAGCATAAGACTTGTGTGGGGATTCAATAAAAGTTTCAGAAGTTTTGGAGATATCAGAGGGAATCTACCCACAGTCTATGTGGGGGGTTAATAGAAGCTCCAGAAGTTCCAGAGCTCTAACCACAGTCAGTCTAGGAGAATCAGAGAGTGGTGATTCAAACCTTTAATCTCAGCACAGGGAGTATCCTGGGAGTGGTGACCTACACCCTTAATCCCAACTGAGTTGAGGCCACTTCAGATTACAGAAGGAATTCCAGGCTCCCAAGCAGGCAGTGGGGGCGGGGGGCACGCCTTAATTACCGAAAGAGTACTTAAGACAGGATAGAAACACAGAAAAGAAGCCAGGCCAAGGGAAGTGAGGCTGAGGAAGCTGGAAGACAGCTGGGTAAGATCTGACTGTCTTGTTTATTCCCTCTAATATCTCTAACTTCTTCAGATATCTATCCCCAAGTCTCATTCATTCGTGCGACAGACTTGTGTTTGATTTTTCCATAAAAACAAAAGGAAACTTTCTTTAGCCACAGGTACAAAGTTTTCCTCTGATTGAAAGTCAGTTTTGAAGATTTCAGTAGTCTATTAATTACTAAATTTTTCATAGATGTGAAAGATATATATCCCTTGTAGAGAAAATTTGCTTCCATAATTTCAGAGAATTTGTTGTACTCTAAGTACATTTTCCCTGGAGTCTAGTAGTGACAAAGGCCCTTTTTTTCCCCAGAACTCATCATCTCTGTGGTTCCTAAGGAATATTACTTGTCATGGGGATGAGCTTCTATATCTATTCTATTCACATGTCCCATACATAGGTGCCAATTGTTGCAGGAACACACACAAAACATCAGGTGGTGCCATTGGGGCTCAGCCAGCCTAAGGAGGAGGAGGTTTAACCACCTCACTCCAAGCTCAGTCAGTGCGTCTCTGATTATGAGGGAAAATCTGAACTATTATACACGTTCCTGCTTCACCTCTCTGTTTTGAGAAGTGGATTTTAACTCTGATTTTAAGATTTTTGTCATGAATGGCCATTAAATTTCTTGTGTATTTGTAGATTCCCTCACACATACAAATTTTGTTGCAGAAATTTAAATGGTAGCACCTCTCAGATCTTAGGGGACACGTATCACCCATTCTATGTGTGTAATAAAAGAAATGATTCTTGTCTTATTTCAAAATCAATGTACATGTAACTAATTGTGTGTGTGTGTGCACGTGCAGGTACGTATACATGTGATTATAATATTTGACGTATACTGGTTCATTTGAGAGTATGCATCTTTAGAGCTGGATGTAGTTTGAAATCTTTAGATTCAGTTGTCTTATTTTACCTGAGGAAACCGAGATCCAAAAAAGTTGAGTGCTTTGGCTAAAATGCTGTAAGTCGTTAATGGCAGTCATGGATTGGGTACTCTAGACATCAGATTCCTAAATAGAGCAGTAATCTTCCTGCCTAGCCATCATTGTAGAGGTCAGTCAAAGTTTGGCAGTGACAAAGAGGATGGAAGTTATGGTTCTCAGAAAGATACAGCTTCAGAAATGCCTGGGATAGGGGACAGAGGTCATTGAGAAAGGATAAACCATTTTTTTCTATCACATATGAGTGTATTGAGCTTTCCTGGGCAAGGCCATGGCATTAAAGGTCCCAACATTTCCTATTTGATTATTTACGAAGACTTTGTCAGATAAGTGCTCCCAAACCAAAGGTCCCCATTCAGCTGTCACTGTGGGAGGAGAGCTGCTTTTCTAGATTATTGTTTAGTTGTATATTTTACACCTTGACTTTCTCTATAAAGAACTATAAAATAAACTAAAAAATTTGAAGTATAAATACTTTGATGAAACACATGCAGCTTCTTCTGAATAATTAATACCTAAATCTTCCAAAGGCTCTTGGTTTTAACTTAACTCTGTGTAGTTGTATTTCAACTCCTTTCTACTTTTCCTGAGATGACTTAGGAACAAACACGTCTATCTATGCCTCCTATAGTCTTCTTATGCTAACTTCAGGGGCTGTCACTCATTTTGAGTCCTTGAAGTTCAGTTACTATGATTCTGTTATTAGGAAAGGTTCATGGTTACCAGCATATATCCTCTATACATCCATGGACTCTTCTAGCACATTTTTAGAATCCACTAAAGGCTGGATATTTTCATGTCTGGTCAAATAATAACCATCAAAAGGAGAGAGACCTATTCTTGGCTTCAGCGAGCTTATGGTGGATGGCAGACACATCAGTAGGTGATCGTTGTATTGTATTATAACTAATGCAGTGGAAGCATATAGAGCTTATTGCTGTGACACAGGGAAGGCCTCTAAGCAGGGAAGAGCTAGTTCTAGGACAGCTAGGGCTGTTATACAGAGAAACCCTGTCTTGAAAAACCTAAAAAATGGCAATTTGCGTATTAGAGATTTCTAGAGATCTTTAAATGCACAACAGACTTTTCTACTATCTAATCAGTTGTGTATATCATGCAAACTCAGAACCCATTAAAAACTTGAAAACTATACTTGGCATAGTGGTACATATGAGACTTGTGAGACTGAGGCAGAAAGTTGCTGACAGTTTATGACCAGCCTTAGCTACATGGTTCTAGGCCAGCCTAGAATTCAGATAGGATTTTACATCAAATAAAGAAAATGATTAGAAATAACTTCTGAGATTATTCGTATTTGAGATATAGTAATATAGCTTAAAGTAAGAAAAAATGATAGACTATAAGAGATAATAATTGGCATTTTATTGAATTTTTATTTCATTATTGTCTGTGAGGGTCTAGGAGAGGCTGACATGTACGGCATGCCTGTGGAGATCAGAGGACAACACTGTGAAATTGTCTCTTCTTTCATCTTAATGTGGGCTCTGGGGTTGACCACAGATCACCAGGCTTGATTGACAGCAATTGCCTTTACCCACTGAGTCACCTCTCCAGCTATAGTTACCACGTATCACTCACAAGTTAGAATGAAGGAAACATAAATGTAGAAACCAAGCAGGAGGCATCAGACAGAACCTGCAGGAAGCTGGAAATGAGGGTAAAAGGCCAGGAATTAAGAAGCAACTGAAGAGCAAACGAGGCAGTAAGAGAATGGAAAGACAGTGGCTGGAGAAGGGGAGCTGTGAGGAGGGAATGGACAAGGTCAAGGAGAAATAAAGAAAAACATCTATGCCCTAATTACCCAGCAATTTGTTATAAAACAGCCTTGCCACCTGGAGAGCAGGATTTAACAAATTTTTGGCACAAACCACCAAGTCAGCCAAATTAGAGCAGGCTGCCTGCCAGGTCTCCAGCTCAGGCTGAAGTGGCCATTAGGCTTTAGAGACAGAAGAGAACATGTTTTCATTTTTTTAAAAAAGGCATCACAAGTGCAAGACCACGATAAGATTAGGAGTGCTGGATATTGGGAGGCTTCTTTTGTAGTCCAGGCTGGCCTTAAACTCCACATCCTCTGGCTTCACCCTTTGAGTGCTGAGGTTACGGGCAATTGTTGTCATGCCTGGAAGCAAAAAAAAAAAAAAAACAAAAAACAAAAAACAAAAAACAAAACAAAACAAAAAAACAGTTTTGAGACAAGCTCCCATGTGGCCCAGGCTGGTCTCAAACTAACTGTGTAGCCAAAGATGACCTTGAGTTTTGAATCTACCCACTTCTACCCTCCTAACTCCTGGGATGATAGGTAAACAGCACCAGGTCCAGTTGATGTGGTGTTGGGGAT
Organism: Phyllotis vaccarum; assembly: GCA_033318265.1. Classification (NCBI taxonomy): domain Eukaryota; kingdom Metazoa; phylum Chordata; class Mammalia; order Rodentia; family Cricetidae; genus Phyllotis; species Phyllotis vaccarum. Next base: position 32,062,343 of record JARWLC010000015.1, read on the forward strand.
AGGACCCATGGTTTCATATGTACTAGGCAAGCACTCTGTGACCATCACCTGGCACAGCTGAGTCTTTTAAAAGTTAAGAAATTTGGTTTAGCTGCATGCTATCCTAACACGAACACTCTGCTGACACATAAGAGTAATCAGGTTGAGCGGAGATGCTGTCTATGGTGCACAGTTGTTATGTTAAACTTCCCTGGGAATCCTGCTTCCTTTTAGCCTGTGGGATCTCCTGAAAGTCACTGCTGTTTGTGGTCTTGCATCTCCAGTGATGTATCAAAGTCACCACGCGTACCTTCTACACAATTCCTGTTCAGTGTCGCTCTCTGGCTTTACCAAAGGACCCTGGTCACTTGACACTGCAGACAGCTCACAGCCTGCTGCTACTGAGGGTGCCTCCAGCTCCTCATCTCAGTTTCCAGGCACACTAGCTGATGTTGCCCTTTCTCCTGTTAGCACTTGCCAAGGATAGTCTAATCCTGAACCCTGTGGGCTGTCCTGTTCAACCTGTTCTTTTATCATGAGCAGAAGCTTGGTCCATGTTAGCCTTTTCTCCATTTGTAGATCTTTCTCTTGACACTGGGTGAACACTAAAGGGTGATGGCGTGTTAACTCTTCTCTGTGCCTCTCTGTCCTTAGAGATAACACCTCACGTCTGAGGTGGCTCTTCCCTTGTTGATCTCTCTCAATTCTCACCGTGCTCTGTCCCCTGCTGGAGGAAGCTGATGAGTTTTCCCTTCTGCCTTATTGACATCTAGTCTTACCGTCCCCACCACAGCAGCTCACTAACCTTGGAGCTCTCCTTCAAAGGGTCTGGGTGATAATCTAAGCACAGGACTACATGGCCTTCTTTACTCAAGAACTATTCACATGAATGCATTGTTTTACCTTAGAATTCTTTCTGTTGGTTTTGACCGAACATTCAGTGTCTTAATTTCAGTCTAAATAGAAACATCCTGTAATCTGGCTGTGGTCTAAAGCAATGAATTTGATGGGTGGATGGCCTATCTGTTTTCACTGTAAGTCTTATCAGTCGTTTTGAAATCAAGCAGTGATACATGGTTTTGACTCCTTCAGCTTCTGACTATTCTACATGTTCTTTCAGGGGTGATGCAGCAATCTTATTGTTTGAGGAGCTTCTCTGCCTGAACTCAATGCCCGCAATTGGATGCACTGTCCTTCAAAAATGCTTAAACACTAATTTATTGTCTATGCCATTATGGCCCCTCTGTGTGGTCCTTTCAGCTCCAAGTGATAAGCCCTTTGAAACATTTTCTTAGTTGCTTTATGATTTCCTACTACTCACTGTCACATTACATCTGGATGACGGTAGCAGCGATGCATAAGGAGACCCTCACACCCCAGAGAGGTGATGAGCCCAGAATGTCAAGTGATTTATATAGATTGAAATAACAGGATAAGTCCTAAGAATAAAACTGGGTTCACGTTAAGATGAGATGGCAACTAATTTGTAGTTCTAAAATAATAACCTCCTCCACCACATTCTTGCCAATGACTTGGTTGTCTGAATGCAATGAGAGGGGATAGAAACTTAGAACCAGTGTCTTTTCATTCAGAATAGGGACAACTACTCATGGTGAGAAAGGCACAGCAAATAAGAAGCAACACTTTCCCAGTCAGAATAGGAACACCATCTCAGCGTGAGAAAGGCACAGTGCAGATTCTTAGAGAATGAGATAGAAAGGCATGGGGTTCATAATCTCTTCCCCATGTGTCACCAGGGCTGTACACTGTTGCCTTCTTCCCAAATAAATTCAAATGACTTTTTTCTTAAGCCAGACTTCCTTTTTCTTTAACAATTCACATGCTCGCTTTTCTTTCTGTCCTGGTTAGTATTAACCATCAACTTGATGACACATCCTGCAGCCATTAAAAAGGAGTCTTAGTTGGGTATTTGTCTCTATCAGGTTGGCCTGTGGCATGTCTTAGAGGGATTATCTTGACTGGACTGTTTTAATCCATGTAGAAGGGCCCAGCTCACTGTAGGTGGCACTATTTTCTGAGTAGGGAGTCCTGGGCAATATAGAAAAGGTAGATAAGCATAAGCCAGAGAGCCAATGAGCAAGCAGCATTCCTCATGAATCTGCCTCCAGGTTCCCGCATGGATTTCCAGCTTTGACTTTTCTCAGTGATAGATTGTAATCTGGAAGGTAAGATAAATAACGCCTTTCCTGCCCAAACTGCTTTGGTTAGAGTGTTTCATCACAGCAAGAAAATGAAACCAGACTATCTACCCACCATACTCCTCAATAATATCAGAACCCATTTCTGCCTTTCATTTGCTAACTAGTTATTAGTATCTCACTAACCTCATTTAGATAGTAGACACATCTTTCCCTCATGTTGGATAAGAGCATCATTCTAAGGCAAGAGGTATTAGAGGCAGGAAGGTACCTGGGGTGGGCCTCTCAGAGTTATGCCTCCCCATGGCTGTTTGTTTACTTCTCCGGTTTTTGCTGATTCTAAAAGATTGGAACTCTGGCTTCCCGAGAACTCACGGGTGACTTAGGATGTGAAGGAATTGATGAAACATGGGCATTTGTAAGAGTATTTATATGGAGTAATAGATAATGTCAGTTGTCAACTTGACAGAGTCCACTCGCCTTGGGAGATAGGTTCTGGGTCTGCCTATAGGGAATTAACTTAATAGATGTGGGAAGACCCATCTTAATTGTGAGTGGAACTATCTCTTTGGTTCTAGACTCTGGGTTTTACAGAGTGGAAGAAGCAATCGCTGGGTGAGCAAATACTCTTTTCTGTTTCCTGAATGTGGAGAAGATATGACTAACTGCTTCCAGCTCCTACGGCTTTGACTTCTCTGTCATGATATGTCTTGAAATGTGAGCTAATATAAACCATTTTCCTTAGGTTGTTTTCTCAGGGTATTTCATCACCACAGGAAAAGAAGCTAGGACACATATTTAAGCCATTTTCCTTCCCAGGGTATCTCCACCACAGAGGGATAAGTCAGAGACCTCTCCCAGGCAAACTGGAGAAGCATGGGCATTGGATTTCTATGCCAACTCTTTCAAATAAACTCTAGAGATACCACGTGCCAGTCTTTCTCTCTCTCTCTCTCTCTCTCTCTCTCTCTCTCTCTCTCTCTCTCTCTCGACAGATTGACCTTCCTGATATTCACATACAGGGAGTTTTATTCTCAAAGTCAGACGGACACTGAGATTTGTTTTCTGTGAGGTGAGGAGAGGGCCTGGGATGCGAACAGCAGAGGGAGGTTCTTGAGCTCTAGCAGTATCTATGATGTTCAACCAGAGTGTAAACAGTTACCATGGTGACTACTCTAGTGCCTCCTCCCCCACTTTTCAGCACCTCAGTTGCATTTTTAGAGCAGAAATGGAGATGTAATTTTATATTGAAGGCTCTATATTCCCTTCTCATTGCACAATTTATGACCTTTTCATCATCCTGCTAGAGGGTCTGCTTGTCCTCTGCCTCCATGTCACTGAGGCTGTCTTTAAGTTCTTGGAGTTACGTGCAGTGCTCACTGTCCAAATGTTGCTCAGTTAATTCTTCTGTAAATTCATGAATCAAGAAGCTCTTTCAGAGCTGGAGAGATGATTATCAGTCAAGAGCACTTGCTGCTCTTTCAAAGGACCCAGATTTGGTTCTCAGAACTCATAGGAAAACTTACCACTGTCTCTAACTCTAGTTCCAGGGGATCCAGTGTCCTTTTCTGGCCTCTTCAGGCTGCACGAACATGGTGCACATACATACATATAGACAAAATGCCCATGCACATAAAATAATAAATAAATAAATAAATAAATAAATAAATAAATAAATAAATAAATAAAATAAAATAAAAGCCCAAACAAACAAAACTATTAACTGGAGTTGGTGGACCACACCTTTAGTCTCAGAACTAGGGAAGCAGAAGTAGGCAGCTTTTTGTGAGTTTGAGTCCAGTCTGGTCTACAGAGCTAGTTCCAGGATAGGACAGCCAAGGCTACACAGAGAAACCCTGTCTTGAAAAACCAGCTGACCAACCAACCAACCAACAAAGCAAACAACAACCCACCAAAATAATCAAACAACCCACTCCTCCCCAAAACGCCTTCAAACCAATCCAAACAAAGCCCCGGACAACAACAAAAATCCCCCAAACCAACCGACTTTTATTACTACTAACAATATCTACACTTTGGATCATTGCTAAAGAATGGCAAAGCATACAGGCATAGGCACACCATCTGGGTACTGAAGCCAGGAGAAAGTCGTATACCTGGGTCATCCAGGCAGCTCAGGTGGAGGCTGGCTTTAGATGGAATCATGCATGTAGTTCTCTGGGTTCTCTTGGAAGAAGACTTTCTGCCAGAGCTGGACGTTCTTTACTGTGACCATGTTTTTTAAGCACCCCACTCCCCTGCTTCCATGGATAGATCTGGCTACGTTGCTAGGGAGCTTTCCCTTAGAAACAGATAGGAATGGAGGCAAGAAGGGGAAGAAGTGACAGGGAGCTGAGCCGTTTGATAGTATCAGCGCGGTGATAGCATGCGCAAACACTGTTTCCTGGTGCCCAGGCCACCTGTACTCAGCACACTGGAAACCTGTGTGACTTATTTTGACAGTGGCAGAAAGTATGCCTTACCTTGGATGCCAGCTGGTTATTTCTAGTAGTTTACCATTGAAAATTTCATGAATGGTTTGTAGGAGCTGTTCTTCTTAAGAAGAGAAAGAACAGTAAGTTGGAGGTTATTATGGAAAACCATAATCTACCGGGAGCAGTTAAGGGCATAGGAACTGAAGTTTCAACACTTTGGTACACAAAAATATTTGGGCTACTACCACCACGTGGTATCAGAAGTATTATAAATAAAACAAAAATAATTTATGTACCTGGCTTTTAATGACAAATTTGCCCCACTTAATCTTTGCCAGGAATCCATGTCATTCCCAGCAGCAACTTTTTACTTTGGAAATTCTGTGTTTTTCAGTAAGTTTTAATGCTCAGGTTATTACTGGAGTTTGCAGCTAAGGCTAAGGACTTCATCACATTCCTGTTATATAATGGAGCAGAGAGAATTTACACATATTTATATATATGTATGTAACTATGAAGTTTAATATTTAGTTTGAAAAATTTGAAGGCGTTTTTGAAACATGAGGGAGAAAATACACGTAGCTCCTGGAGATGCTATTAAATCTTCTGTTTGAGGGTTTGTGATGTGACCAGATGATGGCTAAATTACCTTCATGTTCTGTACCACCTTACCTTATGTTTTTAAATTTTTGTCAAACAGCGTTGTAATGTCTTAGTCTTTGTTGTACTCCAGTTACAATCCATCATACAGTGATTTATCAAGGGACATTGACAATAAGTCTCATTGTCTAGATGCCTTTAAAATAAAATGCTTCAAAGTTCTTAGTTATTTTAAACTGTCAATCTAAAACTATAAGAATATTTCATATAGCTAAAATAAAATGCTTTTTAGACTTTTTAACTAGAAATAATATTTTAATAAAGTCAGAGAACCTGAATATTGTCACTCAGTAATTACTTGTCTCTAGGCATTTGTCATAAGGAACTAATAAAAACTGTAAATAAGGGATTATTTCAGTAAATGATTATTGCTATGTTGTTTGTCAGTGGCAAACATTTGCAAGCAGAAGTGTTATTTGATTAATTTTTTTTTCTTCCAACGTTTCTATTTGTTCTTTGTCAAAAATCTCCATTTCCTTGCTGGATCATGGGCAAATGTGTATTTTAGAATATCTAAAGGAGAGGAAAATGTAGCCAGTTGATATAAGAAAATTTACACAGGAATGTTTTACCATATGAGAAAATAGGATACTAAGTGGTGAATTTTGATAATGATGAAAACAGCTAAATGAGCATTGAATAGAAACATAAAAATTAAAAGGGTGCCAGGTGGCCACAGTCAGGTGGTTTATGTCTAGTCCAAGCACTGAGTAGAGGAGGGTTGCTACAAGTTTAAGGCCAGCCCCAATGCTAGGCTATAGACTGAGATGTCGTCTCCAAAAAAAAAAAAAAAAACAGGGTTTTTATTGTTGAGAAGCGACACCATGTCCACAGCAACTTTGATAAAGGAAAATATTTAATTGGGACTTTGCTTACAGTTTCAGAGGCTTAGTCCATTATTGTTTGTTATGAAAAGATGCACAGTGGTGTGTGCAGATATGGTGCTGGAGAAGTAGCTGAGTGTTCTACATCTTGATCTGCAGGAAGCAGGAAGAGATGGCCACCCTAAGCCTAGCTTGAACATGTAAGAACTCAAAGCCCACCTCCACAATGATACAGTGTAACCTCCCTTCCTCCAAGGCCACACCTACCTCAACAAGGCCACACATCCTAATAGTGCCACCCCCTATGGGTCAAACATCCTAACACACAAGTCTATGGAAGGTGTTGTTGTTCAAACAACTACAGTAGTCATAGCTGGACTATTGAATTATAGGTGAGTTTACATATTTTTTATAGATTTCTATATGGCTCAAAATATTTTCAATGAGAATATGCTAGCTTTGTAAATATGTGAAAATTTTAGAGGAGCCATCTTAAAAGTCTGAGTTATTTAAGAAGAATTGGGCAAAGACCAAGTGAACAGACAAAATGAACATTAATATCCCTTCAGTTCTTGCCTAGACCCATTGACCAGAATCCATCAAAAGAACTTAGAGCCAATTAGCAAGGGCGGAAGAGAAACTGTTTTTGCGAGTTCTCTGAATCCCCATGCACATTTGTCCCTTAAACTAAGAGAGCTAGGTATGGAGTTCAAGCTGTTGTGGGGAAGGCTGTATTCTACTTAGCTTCTGTGAATGTTGTGAATCAAAGTCAGCATCTGGCCATCATGCTATTACACAGGATGATGATGTGAGCCCAATTTTCAAACAGTCTGTCTACATCAGCCTTCTTATAAAGCATACACAACCCATGATGCTTACATGTGTTTCCGTGTCTGCTTCTGGAATACTTATGTAAAATACAAAGACAAACATGTAAAGGACCACTTCATATGGGTGCACTTGGAAAGCTCAGCTGACATCAGTATAGACCTTTGAAACAGGAATCATGATGACCCGAACAAGTTGTCTCTTGTGAAGAACATAACTAAAATTTAAAAATATTTATTGCTAGTTGGTTATGTCTACAGCTCTCATGTAATTCCTTTTCAGGTGCATTACGATTGTTCTAAACAGGACTGGAATGATGCTGTCCCTTATCAGCATCAAATGGAGCCCATGTACATGTGGCATATTGAGCTAACAAGCTGTGATAGCCTTGGCAGGAGCAACACCTCAGAAGGTAGAGCTGCCAGGGTCTAGTCTTCATGCTGCTCTTTTGGCAGATTTGGTGCTGGAGGTCGATCGAGGCCTGGCGTCTGGGGTAGTCAGGCCAGGTGAAGCTGTGGCTTAGCTCAAAGACACACCCTGTCAGAGACACACATATCAGAGTTTTCCAAAATTCAGCCTGAACCTCATAGAGTTGGCTCTACTTTGTTTTTTTTAACCTCTTATTAACTTTCTAGAGGGTAAACCTGTTTTTGTTGGTTTGATCTCTCCCTCCCTCCCTCCCTCCCTCCCTCCCTCCCTCCCTCCCTCCCTCCCTCCCTCCCTTCCTTTTTCCACACAAAAATATCCAAGCCTGAGGTCATGTTGCCATCTGTTTGTGAGCTGTTTTGTTACTGAGTCTCTGGATCAGTATTACTCTTTGGAAGGAGGAAGTACAATTGATACTGCTTTAATTTTTCACGCTACGTCACTGATTAAATCTTTCCTGATTCTCTGTATGAGAAAAGTTTGTGAGTTTTGATTTTTCTGAAGCTTCATGAGCAAAGAAAAGTTGGTGAACATCACATGTTTTGAAAGCCTCAGAAACTGAGCTACACCATCTGGTAGGGAGTGAAATTTTGATCAAGAGAGGAAGTAATAGGGGCTGGAGAGATGGCCGAGAGCTTAAGAATAGATATTTTTCACTCAGAGGACTCGAGTTTGGGCCCCAGCACCATTATCAATTGGATCCCTGAGGTCTCCATTGGCACCTTCGTGCTTGCTAACACACACACTCTATCTCTCTCTCATCTAATCAAAAAAATTTTTTTATAAAAAGAAGTAACAGTAATATTTATAGTTTGCAAAAACCTTTCTGAGAACTTAGTGGTGTTGGGGTTGGAATCATGTATCAAGCATTAGGGTCTTTCTTTTTTTCTTTTCTCTTCTTTTTTTTAATTTAATTTTATTTTTTTCATTTTACATACCAAGCACTGTTCCCCTGCCCTCCCCTCCTCCCCCTCTCCCTACCTTCCTCCCACCCCCCTCCTCCACTCCTCAGCAAGGGTAAGGCCTCCTATGGGGAGTCTACAAAGTCTGGGATATCAAGCAGAGACCAGACCAAGCTCCACCCCCCTGCATCAAGGCTCAGCAAGGCATTGCTGTATAGGGAATGGGTTTCAAAAAGCCAGTTCATGCACTAGAGATAAACCCTGATCCCACTGCCAGAGGCCCCACAAACTGCCCAAGCCACACAACTGTCACATTCAGAGGGCCTGGTTCAGTTCCATGCAGGTTCCCCAGCTGTCAGTCTAGAGATAGATAGGGTTTCTTTTAAAAAGGGGGAGGTGAAGGATTCAACAAATATTTTGGAAGTAAGATCAACTGTTCAGGTTGTGGGATAAGATGAGGACATATTCATAGATTCGATGGCTGGATAACCCTGGGAAGTGGCTCTCAGTCTATTTCTAATCTAGTGGAGAGAAGAAGGGAACAGTTCATATGTACCAGCATTACTCTATGCTCAACTCATCAGTTCTTTCCATTGGTCCTATGAGTTGTGCTCTCTCTCTCTCTCTCTCTCTCTCTCTCTCTCTCTCTCTCTCTCTCTCTCTCTCTCTCTCTCTCTCTCTCTCTCTCCTCCCTCCCTTCCTCCATCCCTCTTGATTTCTCTTTTTCATTTTTTTTTTCCTTTGAGACATAGTCTCATCTAGTCCAAACTGCCCTTGAATTCCTGGTCCTCCTGCCCCCACATTGTAAGTCTAGGATCACAGGTGTTCCTCATCATGCCTAGCTCTGTATTGGAGTTTCAGTAACACAAGCTAATAGAGTTGCTTTCTTCTTAAACTCACGTCCACATCAGAGAGTCATACAGGATTCTCTCAAAAGGCACAGCTGCAGGCTCCACCATTTAACCCTTTGTCTAGAAGAAGTAAGAGTATGCGTCAGGGTTCTGCCTATTACCCTTTGGGCTAATAATGCTCTTCATTTCCTGGTCCACATACTCAGGTAGTGAGGAGAGAGGGTGTCTTTCCAGCCCAGCTGACCACCTCCTTATAATCTACTAAGCCTGTACACTCCCCCATTGCAGATGAGCTCCTCTGACCTTGATGTTCACTAGCTAAATCACAGCTTGTCCCTCTGCCCTCTTCAGTGTTTACTTGGTGTCTGAAGCTCTGGATTGTGGGCTTTCAATGTCTTACACAATGTCATTTCTGGTCATGGGTTGGAAAGCTGCCCTATAGCCTCTCAGAATTACTTCCCCATTGGTTTTGAACTTTTCTTTTCAGCATCCTTAAATTGTAGCTATACTCAACCTTTTCTGAGTCTTTTTTTTTTTTTCTTTTAATAGACTTTAACCTTAAGTGTCTTGTTTTGTTACTGGATCTTATTTTCTTGAAGGTTTTTGACTCAGGGTGGAAAGTAGCCCAGAATAATCTCAACATCTCAATGCTGCTTCTGCCTCCTTAGTGTTAGGTTTACAAATGTGCACCACTGTACTCGGTTTGTTATTTTTTCTTTCTTTTCTTTAATTTATAATGGCTTTCTTTCTCATTTGTCTAAACCACGAGTGGATGTTGGAAGCTAGCTGGTCGGGATTATTTTGCTGGCTCTCATCACCCTTTCTTGCCTGTTTTCTCCTTTGCATGTCATAAATATGCAGATCTATTAAAGCAGAAACAACCAAAGATGAAAACATAAACTGGTTATTAAATGATGAGAATCAGTGGCCACTCCAATGCTATTAATGCTTGATTCTAGCCCAGGCAGTTCTTACTAATCAGGATGAAATTTTAAGTACTTATTATCATGCTGCATATTTATATGGCCTCGCAGACTATATTGTGATAATTGATTCATTCCCACAGTAGTGACTTTAATCCAATCCTGTGATCACAGCTCCGATGGCCTAGTCACCTCCCATTAGGCTCCACCCCCCAACAGGGCTGCACTGCTGATTGTTTCTGACACAGTGAAAACATGTAGGAGAGGTACCATCCTCTGGTGGCAATCTAGTGGGGGCATTTTATATATCTTGTATTTTAAATTAGTTCATTTAGGCTATTTTTCTGAGAGTGTCTGTCTAAAGCAGGCTGAGTATATTTTTGTTTGTTTTTTGTAAGGTTTACATGATATAAGAGTGGTTTATGGTTGCTATAACACAAAGGACCGAAACTTCATGGTTTAGCATGAAAGATGATTACTTTTGTTGATGGTGGGGAAATGAACAACTCTTGTATCTTCTTTCATAGCTAATTGTCCTTGAAGTTAAATTTACATTGGTTTGTTTAGAGACTGCTTCCACAGACATTTGGCTTCTGTAATCTTCTTAGCAGTGCTATCCAGGAGTATACTTGAGGAAGTAAGAATACAGAGATAGTGCAGGACAGGACACTTCAACACACCCTGCATGAAAGAGATGCGCCTTCTACTCATGTCCTGAGCCCCAATGTTTGGTCAAGCCAAATGCAAAAGGGCTAGAAAATGAGGTCTTTCATAGGGAACGCCACAAACAATGCTTCTCTGTGAAAGGCAGTGTAGAGCTTTGGTGGACATTTGGCTTCCTTCGCCATGGGAGGAAAGTTGCTGTGACTATTGTATTCTAGCAAAAATGAATGTTATTCTTGGGTAGTGGTGTTGGAAATTTGGTCACTGAAAAATGGAACTGAAAAGTATTAAACCCACAATTGGATAAATTTAGAAATATTGCTTTATACCCAGAGATGTTTCACTACCAAGCAGAATCTCATTTTGATGATTAAGGAGATGCTTCTGGTTGCCTGAAATTTAAAGCAGTTATTTTTCTAGTTCCCCTCGCATCCTGTGATTTTTTTTTTCAGTTAAGAGATAAAAATCTCTTTCTGTGGTTGCTCAAAAATCTGCTAACTGAGATGGTCATTTTTCCATTAACATATATTTATAACACATCACCTTGTTATGGTTATAATTTGTATACATTCTGTATTATTAGTTGTCTACACTGGATGAACAATATGAATCTCCTTGTTTCCATCACTAGCCTAAAATTCTTTAAATGGTCAAGGTTAGGTAATCAAGGGCTTACATTGTGTGATGTTCTTTTCATTACCCACTGTGATGAACGGTGCCCATCTGGACCCTGGAAAGGATCATTAGTTTAGGCTTTTCATTTATACAATCTATAAAGATGGCCACTGATGCAAGTGATGGGAAGTCACAAAGGTGACTGAAACAACAGATGAGCCTGGGGAGGTTTTTCATTTTGCTGGCATAACCATAGCTTTTAAAGTGTGTGGAGTAAAATGACAAGAATAGGCAGATATTAAGATGTGTAAGTCTTCAAATAAGGAGCTCCGATCTATTTCTGTTTTAGCCCACATCTTTATTAATGCATTTCTATATGGACCTGGGTTAGATAAAAATTCAAACATGCCTTTATTTCTCTCTCTCTCTCTCTCTCTCTCTCTCTCTCTCTCTCTCTCTCTCTCTCTCTGCGCGCGCATGTAAAAACAGAGGATGAGATCTTACTTGGGTGGATATGTAAACTGGGATAGTCATGGAAACCTCAAATAGGTGTTGTTTGATTCGAGGCTTTGGTAAAAGGAGAAGTTACCTCTGTGATGTCATAGCAAGTGGCTTCCTGGTGGAGGACTGGCAGGGAGACGCCTGGCCTGTGAGTGAGGAGCAGGAAGCCAGCAGTTCTGGAGTCTGGGGAGCAAGATGGCCTGGGGTGAAGTCAGAGAAAGCTGTTAAGAGTAGGAACTGAGTTGACTGAAGCAGGGTGTCGTTCTTAAATTTAAGAGCTTTGTATTTAGCTGGGGGGGGTGGAATGGGAGAGAAATGGGGGGGGGGAGAAAGAGGAGGAGGCAGGGGGTTGTTTATATTGGAACATGAACAGATAAATGTGCCATAAGTTATAGGTACTTGTGATAGGTGATGTAAAAAGGCAAAGCTCAGTGGGCAGTTTAAGTGTCTGTTTATAAGATAATGCTATAGAATGGGATGTAAAGGATTGGGGTGGGGTTAAGGAAAGGCAAGGAGGAAAGGTCATTCTCAACAGGGAGCAGCACAGGACAAGGTAACGGAGGTGTGAGAGGCTCTGCTGTTTGTAATGCTTGTCAGAATGTCTTAATGCAGCAACCAAACAAATAAAAGCCACCCAAAGACACTGGAAAAGTATAAGAAGTAAGGGCAGGAAGGAAGGGCGGGAAGAAAGTAAGGGTGAGAAGGAAGTAAGGGTGAGAAGGAAATTGGAGCCAAACTGTAAAGTTCCTCCAAGGGAAGGACATTTTTTAAAAATGCACCAAATTTCCCTTTTTAACTGAATTGCTTAACTCCTCAGAAGCTGAAGACTCTGTTCCAGTATATTAAATTATTGTTTTAGTCTATTGCTGTTTGCCACCCCTTTAAGAGAGGAAAATGGCCAGCAATCATGGGAATGGCGTGTCTGTTTTTTCAGTGGCTGGACACAGAACTTATAGGGCTGTTTACTTTTCAGGTTTTGAGATAAAAACCATAATTTCTACATTCTAGTAGAGATTTAATAAACATTTAATAATCATTTAGTTTTTAAAAAAGATTAGGACATAGGATTTTTTGCCTTCCTTGGCTCCAGAGTTCTGGAGTCAAGAACTTTAGTGACAATTTCATGCTTATATAACCTTTTGGGAGACTTCCCATCTATATGGCTGCTATTAGTTCTAAATATCAATTCACTTTGTTGCCATGCATTATGGCTGGATCTTTTTAAAAAAATAAATTATGAATACATTTTTGATTCCTACTTATTACATTTATTTATTGTGTATAGGAGGCATGGATGCTGCACCACATGTATTGAGTTCTGAGGTCAACTTGGAAGAGGACCCTAAATGGTCCAGGGATGGAATTTAGGTATCAGGATTGGGTTGCAAACGTCTGTCTGGACCTGCTGAGCCATCTTTATGACCCTAAACACTAGGTTTTAAGTGGATCACTAACGTGTTGCTTCAATGTTTGAATCTCAAAAGACAGGCTCCATACTGAATCCGTTGGTTCTTCCTTTGAAGACTCCATGTTTCTCAGTTTCCTAGAAGAGCACGCGAAGGATGCCTTTTGCTTGACCCCCGAAGCAGTCACAGGAGTACTGTTCACTAATGAATTATGAAAAGATGCTCTCTTGATTAGAGTGGAGAGCCAGTGTCACGGGAACTGCGGGCTCTGGGGCCCTTAGGGAGGAGGGAGTGGCACCCCTGAGAATTTTCACAGGTGCCATCCTGGCTGCTCTAAAAGCTTTTCCTTAGAGGTTGGTAGAACAGTGGATGACTGGGTTGGTTGCACAAACATTCTAGAAGATACATGTTCACATAAATGAAATGTTTCATTCTTATTCTTAAAGGACAGTTTTATTTACTTATTTTTAATTAAAAAATGTGTATGGGGGGGTTCCTATGCATGGTGTGTCTGCCTATTGCCTTCAAAGTCAAGAAGAGGGTGTCCAATCCTCTGGAACTGGAGATACAGGTGGTTGTGAGCCACCATGTGGGTGGTTGGGAATAGAACTGGGGCCCCTGAAAAAGCAGTCAGTGCTTTTAATGACTGAGCAATCTACCCAGGCCCTTCAAGTATAAATTTAAAATGTGAGTAGCAACTTATATAAAGTGGAGATTTGTGTTGTACTCTGTTAATGCCTGTACCTCCAAATCTAACACTGGATTGTATCTTATTACATGTAGTCACATTTTAATGAGCTTTAGATGACAGAACTTAAGTATTTTGGTATCTTAATAATTTCATGAAATACAATTTGGAAAAGAACAAAACATGTTTTCAAAGCAAGTCAAATCACCTGAGGTGGCAGAAGTTGCCATTGATCTGTAGTTGTGGCCTTGATGTTGATTCTGCAAGCACTATTTCTGACACATGAAGCATGACTGTCATGCCTTACATAGATGAGTAAGAAGGTTCAGGGAAGTGGGTGAGCTGCTGTTTTGTTGCCCTTCCCCGTCACTAGGCTGAATTCTGCTTAAACACAGACTTTGCTTTTTCTGAGCCTGAGCTCTGTTTCACTTAATTCCCATAGTACAACAGGCACCTCAATGGCTTGAAACCAATATAGTTCATCTTTTCTCATTTTCCTGTGGGCTCAGCTGGCTTTACTTTATGTGGCATCAGGACAGCATTCTCAGAGGCAGTTTCTAGAAACCCCACAATCTGCTCACTGACAAAGTCATATGCCTACCCCAACTCATCTGGAAAATGGATCCTCCTTGATGAAAAGACATATAAATATTTCATGATCTTATGAAATCTGTCATGACACCATACTGATTTTAATTGTTAATATGTTGTATTATTTTGCATTATTCCAAAGCTTAAGAATGCTAGAAAAGAAAACTTTAGACTCTCAGAGAGACGAGATGGCTCAGTGCATAGACACTTGCTGCCAAGCCTGAATTTGAACCCCTGATCTATGTGATGAGAGAACCAATTCCCACAAGCTGTCCTCTGACTTACATAAATAAATAAATAAATAAATAAATAAATAAATAAATAAATAAATAAATAAATAAATAAGCAAGCAAGCAAGCAAGCAAGCAAGCAAGCAAACAAACAAACAAACATCTTGTACCCCCTCAAAAAAACAAACACTTTAGACTCTTGATTTGTAAAATATGGTTCCTAATTTTAACCCACTTAACCATTATGAAGAAGATAATGGTTTGAAAGAAATAATATGCATAAAAGTGCTTTGAAAAATCCATCACTGGGGCCATCTGTAGCCTGAGGTGTTATTACAATACAAAGGTGCTAGGTTTCATAATTGAAAAGAGAGCTCCATTGATCTTGAAAAGTAGTTGAGAAAGTGATACAAACATTGTCTTCAGTTCACTGGGCATATTGTTTTTTTTCCTTTGAGAGGAAGAAAAACACTATTTTTAAATTTTTTTGAAATGCACTATGACATGGTAATTGTTATGTAGTTTTCTGTCATCTGTGTGTGTAAAATCAGAGAGTAGTAGTTATATGAAGAGTCTCCATCTTTTGAGTAGTTGCTAGTATTAGAACCAGATGCACTCATACAAAATATCTTTGGAACCATCTAGTAGGAAGCAAATGGCTTTGACTAATGTAGACACACTGCTATCTCAAAAAGCACCCCCATTGCTCAGTTTAAATCTTCTCCTTCTACAGATTGCTCTAGCCTTGACTATAGTTTTTATAAAAATCTAAGATCTCTGACAAGCAACAATTTTGTATCATATATTATTACTCTTAACACTCACTCTTTCCAAATCCTGATTCCTTTTGGCATCTCAAAATACTACTGCAGTATGCTAAGTTGAGTTAGAAAGTGTTGAAGGATTGTAACCAAATGGGTCTCCTCCTCAGATTTCTCCTTTTGAAGGGGTATGTGCAATTTTAGGGCTTATTGGAAGAGATTCTTCACAATTACCCTGAGAAACCTGTAACTGTTATAAGGACAAAATGCTTACTTTTAGGTGTTTGTTCTTTTTATTGAGTTGTTATTTGTGTATGTCTGCTCAAATTGCATCCTTCACCAGGAAGCCTGGGGCTTAAAAATATTTAGAACTCAATACTCAAACACATTCCAGTTTCCTCAAAATATATTCTAAATTTGAGTTTGTTACCAGTTTACTATCAGAAGGTTTTCCATAAAGGTTTTTGAAATTTTAATGTCTGTGTAAAAATACTATGACATCCAGCCAGCCTTGTAGCTTGAATATAATGATTTGAATGGGGATGGGATTCGTACAGCCTGGTCATCATCCATATCCCATGCTTACATAACCTGCTTGGCTGTGTTTGGTGTCTGAGTCTGAGCCAATGATAGAATAATGGCTAAAAGGGGCCAAATACTCCTCTGATGCTTAATATTTGAGGATCATTTGGGAGCTGCTACTAGGAATGTTGATTTTGCATCTGTGATAAGAATGGAGACTCTCAGAGTGGGAAAAAAAGAATTGAATTTCGAAACCCTTCTGCCTCCTCAGGCTCTGAATAACAGTAGCATAGATTGCTTGGAGATGATCATGAAAAGCAATCTTGGCAGTGATACTTCGGCACAGATTGTACCTGCTACTTTAAAAATGTCTGCCTATCAGTCATCTTTACCAACACATTCATGTCGAGGCCAACCCAACCTGAAAATTCTGACCTCCCTTGATGTCCTTATAAGTTATAAAAATGAGGAAATAATTGTAATTCCAAATTGCCTTAAACTCTGAATTTAAAAATTTAGACAAATTAAACCAAGCATTATTAAATCTTTTCATCAAGTGTTGGGTTGGTATAATCTTTAGGAGTTTTGATATATAATGTGCTTTTAAAAATTGACTTCTATTTATGTATATGAATGTTTTCCTTTCATGATTGTATATGCACTGTCATGCTTGGTGCCTGCAGAGGCCAGAAGAGGGTGGCCAATCTTTTGGAACTGGAATTGCAGCTAGTTATAAGCCAATGTGTAGGTGCTGGGAAACAAACCTCAGACCGCTACAAGAACAGTGCCACTCTGAGCCACAGTTCTAGCCCTCTTGATTTGTATTTTTAAATTGTGTGTCCCACAATTTGGTCATTATTAAACTTACCCAAAGTCTAATTATCATTTTCATAGGAGGTGGAAAATTTAATGCTGATTAAAAAGTAAATCTACACAAATGAGCATACTTCTGTTTTTGAAATCAGAGAAACGGAATGGGTCTATGCTATAGGAAAATTACCCAAATTAAATTTTATCTATAGTAACTAATGTCGGTGAATACCTGTGTTTGTACCAATGCCTGAGATAGAGAGAAGACCTTAGATGAGACATTGGAACACACAGAAACAATGATCCTTGGATAACTTTGCAAAAAACAGTGTTTGTTTACTATGGCCTTGTTTCCAGGTCTGTTCCTTACCTCTTAAACACATGTCACAGCTGCCACCAGATTCCAAAATGGTCTTTTTCAGCCATTTTAAGTGAGCTCTATGGCAGCCTGAGATGTAAGAATTTATAATCATAGCTATTATGACAGGCAATAAAATTGAACAGAGTGAAATAGTTGGAAATTGAAATTTCCTTATAAAACAAAAAACATATGTTGCTGTTGTCATGGTTGCTTACATCTGAGGCTGTCTGAATTGTGTTAGTGTACTCAGTTATTTTTAGGGATTGTACACAGATGAAAATATCTTTGAATTTATTTGAGAGAGAGGGTAAGAATATTTGAGTTTATTTAGGATGGCATCTGGCCACAAAACACAAGTCTCACTACATGAAATAGCAAACACTATCATTTGATATAGTGTGGAGCTGACTGAGGGCTGGGTGTGTGTGAACATGAACATGTGCTGAGAAGAAGCTTGATGGCCACCCTGAGGGGAACAGTGTTATAAATCTTCAATAATTCAAATGTTCTCAAACCAGCAGTCTGATGGCATCCCAGAGCTTGAGATGTGACAAGTGACAGACCCCAGAACTGCAGATACAGAATCTGTATTTATACTCATGGCTGAGCCCATGTCCACTGAAGTTAAAGAAGCATCAGGCAAGAGACTGGATCCCATCTCCAATTACCTGTGTGGCTTCTAATATGTTACTACATTATGTATTTTAGCTCCCTTCATTTCTTTCCAGTGAGTAAATGTTAATTCTGGGCAAATTAATTTGATGTCATCATTTACTTGTATTTAAAAGAGAAATAATCATGCCTGCCTTATATTATTGTAAGAATTAAATGAGATAAATGTAAAGTATATGGGATACTGAAGACATGGCTAATAACTGTGTACCATGGCTCTTTTAGCTATAATTTTTCTGTGTATAATGCTATCCTATAGATTGCATGACAAATGGGTTGGTAAATTAGTCTCAGAACTTCATGTACAGGTACATATATTTGGCTTTTAAAAATTAAGAGATGACAAGATGTTAAGACGGTTAAATAGCCCAACAGAACAGACACTGGAGCTGGGTTAAACCAGCTGCATCTGCTCAGTCCTTTTGACTCTGAGTTGGTCATTTACCTTCTGTGGGATTTTGTGGCTGCTGTGTGACATATAAGATGTTTGAGGTTGCTTTACTACAATTTTATAGATCTCTAGAGGAGTAATGGCCAGATACTGTGAGCACATAATCTGAATCTGTGAGAACAGTGACCAAGGGTCAGATAACTTGAGGATTCACAGCATCAGATTGGGTACTTTTTAAGTTTCAGAAAATAGTTGAGATTATTTACTTTCTGCTTTAGCCAGACACATGCCCCAATTGCCTATTTCTAATGCCAAATCATTTTTCTACAGGAAGCAATTGCTTTATGAAAATCTGTTCCATGTGTGACCAAGTTCACACATATTAAGAAAGCTCCAGATAAGGACCAGTTGTTGTGGTGCACATCTGTAATCATAGCATTCAGGAGGTTGTGTCAGGACCATTTTGAGTTCAAGGCCACTGTGGGAGACTTGTGGAGTTCAACACCAGCCTACCCTACACAGTGAGACCCTATCTCAAGTAATAATAGAACAAAATATTGTCTAAGAAGACTGCTGTTACCTTCTCTGGAAAGCCTCCTTTCTGAGTGATACAGAGGCACTCTTTCTGAATCACTGCAGATATTATAAACAGCTCTTTACAGGGTGAGAGCAAGCAACTTTAATCTAATACTTTTTACTTAAAAATCCACTCAAGGGGCTGGGGGTAGAATGCCCCAGATAATGCCTTCTAGCACACATGAAGCCCTGGCTTCCTTTCCCAACACCATATAAAATAGGCGTGATGGTATGTGCCTGTATTTCCAGCATCATGGAAGCAGAGGCAGGAGAATTAGAACTTCAGGTTCATCCTTAGTTACACTGTAAATTTGAGGCCAACCTCAGATACATTAAATCCTGGTCTCAAAAATCAAAACAAAAGTAAAAATTCACCAAGACTGATTCTTCTCTTGTTTAGTAGTAGAGCTTGGAGCAAAGAATCAACTATATGATAACTGAGAACTTGATAATTCTTCTATACTTGAAAACTTGCTTCCAATTCCCAGTTACCTTGGACTTGTGTTACAATGCTTTTAAGAATAATAAGCCTTCTTGGACTTTCTCCACTGTACTGTTTTGTTTGTCATTCTTTACTGGCAATGATGAATTTTCTCAGTGAGCATGCAGCCAACACACCGAATAAATATTTAAATTGAGTTGCACGTTGAGTGAATGTAAATTAAATTAAGCAAATTTTCTCCTTCTTATACATCTGAAAAATCACACCCCATTGAGGAGGCTTGTTATTTTAAAATAAAGGGAAAAAGAAAAGAAGAAAGAGAAAAGGGTTTCTGAAAAATTAGGGAGTGCTATTTTACTTTGGTCTTATAAATAGATAAATGCCTTTCTTATCAGCACATCTCTGAAACAAAGACTTCCAGTCAGTAGGAAAGAGACTGTCTCAAGAGAATCATGCCCACATAATAAGGATTAGGAGCGTGGCCACAGATCTAAAGGGAGAGCATTGGTCACAGATTCACAACAATCATTTCCAGCATTAAGAAAACCAGAAGGAATTTATTGTGATAAGGAGAAGCCTATAGCCATTGTAAAGTTAAAGCTGTAATAGATTCCATGTTGCATGTTTTATAAGATGTAACAGACATAAATATTCAGTGTATTTTGTTAAATATGGTAATTTGATAATTTTGACATATATAGGTACACATACACATATAGATGTATATATACACCATTAATCTATCATATCTATAGATATGTTTAATTGATAGGTTGGAATTAGATTCCATGTTTTCCCAGCGAAACTTTATCCTTATGCTGAACTTTAAGACATATGGGTATATTTGTATACATTTATTATGTTTATTCAAAAACTATTGTTTTTGCTGCTGTAGTTAGGGGGGTTGTTTTGTTTTACAGTTTAGGGTGTGGCTGGGATGTGTGCTGCAGCATGACTGGCCTCCAGTGGCAATTTAGAAGAACAGCATCTTTGATGCATCTGAAGCTAAGGTAGAAAATCAGGATCACAGGGCACACATTTAATTGGTGGGGGTTGATGAAAGGGAAGTGGTTTTTGTCTCATTTGTTTTGGGGATGCCCTACACGGGAGAAATATTCAGAAACTGATGATGCTTTAATGCACACGTTGCTCAGAAATTTTCCTCACAGAAAACGCACAGGTCTTTATTGGTTTTTATTTTCTAATTTTTAATTTAATGGCAAAGAGTTTTGAAATGAAAAATAACACTGTGCAGCGAGATTACGCTATACATGTCAATGAGCTCTATAGCCGTTCTGAAGCTGTGGAATTTGTACGTTTTTTAAAAAAAATAGTAGCGATACTGGAAATTGAACTTGGAGTTCAAGGCATGGGAGGAGCAAGTGCTCTATTACTAACTAGACCCTCAATACATACCCCCATTATTAATTAAAAATACAGTTACAGAAGGTTAGGGGTAGAGGGGAACTTTTACAACTTGCCAAATATTGTCTATGAAATCCAAAATGTTGGATTTTTTTACTTTATATTGGCTTTCATGCTCTTATTATATTTTCTATGAAAAGAGATTGATTTCTCTCTGTCTTCTTTCTGCAGTATTGATACTTCCTTATTAGCTTTTCTGATCTGTGCCTTTTTCTTATAGCTTTGATTAAATATTCCAAGAACTCTGAAGTTATACAAATTGAAATTGTGCGGAACAATCGGCTATATAATTGGAGAAAGTGCATAAGATGGCTTTTCAGTTTTACTGGCATTGAATGTAAAGCTATTCCACTAGTGAGATTGGGTGTTGAGAGAATTCCCTGTGATAATCATCAGACAGAAAGTGCCTGGATCTTGAGCTGTTATCTTTTAGCATGTCCAGTCACATCCTTCGATTATTCTAGCAAGAAAAGGAGCACCCATCAACATGATGAGGACCAGTATTGTTTCCAAAGCCTTGAGCAATGGTTATGTGGCCTTTTCTTGACAAACATTTTTACTCCTTGAATTCCACACTGTAGCTAAGATTGTCATTCACCTTTTTAACCTCAATGGACTTTTTTCAAAGTAAGCCTTTCAGCTGCTCCATTGGGGTAGTATAGTCTATACTGTGGCACTTGTGTTAATTTTGCCAAGCCATGGGTTTTGGTTACAAGTATCCTCCTAAATTCTGCCTGCAAAAGATATGAGCTTATGTTTACTTCTAACAGAGATTTCTCTAATGGACTTCAGTTAATAGAACTCATGGAGGATGGCTATGGTCCTTATTAGGACTCTTGGCTATTTAAGTCCTGTTTTTCTGGATGAGTCCCAGCATGCTTGCTGCATGGTAGGTGTGGCTGCTTTGAATTATGTGTAAAGGTAATAGATTTTGGTATGTAAATTATGCATGATTTATATGATTTATTATTACAATGAAGTTTTACTGCTTTCCTAAACAAAAGGGGATATGAGGCTAATGGTGGTAGCTCATGCTTTGGGCTACCTAATTTTTATGTAAATTTATTTCCTGCATGTTGTATTGAGGGTTAACTTCATTGGAAGAAATGTTTATTTATTTATTTATTTATTTATTTATTTATTTATTTATTTATTTATCTATCTATCTATCTATTTATTTTTGAAACTGAGACTTAAATATTGTATCTTTTGACTTTGAGCCTGAGATCCTTCTGCAGCTGATTCCTAAGTTCTGGGATTATAGGCACCCTACACCATACTCACCTTACTCATAAAAAGAAAACATAGAAAAAGATTCAGGAAAATAAAAAGCTGCAGATATTTGAGCACCACTGATTATTTAATTTCTATGAAGCTAACTTTGCAATCAGGTTTATTGTTTAGTTTAAAGGGAAAATATCTTTTGCATACGCATAGAAATACACCCAGGTATGATTTGAGCAAAATGATGACTAACGCCTGGTAGTCTTGTGAGTCAATAAATATTACTCATAGGATGCTGGGAAGACTGTTTCAGAATTTATATTTCCTTTTTATAGTTCCCTATAAAAGGAATTTTATATCAATGAGTGTATTTTTAGAAAAGATCCAAAATCCAATAAGCAAAGGTTCTATCTTAGAAGACCAAAGGAAAGAGATCAGTATAAAGTTTAAGCAAAAAGAGAAAATAACAAATTAGAACAGATAGATATAAATGTAAGAAAGTGAAACAGAAAAGATAAATGAGAAGTTGGTTCTTTGACAAGGTTAATAAAAATGGTATGACTGTAGCTTGAATATAGAAAATGCAATCACTAATGCCGGAAATGGAAGAAGAAGCATTATCATTGATCTCATGGGCATTAGAAGAACCATAAATAAATATTACAGTCATCATAGATAAAATTCATCAATTCGTTGTAACCACAACCTACCAGGAGCCATAGGAAGAGAAACAGTTAATCAGGAAGCTTATACTTATCAAAGTCATTGAATCAGTAATTTATCTCCTAATAAAGAAAGCATGAGGACCAGATGTAAAAAACACTTAGAGAAGGAATGATACCAATTGTTCACATCATATAGTGAATAGAAAAATAAAAATTAAAAGTAAATACTTCTTAACTCATTCTATGAGGCTAGTGTTTTCCTAATTAAGCCAGAAGACAACCAAAGACAACAGTTCTTGTTGAAATGAATGCAAAAATATTTAGTAAAAATTAACATGTGAAATACAACAATGTACCAAAATCAATTTATTCTGGTTCAACATTCAAAACTCAAGGTTTATGATATAAATTAATAGGTTGAGGGAAACTCCTTTTGTGAATACCCTAAATGACAAAGTACATAGTACATCTTTTTTTTTTTTTTTTTTTTTGATAGTAGCGATACTGGGAATTGAACTTAAAGTTCAGGCATGGGAGGGGCAAGGGCTCTGTTACTAACTATACCCTCAACTCTCAATACATACCCCATTATTAATTAAAAATACAATTACAATTACAGATGGTTAGGGGTAGAGGAGAACTTTTACAACTTGTCAAATACTGTCTATAAAATATCCCTATAGATGAATCATTCAAAAGTGTGAAGAAACTGCTGTTTTTTCCTTATTACTGGGAGAAAATTAAGACTCTCCCTCCTGCCATTTGTAGTCAACACCCCCCTGGCAACTTAGGGAGGTGAAGCAATTCTATAAGAAACATTTAGTAGATGCATGATTCTTTCTTGTCAAGGGAAGTAGAAAATTCTAGATATATTAATAGTGTTAACTGGACTTTCAAGATTCATACAAGGTCAGCATTTTTAGTCATCAGCGTTACTCCTAGTATTTTTAGCCACCAAGCCCTGTGCTCATGCATCTGTTTATCTCTGATGATGGCCTAACCACACATGAAAAAGTCCAGTGTGGCTCATGCATGGCCAGGAGATGGCACCAAAGAGAGATCAGCTAGAGAAGGATTTAGAATTATTTCTCAGCACAGTAAAGACTTGCTTAGGCCTTTGCTGAGCAGAGTCAGATCTATAGTTTACCCTTTTTATTTATTTATTTTTATTTGCCGTGAGGAAAATGGAGGAGTGGTGAAGTATAAGTATGAACTAACAGGAAGCTACTGTTTAAGATGGAGTGAGAGGCAGCTATGTATGGTGTCTGGAGATATGAAGAGAAGACAGTTAAGTGGCAAAATTGATAAGATTCAGTATAAGATGGCATGTGGCCAACTTGCAGGATTTTGCCTGGGTTCTCCTTATTGACATTTGCAGTCCGAAGGAGAAACAGTTTGGAGAAAGATCCACTGTATGTAAAGTTGTCTAAATGGGTGTTTTGAGTTGATAGTTGAAGAGAAATGGGAGTCAGAGATAGGAACTGTGTATTTGGCACAGATATGAGATTTAAAGTTGTGGAAATAGATGCTACAGCTGTAGAGACCAGAGAGAATGTGTAGAAAGAGAAGAGAAATTCTCAATGTCAGCTGTGGATGGAAGACACAGCCTAGCCACAGGCAGCCTTGTCAGTTCCTGTTGTGGGAATTTGTTCTGCCAAAGACCTTGGGGTCTCTGACCTGATGGGTGGGGTCTTTTCTGGGTACATGAATGGTTAAAACTGAGCAGGGGATATATTCACTCTCTTGGTGTTCAGGATAAGTAGCAGTGCTTGCTTTGTTCATTTTATATACCAATAAATCCTTTAACAGACTCTCATGGTTCACATAACACTTGGCAATGCGGGGCCCGAATCCATGACCCGGAGATGAAGAGTCTCATGCTTGGGCTGGGAGCCGAGAGCACGGGTGGCTGGGCTTTGAGGTGACTCTGCAGTGAGGGGGAGCTTGGCATCAAGGGAGGCAGTAGCAGCACTCAGATCAGGTCTGAATCACTGAGGGGGGTGGTCATGGTGGTAGAGGAGGCGGGTACGAGTCAGCTGTGGGCAGAGTCATGACCAACATTGCAGGGGCACACATCAAGCTGGAGTTTAAGGAGGTGCGGAAAAGCAAGGAGATGAGATAAAATCAAAGTAGATCTTGTCGATGGAAATTTTACAAACTGCTTTAGATCCTTCCAGGGAGGTAGTGTCCTGAAAATGCATCACTGAGCATCATTTGTGCCACTGATGATGCATCAGCATTTAAAGAAGAGGCCTTTCCTGTCAGTATTTTAAACATCAGCTGTCTAGAGTTCATAGTGTTGTCCACATTAGTCATTTTTCATTGTGAAGCATGAATAGACATCTAAATGTTTATTAAGATATAGGAATTGGATGTTTAAGCCTATATTTATAATGAAAGACTGATATTTGGGTATTAAAAAACAAAAAAAAATCAATTATAACTTTTGTTTTCCTTCTCTCACTCTTTTGGGCAGTGTGATATGAAGTAAAGAATTTCCAGAGACTTGGCATGAGGTATCTGCTAGCTAACCCCAAGCTGATAAACTCCGGGTTATCATTTCAGCATGACCCAGGTTTCAGTAGTAAATGAGGAGATGTTAGTCCCTCTCTGTCAATCCTGAAGTCAGGTATGAAGAGGCATGCTTTATCTGGACTCGAGATACTGGAGGTTTCAGTCTCTGAAGAGTTGGCTGCTTCGTTGCTTTAGGCCCACGAGTGAGGCATCGCACCAGGATCTCATGTGATGAATCAAGCTGCTCACTTTGTGGCTGGGAAGTGGAAGAGGCAGAGGCAGGGAGAGTGATTCTAATAGCTCCTTCAAGGGCGTCCTCATCTATCTTGGCTCACCTTTCAAATATTCCAGCGTCTCTCCATAGTGCAAGCTGTTGAACGATCTGGGGATTGAGTGTTCAACAGATGGGCTTCTGGGGGACATTTAAGACACAAACTGTAAAGACCATAATTCTTACTTAATGTTTGTATTCTGTATGTTAAATGCTGCATATAGTCTTGTTAAAAAAAAGTGTTGTGTTTATATGTGTATTTATCTCTGCATGTGGATGTGTATGTCTGTGTCTGCATGTTGTGATTTTGAAGGACATGTGAGTTTCTTGGGCTGAGAAATAGGAGTAAATATAAACACTTGTTTTGCTTCTAATAAAAATAGTTAAAAACCACATTTTTATAAAGAGATCTTACATTATTTTGATGATGAGAAATGATTGTAAACTTGTAAAAATTGAATTAGAGTATAAACCAAAGAAGAAGGCAAAGAGAAGAAAACAGCAAGTAAACTGTGACTTGTGATGTATGTAGGATGAGGGTAAGGAGCATGATGCTGGTAACCTTGGAACCCCTCCTGGCAGCAGAAATAGAGCTAGCTAGAATGGAGGAACTCAGTGACCAAAAGGAAATGGTTCCAAGAAAGAGGTGCTAACCCAGTCATGTGGAGAAGCTCTAACATACAGGACAAGGTGGTCCAAGCTGACAGGAAAAACGCAGAAACTTAAGGGGAGAGGTATCTTTGTATTCAGTAGAATTATTGGCAGTTGATCACTTATGACAAATCTTATTAAAGGGGAAGTACTAGGGATGTTAATAATCCCAGATGGGATTCAGTCTTGACCACAAAATGTAACCCAGTTATCAGAACAGGTTCTATTGTGAGTTGGTCCTATATTTTAGAAACTGTGAGAACAATTTAGAAGAATTCTTAATTGAGTATCAAGTAGGCTTTGCTGTGAGAATTGGATAGTTGAAGGGCTAAACCAGGTAAGCTGTATTGGTTTGAGATGCTTCAGTGACAAAGGCTAAGCATGTAAAAAGAAGAAAAAATGTCTAAAGGAAGAGTTGAAATACTTAAGAAGATAAATTTTTGAGACAATTATGTTTGTAGAATAGAATTCATCCCAAACTGATCTATGCCATTGGCCATTATGTCAGGAAACCAATTTTCCCACTGGGTCTGATATAAGCACCAAGAGTCATGGGTGAGACAATTTCCTCATAGGACTATTTCTGAGACCTTTACATCTTCAGAAATTTGTGTCTCTGCATGCAAATTAAGGGTTTAATATTTTAGAGTAACTCTCCCATGATGTTTGGACATTTTTACCCCAAGGAGTCTGATTATATTGTATTCTGTATACATTGTAATACACTTGAAGCCTGATGTTATATAGGTTAGTGTAGAGTCTAGGGTTGCATCAACAGAGTTCTTTTTGAAAATTAGCTGTTAATATTTTGTTGTAACCTAAAATGAGGTCAAAGAAATCTTAAGTGGAGATGCAATGCCCAAGATCCTGTAACTACATGGCTATACTTCACTGTGCTTGAAATTCCATTTTACTTAGAAAATTATAGTATTATCTACATTTTGTATTAGACTTTTACAGTTTAATGTCATATTGTATGGCTTGTTGGAAAATACATTGCCTATCTTCTGTAGAACAGAGAACAAAAGAAATACCCACTAAACAAAATACACCTCCCCTCTCACTCATATATATATATATATATATATATATATATATATATATATGAGGCAGAGAGAGAGAGAGAGAGAGAGAGAGAGAGAGAGAGAGAGAGAGAGAGAGAGAGAAAGGGAGGGAGGGAGTAAAGGAGGGAGGGAGGGAGGGAGGGAGGGAGGGAGGGAGGGAGGGAGGGAGGGAGGGAGGGAAAGAGAGCAACATAAAGAGATTCCTTTAAACCTTAGGCCACAATTCCTCAAGTCATTTTAGAGAAACTGGATTTTAATATCTCCCATCCAGTAGAGGGCTATCAACCTTCATTAATTTCTAAGAACACATTTGATAGTCAGTCTATGGAGTTTATTTACCAGAAAGCAGAACCTTCCCTTGATGTTGTATAATCTGTAACCATAACCCAGTGTCTTTAAGTGACAAGGGGCTAGAGTTGCCTTTTCAGAAGGTTCCTCAAGGTGTGGAGGATGACAGGAACCTCTACTGTGATTGATCACCCTTCCAGATCTAATGTCAGCATTTTATGGACCAGGATGTGGACATTTCCCTCCTGTCAACCTCCCAATGCTGACAATGCGGACAAGTACATAAACAGAGTAGTTTCTTCTGCTGAATTTTTATTTCAAATACGTTTGTGGTTCGAACCATTTTGTGCTAATGCTGTGATTTGGAGGAAGATGTCATTTTATTTCTAGTGTTATAAGGGGAAAACATTTTAACAAATGTTTTTCACAATATTTCATAGGTGTTTGTGTGTGAAGCCTATATGAAAGGGTCTTTTCTAAAACTTTAATTTAGGGATGATTATAGGAATGAAAAAGACTTCCATTGCCAGACTCTGTCACTCTTAGTGGAAGAACTTGTTCCAGATCCCTCTATTTGGAATTGTGCCTATGTGGTTGTCAAATGGAGGCAATTGTTCTTTGTTTTGTGTTTGCACTCCATACAAAGCTTTGTGATGGGACCCTTTATTGTGATTGAGGCCGGCTCTGACTCTCTAAAGCCACGTTAGTCCTGTGCTTTCTTGTTGGTGTTTTACCCTTACAGTGAGACTCATTCCAGCATGCTACAAGGACAGGTTACTCTGGCCTCTCTCTTTTACCAGTAGTTTAAAGCAGTTGCCTAGTGGATGATGATGACAGCTAGAGATCATCAGTCTCTTCACATACTGTTTTGGGCTCTATTGTATTACTTTCCTGGCCCATTCACTATGAGGTTTGGGGCTTGTTTTGCCCTAAACAATAATGGTTGTAGTTTCTACTTGCTGAGTTCTTACCACGTATAAAAAGCATTCCATTTTAATTAGACACTATCTCCATGAAGAGTAAAAAGACATTTAAGCTCACAAAAGATAGGAAATACACCCAATGTAGGGCTCAAGTTGAGATGCAAGATTGCTCATTGCATAAAGAAGCTCTGCTTTTCGAATAGAATCAAAACTGTTACGATCAACTAGTAAAAGGAATGATATATGGGGAAAGTTATAAAAATGATACATATTTTATTTCAGGCCCAGGGATATAGTTCAGTTGGTGGAATGCTCACCTAGCACGTAGGAATCCTCAGGTTCAGTCTGTGCAGCCTTGCGGTGTCAGTACTCAGGGGGTTATGTAGTAAGTCGCAGGCCAGCCTGGGATACACAAGACCCTATGTGAAAACAAAACCCAGCGTTTTGCTTCCTCTCACACACATCACTGGATCATTTTACAGTGATGATTGTGGTCAAAATCTCTGTGAAAACAGCTGATGGTTGAGAGTTTTCTACTGGTCAGGGTGTGGCATTGCTTCTTTTAAGATGAACAATGACAGGTGGATCTTGCTTATTTTCTGGGTTGGTCTCTATTGAATGCAATGAAAGCATGAAGATATTTGGAAAAGAATTTTATTGTGGAATTTATGTTTCTGATGATTCTGCCTCAGCACTTTACATCTGTTTCATCTTACCCAGATTTCAGTAGCATTATAAGGGAACTACATTTAGCAAGTCCTTATAAAACATTTGTATTATTCTTCATGAATCGACTTAAAAAGCATTTCTTTTCTTTACCTACACATTCCCACTTGTGCACATGCATGCCGTGGCACCTGTGTGGAGGTCGTAGGACAACGTGAGGAAATTGGTTCTCTTCTACAGTGTGGCTCCCAGGCTTTGAACTGAGAGCAGCAGCTTTGATGGTAAGAACCTTTACCTTCTGAGCCGTCTTTGAAAGCCCTTGAAACAAGAAGATTTTTTGCAACTCATATTCATTTAGATATTAAAAAACTTTCTTAATTTATGTAACTGAAATAAGGAGATCAATAAAGGTAAAAAGATTTTAAATAAACATGCCAGACTTTTGGTAAACTTCATAGTGAGAGAAAAATATACATGTCATATGTAGTAGTTACTGGGCAGACATTAGAGAAAATACTTTGTCAGTTAGTTGACAAAGCTTTTGTTCCGTTTTCCAGTAAATCGGAGGAGAATGAGCCAATTATTTTCTATGAAGACAGGATATTGAATGCTATGTGTATTAAGGTATCAGAAACAGAAAAGGATTCTATTGATGTTTTGCGTTCAGAAGGCTAGCCAGGTTAAATATTGACCAGAGTTTCTACTTAGTTCTTCATTTATTTTTTTATATAAAATTTACAATCTCTAAAAAATGTCTATTACTTCATGTTTATCTATTAGATCTCAGTGAATTTTTGAAGACTGAAAGGTTTAAAGTTCAATTTTCTATGAAAATTTATTATATTCTTTATACATATTATACTATAGCCTATCAATGTTTATAGTTATATATTAATTAAAATACTAAAAACTTAAATGAAAAGCATCATTTTATATTACAAGTGTAATTCCTTTTTTCTTCATTGATTCATGTTTACCTTTGGATAAACTTCAATTTCTTAAGTGCTGGGAACCTATTATAATTTACTTGAAAATATATTAAGACAGTGAGATAATGGAACCAGTTAGTAGATAATTCTGGCATAAGGCATAGCAAGCTTGCAAACAAGAATTGAATTTGGTCCTGTTCAATTGTTTACCTTCCTGAAACTGTTGCCCTGTGGGAGACAAATGAGCTTCTCCTATTGCAAGGCACACTATTCTACCTCTCTTGGCTTTTCTCATCTGTTGTGGATAGAAAGTACATGATGGCAAGTTTATAGAGGACATTTAAATATCTGTGAAGGAAAGCCACCACTGACTGGCAAGTCTGTCATGGTCTACCATAGCATAAGGCCAAGAGGTAAGGCTCAATCTTACATGCTGCTTTGGAATCTGGTCATGGGAGATCGTCAGACCTACATGACCTAGTTTGAAGTTCTACCCACTCACTCCAGTGAACCAGGTGCCTTGTTTAAATGCCTTCCACATCTTGAGCCTTGAGACCCAGTTCCTACTGTTCATGTCCATATAGTTCCTACTGTTCATGTCCATATAGTCTTCTGCCCACCCACAGTATTATTGTGACAGTTTCTCACATCCTCCTTCAGGTGTCTTAGAGAACCCTCCTGCTCCGCTTTACAAAGCATGCCTCCCATAGCGTGATCCTTGAGATTAACCCAAATGGCTTTGGGTTGCATGACATCCTCTTTTCCTAGGGCAGTGAGGATGTGGTTGACAAGCGGCTGTCAATAGAAAAGATTCATTGTATCATTATTGAAACTTTTTTTTTTTTAAGGCATCCTGTAATAGTTTCCACCACTCACTTTCTCCTCATGTTGCCTATGCATTTAATGATACTATTCTCCGTTCTTATGGAAAGTTGTGTGGCTTATTAGACACAGTGACTGGAAAAGGCTCACTAAGCCAGTCTGCACTCCACAAGTTGAAGTGCCTTAAGTTCCTCTGTGAGTGACACCACTGTAGGAGTCAGATCTATGTCCACTGTGTGATGGCATCTTGTCCTCATCCCAACATGGTCAGTCTTCATGGATCTGCTGCCCTGTCCTGCTCTGTTGTTTCTGAGGTACACCTGGTTGTTTTGGATACTGACCACTGAACTTAAGACTCTATTTAAACTTAAAATTTCAGGTGATAACTCTTTCAGAGCAGATGTGCAGTGACTTCATGCTGGCTTTGTGATCGAAAATCTGCTGGAAGGATGGCTGCTCATTCTATCCTTGGCTTGAATATTTTTCTCCATCGATGATTGTGGAGGGGCCCTGTCACTTGGGTGTGCACTCTGTGTGGATGTTGGTTATTGGTTTCTACCCTTTTGCCTAGAAAGTTCAGATTTTCTAGGGAACTGTACTCAGGAAGCAAACACACTGTACTTAATGATCTCTTGCTAGCTCCATTTTCTTTCAATCTTCCTTAGAAATCCCTAATTATCATGTTAGCTATGAATTTATCTTACGATTTCTAGGGCATCAATTTTAGGGCACTGGAGAGATGGCTTAGAGGTTAAGAGGACCCACGTTGAAATCCCTTCACCCATATCAGATGACTGACATCCACCTGTAGTTCTAGCTTATGGCTGCTTTTAATCTCTGAAAGCACACACATAGTAAAGACATTATATTTTGTCTATCTTTCTAGATTATTTAAGTAATTCTGTCTATTTGAGTGGATTATCTTCCAGTAGCTGGAAACACATATCATGCATATTAATGCTTGTGTTTTGGTTATTGATCTGAAAGACTCAAAGTTGCCTTTCTCAGAAAATGTAATTTACAAAGAAAGCCAGAGTTCTAGTTTCTATATCTATGGGATATGAATTCACATAAAATATATAAAATAAAATGCTTGTCATATCTAAAAAGAAATGATAAATGGCAAACTGTAAATTTTATTTGTAAGTTGATTAAACATGTTTTCAAGAAAAAGAATATCATCTGTCTGGTGGTAAAGAAATGAAAACAGATATAGAAGCACTTTCTGGGAGGGGAGAAGGCTGTAAAGAACCCCTGAAGCAGTAATCATTGAGATGTTCATATCCTCATTACCAGCTCCTCATGGATATGATCATTTACACTGGGTTAAAAGTGACTAGGAGACAGCATGTCCTCTTTCTGGTATCAACAGTAAATCAATTCTCTTCAAGAGGGTTGCTTATGAGTGGTTGTTTAATCAAAACATATTGTACAAATATTTTACATTTATTGAAGTTTCTATTAGACAGAGAATCTATTCGATACAGAGTTATTTTCCTAGAACTGCTAAAAATGTTTATGCCCATATTTTAATGATATGAGATTTGGATTAAAACACCACAGACTGGAGACATCCACCACTCAGTTGATGTTAAACCTGGGAGATTCAGACATACTCAAAAATTACACTTTTGAATTTCTATGGTTAATTTTGAAAAAGATTGAAATATTTTTATTAGTTGTTTACAGGGAAAATATTGTTAGAGGGTTATAATTCATGCTCTGTGAAACAGCACAGTCACTCAGTTCTTCTAAGCCACACTTTATGGATTTCAAATATTACCATTTCATATCTCACAAAAAATGTAAGACATACATGACTTAAATTTAATATCACACAGGCAATAATTAAAATACCTTTGATTCATGTAATCTTTTCTCTTTGGTGTCTAGCAAGCTATTTACCCAAATAGTACTGTGAGTTGACGTATAAATGTGAAACTTACAAGTATTGATTATGTTTTCTTTCCCTTACCAATAGCTTCCCTTGAGATGCTAAGGTTATTCTTTTCTATGATGCGTGTAAATGGTGATGAGCACATATTTCTGAGTCAGTGATCTACCTAGAGTGTCATTCCTCAAAAACTTGTGTGTTTTATATATTTTATTTTAAAGTTTTTTTTTTTTAAACATCTCTGCCATTGCTCTCCCTCCCTCCCCCGATCCCATCCCTCATCCATTCCTTAGAGAGGGTAAAGACACCCAGGGTGAGTCAATGCAGTCTGGCATATCCCGTTGAGATAGGACCAAGCCCCTCTAGTATCAAGGCTGAGCAAGGTTCTTCTGTAGGGAATGGGCTCCAAGAAACCAGTTCATTGCTAGGAATAAAGCTTGTGCTTTGAGGCAGAATCTCTCATTAGCCTCCAGTTGGCCAGGTCAGCTAGGCTGGCTAGTGAGCCCATGGATCTACCTGGGATTATAGGAGTGTGCCTGGATTTTTCCATGGGATCTGGGAGTGTGGAGGACAGCAGATAACTCTCTAGAGTCAGTTTTCTCTTCCAGTGCAGATCTCAGACTGCACTCAAGTCACCATCTTGCCAGTCCCCGTGATTTTAATTTGGTCAAACAAAATGACTAAGAAACAAACCCCAGAGCTTTTAGAAAACTCTTGTACAAACCAGATCCCCAATAGGAGCTGAAGTCTATGCCAAAGTTTCAATGTTTTAATGATCATAATCAGCACTTCTTTTTGTATTTACATATGGATATTTATTTGTCTCTGAGTCATAGAGTAGGATGTCATTATTGGGAAGAGGGGAGTCCTGAGAACATTTGAAGATATTTATAAGTAATTTGAAACTTGAGTCCAGATGCTTAAAACCTCTGAAGCAGCATTCTGTCCAAGATCTGCATATGAGTTCTGCTCCCGACTGGAGAGGCTCTGTCCCAGCAAGTCTGGGCACTCATCTCTAGAGTGAAGAAGATGCCTCTACCTCCTTGCAGGCCTCCTGGAACGGTACTTCACTAAAGACAGCATGACCACTACAAACTGTACATGACGAGATGGGAGAGAGAACTTAGATTTTAAACAAAGAATGTTATTGGGGGAAATTGTACACTTCCTCCTAAGTTTTCAATGTAAGCCGAAAGAGCACAATTTCTTCCTTATAGATGTTTCTGATTGCTAAATTAAGTTATTTTCTGTCTAATAATAAGCACACACACACACACACACACACACACACACACACACACACACACACACAGAGTTAATTAGGAAGCCTGTTCCCACAGACTGGTGGAGCTTGCTCCTTGTCTATGGAGACTCACACTTAGTGGCTGAGGGGATAGCACTGGAGTTGAGCTTGGGAATGCACAGGAAGAGATGCTGTGCCTAGTAATCTTCTCTCTTTACAAGCTGTGGCTTCTTCCTTGGGTCTCTCTCCTCTCTCCCCTTCCAAATTTAGCCCTAGTCTTTAACTGAGACCATTGTCAGGGTCTGAGCAGAGAGGTCTGGTGACAGTACAGTAGCTACTTATGACCCCAATTGTGTGGCTTTGTCTTCCTTATATAGAAAGGCCTTGGTGGGGAACTCTTTCAGCCTTGTCTTCTGAAGAATGTCGCTAGCTGGAAATTTTGTGTAACTTGGCAGCATTTGGGGTGTGTTTTTGAGGCAGTATGGTAATGGGCCTAAGTTAGATGCTTCTTTATCCTAGAATTAGACTAGAATCCTTGAGTCTTTCCTTGGGCAGAAATAGAAGAAAGTAGTATCCTCTGGGCATTGTGAGATTACACAAGTCATCTTTTTAGAGAAACATTGTTAATACAGAATAGGAGCTATTATATTATTAGCAAACTCTGCCTTAGTAATCTTGTACTATCAAATTAGCTTCTGACTCTGGCTTCAGGTAAAACAAATTGAATGTGATGTGTCACTGAAGTCACTCATTCAGTTTGCTTTGTCTTATTGTATTCATGCCCCATGTTTGAAAAACACATAGAATCTCAAATATGGACTAGCCCCAATGAATTTGCTAAGAATCAACTCTTGGATCACAGCTCGAGTAGGGACATCATCGTTATTGTCATCACCATCATCATCATCTGATTAGCTGGTTCTTTTTTTTTAACCACACCCCCTTGCCTCCCATAATTGGACTGTAGAGAGTGATTATGCTGTCCAGTTGCATGGCTGCCTCTCCTGGGTGGAGCTATGGAGGGGGAGGGAGATAAGGGATTAAGTTGCATATGGCCAGCTCAGTTGATATTGAACGCTGCCCTTACTTGGTGCCTGGTGTTGCAAAGGATTTTCTTTGGATTCTAATCAATGGATTGCTGTACAGTAAGGATAGCAAATGGCTGGTTTTCTCCTATCTTTAAAATGAAGCATGCCCTCTCTGAAGGGCAATCTCTCAATTCTGCTCCTCAAATGTAAAGAACAGGGCCACTGTGTGTTCCTCACCTTTGACGGCAAGACACCAGCGTTTCTCATTACCAGTCAAGATGCTATGTGGAAGGAATCAGCTTTTGGTACAAATTCAAAACGCAGCCAGTATTCTACCTCTGCTGGAGGCTTGAGGCGAAGATCCCATTTAATGTGGTGTATGCATCATTTAAATGCCTGTGAGCTCCTGGGACTGGAACATGGTGCCCTGTCTGTGCAGAGGTCAGCTGGTGAGTGTGCACTGCTCTCTTCTCTAGGAAAGCAGATGGATTTGCCCCTACCCAAATAGAAACCATAGAGAAGGTTGAACAATAACAAGTTAACAAGAAGGAATGTCTTTAGGAAGTCAACAGTTCACTGCTGAATAAGTCAGCAGTAGGTAAATGGATAACGTTGTATAGGAACTTCTAATTGTCTTAACTTTCTTAAAAGGATTGCCTTCTGTTAATCACTTCATATGGGAGCAATTTAAATAAAATAAAAAATGCATTTCTTAATTGGGAAGAAGATAAATGAACTTATATCTTCACTAATTGCCCGAGATTTCTGCATCTGTGATTGGAAATTGGCGGCTCCCTCTGGGCTTCCTTTCCCTTAAGTGGATTGGCAGTCCCGAGCACCGCACCATAGCTTTTTTGCTATCTTTGCATGGTGTCTTGAGGAAAGTTATCTGGAATATGTTATTTGCCTTCCAGTTTCCTCTGCTAATGCATGATACCTTTGCAAATGTACAGTGACCTTTCTTTGTGCCACATGCAAAGACACCACAAGAAATGTAAGCAAAGTCCTACCACTGTTGGCTTTAAAGTCTTAGCCAATACAATTTTTTTTCTGTAATGTCTCTGTCACTCAAACTAATCTCTAATGGTTATCCCATCATGCTCTTTCTTGAGACTAAGTATGGGCTGAAAGAGTCCTGGGGTCCTAACTCTTAAATTATATCTGAGGTTCGTTTTTAGTTACCAAATGAAGTTTAAAAACGTGAATTTTCCTGGCAATAGAGAACAGCATAGAGAAACTGATGCCGGCTACATTTTCAAGTGGGTCTGTCGTGAGCTTAGGAAGAATTAATGAAATAAGCAAATGGTTTTGACAGCAGGAATTGCTCACCTTCTGCTGTAGCCATGTTGTGATTTTTGCTTTCCTAATGAGAAGTCTGTAAAGGAGAAGGTTTTATGAGAGAAAAGAAGCAGGTCCCACTGAGGCAGTATCCTAGAAGGATCCTCATCACCCTCACCAAACTGGGAGATCACGGCAGGGGGATCAGCCATATCCTATAGGACTCAGAGTATTAAGCTAAAAGAACATCCACGAATCAGGTGTGGCTTGCTTGCTGTAAACCTTTTTTTAAAAAATGAGGATCTAGAAGAAAAGGGAATACCAGATGGCGCCAGGAACAGCCGGTGCTGTGTTCTTGCTGTTTCCCAGAAGTACCCTTGAGTAATGATGGCTTTGATTTCACGACAGAGTAGAGGAGGACATGTGTGGCGTGTGATATAACTCAGGGGCAAGCATGGCCACCACCCATATCCATGCTTACTTCCCAAGAAGTCTGTGTGTTTCTCCTCCAGTGTAAAAGACTTACCAGGGAAGGGTAAGGAGGGCTGAAGATATGATGAAGTGGATAAGGTTTTCTGTGTGTTGCAGATCTGAATTCTCAGCTGTGTGTGCAAAAGGGATGGTGCTCCTCTTATATAAGAGAACTGATCCCCGATCCCCCCCCCCCCCCCCGATTTAATGACTTAATCTGTTGTAAGATGGATGACCCTGGGACCACCACAGTACTAATACCATGTGGCCTTGTGCAAAGTGTAATTATTCTCTACTTCCAACTAACATTTGAATCAGATGGAGAACCCAAGTTTTTGTACTACCGTGGAATGCATTTATCAACCGCTGCCTTCAACTGGCTTAAATAGAAAACAACACTC
This sequence comes from Phyllotis vaccarum, assembly GCA_033318265.1. Taxonomy (NCBI): domain Eukaryota; kingdom Metazoa; phylum Chordata; class Mammalia; order Rodentia; family Cricetidae; genus Phyllotis; species Phyllotis vaccarum. Next base: position 32,099,316 of record JARWLC010000015.1, read on the forward strand.
GTGAATTATATAAGCTAAAACATGTAAGACCAAAGTACAAAAAACTAGCATTTTCTCTTCAAAAGCAACTTTGCTATTGTACTCATCACATGGTGGAGAAAATGAGGCTTTTGGAGTCTTCATTTAGCAACGCAAACACGCTTATTAATATTTTAAGTTAGCATAGTGATAGATTCCATTATAAACACTTTTAGAGAGCATTCAACTGGTTTTTTTTTTCTCTGCTTACAGGATGCATGTAGAATCAGATTATACGATTTTACTCTCACTTGTTCTAGAAGTCATAATTATACCTCTAAAACATAAAGGTTGTAGAGGAAAGCTTTCACAATGCACTTCGATTAAGCGTTGACTCTGTCCAGCTAAAAAACGAGACACCGAGACGTGAGTGCCATTCTTAGTATTCGGTCAGCCCTTGATAAAATTTTAGTAAACTTCTGAAAATTGGACAGTATCTGTGATTGGAGAGTTCCATCTTGAGTTTACAGGTGATGTTCCCTGTCTTCTTTCTCTTCCTGCTGGGAATAACAGGGATGTCTACCTCTTATACATGGTCGTCTTCTTCCACAGTATTTCCCTACTGAATACGGAAGAGAACATCCAGAAATTCTAATTTTACATATTTCATCCCATTGCTTTTGATGTTAACGTGTAGGTTAAAACACCTTTGTGATTCCAGAGGTGCCTAAGAGTGATGGATAATTTCCGGGGTGCCCGTTTTCCCCTCTGACATCCTTTACTCCTGTCCATCAGGATAACCTCGCCAAACCCAGATTATACAGTGTTCCCTGACATACAGCTGGGTTGGATTCCTTACCATAGCAGGCGGCTAAGGAGGCCTCACGTGGGTCTGGAAACCGCAACCGGGAAGCCCCGGCTACTCCCAGCCCTTTCCACACCCGCTCTGCCCCCATTGCTTTGCAAGTGGAAAGTCACTCCAGCTCTGCCCTTCTCCTTTCGGGCCCCGAGGCGTTGCTTCTTTACTTGAGATGTACCTTGGAGAAGGGAAGGGCTGAGAGATTTAAGTCGCAGGGATCCATGTCACGTGCTGCCCGTAGCAACCGCGGCGGCGGCGGCGAGTCCTTAGCGAGACTGCACCATTTTCTCTCGCCCTGCATAGAGGTGTGGTTGCAAGCGGCGGCGAACTCCCCACCCCCTAGGACTTTCACCGAGGTGGCCTCTTCCTGGCTCCGGTCTGAAGACAGACTGTCTGGAGGAGTCCCTCAAGACCGTTCCAACTGGTGATGAGAGCCTAAGGAAGGCTTTTGCAACTATTAGGATGCTGGTCTGCGCTCGGGGCCACCCAACTGCTGAGGAGCTCCCGGTCCAGAGCTCCGCCCTCCTCTGGGACCATTGCTGAGCGTGGGCGCTCACCTGTGCAAGCCTGTGTGCAGGTGTGTGCTACTGAGGGGCTCGGCTGGCAACCTGGGGGGACACTCGAGTGACTTACGGGTGCTGCAGAGGCTGGAGCAAGATTATGACCTAGCTCGGGGGCGGAGTGGATTATTTTGTGAGTGTTCTGGCTGCCAGCCATTGCTTTGCTGGGGGAAAAAAAATCACATCTCCATATAGCAATAAAATCACCTGTATTGCTGGGGAGTGGAAAGTGATCCTCTGCTGATTTCGTGTGCAAAAATGGCTCACGCTGCTGCTTCAATCAAAAAAGTTCGAGAGGCTGATTTAGATGAAAAGGAAAAAAATCTGGAGAGAGAGAGAAAAAAACAACGGAAAATCCCCAGGGATCGAATGGAGCGGAAAAGAAAGGTATGGGAAGCCTAATGTCTTTTTCCTCCCCCCCCCTCCTTGGTAGCGCTGTGTAGAATAATCAGCTTTTAGAACTGGCAACTTCGTCTTCCCTTTTTCCATCATCCTCTGCACCATTTCCAAGCTCACTTTGCAGCTTGGAGCTCTCAATTTGCTGCATTGGGAGGAGATGCCTGAGCAGGATGGATTTCCTTTGCTTTGATCAAGCAAAGCAAAATCTGCCTTCATTACATTCTCTCTCTCTCTCCCTCTCTCTCTCTCTCTCAGATTATTTCATCTCAAAACCGAGTTTCCAGTTTACTCCGAGCACTTGCCATAAAAGAAGGGTTGCTGTAGGGCCGGAGAAGGGTTATCTTCTCATTTTTCTGTCACTGGACCACTGGCACTTCCTCACTACCTACTGTAGATTCCACAAAGATCTCTGATTGGGAATAAGCCTCCTGAGGGCTAACATGTAGTAACATGAGAACAGACTGAAAACATTGATGTAGTGAGTGAGCTGTCTTCCTATATTTTTAAATGCTGTTTTATTTTCTATCAGTAATTCTGTAATTTACTATTTGAATACGGTAAAAATAGAAATATCTAGCTAACCAAAGAAATGAATCATCAGTTCTCCTAACACTACATTATAGAATGCCTGTCTTACCCTTAAACATTTTTTAAATTAAATCTCTCAAAAGTATACATCTTATTAGGGGACAGTAATGAAATATTCATTCTGGATATGTAAAGGAAGTTATTATATGTAAACACTTCAATTAGCAAGGTAGGCCACGAAATAATTTCCAATATTATGCTGTTTTACATTAGCAGAATGTAAGAATAGTGCTTCGTATGCAAACTGTTTTTAAACAGTTCTGGGATTAGAGCTCCATCAGGCACCCAAATGCTTACTAATGCATGTGCTTCGTGGACTTTTTCCTTTTTCTTCCACAAAAGCCATGTTCACCTTTGCATTTGAGAACCACTGACTTTGGCTCTGTTTGCTTGTTTGTTTTTGGAGAGACACTTAAGGAGCCACACTGAGTTGAGGTCTAACTGCAGAGAGGTTCGCTCTGTTTCTCTTTTCCTTCTTCACCAGTTATCGGAAATGATTGGTATCTGGAAACAAATAAAATTAGTATATTTAATGGTTTCCCTTCTGGGGAAAATTTAATGCTGTTTTTCTGACCTTTAAAAATGCCTTGATTCAAAGCTGTTTTGGTTCTTCTACAGTATCCAAGTCTTACTGGCCATTTTCATTGAGGTTGGGCCTCTTCCTCTACAGCTCCCATTGTTTCCTTTGTAATTTTATAAATGGAATATCACTGCCTAAAGCATGTTCTTGTACTTATATCCGTTTAAATCATTTATTCCTTCAGTTACAGTGTATCATTTTTTGGCCAGGACTGCTTGAACAACATCCAGTTGAGACCCAATAGCATTGCGTAGCCCAAGTACCATGCATTCCATTCACTGGGAACCTTTACTCTGCTAGGTTTCCAAAGAGATTCCATTGCTTCGCTTTTCCTAAAGTCATTATGCCTGAGAAGTTACATGTTTAAAATGGCAATACTAGCAGTTGCTTTAGCTTGACTCTAGACTGTTAGTTAGTAATGTGGTCATAGGACACGTCCATCTTGACACGTTTAGATATCATTTCCCTAGAACCAGAGTGACTGATGGTGTTTCTCCTCAGTTTTCGTATACACTTTCTTTTGTGACCGATGCGTGTAGGACTGCACAGTACAATACAGGTTTACCAAATGATGGAGTGTAATTTTGAGCTATATCAAATTTCTTTCCTAGATAGACAAGTTCCTCTCCCTTGCATATGCTTGCTGACCCAACCCAGTTTTCAAATACGATTTGAAAGAAGAAAGCCCTGGGTCTTTATTATTTTTTTTAAGGGGCAGAGAATGACAGCTCATGGAAAAATGAAAACACCTAACTGGATTCTAGGAAACCATCTTCAGAAAAATGATTTCAAAACAGTTATGTTTCCAGCTGATACCATTTCATAATTGTAGGAATATATCAGTTGTAGGTCTAAGAGTATATGGAGTATCACTTTTATGTTTATGGAAGGCTTCTTACCCATAAACTTCCTTATGCCAAGAATTCAGAGAAGACCTATCTCCAGAGCAAATAAAACTACAGAGCTTAGAGAAAAAAATAGACCAATTTTGAAAAGGAAAATTTACTAAGACAATTATTGATTATTGAAATAATTCAGTTAGGTGACCTTGTATTTGGGCTTCATTTTAATATGCTTTTGTAAGCTTGCTCTTAATTGAAAGAATACATATTTTGTATTATCTAAAACTATAAAATTAAATTTTAACTCTTTGTAAGTAAACTTCAGTCTTATTTTGTTCTTGACTATAACTCTTACACCAACTTATCATTTATGTGGTTTTTAAAGATAATTGTTAGCATATTAAGGAATTTCATTTCACCCTCATAATAAGCAAAATTTTAAGCCTTCTTTGGCAGGAAAGGTGTGACTAATATTTAAATATAGTATATGGCGGGTCTGTTGTGTTTGTTAATTTACAATGAATCTAAGCTTTAAGCAAATAAACTGAGTTCAAGAGTCATTGAAGCAAACTAATTTAACTTGTTGGCTTAAAAAGAGTACACTGACCTACCATTCTTGGAGTAAGAGGCTATTCTGTTATTCTGTTCCAATTATCACTTTAGTATGAACTGAATGATCTTTTACATATGAAATCTAGTTCCTGTACTAGAAATGTAGAAATTGAGATCTGGGCTACCAAACGGAACTGCTAAGTGAAAGATGAAAATTCTCCTGCTGGCAAGGCAGGTCTAGCCCTAGAAAGTAATTACAAGCATAAGATTTTTTTTTTCTTCAGCTGCATAATATTTCCCATCTGTACTTTTAAAATCCTGAAAATAAATAATTTATAAGGAATGAGTAGAAATGACATGTTACATTTCAAATAGCAAACAATGTATACTTAAATAATGATCTTTCTCATCAAAACTTAAGTTCACTATGGCTCTTTAAAGAAGCTTTTGTATTTCCTGTTTCTCAGCATAGACAAATCATTCTCCAATCCATCATGTCTGCACTCCTTACTATCATAAGGTACTTTGATCATGTTCACTCCTCACCAATCCTCTCTCTAGTTCCTGCCCCCAATGGTCTCCCCTCCTGCCTCAGAGTGCCCCTCCCAACCCCTGCCTCTCTTAGTTTTTTTAAAAATTTTTTTTTAAAGCTTTCATATAAAGAAAATCATTTGTATGTTCTAGTATAGTTTATTTTCACTGTGATGATCTCTATTCCATCCATTTTCCGGGTACAACTTGTTTTTTATGGCTGAGTAAAATTCCATTGTAGAGCCTGGAGAGATGGCATAGAGGACAAGAGCCTCTTTCTGTGCAGGCATGAGGACCCAGGGCCTGATCTCATTATCCAGGCTTGACCACACATGAACCTGTAAGCAAAGCACTGATGGGGGCAGAGATCTGAGGATCCCAGATCCCTGAGTGTTGCTCATGAGCCCAGCTTTAAGTTTAGTGAGACTGTCACAGGGAAATAAAATAGAGAGTGACAGTACACAGTTCTAACTGTCCTTCTCTGGGCTCTGCTTGCAAAACGACACCCTCCCCTCCATGACATGTACATATGCCAACTCTCTCTCTCTCACACACACACACTAAAAAACTCAATCGTGTACATACACAACATCCCTTTTTAATCAAATTCTCTTCCTCCACCTTATTTGTCTTTCTCCTCATTTTCTTCTCCTTCTCCCCCTCTTCCTCCTCCTCCTTTTTAATAAGGTCTTACCATGTAGTTCTGACTAGCTAGGAACACACTATGGAGACCAGGCTGGCCAAGAACTTACAAAAATTCACCTCTGTCTCCGAGTGCTAGTATTTTTTTTCCTCCTGAGGCAGAGTTTCTCTGTGTAGCTTTAGAGCTTGTCCTAGAACGCACAATGTAGACTAGGAAGTCCTCGATTTCACAGAGACCTGCCTGCCTCTGCCTCCTGAGTGATGGATTAAAGGCGTGCGCCACCATACCCAGATATCTATTTATTTTTTAGGAACAGCTTATTGATTTATATTGTTAAACTGTTAGACCTTGTAGAACTTTTAAAATATACTTTTTTAAGTGTCAGTGGACCTTTTATGGACATATATATTTGACCATTTAACACTCATTAGACATCCTCTTGATTCCACAGACAAAGAAACCGAGACTCAGAAGTGTAACTTCTTTACTCATTTACATCTATTAGGTGGCTCAGTTGGAATTTGAACTCAGATCTGTCTGGGTCCAAATTTCACTGGAGAAAAAATAGTATGATTGTACCAACAATGAAGATTGTAAGTAAATTATTTAATCTAAGAGTGTTGTAATTTTTCATCTCTAAAACATTTTACAATTGAAAAAAATTTAAGCACTTCAAAGATCATACTAAAAAAATGTATTTGAGGGAAATCACATAAATTTAAGGTGGTGGGTTTTTGTTTTTGTTTGTTTTTACTATAATTCCATCAGAACATCTCATAAGTTTATTGGGGAATAAAGTTTTTGAAGTCAAGATTTTTACCTTAAATTGTGGCCAGTTGCAGCCCATGGCCAACTGTTGCCTTTAAGTTTTACTGTTTTGTCAGGATTTCTAAAATGCATTTACATATTTATATGTACTAAACTCCAAGGCGATTGTATATGTGGCACAGAGAATTTAAAATCAAGGCCTTTTCAAAGAATTCTTCAGGAAAAGGAAAGTTTCTGGTCAACTCTTGGCTTTATTTTAATATGCATAGTTTTTGTCTTGGAGAAACAAGTCCGCTGTCTGCAGCTTTACCTTAGTGGAGCACCCCGCCACTGTCCTCATCGTCCATATTTCCCATTTGGTTACACACACAATGGTAATGACAATACTCTTGGGTAAAGGCATGGATCACTCATCAGGTTGTGAAGGGATGTGGGGAAAGGAAGGCATATTGGGATGTTTTAATGGGAGTGTGGTTTGCTTATTTTTAAGTTGAGAGGAGTATTTTCTAAAAGTTCATTGCATTGCGTGAAGATGTTGGAACTCAGTAGTTCCCCAGTTATTCATTTGGTTTGCCATGGTTTCAGTTACAAGAGGTCAAATGAGACTTGAAAGCATTCCAGAAGCAAACAGCTCATAGATTGTCAATTGCATGATATTCTATTCTGATTAATGTGGTGAAATCTTCTAGAATCCTGCCCTGTCTTGCCTGGGATGAGAATGCGTTTGTCTCCCATTTACACCTATTATTCACTTCTTGCCTGTGGACTATGTGATAGTTCTCTTGGCTGTTAGATGACTGCCTGTGTATCATACGTCTGTGTTTAGTAGTCAATTTCTTTCTTAATAATGACCCCACAGGGCAATAGTAGTGATGCTGACAGTTCCTATATACTGTAATTCCTTTAAGAAAATAGTGATGGCATTTTGGCATACCTTCATTGAAACATATTGTTACTACTCTTCCATTTTGTCATCCATTATTATTAGTCTCCCAGTGAACCTACTTTATAAATCAACCTTTGCTCTAGGTCTACATGTATAAGAAATGTTTAGTGTCCATTGTGTTTAGTACTCTCCCTAATTTCAGGTTCCCACTGGAATGGATCCTTCTCAGATAATGGTAGACTACAAACATAAACTGTAGTGAGAAACACTGTTGTCTTTTCCTTGCAGTCTGTGGGCAAGAGCAGCTGTGTAGGAGCTGAGTGGGGAAGCTTGTCATCACGCCTGTCCTTAAACCTTCTGCTCCTGCAAGAGGCAGCCAAATTCCAAAGGGCAGCTGCATTCTGAAAGCAGCACCACTTAGTGCAGAATTGTAAATGCACAGTGATTTCTGGGTGCCAAACAAAACATGGGTTTAAAGATTCAAACCACAACAGAATAGTATGGCCTTGTACGGTGCATTATATTCTAGAGTCTCCACACATGAAAAATTCCTATCAGCCTTTTTAAAGAGCTGCATTCAGTCATTTTTCGGTAGCATTCTACAACTCACTTCTGGACACTGTACTAGTGTAAGGTGGATTGGAGATGACCTCGAAATCTTCCTCGACAGATGTCATTCTCCGATTTAGTGTCTACTTGTAAGTGAATATTGAAAAGACTTGTTACATTTTCCTTTCCACTTGAGTCTAACTAAAAATGTCCAGGGGCAGCCATTTAAACAAGAAAGCTCCATAGATCCATCTTCTAAAACACATGTTTTCTTCTTTGATTGCATCCTATGCCTTTCTGTTTGCCTAATTCACAAGCCCCTTCCTGGTTTTACTAATGAGTGGCACCCCCCACTAACACTGTGAATCTTGAATTTTTATTAGTTTTACTTATGAAGAAACCTCTCTCAGTTACCAAGTGGATGGCCAGCTTAGGGTTACAGTTGTCAAAGTTTTGTGATTGTAAACAGTCACAATTTTATGGCTTGAGATAAACATTCAAGAATTGGAAAAAAGAGAAAATTTTAATTTAGAAGAACTATTTTGTCATCAAACAAGATTGTGGACATATTTTGTACAGGTAATGCATTGTGGGAACACCGGGATGTTGAGGCTTCTGTTCATATCATCTCATGATTGTTATTTTTCTTTTAAGTCATTCTTTTTCAGTTCGGCTTCTAGAAATAAATTCTTTGCAAAGGACCCTTAGCTTTATTGTCAGTGAGAGATATTATATATTAAAATAATGAATAGCTAAAAAGGATACTTCCTGAGTTCTAGAGACTCCTGTAATAGTGGAATCAGCTAGTTGAATGTGACTGTTTTGCTTCAGAGATTAATATGATTTAAAATGTTTATTGTATCTACTCAAACTCCTCTGCTAAGTAACTTACTTACTTATAACTAAGTAACTCAGAATCCTGGGGGTGGAGAGTGAGGGAAGATAGAATATATTCTTCATTTAAAAATATTGCTGGGCAGTGAAGGCACACACTTAATCCCAGCACTCAGGAGGCAGAGGCAAGAGGATCTCTGTGAGTTCAAGACTAGCTTGATCTACAAAGCATGTTCTAGGACAGCCCAGACTACCAAAGAAACCCTCTGTTGAAAAACCAACAACAAACATATTTACCTTATTTTAATGTTTTGTATGCACGTATGTTTGTGAACCCACAAATGCCAGATGAGGGCATTGGATCCCTGGAACTAGAGTTTTTGATGGTTATGAGCCACCATGTAGGTGCTGATAATAAAACTTGGGTCCTTGGGAAGAACAGCAAGAATTCTTAATTTTCAGCTATTTTTCCAGCCTCAATAACCTACATGTCTTTGAAGCTCCTCAGCAATATTGAGCCAAGATTAAAACAACTAGAATCAACATTTCCATTTCTCCACCAACCTACGTTCTTCATCCTGAAATTTAGATCAGCAACCATTTGCTTCTAATAATTACTGTGAGTCTAAATTGCCATTGAGAAAAATTTTCCATGTGTAACAGGAGACCTTCTAAAAGCTTAACAAGGCTAATTAGTGTATATAGCAACCAATTAATTCTGAGCATAGAGAAACAAGTTTTTAAGGAGGCTTCAAGATCCACAGTTTACCCATCTTTGTCATAACTGGATGGTCTTCAGGATCAAACGTGTGTGTGTCTGAAAGCTGTACAACTCAATAGAAAGAATTTTGAAGAGATGCTCTGATCCATGATTTAAATGTTCTGTGTGCAACAGTTGATACTGTTTTGAAGGAACTCAGCAGAATGTCCTAGGGATTTCATCGTTAACTTAGCAGCCTGGGAGACCTCAAATATTTAGAGGCACTGATGCTCCTCCAGCTCAGTAACTGCCTTTTGTTTCCTTCACTTGGCTGGGGCTGATCCTGAAATCACAGGGAATGGCATGAATGGAGGGAGGGAGAAATGGAGTATCTCCAGAGAGGGCCTCTGCCTGCTTCAGCCCCACCCAACCACTAGCTTCTTATAGTGCCAGGGTCTCTCTGTTTCATTGTTGGTTAGTGGTTTTTTTTTTGTTTGTTTGTTTGTTTTTTTTGAATATTTTTCTCAACTGGCTTCTCATTTTCTAACTGGCTACAACAACTTCCAGGACAGCCAGAAAGTGATTCCGTACTTGATTGTCCAGGCTTCTGGAATGTACCTTTTGGGCATGTTCTCTAGAAGTCATACCTTCTGTTTTCTGACATTAGCATTTCTGCCAGAGTTAAACAGTCTTCTACCTCACTCATTCTGGTCCCTTTCTTGTTTGCCATAATTGTGCCATTTCTGTCACGGGGAACATTTCAACAGGAGCAGCATTAAGGAAGAGAATTATCAGGGAATAATTATTATAAAAGCTCCAAATATAATCAACTTATTTGGTTATGAATATAGTTTTACATCATATTTTTATACATTTCTTGGCTACATGTACGTATGTTGCAATCAAACCTGTTCATTAATAATTTACCTCATTTGTCTTTCGTAAGTTAGAAAAGTTGAAATTAAATATAAGACTTTTTGTGTATATAATAATTTATCTTTTTCTTCCCTATGTTGGTAATTGAACCCAGTGTCTCACGCTTTCTAAACAAGGACTTCTATCACAGAGATAACTCTACTCTTCTTTTTACTGTTCATTTTGAAGTGGGGTCTTAACAATGGCTTTGAACGTCCTCTGTAGCTCAAAATGGCCTTGGCCTGCAGTCTTTCTTTTTTAGTCTCCCAAGTGTGCTTGCAGAACTGCAATGAAGGCTTGCCCTCTTTCTTAATCTCTAAAGACCAAAGACGTTGTTTTCCAAACTTTCTGTTTCTCAGGGGCACTTTTAATTCATCTCATCAATTACTAAGCATCTACTTTTATTAGTAAAGATTAAATATTAGCTGCTTTTTATCTTCTACTCCTTCTGAAACACTGCTCAAAATGAGAAATGGATGCAGGATTTAAGATGATAGAGACCAGGCAACAGGGCTTGTGAGATGAAATGGCTCATTGGTAAAGCACTTTTGCAAAGTATGAAGACCTGAATTTGCAAGAGCCATACCAAAAGCTGGGTACAGCCAGTGCATGCCTATAATCTCAGCACTGGGGAGGCAGAGACAAGAGTGTCCCTGGAACACACTCTTCCACTTGTGTGACAGAGCTTGCGACCCCCAGGTTCAATGAGCAACTCTGTCCCAAACACTAAAGTGGAGAGACACTAAGAAAGACACTGATAATTGCCCTTTGACCTTCATCTTAGCGTGCATACATGTACACAACCACCCACACATAAACACACAAAACAAAAACAGTGAAGAGACCAGACAATGTACCAGTCCACTGAATACTAATTTTATGACTGATCTTCAAACAGAGCTTTCAAAAAGCACCAGAAAAACAGAATTGGGAAACCTGTGTTCAGGTCTAATTACCAATGGTGATCTTGATCCATACTGACCTTGTTACAGTTTAAACAGTGGCATGATGGGGACCTGAGATCCATTAGCATCACTTTTGGGATTTGATGGTCCTGTGCCATTATTTGATGATGTCTTGGTCCTCTTTCATTTATTGTGAGATAGTTTGGTGGTATTTCAAAGCTTTTCTTCTTTTAATATGACCTTTTCTTTATAGTGACTGTCCTTGGAAGATCCCACAGACCACCTGTGGTGATGGGACCTTCCACAAATATAGGTTGAGAAAATCATTTGAGCCATTATGTTCGGTTTGTGATTGTCTATTTTTGTGTGTATGATGCAAATTTTCTTTAAAAGGCCTTACCCGGCAGTTGATGTAGTGGGAAGAAATAGTTCCTGCCATGGTGTTCGGCATTCTCTGAAAGTTATTAAGGCCTCATTTAGAAAATGAGGTCATCCGGAGAAGTGTGTGGTTGTTTTGTGTCTGCTGTGTCGATTTGAGTCATTTGGAGGAAGTTTCGTGTGGTTCTTTTATTATCTATTAGAGGTTCTGTGAGCCTACAACATCAGGTTTAAAAAGCCACAGAGAAACATCACTGTAGTGGTGTTAATCATTTCACCAAGATCTACATCAGGTATGATGGCTGCCCTCGAACTTTCGAGACTCCAAGCTGACAAGCAGCTATCGTAAGCTTTTGAAGAGAAGTTCAGGCATGCACGAACCATTCAACTGTACACTTAGTGAGCATAACAGACTTCAAGTTCTTCTAGGATGGTGACACAAATTCCTTCTTTACTTATGGCCCCCAATTCACATTGCCCAGAATCTTAATTAAACCATGCCACATCCTAAAATGATCCCAACTCACATTGGCCAGAATCCTCAAATAAACCATGTCACATCCTAAAATGATTACAATCAGCAAAATACAAATGGACCAGCAAACCTGGAAGCTGTAACTCCTCTGGGATAGTAGTCCCTTGGGAAATGAGGAGATTTTCTTTAAGGAGGTCACATACTAATCCCAGGGCTTTAGTTTGGGCCCAGAGGAGCAGTTATTAAGGCCCAGATGTGGGTGAGAGGAAAAAATTGCACATTGCTGTGAGTGGGGAGAAGGCAGATGACAAAGGACTGAGACGAAGGTAGAAACCCACACCATAGCACTGTACTCAGTGTGGGGGCCTTTGAGCGTGAAATGGAGCATGCACAGCCAATCATTCCACACAGGAGGCAGCATTTCATAACTGTGAATTCTCATACCACAAAGTAGCTTTGAAAGGTATGAGAGTCTGTAGTGAGTTAATTTCAGAGCAGTTTTTCTAGTGAAAGGGGGGATTTTTTTTTTTTTAAAGATGTATGCCTGTTTAATTTTCGTAATTGTGTGCCTCTTAGTTGTGAAAGAGATTGCGGGATAGTTTGCTCACTGGAACTCTTCACTATTCAATAAAATTAAAATTTAAAATTTTAACCAAGTTTTCCTTCAAGGCCACTGGAAATTCTATTAACTTGTTTTATCTCTCGTCATTCTTATCTTAGATAAAAACTTCCTTGTCCATCAAGTCTCCTTTCTATTTCCAAGGTGGATTTCGATGTACACAATATATATAGCTCAGAATGTGGCCATCCCTTAGATCAGAAAATATTAATGAATAACCATTGTGCACCAAATATTACACTGAATATGATAAAGTCTATTGACTGAGAGAGAAAATGTCCTCTAAAGTAACTCTCTTTTAGGTAACTATTTGGTGTTAATATTAGTGGAAACAAAGAGAAAAATTGCTAGGTTAGGTCTAATACTTTATTATTATTGCAGTTCCGAGGATAGAACCTACTACCTCTCACATGCTAGGCAAACACTCTACCATTAGGCTACATCCCCAGCAAATAATTGGTAATTGTTTTTGCAAAGAAGTTGGACTTAAAAGAGGGATCAAGTTTGTTACATTGAAGGGTTTCTTCCCTCAGAGCCTTAAAGGCACTAAATTCATTGGAGTTAAAAAGAGACACTACTACAGGTGGAAGCCTGACTGGAAAGGCCAGCCAGAAAGGCTTAGACTCATCTAAGAGATTTCAAAGCTGGGCTTCAAGGGCTACACAGGAAGATCACCTAGGAGGTAAGCAAGACAGTTACCTGTACAGCCTGGAAGGAGGAAAAATAAGCAGATGAGTAAAAATGATGGTAGGACAATGAGACAGAGAGTGAGACAGTTGGGAGCCCTCAGCCCCGCCTGGGATGTCTTTATTTCCCCTCTCCCCTCAAGGCTCGGGGATCTATGCAGCAAAGGAAGCAGAAAGATGATGTGGGTTGATGGACGGCTCCAGTGTCTTCCAGGCACAATATGACTGGCACATACGTGAACTCTCAGAGACTGTGGCCGCATGCCCAAGACCTGCCCAGGCTCAAGCTGGACAAAGTCCCAGTACTGAGAAGAGGAGGTGGACATAAAGTCTTATTTCTAACCAATAAGATATTTGCACCCGATGGCTTCTAGGATAGGAAAAATCAGTGTTCTCTGATGGAGTTAGCAACTGCGTTCCAGAGCAGACCCCATGTCTAGGAATAGCTGACCAACACAAAACAGGTTCACGTTTTTGTTTTTGTTTTGGGTGGGGGATTATTTTGTCTTATTGGTTTTTAAAATCTGTTTTAATTTTAGTTCTTGTTTGGTTTCTGTTTTTGTTTTGAGAGAGAAGGACCATGAAAAGCTGAGTGTGGGGGGAGGGGAAACAATATACTCAATATCCTGTATGAAAAAAAAATTCAATAAAATAAAGTCATTTACATTTTAAATAAAAATATCATAGTGAGGCTCTACATTTTAGTGATACTAGAATTGGTAATCATCGACCCCCCCCCAATCTCAAAAAGATGCCAGGAGAAAAATTAAAACTACATTGTTTTATATAGTGAGAGAGTGAACAGGTGGCAGGTGTCAATGCTCAGATGGCAGAGGCTTGGCATATAAATGACTAACAATGAAAAGTGTTTGATTCTTCTGCTTGGCATAGTAGAAGTAGTACAGACTTGGAATCCTTAACTCAGGTCTCAGCTACACCACATTCTGGATGTGCGATGTTTGGTCACAGCTTTCTTATAAATTAACATGTTAATAAATGATATGATATTCTATGTATATATATGAATGAAATATATATGAAAAAGTACAGTTATAGAGGCTGAAGCAAAAGTTTGTTGAAAGCACTATGTATATACTATATATACTTAGTATATGCTACTTATTATACTAACAGATTCTTCTTCCCTTTTCTGTGAAAGGAAAGGAAATGTCATTCAGAAGATTGAAAATATCCATAGAAGAATCAGTATGAGCTTACTGTTTAAAAAACTATACCTAGAGAGTATAAAGGAAAATATGTAGATTTGTGTGTGTGTGTGTGTGTGTGTGTGTGTGTGTGTGTGTGTGTGTGTGTACCTGGTTTTCCTGTGTACACTCAGAGATTTAGAAGGATTGTTATGGTGGCAGTAGAGGACCCACCTAGCCCAGTCTTGGTTCCTAAATGCCTTTTCCACCAGAAGGAGCCAGAACTGAAAATGCCTGGTTCAAGTAAGAAAGTGCAGAGAATATGAGAGGCCTCACCAACCTCTCAGCAATGCTCGGTAAATTTGAGCAAATATGAAAATAGAAAATTATGAGTTATATTTTTAAAAGTTTTTCCTAATATGAGTAAGCTAACTGATGAATAAATAAATTGGTGGGAAGGAAAATAGTAAAGTGTCAATGAACAAATCTTTAAAAATATATAAATTATAACCAGTAAGGTATTATTAAGTACTAAAATATAAATTAATACTTTACTGTACATCTTAATTTTTCTTAGTAAAATATTTATATATGCCATTTTCATTCATGTTGGAGCCTCACTTCTGAGTTATAACTAAGTTTATTATAATATTAGAAACTGGGCATATGCTGCTAATAGACTGGTTTGTACATTAATATCCATTGAGCATGTTTTAATATTCCATCTGTGATCCTTACATAAATGACTGATGGTATTGTAATAGCTAAATGTGTCTTCCTTAGAGACTCTAGGTATTCCCTTTGAGCCTGTGTCCTCCAAAGGCTAAATGTACCCAAGGATAGCTGCTTTCCCAGAGCCTCATGTGCAGCCTTGCTGTGTTGAGACTGGATCATGCACTGATCACTGATTTTCCCCATATCGGGGCAACATTATTCAAGATGCAGCATATGCCCTGCTGATTCTAAACATTTAGTTTACCTGTTCTGAACTCCAAGTTGTCATGGCCTAATCTTCTGAATCAAATTTAGAGGAAAAAATATTCCTAGGCAGACTATACATAAAAATAAGCATAAATAAATATCTCACAAGCAATTTGGATCGGGGCTTTATTTATGTAAGTCTGTTCTTAATATTATAAATTAGCAAAGAAATTGAAGATGTTTGGAGGGCTGGGAGTAAACTTTCCCAGAGATCTATTTTTGTCTTCGTTTGTAACATCAGTTTAAATAGAATGTATTATGTCTGTAGTTAGTCACACTAATGTATAAAAACACTAACATTTTTACCCATTTTATAAATTTTAAATAAGAATTCCCATTCTGTAGGACATGGGATGCACGAAAGCCACCCCCAGAGGTTGACAGTGCTCACTCTGTACTGTTTCCCCTTACTCTCCTTCTCATTAACCTGATGACTTGTCGTACTGCCCACTCATATTTAAGGTCCCTCAAGCTTCCCTAAGCTCAGTAACTTCTCTTCCTGCTCCTCTTATTTGATGAATGTCACTTAAACTTCTGTCATAAAATAGCAGCGTATGCTGACCCAGGCTTGCAGATCATCTGAGAATAGGCTGTGATTCTAAAATTTGAACTTTATTCCTTGTGGAACATACCAGTGTTCTGAATTCTGAAACTTTCAAGTCCCTGATGGCTGCAAATATGACTCGTCTGAGGGCTGGGGAAGCATGCACATCACTGGAATGCAACAGTGAATTAGGGAATGGAAGTGTGGAGCTTATCAAGGTTTTTGTGGCTGTGGTGTGTCAGTGTTCTAATAGACACTTAAGTCAAGACAGACCTGCAAATGAGGGCACCAAGGAACACTTGGGTTGCAGCAGGCAGTTTATTGCACACTAGAGCACAGTGGATTTCAGTGGGACATTTGTGATTCCATGCATCCTAAAGGAGCAGTGTCTCTCTGTGTGAAACTCTATATATTTTCATAGAAGATGGAGAGATACAAACACCTGGCAAGATATTAGAGTGACCTACTTAGACAAAGGCTTAAGGGTTCAAAAGGTGCTTCCTTTCCTATTTGTGCCCCCTTCTCTTTGAACTAACTCAATTACCGTTTAATGTCATGTATCCTAGAAACCAAGAATTTGAGCAAGCAGAGTAATAAAGTTTACTAGGAAAAGATCTTCAACATGCAAAAGAGAAAACAGAAAACTGTTCCTAGCTCTTTCAACTACACTCTGTTAATGCTCTGTTAAACTTGATTACATGTTACTTTTTTAATTAGTTGACATCACAGCAGATTCTTTAAAAAAATCTTTGTAATTCTGTTCCTATGATATAATGAATATATGCATATATGTATGCATATAAGTAATTCTGTTCCTATGATATAATGAATATATGCATATATGTATGCATATAAGTTGCAGTTTATATTTTTCAAATGTATTTTATTTTAAGGTTTATTTATTTATTTTTATATGTATGAAGGTTTTGCCTGCATTTATGTATGTGCACTACAAGTGTGTGGTATCCCAGAGGACCAGAAGAAGGTGTCGGAATCCTCTGGAACTGGGCTTAGAATAAGGTGTTAAGTTGCCTTGTGGATGCTGAGAACTTCACCTGGGTCCTCTGCAAGAGCATCGATTGGTATTAACTGCAGAGCCATCTCTCCAGTCCTATATTTTGTTTTCAATATGTGTTTTAATTATGTTTCTCCCTAAGTTCTCAACATTGCAGTTTTCTTATAGTTTGTATCTCAAATGTAATTATCAGTATGATCATTTTTAATAAGATTTATCAATGAGAATGATTTTTTTGATAAGTATTTGAAATTGAAGGAAAACTTTTATTCTTCTTATTAAATTATTATTATTATTTTGATTATTTGAGAATGGGTTTCTCTGTGTATTTCTGACTGTCCTGGAACTCACTCTATAGACCAGGCTGGCCTTGAACTCAGGGATCCACCTGCTTCTGCCTCCTGAGAGCTGGGTGTAAAGGCACGTGCCACGCCACCGCCTGGCTGAAAAACTTTTTGTTTTAGTTAAAAAGTGTCATAATTTCAAGTATGGAGGCAGAACTACTTCCTGTGTCATGAATAGGGATATCTGGGACCTGGCATTAGATCATTGAACAAAGTGAAGGAATGGGCCCAGAGGAGTTAGTTACTCTGGCAATCTATTAATCAGTGTTACGAATTTGCCTTGTCCTTGTTGGAAATCTTCAACACTGGGGTTTCATCCAGGCAGGGGATCTACAGGAATGTCAGCAACATTTGGATATTAATAAGGAGGGGCTTAATACTTGTACGTGGCCAGTGACTCCTAATTCATATTTCTTATGGGACAAGGTTCAGAACTGGGAAAGAAAACACATTGCTGAGTTACTTTAAGGGTCATACTCCTTCACGGTGGCAGCTTTCCAGCAGTATATTTAGAAATGAGTTAATCCTCCTTTGC
The DNA here is from genome assembly GCA_033318265.1 of Phyllotis vaccarum. NCBI lineage: Eukaryota > Metazoa > Chordata > Mammalia > Rodentia > Cricetidae > Phyllotis > Phyllotis vaccarum. The sequence continues at coordinate 32,117,107 of JARWLC010000015.1, forward strand.
ACTAAGGGAAGAGAAATAACAACTTAATTATTGGCTGTCCCTAGATATAGGCAAAGGTACAATGAGTGGTTTCTGAGTGGCTGAGAGTGGAATAGAAAGCAGGGGGCAGTGAATCCAGAGATGAGCCCACTGTGAGTCACCACCAGCCGGAAGCCTGGAGAGGTTTGACCAATTTATTCTGAGAACAGGAGTGAGGGATATGGTGGGTGGGAGGCATCAGGAGACCCGGACAGTAAACCTGGGTGCAGATGTTGACAACTATGCACTTTAGTGTATCACACAGTTCTCACCACCAGGCAGATATTTTTAACCTCCCCCTTTTGGGGGAGGGAGAGGAAATTAAGCCTAAACGTGATTCATTTCCCCCAAATCTCAAATAAATGTCTTAAAGGATGAAGCACAGGTGTTGGATTGAAAGTGAATCTTTTCAATAGTTCTCATATTCTGATATGAATAATAGAGTCAGTGTCTGGATCATTTCATAACAAAATCAAGTATCTGAAAAAATAGTCATACAAGAACTAACAGGATGCTAATGAAGACAAAGCAAAGGGACATTCAAAGGCAATTGGAGAAATCACTGCAGATTGCTATTCTCAGCGATTCATTGAAGTGTTTCTGTGTGCACATCATTAATACCACACATTTGCATCTTTTTATTTAGATGATAGATTTGGACCTAGCATGCAGTGCTGCATAAATATTTATGTGATAAGTGAAGTAAATGTTTGTACAAATCAATCATTTTACACATGCTAAGGGATGTTTTTACTGTTTATTTTTCAATAATTGGTTTGCATGCCTGCCATGTAGACGCATTGTCAGAAGTACTAGGGACAAACAGGCATAATAAAATATGATATCTGTACATCATGAGTCCATCTTCTAATGAGGCAGCCGGGCTCATCAAGAAACAGTTGCCTATGGGTTAACAATCACTGCACTGCCTCTTTGTCCACAGCTGACCCCTAATCTTGTTGGTCCAGCAGGGCTTCAAAGCAAAGTCCCTGTTGACAGAAGGTGGAAAGGGATCAGATTGAGGAGTATTAACAAAAGTCCAAAAGGCAAATGGCAGAGAGGAAAAGGCACAGAGGTTTTAGACCAGTGTGATAATTGGGGACCAGATCAGTACGACATTAGTATTTTGCCATGAGGACTTTAGGGGTGCCCTGCATGCTTCTGAGCCTTAGCCAGGTCTCTTGGCTACAGTGTCGAGGAATGGACTGAAGCATAGCAAGGCTCCAATAGGAAACTGTTTAGGTGGTAGTCTAAGTAATTCTCTCAGGAACATTACTGACCTAAAGTAGTAGCAACAGGCTGGGAAAGCATATACTCTGCAGAACTGGGTATATGGGAAAGGGACCGCCCAGACATCAAGCTCTCCATCTGAAGCAGCAAGACAGATGCTGTGCTGCCTCTCCAGCTGGAGAAGGCTGTGCCAGGAACGGGTGGGTGAGTGCAGCGCATCAGCTTTAGGAGAGGCTTGCGACTGACCTATGAAAACACAAAGAATGTTTAAATACTTCTCTAAAAAGCCAGTAGGAAGGAAACACATTTTGTTTAAAATATTCTTTAATGCTCTTAAATAACAAACTCCCTAATTTTTAGTGCCTCTTCGTATTCTTATATTATACTTACTCCCCTCTCTCCCGTCGTCCTTCCTCATTCTTTCCTCTTCCACAGAGGAGATATATTATCACCCGACCCAATAGCATAATTTTAAAATGTCTGACTCTAAAGATTAAACACACACATTAGCACACGTCTTTTTTAATTATAGCTCATTATTATACAGATGGGAGCACTAAATTCAAAATGGATCCCTTTGCAGCATCTACCCAGGAATAACTTAGCTCAGAGGCCAGAAGACCACACTGGCAATCATTTTAGATGAAAAAATTGACAGTATTGATTTTGTAATACTTTATGTCTTATGCTTACTTATATCCCTGGGGTTTTTTTTTTTTTTTTGATTGCCTGTAGAGTGATTCTATTGCTAAAGAAGAGTGTAATTGGAAACTTACATGAATTTTGCTACTCTCCAAGGAGAACAAATAATATGTGATCATGATAGTTATTCTATAATGAATAATATATAAGAAATAGAAATAATTCTTTATACTTTAAGAGTCACAAAATGTGTTTGTTTTAAAGAGACCTTGAAACACTGGCTAAAAGAGTTATAGTTTGGACTATGAGATTCAGACTCTTTTCTGCACTCTGTGTTTTCATGTTTGGGATAAACTGAACTTAGTCAACCAGCACTACTGCTTTTATTAAGTGTAGGATCAATGCACAATTTATTTATTCTATTCTATTTTTAATAGTTTACTTATTTTCATAAGCATTGATTGGTGTTTTGTCTGCGTGTATGCCTATGTGAGGATGTTGGATTCCCTGCAACTGGAGTCACAGATAGTTGTGAGCTGCCTTGTAGAAGCTGGGAATTGAACCTGGGTCCTCTGGAAGAGCAGTCAGTGTTCTTAACTGCTGAGCCATCTCTCCAGCCCTCAATGCACAATTTAAAATAAAAGTCACCATGTTTATAACCAGCTGATGAAGCCCACCAGGAGGGATTCACTTGACTCAGTGCATTACACAGAACAAAGGAAACTGTGGCTCTCTTCGCAGTAACCAGAGTGTCTTAATGGCTGGGGTGACAACTTCATTTGGTACAGTGTCTGCCATACAAGTCGGAGGACCCAAATTTGGGTTCCCAATACTCATGGAAAGACTTGAGGAAGTGGTGGAGACTGGTAGATTCCTGAGAGTTGACCGGCAGGCAATCCAGCCAATCAGTGAAGTCCGGCTTCAATGAGAAACACTGTGTAAACATACAAAAACAAAACTCCAAATACAAAACAAAACCCCAACCAATTAACTTCACCAAGCTAATTGATTTTCTAGTTCTAATTCTGTCGTGGACTTTTTGGATTTCAGTGGTGGATAGGTGCGTACAAGCAGTGAAAGTCTAAAGTTTGATGTGAAGCTTCAGAATTGTTATTCAAATTATAGAAGTTCATTGGGATATATAGATTTTAGATCTACTGAATTTTAAGTTAGCTCATCTGTGATTTTTCCTTTTTTTCATTGCAGTTTTACCATTAAAGACAATTTTTGATATGTTTTGAGCATATTCTTTCCTTCTCTCAAGACCTTCCAAATCCTCTCCCCCCTAATCACCAAATCTAAAGTTCTTTCTCAACAAACAAAAACCCATTACAGGAACCCCCCAAACCAAGAAAACAACACACAGGAAGAAAACAAAACAAAACACAAAAACCAAACACCAAGCTATAACCAAATAAAAACACACAAACATACACACCTACACACACACACACACACACACACACACACACACACACACACACACACACACACACACACACACCAAACCAACCGGTGGTGGAGCCCATTATATGTTGATCAACTATTACTGTACATGGCTCCTGCCCTGGAGTACTGCAATGATTTTTATAAAAAAGTTTATTTTTAAAAAGGTGGAGGTGCTCACTTCCTCATGCACATGAACACACTATACACAGACAGACAGACAGACACACATACACACACACACATAGAAACACACACACACACACACACACACACACACACATATATATACACACAAAATTTAAAAAATCCTTTGAGACCATTAGATTAAAATACTAGCATGTATAATTTCATGGAATTTACACTTAATTTTTTATCAATACCAAATGGATCAAAATAATAAAAAAACCCTTTTTTGTGACATAGGTAAAAATATGTACCAGAAATGACTTTTCTTGACTGTTGGAATGCATGTGCAAATAATATGTCAATGCTTCCAGCTCGAAGTCTAACGACCGTCAAAGGAAAGCAAATACAAAGTGATGTGAGGATGGGTTCTATGAAACTAAAGTGGATTTTCATTTGTGGGTCTCAATGATTCAGGTGACTTGAGGGGAAGGTAGGCTTTGCTATATGCCTAACATATAATAATGCTATATGCATTATTCCAGGATTCCCTATAAATCCTCAAGTACAGAACTTTTACCTAGGCTGCCTAGACGAAACACTGTGTTTAACTACTGATGCATGTGTTTTTCTAGTTTCCTCTTACTTGGAAGAGACTACACAGCTGTGACATGCAGGTGCAGGGCACAACTGGGCAGCTTTGTCCCCCACCCCCGACTAGCGGTCACCTTGTCTGAGAATGTAGGTCCTTTGGGTATTAGGCATTCCCCATGAACTGACCATGAGCAATGTCATGCACTATTCATTTTAAATTTACTTTAACTGAATAGTGTTCTGCTTATTTCTCTCAGCTGTTTTACTTAGTTCAAAAATGTTAGTAAATGGAAAAAAATAAACTAGGTTGATTTTCAAAAATAGCTTTTGAAACTATACTGTGACGGAGCCCGATATTGCCTTTTGGTTTTAATCACTTGCCAGACTTTTCACAGGACACTCCCATGTCTGGCTAGTTTCTAAGTATTGTGTGATCATATCTTTTCTTCGGATCAAGTAGGAGTACACAATGCTTACATTGCTTTTCATGTTGCATTTCAAAATCCCTGTCACAGAACATAGAATTATTCAATTGACTTTCTCTGGCCACCCTACCTTCTTGCTCCACTGGCTCTTTAATGTCAGTAAGTGACATTTATTGAAAGCCCACTTTGTACTGGGCATAGAGGGCCTTTGGAAACCTTTTTAAGTTGTGAGCCTCTCTTTTAAGGAATGTTGTCCTTGATATACCCCAAGTCCAGAGGCGAGCAGTCTGGAATGAAATAATAGCTAAAAGGATCGTAAAACTAAATTGGCTAATTGATGTTGTGGGCCCATGACTAGCTTGGTGATGCTCATTTTGGTTAATGTGTGTTAAGCGCAAACAGAAGTCATTTGTACTGACCTCAATTAGAGAATAGAGCTCCCACTGATGCAGGAAATCTAATGGGAATCCATACATTATGCACTTTTTCTTATTGATCAATTATATAACAGATTCAGCTGACAAAAGTCATTATGTTTCATTTTTAGCTCAATAAATTATATCAAATGGGCTGAAACATAGAGGAAAACAGCATAGGGCTCCTTCACAGAATGCGCCAGCTTTATTTCCATAGTTCAGTGATTCAGAAAGTTGGAATAACATGTTCTTGGTTTCATGTGATAGTGTTTGGGAGAATTTGCATGCACCAGTGTAAAAAATATTAGTTTAATCAGATGAATATATTTGAGTAAAACAGCTTCAAATATACTAAAAGTGTTAAGGGGAAGATTGTAATTTAAGCTTATTTTTTAAAAAAAGATTTATATTTTAAAGAAAGATTTACATACTTTATGTTGTAGGAGTGCTTTGCCTGCATGTGTGTATGTGTGTGTACTCTATACACATCCTCTGAAAGAACAGAATTTGGTTTTAACAGCTGAGCCATCTCTCCAGCACCACATAAGAAGGAAAAAAAAATTTCCATATTTCTGAGTATAGCTTTCTTTCTATTTCTTTCTGCTCCTTAATAGTCTTGTGACAATTTTAAAAATGTATTTTTAATGTGATAGTACTTTCACTTTATGAACAAGTTAATCAAAAATAGTTGAGGTATGCCAAGTCCCCTACACAGGTTTTAGGGACCTGCATTACTGGGTCCTGTAACGTCTTGTAGTTGGTGTGGAAGAGGAAATCTACTTCCAAACCAATGTAACCATTATTTTACAGTGGCAGACTCTGGGAGCTGTAGCAAAATTGTCAATCTGGTTAATGTTCAAGTGGGGCAGGGCAAGAGGACACTGTCCTTGAGAGGAGCCTCCTGGGTACCCAGAAAGTCCAGCCTATCCCACCATGGTCCTATCATATTCTTCAGTTCTCCAGGAGAAGCAGAGTGAATAAGGACATCTCACTGAAATGGCACCTGGTACAACACACCAAGGCTCTTACGTCCCCACCCATGAAATAGTCTAAATAGAAGATGCTCAGCTTCCACTACCACTGTATATTAAATAGTGGCTCAGTGTTAACAAGTTTTGTGTCCTAGAAGACAAAAACCTCAGGAGTTCAGAGACAGCTAGTGATCTAGTCCAGGCCCTGAACTTCCCAAGGCAGAACACTGAAACACAGATTTGATAATGTTTCACAAATTCACACAGGTCGGCAAATAGACTTCACTGAGTAACGCCTGCCAAGAGCTTTTCTAAACTGCCCTGCAGAAGTCTGTAAGCCAGAGGCACAACTGAGTCAGTGATTTCTTCTCCATCGTGTGACTTTCCTGATGGTTTTGTAACCGTGACCCTTCACTGAAAAGGTGACATTGAAAAACAGCAATGTCTGTTTTTACGATTTGTTTTTTTTGGAGGGGGGACTTGAGCAAAGACTTAGAGTGAAGAAGCCTTTGTTCTCAGTTCATAATTGTTCTCTTCTTGTAATAGATCAAAAGACCAAAGCAGATGAAATAATAACAGTAAAGTGCCCTGGAACTGGATAAGACACTGCAAATGTCTTGTCAGCAGGGATTAGAGTTTCACCTTCAAAATCATGTATCTAGCTCATGTATCCGTCTCCAAGCATGGTCAAACATGCAAATATTTGCTTTCTGAGTAACTTGCCCTAATGACTTTGAAGCATTTTTAAGGAACAATGGTGGCATTGTTTTGCCAGGGCAGCAAGCACATCCTTTGTCAGAAGGCTTGAGAAATGGAAACAGTTCACTAGGATGGTTTTAAGAGATATTTAACCTTCTCTTCAATTTGACAAAATGTTGGGTGTGAAGATTATCGCATCACTGATGTGTCAGAGACAGGCCTGCCTGGCTCTTAGCTGTTAGCTACGGAGCAATCGAATGAGAGATTTTAATGTCTGTATTAATGTTGGTTGTCATTTAGAAAGCGCTGGAGTTTTTGGAAAAAGTTTTCAGTGATTTCAAACAGGAAGTTGTTTGTTAACAATTCCATTTTCACAGGTATTGAGAATGTCTAAGTTGGTCATTTCAGCCTGGTCAGTTGAAACGGGGGAGTTTCAGCCATGACTGGAATCTAAAGGTTCCTCTGTCTGTTCTTATTCAGTCATGGAATTTGGGGACCAGCATATGTTGTCTTTTGGGCTACCCCAGTGAGAGGAATATAGATACTCAATGAGCAGAAGGTTTCTCTGTTGAAGAAAATGTTTCTGTGGGAGTGAAGTACCTTCTGAGAGTTGGCAAAATGCTGCTACAAAATTCCTAAGTATCTGCCTGCATTTTTAAAAACTCAACAATGAACTACATTTTCTTCACTAGTAAAATCCACCCCATAGAGTGTTAACAATTTTCTAAATACTAAAAGGGGTATTTATTGTTAAGCCAGGAAATGAACTGAAAATTTTATCATGCTTAAAATTATTGTCTGTTACTATTGATACATAGAAAAGAGAAATTGAGGTCAATATAGTGTAGTTAAATATAGATATGATGAGGATTCATATTTAGTGGTAATGTGTTTCATTAGGTCAGGAGAGGTCAGTGAGTGAGATCAGGCCTATAGGAAAAAGGGTAAAATCGGGTAGTGTTCCAACCTTACTCAGGAAGCTATTAGAGCAAACAGGCACAAAGGACTTAGGTGTACCACGTAACGTATGGCAAATATGAATTGTGAGCTGAGGAGGAAGGGTTGGTGTTAGAGAGGATGCTGCTTGAAGAAGAAGCGAAGGCAGGGCATCAGGTGACACACCAGGTGACACACCTGGGCACCATCCATGACACAGAGAAATGCCAGGGAACAACTCATGCCGGCAAAGCACAGCATAATTGTTCACTCAGCAATTCAGAATGTTGCCCCCCTCTGGAGTGGCTAAATGTCCCATTTATTTATAGAAGCACCGTTCCAGATCTCAGCTCCAGAATGACATGGGGAACCTAGAGATGGTTTATAGAATTCCTTTCCAGCTCTGTAAATTGCATAATTCTATGTTAAACATTAGGTCAAATGTTGAATTTTTATATTTCAAAAATTTTAAATTAATTATAAAGTGTGGGGGAGTGCATCTCTTTTAGCAGCCTGAAAAGTCTTGGCTTATATTGTGAATAGCTCATACATATTTAAGAAGTAGAGCCCTTGCAGGGCTTTGTGAATTGACTGTAGATCTTCCCTAGGCTCTAAGAATCTTAGAGGAAAAGAAAACTTAAAGATACGTCTTGGGAGAAGAGAATTTAAACACACATTAAACATCATAGCTCGCTTGATTCCTGTAGCCAATGCCTCAAGTATGTGGAACATTTGGTGAAAAAATCCACAGTGTTGTGATGAGTCAACCATTTCAACTGTATAAAACTATCCAACCAACATGAAAGCTTTTGTCTGCATAGCTCAGCCCCTAGTCTAACCTTGTTACAGAAACCAAGGAACTGTTTTCAGGCATATGTTCTCATAATACTTTAGTACTGACAGTGTTTAGAGTCTGCTCCTTTTTAATGGAGTGGAGAATGTGACCCACAGGTTGTCATAGTGTTTTTGCATCAGTCAACTACTAAAAGAAAAAAATAATCTAGCTTTAAAATATATCTTCTCTAATAGTTGAAAAGAAATGTCTTTGAATAGTGATGCCTCCATGCAATTGGAGTATGGGGATAAGATTTCTATAATATGTAATAAATTTAGCACCATGGCCTCTGGAATGAGATGACTTGAGGTCCTATGCAAAACAATAATCCCCAGTTGCCATAGCTTGCAACTATTTGAAGAAGATGTTTTACACACACACATGCACAGATTCCCAGATATCAAGTAGGGAGTGGGGAGGGACTAATTCAAATGACTGTCTATAGGAATCCTAATGGAGTCTGTGGTATTCATTCTGAGGAATCAATAACAAGCCCTCATATTCTATCCCAGTTGACCTCCTAAATTCTCTTGTGTTTGTCTTAGTGGAAAAAACAAAGTAAATATTTTAAAAACTTATAAAAAGATTCCTAAGATTGTGTCATGTTGCATATTTTCTTATGCAGTTTATGAAGATATTTTCAAATATTAAAAATTAATGAGAATTACAAATGAATCAAAGTGTTTGCTTTAATGCAGACACTAATGGGTAATGATAAGTTGTGCATAATTTATAAAAAAAATGAAAACTTCCTCACAGGGTTCCGATGAACCCTTCTGACGGATAAGCTTCCAATAGATATTTTAAAGGGGCTAGCTCATTCTTTTCTGTGATTGGTAATGAAATGTAGGGGATATCAGCCACTTTGGATGCACTAAGCAAGTCCAAAACAATAGTTGTCTATTATGCCAATGGAGCAAAGTTAGTAAGAGAGTTTGTATTTTGTGTGAGGACAAGGAGGCAAAGCAAAAAAAAAAAAAAAGGATTACCAGGAATTTATTGAGGAATGCAAAGCTTCTCTTATGAAGGAGACATCTTACACAGCAGGAACTTCAGCCCATATGTGAGGCAGGCTGCTTGCATGGTGAAAAACAAAACAACACCGCCCCCTCCCCTCCTCTCTGTCTGCTTCACCCCCCCTTACTCCATTGACATGCATAGCTGGCCTGGTAGGTGTAAAAATAGACTGGCAGTCCCTGAACTGGAAATGGTCACTGAATGCAGGCTACAGTTGCTGGGGTTTTGAATTCTCTCTGACACCAGCAAACCGGGCAGCAGATGGGGAGAACTGAGCCGAAGAGTTCAGGATAATGGATTGTCCCTGCTAGTGGATACCTGGGAGCCCAGGCCAGCGTGCACCGGGCAGGGGCGGGCCCACCAATCGCAACTGTAAGAGCTGAGATGGGAAATGCAGCTCTCTGCTCATCTTGCCATGCCAACAAGAGCATCAGAGCACAGGGCATCATGCTGGAACTGGATTCAGCTCCAGACTACTATGGCTGTAACAGTGATGAAGTCAAAGAGCCTGTCTTCCGGGTAAGTGCGAGGCCACATGTGAGGAAGATTCCCAGGAGGATATTGGTCTAAGAATCAACAGTGGTCAGATCTCTAAACTTCCTGGAAAGAAGCTGACGTGAAATCAATGTGATTTCACCACGTGACCGGCTGGGATTCAGTGGCCTGCTGCCACTGGGATTCAGTGGTCTGAATGCTCTAGAAGGCCATGTGTTTATCTCTTCTTGCTTCTCTATAGTTGTAAGCTAACTCGTGAAAAGGAGCATTGCATTGTTTCTTTGGAGTTTTGGCAAGGCTAACCGTGTGTGTGTGTGTGTGTGTGTGTGTGTGTGTGTGTGCACATACACCATTATAGAATGAGTTTCAGTAACATTGTAGAGCACGTTCAAGTTGCCAAATTCTTTTCCTACTTACAAGTTCTTGTTTCATTCTTTCATTAGGCCAGAGGGCATTTTGCAAGCCTGTGCTTAGAATCCCCGGTCTAGCTATAAGGCATTGTTCATGTCATTAGTGAGTGACATCAGTGAGGTCTTTAGATATAGGTCCAGTTATGATCATGCTCATTTGTCAAAATGCTTACATGCTGAGATGTCAAATATTTATGTTGGCCTTCAGATTTTAATAATTCTCTAATGTGGTATGCAAAGACTTAGTGTGACTTAAAGGTAAGTGTTGACCCGGATTTTCACACGTGCTGCAAGAGTCAGGGGTTGACCAGAATTTCACAGTGAACTGGCACAAGTGGGGTTCTGAGTGACAGACATTGAGGGTTTTGCTTTCCTGTGCTTCCACTGTTTCCAGGAGTGTTCATAGGCTGTGAGGTGTACCTGTCCTCCGGTCCTAACTCTGTCCTGGATCTTTGGAATTGTCAGATTGTAGTGAAACTGAAACCCAGAGTGAGCATGTCAATGAGAACAATTCACAGAGCTACAGGGCTGTAGCTGGCAGAGGAGAAAGCTTTGGAGGGACGGGAGTTAGCGCTTCTGCTGGGAGTTCCCCACACTGGAGGAAGTAAAAGTTTTGGAAGCAAATCACTTTTCCAGGGAAAAGGGTGCTAAGTGAGATGGAGCCAGGAGCAGGGACTTGCTCTTTCTGGGTCAGAGTTTAAATTAGCCACATCCACACGGAGATCCTTGAACATCTCAAATGATCTCTTCTAATGCTACAGAGCTAAGCGGTATAAACAAGGTGGGCAAGTAGTAGCCACATGGTTGCCTTTTCAGGATAAAAAAAATATGTTGAGTAAGAATTAATTACGTTTAAAACTCTATGATCATGAGCTTTTCAAAATAGTTCGGAATTTAGGACATTAAAAATATTAGTTAATAAGCATAGTGATGTTTTTAAGTTATACATATATAAGCCATTTATTATCTTTTAAGAATCAATAAGGGCTGAAGATGTAGCTCAGTGATAGGACACTTGCCTAGTACTTGGTAAGCTCTGAGGTCCATAAAAGCACTGGAAACGATGACTTAGGTAAGACAATGTGAGGATAGAAATGAGAAGCACCTTAAGAATTAAATGCAAGAGTAAAGCAAGGGTAACCTTTTAAACATAGAAGCCACAGAGGGGATAACTTCTCGAGTTTCTATGGAATTGATATATTCTTTGAGGTAAAGAGTAAGTGATAAGGTCACCTTGAAGCCCCAGGGCTAGAACAAGAAATTTATTTAGAGCCTAAGAGTTCAGAAACTCATTAAAAAATGATATTTCAGAGCATTGCGCTTTTTCGGGGTGTGTTCGTACACACCTGTAACCCTCAAACTCAGGAGGCTAATACAGGCTGACCTCATTCCCCCCCTAATATTGGAGATAGTGAAAAAATTCTTCTTCAATAGTATTATTAACCATTTGCATTTGAGATTTTGTAGATAAACTTTAAGAAGAAGGGAGTTAGAGCAGGATAATTCCAAGATGCCTGTATAATTAAGTAGGAATATACATAAAGCAATTGTGAACATCAGCCTAAACACTATTTTTACTGGATGATAACTTTTAAGTTTCAAAGCAAATTTTTAAAAAACTAAAATAAAATAATGGCATAAACTTTTTAAAATTCTGTATTTGGGAAGTTGTATATTATTGTTAGACGGTCTCCATACATTGAAATGTCAGCCTATAGTGTAGTTGATCAGACTGTGTCTGGAAAGGTCCAGTAAGTGGATGTTATACTCTTATGGTGCAGGATATCCATTGTATCTCCTCCCATCTGTATTGGTAACCATAGTGACAGATACGCAAATGGACTTAGCTATATTCGCATAGCTACAAAGTGGTTCTTTTATGAAAGTTTAGTCACTAAATGATTCAATCACTAATGATTTCAGTTACTATTTTACTAGTTTATAAAGGCAGAGATTAAAAGTAGCTATTATTTTGATAAAGGTATATAATCTAATGAGCTTCAATTTTGGAAAATTGTATTGACTCGTAAGCATTCTGGGGTACACAAATTGTAGCAGTTATTTTAAAAGCAATTTAGGAAAACATACCAAATTTGTTTGCAACTTCTGATTTTCGCTTTGCCAATGCCACTTAGGACTCTATTTCAGGGAGGTAGTTGCATAGAGAAAGAGGTAGGTTGAGCCCCTGGACAGGTGCACCACTTTGAACCCAGCATACCTGGTACAGAGCTACACAGCCAAGTATTCCCACAACTGCTCATCCTTCAAAGGCCCAGGAGAATGGCCACCTGTGACAGTGTCCCTCCAGAGCTACCGAGAACATGGCTGCCTTTCTAATGATGATGTCACCCTTCTTAGTTTACGTCAGAGATTTCTTCAGACGTGGTACTGCTTACATTAGTCCACAAAGAGCTCAAAGATCTGCTATTCTCATCATTGTCTAGTCAGCACCTAAAAAGAGGGAACATTCATGGCAGGAGAGAGTGGAGAATAAGACAATTTGTAAATTTTATATAGAATATAGGCCCTGTAGAAATTTTTAATTCTTCATATCATTTTTGTGTCATGTTACTTTCATATTTATTAAAGAAGGGGAAACTACATCACTTCTCAGATACAACTCTAGGTTCACTTTTTAGATGGCCTTTGCATCTTTTAATTGTAAGAGAGGTAGCAAGTCCCCTACCCAGGATGTTTCTCTTTGGGACAGCATTTATGTAGGCTTTGTGGGATTTTTGACATGATCTGCTAAGGCTCTGTCTAAAACACTGTCTTTGCTTTGGCTTATATTCATCATTTATACATTTGCATATTGGTCTACATATATTCTATTTTTTCACATTATGATCATATTTTTTATTGTGCTTTATTACATCATATTTTTAAATTCATCCTGAGGAAGCCATAAATGTGGCACCTCGGCCCAAATTTTGCTTATGTTATCCTAACTAGTTGAGGTTGGGATCATCATCTTCACTTTCTATGAGCTCCCTTTCAGAGATTTTTATTTTCTTGCTCCATTTATTTTCATGCTTTGCCCCAATTATAGAAGAAACATTTCAGCTTTTTATTTTACTCTTTTCATTATTCTGCACATCTGCTTATTATTTCGAGGGTGAGCAGTGAGCTCTGTAATATTATAAAGACATGACAACTGAATTCTATTAGGTTGATACAAAAAGTGAAGTCAACAGAAACTCTTTCCTGGGCGAGATCTAGATATAGAGCAGGGTATGCAACTACAAGATGGAATTTCTGCGGTTTGAGGAACAAATTCTAACCAAGTAGGAAGACATGAGAATACTGCCTCACTGAGAACGGAATGAGCGAGAGTCTCTCTCCCTTCCCCTTCTGGTTTCTCCCTTCCCCTCACATACCCTCAGCAATAGAGGAAGATGTGAGAAATTTTAATAATGAAGAGATGAGTTAGTGTGTAAGCCGTGGAAGTGAGAAGTGACCAGACTCAGAATGGATTTTGTTTCTATTAAAGCTTTGTTTATAAAAGTGTTTTTGTTGTTGTTGGCTTAAGTGACTAATCACAGGATAAGTACTATTTACTAAAATGGAGGGAGTCTCTGTGTATAAGTATATGTGTGTGTATGTGTTGGGGGGGGGGAGAAGGGAGAGAGGGAAGGAGAAAGATAATGTTGTGAACCCTGTCAGTATGTCCAGAGGCTTAAACTTTTCAGCTTTTTATGCTAAAGGATTAAAATAACCAACTTTAAATTATATAAAAGATAAGAAAAGTATTACATAGTATCTCTAATAAGAACTAAGGATATAATAGAAATCATTCCATTAAAGCATTTCAAAGAATAAAACATGATACAGAGCGTGGCCATGTACCTTTGGGATACTTTATTTAATGATAGAGAAAAGATTATAGTCTACTTTTTGAAGTAGAACTTAGACACATATAATCAGAATATAAGACAAAATTAAGTGGTGCCATGAGGGATAAAACAGATCCTCACAGGGAGTTGATTAAAAGAGAAAGGTCGCTGTAGGCCTTTGTGACCTGGAAGATTCATGGAGGGACATTCAGCACATGTATTGCAGAAGAACTGCCATGCAAATGAGCTAACTAGAGGGCTGCTGTCAACATAGACCTTCTACTGCCAACCAGACCCCCATCCCCAGGATCCAGCCCACACCTCCCCGGCCTTCCTACATCCTTCAAATAAGCAAGCAAGATGATTCCTGGATTTCAAGAGCCATTGGTCCCACTGCGGTAGGCAGTGTTCACATGATTGGTGGGTGCCTAGAGGGAATTAGCTCTTAAAATTCAGAATGTCACTCCTGTTAATGGAAAAAGTGGATCTGAAGTAGGTCTTGGAAGCTCTTTGAAAGTGGAATTTGGATTGCTGTGTGGAAGAAATTACACCTCTGCTTCCAGTAAGCGTAAATGCGCCAGGAAATGATCTGAAGGAATGTCCTAAGATAGACAAAGTAGAAATTCTATTATTTGATCTCAAGGTATATTATAGAGCGTTCACATTTGGCAACATTTTCCATAAGAGGTGCAAAAACATCAAGTTTACTTACCTTTTGTGAAGATCATCCAGTTTCTCTTAGAGTCAGTGGTACGACATTAGAATGATCTGGAAATACCATGTACTCTCTTTTCAGTTATAACACCTCCTGGCCAGGCACAGAAACAATGAAATTTGAGTAAAAAAGAAAACCTCATAGGATTGGGTTATTAAGAGATATATGTCAGATTAAAACATGGACTGTGTACTAGAAGGAAACCATAGACCAAAGGCATTTTTGGAGTATTGGTTAGGTCGTGTCCATATATCATGAACTACCTTCTCTTTGACATGCCCAACAGAGTGCCTACCACCTACTTAATATGCTCTTAGTGAACTTTTGTGGAAAAGATGAATGAATTAATTAGGAAGACACACAAAAAAAGCAAATATCATTGTTGACTTTCTCTAGATGCAGGTAGCATGTCCTCAGATCTGGAAGACATGGCAAAATGGTTGAGTTATATAATAATTTTTTTTTTAAGTACTAAGAACTTTCTGGGATCAACAAACTATACAAAAATCAGTACCTACATTTTCAAGTCATGTTTTAAAATATTGTATAAGAGGAATACTATAATGAGCAGTAATATCTAACTCAGTATCTGGTACATTCTTCTACATCTGTCTTGCATTGAACACATCTAAACTAAACATTTGTGTTTATTTGAACTGTGTGTTGATGTTAAAGCACCATTTTTTTCTGCTGTATTACATAAGATTAACTTCACTATACACAGTGTCTTTTCAAGGTCACACGTCTGGGATGAATCTGGGCACTCACGAGCGAGGAAGCTCTCTTATTTTTTGAGCATTTGTTTCTTTCTCAAGCAGACATCTGCTACGATTCTTACTCATTTCCAGTTCCCTATTTAATTCCTTAGTTAAGTTTATTATGCCACAGGAAGCAACCACCTGCTTTGTGATTCTTTTATTTTCGCTTAAGAATGCCCTTGAAATTTGTCATTTTACATCAAATTTGATTATAAAAATTTTAGGGGTTTGACTTTTCAATACTTAAATTCACATGGTATGTGTGAGGGCTTATGTAAGTACAGAAAAAAAAGCCTTCTTTGTACCTTTCTATAATATTTTCTCATAATAACTCAAACATCACCATGACTTCTGGACATGAAATCTTTGCTGTAGTTCCCAAGGAAGTCAACTATACACTGACGCTGTATGAAGGCTGAGTATTTAGTAATAGACATTATTCACCAAAACTGGCTTTTGAGAAATTATGAGTGTTGCTAATATCTAGTTTATTTAAAATTTTATTTTTTTCTGCACTCTACTTCCCTGACATTAATGATTTACAGAAGGAGGATTTAAAAATAATCTTTTTCCGCCTGCTAGTGTAGGGAGTCTTCACATTTGCGCCTGTTGTCTTTATTAATTAGACACACAGTGCACTAAACTTAAGTGTTGACATTGGAGATCTCACTTTATCGTGGACCAATACAAGAAATTAGAACTCGAGCATGATGACAATAATGTTATCATTTCTCTCAATCTGCAGTTCCAATATCTTACCTTTCTAGGTTGTTGGCCTCTGGGAAAGGATGAAGCACCTAGTGAGACATCCAGCAAGGCAGTGATGTCCAGCAGAATCTGTGAAACATTTTTGAAAACCCTGTTTGTTACATACAGCCCCTTTACGTATGACCCCTGAGTTATAAAGGAAAAGGCCTGTGTACTCATTACTTTTTTTTTTTTTTTTTTTTTTTTTTTTTTTTTTTTTTTTTTTTTTTTTTTTTTTTTTTTTTTTTTTACTGCTGAGATAAATACCATGACCAAAGCAAACTTATAGGCAGGAGGGTTTATTTAGCTTTACAGTTCCAAGGTGATAAGGCTCCATCATGATGATAAGTGGCAGGTATTAAATGTTGAGAGCTTACATGCATCTTGATCTGCAAGCATGAAGCAGAAAGCTCAAAGTAGTATCCGCTCAAGTCTTCAAACTCTCAAGCTCACACATGAATGCTTCCTTCAGCAAGGCCACACCCCCTTTCCCCAAAACACTACTAGCTGGGACTAAGTATTAAATACATGAGCCTACAGAAGCTTTCTTGTTCAAACCTCTACAGCTTGTTTGGAAATAAAAGGTGATTCAACAATTTTCTATTAATAATGTGGATATTTTTACACATTTGTCCAGACAACTATTTTGTGCAATTGTTTCTTCTCAGAAATGGGTTATGGGTGTTAAGTGCAATAGTACACACATTTAATCCCCCAGCACTTGAGAGGCAGAGGCAGGTTGGTCTCTGTGAGACTTAGGGCAGCATGGTCTACAGAGTAAGTTTCAGGACAGCTAGGGTTATATAGTGAGACCCTATTTCCATCAAAGAAAACAGAACAGAACAGAACAAAATGGCATATGATATTCAACTTCTTATGCTTTGTTACATAATATTTGATAGTTGGTAATGGCTTAGTTGATAAAGTATATTTGGCATTGTGTAGTAAATGCATTCCCTGAAAGTTCTAGTTAGTCTTTTAAAGGTAGCTCTTCCCAAAGTGTATCTATGAATAACATATCTGAAAGATCACCTGTGGTGTTTTAGAATCACAAATCCTTTGAGACTTTATGAACATGAATTTCAGGTGGTAGCCAGAAATATATCTTTAACAAGATTAAGCACAATCTCTAAGTAGTTCATAAGTGAATTCTGGAAGGGTAACTACTGCCTTGTGTTGAAAGTGGGGTGGGTTAATTTTTCTGAAGAGACAGGTTGGGTGTGTACTGTCAGCACACAAGGACACAAGAATGTTAATAGACCTTTCCTGCCCCACTTGTTGGCAGTACTCTATCGGTAATTAAAGAAGCCAAGACCATATGGGATATGTGGGATCAGAGGATGCTCTGCCAGCAAGCTGGACCCCTGTGGGTTTGTGCATCCCCTTAACAGCCAGAAAGGTTCTGTTCTGTGTTGCAGTAGAGTTTGAAACCACAACACTTAGAAGATGTTCAAGTTCCACTCTCAAAAGCAAGTCATTTCTGTGTACCTACAGAGAATTCTTTTCTTTATTGTTTGACCTTGTCAGCTCTCACCAGAAGTCCAGGCACAGAAGCATGAAGCTTTAAAAATTAGAATTTTACTCCCCCGTTGAGCCCTTTGAATAACAGGATTGTTCAGAATGGTCTGTTACTCACGCTGAGTTGATGTCCAGTCCATTATCCTGGCTACCTTTCAGACTTCTGCCTAAAAGCCACACAGCACATGAGACACGATTAACAAATATCTCTGGCCTCATTAAAAGTTCTTAGCATATCAACTGTTAAAGGCAAAAGCACGATCCTATTAGAGCTAGCAGTTTGTTCCAGCAAAAGACAGCTGATGAATCAACCCTGCGTCTGGGCTGGGCTTAGCAGTGAGCAGGCAGGAAGTGTGATAGAGAAAGGAGGTCGTATATGGAAACAGCTACAGCTCTGTACTCTTATTTGAGTGTGGTGTGAGGCGCCCTTTGCTTCATCTGGCCATGGTCTGATTAACTAGTGGTTTGAGACTGCTTAACTGCTGTTGGTCTGGACTTGGCAACTCTTCTAAGAGGATACTGTTAGCTGCAGTTTTATCTGTGTGTTGCATTAGGTTCCAGTTTGCTACAGAAGGGCTCATGGTAGAGAGTACTGAGACAGCTTCTGGACAAATTGTACTTGATTTACCATAAATAATATTCAATAAAAGTATCCAGTATTATATATATATACATATATATTATATGTATGTGTATGCATATATATATGAAAGATATATGTATTTGGAAATAGATATTTTTAAACAATATATTCTGAATAAGGTTTCCCTCTCCCAACTCCTAGACCCTCCCCATCATCCCACCTACATAAATCCATACTCTTCCTTCCATCATTAGAAAATAAATGGGAGTATAAAAAATAATAAAACAAAAACATCAACAAACCTGTATATGACCCCCCCCCAAAAAACCACTCACAAACAACAGACACACATAGAAATTAAACTTACACAAAGCATTGTAAGACAAAAAAAAAAAAGAAAAGAAAGAAAAAACCCTCTCTAAAACTGCCATTTGCTTTGTTTAAGTGCTAGGCATGGGGTCTGTCCTTAAGAGTGGTTTGTATGCCCAGTGAGACGCCATTGGAGGGGCTGTTATCAGTTGGAGATACTCTGGGTTAGGGATGAGGACAGGTGTCCACTTCCCCTCTGAGCCAGTGCCCCATCTGGCTTAAACCTGTGCAGGATCTGTGCATGCTGCCATAGTCTCTGTGAGTTCAGACTGTGCACCAGTTCTGTTGTGTCTAGAAGGCCTTGTTGCCTTGATACCTTCCATCCCACTGACTTTCAGTTTTTCTGCCTCCTCTTCTGCAGAGTTCCGTAAGCCCTGATGGGAAGGATTTGATGGGGACATCCTATTTATGACCGAGTATTCAAAAATCTCTTTCTCTACATTCATTGTCCAATTGTGGGTCTCTCTATTCTTCCCATCTATTGCAAGATGCAGCTTCTCTGATGATGGCTGAGTGATAGACTGATCTATGAGTATAGCAGAATATCATTAGAAATTATTTTATTGCTATGTCCCTATTCACAGAGCACTAGAATTTGGTTTTCTCCTAGTCTTTGGCCTATCTAGTCTCAGGTTCTTTGCCCACACTAGTACTGTTGGGCATGGGCTCCATCTCATGGAGTGGGCCTTAAATCCAATCAGATAGTGGTTAGTTACTACCACAATGTTTGTGCCAGTATTACACTAATGTATTTTGCATGCAGGCCACCATTGTAGATAAGGATTGGTACTTGGGTTGCTGTTTATATTTCTCTCTGGTAGTTGTACAGAATACCTTCCAGTAATATAATCACTAGTCAGTGAAGGTGAAGGTTTTATATAGACATCTGTTCTACTTCTCTGGGTTCCATCAGCTATGAAGGTATTGTCTTCAGCAGGACGGTCTTGCCATTCATCTGTGGAGAGCAATTAATAGCTTTGTAAATAGTCTAGGTTGTTTGGGAGTTTCCAGGTTCCTTTGGCCAACAACTTGATGAGGTGTAAGCCATTCTTGAAGTTTCTGTTTGGCGGCAAGACATGTCCAGTTGGGGCACCATCTCTTCTATGTTTGGCAAGTCAGTGTAGACCACCTTCATATATGTACATATTTTAAGAAGCTTCTACTGTGTTAGGTTCCCATGTGATTCCTCAAATGGCCCTTAGTGTTACCTGTCCCTCCTCAAATCCCCCCCCCTTACCCTACTCTTCACTCCTCTCTCCATTTGACTCTCCATACTTTTCTAATTGTGTACAATGTTCTTTTCTAAATTACTTGTAAAGCTAAGTATTGAATCGAATCATTTTATTCCAAGATAGGTATTGAATTTCATTAAGTCTCATCTCTTCTTTCCTCTTTATTTCCTTCCTTCCTTCCTTCCTTCCTTCCTTCCTTCCTTCCTTCCTTCCTTCCTTCCTTCC
Organism: Phyllotis vaccarum; assembly: GCA_033318265.1. NCBI lineage: Eukaryota > Metazoa > Chordata > Mammalia > Rodentia > Cricetidae > Phyllotis > Phyllotis vaccarum. Next base: position 32,137,347 of record JARWLC010000015.1, read on the forward strand.
TTCCTTCCTTCCTTCCTTCCTTCCTTCCTCCCTTCTTCTCTTCTTTCTCTATTGCCTGAACTCTAGTTAGTATAGTGAAAACCCAGAGCCAGATATTGGGGAAAAGCTGGAATATCAGAGTTTGTGGAAAAGCATATTCTGGATTAATTTTTACTAAATATAGATCACCACATTTCTCCCCCTTCCCTCCCTCCCTCCCTCCCTCCCTCCCTTCCCCCCTCCCTCCCTCCCTCCCTTCCCCCCTCCCTCCCTCCCTCCCTCCCTCCCTCCCTCCCTCCCTCCCTTCCCTTTCCTTCCCTTCCCCCCTCCCTCCCTCCCTCCTTCATTCCCTCTCTCCCTCCCTCTCCTCCCTCCCTCCCTCCTTCTCCTCCCTTCCTCCCTTCCTCCCTCCCTCCCTCCCTCCCTCCCTTCCCCCCTCCCTCCCTCCCTCCCTCCTTCATTCCCTCTCTCCCTCCCTCTCCTCCCTCCCTCCCTCCCTCTCCTCCCTCCCTCCCTCCCTCCCTCCCTCCCTCCCCTTCCCTTTTCTGTCATACAGACATACATTAAAGGACGAACCTTGGCTTTGGTGATGATTAAAGAATTACACAACAATTGCTATTCTCAGGAATAGAATATATTCTTTGTATATTATTTATTGAATTACAACTGTGTGCCAGAGCTTAGTCATGAGTTGCTTGTGTGCTCACCTATTTTGTGTCAAACAACTTGGTATGTTATTGAGACTGTATCTATTCTACCCAAGATCACAAGGCGACCTACAAGTGGCCAATAGGAAAAGAATTATAAAACATGAGATGGGGGACACCATATTAATTACCTGTTATTGATTCTGTGTCATCCCTGGTTTCTGTTCTGGCATACTGCATAGCAATAAACATGTATAAATTTTCGTAACTCCTCCCAAAAGCCACGTTCTAGACCATATGTTTGTTGGTTCTTTACCTGAACAACATTCTTAAGGATTTACATATATTAGCTAAATTAATTCTCTAGTCCACCCATTCTATCCACAAACCACATGAAGATTATTGAGACTTGGTTGACTTGCTTAAGGTCATGCAGTTCATACAGATAACAGAACCGGGGTTCTGAAAATCGTTCTCAGCACATCCTGCTCCCTTCTGAGAAAAGAATAGCGTAAGAGGAAAGGAAGAAAGTGGACAGCATGTTGTAAGCTTATGGGCCCCGAAGACTCTACCCACTGAAACATTTGCGTGTTTGCTATTCACTGCCCCCACATACAACTAAGAGTTAAAAAAAAGATAATTAATATAGAAAAATAAAGAAATGTTTTGCTGATTTTAGATCTTGAAAATAGAAAAAAAATAAAAAACAAACTCCTGTAGAAGTAGGAATTTGCATTTTGTATTTTATATAACAGGTAAATTTGATTTTAAAAAGACAGAATTTTACCATGTCTGTGCAAATATATTTTAAATAAGACATTTTGAACTCTAAGAAAACACAAAGTCAAAGGAGAAAGATATAGTTGACATCAAATACAACATGACTGAGTTTTCAAATTCTCCAGAAATAAGAGAACCATGTCAAGATCATGAGACTGTAATGTCAGTAGAGCAAGGCAAATGGGAGTTTGTGCTTGTATTGAGATTGCCTTTCCTGAAACTAGCTCAAGGCATGTCAGAAATGGGTACATCCCTAGCTTCTTAAAATTATTATCACATCTTTAGGAATTTAAGAATGGCTATAGTCAATCAGGGACAGAAACTTTCAGACACCTTCTAATCACAAAATTGTTTACAATAATAAAAGCCATTTTTTAATCTGATATTTAAATATTTTGTTATGAGCTGTGTATGTGTGTGTGTTTATAATTATCTGTCTTTTCTGAGATACAGAAGTTTATTAAAAGCAAAAATGAATGAAAGAACATAGAAATACAGTTTCTTAAATTTTTTTTTATATTTATAACAAGCCATTTCACTTAATGTCGCCTTTATTCATACTTTCAATCGATCTGGGAAAAAGACTTTAACAGAAATATATTTTAACTATTGACTTTTTAGTTAGAAAAGGAAATTTGCTTCACTTCTTTATTGAATGTGACCAACCTTTAAACAGCAGGTGGAGTGGTTAATTAGGAACAGCTGAGAGAGGTTCTGGAAGCTTCTGGAAGCAGGCCTGTTCAGGGAAACACTCCTGTATGCACATGGAAATTATTATGCTGCCTCAGCAGCAGGCTTGAGAGGCCTTTTTCTTCATGGTAACAGTGACAGTTGTGGTGATGTATTCTAGTTTTATGTGTTGAGTATAATATGCAGGAGCATTCTGAAATAATGCCATTGCATCTTTAGGATTTACAACTCTTGTATTAGCCTCATCACAAGAAAGAAATCTTTTCACTGTGGATACTTTTAAACTGCTGGCCCTGCCCCAAGACGAGAAAGGGAATTAGGTACCAGAGGATCAAAATGAATGCTGAGTCAGGAATGTGGTAGTAGTTGCCACCTGTTCCCCAGTCAACAGGACGAATGTTCAGTCTTTTTAAAGGGATCTGGGAGGTGGTGATGGGGTCCCTCCAGCACTGCCTTTGTGCTCAGTTCTACCACTGTTTACCCCCAAACCCACAGGCAAGTGACACAGTCCCACTGAGCTCGTGTTTCCTCATTAAAAAAGCTTATGAGGATTAAAGAAGATTATGAATGTATTTGACGTATAGTGAGACTAGCTGTTCATGATGTAGTACAAGAAAGAAATAGCTTGAGTGTATATTGCTAAGTCCCTCAAGGCTCTGAGAATCTAGTGGGACAGCCCAAGTATTCCACAAAACAGGTTTCACCTTTAATCTTATGAATAGATAGAGGACTAGAGAAAAGGTTATATTTGCTGAGAAAATATTTAACATTAACAAATCACTAAAACTGCACCAATATTTACATATCTCTATCACACACACACAGGACTCTTGTCAAATTATTAAACATGATTGCTTAATGTACTATTTGGCAAGTGTTACCTTTAAACTAGTGCAATAAATAAAATACATTGTAATTAATTCCCTTGCTTAAAATTGTTACCACAGAAAGAAGGCACCAGGCAGGATGAATGCTGCTAATACTAGTGTTTACTTGACACAGTCAGTGATAACTTAATAACACAGTTACCAAAACAATACATACCATTGGTGAGGACCCTTAGCAAGTAAAAGTGGTTCATGCCTAGAGGCACAGGACCAAGTGTGGCCCTGTGTACTCAGCAGGGCATGCTTCCCATGGTGCTTTCCCGTTTTACACAAAGCTTACCAGAAATGGCAGGATTTCAGCACTCTTCATGAGCTTCTCAGTAACGTTTACTTTTACAGATATAATTACTGAGACAAAGGAGATCTGCTGTCTTGTTCTTCCTCAATGATGAATAATGAAAGTGTGATATTTTAACTAAGTCAAATTTGACTACAAGTACAGTGTTTTACTTGTTACTATTTGTAAACAGGTACCGCCCCTGTTTCTCATAAAATGCAACATTAACTTTAGACACTTTTCCTGAGTTCCAACAGAATTAACTTTGGAGTATAAGCTAAGTGCTAAAAAGGAAAAGCCGAATGCTTTGTGAGTTTACAGTACTTGATTTTCTAAGCCCCTTACCAACCGCTGTGTTACATATTGCCATTTATGACACACATTCTTTTCTAAACCAATTTCCCATTTTATCCTTTACATTTTAAGTGTAAGATTACATATTCCCTCCCCCAGGAATGGCATCCAGTTAAATTTAAAGCCGTTCTTGATGATTGAAATTTATGGCATAAGGGTTAAGTTTGGAAAGTCAGCGGGCTCCCTCCTGTGAGGAAGAAGTGGTGTCTCAGTTGTATGCTGGCTTCATTGGGAAACGACAGCTGTGGCATCCCAGTTTGTTCTCCCTGTGGTAAACACCCCGCACAGAAGCCGCTTTCAGTTTGCACACATGCACACAGACGTGGAGAGTTTCTGTTCTGTCAATCAAACTTTGCGAGTCTCATAGAGGTGTGGGCGGGTCATCGGCAGTCCCTTCTAGGGGCAGTGCAGTGAGTCCTTCCTTATTCCTATGACACTTGCATTTGCTGGTTCTGTGTCAGCCATGATTTCACCCAACAGTTTCACAACCCGGAATCAAATATGCTACTGTTGTTTCTGTTTGGATGGATGGGAACATACAGATCATTACATGATGGATCCTCTTGGTTCTTCATTTAGCCTCTAACGTAACCATCTGGCACAGAATAGAAATAGGTGCTTCAAAAATAATCAACTATAACAAAATAACTTCTTATTAATGACTAGTTACTTTAACTATTTGTCCTCCTAATTCTTACTCAAATGACTTAATTCCTCTATTTCTAAACAGAAAGCTACCATTTTCCAGTGTATGAACATTTAGTTTGTACAATTATGGATCCTGTCAGGAATTTTATGGACATTAATTAACATAGGAATAACTCCCTTTTTATATCACACACACACACACACACACACACACACACACACACACACACTTTTCTTCTTTTGTTTTAGAATTAACGTTAGATTTCTTGATATTGGAATGACGTGGTTAAGGTTAAGAAACAGATGGAAAGGAATTTTTATATTTAATTCACCATAATTCCGCATACTAGAATTCTGTTTTTGTCTTCTAAAAGTTCATTGTTTGTATTCAGCATCCATGTGGACTGTAATCTGCAAATATGCATATTATAAATATTTGCAAACATACAAAAGCATCTGAGAACCATTTATTTCCCTGTAAAGCCTGCATACTTTGGGAAATGGGATAAATGAATGTGTTTCTAACAATTTAACTGAACATTAGAAAGATGGACTCGACATTTTATAGAAGTAATGGACTTAACAGTTCCATGAATGGGTTAGAGATAAACAAATGATTTCTAATATACAGCATAATTATCATACTGAAATTTCAGACACTTAATAATTAGAAAGTCTTTAAAAAAAAAGAAGCAGGAATCAAAGGATTGCATAAACAATTTGTGGGCCCATTATTTAAAGAAAACAAAATACTATTATGAGACAAGAAATATTTATAAAAATAATGAATTTGAGCTTTGAACTTTTATTCTAGTCCAGTGTAGATATTAATATTGTCAAAGATTAAAATTTGAGTTCAGAATTTTTAGTCCTGACATCACGATGTATGATTGTTCAGCTGTAATTAAGTAATACCCTCAAGAAAAGACAATCTCACTGGTAATTGTAGCCAGATTCCCTTGTGTTACAAAGACTTCAGACTGTGCATATTTTCGTGTTTATCTCATTGGAACCACACAAAATCATCAGCCTAGGAAAATGTGTAGTAATGAAAATACCTGTGCAAGTTCTTTTAAAATAGTGGTTATAAATGTCAGGGAAGTCACTGGAAAGCTTTTCCTTCAAGACTTGACCTTTGGGTCAACCTTGAATAATTGAGTGTGAAAAGAGCAATCTAGGGTAGACTGAGCTGTGTGGGGGGCACAGTCAGCACCACAAAGCTGCTTCTGATGGATGTCTGCTTTCAAGCAGATGGCCTTAAAAGCCAGAGAGTAATCAGACCAATGGGGATAAAAAATCGTATTTTGTCTCAAGGGGATGATAGTGAATTAACACTGGAGGACATCTAGTACAATAAAACATGGATGAAGAATATTTTCACTTGATTGGGCGGGTTTTTCATAACATAGGAGTTGTAAAAAACATAAAGGGAGAAAAACTTATCTTAGGTCCATTTATCTTCATCTTTAAGTATTGCATTGGGATAAACTTTCACATCTTTCCTGGAAAATATGCTGCAACATCTTAACAAACTAATGAGTCAGGAAATGAAAAGCATTTCATTCCAACATATTTTAAATTGTCAAACAGACTGTTGTAATATAACTCTATTATCTCTGAACAAAAGTTGTTAGAATTGATTATAATTCATTTACAAAAACAACTATCTATTGTCAGTCAAGACCCAAAAGAGGATTCCTTTGAATTTGTGTACATTTCACAAAAATTTAGCCAACACTTTTGTACGTTCATCCAATGCATGTTGAGTTGATGCAGGTAGAGCATTCATAGAAGAGATGCCTGTCTGGTTAGAAATTAGGAAGATGATAAGTATAGGATTTGTATTGAAATAAGTTTGAGGGCTGGTGATATAGCTCAGCTGATAGACTGCTTGCATGGAGTAATGGGATTATTCTCAGAATCACATAAGCCAAGTGAGGTGGCCCATGCCTACTATTTCACACGTTCCAGGGTGGAGGCAAAAATCCTTCTTTTTCAGCTACATAAATAGATGGAGGCCAAGCTGGAATACATAAATCATAAAATAAAACAACACACATCCTTTTTTTTAATTCAAAGAATTTCAGTTGAAGATCCTCAGTTGATATCTAGGGACTGTTTAGTGTTCAACAGAATGTAAATATGTTAATGAACTTCCAGTTTAGGGGCAGGAGAGATGGCTTAGTGGTGAAGACTATCCCCCACCCACCCCCACACACATACAGGGTTTTACTATGTAGTCACAGCCAGGTTGGAACTTGCTATGTAAACCAGGCTAGCACCGCACTCTCAGAAGTGTGCCTGTCTTCGTCTCTTGCTTGCTGGGATTGAAGGAGAGTGTCACCACTTGGGTATTTGGTGCTCTTGCATGTGTTCAGTTCCCAAAACCCACAGGGCAAGTCACAATTGTTTAAAAAAATGTTTTAGGGGCTCTAATGCCCCTTTCTGCTCTCTGTGGTCAACACACACACACACACAAATACTTAAACACTTGGAATAAAAAGAAATCTTATCAAAAAATCCTCCCGCCTGAGTATGGTAGCACATGCTTTTTAATATTGAGGTTAATCTTGTCTAGATCATTCTAGGACAGCCAATCAAGGCTATACAAGAAGGCGCTGTCTAAAGTAAAAAAAAAAAAAAAAAAGAAATAGAGAGTAAGAGAGATAGAAGAGAAGAAAAAAATAAATTCTTCCAATGTCAGGTTCACGTTTTTTATAGTGTTGATATATGAAGTACAGATTTCCGTGTTGTTTTAACTACTGATATTATTAGAGTGTTATAAAGAAAATGATGATATTTAGTTTATGACTTGTATAATATTCAACATGTCTTTACACATCATTTTGAGTTTATCTAAAACTTTTAAGTGTTGCATAAGGAGTTAAATGTGAATGTTACATACCTTGATTGCTCCAAATTTAATACACACACACACACACACACACACACACACACACACACACACACACACACACACACACACACACACACATATAATAGCTGCTTTATCTGGTTATAATCCTTGTGTAAATGCATGATTATTTAAAGTAAAATCATTCTGGTTTTAAGAGGGTGTATGGGACCCTTGCTACTGGGGACAGATGCTCTGAGTTCTGGGTCCCCCTTTGTCCCTTTGTATCAGTATACCTCAGAGTATCTTCAAGTGCTCTGTTTGTGTTATGAAAACAGCCTTCTTATTTAAAGGAGATCACGTATACACACCTGTGATTTGATCCCTTATTCTTGTTCTTCTTCATTTATTTCTTTGAAGAAAATCCACAGATTGCAAAACAAACAGTAGGTATCCTCTGTTTCTGTAGTCAGACTATGTATGTACTCTTACACCCTTCCAGCAATTCTAGGAAATGTGTTGATCAGAAATTGAGACATATAAAGAACCAACATGGAGCTAGAGAGACAATTCAGTAGTCAAGAATACTTGCTGCTCTTTCAGAGGACCCAGGTTGGGTTCCCAGCACCCACATGTTGACTCATAACTGTCTGTAACTCCAGTTGCAGGGAATCTGATGCTTCTTCTGACTCACCTCTGAGGACTCCTACATGTCTGTGGTGCACTCACATACACCCAGGCACACATACACATAAAATAAGTATATTAAGAAACCAAGATCATGCAATTCATCATTTATTAAATGTGGGTTATAGCTTACCCTGTTTCTAAGCAGAGTGCCAAGAACTTATAATGAGAGTCCTAACCATACAGCTCATTTTCCCAGTGTTCACATTGTTATCTCATCACCTCCCACTATATTTCACTAAGTTTTTTTGAATTGCCATGGACCACAGGGTTGGCTGGTAAATGGCTGTGTTTCTACTAAGCAATAATTGCTTCCAAAATCAGCAAGCAAAGCTCCTCAGGGAACAGCATGATTTTCTTCAGTCAGCACAGACTTATGTGAGGGGGTGTGTACCTAAGGGAGACGGGAGGGGGATGTTCTTTGTCCTTCTGTTGAGGCTCAAGACTGCCAGCTGAGTCACACTTTTACCCTAGTGTCTTTCAGTCTTAAATAATAGACTTACTCACTTTAAAGTCTAAGGGACTATTTATGACCTCGGTGTTATTTCTGTATTAATTGGATATTAAAGCTACAGAACTCCTTAAACTCTATGGTAACTTGACTACAGAGCAAAAGCCTGAGGTTCTGCATTCCAGGCCTAGGTACCCACCTAGGCTACCTAAACAATAAGAGCCAAAACAGAGAGAGGAATGTAATCAATACTTTGAGAATAAGAAAAACAAAAATAAAGTGATCTCAAGTCTGTCCTCAAGGTATTAACCCAAGTTTTATGTTTACATAGGGGTCATATCGGGGCAAGAGGTTTGCATCATTCAACAGTGTGAGTCAGGGCATGGTCTCATCGATCATTTCCTGGGTTCCAGTTCTGTAAGATGGCTCAAACATATACTGTCCTTGCTTTTGCTTGAGGTCATCCATTCTGATTCTGCTCTGGGAGCTTTCTTGTCTTAGCATTGTGTCTTATGGAGGGTCTATTTGGCAGGCTTGGCTGGTCCTGGAACCCAAGGTGCCCACTGACATAAGATGCTTTTTTATAGCTGTGTCTGGTCTTGAAGCGGGTGAGGTGGGTTGAGCAGAGAATGAGTGTTGAACCTTTCAAGCAGGAGTCTCATCCCAAGCAGCTTCTGAGTTCTTGCTGGATTATACTGCTGCTGAAAGGAAGTTTTTCTAGTAATTGAGTGTTCCTAATAGCATTCAGGTAAATGACATTAGTTTAATAGGATGGATAGCAATGTCCAAAACTAAGCACAAATCCTCAAATCAGTAGTCATAAGGTATGACCTGAGAATCCGACATTTGGCTTACTATATTTCTGAAATCAACTTCAATGAAAATGGTATAGAGGATACCTATATAAATACATTTATTTCACATCCCATTCTGACTGCAGTTCCCCATCCCTCCTCTCTTCTCCTTGTAGTCCCTCTTCCCCTCCCTGCCCCTCCCCCACTCCTCTGTTTTTATTCAGAAAAGGGCAGGCCTCCCATGGATATAAACAAACCAACAAAAAGCAAAACAAAACAAAAACAAACACAAACAAACAAACAAACAAAAAAACAATCATGGCATATCAGGTTGTAGTAGGACAAGGCATTTTCCCATGTGTTAAGGCTGGAAAAGGCAACCAGTATGAGGAAGAAGGTCCCAAAAGCCAGCAAAAGAGTCAGGGACAGCCCCTGCTCCCACTGTTAGGATTCCCACAGGAAGATAGAATATGTTATCAATCAACCTCAACACAATATTATTAATAAGTTTAAAGTTTGTCTCCTCCTTCCAGGTAATGACACTTTAAGCAATTAAAGAAATTTATTGGCCCACCACTTGACAATCTTTTCAAACTCTCCTTATTGTTTTTGACATGAAATTAGTATTTGATGGAGATGAATACTCAGCCCAAGTAAAGCTGGAGCTGAATCCAAGTAAAAGGTCACACTGAGAACTGTTTCTCAGATTTCTTTTACACTCACTGCTAACAGTTTGTGCAGAGTCGGCTACACAATAATGCCATAGGCATTGGTCTCCACGTACCACTCTTACTATTGTATTCAGGCTTTTTTTTGGGGGGGGGGGGTCAGAGTTCATAACTATCCTGCTTTGTATCATGACCAGACTGCCAGAGCATTTCTCTGTACTATAGCAAAACGTTTCATAGAATAACCCAACACAGACACACACATAGTAATACATAGTATTACATAGTATTATACACATAGTAAATAAATAAAAACAAAACATCTACACACATCCTTTGGACCTCACTTGTTAGGCACTGATGTAGAAGCACAAACACCAAATAATCTGATCCTGCTGAGCTATAGGCTATCTAGCTACATGACCTGGATCATGATTTTTTTTTCTTCCTTGTTATATTTGTATTGAAATAATCTAATAATGTGTGTAATTATTTTAAAATCTAAGTAGTCAGGGGCTCCAAGCCTTTGCAGAAGCATTCATGTAGGGTATAATGGGCTTGGGAACACACATTCCTCTTCACATTCACGCTGGGTGCAAGATATATCCTATTTTGCTGATGTTCTGATACAAAAATGGAACGGTGTCAAGATAAATTGAAGAGGAAGCTTTTTGGTTTTGGCTGGAGATGTCACATGAGGGTTATAAAGCGGGTGCACTTAATGATAACCATATGTTGCATATTAAAATATTCTGGCAAAGCGAGACATTTGAATTCTTGCCCAAGAGTGAAGCTTTACAGGCTGAAGTATAGTCGGTTGTAGGGTTTGAGGGTCCTCGGAACAGACACAAAGGAGCAGAGAGAGGGGTTGGTCCCTGGCTCGTCTAGATCTTCTCCCTAAGGACTGACCATTGCTTCTTTTTTCTGTAATGAGCTTTGATGTGAAAACTTTCCTGGCTAAGCAAAGAAAACAGTTTTGAAAGCTTGCTTTTGTCTCCTAATTCTTGATCTAAAAGCTCTACCTTTATTTTTTTATAATTGGAGGGAAATACAGTTTGACAAAACCCCCCTCCCCTCCTTCTCTCTCTCTCTCTCTCTCTCTCTCTCTCTCTCTCTCTCTCTCTCTCTCTCTGTTTGAATCCTTTTTTTATCTCCTTATTGATTAAAGGTAACCAGGCTCCTGTTGTCTAAAGCTGTTTTGTCAAGAGCTGTAATCACAGATTGACCCAATTGTAGGACCCAGTGTATTGACGTGCATGTTTGTCAATGAGTGCACAAGAAAGAGAATATGTATTTCTAGGTAAGGGTGTGTATTTGAACTTCAGAATAGTTCATTTTCTCTTATATATAAATTTTAGAAATTTATTTTAATTCTATCCTGGAAATTTATGTTTTTAAACCATAATAACAATTTCATTTAATACATTTCCTCACTAGAGGGAATACTAAATTCTTTCACGGGGTTGAAGAAGAATCTGGCATGTAGTAAACTGACTAAGAGGTTGCTGGTAGGATGGCACAAATGTTATATTTACTAGTACACTGGGAATATTATTTGCTAAAATTCCTGGCTTTTTCTCTAAGTCTTGAACTTGCATACATTAAAAAAATTAATTCAGAAAAGAGACAAGCAGTTTAGAAAACTTGATATTCTGTTAGAACAAATGCACCTGCCACCTGCCCATTTTTTAGAGAAGTTTGGCAGAGGTTCTAATGGCTTTCTGGTGCGGCTCTAGTCTTCAGTCTATCTAGGCTTCTGGCTTGACATCCTAGGCATCCTTTGTAGGATAGCCTCTCCATTTGCTCCTGTTTATTGAATTTATTGTTTGCTTCTCTAAGTACAGGAAGCAACTGGATGTTTTGCTGTTTGTGCCCTGGAGGCATGTAGAGACATGTAACAGATTATCTCCAAAAAAGAAAATATTAATTTGTATTTATATATATGTGTATGTTGGTTTGTGTGAGTATATGCCACATGTGTGTGGGAGCACACAAAGGCCAGAATAGGGTACAGGGTGCCCTGAAACTGGAGTTACAGCTGGTTGAAACCTGTCCAGTGTGGGTGCTAGGAAACAGACGTGGGTCTTCTGGAAGAGCAGCAAGTAGACTGCTCTCCAGCCCCCTTGACTGACTTTTTAATGCTGTGAGCACTTTATCACTCCCTTCTTCGTTCCCAAATGAAAACGTTTCTGGGTTTCTCTCACTCAGATCTTAAGTTTTTGCTAGTTGTAAAGAGCAGTAGATAAAAGCCTGTAAGTAGCCCCATGCCGCTCTTACGTCATAAATGCCGTGGTTTACAGAGAACTTGGAGGGTATATGTGTGGTTCTGCCAAAGGAACCGAACCCAGTTTAACAGTGAGGAATCTGTAGTATTTTCTACTTTGGAAATTTGTATTGTTGATGAGTAGAGTAGCAGAGAAATTCTGATAAATGTGAAATGAGTCTTGAATTTCCTCCCATCCTCCAGTAATCATATGACCTAAAATCTTTCTAGACATCTCATCTTCTAATGATACCATTCTTCATAGTCTTACCATGAATACTCATTTTCTGACACATATGGCTCCATTAGGTCTTTTCTTGGCCCGCAGTAAACAATCAGTAAATATTACCTACAATTATTTGCTTCATGCACAAATTGTAAGCATTTCCTCGGTTCATTTTTTTTTTTTTTACTACAATGTATAATTAATCTATTTTGGAAAAATTGTGTTTACTTAATAACACTTTTATAGTTTACATGTGGAACTTCAACTTATTTTATTTTTGTTGATTTATTGTAAAAAAATAAGATTTATTGTGTGCTTTTCATGGTACCATGTGTAACATCGAGTTTTACTTAAATGTTGTAGCAAAAAACCTAGAGGGGAAAGCCCACTGGAGTTTAACATTAGCTAAAAACAGCAAAATCATTTCATAAAAGAAGCATTTTTAAAGTGAGTCATAATTCAGTCCCTGCAGCATTGCAGATGGACTCAGGGCACTCTGCCATGGGCACGGCTTTCAGAAAGGATGTAGAATGAGGCATACTGGGAAGGAGAACATTCCCACATTACTCACACTATGAGGCATCTTCAAAGAAACAGAATATGGATTCTGGATGTCTAGATTTCAGCCATGCTTTTTACCTCTTAAGAATCTGTCTGGCTTGGAAGCCTGTAACCCATGTAGTACTCAGACTGATGTGAGATCATCCAGTTCTTGGGTTTATAGGGTTCCTGAGTGTAAATCACTTAATGATGTGCAAGCAATCCCATATTTGAAACTCCCTGAGAAAATAGTCCCATTTATATTACCTGCCCATCATTACAAATTTAAAAAACAGCTTTGACAGTGTGTGCCAGAAATCCCTGCCAAGTGTGGTTTTCTTCTAGGGAAGGAGGCTATACAATCTACTAAGGAGAATGTCGTCAAACCTGAAAGGAAACAGAAGTTATCAAACTCAGCTCTCACATTTTGCATCCCTCTTCAGGCCCCCTTTCTCCTTGGACAGATATTATACTACGAGAAAATTTACAATAGTTATATAAGTGTCTTTAATCCTAGCAAAAGTTTATTGTCATTGTTATGTTAAGGTTTAAAAGTTAACGTATTTATCCAAGCTTGGGGCGATTGCTGTAACTCTGCCTTTGAAACAGTCCTCTAGACTTTTCATGAGGCAAATACAGCTGATTTTCCCAGGACCAGACTTGTAGAGACTGTGGGAAGATAGAAAACTTAAAACAAAGTCTCCATCCAGAGAAACTTTAGCAAGATATTTGAGTCTGGTATTATGTCAGCTGGTTTATATTTAATAATGTTTTCCCCAAATCACCAGGAGAACAAAATTTGCATCAGCCCAGTCCACACCTGCCAAGTAATGCTCTCTCTTTCTTCAGAGCTCCTTATTCTCCCAACATGAGGCTGATGACTGTAGTGACCTTGCCTCAGTGTCCTTCCGCTGAGTCATCTGAAAACTAACAGTAACGGAACCCAAGCAGCTTTAGTTACATCTAGTTTTAAAATTCTTCTTCTTCCTTCTCCTGCTCTTCTTCTTTTACTTGCCATTAGGCTCCATATCACTTCACTCAAACCCCACTGTGAAAATAAATGGGTAAGGGCCGTGTAGATGACCCAATGCATAAATCACTTGCTCCACAAGCTGACAACCAGAACCAGGATTCCCAGAACCCACATAAAAATCTTTGCAGGCATGATGGCCTCTGTAATTCCAGTACAGGGGAGTTGGAGACAGAGGAGACCAGGGACAGCTTGATAAACCCATTGGGGAGCTTTCAGTATAATGGACAGACCGTTCCTCCATAAATAAAATAGGAAGTGAGTTAGTAGTGGTGGAGGAGGATGCCTCACATCAACAACCATGATCACACATTATTATGCACACCTCTTCCCATGCCCACTCATACACATGTGAACACCCTTGCCCCGAGCACTCAATCATGGAAAAAAATCTAAACAGGATAATAATAGAATTTTGCATAGTGTCAATTCATCCTTGAATTGGCTGGAGGTTTGGAATAAAGCAGTAATGGTCATTTTTATTTTTAATGGTTCCTTTGTATTCTTGTATGTGCAGAGTGTGTTTCCTATTGATGTCAATATCCGTAAAGCACTGTCTGGTTTCTGTGTTATGCTGTGAATCAGCTCAGTGTTTGAAAGTCAGTACTTAAACATTTTTTAGCCAAAGTGTGTCCAACGTGTAGTGTTAACACTCTTGTCTTCCTGTATGTGGTGCATTTGATGTTGGCATGATCACCGAAGGCCTTTTCTCTCTTTTGCAGTCTGACAGCAATGCCAGCTTCCTCCGAGCTGCCAGAGCAGGCAACCTGGACAAAGTTGTGGAGTATCTGAAGGGGGGCATCGACATCAATACTTGCAATCAGGTAAGAGTCAGTGGCGGGCGTTGGCAGATTTTTAGAGCCCAGTGAATTTTCTGTTCATAATGATCCACTAAGGTATCAGAAAGTTGATCTTGCTGCAATCCAATTTTTAGCACCTTATTGATTTTTGAAGTGCCCGTGTTGGCTTTTAGAATTGCTATTCCTGGTGAAATATACAAATAAAAAAAAAATAAATGGAATGTTAGTATTTCTCACTAAAATAACCAGAACCACCTGATCTGGTATACCAATTAGTCAAGAGTGATGTATTATAACTTGGTTCAAGGTCATACTCAGCTATACAGTGAGATCAAGGGCAGCGTGGGCTACATAAGACACTGTCTCAAACAAAAATCACACAACAAAAAACTGAAAACGAACACTTTCCTTACACTGGTTTAGAAATATGGTTAATTCTGAGAATATATAAAACTACTATATTACTTTAAATTGATTAGAGAGAAAATTACTCATTTTTGATATTATTTGCCCCAAAGCATTGATATATTCTTGACATTTTGACAAAGATTTTTTTGTACTGTAAGTTAGTGTCTAGAAGACTCCAGTAATCACTGTAGTTGTAAATGTTGTCATTTTGTCTGTGTATGTGCATGTGAGGCAGATAGTATAATTGAAATCAGAGAATTAATACCATGTTTGTGTGAGGTCATTTTCATTATTTGATTTCTAAGGATCAGGGAGTACATGGATGCTGTTTCTGTGCATTCAGCTCACCTTTCTTAACTCTCCAGACCCATAATTCCTCAGCTGCTGCTGTGGCCCATATGGCTAGAACTGACTGTGGGTTTCACAAAACACTTGTAACATGAAAGGTGAATTATAAAAAAGAAGACTTTAACTATTTCCCTACCATTATCCCTCAGCATACCAGTGTCAAATTATGGCTTTGGGTTATACTGTATCAAAATGTTTGATTTTAAGAATTGCTATATGAATTCCTGACCTGTTTTATTAAAAAATGCACTAAGAGATTTTTTGATTTGTGACTATGGACAGAATTTTTCAATGGTTTCAGAAGATACCAAACACATTTCTGCTTTCTTTTCTTTCTTTTTTTTTTTTTTTTTTTAATATGTACTCATGGGAAATGACATTGTTAGAACTCGTGATTATAAAATGAAAGTACCTGCCAGGCAGTGGTGGTGTATGCCTTTAATCCTAGCACTTGAGAGGCAGAGGCAGGTGAATCTCTTAAATTTGAGGTCACCCTGACCTTTAAAGCAGGTGGCCAAACAGAGAAACCCTGTCTCTAAAAACCACAGCAAATAAATAAGTAAGAAAGTAAATAAGTAAATAAATAAGTAAAATCAGAGTATCAACTCTAAAGATCTCTGCTATCAAGTATCCGGCAAAGATTTAATTTTTATGTAAAAACAGACAAGCATATCCCTCTAGTAGCACACAGGTTTACTTTCATCTTTAGTAAATGATAAATACACTACTTTAAAACAGATCTCCTTATGTTTCTTTATTAAGCAATGCTTGATTTATGTACCTATTGTATATCTCTGTATATATACCCAGAGTTTCATGAAAATTACTTGAATGAAAAGGAGTCAAAAGTTCAAAAAGCTTAAGAAATCTTACTCCAGACTACTGCAATCAGTAGACATCTTGAGTACTTTCCAAAATGCAGCCTGATTATTTATCACCCCCAAGTTATCTTCCTAAATTCCTATCTCTTCATTTTTCCCCCAGTTGTGTTACTAAACATTTTGGAGAGTCCCATGGGTGTCACCACATGTTCCCAAAGAATGCAAGTGTCCTCTAGTGGGTCTCTGTCCTGTTAGTAATAACAAACTTAAACAACAGCCCCAGGACTGTTTTATTACAGTTCAAAAGCCAAGCTCAGGGAGGCAAGCTGTTAATCCTGACAGCTGCCAGGAGGATGCTGTTCTGAGAAAGAGAACAGGCCATGCCGAGTTAAGCTGGAGTGGAAGAGATCTGCTGTGGGACGGTCTTTCTACGCACTGTGAATGTGTGTTGCTATCATTGGTTAATAAAGAAGCTGTTTGGGCCTATGGCAGGATAGAATATCAGCCAGGTGGGAAGTTTAAGCGGAGAGACAGGAGGAGGACAGAGTTGAGGAGACACAATTCAGCCACCCAAGAAATAACATGTGACTGTACCTATAAGCCACGGGTCACGTGCTAGTACATAGATTATTAGAAATGGGTTAATTTCAGATGTAAGAGCCAGCCAGTAACAGCCTGAGCCATAGACCATACAGTTTGTAATCAAATTAAATTTTGGAGCTAATTATTTTATAAGTGGCTGCAGAACCATGGAGGGACAGAGAAAAACGTCTGGCTACAGAGGTCAGCCACATAATAGGCAGACAGGGGACATTGGTAAGGAGGGGATATTTGGAGAGAGACGCCCAAAGTATTTGGAGAAAATATCCTCAGGAAAAAGACAGAAAGAAAAAGGGGGGAAGCGACACTTTGTTTTTCTTTTGAGCAATTCAGAAAAAATGGGCAGACTTACAAGGTTGTATGGTGAAATCTGGGAAAGAATAGCACATTATTTTCTTGAAAAGATCATTATTCCTCCTGTTTATATAGTCTGGCTCGAGGAGGTTTTGCCTTCCTCAGAGTTCAACTCTTAAGGAAGAAGATGACTTTGTATTCCCACACAGAGGCAGAGTCCTTTCCAAACTATAGCACTGTGTCAATCTTAAACCAGCTGCTCCCCTCAGTTAGTACTGGTCCACATCGAGCATGCATTTCCAGAGTGTAACACATCCAGACTAACCTTTACTTCAGTGTCTTTCTGGTCACTCGGCAACGTGATCCCCAAAACCCTGATGCATTTAGCCACATCTTTTCTGTTCTGGTCACTTTATATTATGTTGCCCTTCTAAAATAAAAACATTTTCACAGAACTTCTTCCATTTATAAATTTCCTATGGCTTGGAACATCCATAAGAGTAGGGTCATTGTGTTGCAGTCAGCTAGAGGTGACTTCCCTTGTTCCTTTTGAGACTCACTGGTGGGAGAAACATCGTTGCTGATGCCAGGGTTGCTCATTCTTTAGGGGGACATGTTCTTATCACGTAGAAGTATAGGGACTTATTTACTTTTGCAGATATTGTGAGGTATAATAAGAATATAAAAGCACTTGGATTGACTGATTCTGGGCTATCTGCTGGGTAGTGTTTGCAGTGAGCACTCCCGAAGGACTAGGACTAGACAACACCAACCCTGAAACGGCGAGCGACTAATGTGAATTCCCCCAACATATGCAAGAACTTAACATATGCAAGAACACATCCACCATTGCCCTTTATGTCCACTGTGGTGCATTTGGTGAAATCTGGCACCAGCAGCATGTGATGGTTAGCCACTGTGGATTTCAAAGTCTTTTGTTCAACAAATCCAGGACACTGGATCTTCTGCCAACATCATTATATAGTAACAGACTTACTCAATGACTTGTAGGTGAGACGTGTTGACTGAACCCTAGAACAAGACCAGAGAACATCCTCTCCATGTATAGACTGAATAAGACCACTTCAGACATATTTACCCTCAATTATAATTTTAATTATGAATAATTTTATCTGATATGATTATCTAATACTTTTGAGCAATAATTTGAACATAAACAACATTAATTTTGTTAAGAAAGAAAATCCAAGCTCCCATATGTATATTTGTATACATATTTGTATTTACACAATAAAATTCCTGAGAGTTTGAATTTGAAATGATCTCTAATTTTGACATGTTATCTTAAGTTCATTAAGTAAATTAAATATACTACCCAATTTTAACATTGATTAATTAATTTTATGTTGGCAATTTTATTAATAAATGTAAAATGTGATTATTATTTTATATAGTTAAATATTAAACTTTTTATGATTCCAAAAATAGCATTAAATAGAATGAAGCTAATATATTTCAGACCAAACTCAAGTCATCCTAAAGTAATTAATTATGTGACAGGTCAAAGGCTATTAATTTTATTTTTTAGGTGCCATTTTAGGAGGGAGTTATTCCTCAATAATAAAAACTCTATCTATGAGTGAGTAATAATAAGTTTAACTTCTTGAACTAGTTTGAAAAGTTTTAAGCAGTCTAGCATGCTTCTTGCAGTAGCCCTCCTCTTTCACCTTAAAAGAATATTTGTTTCTCTGAGACATGATGTCATAAGCCATAGTCTTAAATTCAAGTTGTATAACTTTTGGGAAGCTCCTTCAGTGCAAAAAGAGACATATCTCTAATCTCTAAACAGAATGATAACATATTCAAGGCTTCTCTTTCAGGGATGCAATGAAAGTTGCACTATGAAATATGAAACTTGAAACATGATTTTTTAAGATTCTTACAGTTAACTACAACTAATGTATATAATCAATGAAGAATCAAAAAAATATAATTAACTTCCATAAAACTATGAGATTGATTTTCTCCAATCACTCAAATTTAACTAGTTATAAAGCAAATGTTGCTGCCTGCTGTATAGTCTTTATTATGATTCAGATATGACATTAATTAGATGTAGAATTAAGGTGATATTTGTTATTGTATCAAAGTTTGTGTCCTGAGTCTTACATGTGATGTTTTATCAATCAGTTGTGAGAAAAACCTCATGAGATATGGGGTAAGCCTTAGTATTCTGATGCAGAAAATGAATCCATTGTTTAGTGATATTCTTTAGGTGACACACATCTATGCTTTATCTACTGTAGGACAGCTTGAGAAGATATTTGAACTACCTTTTACAGTATACAACGACAGTGTCCTTTATCCTGAAGCTTGGAAGATATTAATAACTTACCATTGTTAATAAAAAAGAATATTTATTTATTCCAGGTCAATGTAATAAGAACTCATAATTTTAAAAAAAGCCATCACAAGAACTTCTACCACAGTTACTGAAATTCTACTAAAATTCAAATAAATGTAGAAGTGAAAATAATTTTCAAATATGTATGAGGATGGAAGAGGCAGCAATTGAAGCCAAAGTATTTCTATTTATAATTATGTGGCATTCAAATACTATAGTATAGGGGCAAAGAGAAGAAAGCGTATCCTGTGTTTCTCTTCTAAGCCAGTTTCCAGGGAGCATTATGACATACGATATAAAAACCAGGACTCTCTGTACTCTGTGATATTTCTCAGTGAAAGACAATTTGGGTTTTATCAGCTTTCCAAAATATCACATGTGTTGGTGTGCTAAGAGTCCTTAAAATGAAATTAGGATCCGATTTTCTTTTTCAAAAAAATAGAATTGGTTTTATAACTATCATGTGAACCTTGAAATTTAATCATAAATATACATCAGTTTACAACAATTTAAATGAATTGAAAGGCTAAGAGCTGGGCTTTGTGATAAGTATGTACTTAAAGGACATGAAAGAAATTAATAAATTTGGCATAAGGGTATATTCTAAAATGTCATGTTTTTACTTTTTCTTAATGATTGCAATTACAATCATTAACTTGTCTTCTTTCGAAGACTAGCCGAGAATTTATTACCCTTGTTATTTTTTCTGTTAAGAAAACAGTTGACCTTAACATTCACTCCATTATTGAAACTCATAAATGTTTCCATTAACAATGTATTTAGTAATTGTCTGAACTGAGTTTATACTGTTAGACATAAGACTAGCACCCAGGTAGTAAAAATAAATTCTATGACATTTTAATAAACATATATAGCCAGTTTAACTGTCAATAAAAGCCCCAGAAAGTTTAGATACTTTTTACCATGTAACAAATTTATTTATTTCAATATAGTGACTTTAAAATAAAGAGCTATTATTGCTTGGCACCCCTTGAATGTAATCTTATATATTACACTAAGGAACAACAGTTCTTAAAATGGTTTTAAAGCTTTTCCACCAAATTTTAGCAGTAAAGATAAAAACATGTAAGTTTAAC